>OY979709.1:27035521-28376916 GCA_963855925.1 Inga laurina | reverse complement strand
AGGTAAATTTGATTCTAAGTCTGATGAAGGTATTTTTCTAGGATACTCTAATAGAAGTAAAGCTTATAGAGTTTTCAATAAAAGAACATGTACTATTGAAGAATCTATTCATGTTGTGTTTGATGAAATTGAATCTCAGACAAAACTTAATGATGAAGAAGAAATGGATTCAATCAAGAAAAACAAATCCATTTCAAATCAGGATGATTTTGAAACAAATGATTTTCAAAATATAGAAGATGTCGATGATCATGCTCAACCCAAAGCATGGAGACATATGAAAGATCATCCAATTGATCAAGTTATAGGAGATATTCATGAAGGTGTCAAAACCAGAAATAGAATCCTTAATGAGGTAACTTTTTCAGCTTTTATTTCTGAAATTGAGCCTTCTAATATAGAAGAAGCTTTATCTGACAATGATTGGGTGATTGCTATGCAAGAAGAACTAAATCAATTTCAAAGAAATCAAGTTTGGGATTTGGTTCCTCGACCTAAAGACCATACGGTTATAGGGACCAAATGGGTTTTCAAAAACAAACTTGATGAATCAGCAATCATTGTAAGAAATAAAGCAAGATTGGTTGCCAAAGGCTATAATCAAGAAGAAGGTATTGATTATGAGGAAACATATGCTCCAGTGGCAAGATTGGAAGCTATACGAGTACTCTTAGCTTTTGCTTGCATCAAAAGTTTCAAACTTTATCAAATGGATGTAAAAAGCGCTTTTCTAAATGGTTATATTATGGAGGAAGTTTACGTCGAACAGCCTCCGGGTTTTGAAGATGAAACAAAACCTGATTATGTCTTCAAACTTAAGAAAGCACTATATGGTTTGAAACAAGCACCCAGAGCTTGGTATGAAAGACTAAGCAAATTTCTTCTTGATCAAGGTTTTGTCAGAGGTAAAGTCGATACAACTCTATTCATCAAACATAACAAAAGTGATATTCTAATAGTTCAAATTTATGTTGATGATATTATTTTTGGTGCTACTAACGAATCTATGTGTCAAGATTTCTCTAAGATCATGCAGGGTGAATTTGAAATGTCCATGATGGGAGAATTGAACTTCTTCCTTGGACTTCAGATCAAACAAAAGAAGAATGGCATATTTATATCTCAGACAAAGTATTTGAAAGAGTTGCTGAAGAAATATGGACTAGATAATGCTAATGGAGCTGATACTCCAATGAGTTCTACAACATTGCTGGATGCTGATGCAAAGGGACCAAGCTTCAACATCACAAAGTATAGAGGAATGATTGGTTCATTACTCTATCTTACAGCAAGCAGGCCAGATATTCAGTTTAGTGTAGGAATGTGTGCAAGGTATCAATCCAATCCTAAAGTATCTCATGCAGAGACAGTAAAAAGAATTTTCAAATATCTAGGAGATACTTCAGAGCTTGGACTTTGGTATCCAAAGAGAGGGAACGAGTATCTAATGGCATATTCAGATTCAGATCACGGTGGATATAAAACTGACAGAAAGAGTACCAGTGGACAATGTCAATTTCTCGGAGGTTCTCTAGTGTCATGGTTCAGCAAGAAGCAGAACACAGTTTCATTATCTTCGACTGAAGCTGAATATATAGCTGTAGCAAGCTGCTGTTCTCAAGTGCTATGGTTAAAACAACAACTTCAAGATTTGGGAATTTATTTAAAAGAAATCCCAATCTATTGTGATAATACTAGCACGATAAGCTTGGCAAAGAATCCTGTACAACATTCAAGAACCAAGCATATAGACATTCGACATCATTTCATTCGAGATCATGTTCAAAAGAAAGATGTCAAAGTGGAATTCATACCAACTCATCTTCAACTTGCGGATATTTTCACGAAACCGATTGCAAAAGAGCAATTTCTCTATATTCGAAGAGAATTGGGAATGGTTAATCCCAATGAGTTGTAAGTTTTCTTATTAAAAAGTTTAATTAAATGTTTGTTTTGATGATAATCATACTGACTTTGGCATCGGAGTGGCCAAAATGTGTTTTTGCAGGAGTCTCACTCGAAGCACAGGAGGTACTGCTCGAGTGAGGAGCTGTGTCACTCGAGCACAAGAAGCTCTGCTCGAGCACAGCACTATTCATGATACTCTGTTCTCTTTTAGTTAGAACAGAGGTTAACAGAGGAGTTAAAAATATCAAGGGAATACATCATAAACAACAGTGAGAATTGAGCTCACTCGCGAGTGAGGAATTCTCACTCGAGCATGGGATGAACATGCTTGAGGTGAGGAATGCCTGCTCGAGTGAGAAAGAAGAATCTCTGTGCAAAAGCTATCCAAATTATGGTTACTCAAATGATCTTGGAGGATTTGAGTATAAAAATGCAAAAATATGTCAAGAAATTCACAATCCAGGTACGTTTTAATTGCTTCTTTATTTTTCCAGAAAATCACTCGAGCACAGATAGAACACTCGCGAGCACAGTATGAACATCACTCGAGCACTAGGGTTCATGCTCGAGCACTGTCACTTATATCAGTTACTGGGGAGCTCAGAACGTCGCACTTCCTTCTCTCACTCGAAGTGCTCTCTCACTCGAAAGACACAACTCTTCACCTTCAACCGTTCTCTCACCATTCAATCACGTCTTTCTACTTTAAATCACCGTTACAACTCTTCAATCTTCCATAAAAGGTGATTTTTACCTTCTGCATTTCTCATTCAAACCCTAATTTCTCTTTTCTCTTAAACATTCGAAAGTTGTGCGTTTTTATTTTTCTTTCTTGATTCTCCAATGGCAAGAACCAAAACACCTTCTATTCCTCAAAGATCCCATTCTCCATCTCCTACTCAGTCTGCTGGAAGTAAATCGGGTACCCCTGAACCAACACCTCCATCTCCTAAAATTTCATCTTCACCGTCACCTCCTCCTAAACCCAAGACCAAGAAGAGGACTCCGGCTAAGAAACCTCACCCAAAACCTCGAGTTTCAAAGAAAGATCAACCTCCTCAAAAGAAACCCAAGGGTGTGGCATTCAAGGAACCTATAATCACCCGGTCTCAATCCAAAGAAGTGCAAGGAAAAGGGAAGAAGAAGGATTCAGAGCAACCCCAATCATCCTCTTCCTCTGATGATACATTGGGGAGACAACTCAGAGAAGCAATAGAAAAATCCAAATTGGACAAGATAGTTGGGAAGATTGCAACTCAGGTTGGTGCTTCAAGTTCACATAAAGTTAAGCAACCCAGTGTTTCTGCCTCTAGAGCACCTTCGGCCTCCCAAGCACCAGTGGATGACCAACTCACTAGCCCTCCTGAGGGATTCAATGTGACAGAACTTAAGGCAGTATCTCAGCAGGTATATGATGATGAATTCAAACATAGGCATTTCTGTCCAGTAGTATATGTTGATCTGGATTATCTGAAAAAGAGTTGTCATTTGGACTTGTATCCTTATCTTCAGTACTATGCTCCCTGGCTAAACATTCATATGCCATATTCCCCCACTGTTGTAAAGACATTTTATTCCAACATGAAAATTCATAATATCATGTCTAGATCCGGTGATTTGATTGAAGAAGCTGTATCTACAACCATTAGAGGGAAATTCATTATGATCTCTGCCAAAATCATAAATGATTTACTTGGTTATGTGGTACCTCTTACTGATCCACCCTTTTTCTCTGCCAATGAAACCTTTAAAATTTTAAGACCTAAAGACCCAATTGGCCCCCTTACTTTCAAGCCTATTGAGATGCCTGATAATCACAGAATCCTTCATTACATTTATTCTCGGAGCATAGTCAATAAATCCAGGAACTTTACTCACTTTGCTCAAAAAGATTATTATCTCTTGGCTTCTTTGGTTGCTAAACAACAAAGGAATGTAGGGGAGATCATTTTTAATGAAATAAGAAGGTTTAGATTCTCTTCAACAAAATCTGCAACCATTCCTTACCCTCAACTTGTTTCCTTCATCTTGATGAAAAACAAAATTTGGTATTTGGAAGGAAAAGAAAGGGTCCTAATCTCACGGTTTGGTAAGACTCAATTAACTCACATGGGTATCAATCTTCCGGTGAGTCGGACCAAAGCCACATCAAAGAGGGAAGCCACTCCATCCAGAGGAGATGAGGCACAATCATCTGCACAAGGGCCTATTCCTCCTCCTTCCTTTCTCAATGCCTCTTTGTCTAATCATCTGACTGAGGTAATTAATCAAGCTGTATCAAGTTTGAAGAAGGAGTTGGTAGATGAATATGAGAAGCTTGTGGAGAAGATGGAAACACAAGTCATTAAATTGGTAGACCAGGCCAATCTTAACTTTGAACTAATGTTCAAAACACAAGATGAGATGTCACAGAGGATCACCAAGATGGAGACTTTCCTGCACTCACATTTTCCCTCCTCGTCTTCCGGGGTGCCTCCAGAGACCACTCATACCTCACCAACTCATCCACAGACTCATGTACTTTTCACTGATCTAGAGTCTAATGTTGATGTTACCTTTGATCGGTCGCCTTTACCACAGCCAACATCTCCTTCTGATCCGCCTATTGACCCTCTCACTGCCATGGTACCCTTTGTTCCACCTCCACAGCCCCCCTTCTGATGTTGACAAAACGGGGGAGAAGGGTGTGTGATGTTTTCTGAGCTTCTGAAGGGTGTATATGGGTGTTTGGGTAGATTTTCTGTAATGGGTAGGATTTTGAGAAATATGTCATGTTACTATTTTGAAGTTATATTCTGGTATTATGTGTTGTTCAAGTTTGTTACAATTAATGACATGTTTCAAGTTATTAAATTCTTGTTAAGTTATATACCTCACACTATACTTATCTTGGCTGTTAAGTGTCCAAAGGAAACATTGCAGGAAAATTTGAATTTGGAACTTCACCTTGATATGCATTTTGGAAACTTTGAAGAAATTTCAAAATTTTTCAATTTCATTCAATTTCTTTTAAACCTTCATTACAAAGAGTTTTGTCATCATCAAAAAGGGGGAGAATGTTAGATCTCAAGTTTTGATGATAACCATAATTCAATTATGTGCAAAACATGTTTTTAGAAGGTTAAGAAAAGTTTTGAAGTTACCAAATGCATATTTGATGTTTGCTGATATCTGCTGTGAAAATGCACTTGAGTGCTCGAGCATGAAATCTGCACTCGAGCACAAATCACTTCTGTACTCGAGCAGGTGTGAGAGAAAGCCAGGAAGTGAGTACCCGAGAAGCATTCTCCCTCTGTAATCAATGGATCACTCGAAGCACAAAATATGCACTCGAGCAGAGAAGTCATTCTCACTCGAGCACGGATGCGAGTGATGGTATGCGAGTGCTTGGCCGAGAGCAAGTAATGGTATGCTTCCTATATTCACTCGAGCAAGGGTATGCGAGTGCTTGGCCGAGAGCAAGCAAAGGCATGCTTTCTTCTCTACTCGAGCAAGGCACTGCGAGTACTTGGCCGAGAGTCTTGAAGTTCAGATATGCTTGCGAGTAATTTGTCCATCCCTCTCAAGATCAGTTGCGAGTGCTTGTTCAAGAGAGCATATTCCTTGAGAATATGCTTCTCACTCGAGCAGAGGTAAGTGTGCTCGAGTGAGGACCAAAATCACTTGCGAGTGAAAATTCTATCCCTCTGGAATTCTGATGCGAGTGATGGTTTAGAGAGCATATTCCTTGAGAATATGCTTCTCACTCGAGCAAAGGTAAGTGTGCTCGAGTGAGGGTCCATATCACTCGCGAGTGCAAATTCTCACTCGTGTCAAAATGGAATGCGAGTGATGACCCGAGAAGACATTCCCAGTGTAAAGTGTAAAGATCACTCGAGCAGAGATTTTGTGCTCGAGTGAGGCCTCTCTTCACCCGCGAGTGAAGATCTTTTCTCTCTAATTTTCCATGGAAGCACAACCCGATAACAGAGGTATATGAAGGAAAATAGGAGATCACTCGAAGTGAATCTTTCATGCTCGAGTGATGCCCTGTTTGACCACCGAAAATGCTAAGAATTACAACGTTCATTCCGAATATGATTGATTATTGTTTATTCATATCATCACTACTCTTTATCATTGTTTAACATTGTTTTGATTATTTTAAAAGTATAATACAGGAATATAAACGTTGGAAGTGGACCACATGAGGAAAAGTCAAATAACGGCAGACAATATGATTATATACACGCTGTCACCGACCACACTCAGATTATTCAACATGCGCATGTCTGCCAATATTTTCAAATGTCCCGCTCCACAACTGAAGAAACTCCAAACAGGCAAAAGTTGGAGCAACTATATATATACACAGAGACTCACGGAGAAACATAAGAACATAGCGCAAGAACTCACAAGCTCATATCAATTCTCTGTTATTCATCTGTTTTCTCTGTATACACTTTTGATCTTCAGTGTTTATTCATTTACTCTGTAAGAGAGTCTTCATACAAACTCAAAATTCTATGTTTGTGTAATCTCAAGGTATTGGGATCTTGAGAGGGTAGTTATTCCTTACGAGTGAAGCAGTTGAGAGAATTCCTTGTAGTATCTTTCACTCATAAGCCTTATAAGATACAAGCAGGAGAGAACGTTGTTGTTCATAAGACTTACAGTGGTGTAAGCGGAAGAAAATGTTGCTGCTCATAAGTCTTGTATACATAAGCAAGTGAAAAGAGTCATAGGTTGTTTCTCTGCACATAAGGCTTGTCGTAAGGGGGAGAGAAGTTTCTTGTTGAGAGAATATTTCTGCTCGTAGTCCATTCAAGGACAATTGTTGTCTTGTGGCGTCCTGAGAGCCCATTGAATCTTGGAGATATTGTGAAAAGCTCAGTAGGTCTTGATCTCTGAGGACTGGACGTAGGCATTGTTGTTAGGCCGAACCAGTATAACTCTCTGTGTTCAAATCTTCTCTACTCTACTCTATCCGCTATATTTACATATCACCATCTCAAACGAAAAATTTTATAACATCACCCAATTCACCCCCCTCTTGGGTGAAGCTTGCCTCTTACATAAATTATTTTTACAAAAAAAAAATTTAATGAGAGACCCCTTTGGCGTCCCTCACATATAAATGGCGTCCCTAATATAATATTAGGGATGCCAAAATATCATCAGGGACGCCCTTTGGTGTCCCTATTTATATGAATGACGCCAAAGGGTGTCCCTCATTTTTTTAAAAAAATAACTTTAGATGTCCCCAATTTAAATTTGGGACGTCTAAAGTCATTTCTAAAGTAAAATAAAAAATAAAAAAATAACTGGACAACTTTAGGCGTCCCTAAATTAAATTGGGGATGCTAAAAACAATTCAAATTTTTACTGACAGTATTTATTTATCAGTTTTATACTACTTTTACACTCATCTTTCTTTTTCCATCGCTGCAAACACAAGAAGAGATAGTACCACCACGCCTTTTAACTCTTGCTTCTTCTTTATATGCTCTTTTTACTCTTACTTCTTCCTTTCTCTCTCTTTTTTTCACCTCCAGATCTGTTATGCTTTATTACCATTTTTTATTATTTTATCCTCTTTCTCATTTTTCTTTGGGTTTCCCTTCTATATTATCTTCTAACTCATCTTGTTATGGCTTGTAGATCAAGACTCTAAAACATGCTTCATGGCCATGTTCCAACTAAGAAAGTGAGGTTCATCTCTCCTTGTCGCTCTTCTCTATTCATTATTATGAGAAAATGAATTTCAATAATAGAAGGAGATAAGTTTTTTGCAACTAATTCCTCTTATTGTTTTCATCTTCTGCCTATGAGATTTTAGCTTTGGAGTTATTATTGTATAGATTTTGGATTTGGATTTCAGATACTAGATCTGTAATTTTATTGATGATGATCTATGATATATGGTTTTAAATATTGTTTAGTCCATATCTGTAATATAAACGATTTTTTTAAAAAAAATATTTTAGACATCCCCATTTTAAGTTGGGGATGTCTAAAGTGGGGACTTTAGACTTCCCCATTTTAAAGTGGGGACGTCTAAAGTGTCAGTGTAGTACTTTTGACGTCCTTTTTAAAATGGGGACGTCTAAAGCCCAAGTCCTATACGTCCTTTTATCTACGGACGTTATTGTCATTTTTTACTACGTCGCACATATAGACGTTCCCTTGTTTTTAGATGTTAAAAGGCCTAAAAAAGGGACGTTAAAACGTTTTTTGTAGTAGTGTCAACACATTTCTATTTAACCATTGAGCGTTATCCTTTTAACTGAGAATGTGACTTTTGCACCAATTATGTAACCATATTGTTATTTTTGCACCTAAAAAAAGCTTTTGTTGTTGAGCGTACTTTGGCACAAATCATATCTGTATTTTTGCCCCTTTACCCTAAAAAGTATATGTTCTGGTAGTAAATGCTTAAAATGATGATGTTGTAGGGTAAATGATAGGGAAAAAATTATTATAAAAATATAGCTTCAAATTCTGCAAATGCATGAGCCATATCATGTTGGAAATTGTGCCCTAAGGGCCAATCATTGTACTTTGAACATTATTATTTTAATGAAATTTCTCCATTCTGTTATCATATTATTTGCATGTTAACTGTGACAATTGTATCCTTGGATAATTCATAAAGATTGTCCTAAAATGTCCCTGGTCGGTCATCTATGCGGGAGCAGAGATGAAACAAGACTAGTATGACTTTGATAAGATATGGAGATACGAATCAAAGTTTTAGGCACTTGTAAGAGTACAAGATGCTGGACCGACCCACTATGAGAAAGCTACATGGATCAAGTCATAAGCTTTTCTCATGTATAACCACGTCACAATGCCCTTAGACTTGAGGTCATCATGGATTCCTACATGAGAGTTGCTAAGCTCTGAACTAGTCAAAAGTCACTTTTGACCAGGTGATGATAAAGGCTACGATCAGGCTTAGTGGTTTTTCATGCAAAGGAATATGAATGATCAAGATGGAATTTGTCCCTCACATTAGTAGAGAGATATTACTGGGCCCCTCGATGAGTGAGTCTGATAAATGTATGGCCATACTATGATGAAAGGAGTTTCTGTCTCTGTTATCAGGCTACTCAGGAATCGAGAAAGTAATGGTCAGGAACAAGATGATGACATTATCCATGCCTTATCCTTGAACGATATATCGTGTGACAAAAGGGACGTGAATGGTTGTATGAAAGGTTGCATCATGATAACGATCCTCATATGAGTTGGGTAGTCGTAATATCTTGCTAGAGGCTGCTTGCGACTTTTGGGTTGGTATAGTTATTAGCCCACTGCCAACTTCATATGGGCCTACAGGGTCGCACACAAGAATAGCCCAACACAAGATAATGTTTAATTTAGGGTGGATGAATTTTATATTTATATATATATAATATAAAATTCTTTAATAATATTATATGGATATATATATTTTCGAAATATATATCTTATATATATGTATATATATATTATATGATATTATTATATTGTGTTAGTTTTAAATTTAATTTATTAAGATATATTAAATTTAATAACTAACATGATAGAGATATAGTATCTCAGATTTAATTTATGAAGATAAATTAAATATAATGGCTCTTTATTTGGATTAAATAAATAGGTTAAATTAAAACTGTTGGACAAATTTAATTTAAACTGAATTTATTTAATTAGCTCATCAAGATAATTAATTGTTAATTAATTTCAAAATTAATGATGATTAATTTTGAAATTTGAAAATAGCCCTCATAGGTTATAAACTTGATAGGCAGATATATTCATACGCACATGAGAATTGTGAGCCGCAAGTGAAACCCAAGGAGACATTAGAGGCGCTAGCACACAGTCTCGGTTGGAAAGCATTCGTGTGGATACCGGTAGAGGGAGCGGACCTGACGTGTTGGCTCCTAGAGATCGTGAAAACTCTGAATCATCAAAAAGGTATGAATCTTTCCAACTTGGTTTAAACGCCGTTGATAGATCCTCGATTAGGATCGGTGAAAATCTTAAAATTCTTCCGCTGTGCCTATTGATCCTAACATATCAAGTAATAAAAAATGAGTAGAATATCATTCCCATAGGGACTTGGTACCAATAATATAGTTGAGCAATGACTTTACACTTTAGCTTAAGTTGGGTCAACACAATTTGAAAAAAAGATAGGAATAAAAGCTAACTAAAAAAATCAAATATAACTGAGGCTAAGGAATAGGGTGATTCTAGATCTTAAGTGGTGATTTTTGTTAGATCCCACATGTTTTGATGATAACAAAGATTGGACCAATGATATAAGAGGATATGATAACAAATGAATTTGAACAAAGTAAATAAATGGCAGACAAATCATTACTTGAAGTAAGCACTGGAGTAATGAAGAAAATTTGAGAGGAAGAGCAAAGGAAGACCATCACTGGCAGTAGTCTATGTTTACTTGAGTGACCACTCGAGTCAGGAACACTGTTACTCGAGTGGGCACTCAAGTAATGTTGAAAGAAAATGTTTTCAAAGCCATTGCCAAAATTTGGAAGAAGTTACTCGAGTAGCCACTCAAGTAATCTGTAAAGTGATATGAACCATTACTCGAGTAGCCACTCGAGTAACACATGAGAAAAGGCATTACTCGAGTAGCTACTCGAGTAACCAGATCAAAAATCTTCCAATAGCTCTCAGCAAAGAAATGCAACAATTTACTCGAGTAGGCACTAGAGTAACTATGTGAGGAAAAGGCATTACTCGAGGGAGCACTCCAGTAATCAGATATTTCCAAGGTTTGTGATGTATCTTACTACATGTCTTACCCGAGTAATATCTTGTGAAAAATGTTGAATTACTCTCTGCCATATTTTTAATAGGTTTACTCGAGGGACTACTCGAGTCACAGGCATGATCACTCGAGTAGCCACTCGAGTAATGAAGTCCAGAAATCATGTTTTTAATCAAATGATTATTTATTTATTATCATATGATTAACTCTTCATTGCACTAGTATTCTAAGTACATTTGAAGAGAAACAATGAAGAGATCATGTCAGAAGTGAAAAATCAAATAAAAGTCTGAACATTCACCTACTGCTACCTATAGCAAACGAATAGTTTTCAAATTCGAATAATAGTCAACCATTGCTGAACGACTCTAACAGACATGTTTGAATTGCTTCCAACAAATACTACAAACCATCTATATATATAAAGCATTCAAAGAGCATACAACAACAACTGAGAACAAACAATCACACATCGATCAATATACTCTTTGTGCTTTGTTTTCTTATACTCATTCATTGTACTTCAGTGATTATATATTTGCTCTATAAGAGAGTTTTTCATTACAAACTCAATATTTGTTATTGAGACAACTTAAGGTTGTGGAACCTTGAGTTGGGGATTTGATTGCAACGTGTAAAAGGGAATGAGTGTCCAAGTGAAGGAACTTGTTGTGTACTGAGGTGCCAAGAACCCACTGAATCTTGGAGAATATAATGAAACTCTCAAAGACTCTCTGAGGACTGGACGTAGTCAAAGTGGTTGTGGCCGAACCAGTATAACTCCCGGTATACACTTCGGTGATATTTCTCTTTGCTCTCAATTGCTATAAATACTCTGTCAATTTACCTATATGCAACAAAATTTTCTGGTATCACCCAATTCACCCCCTCTTAGGTAAAACGCTTGCACTAACATTTGGTATCAGAGTCTAGGACTTCTTGTTAAGGTTTAATAGCCTAAGAAGGATCTAATGGCAAGCATGAGTGAGGGAATTCTTCCCGACGAAGCTTCTATCACAAGACCTTCGGGTTTCAATGTTGAACACTTCTCATTTTGGAAAGCAAAGTTTAGAGTCTTCGTAATGGCTACTAAATATGGGCTATGGGATGTGATCGAGAGTGAAAACTACAAACCTGTAAAGATTGTAGATTCACATAGAGTCCCCAAGATAGCAACAAAATATGATGAGAATGATAAGAAACTCATCACACTCAACAACAAGGCAATTCTGATGATTCAAAGTGCCTTGAGTCAAAATGAGTACTTCAGAATTTGCACACTTCTAACAGCTAAAGAAATGTAGGAAGCCTTGGAAATAGCTCATGAAGGAACTTTGGGAATAAAATAAAACTGGATCAATACTCTGGTTACTGAGTTTGATTTAATTCGAATGAAATTAGGTGATTCGATAGCTGAATTTGAACTTAGATATACTCACCTTGTTAATCAACTTGCAGAACTTGAAAAAGTCTATGATCAATATACCCAAGTACGAAAGATTATAAATATTCTTTCTAAAGACTAAGAGGAAAAAGTCACTACAATTAAGGAAGCAAAAGGTGAATCAATGCGATCGGTTGCTTCTCTATTCAGAAGCCTTTCTGAATATGAAAGTAAATTAAAGGTCAAACGAGAACTATATTATATTGGTGATAAGAAGAAAAGAGGTCTAGCACTGAAAGCAAAAGAAGAAGAACTAGATGAGGATGAAGAGCTTAACAATGAGGAAATGGGCCTAATCATAAAATAATTCATAACGTTTTACAAGAAAGGCCAAGGATTCAAAAACTTTTAGAAAGGAGGAACAAGCAATAGAGAACATATCATCTGCTATGAATGTGGAAAGCCAGGACATTTCAAATCAAAATGTCAAGAACTAATTCAGAAGAATAAAGAAAAGAGAAAAAGAAAATTCTACAACAAGAAGAAAGCATTTGTATCTACCATATGGGGAGATAGTTCTTCTGACGAAGAAAGCGATGAAGAGGAAGTAGCAAATATCAGTCTAGTTGCTCAAGAAGAAACAGAAGAAGAGGTAACTGATTCTGATTCGACCTATGATGAATTACTTTCCAAATATAATACTTTACATTCTGAATTCATCAAAGTAGTTGAAAAACTAGTTGTTTTCAAAAAGAAAAACAAAGCTTTTAAAGTAGAACTTAAATAGAATTTTGAAAAGGATTGTGAAAATTGTACTTCTTTGAAAAAGAAAAATATTGATCTTACTAAATCTCTTGAAAAATTAGCTAAAGCAAGTGAGATGCTAAATGTAATTTTAAAAGCTCAACGATTTGTGAATGATCAATCTAGAATTGGATATGATCCAAAATCAGACAGAAGAAAGGAAGAAAGAAAGCTGGATGTAAATCATACTTGAATTATTTTCAACATTATGTGCATACATCAAATCCTTTTGCACACTGTAATTATTATAATAGAAAAGGTCATTATACTTCATCATGCATTCATAGGAAGAAAGGAAATATAGGAACCTACAAATGGGTACCTAAAGGTTTATATGTTCCGAAAATTTTTTGTACTAACCCAAAAGGACCCAAAAGATGTGGGTACCTAAGACTTAATCGTATTTGATTGCAAATATGTCTTAAAGCATCCAAAAGCAACAAGTGGTACATAGACAATAGATGCTCTAAACATATGACCGGTGATTTTGAAAGTTTTACCACATTGCAACCTAAGGAAGGTGGAAAGGTAAAATTTAGAGGAAATCAATCCGGAAAGATAGCAGGAATTAGTGAAATCAAAAACGATAAAGGAATACAAGTCAAAGATGTATATTACATTGAAGGCTTGTGTTATAATTTGCTGAGAGTAAGTCAAAGTGCATATAAAGACACCTGGGTAATATTTGATTCAGAGGAATGTCTAATAGTCAACAAGAAAGACTTACAACTTATAAGGAAAATATCAAGGCAAAGCTCAGAGAAAAAAGGAAAGGTAACTACTATACTCTTGATATCAGTAAAAATGATTCTGAAAATTGTTTTTTGAGTAATGCCGATGAAAGTTGGTTATGGTATAAGAGGCTAGCTTATGTCAACATGCACAACCTAGGCAAGTTAATTAAAAAGGATTTAGTGATTGGATTACCGAAAGTAAATTTCAAAAACGATTTGATTTGTGATGCATGTCAAATGGGTAAACAAACTAAAACTTCTTTCAAATTGAAAAATGAGATATCAACCAATAGACCACTTCAATTATTACACATGGATTTAGTTGGACCAACAAGAGTTAAGAGTCTTGGTGGCAACCTATATTCATTAGTCATTGTTGATGATTTCTCTAGATTTACATGGACCATTTTTCTATCATCAAAGGATGAAACCTTTGGAGAATTTATTGTTTTTGCCAAGAAAATGTAAAATGAGAAAGGTATGTCCATTGCAGGTATTAGGACAGATCACGGTGGAGAATTTGAAAATCAAGCCTTTGAAGAATATTGTGATACTAATGGCATAGATCACAATTTCTCTGCTCTAAGGACACCTCAACAAAATGGATTCGTGGAATGTAAGAATAGAGTGCTCACTGAAATGGCTAGAGCAATGCTGAATGAAAATAACGTGTCTCAAGATTTCTGGGTTGATGCAATGAGCACAGCATGCTATATTTCAAATAGAACCTGCATTAGAACAAAACTTGGAAAGACACCATATGAGCTATATAAAGGAAGGAAGCCAAACCTTGCTCATTTACACATCTTCAGTTGTAAGTGTTTCATTCATAATAATGGTAAAAATAACTTAGGAAAATTTGATTCTAGAACATATGAAGGACTTATTTGATCCATTACTCAAGGGATCACTCGAGTAATCAGGTACATAAAGAACAAGTACTCTCGGCCAAGAATTTAATGCAATTACTAGAGTGAGTGATCAAGTAATCTGCAAAGTTATTTGAAATCCACTCGAGGGGTCACACGAGTCAAATGTAAAGAAAAGGCATAGCTACTCGAGTAATAGGCTTACTGGAGGCGGCACCCGAGTAATGTGTGAAGAGAAGACATGGCCACTCGAGTAATCAGATATTTGGTACACGATTCTAACGGACATGTTTGAATTGCTTCCAACGGATACTACAAATCATCTATATATATGAAGCATTCAAAGAACATACAACAACAACTGAGAACAAGCAATCACACATCGATCAACATACTCTTTGTGCTTTGTTTTCTTATACTCATTCATTATACTTCAGTGATTATATATTTGCTCTGTGAGAGAGTTTTTCATTACAAACTCAATATTTGTTATTGAGACAACTTAAGATTGTGGAACCTTGAGTTGGGGATTCGATTGCAACGTGTAAGGGGGAGCGAGTGTCCAAGTGAAGGAACTTGCTGTGTACTGAGGTGCCAAAAACCCACTGAATCTTGGAGAATATAGTGAAACTCTTATAGACGCTCTGAGGACTGGACGTAGGTCAAAGTGGTTGTGGCTGAACCAGTATAACTCCCGATGTACACTTCGGTGATATTTCTCTTTACTCTCAACTGCTTTAAATATTCTGTCAATTTATTTATACGCAACAAAATTTTCTGATATCACCCAATTCACCCTCCTCTTGGGTGAAATACTTGGACTAAAATTTTTTATTATTTTAGTCTTGATTACTTCTTAGTGTCTAATTTCTTCCCTCAGTTGCATTTAGAGTTATATTAGCTAGTCTCACACTCTTAGTTACCTAACAGTGTCTTTTGATTCACTAAAAGGCATTCCAATTATATTAATACCTATTGTCTTAGGTAATTAGTACTTAATTGAATTAATTAAAGTGCAAGCTTAATGAGACTATGTAGGGCTAATTGGTATATGTATATTCTACAAGAAAATTAAGTCCGAAAACTTAATCCTATACGATTCAGTTGAAGGTATATTCTAAATTTCCTATGCCTAGGCTCTTTTATAACACTAAAGTAGCCCCAATCAGATTTCTCTTATTTCGAAATAATCAAACATACAATTAAATTAAATCAACAAACATAATATTTAAGTAATTAATGATAAAAATTGTCATTCACTAATCCATATGAAATCTAAATAATCTAAAATGAAGGTTTAGTTATATAAACTGAATATTCTCATGACTAAAATAATAACTAACCAAAGACAAAATACAAGACAATAAAGAAGAGAAATGAAAAGAGAAACAAAAACTTAAAGCCTAATTTTCATCCGTACCATAGATCTTTTGCATCTCCAAACTTTAATGTCCCTCCATTAAAATTATGGGATCTTGTGTTGCCATCACTAACCAAGAAAATAGAACATATCGTCTTGTCGCTACGCCTAGCATATATTGGTATATATTGCCTCCACCAAAAACTTCCAAAACAGTGTTTTTCCTATCAATGAAATGAAAAGGAAATAATAATAATAATAATAATAATAATAAAATCTAAATATTTTTTTATTTCTTTTTATTTGAGAAAGTTTTCCTCTATTATTTTTTCTTTTCTAAATTTAGAAACTTCTTTTTTAAATTGAAATCCCACAAATGATGCATCCAATTGGTATCTTATAAAATCCCAAGTAAATTCCTTTAATTTAGCATTGATGACTTTCCAAGTATATCGAAATATATCTCAAATCTATCAAAAATGGGAAGCCATCAGTAAAGGAAATTTGCAAACCCACAACAACTACTACTATACACTACTATAATAAGGATATTACTACCCAAAAGGACGTCCGTTTTTTAGAAAAAGGTAGTTAAAAAGAAAGGCGATGGCATTTTCGTAAATATGTATACGTAGGGGAAACTTTACACTTCCCAATTTTGAGTTAGGATGCCTAAAGTTGAGATTAGGAGTCCCAAATTTGATTTAGGATGCCGAAAGTTCTTCTTGGCGTGAAATGCAAATTTTTTTAAGTGCCAAAAGCTGGGTTTAGACATCCCAAAATTGGTTTGGGACGCCTAAACTAGGACTTTGGGACCCTTAAAGTCCTAGTTTAGGCGTCCCAAACAAGTTTTGGGTTGCCTAAACCTTCATTTTGGCACCAGTGACTTTGTTTTTTGGACTTGTGACTACTCCTTTTTTTCATTCCTCATTCCCATCGTCCCTCTCTCTTTTTCCCTCACTGTCCTCCTCTCCTCCCTCTTACCACTATCTTGAACCTATGACTACTCCTTTTTTATTCATTCTTCATTCCCATCTTCGCTCTTTCTTTTTCCCTCATCGTCCTCCTCTCCTCCCTTTCACCACCATCATCCCTCACTGCCGCCCCTATCTCTTTTTCCCATACCGTTGCTCTCTCTCACTGATCCTCTGTCGTCCTCCTCTCAATCTCACCACCATCATCCCTCTCTCTTTTTCCCTCACCATCGCTCTCTCACTAACCTCTATCGTCCTCCTCTCCCTCTCACCACCATCATCCCTAGCTCCCCCACTGTTGTCACTCTCTCTTTTTCCCTCAACATTGCTCTCTTACTAATCATCTACAGTCCTCCTCTCCCGCTCACCACCATCGTCCACCTTGCTCATCTCTGCCTCTCTATGCTTGCTGCCGCAACGTCCTCCCTCCATCTCCCTCTATCTAATGCTAGCTGTCGTCAACCTAATACTCTCAATCATAGTATGTTTACATTTTTTTAAATATTCATTTGGACGGATTGATGCTATATTCTGGTTGAAAAACTTACCTATATATATGATTTTTTTTTTCTTTGCTACGTGGGAGCACTGGAATTAGTTTGTTAATTACAAAATAAAATTTGTGAATGTGGGTTCTTTTTTGATCTGTTGGGGTAGTAAGGTCTGTTGGTGATGAATTTTTCCACTACAATGAAGTAATGTCATTTCTAGTACAATGAAGTAATGCCATCAGTAAAAGTAAAATTCGATGCCACTATTTATTTTAGGCTGACATTATTGTTATTGCTAGAGTCCTCCGTGTCAATGATATATTCCTTTAGAAATAAAGACTCATTTTTTTACGAAAACTCTTTCATAGCTATAATCTGGTTCCCCTCTTTTACACTTGTTATTATTTGGTTTGGGAAAAAATCAAAATATTGTATAAAGCAATTTTGTAAAGTAAATAATGTTAATTAATAAATTGTATAAAATATAAGATTTGTAAATAATACTATTTATCATTTATTGATGAATTGAATTTTTATTGGGAGAATTACAACTAAGGATCAAATAAGAAAGTCATTCTTTGAATTAAGCTAAGAATGACAATAACTAATTTATATTGGGAGATTTGTATATAGCAGTCTTGTAAAGGAAAAATTATTTGATGTTAATAAGCTTATATGCAAAATTATTGGATTAAATTACTAATATTGTCTTGAATTGCCTCAATTAGTTTGTTTTGTTTGAATTAAACTGAAATGGTTTGTTATTGAAATTTTAGGATGTCTTACTTTTAAGGGGAAATGTTGCCAAATTTTTTTAAAAAAAGGATAAAAGGCAATCCCATTGGTTAGAATTGTTCTGAACTTGAGTGTTATTGGGAATGACTTAGGTGGTAATAAAAATGGATCATAGTTGGATAAATACTTTGAGAACTAGTGAAGAATATAAGAATGGGGTGGAAGAGTTTATTGAATTTTCTAGAAGGAACGCTCCAGCAAAAAATGGGAAGTATTTTTATCCTTGTGTCAATTGTTTAAATGAGAGTCAACGGGATATTGATGTCATAAGGGAACACTTACTTTGTGATAGAATAAATCTTTGATACACAAGGTGGATATGGCATAGTGAGGAAGTAATTGATTGTCCATCATATATGAAGGAAGCTATGATGTTATAGATGAAAATAAAATGGAGAAAATGATTCACGATATTAAGGTAGAATCTTTTACGCAATCGCATGAATATGACACAGCATGCGGAGTAATGCAGAGACACCGTTATATCTTGAGAATAAGTACACACAGCTGATAGGAATATTGCATTTGGTTAACTTAAAGGTAACTTGTGAGTGGATCGATAGTAGTTTCACATTGCTACTTGAATTGATGTGTGATATGTTCCCAGACGATAATGTACTTCCAAATCGTATGTATGAGGCTAAGAAAATCTTGTCTACGATGGGTAAAAAGATACATGCTTACCCTAATGAATGTATACTACATAAAAGGAATATGAAGGTCTTAGTGAGTGTCCAAAGAGTAAAACTGCACAATATAAAGTGAAGAAATATGGTGGTTGTGGCAATGGGACAACTAAAAGGCAACCTTTAAAGGTATTGTAGTATCTTCCAATAATACCACATTTTAAGCATTTATTTACGACTACAACAAAAGCAAAGAAGTTAAGATGACATTCTGATACGAGAATATCTGACATAAAATATCTTCAGTACCTGGTTGACTCTCCATACTAGAAGAAACAAGATGAAATGTTCCCTCAATTTTGCAGCAATCTGAGAAACCTTCGGCTTAGGCTTTGTACAGATGGCATCAATCCATATGGAACTCTTACTAGCACACATAGTGTGTGGCCAGTTCACCTTGTAATATACAACTTGCCTCCCTAGCTATGTATAAAACACAAGTATGTGATTCTTTTTATGATGATTTTTGGACCAAAATAGCCAGGGAATGATATCGATGTCTACTTGGTACCTTTGATTGAGGACTTAAAGAAGTTGTGGGAGGAAGGCATAGATGTGTTTGATGCATATAAGGAGTCCTTCAAGTTATAGGCAATGAATTTCACCACGATAAATGATTTCCCTACGTACGAAAACTTATCAGGGTACAGTGTGAAGAGGCATAAAGCATGTCTAATCTATGAAGCAGACATATACTTCCATCAACTTAAGCATGGAAGAAAACAGTCTACCTTGGTCATAGGAGGTTTCTTCATCCGTTCCACCCATATCATAGATTACAAAAGTGTTTTAACGGCTTACCGGAGCATGGAATGGCTCTAACGACATTAACCAGAGAGGAAGTTGATAGTGGGGTAGAACATATCAATGTCTCATATGGAATAAGAGATCAATTTTCTTTGATCTTCCATATCGGCGTAGTCTTAATTTGAGACACTATTGATGTAATGTATGTAGAAAACAAATTTTGTGATAGCCTTGTCATCATGCTTTTGCACATACCAGGGAAGACTAAGGATGGAATTAGTGTGAGACTAGATCTTGTTGATATGGGAATAAGAGAACGGTTACATCCACAACTAAGAGATGATGGTAGGAGGACATACATGGTGACAGCAACGCATACACTATCAAAAGCGAAGAAAAAATAATTGTGTGGGTGTTTGCATAAAATTAAGGTGCCACAAAGGTATTCTTCTAATGTGAGAAGGTGTGTCTCAATGGACAATTTGAAGTTAGTGTGAATGAAGTCCCATAATTATCATGTGTTGATGCAAAAACTATTACCACTAGCTATTAGAGGCATTATGAAAGATGAAGTACGAACAATTGTAACAAGATTGTATGTTTTCTTTAATGCTATTTGTAACAAATTCATTGAAAATGAAAATTTGGATGAATTGAAAAATAAGGGTTATATTATTTTGTCCTAACTAGAGATGCATTTTCCTCCGTCATTTTTTTTTGATATAATGGTGCTTCTAATAGTTCATTTAGTAAGGTAGGTAAGGTTCTATGGCCCAATTTACTTGAGGTAGATGTACCCTTTAGCAAGATACATGAAGATTTTAAAAGGGTATTTTAAAAATCCTTATCGACCAGAAGCCTCAATAGTTGAAAGATATGTAGTTGAAAAAGCTATGGACTTTTGCAAAGATTATCTATCAGGGAAGAAGGAACAATCTCAGTATGAAGAGAAGAGAAGCAAGGGAACACAAGATTGAAAGTAAAGAATATGCCTCGTGAAGAGGTGTTGCAAGAACACTTGTATATCCTGAAAAATATGGAAGAAGTTTAACCGTACATAGATGAACACAAAAAGAGTTTGAAGAACATGAATCCAAGGAGAATGACATGTAGATTGCTATTGAGCTAAACAAGACATTCATAGAGTAGTTTGAGGAAAGGGTTTGACATGAGACTGGTGTATCTAAGACAGTCGGTGTCTAGCTTGGGGACTTTAATTTCTAATCATTACTTAGATCGATTATGATATACACGGGTATTCTTTCTACACAAAAGACCAAGATGACAGAAGTACCTTGTAAAATAGTAGGGTGATGGAAAAAGTTGAAGCTATACACTTTTCTAGTTTGAAAGACAAAATCCCTATAATAGCATCCATGGCCTATTATGAAGTTATACAAGAAATTTGGGAGATTACCTACAATAAGTTCAAAGTTTCTTTATTCAAATGTTAGTGAGTTAGCAATAATGCTGTAGTAATATATCAATAATTTGGATTTGTCTTAGTTGATCTTCAAAGAGTTGGTTATAGGGATGAGCCCTTCATTCTAGTAATCCAAGCAAATTAAGTGTTTTGTGTCAAAAATCTTGCAAATAAAAAAATGTTCATTGTACTTCATAGTAAAAAACAAAAGTATGGTAATCCGACCTTCAATCTTGACGACACATCATCATTCACAATAAATCCACCTAGAACAAGTGAAGTAGAATTGGTAGATGATACAGAATATGTTGTAAGAAATGATCATGGTGAAAGAATATGGGAAACAATTTAGAGTAAGACCTCTTAACTTAGAAAAAAGTATTGTGTACTTTTTGTTTTAATCATGGTTAGTTTATTCATTTAATTACAATTTATTTACCTATCTACAATGATTTTTGTGCTTACACAAATATGGACAATTCTAGTGACTCATAAAGTAATAGGAACAATGAAATAGATAGACATGAACCCATTACGAGAAGGGTTAGAGGCAGTACAAAGATGGGATCATTGGTTGCACATCATCAACATCAATAAGAGAGGCTGCATGTGAACTTTGACACCAATTTGAATCCAGCTGGTTCTGAGGAAGACCATTTCATTAGTTATTTAGCCTATTTGGGTCGAAGCAAAATTCGCATTACCTATGGTAATTGGAAGTTGGTTCCCCTAAAAATGAAAGACATGATTTGGTAACAACTTTTGGTATATATGTTTTTTATACATCTGCATTTATAGCTTTATTCCTATTACTTCAAATATAATTATCTTATGTTTTACCATACAACAAACATACGATGGCCTTGACATCGCCGTAATGTACAAGCACTAGATATGGGAGGTTCGTCTACGATAGAAAGGTTTCAAGAACAAGCTTACAGCACAGTACATTTGAGGGGACCTGAGGGGTCATGATCTATGTCGACAATATTCGTATTTGTCTCCAAAGGACTGAAGGTTGTTTATGGCATCATGGGAAGATCCTAAATTTTTAGTGAAATTCTTTAATCATAGTATAGAACTTTTTATTTATATATACTTGACATCACTAATTCAGATTTCGTTGTTTTCCTTTCATAGGAATTAAGTGTAGTAAATGTAAAGTGGCAAGCAACAAATCAGTATTAGCATTGCATGTTCGTGGTGATTATCGGAAGCTTAAGCCAAGGATAATGGAAGAAGAGTTGGAAAAAATGAAGGAAGCAGCCAAATTACATCCTAGTGTTGTTGTCCAAGCCCCAGCTCCTCCTCCACATCACAAAAAATGGAAAGTAGGGGGGATTAAAGGTAGGAACTTCATAAATTCGGCTGTTGCTGAGGTTGCCGCAAGGATTATAAGTTAACACATTAGTACATAAATTTTTTCATATTAAGCGTAAGTGGTTAATTTTCATTTATGATAAATTGTATGCTACAGGATGAATTAGAAGATCATAGTAACCAAGATTCGTCACTCCAGCTGGACGGATAGATATCTTGTTAATGGCGATTGGGAAGGCAAATCACCCCAATCATGTTCAAGGGGAGCCAAAGGGAGTTTGTACTGCGAAGTATTTTAGACGAGCCTCACATTATTATTCATCACAAGCTGAACCTAGTAGGGAGCTTGTGGCCAAGATTCGGTAGGAAGTTGAACAAGAGCTTGAGGCTAGACTTCGTGACAAGCTCCGAAAATAGCTGATGTCAGAGCTACGTCTTGAAGTTGTAAAGATGTTTGAATTGAGGATGGCAAGTGATGAGCGTAGAACCTAGGAATCCTCGACCTTCCCCAGCACCAAAGAAAGTTACAACCCACTGGAGGAACCACTTGGCCAACCTTCTCCCACTCCAGCACCGAGAGAACCCTCCATCCTTTATTTGGATACCCCAATGCTGCATGTTGTTGCTGATGCTCTCATTCACACAGAAGCTACCACCCACTATCATAAGAAAATTCTATAGCATTTACGTAGGGTGACTATGACATGTGTTTAGGAAGGGGAAGAAGGTACACCCATCCCTGTTCTTGATAAAGAGGTTGCCACGATAGGTCAGACGATAGGATCTTTCATCCTTTGGCCTCAAAATCTAATTGGCTCAGTAGCAACACCTCCAATGGTAGGAACTACCTTACTTTTACTCAAGATCTGTTGGTGTCCTACTAACAATCTATTTTTCTATGTTCTAATAAAAGGCGTAAGATGTGGGGAAATGGCCTTTCCTGGCACAATTGCAACACCTCTACAAAGTCAATCGCCAAATTGAGTTGCATATGCCTCTAGGGATTGTAGGCCTAACATTGGAGTATCCCTTCACGATTGATAGGAAAAATCTCAAGGAGTTCATTAAGTTGGAGGAGATAGATGTAGGATGGGTTAAATTTGCAATCCTATTTTTCAATTTTTTTCTTCAATTATTGTAGTGGTTTTTTGGTTTCATACATTCACTAATTCATTCATCATTTTAATTCTACTATAGCTTATTCTGCCGCATATACATCTTCATGCAATACATGATTTATATGGATTCTTACATCCTACAAATATGGCAAGGGATGCTAATACTTTGGAAGCAAGGATGATCTATGCGGGCTACACAATGGGACTGACCAAATTTCATTATTATCTACACAAGGGTACACATTTTAATTTTGTCTATTTAAGATGCTTAATAAATAATTGTCTTGTCATCTAACTTCATTTTCATATGTATATGTCGTTATAATTACCATTGGAGTTTTTGTGTTCTCTATCCTCGACTCAACATAGTTTACTGGTTTGATCCCTTGCGTAAAAGACCAGACAAAGAAACAAAATAAATCTTCAACACGTAAGTTATTTTGTTTGTATTTCATTGATTATTGACTTAAATGAATTGTTCTAATTTTTGTTGATTTTCATTTTAATGTTAGTGTGACCTAGACATATAGATTCCTAGGTGGGTCACGCGAGGGTAAAGTTATTAGAGACCTAAAGTGGTTTTATCAAAAGAAAAATAGTTTCAATTCAAGTTCTTTCATTGACGGTCATTTTAGATATGCCTTTATTGATTTTTACCACTTGCTTTTGATTTATAGTGCTCTCAACAACCTGAGAATATTGAATGTGGATATTATGTTTTACTTTATATGTATAACATCATTCAAAGTGGAATTACAAACCATTTTGAGCAAGTAATCGCTTTTTTATTCTCAAATTATAATATTTTTGGTGTTGTAATTGAATTTCTAATTAATTTATTCACTTGATTCATTTCATTTAAGCTTTTTTTCTAATTTGCAGATTTTTTTACAATAAAGAAGCCTACTTGTATGAAGACATTAATTTCATCAGAGACCTTTTAGTTGGACATCTTCTTCAACATATAGATCATTAAATTTTTTATTTATATTAGTTAATTAGCAGTTGTGTAATAGATAGCTTTCTGACACTTTATGGTGGTTATTGTACATAAAATTAGGTAGTAGTTGTTGTTGTACATCAGGTTGTTGAAGTTAACAATTTAGTCATATAGTGCTGGTTGTCCCTTACATATTGTAAAAGGAATTAGGTTGTAGGATTTGTTGTTGTACATAGTATTATGAGGTTGTTGGAGTTAACAATTTAGTTAGATAGTGTTGGCTACTTCCTTACTATGTAAGGGACATTGTGGTTTATGAATAATTTTGTGATCCTGTTTCTGCAGTTTTAATTTTGTTGGGCAGTGAAGAATATAAATGATCATTTAAAAAAATTTTAATGTCTATAAAGAAAAATGAAGATCTGAAGTAGACACTGACACTTTAGACGTCCAAATCTTAAAATTAGGATGCCTAAAGTCCATACTTTAGACTACCCAATTTTAAGATTGGGACATCTAAAGTGACCCCACGACACTTTAGACGTCCCAATTTTAAAATGGGGTAGTCTAAAGTTAGAACTTTAGACTACCCCATTTTAAAATTGGGACGTCTAAAGTTCAGACTTTAGGAATCCCAATTATTTATGAATATTATTTTCATTTTTAAATATGTTGTTCACATAGACGTCCCCATCTTTTCAAAAGTTAAAAGGCCTAAAAAGGGATGTTAAAAATGTTTTCTGTAGTAGTGACAAAAATCATGATATATGAAGGTTATTAACTATCATACATCACGATTCTGAACCGTCATATATGCAGATACTATATTTGCTCAATGAAGATACAATATGGTTCCAAACTGTGATTTGTTATGAATTTATTATAGTGATTCTGGCATAACAACCATTATGTATTGAGATGTGGCAAGGCTATGTTGTGTGTAATACTGTCATGATAATAAAATGGGTTCACATAAACAATTATTATATATACCATAATGCTGGTACAATAAATAATAGTCTCAAGTAAACAATCATTATAAACTCTATAACATACATAACAGTGCTTTCAAAATAACTGTTATATAAAGTTTAGCATCCGTAATGGTCGTTATAACGCAACCATTAATTTATTTGATATAAATGCTAATGGGTTTAATGAAACAACCGTCATATATAGTGTATAAAAATATAATGGTTTTTATATAAGAACCGTTAATTTTTTATGCAATTTTTTTAAAAATATGGATTCCCCTTTTGATATCCCCCTACATGCGTACAGAACGAAATTGTACATAAATTTGTATATTACATAAGCTCACACATTGAGTGCAATTTGGGATAAATCAAGACATTCTTGGCTCTATGTTTAGGCTCAATGGAATTCCCTACCATAAAGGGCTCCAGGGGTTTGCAGCCTCGAGAAAAGTTGATAGAGAAGGAGGGGTTAGATTTATAGTACGCCATCTGCTCCTTCTCATTAGGTTGCATATGGCATACTATAGATCTAATCTCTCCTTCTTTATTAAGTGTTGCTTGAAGCTCCATACCCCTAAGCCCTTTATGGTAAGGAGTTCCATTGAATCTAGCCACAAAGCCGGGAATGACTTAATCCATCCCAAATTGCACTCAATGTGTGATCTTCTATTCTATTATACAGCAAAATCCAACAAGCAAAGCAAAAGAAGAATCTCTATCTAATGCATATATATACATATATACATATACATATATAGATATATACGATAAAACGATGGTATACTTTTTTATCATAGATGGTATGACAATAAGGTGGTGAAGCCAAGCAACAAGTTCAAGCACACAGCACAAGCACAAGCATTCTGTGATGGACAATAGAAGAGCTTACTTGGATCAATGGAGGCCTTTAGCTCTCTAGGCTAATATGATTTTAAGGGAGAGATGAATTGCGAATTGTGTTCTTTTACTATAGGTTATACATGTGACCTGTAAAGATAGTTGTGAATCATGTTATCCCCATGTAAGTCATATATGTAACATGCAACTACAAAACATGAGCACGACTTAGGTCAAACCCTAGCTGCAAAACATGAAATGAATAATAATGGAGAATGCAGAATGGAGAAGGGAAGTCATGCCTCCATATGATTAGAATAGACGATACAAAGAAATGCCCCTGGCTAGGGTTGAAGAACGAAAATGTGAGTAAGGGCAATTGAAGTAACTTGCGCAATTGTTGCTAACAAAAGTATGGTGAATGCTTTCAATTGTGTAGCTCCACTAACTAACGACTGACGTATGCCATAAAATCCAACCAGAGAAGTGGGGTTCCAAGGTTTGTTGGTTACAATAAACCCTAAGATAAGTATTGTAATGAACGAAAACATGTGTTAGGGCTTTCATAGCAACGCACGCAACTATCACTGAGAAGCATGTAGAAGGCTTTTTTGGATGGTATGGTTCAATTGAAAATGACAGTCGACAAACATAAAAGATGATTGCAATAGTGGGGTTCTAAGATTGGTGGATTTGTGATTAACACGTGACCTAAAAAGAATATGCTAATAAATGAAATAGAGAAGTGGAGAGACATTTAAATAGAGGGGAAAGTTTAAACAATTCAAATATAACACTCGTAATGTATTGTTTTGTTGTTATATATGTAATAGTTATTACAAGAAACCATTAGTTATTTTGGAAACATATATTAATGTTTCTATCAAATAACAATTAAATATCTGCAACATCTTTTTTTTTAAAAAAAATAGGGGGTACTACTATCGATTTCCACCTATTTTCATAAAAACCACATAAACAAGCAACAATACAATAGACCATCCATGAAAACATAGAAATTAACACTGAAACAATAATACATATTTAAAACACAGAAATCAAGTGTCTTTTTCTTTTCCTAGTCTAACTTTTTTAGCTTGAATTCTCCTCTTCTTGTGAAGTAATAATTTTCTCTTCTTTGAAACCTAAATGCCTTTATTATGATTGTGTCTAATGTACAAATCATCTTCTTCATCCAAATTCAATAGTTCAAGTGACCTCTATTGAATGGATTATCCTTAACTCCATCACCCATCTCCTCATCAATCACTTTATTTGTCAATAAAACAATAGACCATCCAAAAGGATCACAGACATAGAACACTTGTTTAGCTTGAGAAGCTAAAATAAAAGGTTCTTCTTTATACCCTTCCTTATTCAAATTCAGTTGTATTAAGCCTAATTCATCAATTCTCAAGCCATGATTATTGTCAACCCACTTGAAACCAAAAATGGGAACCCGAAAGCTGATACAATCCAACTCCTAGATGTCCTCAATACATGCATAGATAGGATTTCTATCTTTGGAACTCAATACATGCATAGTGTTACCTATAAGAGTTACGCCACTATTTTGCATTTTGCTTCGATCATCTTGCTCTTTAGTGTATAAGGTGAACCCATTGATAATGTAGCTAGCATAAGACATCACTTGATTGCTTGGACCGTATGCTAAGAAATTCAATTTTGCAAGAAACAGATTTATACTTGTGAAGAACTTGATCTTTAAACTATGATATAAAATATGTCTTGTGTTGTAGAGCACATCATCTTTCTCCTTTGTGTGATTTTTCCTATGAATTTGATGCATATAGTTGCGTATGTACTCATCAACCTCTTTAAAGTTATGCAGCACATATATATGTGCTTGCTCCAACTATTGGTCTCAGATGGTTACAACCTTCCTACCTATGTTCCTTTCCCCATCAATCCTTCTTCCCTTATGCCAAGACACGGGAAGCCCAATATCGTTTGTAAGCTTTATGTGGCAGAATATTCAATGGACTCTTTACAGATATATCATTCAATAATGCAAGCCTTCCGATGACTCTGATTTTTCACAAATCCTTTCATTATCTTCATGAGAAGTTAAACCAGGTACATGCACCTTAAATAGGATGGGCCAAAATATTGTACCTCTTTAACCGAGTTATCAGGTAGACCATGATGTCAAAGAATGGTGGAAGAAAATACATCTTAAGCTCACATAATGTGTGCATGATTCAATTTTTCAACCTTGGCAATATTTTAGGGTCTACCACTTTACTACTATATGATTTGAAGAAGAAATATAACTTGGTGATTGCAGCTTGTACCTCATAAGATAAAATACCCTGTATAGCCACCAAATTCAAGTTCTTCATCAAGACATAGCAGTCATGAGATTTAAATCCATCAGTTTTAAGTCCTTCACTGACACAAGTCTTCTGATGTTTGAAGAGTAACCCCATGGCACCTTGACTAAAGTTAGAAACTAACAAAATTAGTTTTTTCTTCATTTGATAGTGTGTGAGCTACAGAATGAAGAAATGTACAGGCTTCCCACCTCTGGTTCTAATTCTTCTCTTATTCCCACCTCAACCATGTCTAGGCTAGCATTTACACCATATCTAGTCTTTTATGGCATATGGAGTAATGTACCAACAATACTTTCACACACATTTTTCTCAATCTATATAATATCAAGAAAATGTCTCACATCCAGGGTTCTCCAATAAGGCAAGTCAAAGAAAATAGACCTCTTTTTCCACTCACTTGTTCCAACATCCCTTGCAAAAGGTTTGCCAAATAGACATTTCATATCTTTCATCTTTTGAAATAATTGTTCACCAGTCAAAGGTTGAGGTGCCCTGCCCTCTTCTGATTTCCCATTGAAATATTTTTTTAAAGGCCTCTAAGGATGCCCCTGAAGCAACTATCTTCGATGTCCCATTTAGGGATTCTTTATACCATGATTTAATCTAATTGAATGCATACCCTCTTTGCAAATTGGACATCCAATATGGCCTTTAACGTTGTATCCTGACAAATTACCATATGCATGAAAGTCATTGATAGTGCCAAAGAGCATGGCTCTCAAGTTGAATGCTTCTTCCTCATGATCATCATACACCATGACCCCATCATCCCACAAGTATTGCAAGTCTTCAATTACTGTATCTAGGTAGACATCTATGCCATTCATAGGTTGCTTGGAACTTGGGATCAACATGAACAACATGGAGTACTTGCAATTCATGTAGAACTTTCTATATGTTCAACCTCCCCATTAATTGTCTCCCCATGCCTCATCTAACATGTATTAAGTAGGATCGATTCCATGAATCACTAAGTGTGACATACAAGTTTCTCAATCACACTACCATACATTACTATACTTTACACAAGGGCAAAGAATCAAATCGTCATTTGGGGGATTATGCACAAATGTAAAGTCAAGGAAATCTGTTGGCCCATCCTAGTAGTCTCTAGTTAGCTAATCAGCATACATCCACTATTTATTCAAAGACCCCATCTAACATAAATCATTTAGAAACAAAAACTCCAATTAAAACCCAATAATCATCCACACCCAAAATAAATTCATGAAAATGTATAATAAAAGAAAAACCACGAACCTTATGTCAACCCGATCAAAAGTTGAAGAAAGAAAACTTTGAGGTTGAACGGACACCTTTCTCAGAGCTAAAAGATCTAGAGCTTTTAAGGTCAAACTGATTGTATGTTTTACAAACAAACCCTCATTATAGATTTTAAGGTCTTACATAATGGTTAATTGGTAAGAACTGTTAATTTTTTTTTATTTTTATAACAGTTATATTCAACTAACTATGAGGTATGTTATTAACAAATCTATAATGTTTAAGGTCATACATAATGGTTAATTGGTAGAAACCGCTAATTATATGTTTACCTTTATAATGGTTATTTTGATTTATCACTATTCTTTAATAACAATAGTAAGGTATGTTATTATTTTTTTACATATGTTTGAGACAGTACATTAATATATTTTTATATATAAAACTAAAAAACAGAAATACATAAAACCTACCCGTCATCCCAAAAGAGTGATCTAAATCATTTGAGAATATGAGGACGAGAGAAGTAGAAGTGATAGTAGCACCGACTATAGGTCATAGGTGGATGAAGAAAAGAATGTAGAGGAGTAGGTTGGGAAGGAGGAGCACAAGGAGGGTGTGGAGGTTTGGTGAGAGGAGGAAGGGAAGAAGGTAGGGGTTAAGGTTGGGGAGGAGGAATAAGCAAAGCAGGTGGAGGAGGAACAGGTTGGGAAGGAGGAGGAACTAGGCAGAGGACGAGCAGGTTGGGAAAGTAAAAGAGAAGCAGGCAGAGGTGCATGTTGAGTAGTAGCACGAGGAAGAGAAGGAGGATGTTGGGGTTGATGACTCTCCAGCATTTCTTTAATGCATCGCTTGACAATGATGATGAGGAGAATATAGGAAGAGGGTGAAGAAAATGTAAGAAAATAGAGAGTTTAAATAGATTGGAAGTGAAGCTTGCAATGGAAATTAAAGATCGAGGATCACTCCGCACAACTATATTAGGTTCTTTTCCCTGTGCCATGAGTTTCATGACGGTTGTTTCAAAATACCAACTAATGAACCATTATTTATTATATTTTATAATGGTTGTTTTCTAATAACCGTGAGTAATTTCTAAATTTTTTACAATATGTTTAAAAAAACATAAAAATTAAAATAATGGCAAATAGCCTGATGAACTAATGAGATCATCAGGCTATACATCACCAGAGAAGTGGCTAGGATCATTGCCAATCCCTTACTCATCAAGTATAAGATTGGCCTTCTTGTTCATACTCGAGAGGTACAAAGAAAGTTTCCTCATGGCATGATTAATATGTTATGCATACTGCAACATTGCCTCCAGTTATATAGGCATAGGATGTTGCTAGCAATTCTTTTGCATGGCATTAACCTTTGTGCTTAAGAGAACAAAGAGAAGGACAATAAAGAAAATGAAGGAACAACAAATGAAAATAGTGAGTTTAAACAGATGTCTGGAACTCTGGAAGGGACAGAAAAAACTATCATTGCACATGCTAATTGGAAGTTGAATAGGACATAATGAAAGGGTATCTATTTCTCCTAACGATCATTGGGTAATAAGGAGGCACCCAGAGTCAGTGTAGGAAAGAGGAAAGGTTTCAAAAGCTTTAATTTATGTTTATTAAGCTAGAACCATTAAGTGTGGGACAAGAATTATTTTTATTTTAAAAACACAATAGTGGTGTTCTGTCATCACCACTACTACCATCCTCATCCTTATCTTCCTCCTATTCATTCTCATCATCGAAGGAAAGAGATGAAGGGTTTGAATGTTAGTCATATTCAATCTCATTGTGATGAAGTATGAGGTTCAACTATTTATTCAGCCTGTTAGTGTATGCCGTGAGATGCCTTGTGTGGCTATTAAGGCATGTTAATAACTATGTTAGAGCCTCCATTTCAGGAGGAGGCGAAAGAAGAGGAGGAGAATGTAACACCCCAAATTTTATATTCACCAAAAAATGTATTGTAATTATTTGAGTAATTCAATAAAAATGGTGAATATTCATGGAAATTAGATCTTGTGAATTTTGAAATATTCATATTCATAAGGAAATGGGCAAATTAATTCAAGAAAGGAATTTAATTTCAATGGTGATAGCAAAATCATAATTTTGCCAATTTAACTCAAGATTAATTATTTTCCAATTAATTGGAGTTAATTTCAATTAATCAAGGAAAATAAAAGAAAATGTATAATTGGATTATTCTTGATGGAATAAATCAAGAATTGTGAAATTAGGGGAAATTATACATAATTCATTTTATATGAATTATGGATTGTTTAAATCATTTATTTTCCTTTCCCTTTTCCTCCCTAAATTTCAGCCAACTCATAAAAATAAGGGGAAATTAGCTTATAATTAAATTTGCAAGAGCACATGCTTGATTACTACATGAATATACTCATGATGGTAATGCTACATAGACATGGTACTTATGGAAAAGATGACAATGGTTGAGTGAGTTGGTAGATTAAATGTTGAGTGTAAGATGGCAGGATAAGCTTGAGTGAAGGAATGAAAGAAATGAGTGCATGGTAAAGTGCAAGCTTGGACTTAGTTGGAAGAGTTGTTGGCTAGTTGAAGCAAGGGGGAGGGCACGGTTTTGAGAGGCCAAAGAAGGGAAGGAAATTGGTTCTAACTTAATGGGAAGCTAATGGAGTAATCATGAAGGAAGGGAGCATTGTGACAAGTGTCACATTATAATCCCTTGATTAAATCAATGGCTAAGAGGAAAGAAGAGTAAATTAATAAAACATCTTCTCTTCCTTTCCATATGCACAATTTGGCCAACACCAAAGAAAAATAGAGAGAAAGAGAGAGAGCTTGGGAAACTTTGAAGAGTGAGAGAGAAGGAGGAAGAAGAAGCTTAGGTAAGTGTTGATCTCTTTAGCTTTTCTTGCAGCATGTCCCTAGATCCTTCTCTAAACCTTTATTCTTCATAGAATCCATGAATTTGAAGACACATTCTTAGCTCAAGGAAAGAGAGAGGAGTCACCTAGAGAGAAAATATTCAAGATCTCAAGAGGTAACCTCACAAACCTTAGATCTAAACTAGTATGGTGTTGTTGTTGAAGTTTGTTGTTAGTTGGTGATTTTTGGTGAGTTGGAAAATTAGAAAAGCTATAACCCTAAGGGTTTATGCTGCCCAAATTTCTTTAAATCATGATTAGAATGTAATTAAATAAGTTAATAAGAGCTTAGAAGTAGAAAAGTACAAGTTTTGGAAGCTAAAACACAAAAACTCCATTTTTCCATTTTCTTGACCAATATTTTGGGCAAGACCAGATTTGAGGAAAGGAGCTGGATTTTCATAAAATAGATGGTTCCATTGGATTCAGTAGGCAAAAATAGATGGGGTTACATTTGGTCACTTTTTCGGTAGAGGCCGAAAAAGCATAATTATGAAAACGCCATTAAAACTTGAAATAGGGGCTTTCAAGGGTATTTTTGTAATTTCACAATGAATTTGACAATTTTGAGCCCAGAAATGGATTCCTTGGGCGAAAATAAGTTAGAATAGCCCTAGTCAAAATTTTGGAAAAACGTGCCATCCAGCCGGATACGGTAAGGCGGGCCCGGGGGCATTTTGGTAAAATTTCAACATAGACTAATATAACCACCATAAATACTATAGAAGTGTCTAAACTGTACGTTTGATATTCTAGGACCAAGTAGAGAGCCCAAGGGATTGGCATGCAAATTGAGGCATGTTATTCAAAGATCAGGGAAGGCGATTAAGGTAGGGAACTTACCTCTCCCGCATGTATTTGATATTTGTACTGGTGTATTGATGCATGTTATTGCATTGTTTGATTTTTTGAAACATATATGAATAATTGAAGCTCTATTTCTGTTTATGCTATGGCCATACGTATGTTGTTTGAAACATTAAGCACGCAGATATGTCATTATGTGAGTATGAGTCATGTAATGCAAGCACGTCATGCATTAAGCACTTATTTTGCATGCATATTGGTATCGCTTTCCTACTGAGATTCCCTAGAATCTCACCCTTCCTTACCAACAATTTAGACAGGAAAAGTAGAATGTATGATGAGAACAAAGAAGAGAACCATATGAAGGAATTACAATGGTGGAACGAAGACGGGAATATGTCTCCATTTCACTGGGATAGGTTTATACACCCATGCGCTGCGAGGCTACATTAATTGTCATTATCAAGTTGAACCTCTATGGGGAATTTTTGTAATCGTGCACATAATATCAGTATATTTATGCTATTCCTGTGTTGCCTACTGAGCTGCATATTGTTTTCCGCAAATACTTTGAAATAGGTTAAAATAAGATGAGGATGTGACAAAGGAGGAGGAGGAGGAGGAATAGGAGGAGGAGGTGGGGGGTGGCAGAAGAGCTCCCTAAGTTGTTAACATTATGGAAAGAAGAATGAGGCCGATAAAGAAAAGTAGAAAATATCACAAGAAATATGTGAGTTTAAATAGAGGTCTAATAGATGTTAAAAAGGGTTATGACCAATGAAAAGTGTTACATAACCGTTGTTTCTGAAAACTGTTATGTTTTGTCTGCCCTAATATAAGTCGAATCATTTATAAGTGTTATATGATAGTTGTTTTGAAAGAACTGTCACTTTCATCACTAAATAAATGACGGTTATTAACTATAATAGTTATTTTTGTGATTTCACAAATTCCACCACACCATATGTGATGGTGTGCATAATTAACCGTTACTTTTAAATGTTATATATCCTTATATGACCTCCACCTCGACATACATGATATTTATTGGCTGTAGTCGTTATGTGTTAAGCATTATAAATGCGTAAATCTGTAATAGTGAATACTCTACACTACTACAAAAAAGAGGTGTAATGGCGCTTATTTTAAAAAATACTTTGGCGTTTAAGAAACGCCAAAGCTTTTTACACTATTAAAAATACCTATAGCTCTTTCAATTTACAGAAACGCCATACATTACTTAGACAAATTCAATAAGTAAATTAGTTACATATGGTGTTTCATTTGACCAGTGCCAAAGGAGGGGATGCCCTCCTTTAGCGCTTAAAAAACTAGTGCCAAAGGAGGGTGTCAACCCTCCTTTGGCGTTTATTATTCAAACGCCAAAAGAGGGGGCCCTTCCTTTGGCGTTTATTCTTTAAACGCCAAAGGAGGGTGCCAACCCTCCTTTAGCGTTTTTTCCGCAAACGCCAAAGGACCATAGGAGGGATATCCTCCTTTAGCCCTTATTTAATAAACGCCAAAGGAGGGCATTCAATTGTTTTTAATAATTTTTCTAAATATTTCTTTTCCTATACGATGTAATGTAAAAACAAATGCCTGATGACCATATATATTTTTTAGCAAGCAAATGACCATATATTTCATCTAGTAGGCAAATTATAATATAAAACGATGATGCTCATTTTTTTAATTATTTTATTTTCTTGATAAAACAAGCAAATTACGATACGATGGTAAAAAATGCAAAACATTAACTACAATGATTTGTATTACAATAAAATCACTACAATATTATTATATTTGTAAGCTTAAAAATTAAAAAAAAAAAACTAACAATGTATAGGAAGTTTAAGTTGACAAAGTTGAAACTTCAAATCAATACCTAAAAAATAAAAAATATGAGCAAACATATAAGAGTCATTACAAATTTTAACCAAAAAGGAAAAAAAAAAAAGAAAAAGAAAACATGGATCAAATTTTTAAAAAACAATGCTTACAAGCTAGGGATCTCCTGCTTCTACTTGCTACCATCAAAGAGAGGAAGGAGTGGGGATAACGAATAAGAAAAGCTGGTAGACCAATAAAGTGGGAAAGTAATGGATCATAGTTATGGGAAATGACAAGCAGGAGAGCGAAAATGGCAGGATGACAATGATGGGACGTTTAAGTTTTGTAAACAGGGGAAGCTTTGGCGCTTCATAAAAGAGTGCCATTGCTTCCCATTGTCAAAATAAAATTAAAAAAAATGGATGCTTTGGCCCTTCTTTAGGAAGCGCCAAAGCTTCTGTTGTATTTTTTTTTTTTTAATATGAAGTTTTGGCAATGTGTTTATGTAATTGGTTGGTTTAACTATATTTTATGTGTTGATTCTTTCTCTAACAATGGTCAAGTATATAATTAAATATCTTACATGAAATGGCTTCTTTATGTAGCAACTGCTTCCGGAATAGATTGACACATAGGCAACAGATTCCAAAATTGAGATGAAGCATAATATATATTATTAAGATAACGTTTGGAATACAACTTTAATCATGAATTACATATGGGACATCTTTATATTTTTTTTTTTAGTTTTTTCTTTTGGAATGTGGCCTTTTTAAAAAAAAATTTGATAAACTTCATGGGGCTCACTTAGTTTTATGCTTCATTATAAGTGCAAGTTAATATTAGTGATAACAATATATTCAAGAAGATAATATTGGATCTATAGAAAGAAAAAGCAAAAAGTATGACAAACATATCATATAACATTATGTTGATTGTAACTATTAAACCTTTACTAATAATAAATGTATAACAATATAATGACCCAAATTAAAAAAAACACTTAATTTAAATTTACTTTATAGCTAGACACACACACAATTGAAGAAGCTGACTGAACTTTTTTTTGTTTAAATACATAGGAAGCTTTGGTGCTTCCTTAGGAAGTGCCAAAGCTTCCCATTACAATTTTTTTTTTTTTTTACTTTTTTCTTTTGGATTGTGGCCTTTCTAATTTTTTTTAAAGTACATAGGAAGCTTTGGCATTTCCTTAGAAAGCGCCAAAGCATCATATTATAATTTTTTTTTTTAGTTTTTTCTTTTAGAACGTGGTCTTTTAAAAAAATGTAAAAAATACATAGGAAGCTTTGGTGCTTCCTTAGGAAACGCCAAAGCTTCCTATTGTAATATTTTTTTTTTAGTTTTTTCTTTTAGAATATGCCCTTTTTAAAAAAAAATTAGTTTTTTCTTTTGAAATGTGGTCTTTTTAAAAAAAAAATTGATGAAATTTATGGAGCTCACTCGGTTTTACGCTTCATTATAAGTGCAAGTTAATACTAATGACAATAATATAATCAAGCATATAATATTGGATCTATAAAAAGAAAGAACAAAAAGTATGACAAACATATTATATAGTGTTACATTGATTGTAACTATTAAAATTTTACCAATAATAAATGTTATGACCCAAATTAAAAACAAAAACTTCATTTAAATTTTTTTAAATAAATCATAATGCAAATACAATAGGCATATTACAATACTCAGAAAGAAATTAAACTTCTTTTGTTAAACATATGTGCAAGGCCATAGGAAGATTAAAAAGAAAGAAGAAATAATATATTAAACTTCATATTATATATGTGTATATATATATATTTAACAATATATAGGATGCTTAGGAAGCGCCAAAGCTTCCTATTATATTTTTCTTTTCTTGTTTTTAAAAAATATAAGAAGCTTTGGCGCTTCCACATAAAGCGCCAAAGCTTCTTATTGTTTTTTTTAAAAAAAAAAAAAAAAGATTGATGACATTGTTTGACGCTTATTCAGGAAAGCGTCATATAATGTTAACGTCTATTATGATGCTTATAGTTGTAAACGCCAAAGCTTCAAAATAACCTTGATTTTAAAAAATAAATAATTATCTTTGGCGCTTTTTTAAAAAACTGCCACAAGAGTTGTGCCACTAAACCCCTTTTTTATAGTAGTGCTAGCTCTTCTAGCAAAAAAAAAAAAAAAAAAAAAGAATGCTCCGGCTCAAAACACTAAAGGCAACAATGGAGGCTTACAACAGTTTAAAAGGCAATGACATTTTAAGGGGAAGGGAAATTTAGGTTCATGGATGCTTTTGCTAGGTGTTTTACCTGAGATTGGAGGTGGATGTTGCTAAAAAATATGTTTCGACGGCAAAGGAGAGAAAATTGTAGAGGAGGAAGTAGTTGAAATAAGGGAAAAATTATAGGGCACGAGGGTTTATTATGCATTTCAAATGAGATTACTTGACGATTATTTGAAAACAAGCGATAAATATGAGCATGTTTGATGATTTTATTTTTTAAAAAAAAAAAGTCAAACATTAATTTGAAATATTTGACGGTTGTTTTAAAAAAAAAAATAGTTATAAAATTATGAAACTTAAAAAAGTACAACAAATTGACGGTTTTTAAAATAGTCATCAAATATGTGCTTGTACTTATTTCACAGTCAACAGAATAATCATCAAATAAGTCCTTGCCCAGCTTAATCCACCTTAGGTTACATGATGCTTTTCTATTTAACCCACAAGTATGACATTCTTTAGCTTAGGGAGAACTTTGGTGTGGCCATCCCTCTCTATCTCACTACCGCCATATTGCTCTTCGGTGTATAATCAAAACTACTTGACTAGAGAGAAAGAAAAATTATTTCAGGATCAGAACACAATATAATATAATATAATACCACTCTGGTTTTTATTATAAGATACTTCCAACATGTATTACTAGAAATAAAATACATCTGAAAGTTAAAAACACAAACTTTGTCTAAAAATTTATTATGTTTTCAACTTTGCTTCTATTAAATATGCACATTTTAAAAATTAAATAGAATGCACTAAACATTTAATAATAGTGATAAAAAATGTAAGAATATTGTGCATTTATTTTGGATTATTTAGATTAATTATTATTTTATTATTAAGTTTGATATTTATTATATCTTAGGATTAGATATGGATATATTACATCTTAATTATTTTGATTTAATTAGATTAAATTATATTCTAGGGTTAGCTTTAGGTTTGCCTATATAAAGTCTCATATATACTTTCTTTTATTCATGGATTCAAAATAATACTTTTCTCTCAAATTGTCCACATGGCATTAGAGCAAATGAAGAAGAAAAGAAGAAGCCAAAGAGGATGAAGAAGAAGAGGAGGAGAAAGAAGAACATGAATAATTAAAGTTCTTCTCGAAATTTGTTTTGTTGATTGGTACGCTATTAATTCTCAAATCTATCAAGTGTCTTCGACTACCAAGCAAGTTGGCCCCTTCTCAACATCGTCGGTGCTGTTAGAGTTCACCATCCATATCATCACATGTCAGTCCATCCCTATCAGTATCATTGACTACCAATAGAATTGACCTCTTGACAATTCGATCGCCAACTATCCATACATCGACCTCTACACAACCCGTCATCTATACATGTTCGATCCTTTAGTACGTAGTTTATCATTTGAACGTGTTCGTTATAGGTTAGTCCTGCATCAAGTTTTGATCTCTTCACGTACTCAAAATTTCTCTCTACTACCAGTCCAAGTTACACACTAAAAGCTTATTCTCTCTGAAGAAAATAATCATAGGCTCTTCCATAATTGGCGCTATCAAGTCTACCATCATTCCAAATCAGCGATTCAGGTTTCATTTCCAAAAATGGCGCAATCCCTAGTTCTGCTAAGCTTCGTTGACCACCGAGTCGGCCTCTTTGCAGTTGATCGTCACTACCTGTTCGACTACCCATCCACAACTATCATAGGTCAATTCATCGTCCAAGATTATGATTGTAACACATTCTCAAAATTTCTCATGAGATCCAATTTCTCAACAAAGTATCACCAGCTTCAATTTAAGGTCAAATTATCATCAATTTCTTATCAAACTCATATTTGGTGTCTTTTAAGTCCTTCTAAGTGGTAACTTTACTTGTACTCCAAGTGGTATCTCTCTCATTAAGCCATGATGAACTTTGGATCCTTCCATGCTTTAAATAGGCACAGATGCCTCTAAAATTGAGGATGGAGCTTCAGGCTCCTCATTTTTTCCTCCTGCATCTTTAAATGGGCCACAACATCTCTCTATTACTACTCATTGTTTCAATGGGAACAATTATCTCCAATGGTCCCAAGGCATTCTGATGTGTGTTGTTGGCAAAGGAAAAGAGGATTACCTCAATGGTTTAACTGCTAAGCCATCTCAAACAGGATCCAAATACAAAATTTTCTATGCAAAAATTAATATGGTCAAGTCATGGCTCATAAATTCCATGACTCCAAATATTGTCCAAAACTGCCCCTTATTTCCAACTGCTGAGGAGTATGGGAAGATGATAAAAGCTGCTATTCTGCAAAAGAAAATACTGCTACTATTTTACAAATCAATAGGCTTATTCATGAATTGCAAAAAGGTGATATGGATATTGCTAAACTTTACAATATGTTCATCATGTATTAGCAGCAACTTGATCTCTATGACTCTCATAAGGAGAAGTGCACTGAGGATGCAACAACCTATCACAAAATATTGGAGAAGGGTCATATATACACTCTTCTCTTGGCTATCAACCCTACTTATGATGATGTAAGAGGATGTATCATGTTCACTCGACAAATCTTCAAGTTGCGGATGTGTTGACAAAAGAATTGCTCCAACCTGTATTTGAAAGCTGTATAAACAACTTAGACATGATTAACATCTATGATCCAAATTGAAGGGGGGTGTGGGAATATTGTGCATTTATTTTAGATTATTTAGATTAATTATTATTTAATTATTAAGTTTGAAATTTATTATATCTTATGATTAGATATAGATAAATTATATCTTAATTATTTTGATTTGATTAGATTAAATTAGATTCTAGGGTTAGCTTTTGGTTTGCCAATATAAAGACCTATATATACTCTCTTTTATTCATGGATTCGGGATAATGTTTTTCTCTCAAATTTTCCACAAAAAATTTAATGGCATGCCTTATAATTAGAACTATTTTTTTCTTTCTATCTTATAAAGGGGACCAGATTGGCATTTATTAAATTTTTGTTATAATTATTTAAAGGGTGAAGGTGCAAATTTAGCATTCAATAATTTCGCTAGGAGCATCCATAAGACTTGTATATTTTTTGCTACAAAAGTAGCCATAAACTATTTATTTGAGAGCAGATTTAGCCACGCCGTTAAATCTGCTTAACTGCCCTTACTTTTTGAAATATGGATCCCAACATGCTTTTCTCTCTATCTTATTTTAATATCTTTTAATGGGAAAATATCAATTAGGCCACATGGAAACAATTTCATTTCAGTTAATGCCTAAAAGATTCTGAAATCTCACTGCAAAACTTAATTTATTTTTACTGATAGAGCTTAATTTCATTTTAACCCAAGGGGTGCAGTGATATTTCAGAATCTTTGGGGGTTATCTGAAATGATTTCTTTTTTCATGTGGCCTAAGTGATATTTTTTCATTAAAAATAATATTAAAATAATACAGAGAGAAGACTGGTGGGCCTCACATTTTAAAAAGTAATGACAGTTAAGTGTGTTTTTAATAGCGTGGCTAAATCTGCTCCCAAATAAATAGTTTAAGGCTACTTTTGCACCCGAAAATAGATAAGTCTTATAGATGCTCCTAACAAAATTGTTGAATGTTAAATTTGCACTTTCACCCTTATTTAAATGATAATTGATTTCTTTTAATTAACGCTTTTTTAGTGCTAGCTGGATTCCAACGTAAATAATTGAGAATTCAAGCCTTACATTTCAAATTGTAATAGAAGGAAAGATTCATCGTTGGAACAAAAGTCATATAATAGGCAGTGGCCACTGGCCAGTGGCCAGTTAAAGGCTACGTTCTCCACCACTAAGGCCACAAAAGTAATCAATCGCTCACTCAGCAATATTCAACCAAGAAAATAAAAGGCCCATTCCAGAGAACGTGTTTGAATTCAATACTTCCGCCTTATAACCTTCTTTAATTAAATTACTCTTTCATCAAATTTTTCTTATCGTTTTCTTTAATATTTTGTTTACCTAAATGGTGCAATTTCATACTTAGCCACAAACTTAACTTGATCCCAATTATACTTGAATCAAGATATAATCTCACTCTTAATTAAAAAACAATATGAATAGAATAAATAATATAAACTAATAGAAGTGTTAGTTGAAGGGTCTTCAAACCGTTTAAGCACAAGGTCTAAATTTGAGTCTATGTGAATGCAGATAACATCTGTAACCCCTTGCCTTATAAAGAGTAATTATTATTCGAAGATGCGTATTTAAAAAGATTAGAGACCAATTGATAACAAAATTTCATTTTGGCTCCCCTCCTTGAGATGGGGTTTTTATAAATATGTTTCACAGTTTAGATCACCTGGTCTCAGAATCACATCTTGAATATAATTCTCCTGTGCAGTTAATCTACATTCATACATATTAAAGTGTACAACAAAAATCCCGGCTACCCCCGGGTTTCATATATGAACTAAGGGTTTATATAATACCCAGTTAAGGGATTACATAACCATATCCAAAATAATCATTACGTCCCGTCAATATACAGTAATATCCCAAATCAAAATTGATAACCAACAACCATATTTAAATATCCCCAAGGAATCCTAGCCGCTTCTGGTTGTATCCTTTCCCTTGGAGCCACTTGCCCTGTCTAAAGGTCAGTCAAATGGAAAGAATGAGATTCAAGAGAATCCCAGTAGTAACAAATCACTCATACAATATATAAGCATAATGCATGTAAGAAAATCACAAACAGCAACAGTAGCATCAGCACAAACGACAACAGTCACAACTGTATACACAATACAACAGCTCATGTTATAATCATATAATGACAACTTATGCTGTATAACGGCAGCTTTCACTGAATAATGACAGCTTTTGCTGTATAATGACAGCTATCACCAGCTGTAAGAGCAGCAGCATCATAAATCATCACATAACATGATCAACATACATGCATTGCATTTACACATAGTATAAGAGACGAGTCACTACCTATTTCTTTCCAAGCGTGCTCTAGCATGGTTCGTTCACGATCAGGGCAAATGTCGATCCCTATAAACTAAAATCAAGAACGGAAGTTTAATTCTCTATTCCAATTTCTTACTTTCATAACACTTAAAGTTTGTTAGCATTTGAACTCTTTAGTTGGCTACTAGAAGCCTAGACTCATGCCTAAAGGGTTGGGAAAAAGCTTGCTCAAAGACCATCTTCGAAAGTTCAAAATGCCAATTTTCAATTGTTGGCTGTGGCCAGCCCCCCCTTGGGCCGCGGCCAACAGATGGTCAGAAAGATTTAGGCACGGTTATCATCTTTGGGCCACAGCCCGAATTAGGTCAGAAACTTTTAGGTCGCGGCCAACCTCCTTAGGCCACAGCCAAAAGCAGGTTAGAAAGTTTTAGGCCGTGGCCAGCAAATGATCATAAGGTTTTGGGTTGCGGCCAGAACTTTGGGCCGCGGCCAACCAATGACCTGACTCCTGGCTAGTTTTCAAACGTCCATATCTTTGTGTACAAAACTTACAATGACACAAATTTTATATGCATGGAAAGCTTGCAATGTGAACTTCAAATCTGAAAAGTTTTACAACATTCAAACACCATTTGCTATGTCAAAAAATCATGAAAGTTGGGTTCCTACACTGCATTTTAGACTTGGCAAAATTTTAGATTTTTCTAGATTTCACACATTGACTTCCAATGGTTCTCAAACTCCAGTCAAACACCATTTCCACACAAAACTTCACAAGGAATCCATTGGAGCCATCAAAAGAACTAAATTCAATTCCCCTTGTCATGTTACACAATAGCCATAACATGTCACACAATCACACAATTCAAAACTCAACATTACAATCCTTTCCATTCCAAAACAATTTCAATGGCACAAAGACACAACTTGACAACAATTCCACCACAATACACTAGCCTATTCATAAATTTCAAAATTATACTAAAATCAGGCCAAAAATCCAAAATTCCCAAAGCTCAATTAATGATCACAATAGTTATGTTGAAATATAACAAACAATCACCTCTTCCTCCTCCCAAGGTTGATTTCTTAATCCTCCAACTTTCAAATTTTCTCAAGCACCAAAACACCTTCTCTTGAGAATCTAAAATCATAGGATGAAAGCTCTCATCAACATAAACAATATTAAAGAAGTGAGTTTGAGCATTCAAGGTCAAGGTCTCACCTAAACTTTGAGCTTTTCCTTTGTCTTTCTTCCTTCAACAATGGTGCAAATATGAGAGAGGAAATGTGAAATGATGATTATGAACATAGGAACAGATTTTTGGGGAAAGAAGGACCCCCTTTGGCTGACTTTGGAGAGGGAAGAGATAGGGAAAATGGTTTGACAATTTTACCAAATCCTATGGCTCACACTTTGACACTTGGCAAGATCTTATTCACCTTCCATGGACACACATGAATCCCTTATGCATAGGATTGAGAGTTAATCCTCACCATTGACCTTTAAGTTACCAATGAGTTTCCTCTTCAGTAACTGACCAATTGGTCGGTAACTTTTCTTTTTACCCATTTTGCCCCTGACTATGACAATTCTACTTGAATCACCACCAAACACATTTTTATCTTTCATTTCACTCAATCATGCGCCTTCCCTACCATTAGGCTTCATTTTAAGCTTTGTCACACAATTATGCTCAAATGCAGGGTTTAGGTACTGATTGTAACACATTTAAATCAAAATTCACATCATATTCTTCAAAATTATTTAATTAACAACAATTACATCACTTTTGAAGTATTTAGCCCTTAATCCCATTTTGGGTCATTACAACATCTTTGGGAGAACTATATTCAATTAAGCCAATAATACTCAAACCCAACACAATCAGATAATCATATAAAAAAAGAATAAATAATAAATACATTGGCCACATATTAAAGTTCAAATTCAAATACTCTTGATGGAAAAAAAATGTACATATTGAAAAAATAATATTGAGATATGACAATGTTAAAAATAAAATTATGTATAATAATTAATTTAATAGTAGTGCACTTTTTAAAGAGATATATACTTGGTTTCAAATTTGAATATTCTGGTATGAAATATACATATAGTTTTCTAGTTAACTGAATATTTTTTCTATAACAATGCATATAATAAATAAGAACTTATAATTTTCTTGAAGATTGTACTCATATTTTCTTAAGGATTTGAACTCTATGAAAAAACATGAAAAGGAAACAATCATATTGAAATTTGTCATTTTATTGTGTGTTTACAAATGTGAAATACATGGAGGAAGTTGATGGAACAAAATAAAGTTGGTTTGCCTGGAACAAGATTGAATGTTCAAACTTTGTGGGTGGAAGTTGGGAAAGTTGTACAAAAACAAATGTTTAAATAGGTTATATATAGTTGGCTGTTTGTTCTCAAGAAAGATTTTAAATTACGTATTGCATAAAAATAAGGGAAAATATTTAGGTTAAATTTCTTATATCCATTTCGTGAAATTTTTTACTCATAAATGACGATGTATTGTATTTTTAAATTATTATCATTAACTATAAACCCATATGAAAAACAATAGGACATATAATCATATGTTATTTGATAATTTAATATATTAGATATAAAAAAGTTGATGCAAGTATAGTATTAGAAAAAAAAAATGCTTTTAAAAGATATTTACATGACCCCATTTAGTCTCAATTATATGAGAACAAAACCAAAGAAAAAAAAAACAACAAGAAGAATGCGGATGAAATTAGCCTGTTTACATCATTGTCAACAAATTTTAAATTTTAGAACTAACGTTGACGATTAATTATGTTGATTATTAAGAAAAAGAAAAAGAAAAGAAAGATGAGGATGACCAACAAAAGGAATGCGGTGTTATACAGAGAAACTGGCCCAGAATGAAAATGGCGGAAAATGGTATAATAATTAGAGGCGAGAAATCATGGCGTTGACAAGTGGTGAGGTGGTAAACAGTCTGTAGTTGATGCTCCCTCGGTTTGACATTCAGGGACTTACCTATGATCATAGAATATAATTTTTATATTTATTATTCTATCCGATCTTAATTATAAGATAAAGTTGATTTTTTTGGAGAAATTAAGGAAGCCAATTAAATTACTTTAGAGTGTTTATATTTTTAGTATCTTTAGATTATATATTAGTTTATTAGTCAAATTAATTAGTTTGGAGAAAAAAATAAAAATATAAACACTCTAAAGTAATTTAATTGGCTTCCTTAATTTCTCCAAAAAAGTCAACTTTGCCTTATAATTAGGACCGGAGGGAGTAATTTTTTTTAATTTATTCATATTAATGTTCTTTTAATAATAATTAAGGAAAAAAGAAAATTAAGAAATTAAGAAAGATGATAAAATATTTTAAAAAATATATATTATATAAGTGAACTAATTTAATTAATTTTTTTAATTTAATTAAAATAAATATATGTTATATTAAGTATGAAATGGAATATGATAATCCAAGTGGCAATGCCCCTTCTCTGGTTATTACATATTTTATATGCGTGTGTATAAGCATGTTTGTTTGAGTTTAAAAAAACTTATAAGTTGCTTTTTATGTAAATCGAGACACAACTCCTCTCACATACTTACTTCGTATACCGTAAATCACTATTAAAAAGTAACTTATAAGCAATCGAATCGCTCAAACAAACATACCCTATATATAGCCTTCAAGCTGGCCGCATTCAGAGATACCAGACTTCTTCTTGTGATGTTCTTCTTTGTTAATCTCTTTCTCATTCTCTGACTCTTCATCGCCTTCTTTCTATCGTCTTCATCAACCTCAGATCTCTCCTCTCAAATGGTTTCTTCATATTATCTCACTTAACTTCTCGGTTTTTCTGCAGATATGAACAATACAATGAGACCCAGTTCTAAAGTTATATTCCGAGTCTACGACAGGGGCTGACACTAAGAACCCTTTCAATCCCAATCCATTTGCTTCAACTCTTCTTCTTGTTCTTCTGTCTCCCTCTTCTCTTCTCTTCAGGTTTATCTGCCGGGACTTTGACTTCTCTCTGAGGTTTTCATTTTCTAGCATCATCCCCTTTCTTCTTTTCTGGTTTTAATTGATTCCGTGAATGGAATCGAAAAGGGGGAAAGATAAAAAAGGTCTGATCGTCAAGACATGGGAGCAATGCAAGTCCATCGGACGCAGCCGCGGCAAAAACAAACGACACAAGGCGATTGAACCGGCCGGTCGAAGAACCAGAAGCAAATCCTGGCCAAACCTTGACCTCAAGGTGCTCGAAGAAAAGCCAAGTACGAAGAAGAAATCGCATGAGGTTGCTCCAGAAGGTTGCTTCTCCGTCTACGTGGGGCCTCAGAGGAAGAGATTTGTGATCAAAACAGAGTTTGCCAACCACCCTCTCTTCAAGATCTTGCTGGAAGAAGCAGAATCAGAGTATGGATATAACAGCCAAGGCCCCTTAATCCTTCCCTGTGATGTTCATATATTCCTTAAGGTACTCATGGAAATGGACCAAGAAACTGATCCTGAAGATCAAATCCGTCAAGGCTGTGCTTTTATGAAGCGTTCTGCATCATATCACCTCCTAACTCCATCTCGAATGCTCTCCATCAATCCCCTGTGAAACTAATCTATGTGAATTATTCAAAGTTGTGTGCTGGTTTTTCTTGTGTATGTATGTTCATTTTCTACCATGCTTCATTTTAGGGACGCAGTTGGACTTTGAAGTTTGAATATGCAAATGCAATATGTATATCCATATATATAGGATAAAGGGTACATAAGAATTGTATGGTGATGAGTTTGTGGCACTTGTATTATGGAGATGAAGCTATGGCGATAAAGTCTATGACTTAGTGTTGGGGTCTATGTTTGAGTCGTATGAGAGCCTTGTCCATGGCTTCTATGGCAAATTAAATAATTATTGTATGTATAATTTCTTTCTAAAACGCTTATATGTAAGGAATAACCTTTTCTGTTGAATCAGATTAACAATATTGTTTCATGTTCTGTTTATTACTCTGATCCCTGTATATACACTTTTTGCTTGCTATCAGTTCATGATGTATTTATTTAAGGAATCAGTTGAAATTTATGTAGGTTGTGTCTTTTTGTGTAGGAGAAGCTATCTGCTGGGGGTTGACAAATTGTAAGGCTTTAGGGTTTACATGAGACTTGAAACGAATGGATTTAATTGATTGGAATATATGAAAAAGTTGAATATGCACCAGAGAAATGAGAGAATGATTATTAGGGAGGAATATTTACATTTAGGTCATCATGTTCATCGCTGGCTATTAAGTGTAGTGTTTGATTTTTTAAAGCAAATTAATGCAATGATCAAAGGAAGCTGGAGGTTAGAACTTGGAGGTACATGTAGGGGGGTTCGGTTTCAGTGTAATTGAGGCCTGAGTAGATTAAAACTAAGATTGTCCAGATTTAATAATTGTTTTTGGGACAGGTCCAGATTTAATAATGTAACTTTACTGTTAGACTTTTAATAAATTTATTTATTTTATTAGATTCAGAATATAAAATAAAGACAACTGTTAATTGTTATTATCCAAGAAATAGTTATTATTTACCACTACAAAAAAACACTGAATTTCTGATAAATTTATTACGGAATTTGCCACAAAATTGAGAGTTTCTGACAGAATTTTCGACGAAATGAATTCCGTCACTAAAATGACAAACCAATTTCCGACAAAATTTAGATTTTGACGGAAATTTCCTACGAAATTAATTCCATTGCAAATTCCCTTACAATTTCCGACGAAATTTTTTCCATCGCAAATTCTATTGCAAACTTATTTTTTATTTTTTAAATTTTAAAAAGTGAAGTGGCAACTCTCACCACCTCATTGCCAACGGAGGCACGTGGTAGCTCCGGCGGAATTTTTTCTATTGCAAATTCCATCGCAAACTTATTTTTTATTTTTTAAATTTTAAAAAGCAAAGTGGCAACTCTCGCCACCTCATTGCCGACGGAGGCGCATGGTAGCTCTGGCGGCCTCCACCTTATCACCGCACCCATATCCACCACATGTAGCAACCTGGCTTTGCTACATGTAGCAACCTCCTTCCGTCACGACCTCGTTGTACACTCGCGATGCCTTACCGGATGGGCTCGACTACTTTGGTATTCTATTATTACACAATTATATATATATAATCTTATTATACATAATCAATTATTTATAAATATATATATTTTTCTTATATATAAATGTAATAATAATATAAAATAATTTTATATATTCTTATAATTTTTAATATAAATTAACTTCAAATTAAAAATTTTACATCTTAAATAGATTTCATATGTCTATATTTTTGTCTAATTTCAAAAATTAATTTTTTTATTAACACTAACTTAAAAATAATAAATAATTATTAACTAATAATTTTTTACTAATATTAATTAATAACTAATAAATTGTATTATTTATAAATAAATTTTTATATGGTCATTTTGCCTCTACAGGGACCAAAACCTTAATTGGAAATTAAAAATATTTTAGAAATTTGAAAATAATAATTAAAAAATAAATTTTAAATTAAATTAAAAATATTAATTAATAACTAATAAATCTTATAAAACTAATTTTTTAAAATTGAATTTATTTAAAAAGTAATAATTAATTATAAATAATAATTTTTAAATTTACCAAGGAATTTAATTGGGAGAATTGCCCAAAAATACCTTTGGGGCAAATTAATTGTTGATTGCTACCAAGCTGCAAGCGATCTTCCATGTGTGCAAGCGATCTTCCGTTGTGTGCAAAATATCTTCTGTTATGTGCAACAGATCTTCCATGGTAGCATTCAGCAATTAATTTGCCAAAAAGGTATTTATCAGCAATTCTCCCAATTTAATTCCGTCGGAAATTGCGACGGAATTAAATTCTATCAATAATTCCCTTGCAATTAATTTGTCCGGAAATTGCAAGGGAATTTCCATGGGAATTCAATTCCGTCACAAATTTCCTATAGAAATTAGTGAAATTAGTCTGTCGGAAATTCAGTGGCAAAAGACGGAATTTGCCACGAAATTTTTTCCGTGGCTAATTTTGCCACGAAAAAAATTCCGTGGGAAAATTTTTCAACGGAATTTCCAACAAAAATTTTTCTGCGATAAATTCCGTCTAAAATTTTATGTTTTTTGTAGTATACTAATAAGTTGATAGTTGAGGTGGTAAGCAGTTTTACTGCAACCAGCTAGTTTACCTCAAGTTAGGCCGGGTCACTTTTATCAGGATTTCTCTACTCATCTAGACCGGACAAGTGACCGGGTCACCAGTTTCTAAGTCAACGAGGTCGGTCCGGTCCATGTTTTAATACTATAGTCATATGCAATGTTAGTTTTGTTATTCATATATAGGATTTAGATTCTTTAGTTTTCGCTTATGCTATCTTTTAGATAAAAACCAATTAAAGCTTATGGATAAAAAGATTAATCTCTTGAAGTCATTCAGCATTACAGCATGTGAAATTAATGTGGAGTTCTTAATGTTAATTGGGCAAAATTGGTTATAACTCTTTGGCTTTCTCATCAAGGAAGTCTCTGGTTAATGGTGGCGCAAAAGCTTCTTATTCAACTCACTCTATCTCAAAAAATAATTAGCATTTAATTCTCCATAGAAGAAAGGAAAAACATTGTCTATATGTGATATAGTCATTTGCAAGTTAGGCTCATCCTTATGGTATTTCTATTGCAAGAAGCTGGGAACAAAAAACGCTACCATTTTCCCTCTCTTTTGCCACTATTACAAAAAAGTAAAGTTGTGGCGCTTATAATTGCATTAGCTGTAGCGCTAGAGAAGTGCCACATATCTGGATGCCACTAAAAAAACTATGGCGCTTGGAAGCGCCACAACATTTTAAATTTTTTTTTAAAAAAATACCCTCCTATGGCGCTTGGTGGAGGAAGTGCCACAGGAGGGGGGTCTCCTGTGGCGCTTGCGTCAACAAGTGCCACAGGAGGGGGGACCTACTGTGGTGCTTACGTCAGCAAGCGCCATAGGAGACCCCCCTCCTATGGCACTTCCTCTAACAAGCGCCACAGGAGGGTCCTCTTTTTTTTAATCTTTCTTTCTTTCCTGTGGCCCTTTTTTATGCTTCCAGATTGTGAAGCTTTATATAAAATGAGTGGCTTTCGCGCATGTTTATTATCTCCACAAATTGTCAATCTTTCTATTTTATATTTCAACCTATTATATATATATATATATATATATATATATATATATATAATTTTCACATTTAAAATTCAAGTTCCCCAACAATAATGTTCTTACATTAATACTCTCCAAAGCTAACATACAAAATATCACAATACAAGAACTTGATATGTGAACACAGTACATCAACAACTAATTAAGTAAATTAAAAGATTACTAAAAAACGCAAGCTTGTTGGCCAAAAAATTTAAACAAAGCAAAAAGACAAACGAAACAAGCTAGTTTTCACTCTTTCATATTAAATTAGGAATAAAAAGGCAAACGTTATATGACAGTTTATCTTGACTAAAAAAAATTTAAACAAAGCAAGTTAGAATGAAACATTCTTCTTCTTACAAATCTATTAATTGACCAGCGTAGGGAGTAGGGTACCACATTGGTGACGCTATCTTGAGTGACGAGAATGAGCAAACGTGAGCTGTGGAGTGGAGTGGGGATCAAATGGAGTGGGGTTCAAAAGAGGAAGAGAGACAGAGAGTATGAAGAAAAGAAAACAACTAGGGAGAGGAGTGGGGACGGACGAAAAAAGAATGGAAAAAGGGACAAGAGAATTTAATGAAGAAGACGAGTGTGTGTGTTTGTTGTGCAAGAGAAAGTGATATCTTTTACAGGGGGAGGGGCGTCAACGCAAGCTAAGGAAGAGGGAAGAAAAAGGAAAAAAGGAGGGAAAAGATAAAAAGTAAAGCTAAATGAGGGAAATCTGATTGGCGGGAGAGTTGAAAATTCAAATCCAGCCAATTGTGGCACTTCTTTAAAGAAGTGTCACAGCTGCCTTTTTTCTTTTTTTTTCTTTTTCTATTTTTTTTAAATTTTGGGGACCAAGGGTATATTTCAAGAGAATATTCTTCTCATGAGAATATTCTTCTCACTCGAGTAGGGCTATGTGTCCTCGAGTAAGGGCCCACATCACCTATGAGTGCAAAATCTCACTCTTGCTAAAATGCTATGCGAGTGTTGTCCAGAGACGAGTCTCCTAGTGCAATAAGCAAAGCCACTCAAGCAGAAGGAGTTGTGCTTGAGTGAGGCCCCACATCACTCGCGAGTGAGAAAATTAACTCTCTGAAATCCTGTGAGAGTGCAAGCATAAAACTGAAGAACAAGGAGAAAATATGTGTATTCACTCGAGTGAGCCCATCCATGCTCTAGTGATACTCTACCAGAAGACAAAATGCACCAGTCTTACAGCGTTCAATCCGAATATGATTTAATGATATTTATTTATCTTATCATCACTTATTATTATTATTTAACATCATTTTGTATGTTTTATAAGTGTGATACAGGAGGATGAACGTTGAAATAAACAGATGCAAAGGAAGTCAAACAACGGCAGACAACATCATGACAAGCACGTATCACGGCATTCAAAGTTTTCAAACGTGCGCATGCCGTTCCGCAGTAACATGCCCCGCTCCTCAATGATCATTATTCAAACGGGCAAAAACTAAACGTCTATAAATACAGAGTTCCAGAGATCGTAAAAAACAACGAAGCACAAGAATTCACAAGCAAATTCACGAGTCTCTATTATTCATATTTTCTCTGTATTCATATTGATCTTCAGTGTTTATCATACTTTCTCTGTAAGAGAGTCTATATACATTTCAAATTCTATCTTCATTTGATCTCAAGGTATTGGGATCTTGAGAGGGTAGATATCCTTACGAGAGAAGCAATTGAGAGAATTCCTAGTTAAACCTTTCACTCATAAGACTTATAAGATACAAGCAGTAGAGAACGTTGCTGCTCGTAAGACTTACAATGGTGTAAGCGGGAGAGAACGTTGCTGCTCATAAGACTTGTATACGTAAGCAAGTGGGAAAGGTCATAGGTTGTTTTTCTACACGTAAGACTTGTCGTACGGGGGAGAGGAATTTCTTAGTGTGAGAATATTTCTGCTCGTAGTCTGTTTGAGGACAATTGTTGTTTTGTGGCATTCTGAGAGCCCATTGAATCTTGAAAGAATAGTGAAAATCTCAGTAGGTCTTGATCTCTGAGGACTGGATGTATGCCTGGTTTTTAGGCCGAACCAGTATAACTCTCTGTGTTCCAATCTTCTCAACTCTACTCTGTCTACTACTATTTTCATATCACCACATCAAGCGAAAAATTTATCACATCACCCAATTCACCCCCTCTTGGGTGAAGCTTGCCTCTTGCATTTGGTATCAGAGAAAGGTCTTCTCCGAAGAGCCTAACAGCTTGAGAAGGATCCGATAAATGGCAACAATGGGTGTAAACATTCTTCCAAATGAAGCTTCAATCACTAGACCTCCTGGTTTTGCTGGAGAACATTTTTTGTTCTGGAAAGCTAAGTTCAGAGTGTTCATGATGGCTAACGAGTACGGTTTATGGAATGTAATACAAGATGGTGACTATGTTCCAATGAAGAAAATTGAAGATAGAGTCGTTAAGAAGAGCCTAGAGGAGTTTGACAAAGATGATAAAAGGTTAGTAACGTTAAATAGTAAAGCTATTTTAATGATACAGAGTGCTCTCAATCAAAAGGAATATTTTCGAATATGTACTCTACCAACTGCCAAAGATATGTGGGATGCTCTTGAAATCGCTCACGAAAGTACATCCGGAATCAAAGAAAATAGAGTCAATACTCTAATTACAGAGTATGATCTGTTTCGTATGAAACCTGGAGAAGTAATATCAGAATTCGAACTCAGGTATACTCATCTTGTTAATCAATTATTTGCACTTGGAAAATCTTTTGATCAAAATTCCCAGGTAAGAAAGATTCTTAATATTCTTACGAAAGAATGGGAAGCGAAGGTGACAACCATCGAAGAAGCTAAAGGAGAGTCAATGAGATCCGTAGCGGCTCTCTTTGGTAGTCTTTCCGAGTATGAAGGAAAGTTGAGATTCAAAAAGGAACTAGAAGAGTTCGATGATAAAAAGAAAAAGGGAGTTGCACTTAAGGCTATCAAGGAAGAAGAAGAGTCTTTCATGAAGATGTCCCTAATGATGATGAAATGGGAATGATCGTGAGAAAATTCAAGAGATTCTATAGAAGAGGTCAAAATAACCTTAAAAATTATCAAGGTGGACCAAGCAAGAAAGAAAACAAAGAGCAACAGATAGTATACTATGAATGTGGAAAACCTAGACATATCAAATCTGAATGCTTCAGAAACAAAGACAAAAAGAAGCAGAAAAAGAAAGCATATATATCATCTATCTGGGGTGATTGTTCGTCAGATGAAGAAAGCGACAATGACAAAGTAGAAAATCTATGCTTGGTAGCCAAAGAAGAAGAATCAGATTCTGAGGTAAGTGATTCTGAACCAACTTATGATGAATTTTTTTTGAATATAATGCATTGCATACAGAATTCATCAAGGTAGCTAAAGAAATGGTTAGTTATAAGAAGAAAGTAAAAGAATTAGAAAATACTATCTTATCATCGTGTGAAATATGTGAGGAGAAAGATAAGAAAATAAGTGATTTAACAAAAATTGTTGAAAAATTTACTAAGGGAAGTGAAACTCTTAAAGTTATTCTAAATTCTCAGAAAGTTTCATTTGATAAATCTGGAATTGGATATAAGTTTGATCATGATAAGAATAGAGGAAATAAGAAGAATAGCAGTAGAACTTATCTTAAACATTTCTGGAATTCTATGCATACATCAAATCCTTTCGCATCATGTAGCTATTGTAATAGGAAAGGACATTATACTTCATCATGTTATTTTAAGAAAGGACAAGTTATTGGCACATATAAATGGGTTCCGAAAGGGACACATGATCACATACTAACCACAAAGGACCCAAGAAAGTGTGGGTACCTAAAACTTGATCACCTTACTCTAGGTATGTCTCAAAGCATCACGAGCAAACAAATGGTATATTGATAGTGGATGTTCGAGACACATGACTGGTGACAAAAATAAGTTCACCATGCTGGAAACCAGAGAAGGAGGAAAGGTAACATTTGGGGGTAATCAATCTAGACGTATTGCTGGAATTGGTGAAGTGGGAAAATCCGATGGTGTTCAAATCAACGAAGTATACTACGTTGAAGGATTATGCCACAACCTTTTGAGTGTAAGTCAAAGCACTGACAAAGATAACTAGGTGATGTTTGACTCAAAAGAGTGCTTGATAGTAAACAAGAAAGATCTGCCACTAAACAAAGAATCTATCAAGACAAAGATCCAAGCTCAAAGGGATGGTAATTGTTATACTATTGATTTAAATTCAAATTCTTCTGAAAATTGTTTTCTTAGCAGATCAGAGGAAAGTTGGTTATGGCATAAGCGTCTGGCTCATGTTAATATGAATCAACTTGAAAAACTGATTAGAAAAGATTTAGTTGTTGGTCTTCCTAAACTAAAATTCAAAAATAATATGATTTGTGAAGCATGTCAAAAAGGCAAACAAACTAAATCTTCATTCAAAACAAAGTATGAGATTTCTACTTCCAAACCTTTACAATTACTTCATATGGATTTGGTAGGTCCAGCAACAGTAAAAAGTTTTGGAGGAAATCTATATACGTTAGTGATTGTCGATGATTTTACAAGATTTACATGGACTATATTTATTGCTTCAAAAGATGAAACATTTGTTGAATTTATTACATTTGCTAAAAAGGTCCAAAATGAGAAAGGTATTTCTATTGTTTCTATTAGGACAGACCATGGAAGAGAATTTGATAATCAACTATTTGAAAACTACTGCAAAAACGAAGGAATAGATCACAACTTCTCCGCACCTAGAAAACCCCCAACAAAATGGAGTAGTAGAAAGAAAGAATAGAGTCCTTACAGAAATGGCGAGAGCAATACTTAATGAAAAAGAAATGTCACAAGTGTTCTGGGCAGATGCAATGAGTACTGCATGCTACATTTGAAATCGAGCATATATTCGCAAGTCACTTGGAAAGACGCCATATGAACTTTACAAGGGAAGAAAGCCAAATCTTGCTCATCTACACATCTTCGGATATAAGTACTTCATTCACAATAATGGTAAAGAGAACTTAGGTAAATTTGATTCAAAATCTGATAAAGGTTTATTCCTAGGATATTCTAATAGAAGTAAAGCTTATAGAGTTTTTAATAAAAGAACATGTATAGTTTAAGAATCTATTCATGTAGTGTTTGATGAACTTGATTCTCAGATAAAATATATTGATGAAGAACAAATCGATTTGATAAAGAAAAATAAAACTATTTCAAAACAAAATGATTTTAAAACAAATGATGTTCAAAATATAGAAGATGTCGATGATCATACTCAACCAAAAGCATGGAGACATATTAAAGATCATTCAATTGATAAAGTAATTGGAGATATTCACGAAGGTGTCAAAACCAAAAATAGAATCCTTAATGAGGTAACTTTCTCTGCTTTTATTTCTGAAATTGAACCTTCTAATATGGAAGAAGCCTTATCTGATAATGACTGGGTGATTGCTATGCAAGAAGAATTAAATCAATTTCAAAGAAATCAAGTTTGGGATTTGGTTCCTCGACCTAAAGATCATACGATTATAGGGACCAAATGGGTTTTCAAAAACAAACTTGATGAATCAGCAATCATTGTGAGAAACAAAGCAAGATTGGTGGCTAAAGGCTATAATCAAGAAGAAGGTATTGATTATGAGGAAACATATGCTCCAGTGGCAAGATTGGAAGCAATACGAGTACTCTTAGCCTTTGCTTGTATTAAAGGCTTTAAAATTTATCAAATGGAAGTGAAAAGTGCTTTTCTAAATGGTTACATTATGGAGGAAGTATATGTAGAATAACCTCCTGGTTTTGAAGATGAAACAAAGCCTGATCATGTTTTCAAACTTAAGAAAGCTTTGTATGGTTTGAAACAAGCACCTAGAGCTTAGTATGAAAGACTAAGTAAGTTTCTTCTTGATCAAAATTGTGTCAAAGGAAAAGTAGATACAACTCTTTTCATCAAACATAACAAAGATGATATTCTAATTGTTCAAATTTATGTTGATGATATTATTTTCGGTGATACTAACGAATCTAAGTGTCAAGAATTTTCTAAGATTATGCAGGGAGAGTTTGAAATGTCCATGATGAGAGAATTAAACTTCTTTCTTGGACTCCAAATCAAGCAAAAGAAGAATGGTATATTTGTGTCTCAAACAAAATATTTGAAAGAGTTGTTGAAGAAGTATGGATTAGATAATGCTAATAGAGCTGATACTCCAATGAGTTCTACAACTTTGTTGGATGCTGATGTAAAAGGTCCTAGCTTCAACATTACTAAGTATAGAGGAATGATTGGTTCATTACTCTATCTTACAGCAAGCAAGCCAGATATTCAGTTCAGCGTTAGAATGTGTGCAAGGTATCAATCCACTCCTAAGGTATCACATGTAGAGACAGTGAAAATAATCTTCAAATATCTAGGAGACACTTCAAAACTTGGCTTATGGTATCCAAAAAGAGGAAACGAGTATTTAATGGCATATTCAGATTCAGATCATGGAGGATATAAAACTGACAGAAAGAGTACTAGTAGTCAATGTCAATTCCTTGGAGGCTCACTGGTACCATGGTTCAGCAAGAAGCAGAACACAGTTTCATTATCCTCGACTGAAGCTGAATATATAGCTGTAGCAAGTTGTTGTTCTCAAGTGTTATGGTTGAAACAACAACTTCAAGATTTGGGGATATACTTAAATGAGATTCCAATTTATTGTGACAACACTAGCACTATAAGCTTAGCCAAGAATCCTGTCCAACATTCAAGAACCAAACACATAGACATTCGACATCACTTCATTCGAGATCACATTCAAAAGAAGGATGTCAAAGTAGAATCCATACCAACACACCTTTAACTTGCTGAAATTTTTACAAAGCCAATAGCTAAAGATCAATTCCTATATATTCGAAGAGAATTGGGAATGGTTAATCCCAATGAGTTGTAAGTTTTCTTGTTAATTATTTTAATTAAATGTATTTTTTATGATAACTATACTGACTTTGGCATCGGAGCATTAGAAATTGTTTTTGCAGGTCTGTCACTCGAGCACAGGAAGTGTCACTCGAGTGACAAGCTCATGCTCACTCGAGTAAGTCAACTTTGCTCGAGCACATAACTATTGAAAATACTCTGTTTCTTAGCATGTAAAACAGGGGTTAACATAGGAGATCAAAATACCGAGAGACTATCTGAAGTGTAACAGTGAAAATTGATCTCACTCGAGTAAGAAAGATCCTCACTCGAGCATAGTATGAACATGCTTGAAGTAAAGAATGAGTACTCGAGCAGAAAGGAAGAATTTCTTACAAATGCCTACTCAAAGCATGGTTACTCAAATGATTTTGGAGGATTTGAATATCAGTCAAGCACAGTATGAGCACACCCGAGCATAGTATGAACATCACTCGAGCACTAGGGTTACTGCTCGAGTATTGTCACTTATATCAGTTACGCGATAGCTTAGACCATCCCACTTCTTGCTCTCACTCGAGGTGTCTCATCACTCGAAGGTCACATCTCTTCACCTCCAATCGTTACCCATTGATCAAACGTCTCTTTTTGCCTCGAATCACCATTACAACTCTTCAATCTTCTTTAAAAGGTGAGATTTATCCTCAGTTTTTCTCATTCTGTGACCTAAGTCTCTGAATTTTTCTTCTCAATCCTCAAAAAAATCTGTGAGTCTTGTTTCTTCCATTTGGTTTCTAAATGGCTAGAACTAAGATGCCTGCTATTTCCCAAAGATCTCCCTCACCCTCTCCCACTCATTCTGCTGCTAGTGCTTTGCAACCCCGGTACCAACTCCTTCATCTCCTATAATGTCTTCTTCATCTACACCTCCTCCTAAACCCAAAACCAAAAAGAAAACTTCGGCCAAGAAACCTCATCCTAAGCCTCAAATAGCCAAGAAGGATCAACCTCCACAAAAGAAATCAAAGGGTGTGGTGTTCAAAGAACCAGTGGTTACCTGGTCTCAATCCAAAGAGGTCCAAGGAAGAAGAAAGAAGAAGGAAACTGAGCAACCACAACAATCCTCTTCTTCCTCAGATGACACATTCAACATGCAACTCTGGGAAGCAATGGAGAGATCAAAACTTGACAAGTTGGTTGGGAAAATTTCTTCTCAAGCCGGTGTCTCAAGTTCACACCATGTTAGGCGATCCAGTGCGGCTGCTTCAGGGGTACCTTCTACCTCACAAGCTCCAAAGGATGATCATATTACAAGTCCTCCTGAAGGTTTCAATGTTGAGGAACTAAAGGCACTACAACAGAAGGTATTCGATACTGAGTTTGCACATAGGCATTTCTGTCCTGTAGTTTATGTGGACTTAGATTACTTAAAGAAGAATTGTCATTTGGATTTATCTCCTTATCTTGGATTCTATGCTCCCTGGCTGAATATTCATATTCCATATTCACCCTCTATTGTGAAAACCTTTTACTGCAACATGAAAACCCATAACATTAAGTCTAGGGCTAGAGAATTGATTGAGGAAGCAGTATCTACTACTGTTAGAGGTCAATTCATTATGATATCTACTAAGATTATTAATGACTTATTTGGGTATGTTGCACCACCTCCAGATCCACCCACTTTCTCAGCCAATGAAGCCTTCTGGCTTTTAAGACCAAAAGACCCAGTAGACCCCCTTAATTTTAAGCCTATTGACGTTCCTTATTCTCATAGAGCCCTTCACTATATATATTCTCGTAGCATGGTTAACAAGTCAAAAAATTTTACCCATTTTGGTCAAAAAGATTATTATTTGTTGGCCTCCTTCCTAGCCGGGCAACAAAGAAATGTGGGGGAGATCATTTTCAGTGAGATGAGAAGATTTTGATTTTCTTCATCAAAATTCACGACTATACCATATCCTCATATTGTATCTCTCATTCTTATGAAAAATAAGATATGGTACTTGGAAGGAACTGAGAGGGTGATCATTCCAAGGTTTGGCAAGACTCAGCTGACTCATATGAGTATCAATCTTCCAATGAGTCGAACCAAGGCTACATCTCAGAGGGAAGCCACTCCATTAAGAGGTGATGAGGCTCAGTCATCTGCTCAAGGTCAAGTTCCTCCTCCATCCTTCCTGAATGCATCACTCTCTAATCATTTGACTGAAGTGATCAATCAAGTTGTGTCTGGCTTGAAAAAGGAATTAATGACTGAGTATGAGAAGTTGGTAGACAAGATGGAGTTACAGGTCTTAAAGTTGGTAGACAAGGCTAATACCAACTTTGACTTGATGTTTAAGACTCAGGATGACATGTCGAGAAGGATAACTGATATGGAGATCTTCCTACGTTCTCATTTTCTGACCACATCTTCAGAAGTGCCACCTGAGACCACTCCTGCCTTGACTTCACCTCCTCATCCACAGACACATGTTCTCCTCACCGTTCCAGACTCTATGTTGATATCACCTATGATCGGTCACCTTCACTACCACCCTCAGCCTCTGTTCCTCAGCCATCATCTCCACCCTTTGTGCCTGTGCCAATCTATCCTTCCACTGCCATAGTGCCTTTGTCCCATCATCTGATCTCACTTTTCCTCAGCCCCCTTCTGATGTTGACAAAACGGGGGAGAAGGATGTGTGATGGTTTTCTGAGCTATCGTGGGATGTATTGGGTGTTTAGGTAGTTTTTGTGTAATGGGGTGCGTTTATGATGATGTTATTGGGATTATGGTTGTATACGGGCTTTATGGGTAGTTAATGTAGTTAATGATTTATGTTGACAATTGTCTGTTTCTTATTTTATCATTAATGGCTATTTTTATGTTATCAAGTTTTTCTGTTCAAGTTTTTGATTGTTTCTATGATACTATGCTTATCTTGGTTATTAAGTGTTTAGTGGAAGTACTGCAGGGAACATATGTAGATAAGTGCAAAAATCTGAACTTGAATCTAAACTTTAATGAAAATATGCATTTGGAAACATTGATGTTGTATTTTAAAAATTTCTTCACTCAAATCAATCTTTTTCTTAAAACTCATCACAAAGGTTTTGTCATCATCAAAAAGGGGTAGAATGTTAGATCCCAAGTTTTGATGATAACAAAAGGAAATTGTGTACAAATCATAGTTTAATAAGTCTAAGGAATGATTACAAAGTTACCAAATGCATATGGCAAAGTTATGTGATGTCTGCTGTCAGATTTAACTGATGTACTCAAGCACAAGAACTAGCACTCGAGCATGGAGCTCTTTTTGTACTCAAGTAGATACGAGTGATAGCCAGAAAGTGTTTGCCCGAGAGCAAACTATTATCATTTTTATTGATGCACTCGAGCACTGGAGATAGCACTCGAGCATAAGACTCTTTCTCACTCGAGCACATGCGAGTAAGGGACTACAAGAGCTTGGCCGAGAGCAATTCCTCTCATTCTTTCTGATGTACTCGAGCATTGTAATCAACACTCGAGCATGAAATTGGTTTGTACCCAAGCACTAGCGAGTGAAGGACTGCAAGTGTTTGGCCGAGAGTCATGAAGGTCAGAAAAGCACAAGTATGCCCGAGTGAGGCTTCATATGCTTGAGTGACACATCAGCACTCGCGAGTGAGAAATCTAACTCTCTCAAATTCTGATACAAGTGCTGATAACAAGAGTATATTTCATGAGAATATTCTCCTCACTCGAGCAGAAGAAGTTGTGCTCGAGTGAGGCCCCACATCACTTGCGAGTGAGAAAACTAACTCTCTAAAATCCTGTGAGAGTGCAAGCATAAAACTGAAGAACAAGGAGAAAATATGTGTATTTACTCGAGTGAGCCCATCGATGCTCGAGTGATACTCTGCCAGAAGACAAAATGCACCAGTCTTACAGCGTTCAATCCGAATATGGTTTAATGATATTTATTTATCTTATCATCACTTATTATTATTATTTAACATCATTTTGAATGTTTTATAAGTGTGATACAGGAGGATGAACGTTGAAATAAACAGACGCGAAGGAAGTCAAACAACGGCAGACAACATCATGACAAGCTCTACCGCATTCAAAGTTTTCAAACATGCGCATGCCGTTCCACAGTAACATGCCCCGCTCCACAATGATCGTTATTCAAACGGGCAAAAACTAAACGTCTATAAATACAGAGTTCCAGAGATCGTCAAAAACAACGAAGCACAAGAATTCACAAGCAAATTCACGAGTCTCTGTTATTCATATTTTCTCTGTATTCATATTAATCTTCAGTGTTTATCATACTTGCTCTGTAAGAGAGTCTATAAACATTTCAAATTCTATCTTCATTTGATCTCAAGGTATTGGGACCTTGAGAGGGTAGATATCCTTACGAGAGAAGCAGTTGAGAAAATTCCTAGTTAAACCTTTCACTCATAAGACTTATAAGATACAAGCAGTAGAGAACGTTGCTGCTCGTAAGACTTACAGTGGTGTAAGCGAGAGAGAACGTTGCTGCTCTTAAGACTTGTATACATAAGCAAGTGGGAAAGGTCATAGGTTGTTTTTCTACACGTAAGACTTGTCGTACGGGGGAGAGGAATTTCTTAGTGTGAGAATATTTCTGCTCGTAGTCCGTTCGAGAACAATTGTTGTTTTGTGGCATTCTGAGAGCCCATTGAATCTTGAAAGAATAGTGAAAATCTCAGTAGGTCTTGATCTCTGAGGACTGGACGTAGGCCTGGTTTTTAGGCCGAACCAGTATAACTCTCTGTGTTCCAATCTTCTCAACTCTACTCTGTCTACTACTATTTTCATATCACCACATCAAGCGAAAAATTTATCACATCACCCAATTCACCCCCCTCTTGGGTGAAGCTTGCCTCTTTCAACAGCTAGGTCAGTTGGGCCAACTGTGGCGCCTACCCTGACAGGCGCCACAATTGAACCCACTAGCTGTCCAGGTGCCACAGCTGGTCCCCAAAATTTTAAAAAAGTTAAATAGAAAAAGAAAAAAAAAGGGGGCAGCTGTGGCACTTCTTTAAAGAAGTGCCACAAAATATGTGCCACCTTTCAACCATTTTGTAGTAGTGTGCCCTTGTGCGAGTTTTTATTGTATTTGTAAATGGCAGGATCTCTTGGCCTGTGGTCACATTCCATTGGATATTTATTGCACTAACAAAAAGAGTGGGGGCAATGACACATAAGCCTCATGGAAGAAAAATAATCACAAGCATGTCCTTTGAAATCATCACATTACATTAAAGTCCCATAAGACATGGATTAAATTATTTCTAAATGTGAAAAAACCACTTTCCCTGTATTTATTTAGAAAGAAAAAAATGAATCAGAAGGAATGAATCTAAGGTAAGGTGATATTTTCACATTTAGAATTAATTTAATGCAGATCTCATGAAACTCCAATGCAATTTGATTATTTTAAAGGATTTGTTTGTGATTATTTCTTTTCTTTGAGACTTGTGTGCCTTTACCCAAAAGAGTATCAATATCCAAATCATTGATATGGATCTTCATAATGTTGTCTGTGGTAGTATTAATGTCACGTTTAGTTCTTTCTCTAATGTAGCATCCTACTTATTAGTCCCTTCCTCCTTTTTCTATAACACGTTTAGGCATAATCTTTGTCTCACATGCTTTTGAAACTTGTAACTGTTATTTTTTCATAAAGAACATTAATCTTTTAGTCCTTGTATATAGTTTTGGTTCAATAATAACTCAATCTATTATTACACTTTGACGGAGTGCAATTGTGTTCCTATAATCAGTTATAACTTAATCCTTGAATTTTGACTAATTACAGTTCAATCCTTATAGTTTCAAACATTTTATAATTTAGTTCTTAGCCTTTTATGTAATGTGTGTGTGTGTGTGTGTGTGTGTGTGTAGTTTTATTTTTTTTAAATACATGGTATGGTCTATGTGATAAAATGATTAAAACAATAAGGACTGAATTACAGTGAGTCAAAATTCAATAATTGAATTACAACACAGTCAAAACTATTATAATTGAGTTGCACTAAGTTAAAGAATAAAACTAAATTACAATCGAGCTAAAACTATAGAGAACAAAACATGAAATTTTTTCTTTTTCCGTTAATATGAATTTTGGTTTATATAAGAAATTGTGGGGTTCCTAGTTTTTTTAATAAAATCGAATGTTATCGAATAGAAATTAAAATAGTTTGAAGCGTCTTATATTATAAATAGGAGTGGTATGTCATAAGGTGCAAACTCATGAGTTGCAAGTTAACCTATTGAGTTTATCATTTTTTATACGTTTTTAGATTACAAAATTGTATCAACTCTATGTTAAACTTAATTGTGTTAGTTTACAAACTCAAAAAAAAAAAAAAAAAAAAAAACTCACAAGTTCACGTGCCGTTTTTGTATTTATAACCTATAAATATGTGTTAACTTTGCTCTTAACTTGTACTAATTTTTTGAATTTTATTATGTTCATTGACTTTATGTCTGATCTTCATAATAATTTCTTTATTGAATATGGTAAATCATAAATGTAGATGGATTTAATTTAATTATTTGGATTTAAAATATATTTAAATTAAATTATTGTCATTTTTTATATTTATATTATTTAATCATATAGTTTTAATACCCAAAAAAAAAAAGGCAATTACCAATGGAATAAGCCCGGATTTCATCACTAGTTCTGTATTTAATTACAAGTGAAAAAATTCCGTTTCTGGTTCCTTATATACATTATTTCATTCTCTTCAATCACACACAACCAAACATTATATTTTTAAAATATTATAATTTAATTATAAATCTACATGAAATAAATCAAACTCATGTGCATATTTATAATTAGAAAACTTGACATAATAGATGTAATGAACTTGATCTAAGTTTTTTCTATATATAAAATATCTATATGCGTGTTTTCATAATTTAAAAATAATATATTTATATTTTTTTTTTGTGAATTGAAACATTGGTAAACCATTTAGTCACAAAAAACTATTCCGCGGCTAAAATGAAATTTTTGTTGGCAATAAATTTTTTTTAGTGAAATAGTTATTTATGGAAAGAAAGTACACTTTTATATGTTTATCATTTAAGTTCATGGTATGAGTTTACATTACGGTTAGAAGTTTGATTAAACTCATAAGCATTGTTATCAAATTTGTAAGTTGACTCTCTGAGTTTACCGTTTTTACGTTTCTACCTTATTAAATCGAGTTGAGTCGTAGGTAAACTCATGCCAGTTATAAACTCAGTTAAACTCACAAATTTACACACCGAGTTTATTATTTTTATGTTTCTAACTTACAAAATCATGTTTACAGTTAAACGCATATTAACTTTTTTAATATGATCATACTCAGCAGATTTATATATAAATTTTATAAAAATTTCTTTATTAAATATAACAAATTATGAATGTTGATGGATTTATTTTCATTTATTTGGATTTAAAATACATTTAAATCAAATTACTATCATTTTTTATATTTTAATTATTTAATTATACACTATTAATACATATTTAATTATAAAAGTAAATTTTTACGAATTTATAATTCAAATTTATGATACAGGTTTACATCACTATCATGTGTTCACTTAAACTCAAAAGTTTAACAACTTGATCCCCAGGAACGGGGTTACAGTCTTATCCAAATCGGTTTAGAAGCTCATGGATATCCATAGCCGCCACTTAGGCGACATCTATTACGTTGGGTTTTATCTTTATTTTAGGCCCGACGCTGGGGAGTATCTATTACATGTAGTTTTGATCCAAGATTCAATTATTTAACGTTTGACATTATTACATTTTCTAATCAATATATGTACACCATTCTAATATTTAATATAAAACATATTTTATGTTCGCACATAATATAGGATATATACTTTTATTCTAAAAGATTTTTATGATTCTAAAATTATAAACCGACTCAGGAAAATAATTTTGTAAGTAGTTATACATTTCTTTAATTTTAATTTGGTATATATGTACATTTTTATTTCTTTAATAAATTGTTTAACTTTACTTTGTTAGCATCAATAACTTCTTCACCGGGATAATGATGTTAAAGAGAGCAAAGTTCCAAAAGTTAACGATACTAACAAAACAAAGTTAAAAAATTTATTAAAGAAAAAAGGTAATGCCAAATTTAAAATTGAGGCAAACGGGGGTACCTGCAAGCAAAATAGTTTTTTTCATAGGGGTAATCTTAAAAAGTAATAATATTTTTTCCATTTTAATAATACAAATTACTTTTAACTAACATTTGTACAGTAGTCAGAAGTGTATTATATTATGAATAGGAGTAGTATATTATTACGATTCAGGTGGAAGAAAATCTGTTTAAATTATTCAATTATTTGATACTCAAATGCTAATTGTTATTAGTGGCCCCTTGGATCCTTGCGTCTTACTAGTACACCAAAAACTATAGTTAATAGTCACAGAACGTAACATTTTTTTAATTAATCAATCATATTAGTCCACGTACCATGCGACTTGGTGCTCCAACCCTCCTATTAAGTCTTGTTAAGGCATGATGTTAGCCCATCCAATAATTGGCAATTAATATATAAATATTTGAATTGAAATAAAGACAATAGTATATTCTACTTGTTGAGTGAGGCTTATTATATCGCTGGGGAAAAAGAATGAAACTCATTATCAAATTTATTAATTTTGTTTTTGCCAACCATATTTATTAATTATTTTAATTCAAAAGAAATACATAAAATAAACCAGATTATGAGGTTTATTGCGCGAGAGAACAAACCAGGTTAATTATATAATATACAATTTGGTAGTGATATTAATTAGGCAAGGGGTGGGTGATGATGATAAGGTTTTATTTAGTAGAGTTGACCATGGCCATACCATTTTGTCATCTTGTGAGAGGGATGACGAGAGGGTTGACAAATTATTGAGTTGGTAGATACCTAAACCATTCATACATTTTTTTAATATACGAATAAAAGAGACAAGATCATATATCGCCTTATCTTCTTCTTCTTTTTTTAATATAAAAAGATATAATGTTATCTAGTGTAGAAATAGAGCTGTCAAAACGGGTTAGGCCCAACCCTTGATGGGCCAGAGCATTAAAAGGTCAAACTTTAAAAGCTCACGTGCCATAAAATTATTATATTATTGAATCATGGCCCTTGAACATGTTGGCTCAGAGCTGGCTCACCCACTTTCATGTATTTTTTATTAAAGTTTAATTTTTTTAACTATTTTGAAATATCCAAAAATAAAATGATAAATATCATATATATTAATAAAATAAATTGTCAAACTATTGTTTAAACTTCAAAAACAAATACAAATCAAACCTCAAACACTAATAATCTATTGTCCCAACTCAAAAATAGCCAAAACTAAATAATTTACCTCATTTTTATAATCACATATAAAAAAATTTAATAGTTAAAACAATAAGAAAATCTCATACTTATTATATACATATATATATAATTTACGTATGACTATTATAGTTTCTTTGTTATAATATTATTTAATTTGAGAAAGTCTTGAAATGAAAGAAAAGTTAGACTAAAATTATATCGTTTTAGAAAAATACTATGCCCTTTAGCTTTTGGAAGTTTGCATGAATCAAAGTAAAACATATGTATAACACCAGGTAATGAAACCCGGACCGGACCGGCCGGTCCGGCCCAGAAACCGGCGAACCGGCCGGTAAACCGGTCCAGTCCGGGTTACCTATTTTAAATTTTTTTTTTTAATTTTTCCTTTAGAATTTCATACTATAAGTCTAAAATTTTCAATTTCTCACCGGTTTGGCCCCGGTCTGACCCACTGACCCTTAACCCAGTACCCCGACCGGTTCAATACCCGGTCCGGGTTTTAATACCTTGGTATAACATTATTAAATGTATGGGAAGTGGCTAGAGCTAAACAAAGTAAATTAACCTCAACTTGAACTTTTTAAGTTTCATAAGTGCACTAGTGTCTGTGTTAACTAAAGTACCCGGGTTTTTTTCCCAACCAAGAGGTGTTGCATAATAAAAGTAAGTATTTTTATTTTAATAAATGAAAAATAGGTGGGCTTAGCTTTGGATTAGTTTTTGATAATAGCTTTTATAATTTACGAGGTAAGTATGTGAGAGGATTTTTGTCTCAGTTTACGTAAAAAAGCTTCTAAAGCAATGGTTATGTGATTTGCCAAACATGTACCAATACTCACATATGAACCAAGGTTTGATATCTTTAATTCCTTGGCAAATTCACCTTTAAAATTGCCTTTCATTTCTTGCATAATCTTCCTCTTTGCCCTCTTACACATATGTGAGTTGACATTAACCTTGAATTCCCTCTACACTTCCTTCTTCATCTCACTTGTCTGGAATTGAGGCACTTCTTGAACTTTCTCCTTGAAATGCTCCGCCAACCTAATACTTAAAGCTCTTAGGTTCCTATACACATGAGCACGCTCATGCTCATAAAACAGAGTTTTCACTTGGAACCCTACACACACCAGTTTTAAAGTCTTCTTGTCACTTCTCACTATTTTGGAGGTTAACTCCATGGCTGATTGCATACTTAACTAAAGCCCTCTTGAGCTCCTTTTGTCCACAAATGTCATTGCCACCATAAAACAAGGATTAGTATGACAACTAATTTCCATAGTTATCATATGAGATTTATACATAATGAATTTGAACCATTAAGCTAGATTTCAATCCTAGGACAAAAACATCTTTGAAAGTAATTAAAAATCCAACCCAAACACAGGGTTTGAACCTACAATTGAATGGGCTTTTCTAAAAAATTTAAAACTAAAAAAACAGTTGTATAGTTGTTCTCAAACTTCATTATGACTCATCAATCCTTAGTTCCATTATGATTTTCAGTGTTTCTCTGCTCTTATCCTAGTATATTGATGGTTAACCTATGGGCCCGTAACATACAATTGTCCAATCCTGATTAAGTTATTGCATATGTATTATTATCGTTTCGTTATGCATATATGGTATACTAAGGCTACCCCATGCTATGCATATTATACTACCACTACTGCTGCAACTACAAGTACTATCTTTACTATATTTATATATATGTATATACAACCTATGTAGCCACATGAGGCTACCAAAATACCTAAGTTTAATCAAAATTAGTATACAATAACCAACATAAAATATTTATTTTTCTCCACCTTCTTATTTCTTCAAAATCATTACCTACTTTCCCTTTAAGCAGCTAACTTTCATTGTATATCATTAATGAAAAGGTTGAGATTCACGAGAATCTCAGTAGTAACAGCAGTCAATCATAAGATATGCAAGTTCACAAAGCATGCTAAACAAATCATCATATAATTAAGCATTCGGAAATCAAGATGCAGTACAACATCAATCATAGGACTCAATAGTTCTAAACAACATAGCTGGTATAACAAGTCTTACAACCCAGGGATACACCCTATGCAACATATGCACTCTCAGGTCTTATAGCCTTATGGCGCATAGTCCCTTTCAACATGGATTGCATAGCAGGTCTTTTAGCACAAGGATACTCCCCATGCAAGAAATTTACTTTCAAGTCTTACAGCCTTACTCTGAATACATATCAAGTCTTATAGCCCAAGGTTACACCCTATGCAACAAATGCACTTTCGGGTCTTAAGGCCTCAGGACACACAATCCAAACATCAAACCATATATTCATGAAACAAATATAATCAATGGTAAACACATACAAGCTACACAAATACATATTATATGAGAGAAAGAGTTACTACCTGGTTGCCTTTACAGGGTTTTACCTTCTTTAATTTTAGTCCCTTCAGGGCTTGAGCAAATGTCGTATTCTATAATTTAAAATTCATAAAGAGAGGGGTAATTACTCATTCCAATTTATCAACATAATAAATATTATGTTATTCTTGACACACTCATAATCCTTGTCCTTTATTTTGAATTAGTTGGTTATCTTTAATACTCTTTTGTGCTTATGTCTAAAGTGTTCCTAATTGAGGACATTCTATATGCTTTTCACTCCTGTGATTTAAGTACTCAATATGGATAAATTGGCATCTCAAACATGTCCCTAATCCCCAAATTATCCCCTAATCACATTTTACTTAAAACTGGAAATTCTAGAATTAAACCCAAATCTGCCTAAATTTCTAAGTAACTTTGAAAAATCATATCTTAGGCTAGAAAATTCCAAATGAGGTGGTTCAAGCTTCTATGTGAAGCTCTTGAAGCCCCCAGTATAAAAACAATACTACCCAGTGTCAATTTAAGGTTTTGAATTCCCAAAATTTTCCCATAGAAACTTAGAATTTTCCCATAGTTTATACCTAAACTTTAAAAATTCATAACTTATAAATTACACATCCAATTTCTAAGTTCAAATATTTGATGGAAAGCTATATATTTCAATTTTAAGGGAAAATTAATGTAACCCCCATCGTAATTATGATTCAAAATTTATAATTAAAATGAAATAGAGACCAATAAAACAAAACTCACTTTCGATCCCTTCCTTACGATAGGGTTTTCACAAAAATTTTCAAAATTTATGCCTTCCTTGGTCTCAAATTTCATAATCCGAATATAATTACCCTGTGCAGTTGAATCACATTTAAACATATAGAGTGTAAAATAGAAATCCCGGCAACCCCCGGGTCATCTAAATACTAACTATCAGGTTTATAATTTCCAACTAGGGGATTACATACCATAATGAAAATATTATTTACATCCAAAAATAATATACAGTAATCCCAAAAATCTAAAGTAAATAGCCAACAATCCAAAACTAATATCTCCACAAGACTCTAGCCGCTCCTTGTCGTCCTTTTCTCCTTGAACCTGTCTGTAAGTTTAGTCAATGAAAAGAATGAGATTCAAAAGAATCCCAATAGTAACAAATCACTCATGTTAGTGTAAGCTTTTCACCCAAGAAGGGGGTGAATTGGGTGATAATAAAAATTTATGAAAAGACAAATAAAACTGAAAACCAATAAGGAGAAGATAAAAGTATTAGGAAAATTTCACCGAGGTATACGCCAGGAGTTATACTGGTTCGGTCTAATTCACAATGTCCTACGTCCAATTCACAGATAAAATATGTGCCTTCACTATACTTTCCAAGATTCAATGGGTTCTTGGCACCTCGTACACAGCGATCTATTCCTCTCTTTGAATACTCACTCCCCCTCACACCACGTAAATTGATGCCCAACTTAAGGTCCCATAGCCTTAAGATATCACTCAAAACAAGTGTATTAAATCAATGAATGTTCTCTCTTATAGAGTTGGTAATGTAAACACTGAAGCGTATTAAAATAAAAGAGTAAGAGCTCAGAAAAATGAATATTTGTCAGTTCGGTAGTTCAGCGTCTTAACTCCCGCTTTGAATGCCTTTGCTATTTGTAGTTGGAAAGATTTTAATGACCATTGGAGGCATTCTGTTTTTCCGTTACTCACTGAGCATTTATTGGAACATTCTTTATGTAATTTTGATATAGCCGTTGAGGTGAAGAGAATGCGTTGGTAGAGACTCAGAGTGCATTTAATGTTTCTGACACAGTATATCTGCTTTTCTTGGAATCCAGAAATCTGAAGTATCAATCTCCTGTAACTTGCTTTGAGAATGTTAATCATGAAATAAAAAAGATAATAAGCAAGATTAATGAAGATTAATGAAAGTACTCAATGTTTCTGAGAAATTTAGATTTAGATATGATGCTCTATTTTTCATTAAGAACAAGTATTCGGATACTATTATAATTATCAGGATAGTTTAAGTCTTTTCAGATAACATACTATTCGAATACCTTTTTCTCTATTTGGATAATATTTGAAATTTTACACTGAGACTATTCGAATAGTTGAGATACCTATTTGAATAATGATCTCTTAAATTCAAAAAGATTATCCTGATACACGAGTTATTATTCGAATACTTGCTTTCGAGTTTGACTAAAAAATTTTCTTTTAGCTTTCAATATTATTCGAATAGACTTCTTGCTATTCGAATAATTTCTCATCTCATTCTCATAAGCTTGATGTTGACTTTGAAATGCTATTCAAATATTAATATCACTATTTGAATAGTGGATATACTATTCGAATAGTATTCATATTATTCGAATAATAGAATTTGAAAACTCTTTTAAGCAAACGTCGATTATTCTGATAATGGCCATAGTATTCGAATAGTGACCATTCTTATTCGAACAGTCATATTATTATCTGAATAATACATTTGATATTTACTTTGGAGAATATAAACCCTATTCGAATAGTGTACCGGCTATTCAAATACTTTTTGATCAGAAAACTTTCAACTGATATACTAGATTATACTAATCGAATAGTCAGAGTATATGCGAATAATATGACTATGTGTCAGTGTAACTTTATTCGAATAACATATGCATTATCATGATAATTATTTGACTATTCGAATAGTCTGAGACTTATCAGAATAATAGCTAATAGAAACCGAGTTCCACTATTCGAATAGTAGGTATACTATTCGAATACTTTCTTAGCGAAAAACTTGTGAATAAGAATGTAGAGACAAATTAAACTAGACTTAGGTTTGTTATCATCAAAACTCTGAATCTAACATTCTCCCCCTTGTTGATGATGACAAAACTAAGTGATATAAAACAAAATACAGTTAATCTGGCAAGGATAGACATTTATAATAAAGCAAAGGTCTCAGATTCAATAAACTAGACAACATAAGTGAAAATAAATAGTCTAAATATTCTAAATATTTAGGAAACTAAATATCTCAAAAGCTATGATAAAATTTGATGGATGAAACAACAAGGTTGAGAAGATTATCGTGTCTGACCATGTTGTTGATTCTCCATGTTGTCTGGTGACTGGTGAGTTATGAAGAGGGTGATGGCTGAAAACTATTCTCCCCCTTTTTGTCATTATCAGAAAGGTTGGAGGAAAAAGGAAGCGAGAAGGCAGAAGGAGGAGGAACATCTCTGGTAGGAGCAGGAGGAGGACTGGAGGTGGAGGGCAAGGTGTGTTCATAGGGAGTATGAAATTGTTCTGAGGAAGGAATAATAGTAAGTGAGGATGAAGTAGGAAGTGTATCAGTAGGTATGGCTGCAGAAATAGGTGGAGAAGAAATGGGGCAAGGTTGATTGGAGAATTCAGGTTGGGTAGTGTTTTCAGGATTAGATACTTCCTGAGTTTCTCTAGAGGAACTAGAGAGAGGTTGTGGAGTGGGCCGAGGAGAGGTAGCAGGCTGAAGCACAGTCTCCATAGTGATATGAATAGGGGTAGAGGTGGAGGTTTCCTGTATAGTATAGAGAACATGGGAAGGTTCAGCAGGTGGAGGAGAGGTGGTTGGAGGTGGTTGAGTTGGAGGGGTAGAAGGGATATCAGTATATGGAGGAATGATAAGAGTAGGAGCACTGGTGAGAGAAGAGCCAGTAATACAAGTCTCTAAGTAGTTTAATTTATGCTTGATGTCACAAAGCTGCTGAGGATAATTGGCCTGGAGATTGTATAGAGACTTGAAGTTCTCATTGACTGCCCCAATGATGCCTTGAATTTGATTCTAAAGATCTTCTCTTAATTATTGATTGGACCTCATGAGTTGCTCAACCATAGGTGTGAGAGCTTCTTGAATGTGAAGTTGAATGGAGGTACCAAGAAAGGAGGGAGAGGGAGAAACAGCTCTAGATGAATGAGCTTCATCTGCCTTAGAAGTCTCAGCCTCTACTCTCTGTCTTTTGGATTGGGGTTCCTCAGGGACATCCAATGGCAAGGGAATTTTCATTTTTCTAATTTAAGTCTTGCCAAATCTGACCATTCTCTCTTGTTCTCCATCTAGGTACCAGATGTTATTCATTTTGAGGAATAAGGAGACAAGTTGAGGAAAAGGAGCTGGAGTAGTTTTGTTGGATCCCATTCTACATCTCTCAATTTCTTGGTATATGAATTCCCCAACATTTAGCTTCACTTTAGACAATAGACAGGCTAAAAGGTGGAAGTCTCTGTATGAAAAGAAGTTGAAATTCTGGAATTTGTTGACAATAGCTCTTGTATAGATGTACCACAGAATTCTTTGTTTATTATTGAGACACATTGAAGAGAACTTCTTTGCTTGTCTTATTGGCTTAATAATCTGATGAATCTATTCATTAGAGTACTCAGGAATTTCATCAAACTCATCTTCATCATATCCCAGGTAAGTGTTGATGATAGAGGGAGATAATTGCATTTTCTGACCTCTCACTGTGGACTCCAATCTCTCCTCAACTAATTCCTTCTTATTTCCTTTGATTTTGATAAAGTACAGATTGGAATAAACAGAGAGACTATAGGATAAATTGATTTGAAACCACCTCTGGTAATGTTCTAAGTACTCATGTAGGTTGAAACCAAGATTGTCTCTTAAATAGGAAAGATCCACATAGATAATAGGGCACATTGGACGGGAAGAAAAAAGATCTTTGTACCTCATTTTCTCATCAGGCTGAAGAAGTGGTCCATTATTGAAATCTATAAGAGGTCCAGCTTTTTCTTCCTCAATCAAGCTTCGAGATCCTTCAGGCATACTTATTTGAGACTAAATTTGAGGAGTCTTGCTAGGCCCAGCTTCAACATTTTGCATAATATTTTTGACAACATTCCTCACCGTTTGATCCAGGCTGTCACTCTCGGTAGAAGAATCATTGGAAGATGCACTAGCAATGTCTTTGTCCTTAGTGGTTGCAGTAGCTTTAGATACAAACCTAGTCTCCACTGGCTCTTTGATAACAACTCCTTTAGCTTGAGATGGCCCCTTGAATGAAGTATCAGCAACCTTGGGTTTAAATTTCTTTGGAGTTTTCTGAGTTGAAGTCTTCTTCAAGGATGATTTTGGAGGAGGAGTAACTTCTCCTTTCTCAACATTAGCTCTCTTTGTTCTCATTCTGGGTTTACTGAGGTATGTCAAAGGTTTGGGTTTTCTGGTAAATAGTGAATTTTTTGGAGATTTGGAGGAGGAAATGGTGAGATTTTATAGGGTTTTGTTCGCAAGAAGGAGTCGAAGAAGATTAGAAGAGTTTGTATGTGGAGAGAAATGGAGTGGTAATCGAATAATGATTAGAGACTAAGCTTAGTTCCCTTATAGTTAGGTCTATTTTTATTTGGATAATTACATGTGTATTCGAATAAAGGGGGTACTATTCAAATACTCAAGAAATTATTCGAATACTAAGAGAGTAAATGAGCATAACTGTATTCGGATAGTTCTGGTGGTATTCGAATATTCCTGTCTCTGAAGATTGTAACTATTCAAATAGTTGTCCAAGTATTCGAATAGTTTCTGTTGTCCTCTAACTTCAGATTAACTGAATAGTAAGAGTAGTATTCGGATAACTCTTCTTTGGTCAGATATTCATGTGTTTTATTCGAATAGTTTACCAGCTATTCGAATAATACTCTGTTCCTTGCTTCTAGTTGTATTTGAATAATGACTTTGGTATTTGGATATGCTATATACCTGTGAAATATGAAAAGTGCAATCTATTCGACTACAAGTTGTCACTATTCGAATAATCAGTTGTTATTAAAAATCAATTTTATTCAAATAGAGCTTTGGTTAATCGAATACAAACAAAAATACTGATACTATTCGAATAGTTTTTAGAATCTTTGATTATTTTGACAACAATAACCACTATCACTATTCGAATAGATTGAGTTGTATTCGAATAACATTTTAAATTGAAATCTCAGATTTAATTGGTTACTATTCGAATAATAGATGCACTAATCGAATACTTCCGATTGAATATTGACTTAGTATTCGGATAGTGACTTCTGTTATTCGGATAGTTTCCCTTTTTAAGCTCTGAAGAAGAAAAGTAATATTCGAATAATATATTGATTATTCGAATAGTTCTGTTGAAATTCTCACTTTTTGTATTCGGATAGCAATGAGAGTATTCGAATAATGGTTTATATGTTCTAAAGTTGTATTGTTATTCGAATATCATCTCTTTTATTCGAATAGTTCTTTTTGACAAAAATGCTTTATTATTCGAATAGCTCTTGCTATATTTGAATAGTTTTTACAAAACTTTGCAGTATTCGAATGGTTATTTAGTTATTCGAATACTATCCTTTCGAAACCTTGATTGAGTATTCAGATACCATAATCATTATTCGAATACTTCCTCTTTTACTCAAATTTCTCCTTTAGAATTTGTCCTGCAAAATACATAACTAACAACTCCAATGCTTAAGTCAGTAATGTTTATCATCAAAACTTAATTAAATAAGTGAATAAAATACAGAATTTCTTACAATTCATTTGGATTTACCATTCCCAATTCCCTCCTTATATAGAGAAACTGATCTTTTGCCAGAGGTTTGGTGAAAATATCAGCTAACTGCAGATGTGTTGGAATAAATACAACTTTGATATCTTTCTTCTAGACGTGATCTCTGATAAAATGATGCCTCACATCAATATGTTTGGTTCTTGAATGCTGCACTGGATTTTTGGCCAAGCTTATGGTACTCGTATTGTCACAGTATATGGGAATTTCCTTGAGATAGATACCAAGATCTTGCAATTGTTGTTTTAACTATAGTACTTGAGCACAGCTACTTGAGGCAGCTATATATTCAGCTTCTGTTGAGGATAATGATACAGTGTTCTGTTTCTTGCTAGCCCAAGAGACCACTGCTCCTCCCAAGAATTGGCATTGTCCACTTGTACTTTTTCTATCTATCTTATAGCCACCATGATCTGAATTTGAGTAAGCTACAAGATATTCACTTCCTTTTTTAGGGTACCATATTCCCAAATCTATAGTGTCAGCGAGATATCTGAAAATTCTTTTTACTGTTTCAGCATGAGATTCCTTGGGGCATGATTGGTATCTGGCACATATACCTGTTAGATCTCTCATGTTTTGATGATAACAAAGGATGGTATGGAAAAGACTTGATAAACAAATAAGTTTGAACAAAGTAATAACAGGGAAAATCATTACTTGAAGTAAGCATTGGAGTAATGAATAAAGGCCAAGAGAAAAAGCTGAGAAACTTCATCACTGGCAAGTTTTCTAAAGGTTTACTCGAGTAAGTACTCAAGTAATGAGACAGAAACTTGAAGTAACCAGGTCAACCTTCAAGTAACCTGCCAACGTTACTTGAGTAAGCACTCGAGTAATAAGGTAAATGATTTCTAGTTGCTCTTGGCCTGCCAATGTTACTCGAGTAGATACTTGAGTAATCAAGTAAATCACTTGGAGTTGCTCTCGGCCTACCAATATTACTCGAGTAAGTACTCAAGTAATCATGTAAAAACTTCCAGTTACTCTCGGCCTGCCAATGTTACTCGAGTCTGTACTCGAGTTACTCTGCTTCAAGAAATATGTTGCTCTCGGCATTTTCAACCCTGCCAATGTTACTCGAGGCGCTACTCGAGTAACTCACTCTGGTAAGCAAAACCTGAAGGTAATACTCGAATAACATGAAATGCTTTTATCACACTTCACTTGAGGCACTACTCAAGTATGCAGGTATTTAATCACTCATTTAAACTAGATTACTCGAGTAAGTAATCGAGTAATATGCATAGTTATTTACACAGAACTTCAAGTCGCTACCTGAGTAAGTAATGCAGAAAATTTATGTTTACTCGAGTAAGTACTCGAGTAACAAGGTAAGAAAACTTAAAGTGCTCTCGGCCTTGCAATCCTGCCAACATTACTGGAGTGAAGCATCGAGTAACCTAAAGTTTATTTGAGGGTTTACTCGAGTTGTTACTAGAGTAGCCTGTGAAGTAAAGTGTGCCATACTCAAGTAAGTACCCGAGTAAACAGGTATTTCCAAAGGTTTATAAATTTGTTTACATCATGCACTACCCGAGTAATGTAATGTTCATTTGTTAACTTGCAGTTTGTCAATACTTTCACGATGATACTCGAGTAAGTACTCGAGTAAACTTTAATGAATACTCGAGTAGCTACTCGAGTATGCAAATTCAGAAATTCAGAAATCATTCCAACATTCATTGATTTATTTCCTATATGATTAACCTTTCATTGTATTAGTATTCTTAGAATATCCACAGATAAACAATGAAGAACTCTTACCAAATAAGAAAAAGTCAAATGCAACATTCAAATGTCACCTACCACCACCTTCCGTAAACAGGTATCTTTCAAATACTGGAAAAGTCAACAGTGGCTGTGCACGCTCTAACGGGCATGAAGAAATATGTTCCAACAATCATTACTGTAATCCCCTGACTTTAAACACGTAATTATAATTCGATAACACATATTTAAATTGGATTAGAGACCATTGGATGCTTAACCTCGGTTTAAACTTTCTGTCTCACAGTAAAATTTTCACAAAACTTTCAAAACTCTTTTTCCCATCCTGGTCTCAATTTCAATATTCGAATATAATTACCTGTGCAGTTAGAATACATTCAATCATATCAGAGTGTATAACCGCATCCTAGGCAACTCCCGGGTTCTATACATAAAAACCTGAAGGTTTATAAGTATACACTAGGGGATTACACAACTAAAATTGAATATAGTGTTCCTGATTCAAAATATACAGTAATCCCGAGTTCAAAATAAATAACCAATGTTTCCAATTCAACTATATACCCCCAAGGGTCCTAATTGCTCCGGGTTGGCCGTTTCTCCTTTGAGCCACATGCCCTGTCTGAAATGTTAGTCATAGGAAAGAATGAGATTCGAGAGAATCTCAGTAGTAACAAACCACTCACACAATGCATAAACACAAAGCATGTATATAAATCACAACCAGCAACAGCAGCAGCAATCTCAAAGATACATGGTTTTCACCACAAACGACAGCACTCACAGCTGTATGCACAATACGACAGCTCTCGCTGTAATCATAATCACAACAGCTTACACTGTAATCACAATAACGATAGCTTACGCTGTAAACGACAGCTATCACCAGCTGTAATGGCAGCAGCATCAAAGCATCATCACAAAACAGTGATAACACACACATACAGAGCATTACACAAAGTATAAGGAAGAGAGTCACTACCTGATCCTTTCCCGACGTTTCTTGGCACTGCGGGCTCACGAGGACGGCAAATATCAAATCCTGTAAACCAAGTTAGGGACAACCCGTCAATCTCTTTCCCAAGTTCTTATCTCTATAATACTTTAAGTTGGTTATCATTTGAACTCTTGAGGTGACTATTCTAGGTCTAAACATATGCCTAAAGGGTTGGGAAAGGCTATACCAAAAACCACCTTTCAAAAGTGCAAAAAATTGATTTTTGGGGGTTGGCCGCGGCCAAAATCTGCCCAGAAACATTTGGGCCGCGGCCCAACATCTTCTGGCCGCGGCCAAGAAACTTCTATTTCTTGGCTGAACTTCCAAAAATCATAACTAATTCAGGAAAAATCAAAATAAGGTGATTCTAAATCCAAATGAAAGCTATTTAAGTCCTCTTTCAAGGAAAAATATTGGCCATTACTGGAAATCACCAAAAAAGTCCAGATTTACCAAAAACCTAACGTTGTGCCAAAACAGGGTCCAGTTTTGATGCCAAACTTTGGACAGTTCAAACTCCCAGCTCAAAAAGCGAAATGACACAAAATTTATGTTAATTTTGAAGCTTGGGAAGTGAACTTCAAAACTGGAAAGTTTCATAGTTTTCTAACATCATTAGCCTATTCAAAACGCCCACACAAAAAGACTGCCCAGCACAGACCTTCAATGGACAGATTTTCAGTTTTTCACAATTGCTTCCAATGGTTCCCATTTTCACATAAAACACCATCCCCACACCAATTTTGCCCAAGGAATCCATTGGAGCCATCAAAACAATCAAATTCCATCCATTTAGACATGTTCCACAGAAATCTTAACATGTCAACACAACATACACACAATCCACCACAATGCAATTCCTTCCATTCCAAAATTCCAAATCAACTCCCATGGCTCAAAGACACAATTTAACACCACATTCTACACAACACACTAACCAATTCAAGCATTCAAATTAGACCAAAAATCAGGGCAAAAATTCGAAATTCCCAAAACTAAACCAATAACCACAATGAATATACCAAAAGGTTCCAAATACTCACCTTAACTTCTTCCCAAGCTAGTTCCTTGTTTCCCTCACTTCCAAATTTCCACAAGTTCTCAAACACCACAAATCAAAAATCTGAAACCATAGGAATAAAGCCCTCAACCTCATGAACAATATTGATGAAGGTGAGTTGAGCATTTAGGGACAAAACCTTACCTAAAACTCAAGCTTCTTCTTTCTCTTTCTTGCTTGTTCTTGGCGAAAATGGAGGAGGATGAGAGAGAAGTGAAATATTGATGAAGATTATCACATTTCCATTCTTTCTATACACTTAGCCGACTTGGGAGGAAGAGAGAATGAGTTTGAAAACTTTGACCTCATCCATGGTCTATATCTTGACACTTGGCACCATCTTGTTCTCCCTACTATGATTTCACATAGATTTGCATGCACAAGATTCCACCTCTTGCTCTTTCAATCCTAGCCATTGATCTTAATTACCAATGAGTTTCCTCTCCGGTAACTGTCCAATCGGTCGGTAAATTTACCATTTTGCCCCTGATTATCACAATGCTTACAAAACTATCACCAAGCACATTTTACATTACAATTCACATAATATACTTCAAAAGTGCTTAATTAACATTAATTGCACCCCCTTTGAAGTTATTAATCCTTGATTACAATCTAGGATATTACAATTACCAACGCATCTATATATATGGGAATATCCAAACAGAGATACAACAACAAGAACACACACACGAACGCATTATCAAGTTCATTACTCTGTTTTACATTATACTTGTAATTCTATGCTTCAGTGATTCTTATTCACTGTGTGAGAGAGATATTTCATTCAAACTCAATATTTTTTATTGAGGTAACTTAAGGTTGTGGGATCTTGAGTTGGAATTGGATTACATCTTGTAAGGGGGAGCGAGTGTCCAGGCGAAGGAACTTGCTTGTATTGAGGTGCCAAGAACCCACTGAATCTTGGAAGTTATAGTAAAACTCTTAGAGAAGCTCTGAGGACTGGATGTAGGTCAAAGTAGTTGTGGCCGAACCAGTATAACTCTTGGTGTACACTTCGGTGATATTTCTCCTTACTCTTTATTGCTTTATATTCACTGTCAAGTTTTTATATTTGCAACGAAATTTTAGTATCATCCAATTCACCCCCCCTCTTGGGTGAAACACTTGCTCTAACAATACCCACGCTGAACTAAATATCTGGTCTACTGGCTGTGAGGTAGAGTATTGACCCTATCATTCCTCGGTATTTAGTTATATTGAATTTAGGTCCTTTTACATCTGCATCAAGTAAGGCTGTTGAACTCATAGGTGTGTCAACTCTATTAGCTTGATCCATTCCATATTTCTTGAGAAGTTCTTTGAGATATTTGGACTGAGATATGAATATTTCATTCTTTCTTTGTTTGATTTGTAAACCCAGAAAGAATGTTAATTCTCCCATCATTGACATCTCAAATTCTCCTTTCATAGTGTCAGAAAACTCCTTGCACAGAGAATCATTAGTAGCTCCAAAAATAATTTCATCAACATATATTTGAACAACTAACATATCATTTTTCTTTCGTTTTATAAACAAGGTTGTGTCCACTCTTCCTCTAACAAATCCGTGATCGATGAGAAAGTTGCTTAGTCTTTCATACCAAGCTCTTGGAGCTTGTTTAAGACCATAAAGTTCTTTTCTTAGTCTATAGACACCTTCTGGATTATAAACATCTTCAAAACCAGGGGGTTGTTCAACATAGACTTCTTTTGAAATATAACCATTAAGAAAAGCACTTTTTTACATCCATTTGATAAAGTTTGAATACTTTGAACACGCAAAGGCTAAGAGTACACGTATGGCTTCCAATCTAGCCACTGGAGCATACGTTTCCTCATAATCAATTCCTTCTTCTTGATTATAACCTTTGGCTACCAATCTTGCCATATTTTTGACAATTATTACGAATTCATCAAGTTTGTTCTTAAATACCCATTTAGTGCCAATGATCGGATGATCTTTAGGCCGAGGTACTAAGTCCCACACTTGATTTCTTTTAAACTGATTGAGTTCCTCTTGTATTGTTAAAACCCAGTCATTGTCTGTTAGGGCTTCATCAATGCTTGAGGGTTCCAATTCTGAAATAAAAGCTGAAAAACTAACCTCATTGAGAATACTATTTCTGGTTTTTACTCCTTCTTCAACATTACCTATTACCTGGTCTATAGGATGATTTCTATTAAATCTCCAGGCTTTGGGTTGATCAGAAGAAGGAGGCTGACTCTCTTTTTCTTCAAAGTTAAAAGACTCATTTGAGGATTTTGAAATCATTTGATTTGTTCCATAACTGATCAACTTTAACTTATCAACAACAGATTTGGCAGGGGAATCTATTTCATCAAACACAACATGAACAGATTCTTCAACAACACAAGTTCGTTTATTAAATATTCTATAAGCTTTACTTCTATTAGAGTAACCTAAGAAAATACCTTCATCAGCTCTGGAATCAAATTTTCCCAGATTATCCTTACCATTATTGTTAATAAAGCACTTACATCTAAATATGCGCAAATGACTGAGGTTTGGCTTTCTTCCCTTATAAAGTTCATATGGTGTTTTTCCCAGCTTTGATCGAATATAACCTCTGTTAGAGATGTAGCAGGCAGTACTCATTGCATCAGCCCAGAATACTTATGAGATTTCCTTCTCATTGAGCATTGCTCTTGCCATCTCCATGAGAACTCTATTCTTCCTCTCTACAACACCATTGTGTTGTGGAGTTCTTGGTGTTGAAAAGTTGTGCTCAATTCCGTTCGTGTTGCAGTAATCTCCAAATGCTTGGTCTTCAAATTCACCTCCGTGGTCTGTTCTAATTGCTGCAATTGACATACCTTTCTCATTTGAACCTTCTTAGCAAAAATAATGAATTCATTAAAAGTTTCATCTTTTGAGGATAAAAAGATAGTCCATGTAAATCTTGAGAAATCATCAACAATGACCAAGGTATATAAGTTTCCCCCAAGGCTCTTCACCCTTGCTGGTCCAAATAGATCCATGTGGAGTAGTTGTAATGGTCTTTTTGTTGATATTTCTTTTATGGTTTTGAAAGAAGATTTAGTTTGTTTTCCTTTTTGACAGGAATTTCAAAATGAATCATTTTTAAATTTCAGTTTAGGTAAACCTATCACCAAGTCCTCTTTGATGAGTTTATCTAACTGACGCATATTTACATGGGCCAATCTTTTATGCCATAGCCAATATCCATCATCATTACTAAGAAAGCAATTTTCGGAAGTATGATTATCAATATTAATAGTGTAGCAATTACCTTCTCTTTTGGCTTTGAATTTTACCTTAATTGCATCTTTCTTGATGGATAAGTCTTTCTTGCTGACTATAAGGCATTCCTCAGAGTCAAATATGATCCAGTTGCCCTTGTCAGCACTCTGACTCACACTCAGAAGATTGTGCATCAGCCCTTCTACATAGAAGACATCTTTGATTTGAATTTTGTTCTTGACTCCAACTTCTCCTATACCAGCAATCTTCCCTGATTGATTTCCCCCAAACTTGACTGTGCTTCCTTCCTTTGGAATTATGGAAGTAAATATTTCTCTATCACCAGTCATATGACGTGAGCATCTACTATCTATGAACCACTTGCTTCCTTTGGATGCTTTGAAACATGTCTACAAAGACAAAGAATTAGGTTTTAGGTACCCATACTTTCTTGGGTCCTTTGTGGTTAGTTTGAGAATATGTGTCTTTGGGTATCCATTTGTAGATTCCCATAGTTTTTCCCTTTTTATGATAACATGATGAAGTGTAGTGTCCCTTTTTCTTGCAAAAATTGCAATGAGCAAAAGCGTTAGAAACATGCATGGATTTTTGAAAATGATTCAAATAAGATTGGTTTCCTAACTTCTTCTTTCCTTTTGACTTATCTGTTTTTGGGTCATATCCAATTCCAGATTTGTCATTGGTAAATTTTTGGATTTTTAAAATTACCTTGAGCATTTCACTTCCTCTAGTGAACTTCTCAAGTGTTTTGATAAGATCATCATTTTTCTTTTCTAAACTTTGACAGGAGTTACAAGAAACTGGTTTTGGTTCCTTGAGCTGTTCCTCTAGTAACTTCACCCGTTTCTTGTGACTCACAAGTTCTTTGACAATTCTAATAAATTCTGCATGTAAGGCATTATATTCATCATTCAATTCATCATAAGAAGGATTTTCAGTTACCTCGTCTTCTTCTTCTTCTGATTGTTCTTGAGCTACCAAACAAAGGTTGGCCATTTCTTCATCATCACTTTCTTCATCTGAGGAACTGTCTCCCCAGATGGCTGAGACAAAGGCCCGTTTTCTTGCAAACTTGTTCTTCTTCTTCTTTTCTTTGTTCTTTAGATATTCAGGGCATTCGGATTTGATGTGTCCAGGCTTCCCACATTCGTAGCAAATGATTTGATCCTTAGTCTTGTTGCTACTTCCTCCTTGGTTGAAGTTTTTAAATCCTTGTCCCTTTTTATAAAACTTTTTAAATCTTCTTATAATCATTCCCATCTCATCATCTTCAATCTCTTCTTCTGATTTAAGTTGTGTTTCCTCCTTGATGACATTTAACGCTACTCCTTTCTTCATCTTGTCATCAATTTCATCTAGTTCACGTTTGAACTTCAATTTGCTTTCGTATTCTGATAGGCTGCCAAATAGAGAAGCTACTGATCGCATAGATTCTCCTTTGGCTTCTTCTATTGCTGTGACTTTGGCCTCCCATTCTTTGGAAAGAATGTTTAGCATTTTTCTCACTTGGGTGTTTTGATCATAGTACTTACCAAGCGCCCCAAGTTGGTTCACAAGATGAGTGTATCTGAGTTCGAACTCAGCTATTGATTCTCCAATCTTCATGCGAAGTAGATCATACTCAGTGACAAGAGTATTGATCCGATTCTCCTTAATGCTTGAAGTTCCTTCATGTGCTATTTCCAATGCTTGCCACATCTCCTTGGCGGTTGGAAGAGTGCAAATTTTGAAGTACTCCTTCTGACTTAAAGCACTTTGAATCATGAGGATTTCTTTGCTATTGAGGGTCACGAGCTTTTTATCATTATCATCATATTCAGCTGGTACTTTTGGAATAGCTCCCCCTTCTACCATCTTTTTGGGAACGTAGTTCCCTTCTTCAATGACCTCCCAGAGTCCATATTCTGTTGCCATGACGAACACTCTGAATTTAACTTTCCAGAATGAGAAATGTTCTCCATTAAAGCCTGGAGGTCTGGTGATTGAGGCTCCGTCTGGAAGTATTCCCTCACCCATGCTTGCGATAGGATCCTTCTTAGGCTATTAAACCTGACAAAGAAGACCTCACTCTGATACCAAATGTTAGTGCAAGCTTTTCACCCAAGAGGGGGGTGAATTGGGTGATAATAAAAATTTATGAAAAGACAAATAAAACTGAAAACCAATAAGAAGAAGATAAAAGTGTTAGGAAAATTTCACCGAGGTATACGCCAGGAGTTATACTGGTTCAGTCTAATTCACAATGACCTACGTCCAGTTCACAGATAGAATATGTGCCTTCACTATACTTTCCAAGATTCAATGGGTTCTTGTCACCTCGTACACAGCGATCTATTCCTCTCTTTGAATACTCGCTCCCCCTTACACCACGTAAATTGATGCCCAACTTAAGGTCCCACAGCCTTAAGATATCACTCAAAACAAGTGTATTAAATCAATGAATGTTCTCTCTTATAGAGTTGGTAATGTAAACACTGAAGCGTATTAAAACAAAAGAGTAAGAGCTCAGAAAAATGAATAACCGTCAGTTCGGTAGTTCAGCATCTTAACTCCTGCTTTGAATGCCTTTGCTATTTGTAGTTGGAGAGATTTTAATGACCGTTGGAGGCATTCTGTTTTTCCGTTACTCACTGAGCATTTATTGGAACATTCTTTATGTAATTTTGATATAGCCGTTGAGGTGAAGAGAATGTGTTGGTAGAGACTCAGAGTGCATTTAATGTTTCTGACACAGTATATCTGCTTTTCTTGGAATCCAGAAATCTGAAGTATCAATCTCCTGTAACTTGCTTTGAGAATGTTAATCATGAAATAAAACAGATAATAAGCAAGATTAATGAAGATTAATGAAAGTACTCAATGTTTCTGAGAAATTTAGATTTAGATATGATGCTCTATTTTTCATTAAGAACAAGTATTCGGATACTATTATAATTATCAGGATAGTTTAAGTCTTTTTAGATAACATACTATTCGAATACCTTTTTCTCTATTTGGATAATATTTGAAATTTTACACTGAGACTATTCAAATAGTTGAGATACCTATTTGAATAATGATCTCTTAAATTCAAAAAGATTATCCTAATACATGAGTTACTATTAGAATACTTGCTTTCGAGTTTAACTGAAAAATTTTCTTTTAGCTTTCAATATTATTCGAATAGACTTCTTGCTATTCGAATAATTTCTCATCTCATTCTCATAGGCTTGATGTTGGCTTTGAAATGCTATTCGAATATTAATATCACTATTCGAATAGTGGATATACTATTCGAATAGTATTCATATTATTCGAATAATAGAATTTGAAAACTCTTTTAAGCAAACGTCGATTATTCTGATAATGGCCATAGTATTCGAATAGTGATCATTCTTATTCGAAAAGTCATATTATTATCCGAATAATACATTTGATATTTACTTTGGAGAATATAAACCCTATTCGAATAGTGTACCAGCTATTCGAATACTTTTTGATCAGAAAACTTTCAACTGATATACTAGATTATACTAATCGAATAGTCAGAGTATATGCGAATAATATGACTATGTGTCAGTGTAGCTTTATTCGAATAACATATGCATTATCATGAGAATTATTTGACTATTCGAATAGTTTGAGACTTATCAGAATAGTAGCTAATAGAAACTGAGTTCCACTATTCGAATAGTAGGTATACTATTCGAATACTTTCTTAGCGAAAAACTTGTGAATAAGAATGCAGAGACAAATTAAACTAGACTTAGGTTTGTTATCATCAAAACTCTGAATCTAACAACTCATACAACACGTAATCACATAGCATGTAAGTAAATCATCAACAGCATCACAACATAAAACACAGCACGCATGCTGCCATATATGCACACAATCACATAGTCTCATCCCCCAGATTCCACCGCCCCGAAGGTACGATCCTCCCACCGTCACCACCGATGGACCGCAGGTGATAGACTCACAAATAGCCTTTCAGCTTCCACATATAGCCTTACGGCTTTCACATAGTCTCATTCCCCAGATTCCATCACCCCAAAGGTACGATCCTCCCACCGTCACCACCGATGGGTCGCAGGTGATAGACCCACAAACAATGATCAAACAAATAGACCATGTATTACATACATTATAAGAGAAAGAGTCACTACCTTGTTTTTTTCTGACTTGCTCCGGCACCATTCATTCACGATCAAGGCAAATGTCAAAGCCTACAAACCAAAATCAAGGACGATAGGTTATTCTCTTTTTCCAAACTCTTATCTTCATTTTACTTTAAGTTGGCTATTGTTTGAACTCTTTAGGTGTCCACTAGAAGCCTAGACATATACCTAAAGGGTTGGGAAAACTTGACTAAAGATCCCTTTTTGGGAGCAAAAGTACTAATTTCTAGCCGAGTCACTCGAGTGAAGAAGGCCTCACTCGAGTGATGCCCCCACTCTCACTCGAGCCTTAGCGAGTGAGACACAGAAAGTGTGTACCCAAGAGTACTAACATACCTTGGAGTGACCAGCTCACTCGAGCACTATCCTCAGCACCCGAGTGACAACATATATTTACCCGAGTCCCATCGAGTGAGGTGCAAAGAGTGACTACCTGAGAGCAATTCTAAGGTGAAACCTACTCCCGTACTTGAGTGATGACTCATATCACTCACAGGCGAGGAAGTACAACCTTGCTTCCCATCTGAACACTTAACCGAAATGCTAGAAGAAAAGGAAGAACATGACGTTGCACTCAAGTGAGCCCTTACCTCACTCGAGTGAGGCTATCAGAAGCCAGAATTGCAGCGGCTGACAAAATTTTCCAGATTTACCAAAACTGATTCCAATGGTTTAAAAACTTCTACCAAAAATCATTCCCCTCTAAAATGGCATAAAGAACCTATTGGGAACACTAAAATAACCAAATTCCCATTCAATTAACACATACTCTTTTTTTAATCAAAATGCAACATAATTCTCCAAATTACCAAACCTCCTAATCCAACTCCAAACTAAATCCATTGGCATCAAAACAACACCTATTCCATCCCAAGATACTAGCTAATTCATTCATTTTAGAATAAAACCAAAATCAGGGAAAAAATCCAAAGTTCTCAAAACTTAACCAATGACCAAAACAATTATACCAAAATACTATAAATACTCACCTCTTCAACTTCCAATGACTAGCTTCTTGATTCTCAAGCTTTCAAACTTGTGCAAACTCCAAAACACCTTCTTTCAAAATTCTGAAACCATAGGATTAAAGCTCTCAACCTTTTGAACAATATTAAGGAAAACCATTTGAGCTAAAGAGAGTCGTTCACAAGTCAAATTCCTACCTTTTATTTTCTCTTTCTTCCTTCTCTTGTGCAAAAATGGAGGATGATGAGAGAAAAAGTGAGGAAATGGTAAAGATGAAGATTTTTCCCCTTTTCCCATGCACACCAACCGACTTAAAGGGAGAGGGAAGAGAAAATATGTTGAAATTTTGACTTTTGATGTAATGGTCCATATCTTGCCATATGCCATGATCTTGCTTTCTCACCATGACCACACATGAATCCTTATACATAGGATTCCACCCCATTAACAACAAATCCTAACCATTAATAAGTGAAAACAAAATGAATAAGTAACATTTAACCATATTCATATTGTTCACTGTAACACTGTAATTCATTCTGCTTCTGTAACTGATAAACTCGAGCTATTGTGGCCAACTCGAGTCCAAACTTGGGTTCCATCGTCCAACTTGAGTTCTCTCCAATATTTGAATAACTGAACAGTGATAACTTTCAAGTGCCTCTCGAGAGTGTCTGGAGATTTTTTTGCCAGACTCGAATTTTCGAATCCAACTCGAGTTCCCTATATGAATTTTCCAAGTTCTAGCTTTTGTTTCTCTAAACTCGCTAGAGTTTCCTTGAAGATTTTAAGTACCAACTCGAGTTCTTCTGGTAAACTCTAGTTTCAACCTGGTCAACACAACTTCAAAATGCTTCTGTCCAAAACTCTGAGAGTTACCTTGAAGTTTTAGGCACAACTCGAGTTCAATAGATTATTGCAATTTCTGGCTTAGCTTTTGGACAAAACTTGAGAGAGTTGACTTGAAGTTTTCAGCCAAAACTTGAGTTCTTCATCATACACAACTCGAGTTCATCAGATATTCTGTAGCAACAATATTCTGCCAATCCATGAAATACATTTGTTAATCAATTTGGATCAATGTTAATCAATTTGTTAAACTTTGATATTCCTTTGTAAAACAATTCATTAACATTTGTTATCATCAAAACATGAAATTTAACATTCTTCCTCTTTTTGATGATGACAAAACCTTAATGATGGATTTGAAAACTTATTGAATTGTTTTGTTTAAATGATTAAGTCTCAATTGCATAACCATAAAGTGATATGAGAATTGTTTTGTATTCAAAGTGTTTGGTTGCAATTTGGTACTTTCTGTTAGTACAAGCGTTTCACCTAAGAGGGGGTGAATTAGGTGATACCAAAAGTTTTGTTGCATATAAGAAAATTGACAGAGAATTAAAAGCAGTTAAGAGCAAGAAGAAATATTACTGAAGTGTACACCGGGAGTTATATGTTAGATTCCAAGTTTTGATGATAACAAAAGGTAATTGTGTGCAAAGTATGTTTTTACAAGTCTAAAGAATGATTACAAAGTTACCGAATGCATATGGCAAAGTTTAGAGATGTCTGCTATAAGTTTTTGCTTATGCACTCGAGCAATAGAGTTAATACTCGAGCATAAACCTCTTTTACACTAGAGCACATGCAAGTATTGGACAAGAAGTGTTTGACAGAGAGCAATTGCTGTCAATTTTACTGATGCACTCGAGCACTTAACCAACACTCGAGCATGAAGCTGTTTTGCACTCGAGCATATGAAAGTGTTGTACTGAAAGTGTTTAACAGAGAGCAAAGTCATAACAAGATATCAACACTTCACTCGAGCACAGGTTCTGTACTCGAGTTATGGTAATATCTATACCCGAGTCCAAGCAAGTGAGGGACTGCAAGTGTTTGGCCGAGAGTCATACAGAATAGAGAAGCACAAGCATTCCCGAGTGAGAGTTCATATGCCCGGGTAATACATTAGCACTCACGAGTGAGAAATCTAACTCTCTTAATTCTAATGCAAGTGCTGAAGACAAAGGGTATATTCTAAAAGAATATTCTTCTTACTCGAGTAAGAGTATGTATGCTCGAGGAGGGCCCATATCACCTGCGAGTGCAAAATCATACTCTTGATAAAACTGGGTGCGAGTGTTGTCCAGAGATGTGGCTCATAGTGTAAAATAAAGTAGTACTCGAGCAAGGGGACCAGTGCTCGAGTGAGGACCTACATCACTCGCAAGTGTGAAAATGCACTCTCTCAAAATCTATGGAAGTGCAAGTGATAAAACTGAAGCAAAAGGTGAAGATATGGTATTGCACTCGAGTGAGACATCACAGTGCTCGAGTGATACTCTGCCAAAAGCCAAAATGCACCATTCTTACAGCATGCAATTTGAAAATGGTTTAATGATATTTATTTATTATATTTTCACTTATTATTATTATATAACATCATTTAACATGTATTATAAGTGTGATACAGGAGATTGAATGTTTGAATTAGAAAGACACAGAGGAAGTCAAATAACGGCAGACAGCATCATCACGACCATCCAAGCACGTACCTACCATGTTCAAAGATTTCAAATGTACACATGTCATTCCACAGTAAAATGCCCAGCTCCACAATGATGATTATTCAAATGGGCAAAATCAATTGTCTATAAATACAGAGTTCCAGAGACCATCAAAGATAACGAAGTGCAAGAATTCACACAAGCAAATTCACGAGTTTTTGTTATTCACATTTTCTCTGTATTTATATTGTTCTTCAGTGTTTATTATATTTACTCTATAAGAGAGTTTGTATCCACTTCAAATTCTATTTTCATTTGATCTCAAGGTACTGAGACCTTGAGAGGGGAGATTTCCTTACGAGAGAAGTAGTGAGAGAATTCCTAATAGGACTTTCTGATCATAAGACTTACAAGACACAAGCAGAATAGAATGTTGCTGCTTGTAAGACTTACAGTGGTGTAAGCAAGAGAGAACGTTACTGCTCATAAGACTTGTATACGTAAGCAAGAGAGAAAGGTTATAGGTTTGTTTTTCTGCACATAAGACTTGTCATAAAGGGGAGAGAAATTTCTAGTATTTCTACTCGTAGTCCTTTCAAGGACAGTTGTTGTCTTGCGGCGTTCTGAGAGCCCACTGATCTTGAAAGAATAGTGAAAATCTCAGTAGGTCTTGATCTTTAAGGACTAGACGTAGGCCTGGTTTTTGGCCGAACCAGTATAATTCTCTGTGTACTTATCTTCTCAACTCTACTCTATCTACAGTTATTACTATATCACCACATCAACAGGAAAAATTTATCACATCACCCAATTTACCCCCCTCTTAGGTGAAGCTTGCCTCTTTCATTATACTGGTTCGGTCACAACCATATTATCCTACGTCCAATCCTTAGAGCATCTCTGAGAGTTTAACTATATTCTCTAAGATTCAGTGGGTTCTTGGCACCTCAGTACACAACAAGTTCTTTCACCTGGACACTTGCTCCCCCTTACACATTGTAATCAAATGCCCAACCCAAGTTTCCATAACCTTAAGTTGTCCGAATAACAAATATTGAGTTTGTAATGAAAAACTCTCTCACAGAGCAAATATATACTCACTGAAGTACAATGAATGAGTATAAGAAAACAGAGCACAAAGAGTATATTGATCGATGTGTGATTACTTGTTCTCAGTTGTTGTTCTCTTCTCTTTAAATGCTCCATATATATATAGATGATTTATAGTTTCTGTTGGAAGTAATTCAAACATGTCCGTTGGAATCACACAGCAACGGGGCACTGTTCTTCTAATTTAAAAACTATCTGTTTGCGGTAGGTAGCAGTAGGTGAGATCTCGGATGTCTTATTTGACTTTTCTCTTATGTCATGATTTCTTCATTGTTTCTTTGTAAACATACTTAGAATACTAGTGCAATGAAGAGTTAATCATATAGATAACAAATCAATAAACATTGGATTAAAAACATGATTTCTGGACTGCCTTACTCGAGTGGCTACTTGAGTGATCATGCTCATTACTCGAGTAGTCCCTCGAGTAAACCTAAAAAAATATGGCAGAGAGTAATTCAACATTTTTCATAAAATATTACTCGGGTAAGACATGGAGTAAGATACATCACAAATCTTGAAAATACTAGATTACTCGAGTGGCTAATCGAGTGAGCATGTCTTTTCTTCACAAGTTACTCGAGTGATCCCTCAAGTAAATTTCAAATAAGTTTGCAGATTACTCGATTACTCTATCGAGTAATAGCATTAAATTCTTGGCCAAGAGTACCTGTTCTTTGCTTACCTGATTACTCAAGTGACCCCTCGAGTAATGCTTCAAATAACTTTACAGATTATTCGAATGCTCCCTTGAGTAATGCCTTTTTCTACCTGGTTACTCGAGTGGCTACTCAAGTAAATTATTGCATTTCTTGGTTGAGAGCTGCTGGAAGATATTTGCCCTGGTTACTCGAGTGCTACTCGAGTATTGCCTTATGCTTATGTTGTTACTTAAGTCGCTACTCGAGTAATGGTTCATATAACTTTGTAGATTACTCGAGTGGCCCCTCGAGTAACTTCTTCCAAATTTTGGCAGTACCACTCTGAAGCATTTTCTCCAATAGTATTGAGTGCTCACTCAAGTAACAGTGTTCCTTACACAGGTTCTCACTCGAGTAAACCTTTAAAGAATCTGCCAGTGATGTTCTTCCTTTGCTCTATCTCTTAGATCTTCTTCATTACTCCAGTGCTTACTTCAAGTAAAGCTTTTGTCTGCTATCTAGTTACTTTATTCAAATTCTTTTCTTTGTTATCAAATCCTTTTATATTATTAATCCAATCTTTGTTATCATCAAAATACATGGGATCTAACACTTTCTTCATTAACTCAACAAAACTTTCACTACAAAACTTGTGACAAGATCAAGGCAGAATATATGATTCAAACTCATAACTTAAATGCAGAATTCATGATTGATCAATAAACATAACTTCATTCATTCATGAATTGCAGAATTTAAGTACAATATATAATTTCAACACTTCAAATTCATAACTTCAACACAATGATCAACTAAAAATCTCCCCCTTACTCCCCCTTAAACTATGACTCCAAAAACACAAAATACAACAATCAAAGCTCAAAAACCCATCACTCATTCCTTTTCCCCTTTTTGTCATCAGCCAAGCAGGAAGGAACTAGAAATGTGATATCATATGGTGGAGGTGGAGTGTGAAAAACCAAAGTAATAGAGGGATTGATGAAGTGGATGGTGAAAATGGTGAAAAAGATGGCTGAGGATTGTAATATCTTGAATTTTGGGATTAAAGGCTTGGGAATAAGCCTAAATTAAGTGGACTGCTAAGCCTCACTTTAGCAAGTGCCCCAAATCTATTCCCTAATATTTATTATATCTTTGGAGCATTAAAGAAAATAAAATGGTGAATTTTGAAGAAAGTGATTATGTTTCCAGTGAAATTTTCTACGAGGCAGTGAGCTTGTCATGAGGTTTTGGAGTACTAAATAATGAGAAAAAATTATGAAATTTTACAAGGTGAAAGTAGACATCTTAAGCTTTAATTTGATAGGTATATGAATTAATTAGAGCTATATACAAAAGGTTATGAATTTTTGAAGTTTTCCTAGCGAAATTGATTATTTTCTGAAATAGCATGCAAAGATTGAAAATCTGGGAATTTTGTGCTTTTAGCTAACAAAAGGCTATATTTTTTCTTGAAACTATACTCAATAAAGGTTCCATAACCTTTGGAATCGATCTAAAATGATATCTATAAATTTAGTTATGATTTTTCAAAGTTAATGCAGAAAATCTGTCAAGAAGGCCAACTATTCCAAAAATTGGAAAATAAAATGTGTTGTGTAAATTGTGGAATAAGGAAAGAAGAGGGGAAAATAATTATTTGGCTCATAAACATGCCAAGTGTCACTATCCTAAGGCAAAGAATTAGTTTATTATTGTTAAATTAGAGCACATGTACAATTAAGATTAAAATAATGTTTCTTGTACATGTAATTGGATTAATGGAATTAAAGCCCAATTGTGTGCATGAAGGGGCTCTTATGCATTTTATGGGCTAACCAAATGGAAGAGGAATTAGTTCAATTGTGATAGAAGGTATTATGACATAGTTGGTTAAAGATAAAGCCAAGTACAAGGCATGTCATAAATCTCATTTTTTGTGATAATATTAATTAGGGAAAAGGTGAGATGTTTTACAAAAATCTTCCTTCACCTTTTTGTTCCCTCATTTCACGCCTGAGAAAGAGAGAGAGAAAAGCTTCAAGAAAGACTTAAGAAAGGAGGAGCACAAGGAGGCTAAATCCAAAGGTAAGAACTTGAAATTTCAAGAGCCAAGCCTTCAAATTTGTGTAGTTCATCTTCTAATCCCTTGATCTTCATGGAACTCATGTGTAGCCAACATAATCTTCAAGGGAGAAGAGAGAGAAAGTGACATTTTAGGGTGTGAAAGAGGAGGAATCCAAGGCAAATCATAAAACCTTGCCTAATATGTTGATTTATGTTAGTTGTTGGTGGTTTGGTTGGTTATTGGCTTGGTTTTCATGACTTTGTGATTTTAGAAATCTCAAATCCTAAGTGGAAGGGCTGCCCAAATTTAGTCTAATAATATTTAGAATGTGATTAAGTAGTTAAACAAGTAATTAAATGTGATAAGAAGGTGTTTTACGGATTGAAATCATAAAACTCAATTTTCTCCAATTTTTAAAGAATTTCATCTAGATCTATTTTAGGGTGTTTGGACTAGATTTTGGTGTTTTTGATGATTCCATTGTGTTTAGAATGAAAATTTGTGTAAGGTTCATGTTGGTAGCAAAGTGAGAAAAGCCCTAGAAAGTGAAATGATAAAATAGCCTTAAAACCCTCACATAGGGGCTGCCAGGGGTAAATTCATAATTGAGGCAGGAATTTGAGAAAACTAAGGTAGGTCATTGTGTTGTTTGAAACATTGAGCACGCAGATATGTCATTGTGTAAGCATAGGTTTTGTAATGCTAAGATGTCATGCATTAAGCACTTGTCTTTCATGCATATTGGTACTATTTTTCTACTGAGATTCTCTTGAATCTTACCCTAGAGCCCGTTGCGGCTACCAAATTTGTAATTATTATGTACAAATAACTATGTGGGAATTTTCTATAATCTTGCACATATTATAGTATATTTATGATATTTCTATGTTGCCCACCGAACTGCGTATCATTTTCCGTAAATACTCTGAAAATACTTGAAAATAAGATAAGGGAGTGACAAGGATCAAAGGTGGCAGGCTAAAAATTGGATGGGTTATCTAGTGTTACATCCATAGTAGCAAAAGTAATAAGATCTGTGTATGTGAATAACACTGTGTCAAGAATGTGAGAGGCTAGTATGGTTATAGGAGATACAGTAGTAGTGATAGGTGTTGAAAAGGTGGTAGGTGGAGGAACTGATGTAGCAGGTATAGAGAAGTAAGCATGCAAAAGGGTCTCAAACTCATTAACCTACCTTGTGTGTTCTTCTTGAGTCTTAAACAATATGTCAAAGTTATGATTGACCAACAACTAGTCTGGTGACTTATTGCTGCATTCAGTCAATAACTTGTCATATTGTTGAATCAATTCACTCTTAAGATTAGAAATGGCTTGGTTGATCACATCTACTACTTACCCTTGAATGGATGCACCAAAAAATGATAGAGGTGGAGATTTACCTCTGGTAGAGGATTGAGCCTCATCAACCCATGAAGGTGTAGACTCATGATGTGGTGCACGTCTCTCATCATCCAAACGAAGAGTTATGCCCATGTGATTAAGCTATGATATACCAAACTTTGGGATCCTAATCTTCTCATCACAATCCAAGTACCAAATCTTATTGTGTTGTAGGATACGAGATACAATCTAAGGATGTGAGAAGCTGGCAGACCTGGTTAAAGAGAATCAGGATCTCTTTATTTCTCTAAAACTAATCTCTTCTCACATTCCTCTTCTGTCCCATAAAGAATGAGCCTATCATATAGTAATCCTTCAACGTAAAATGGGTAAAATTCTTGGATTTGTTCACTATACTTCTAGTGTAGATATAGAAAATGATATGATGAAGATATAGCAGCAACATAGGCTTAAAGTTTAAAAGACCTCTAGGCTCACTAGGTCTCAACAAACGAAATACTTGGTCAGCCGTGAATTCTTAGGTTGGATCAGAAGGTGGAATGATATAGCAAAGAATAGTATTGATGATAGAAGGTGAGATCATTACTATGTGACCATGAAAGGTGGTCTCAAGTGCTTCCTCTATCAATTCACCAGTGTTGAAATTAAATTTTTTAATTTCATATTGCAGAAGAAATCTTCACAACAGTTGGTGAGGATGATAGATGCACATTGAGCTAAGGTTCGTAATAACCAAGGTATAGTCTGAGATTCAAACAACAGTATACACTTAAGTAGTCGAAATCAATATAAACAATAGGGTAAAAACTACAGTGAACAAATAACTCATTATATACCTTCTTCTTACTGAAGGGCACGAGAGACTAGAAGTTGAAGTTATTTGGAGGTGAGGTCTCTTCTTCATCATCCTCTGGTGCATGAGAAGTGGAGGGTACCCTTAAATATGTATTGGAATGACCTTTAGTAAACCAAGAGCATCTAGGAACAAGCTGAGGAGCGGAGGTACTAGTTCCTAAAGCGATTCATCTAACCAAAGCATCTAATCTAGATTGATTCAATGCTACTTGAAATTGCCTATTATCTTCACTGTCCGAAGATGAATCATATGGAACCTCTGTATCCTTTCCCTTCCTTTTTCCTTCTGCCTCTCTAGTCTTGGACTGTGTGATCATTGGCTCTAAGATAGAAACACCTTTTTCCTTCTTCGAGAAGGGTTGTATATCCTTCACCTTCGGTCTCTCATACTTCTCTTTCTATTTCCTATCATCCTCCTTCTTCTTCTTTATTACTTTTGGCCTTAGAGGACGAGTGGGTGTTGAAGGTGGAGTTGTCGTCGGTGTGGGTGATTCAACCATATGAGTAAAAAGTAAGTGGGAAGAAGATGATGAACTTGGAGATACATTAGGTCATTTGGTATGAGCCATTATTGTTTTCAGTTATGAAGAAACACGAAACACAGACAGATTCAAGTCCATACTTCTGTGATTTTTGATGAATGGATTAGGGCTCAGTGAGAAGAATTTAGGTTGAAACCATTGTTTCGAAAGGATTGAGGGGATGTATCAAATGATTTTTGAGATTGGTGGTGTCAAATCAATGTTGAACGGCCTGAATCAAGTGGGTGTAATATTTTTGATTAAGAAGACGTTCGAGTTGGGAAGAACAAGTATGATGGTTGAGCTCTGGACACACTATTATATACCCTGACACTTGAGTAGTATAAAGTGGTGGAATATGTGCCAAATTGTATGAATTAAGTAGTATAAAGTGGTGGAATAGGTGCCAAATTGTGTTTTGGAGTCCATAGTTTTGGGTTGGATTTGAAAAAAGGAAGTTTAGCCATTAGGTGATTTTGGTTGCAATGTGGTTAGAAGTGTTGAATGTGTCATTGTGGTAAGATTTTGGTTGTTTTCAGCTTACCAATAGGTTCCTTATGAAATTTTAGAGGGGAATAAGTTTTGGTATAAGTATTGGGACCATTGGAACCAGTTTTGGTAAATATGGAAAACTATATCAGTTGCTGCGATCTGGCTTCTGATAAGCTTCACTCGAGTGAGGTAGGGTCTCACTCAATGCAGTATGAAATTCTCGGTATTTTGATCTTCAAGCAGAAATTGCGAGTGAACTTCTTTATCCCCAGTGACATACGTTATCACTCAAGTGTAAATGGTATCACTCAAGTGTAAGTGTATGTAGCACTATGGGTGTGCGTCTCGGGTTATCACACGTAAGCAAATGATCAAGAGCGCGCATGGGCACTCGTGAGCGTTGGGAAGTCACTCGAGTACTAGGGCTAGTACTCGAGTGCACTTGTCACCTAGGAGTTGTAGTTGCTCTCGGGTTGTCATTTCTTGCACCTCACTCGATGGGACTCGGGTGACTAAAGTACCATCACTCGAGTGCTTGTGTCTCTGCTCGAGTGAACTGACCACTCTAAGGAGTGTTGGTACTCTCGGGTACACACTTTCTGTATCTCACGCGCTAGGACTCGGGTGCAATTGGGGGTAACACTCGAGTGAGGCCTCCTTCACTCGAGTGAGTCAGCCCAAAATTAGAGTTTTTTTGCTTCCTAAAAAGGCATATTTGGGTTAGTTTCTCCCAACCCTTTAAGGATATGTTTAGGCCTATAATAGCAACCTAAAGAGTTCAAATGATAACCAACTTAAAGTACTACGGAATTAAGAACTTGGAAAAGAGATTGACGGGTTGTCCCTGATTTGGTTTATAAGATTTGATATTTGCCGCCCTCGAGAGCCCACGGCGCCCAAGAACGTCAGGAAAGAACAAGGTAGTGACTCTTTCTCTTATACCGTGTGTGAAACGTTGTATGTATGTTTGTCATGCATTGAGAATACTTTGTGAATACATTGTGATGCCTTGAGTTCGTAGTGAAAGCTGACGCATAGTGATACTTTATGAATACTTTGTGAATACATAGAGATCACAGCGAAAGCTGACGCATATAGTTTACAGCCATGGGTGCTGTCGTTTATGGCGTGAGCCATGATACATTGTGATGCTGCTTAACATGATCATATTTGCTATGTGTTTATAATCTATGTGGGTGGTTTGTTACTACTGGGATTCTCTTGAATCTCATTCTTTACAATGACTAACCTTTCAGACAGGGCAAGTGGCTCTAAAGAGAAGCGAGCAACCCGGAGCCATTAGGACCCTACGGGGTATATTTGATTTTTGGGGAGTTGGTTATCTACTTTTGAACTTGGGATTACTGTATATTTTGAAATGTAAATATTACATTTGATTTTGGTTATGTAATTCCCTAGTGAGACTTATATACCCTCATATTATATATGTATAGAACCCGGGAGTTGCCGGGGATTTGGTTATACACTCTGATATATGTGAATGTAAATTAACTGCACAGGTAATTATATTCGAGTTTTGAAATTGAGACTAGGATAGATAAGAGCTTTTGAAAGACTTTGTGAAAACCCTACTGTAAAGTAGGAAGTTGAAATGAGTTTAAATTATCCGACGGTCTCTAATCCAATTTAATTATATGACATCGAATCATAATTACGTTAATCAAGGCAGGGGGTTACACATATTGACATCTCGTGTATGTTTGTGCTTATTGGAGTGTCATCTCATTTGGCATTTTCCATTATGTACTTCTTCAAAAACTCTTTCAAATATTTGGTTTAGGATATGAAGATCCCATTCCTCTGTTGCTTAATTTGAAGTCCAAGAAAGAAGTTTAATTCACCCCTCATAGACATTTCGATTTCTCCCTGCATAAACTTAGAAAATTCTTGACAAAGAGATTCGTTAGTAACACCAAAAATTATATCATCAACATATATTTGTACTATTAGTAAAACGTTCTTGTTATGTTTGATGAAGAGTGTCGTGTCTACTTTTCCTCTGAAAAAGTTTTGATCAAGAAGAAATTTGTTCAATCTTTCATACCAAACTCTCAAGGCTTGTTTCAAACCAGTTTCAAACCATATAAAGCTTTCTTGAGTTTGAAAACATGGTCAGATTTTGTTTCATCTTCAAAACTAGGAGGTTGTTTTATATAAACTTCCTCCATAATATAACCACTTAGAAAAGCACTCTTGACATCTATTTGATAAAGTTAAAAACCTTTAATGCATGCAAAGACTAAAAGTACTCGTATGGCTTCTAATCTTGCCACTAGGGCATATGTTTCCTCATAATCAATACGTTCTTCTTGATTATAACCTTTGGCAACTAATATTGCCATGTTTCTCATAATAATTGCAAATTCATCAAGTTTGGTTTTGAAAATCCATTTGGTTCCTATGACAATATGGTTTTTAGGTCGAGGTACCAAATCTCATACTTGATTTCTTTCAAATTGGTTTTATTCTTCTTGCATTGTAATCACCCAATCATTTTCAAAAAGTACTTCTATACTAGAAGGTTCAATTATAGAAATTAATGCAAAAAATGTAAATTCATTATGAATTCTATTTCTGGTTTTGACACCTTTACGAACATCTCCAATCACTTGTTCAATTGGATGATCTTTCATGTGTCTCCATGCTCTTGTTGAGCATGATCATCGATATTTTCTCCATTTTCCATTTGAAAATCATTTTGATTAGAAATGCTTTAAACTTTACTTTTCTTTATCAAATCCATTTCCTCTAATCAAAAGACTTTGTCTAAGAGTTTATTTCATCAAGCATAATGTGAATAGTTTCTTCTACAATGCATGTTCTTTTATTAAAGACTCTATTGCTTTACTTCTATTTGAGTAACCAAGAAATAAAACTTCATCAAACATAGAATTAAATTTATCTAAACTTTCTTTATCATTGTTGTGGAAGTAGCATTTACATCCGAATATGTGTAGATGAGCAAGGTTAGGCTATCTCCCTTTACAGAGCTCATAATGTGTCTTTCCAAGTGACTTGCAAAAATATGCTCAATTAGAGATATAACATGCAGTACTCATTGCATCTGCCCAAATACTTGTGACACTTTCTCATGAGCATTGCCCTTCCCATCTCCGTGAGGACTCTGTTCTTTCTTTCCACAACTCTATTTTGTTGAGGCATCCTTGGTGTAAAGAAATTGTGGTCTATTCCTTGATTATTGTAATATAGTTTTCAAAGATTTGATTATCAAACTCTCCTCTATGATTGGTCCCAATAGAAATACTTTCTCATTTTGGACCTTCTTGGTAAACTAATAAATTCAAGAAAAGTTTCATCAGTAGAAGCAAGAAATATAGTCCATGTAAATCTTATAAAAACATCTACAATTGCTAGAGTATATAAATTTCCTTGAAAACTCTTTACTCTTGCTGATCCTGCTAAATCCATATGACGTATTTGTAAAGGTTTAGAAGTTGGAATCTCATTCTTTGTTTTGAAAGAAGATTTAGTTTGTTTTCCTTTTTTGGTAAGAGTTACAAATCATGCCATCTTTGAATTTAAGTTTAGGAAGACCAACAACTAAATCCTTTTTAATCAATTTGTCAAGTTGATTCATGTTGACATAAACAAGACGTTTATGCCATAATCAACTTTCCTCAATTGTACTAAGAAAATAATTTTCAAAAGAATTTGAATTTAAATCAATAGTGTAATAATTACCATCCCTTTGAGCTCAGATCTTCATTTTGATAGATTCTTTGTTAAGCAATAGATTCTTCTTGTTCACTATCAAGCATTCCTCTGGGTCAAAGATTACCCAATTATCATTGTCAGTGATTGACTCAAGCTTAGGAGGTCGTGGCATAACCCTTTGACATAATATATGTTTGTTAATTTGAACACCATTTGTTTTTCCAACTTCACCAATTCCAGAAATACGTCCAGAATGGTTACCTCCAAAAGTTACCTTTCCTCCTTCTTTAGTTTCCAACATGGTGAACTTATCTCTGACACCAGTCATGTGTCTCAAGCATTCACTATGAATGTACCATTTGTTTGCCCATGATGCTTTAAGACATACCTAGAGTAGTATCATCAAGTTTTAGGTACCCATTTTTTCTTAGGTCCTTTGTGGTTAGAATGAATTACTCTTAGTACATGTGTCTCTTTTGAAACCCGTTTATATGTGCCAATGGCCTTTCTCTTTCTAAAATTACATGATGAAGTATAATGGCCTTTCCTATCACAGTAATTACATGATAAAAATGGATTTGATGCATGCACTAAATTTTTAAAGTATTTGAGATATATCTTACTGCCTTTCTTCTTCTTTCCTCTATTTTTATCTTGAACGGAATTATATCCAATTCCAGATTTATCATAAGTAACTCTTTGTGATTTTAAATTTATTTTAAGAATTTACTTTCCTTTAATAAATCTTTCTAATGTTTTTGTTAAGTCACTTATTTTCTTATCTTTTTCTTTACAAGATGCACATGATGAACATGATAAGTCGGTACTAGTTCTACTTTCTAATTCTTTAACTTTCTTCTTATAACTTATCATTTCTTTAGCTACCTTGATGAATTTAGAATGAAATTCATCATATTCAGATAATAGTTCATCATAAGTAGGTTCAGAATCACTTACCTCGAAGTCTAATTCTTATTCATTGGCTACCAAGCATATATTTGCAACTTCATTGCCGTCGCTATCTTCATCTGATGAATTATCTCCCCATATGGATTATATGTATGCTTTCCTTATCTACTTCTTCTTGTCTTTGTTCTTGAAGCATTCAGACTTGATATGTCCTAGCTTCCCACATTTGTAGCATATGACTTGTTGCTCTTTGCTTTCTTTGTTGCTCAAACCTCCTTGATGATTCTTGAAGTTCTGTTGACCTCTTCTATAGAACTTTTTGAACTTCCTCATGATCATTCCCATATCATCATCATCAAGTTCATCTTCATTCTTTGATAGTTTGACTTCCTTGATAGATTTGAGGGCGATTCCTCTTTTCTTTTTGTCTTCAAACTCTTCCAGCTCCTTCTTGAATTTCAGCTTTCCCTCATACTCAAAAAGATTACCAAAGAGTACAGCTACAGATCTTATTGATTCACCCTTGTCTTCTTCGATAGCTATCACTTTTGCTTCCCATTCTTTCATAAGAATATTAAGGATCCTCCTTACTTGGGAATATTGATCAAAAGTTTTCCCAAGTACTGCTAGCTGGTTAATAAGATGAGTATATCTGAGTTCAAATTCAGAGCTCCTTTCTCCAAATTTCATCTGAAACAAGTCATACTCTGTAATTAGAGTGTTGATTCTATTTTCTTTAAATCCAGATGTACCTTCATGTGCAATTTCTAGTGCATCCGACATGTCTTTAGCTGTTGGTAACATCTAGATTCAGAAATACTACTTCTAGCTGAGGGTGCTCTGTATCATTAAATATCTTTACTATTTAATATTCCTAATCTCTTGTCATTGTCGTATTCCTCTGAGCTCTTTTTCATGACTCTATCTTCTTTCTTCATTAGAACATAATCACCATCTTATATTACATTACATAAATCATATTTGCCATTACGAACACTCTGAACTTAGCTTTCCAGAATGAAAACTATTCTTCGGCAAAACCAGGAGGTCTAGTGATAGAAGCTCCATTTAGAAGAATATTTTCACCCATTGTTACCATTGAATAGATCCTTCTTAAGTTGTTAAACTTTTCTGAGAAGACCTCACTCTGATACTAATGAAAGAGGTAAGCTTCACCCAAGAGGGGGTGAATTGGGTAATGTAATAAAATTTTTAGATGTTGTTGTGTTATAGAAATAAATGAACAGAGAGTAGAGATGAGAGAATTTACATAGAGAGATTTATACTAGTTCGACCCAAACCCAGGCCTATCTCCAGTCCTCAGAGATCAACACCTCTTGAGATTTTAACTAGTCCTTTAAGATTCAGTAAGCTCTCAGAACGCAATAGTATAACAACTGTCCTTGCAAGGACTATGAGCAGAAGTATTATAATCCATAGAATTTTCTCTCCCCCTTACAGCAAGACTTACGAGTAGAAAAATTTCAAAGACCTTTATTTCCTGCTCACATGGGAAAATCTTTCGAACAACATCGTTCTCTCCTATTTCTACCTTTGTAAGTCTTACGAGCAGCAACGTTTTCTTGTGCTTGCACCTTGTAAATCTTATGAGTAGAAAGTCTTACCAAGAATTTTCTCTACAGCTTCCCCCGTAAAGAAATCAACCCTCTCAAGGTCCCACTACATTGAGATCAATTCAGAAATACAATTGAAAATGTTTATAGACTTTGTCATAGAGTGGATATGATAATCACTAAAGTACAATATGAATACAAAGAGAAATATGAAATTAGAGAATCTTATGAATTTTTCAGTGCATGCTCTTGTGTTGTTGAGTCCATCTCTGATGCTTTGTATTTATAGCTTATCTGAGTTAGATGTTGTGGAATGGAATTTCCCGTTGTAGAGTGGGATGTATACGTTTGAGTTTCTATGAATCCTTTAATGGTGGATCAATTGCTTGTCGTTGTAGGTAGCCGATTTTTAGTATGTAATGATTATGTTCGACACAATTGACTTTCTCATTTGAATTTGTAATCCAAATGTTTAATCTCTTGTTTCACGCTTGAAATATATGTTAGTTAACTTTTAGGTATAATAAAAAATGAAAACATAATGAATAAATAACATTTAACCATATTCAGATTGTTCGTTGTAACTCTGTAATTCATTTTGCTTCTGTAACTGATAAACTCGAGTTCTTGCAACCAACTTGAGTCCAAACTCGAGTTCCATTGTCTAAATTGAGTTCCCTGCATGAATTTTCCAAGTTCTAGCTTTTCTTTCTCTAATCTCGCTAGAGTTACCTTAAAGTTTTAAAGTACCAACTCGAGTTCTTATGGCAAACTTGAGTTTCAACCTTGGTCAATACAACTTCAAAATGCTTCTGTCCAAAACTCGTGAGAGTTGCCTTGAAGTTTTTAGGCACAACTTGAGTTCTTTATCACAACTTGAGTTCATTAGATTATTGCAATTACTGGCTTAGCTTCTAGACAAAACTTGTGAGAGTTGACTTGAAGTTTTCGGCCAAAACTCAAGTTCTTCGACCCAACTTGAGTTCTTTATTATACATTACTCGAGTTTTGCTCCTTAACTCAAGTTCATCAGATATTCATAGCAACAATATTCCATCAATCCGAAAAATACATTTGTTAATCAATTTGGCTTAATGTTAATTAATTTGTTAAACTTTAATATTCCTTTGCAAAACAATTCATTAACATTTGTTATCATCAAAACATGAATTCTAACAAAGAGCAATGAGATAGATGAGAGTCTCTTTGGGACCAGACAAGGCGACAAGTGGGGTAGCATAGTCGGATCCATCGAAGCAACACGCATGCCCATTGCTTTGCTTCACTCTTCGTGTTCTGGCACCGCCACGTCCGTAGCCATGTCACTCAATGTTACACAGAATAGGTTAATTGATAACAAAATAGAGACAGAGATGAAGAAAAGGATAAAGAGAAGGAGAAACCGTCGAGATCCATGGTTGTAGGTGGGGTCTAAGCGATTGAAGGATCAGGGAAGGAGTTTTTTTTCAATAAAAAAGTGAAAGAGGAAGAGAGGGAAGATGATGAAGTGTGATGCTAGCATATTGGGTCCACTAAAGTAGATGAAGAAATGCCTTCCTATAACATCCTAATTGATATATTAGGATTTAATTACAATTAAGAAAATTAATCATGATAAATGAATTTGACATGTAATGATCGAAATAAAGATTTTTATGTAAAATATGATTTATGATAATAAAAGAAATTAGTGGAATAAAGATGTAGAAATAATAATATTTTGTTGTTGTTGTTGTTAATATTATAAAAAAAAAAGGGGAGTAAAAGAGAAATAATTTGAAAGTAAAAAAATTTAAATATATATAATATAAAATAATATAAAAAATAAAATAATATTATATAAGTGGCACCTATAGGGGCCACGTAGCCGCTTTAACTGCCACAAGGGGGAGGGGTATTATATATACCCCCACCCACACATCACTTCACCTCAAAAGCAAACTGATATTTCCTGAGGGAGAGACAAATTCCAGTTTTTGCAGCCTAAAGTTTATATTTTAAAAATCAATACGGTACTCAAAATCACTTCTAATCTTAAAACTCTCTTCATAAAAATTGTTCTAAATTGTTTTCTCTTTCTTGTAATAGTAATTTTCTTCTAGTTAGAGAATATTTTGGGGATGGGGTTTTAGGCAAGCTTTGAGTTTTGTCAATCTATGACAATAGAAATGTAGAGGATAATTAATAATTGATTTTAATCAGTTTACTTTTGTTATTTAGTTGGTATAAGATTTTATAATGAATTTTCTATATAATCAACCTATAAATAACTCTATATTGGACTTTTTAACAGATTAAATTTAGGTTAAATGATTTATTTGGATTATGGGAGGTATTCTTAAAATTTTAATCAGTTTAGATTTTTTATTAAAGTGAAGATTTATAATTTGGCTATTTTATGCCCTAAGCTTAAAATTGGGGATTTTATATAATGGAATGAAATTGATGATAATCAATGACTTAAATGGGTTGTTTGAGTTAAGAAAAATATTTGAATTAATGTTAGAAAAAATAATTGGGATTTTAGTGGGAAATTGAAATTTTTCAGTAATTAATTCAAAACTTTAAAATTACAGAATTAAGTTAAGTAAGTTAATTGTTCTAATAACTCATAGAGTTATTAATGTATGGTAAATTTATTGTTGTAGATTGATTTTGGTGTTTGTTTGAGCACTTGGATTAGGAGCAGTGTGGTTATAATTTGCTTTGGCGAGAGGTAACCAATTTCCTCTTATTGTGCATGCTTGTACGATATTTGTGAGTGATTTTTAACTTTATAGAACTATAAATTTTCTATTGGCATGTGATATGGACTATGAAACTATGTTGTTAATGAAATTGTCTTATGGGACTTATTTTCATTGAAAAATGGCTAGCAATATTATATTATATTATATTATATTATATTATATTATATGAATTGGTATTTATTTATGAGATTGGAAGGATTCTTTTGATAATTTGCGAATTGATAATGACATATGATAATCTAGTGTGATTATACCTCTTGAGTATTGATATGGGAGGGGATGGTAGATGTAGATTTGATGGGAGGTTATTCAAAGAGGAAATAGGGGGTGAATTCTAGTAAAAAAGAGGAAATAAGGTGGTGGGCTTTCAAGTGTACACTGGTTAGTCATTTAGCTCATTTGTGTTTATTAGGGCTTTGACACCCACTAGTATGTTAGAGAGGGGACCCATAGTCCGGTCTTGTGCTCTGTGGATTTCGGCCGGTCCATATCACTTGATTGGTGAGTTTGTTGAGCTGAACTACCAAACATATGGATAAGTACTAGCCCATGGGTTCATAAAGAGGAAATAAGGTGAGGAGGCAATAAGGGAGGATAGAGAATAAATTCTTGTGTATTGATTCTAGTACATCTATGTGATAAATATGAGAATGAAATTGTGATATTGTGAATTGATATATATATATATATATTTATATTTATATTTATATTTATATATATGTAGCCATTTGACATTTTTAATAATGCTATGATTTTATAATGTCCCACTTGACACCTCATGAGTACTTACTCATATGTCCGATGAGATGGATTGTTGGTTGCTGAGGCTTTTGTCTCACCTTGTTGACTTAACATTTTTTCAGGTGATAGTTCTCGTGCGAATCCATCAGGGAAAACTTTAGAAGTTTAAATTACTTCTGCTATCAGCAATGCTTCCATCTTTTTGGTATATGGTGGATTATTGTATGTTATCATGTTAGGCCTCATCTTGCATACTCTGATTTATTTTAGAGATTTGAGGTATTAACTATATACTTTTGATTACTCTTAATGATTTTGAATTGCCTAGAGGCCTTATGACTTGTTTTGAACTTGTGGATCCACAATTGGTCTGATATGGATATTTTGATATATGAAGAAGTATTATTCAGTTAAAGAGTTTGGGTTTGATAGTGCATAGTTATTTTGAGTCTTATGAAGTCCAAAACCCAACTGTGAGCATGATAATGTTTTGATAAATGGTTTGATCAAACCCTTATTTATTTATTGTTTTAAGGAAAGGATTTTACACTTGCCATGTAAAGATATTTGACTGACTTAACATTCAATGATAGAAGGGCAAAATTGCTACGTTTTATAAACTTCCAAGGTGAAATTGCTTCTGAAAAAGCTTCCAGATACCTGATGCTCGTCAATGAAAACTTCAAGGCAAAAATGGACCTTATCCCTAATATATATGTTATATTAATCCTTGTTAGCTTAAACTTACATTCACTTGCTTAGTCAGCATGGTTTTTTCTAGATTGTTACTTTAATGGTAAGAAAAAAGTCAAACTAATGGTCAATTGGTACTTTTGCACCTATTTTGGAAGCTAATAGTTACTTTTGTCCCTAAAAAAGCATTTGGTGTTGGGTATACTTTAGGAAAAATCACATGTATTTTTGCACCTTAACCTTTTAAATTTTGAAATTTGTAGCAGTTATGAACTTTTATCTGAACCGGTGTAATTGTAATAGTATTGTATTTTTAACACTTAAAATTGTTTCTGTTACTTATTTTTAATTAATTACACATTTTGTTAACAAATATTTATAAAATTTTTTATAAATAAAGTTTAAACTAATAATGTCTAAATGCATTAAGTAGAAAACAATTTTCATTCCCTGGATTAAAAATTATATGAGAAAAAGTTGCACTGATAAAATAATTTCTGAGCACAGATAATTTTGTCACTTAGTTTGACTATGGCATTCTATAAAGTGGATCCACAAACTCACCTAATTTTTTGGGTGTTAATAGAAGTCCGCATACGGCATTTTATATCTCGCATTTTTTTTTTACATAATTCAATTCACTAAAAAAATATAATTTAGGAAAATATGAAAAGAATATGGATCATACTTATATCAAATTCCTTATATCTATTACATCAAGTTCACCAATCACATAAGATTATATGTCCTATTTTTTTCATGTGGGTTTATAGTTAAATGATAATAATTCAAAAACATAACATATTGTCACATGTGATTGGAGAACTTGACGTAATAGATATAAAGAATTTGATCTAAAAATTTTCCAAAAAATATAACTATAAGTCAAATATAGTTTACAAGATAAGATAATCGGACAGGGCGTGATCGCTCTTACTTTTTCCTACTGTAACGGCTTTCTTTCTTTTTCTTGACATCATTCGTGTTCTTTATTTCATGCAAATCCTACTTGGGTTATTAATTAAATTCTCCCCTTTCACGTACCTGCTTCTATTTCATGGCAACACTTTTATCTTTATTCTTATCCTCTATCTACTTATTTCCCAAGTTATTCATTCCCCTTTATTTTTTTTAATAATATCATCTCTCGCATCATTCACTTGTGGCTCTTGCTGATATTTATGATACATTACTGATAATAATTTTAATCATCAATGGCTTAATTATATATTTGCAGGATGTTACATCGTAAAGCTCTCGCTTCTTGAAATCACCATGGATTTTGTTGGCATAGAACTTGTCCTAGTTATATTATACCCCCTATAGTTTTTAATATAATTAAGACTCTGCACTGAAGTAAATCTAAGTTATCATTCATGTAATGTTACATATGGGTATATATACAAGTAATTACATTTGAAAAATTCAATTTGAATTCGACATTTGCTTCCTAACATTATGACTTTCCTAACGGTGGGAGATACTCTTGACGGTAAGGGATATGCTTTGACTTCTAATAGAGATACGCCTGACGGTAAGGGATTTCCTTTGACTTCTAACACTCCCCCTCAAGTTGGAGCATATATATTGATCATGCCCAACTTGTTACAAAGATATCTAACCCGTGTCCCATGTAAGCCTTTTGTCAGAAGATCTGCCAGTTGGTCATCAGATCGTATGTGCTCTGTAGATACAATATTTTCTTTGATCTTATCAAGAATAAAATGATAGTCAATCGCGATATGTTTTGTTCGTTCATGGAACACAGAGTTTGATGCTATATAAAATGCTACTTTATTGTCACACCATAGTTTTGCAGGCAATGTCGTGGTAATGTCAATTTTCTTCAAGAGTTGAAATACCCACACAATTTCTTGTACTGACTGTGACATGGCTCTATATTCCGCTTTTGCACTTGATTTGGACACGACTCCTTGCTTCTTACTTCTCCAAGATATCAGATTTCCATCAACAAACACATAGTAACCCATAGTGGAGCGTCTTGTGGCCTTGCATCCTGCATGATCCGCATCACAGAAACACTCGACTTTAGTATGCCCATAATCTGTATATAGAATACCAAGACCTGGAGACCATTTCAAATAATGCAAGATATGTTCTAAAGCTTCCCATTATGCCACCGTTGGTGATGCCATGAATTGGCTGAGCCTACTAACTGAGAAGGCTATATCAGGACGAGTTACTGTTAGATAATTCAACTTCCCAATGAGTCTTCTATATCTCTCAGGAAATGGAAAAGGCTTCAATTTCTCTGGATCAATCTTCTTCAAATCATCAGGAAGCTCATCAAACATACTAGCATCAAGATCTAAGAAGGAATTCAAAATCATGGGAATGTTACTTGGTGTAGCTCCAAGCTTTCCAGTCTCTTTTAAGAAATCGATAACATACTTCCTTTGAGTCAAAATAATACCTTTCTTGCTTCTCAAAACTTCAATACCAAGAAAGTACTTTAATGACCCTAAATCTTTTGTTTGGAAATGAAAATTCAAGAACACTTTAAGTTCTGAGATTCCAGAAATGTTACACCCTGTAATCACAATATCATCAACATATACTACCAAAAGAATCATGCCTGCATTAGATTGCCGGTAGAACATAAAGTGGTCACACTTGCTTTGACTTAATCCAAACTTCTTGACTACATCACAGAATCTATCAAACCAGGCACGAGGGCTTTGCTTTAGACCATACAATGACTTCCAAAGGTAACACACTTTCCTATTCTTCCCCTAAGCAACGAATCCAGGCAGTTGCTCTATATAAACTTCTTTAAGGAGATCTCCATTCAAAAATGCATTCTTAACATCTAGCTGATGTAAATCCCAATGATATGTGGCAGCTAAGGAGATAAGAAGACGAACGGAGGTGAGCTTAGCCACAGGAGAGAAAGTCTCAGAATAATCAACACCATAAGTTTGTGCATACCCTTTGGCAACTAGCTGAGCTTTCAATCATTCCAAAGAACCATGAGCCTTAGTTTTAACAACAAATACCCATTTACATCTAATGGCCTTCTTCCCAGGAGGTAGATAAACAAGAGTCTAGGTACCAACTTTTTCAAGTGCCATAAGTTCTTCTTCCATCGCTATACGCCAACCAAGATGAGTCAAGGCTTGATGAAGGGTAGTAGGAATGGAGATGGAATCAAGGGTGGCCACAAGCGAAGAAGAAGTAGGGGACAAATTCTGGTAAGACACAACAGAGGAAATAGGATAGGTACTATCTTCTGGGAGGACAACGAGGATGGACACCTTTCCTAAGTGCAATTAGTAGGTCAAGAGAGGGATCAACAGCAAAATCAGAGGCAACTGGGTCAAGGACAATAATAGGAGGATCTGGGGAATCAGGAACAAAAACCAAGGAGTCATGACTAGCATCTGTTGGTGAAGCAGTGACTGGTAATGACAAAACATTGGTAGCATCAGCATCATGGATGATATCAGGTTCTGGAACAGTAGCCTGTACTAGTGAGAGAGGGGCATGATAAACCAGGACATCATCAGACTCAGCAATGACAGATGGAGACTCAGAGGAGGTCGAAGATGCGAAAAAAGGAGAAGACTCATAAAAGGTCACATCAGTGGACACAAGGTAACGACTAAGATCAGGAGAGTAACACCTATAACCTTTCTGAACTCGAGAATAGCCAAGAAAAACACATCTAAGGGACTTGGGATCAAGTTTGCTAACACTACGACAGACATCCCGAACAAAACAAATACAACCAAAGATTTTAGGATCAACAGAAAACAACTTAGTTATGGGAAATAGAGTAGAATATGGAATATGCCCACCAAGAACAGCCGAAGGCATGCGATTGATGAGAAAACAGGCAGCAGATACAACATTAGCCCAAAAATGTTTAGGGACAGAGGAATGAAACATGAGAGCTTGTGCAATTTCAAAGAGATGTCAGTTCTCTCTTTCAGCAACACCGTTTTGAACAAGGGTATCAACACAAGAGGATTTGTGAAGAATACCATGACTTTGCATGTAATCGGTGAATGGTGCGGAAAAATATTCTTTTGTATTATCACTCCGTAAGATTTTCACAGGAGTGTTAAACTGGGTTTGAATTTCAACACAAAAATGACAAAAATGAGTAAACAATTCAAAATGTTGTTTCATTAAGTAAAGTCAGGTGGTTCGGGAAAAATCATCAATAAAAGTGACCAAATAACGATAACCAATATGAGACAGAACTGAACAAGGACCCCAAATATCATAATGTACTAACTCAAAGGGAGATGCAACCCGTTTATTGATGCGAGGTTCCAAATGAACACGATGGTGTTTGGCAAACTGACATGACTCACAATCTAAAGTAGGTACAGAAGAAAACTGAGAATACAACTTTCAGAGAGAGGACAGCCACAATGAACTTCAAAGAGTAACCACCAGATTTTGGGGTCTAACCTTTCGGGGGGCTAGGAACACAGTGGTCCAGTGTGTGTTGCCCAAAGAGACTCTGGCGATAGTGGATCTAAAGGAACAAGGAAGCTTAGTCACCGAAAAATATGGAGGTTCGTGCCGAAAAACTTGTAGTCAGACGCAAGACGGAGCTCGTGGCTCTGATACCATAAACTGAAGTAAATCTAAGTTATTATTCATATAATGTTACATATGGGTATATATACAAGTAATTATATTTGAAAAATTCAATTTGAATCCGACATTCACTTCCTAACATTATGACTTTCCTAACGGTGGGAGATACGCTTGACAGTAAGGGATATGCTTTGACTTCTAACAGAGATACGCCTGACGGTAAGGGATTTCCTTTGACTTCTAACAAAGACCTAATTGGGGAGTTGATTTTTGTTCTAAATGTAAGACATATTTTTCATATTTGTCAATCTTTTCCTAATTTACCTCTATTGATATTCCCTCAATAATAGTTAAGTAAGAAAGAGATGGAAGGAATTAAAAAAGATGATTAAGGTGTTCTCAATATTTTAAAAGTCGGACCGGACGTCGAACCGGAGAGGCTATCGGGTCATGGGTCGCATGGTTGGACCGGTTGGACTGATGGTCAGACCGATAACATAATAATTAAATAAAAATAATATTATACGTGTATATAATTATATAAATATAAAAAATAAATATGAAATTTTAACATTACTTAAAAAGAAGCATATACAAAAGCTTATATGTATCATCTTTCCCAAATCTTAAGTTTTAATACATTGAAATCATTAAATATAATACAATAATATGTCAATAATACTAATAAACGGTTTCTGGTTCAACCACCCCGGTTCCCGGCCCAATAGTCGGTATGAAGCGACCTAAAATGGTCTAAATGGTGAAATAGTTGAACTATGCTGAACAAGCCGAAAGCCCTCCCGGGCACTGATTCGACCATCCGGTCCGGTTTTCACAATATTGGATGTTCTAGAAAAAACATGTCACATTAATTAATTTCAATAACTTTCTTAACATAATTAAATTAGGAAATATATCTTACCATGGCTAGAGTATGTATCTTATGGGGCATTATTGTCTTTTTACACAAAAGTTGATTTTATTTTGATCCATTATGAAGTGTTGTGAAGTTTCAGAATTTTTTAGAAGTTGTCTGAAATCCAATAGCTATAGTGAGGGTTGATTGAAATTTTCCCTACCAAAAAAGTGTAAACGGAATTAGGAGACGCGAGAGATTAGAGCTGGGGAATGAGGATGAAAAAATTTGTATAGTAACATGATAAAAACTTTGGTGGAGAGAGAGACTGAGAAGGGTAATTTAGTTTTTCTTAATTTAGAATTCAATTTTTAATTCTCTTAAATAATTACAAACTTTTAAGATTTTATATACTAAATATCATTTCTTCTAGATCTGTAGTTTTAATTTTTACCAATTAAATACAAATAGATGTTCTAAATTTCAGTTTTTAATAAGTTTTAAGAAATTGAAGTAAATAATACAACTCTACATATCTATTGAAAAAACAAATACAACTCGACATATAAATATGCAGGTGTGACTCGGAAATATTTAATTATTAAATTTAGTTTATAAATAATGTAAGAATATTTAAGTGTGATATTGGAAAAAAATATAAGTATGATACTTATGGGCAATTTTCTCATATTAAAATGAAGCAACTCAATCTTTGACTTTGGTTTTATTATTATTATTATTTTGGTAATGAAGGTAACCAACAACAACAAAGGAAAGTCAAGAGTTGATCTAACGGTATAAAACCCAGAAAAATCTTTTAGCTTTTGAGTTGGTGTTTTAGAAGAAACTTACGGTAAAGGGCAATCATCAACACAAACTAACCACAGGAAGATAATATAAAGACACTCTCAAACATTATGCCTAAAAAAAACAGTTGTACCCCATTAGTCACTATCCCAGGCATACTTCAATCTTCCATTCACGCGCGTCCGCACCAGTTACATATCTTCTGAATCAGTCAACTTGTTGCAATTCTTATACCCTAACTACTTCTCTTTGTGCATGTTTGGGCAAACGTTTCAAGGTGAAAAAGTGCAGCATGAGATGAGAACGCACAACCACCATGATTTGGACCATTTGGGATGGCGGGGGACTCCACTGGCCTTCTCCTACCAACGTGGCTTTTGGAAGAAGCCCACATTCCTTGCTTTCCTCTCCTGCGGTGAGCACGGCAACACCATGTAGGTGGGTTACCCTCCTTCTTATAGCTGATCGTTCATGCTCAGGCAGGTGTTTGAAGCTCATGGATGAGCTATCGGCCTCTACAAGGTGTTTATCATCGGAGTTTGGCACAACTCCACCATAATTCACATGTCCTATTTATGGCGCTTTGCAACTCAACCTCTGAGTTAAGAAGCCATCAGAAGAGAAGGATGATGATGGTGGAAGCTCTCCAGCGGCAGTGAAAGTGAACGATACCACCAATGAGGAAGAAGGTGAAGGATGATGGTATGGTCTCTCTATGACCACGACTCTCTCTTCACAGCAACCCAAAGTTTCGATGCTTATCGGCACTTGTGTCTCCTGCAGTGGTGATGGTGAAGTGGTTAAAGCTCGCCGGCAACCTTGGTCATCGATGCTATCGCCGGCGAGAGAGAAGTCGAAGGTGAAGGGATAATAAAGAAGATTGAAACTCCCAACTCTCCTCATCCTCATAGCAGTTCACTCCGTTATGAATGTCCGAATCCAACCAAAGAACAAGAAAACCAGTTCGGGTCCAGGGCAATTGGAAAAGGGACTAAAATGAAATATTTGAAAATTTGTTGAGCGACTAAACTGAAATCTTGAAACCTTTTGTGATTCCAACCATAATTTTCAAACCTTTTGGGCCCTTTTCTGCAATTTTCTCTGGTTCATTCCTTCATCAATTTGTATTTTCCAAAGATTCTGAGCCATTTTCTTTAATTTTCACAAAAGAGACATTTTAAGCTCAATCATTATGATGAAAACCCAAAATAAAATATGAGAATATATAATAAAATAGGGATTAGTCACAAATCACCACTCTCTGATGAGAGAACCATAATTAGTTTTATTTGTGTCAATAGATGGGTATTCCCAATCAAGGTCGAAGGCATGGAAGTGTTGGAAATTGTGCGTTATGGGCTAATCATTGTACTTTGAATATTGTTATTTAATAAATTTCTCTATTTTGTTGTCATATTATTCGCATGTTAACTAAGATAATTATATCCTTGGATAGATCATTAAGATTGTCCTAAATGTCCTAGTCAGTCATCTATGCAGCAATAGAGATGAGTGAGACCAGCATGACTTTGATAAAATATAGAGATATAAATAAAAGCTTTAGGCACTTATAAGAGTACAATGTACTAGACCGACTCACTATGAGAAAGCTGCATGAATCAAGTCATAAGCTTGTCTCATGTATAACCGCGTCACAATGCCCTTTGACCTGAGATCGTCATGGATTCCCACATAAGAGTCGCTAAGCTTTGACCTAGTCAAAAGTCACCTTTTATCAGGTGATGATAAAGGCTATGGTCGAGCTTGTTGTTTTTCATGCAAAGGAATGTAAATAGTCAAGATGGAATTTATCCTTCACATTAGTAGAGAGATATTATTAGGCCTCTCGATGAGTGATTCTGAAAAATATATGGCCATACTGTGATGGAAATGAGTTTCATTTCTATTATCAGACTATTCAGGAATCAGGAAAGTAATGGTCAATAATAGGAGGTTGACATTATCCATGCCTCATCCTTGGCTGAAATATCATATGACAAAAGGGATGTGATATGGTTGTATAGCAGATTGCACCGTGTTAACAATCCTCATATGAATTGGGTAGTCATAATGTCTTGTTAGAGGTCACTTGAGACTTGTAGGTTAGTACAGTTATTGACCCACTGCCAACTTTGTACAGGCATACAGGTTCGCACACAAAAGTAGCGCTATACAAGTTATAATGTACAGGTTCATTGAATCTAAGATTGAATGAATACAATATTTAATCTAATGTGGAAAAATTTTATATTTATATATGTGTATATATAATATAAAATTCGGGAAAAAGAAAATTAAAAATATTATATATGTATTTTCAAAATACATACATATATATATATATATATGTATATATGATAATATTATTATATTGTGTTAGTTTTAAATTTGGTTTTATTAGATAAATTAAATTTAATAACTAACATGAAAGAAATATAACATCTCATATTTAATTTATAAAGATAAATTAAATCCGTTAGCTCTTTATTTAGATTAAATAAATAAGTTAAATTAAAACTGTTGAACAGATTTAATTAAACCAAATTTATTTAATTAAGTTCATAAAGATAATTAAATGTTAATTGATTTCAAAATAATTAATATTAATTTTGAAACTCTAATATAGCCTTCATGGGTTATAAAAAACGTGGGGCAGAAGGACTCACGTATAGATGAGAATTCTGAGCAGCAAAGAAACCCTATGAGACATTGGAGGCATTATCACATAGTCTGTGTTGGAGACATATTCGTGTGCATACCGATAGAGGGAGCAGATCTGGGATGTTGGCTCTTAGAGATCGAAAAAGGAAAAACGCAAAAGGTGCGAAAATTTCTAATTTAGTTTAAATGCCGTTGATAGATCACAATTGAAATTGGTAAAATTTTAAATTCTTTCATTGTGCCAACCAATACCAACTGGAAGTTGTTTTGTTTAGCAAGAGTAATGGATGAGTCAAATCTTACAAGATATGTAGTATTTTACTTTAATGTATTTTACTTTTTTTCAATAATAAATGAATTTTTTTTATTTTATCGAATTTTAATTTTAATTTTTCACTTAAATTATCACAATATATATAAATAATATATCTACACATACTTAGTATTCAATAAGATTCATATAATTTTCGGTAATCTAAACTAGCTTTTTAAATAATAATCCAAAAATATTTAAGGTCTAAAAAAAAGTCACTTATACCACTGTTAATCCAAATACAAATCACATTTACAATCTAACTTTTATCCTATCTTATTTTAAAAGAAGTTAAAATCCCCCGGGGCAACGTTGAAACCACCACCATAGAGTGCTCGTTTGAAATAACTTATTTTTAGGCAATAAGTGCTTATAAAACATTATTCACCATATATGAGATAAATATGTAAGAAGAATTTTATTTCAAGTTATATTTTGTTTCAACTTATAAAAACTTATAAGTTGCTTTTTACGTAAATCGAGACACAACTCCTCTCACATACTTACTTCGTATACCGTAAATCACTATTAAAAAGTAACTTATAAGCAATCGAATCGCTCAACCAAACATACCCATGATAAGGACTTATTTTTTAAGAAAACTTTTTACCAAACAAATCCACCCAAATCTACTTCAACCACCAGCCTCCTTGTACCAGCCTCCCAACCCAACCTCACCCTCCCGCACCCCTATAGCTCCGCCTCTAAAGCAGAACAAACCCCCAAACCTTTCTCAAGCTTTGCCTTTGGTTTCAACTCGAGAATTGAGGCCAATTCTAGTAAAGTTAGTGAAACGTGAGATATCAGAATCAGCTGACAATCCAACGGTGCCGGACATGGAATCGGAGAAAGCAGTGATGACGCCGGAGACCGACTCGTCGTTAACTATTCTCCGCAGTGCTGTGATTATAACGATGGACGATGATAGCCGAGTGTTTCGTGACGGGGCCATCGCCATTGAAGGACACCAAATCAAAGCCATTGGACAGTCTTCCCAAATTCTTCATCAATTCGCTGATTTCGCAACTGAGATTATCGATCTCCATGGCCACATCTTACTTCCTGGTCTATTCAATTCCTTCTTTCTATTCCCTCTCTATTCTTGATCATTTCATTATTTTTGCCCATCTTCTTAAAGCGTAGCATAGATAGCGCTTGTTTTTTTTCTTTTTCTTTTTTTTTTTGTGAATGCGAAATTCAATATTAATTAGCATGGGAATTTTGCTTTCTTTTGGAGGGACTTCTTAGGTACTAAGTAGACTTGGTGAGATAGCGGGTGAAAATCGATGTTCACGGAGTTTTGATTCTTTTTAAAATACACAAAAGTTCTGAAGAGTAAATTAAAAATTCAGTTAAAGAAATAGTAACTGCTAATCCATTAAAAATTCAGTTAGAGTAAATTGAAATTGATTGGCCATCTCATCATTTGTTAATAGGATTTATTAACACGCACGTTCACACTTCTCAGCAACTAGCTAGAGGCATAGCTGATGATGTTGATTTAATCACCTGGTTACATGGTCGAATTTGGCCATACGAATCCAGTATGACCGAAGAGGATTCTTACATTTCCACTTTGCTATGTGGGATCGAACTCATTCACTCCGGTGTAAGATTCAATTTTCTACTGGATTTTGTTACTTCAATGCTGTCGAATAGAGAGTTATGTATAAATGCAACATGTTAAATTCATTTGTGATTTCTTCCTAAATTCAGGTTACATGCTTTGCTGAAGCTGGAGGACAACATGTTTCGGGGATGGCTAGAGCAGTGAAATCACTGGGCTTACGGGCATGTTTGACCCAGTCAACCATGGATGTTGGTGAGGGTTTGCCATCATCTTGGGCAGCTCGAACCACTGATGATTGTATTCAGGTACATCTTACCCTGCCTCAGGGTGTCAATATTATCGGGAGCGAAATAAAGGAGGATACTTGAGCTTTAAAACTCTATCTGTCGATGTAATTTTGGAAACATTCCACCCGTATTTTAACTTTAAATTTCTTAATATTCCACTTTAACTTTAGAATTCATATTTTCCATAGCCCTGCTTTGAGACGGGGCAAGGTGGTCGGCATATTAAAATGTTTTCAGCATTTGTTATTGCTAAGTGTATTTTTTTACATGACCAATTTGGAAGTACGTACTAGAACACTTGGAAGTTTATCAACTATAATAATTGACACTTGATGGCTGACAAACTCAGATGAAATCTGCATCACTGGTAATTCTGTTGTGCAGTCTCAGAAGGAGAATTATGATAAGCACAACAATACAGCAGATGGGCGCATCAGAGTGTGGTTTGGAATAAGGCAAATTATGAATTCTACTGAACGCTTGCTTCTTGAGACAAGAGATGCTGCTAGAGACCTGAAAACAGGAATTCACATGGTATGTATGTATATATATATATCTCCGTGCGTGTGCATGTGGTGTTATGTGTGTTTTTTGTTATTTCTATAGTTAATGGAGTGCCTGTATGGGTAGTTATTTGCAGCAAGTGTGACATCTAGATTACAAATTGATATCTTCTAACTAATGTATACTATATGTTGAAGTTATTTGGAACAAGTTTGACATCTAGATTACAAATTTAACATTCCAGCTAATGTATACTATATGTTGAATTAAACTTTGACTTCTAGCATGTTTCAGAGATACCATATGAGAATCAACTAGTCATGGATGTTCACAAAGTAAATCATGGAACTGTTACATACTTGGAGAAGATAGGCTTCCTGCAAAACAATCTGTTATCAGCTCATACCGTCTGGGTTGATGATAGTGAGGTAATTGGTGTCATTGTAGTTATGCTCTACTACTTATCCAACAAGATACAGTTCACTTGTGAAATTTTTTAGGGTACTCAGATTCATATGCACACACACTGTACATCTTAAGTGCCATAAAATATTTTTGGAAATAATTCTTTAACCTTTCTGAAAGCTAGTTCTTTTTTAATGTATCAGGTTTTTGTTGTTTGAATTTGGCCTTGCAATTTTTTTTAATTGATTATATTTTAAACCCCATTTGCATGTAACCCTTTTCCCCTTGAAATTGCAGTTTTCTCTGTTGAGTGTGTGGTAATTTCCTTTAGCTTCCAAAGTAATTAATAGTTCAATATTATTTAAAACAGATAAGCATTTCTTGAGCTGTGTGCTTGTCAGTAAATTTAGAACTTAACTTGAGAAATTAGCCGGGCAAATAAAATCAAGCTAATGATTTGGGAAATGAACCGGCAGAACAACAAATATGGTTGTGTATATACATACCAGGAGATAAATTGTCCTTTCCCCTTGAATATTGAGAAATTCTGTCCAAATAACAATTATTCATTGTGCAACATGATGACCAATAGTATTAAAATTTTCAGATATCTTTCCTCTCAAGGGCAGGTGTCAAAGTGTCTCACTGTCCTGCTGCTGCAATGAAAATGCTTGGATTTGCACCTGTAAAGGAGATGCTTGATGCTGGCATCTGTGTCTCCTTGGGAACTGATGGGGCACCATCAAACAATCGAATGAGCATTGGTTCATTTTAACTGTTAACCTTCTAATTATTTGCTTCTGTTATTATGTTATCAATATTAAATGACTAGGGTGGCTCCTGTATGCAGGTCTACTTTACTTATGATTGCTTTGTTTTAGAATTTTTATTGGATCAATGAAAGTTTTTGCATACTTTAGTACTTGCTGAATTAGCGTCAGTTGCAAATATTATTTAGAAAAATTGAATGTAAGATACTAAAAAAATGCTTGCCATATTGTACTGACTTGAAATGTTTATGAATTTATCTCTTTATAGTTGATGAGATGTACATAGCCTCTTTGATTAACAAAGGACGGGAAGTTTATACAAAGGGAACTACAGATCCAACAGTATTGCCTGCCGAAACTATTCTGACAATGGTTACAATCAATGGTGCAAAGTCAATATTATGGGACAATGAATTAGGGTCACTTGAAGTTGGCAAGAAGGTTGGTGTTGGTTCAGATTAATTTGCACATCTCTTTTTACAATCATCTCTGTTTTCACTTCTCCTTTTCCCTAGGATTTAAGTTAAAAGTTATAACATCCATTTTTGGAGAGTGATCCGAATGCATAGTGATTTTCACCGAGGCACGGAAAAGAAGCTGAGCAAAATTTTGCTAACAGCGTACAGAAGCAGTTGTGTAAACATAAATTATCAACATTTCATTGGGCATCAAGTACCATTGACACAAGAACAAAAAAAAAAAAAGGTCATTCATCAGTAATTAGGGTAGTGCATGTGTCTAACAACTCCTATAAAGAATGAAAGATAAAATAAGAGGACTATTCAGAAGATTATGTGGTCATAATCTGGAATTTATCTAAATTCACACAACAAAGAGAACTAGTGTAAATTATTTGGCATTCGATTTGGTAAATGGTGGACCAATTTTTTCTTAGACTCCCTATTATATTTCTACATTATCTTTATCTCCTTTCATGCTGTTAGCATTCTCTGTTTTAGGTTCTTGCTGGCTGTTGAGGCTAGGCTGATGGTGTTTGTGTTTGTTATTTGGTAGGCTGACATTGTAGTAGTCAATCCTTCATCGTGGACTATGGTTCCTGTTCATGACTGGTATGAACCTATTCTTGATTAGAATTTTTACTGTTATTACTCTATTTATTTTTTGAAACTGGGGAATACATCTGCACATGCGAATATGAGAAGTGGTGGAGATAAGAACGTAGAGAAACAAGCGAAGAAATAATGTGGAGATATTGTTTTCCAGTTCAAGAATCTTAATCTTGTATATGCTTTATCAGCTGTTTAATAAATACTTGAATTCAATAAGGATGTTGTTGAGCTTTGAGACAAAAACCGAAGATTGAATACAAACTTTGTCCTCTTAATTTCCTATAGATAAGGGGTAGGTAAATTGATCATGTGACTGTTATTGGAAGTTGTTCATGTGCTAGCAGTTTTTGTTGGCCACATTCAAGACTTTTTCCATTTTATGCTGCGCTATGTTTTTTAGTTTGATTAATGTTTCATTGTTCAACCAAAATGCAGCATATCGAACATGGTATATTGCATGAGAACAGAAAATGTGGTTGCTGTCATGTGCAATGGGGCATGGATAATGAAGGACCGAAAAATTCAAACTGTAGACGAGGTATCCATTTTGATTGTCTTAATTAGAATTGGGTCTGAAATCTTGATTAGAGAGGGGCTTTATGCAGGGCTTGAGTTAGGATTTAAGAATGAGAGAGGCAGAGATTGAAAGGGATATATATATATATATATAGTTCAAAGTTTCAATACCAAGGAGTTGGGCATGCATAACAGTTATATAATTCTAAGAAAAAAATTAAAAACTGTGGGTCCCTCTCTACCACTAACTTGACATATATCCAGATTGTTGAAATGTTTTTTTTTTTTTAAAACAGATGACCAACAACTTTCCCCATTTTAATTGTGACTGAGTTTGGTTTCCTTTTGAACATGACAGGAAGAAGTTATTTCTAAGGCAAAAGAGGCCTCTGTTGAACTGCTAAAGAGGGCAGGCATAAGATTACCGTCAAGGATGAGCTTCATTTGATTATTGTTCAGCTCATTGTCTGCAATTAGTAATTGATAAGACTAGCTTTACCTTGCAGATTGCAGCTGTTCTATGAAATCTTTAAGATTAAAAATTTACACCAGTCAAATTAAAGTGAAATTATTTTTTATATTTTATTTTAAAATCAAAATATTAAGCAAAATATATTTCCTCACAAACTAAAATAATAAAAAGAAATGATAAAAAAATAATAACAAAAAGATTGTTAAATAAGCATGTCAATATCACATTAATATTTTTGTATTCTAAATGGGTGAGGGTGGATATATTTGGATCCTAATGACTGTATGGTGTCATATATAAACAAGACTAGAAGATCTTAAAGACAAACACCAATAAAGTCATTGGGACTAAAGTTTATCCTATCTGATACCAAATGATCTGAGAAATATGAAAATGATGTTATCCAGGAGCATGTTTTAAACTTTTAGTTTAGGTAAGACTGAGCTTTCTCATCTCATCTTCACTCAATGACACTTTAGGACTTCCAGCCTTACACAGATACTGGATTTCATCATTTTCCTGTTTCTCAGAACTCTCACAGGATCATGGTTGGATTCTTTCTTATGTATAGGTTTCTTATGAAGAGGCAAGTGTAAAGTATACTTGAATCTTTTTAGAGACAGAAATAATATACTAGGAACTTAGGTTTTCAAAAGAAAAGAGAGATTTAGAAGGAAGGCATTATATTGATATCATAGGGGAAAAAATACAACTGATTGTTTGATAATCCTTATGTGAGGAGGAGCATTGTTTATATAGGAAAACATCCTAAAAAGAAGACAAAACATATTATCATTTTACAGACACATGGCAGACATACTTTATATTGCAAGATAAACTGAGACTGATGACTTTATGACGCAACATTTACTCTTTAAGACTATAGTACAACACGCTAATAGTACAAGCACTCTGAAAAGTAAATTATGTTGAAAAGTAGCTTTGTACATAGTGGAGATTGCCGACACTTTGTCTTGGTGATTCAGCATTTTTATTATAGGCTCGTGATCATCATTTGGAGACAAGTTATCATGGTCTTAATCTCTTATCATGTCACGAATATACTGTAGTGGATTCTAGTAATAGGATTCCGAAAGAGCATCTAGAAGGCTATCATTAAGAGGTTATAGGCCTTGGGCCTTTTGGGCTGGTTCCTGTGTATAATAGGGAGGATAGGTATGAGATAGAGTGGGCTGAGGCATGTTAAATCCTTTGGGCTGAGGATTTTGGAATGTTTGAGAAAAATTTCCTGGGATAGAAAGACTGAGCAGAGTATAGTCTTCATATGGATCTTGTGAGTCTTGGAATTCAACACCTAGAAGACCTGTGGGAATTTGACTGCAAGTTGCTTGAGAAGCGAATTCCTGGACAACATAGCCAGTTTCTGGAGGAAAGATTCCTTGAAATAGATCATAATTTTCAGCTAGAATAAGGCCTAAGATATTGCAGTTGGTCTTTAGGTGATCATTGATGTGTCCCAAATAATAATCTAGCTCCTTAAGGATGAGTTTTCTGTCGAACCCAATCAAAGGGAGTGTGCCATAATTCTATATTGTTGCTGGAGTAAAGTCCATCAGACTGGAGTTGATAAGACCTGTTAAGTATAAAAATACAAGAAAATCTTTTTTATTTTTTCTTTTCAATTTTCTATAGATTATTATCACAAATATAATTATATAGTTTTCCTCTCCAGTAGAGCAGAGGAGCAAAGAGTTCAAGAAACTGGTGGAGGTAAGAATTTTCATGTTTTTTTATCACAAAGGAAATGGTATCTGGGTAATGGTGCGAAGGCTATGGCACTGTGATGGAGAATGGTTAAAGACCATAGATACCAATGAAGTTTTTCAGGCATAGGTCCTTGGATGTAAGGTAAAGTTGTGAAAGGAGTATTTAGGCTGAAATGTTTTGCTTTAGGAACAAGGTTAGTCTTGACAAAAAGCAGATGAAGCCAATAGAAAAGTTGTTGTTCAACAATCTTTAAACATGATGAGGGAATACTGGGTAAGTATTTGGAGGAAAGAGGGTGGCTTTTATGGTGTAAGGCATAAGGTTATAATAGGTTGGACTTCTAAGATGGCTAAGATATACTAGGGTTTTGAAGAAAGGATTTTTGGAGATGAAGTTTTCTGATGTCTAGATAGAAAATCTTCAATGGTATTGTGATTACCCTTGAGATGTCGAACTGTGAATTTATAGCGAGAAAACCAGCCTTTCCATTTGAGTAGCTGAGCATCTGGTAAAATCTTTTTCTTTGGGTTAAGCATCTTTGGAAAAGATGTGTTGTCCATTTCCACAATAAAGTGGTAGGGCTCAAATGAAAATTGAACTTCTCAATTCCTCGTTTGACAACAAGTATTTCCTTGTACATTGCATGATGATGCTTTTCTGGTTGTCTGAATTATCCACTAGCATGTCCACAGTAGTATCTTTTTCTAGTTACTACTTCAAGAAGTATTGCTCCTCAAACTTCATCACTAGCATTCGTTTGTAAAATTCTTTCTCCTTGATCTGGAATCTTCAACGGTGGAGGATTCTGAGTGATTCTTTTGAGAGTTTGAATAGCTTCTATATGTTGTTTGGTCCATAGAGGAGGGTTCTTTTTTAGTAGCTTGGATAGCTGGCTAGTATGAAGAGACACATGAAGGATAAAGTCCTTGAGATAATTCACAATTCTAAGAAACTATTGGACTTGTTTAGGAGTAAGATTGTCATCAAGAAAACTTAACAATTCCTGTGTAATATGGAGTCCAAAGCTATATTGACCATCTTTGAAATGCATTCCCAATAATTCAATTTCTTTATCACCAATTTCCCTCTTCTTGGATGAAAGCATAATGCCATATTGTTCCACAATTTCAATGAATCAGGTCAGTAGGGTTGTATGAGATTCTTCATCTTCAGAGAAAAGATGAATATCATCAATGTAAATTAAGGCATTATGAAGGATGGGCTCAAAAATTCTAGTCATGGCTTATTGGAATAATGATGGGGCAACTTTGAGTCCAAAAGGCATGACAGTCCATTGGTACTGAGCATTGGGTATGAAAAAAGTAGTTTTGATCCTATCTTCCGGGTGGATACCTAAATGCCAAAAACCTGCTTTAAGGTCAAACTTTGAGAAGATTTGGGCTTTTTCTTGAGAAGGGCAAACAAAGTATTAGGTTTTGGTAAAGGAAACTTATCATCTTGGCGGAAATAGTTTAATAGTTTGTAGCCAATGACAAATCTCTTTTTTCCTCTTTTTACTTCTGATCTTTTTTCAATATAGAAGGCTTGACAAGCCCAATCAGACTTTGTAGGCTCAACAAGTCCTCGTTTTAGCAGAGCTGTACGTTCTTTTTTAGCTAGTTTTACGTCATCATGATTTATACCTAGATGAGACGCTTTGGTAGGATTAATATCCTCATTCTGCTTGAAAGGTAATCTGATGAAGAATTCCTAGTTTTTCCATAATGGAAAAGGATGAGAAGCTCTGGGTTTCTTCTTAATCACTGTCATTCATAGCATATTCTTACTGTCTCTTTATGAAGGTTGGCTCTGATACCATGGTTGATGAGGAAGAAACCCAGAAATCATAAGTGAAGGCTTTAGTTCTTTGAATCTGCCAACTACCCTTGTATCTTCTTTTGTTTGAAGAAATTTTCCTTCTACAAAAAAAAAAAAAAAAAACCCTTGCAAGTAAAATAGAAAACCTTGTACCAAAAACTCAGTGCCTGTACTTGGTTCTGAAAGTAGTCTTTGGAATATCTTCTGCTTTCACACGCAGCTAATGATAACCCAACCTTAGATCAATTTTTGAAAATACATACAAACCAGATAACTAATCTAGAAGGTCATCAATTCTTGGGAGAGGGTACTTGTTTTTTATAGTAGTCTTGTTCAACTCTCAATAATCGACACACAAACGAAGACTCTCGTCCTTCTTTTTGACAAACAACACTGGAGCTCCCCACGGTGACACACTGGGTCTGATTTTCTCAAGTAAGTCTTCAATCTGCTTCTTTAACTCCGTCATTTCATTTAGGGCCATACGATATGGGCCCTTTGAAATAGAACCAGCTCCAGGCAAAATCTCGATCGGAAATTGAACTTCCCTTTCAGGAGGCAATTTGCTAAGATCATTTGGAAATACCTCAGGGAATTCATTTACCACGGGTATACTACTCAAAGTTTCTTCAGTCTCCCCTTGGATAGAAAAGAAAACCATATACCCCTGGCAACCTTTCTTTAAATATTTCTCAGCTTTGACTGTTGAGAGGAAATTCATATGGGCATTCACGTCATCTACCCTTTTCAAAGCAGGATACACTATCCTCTTGTTTCCACAATCAAGAAATACATTATTTGTCGTTAACCAATTAAAACCCAAAATAACTTCTAATTGATATAGCGGCAGACAAATCAAATCCATGGTAGACTCAAGCCCTTCCACAGTTATAACACAGTTTAGATAGGCTTCAGTGACCAAAGCCTTGACACCCATTGGCGTTGACATAATTAAATCAAAGGGCAACTTATGTACATGCATACCTAGGAGCTTCACGCAATCTCAAGCAAAGAAAGAGTGACTCGCACCTGAATCAAACAATGCTAGCAACATATTACCATTGAGGAGGATTTTACCTTGGATGAGATCAGGGGACTTCCGGGCTTCTTCGTGAGTCATGGCAAATACTCAGCCTTGAGTTCTCGGCCTCTGCTCTGCCTGTGGCCATCAACAATCTTTTAAAAGGTGCCCGGGTTGCTTACAATTAAAACAGATCATTTCGCCCCGACAGTTTCTACCATATGCAGCTTATTGTAATGGGGACATTCTCATTCTGTTGCAAATCTCCGAGGCTCGTGATCCCTGGGCTGGTAGGGTTTTTTACCGCTGCCCTTAGATGAAGAAGATTCCTGGCCCTTCCGCTTCTGGGAAGTGTTACCCTTACTGGGTTCACTGCAACTACCAGTACCTTTAGCAGGATACAAATCTCTCAAGTTATTTTCAGTGATCCTGTATTCCTCAACCGCCTTATTAAACACGATGAATCGGTGGGTGACTAATCTCTTCCTCAATTATTGCCTCAACCCACGAATGAGCATATCTGAACTCTATTCCTCATCATCCATTTTCCGCAGATAAGAGGAATATCTGGATAACCGGATGAAACGAGACAAGTAGTAGTCGAAGGTCTCCGAATCACCCTGTATAATAGAGAGGAATTCAGTCTCCTTCTCGAGCCACACCGACTTAGGAAAATACTTCTCGTTGAATTGTTGCTGGAACAGTTCCCAAGTCAGTGGCACATTTCTGTTTTTCAACATTAGGGCGATATTCCGCCACCAACAATCTGCATCTCCCTCGAGCTTGTATATTGCCAATCGTTCTTTCACCTCATCCGGGCTCTCAAGGACCTCAAAGATCTTTTCCAGCCTGTTCAATCAATCTTCGGTTGCTTGGGATCAAATCTACCTCTAAACACTGGTGGCAGGTGCTTGTAGAATTTTGAAACCCAATATTGTAGATCCCTTTCCTCTCTAACTGAAACCCCATGTGATTCTTGGTTTGGTCCAATATGAGGAGGTGATTCTAGTAGTCGTGCTGACCCTTTTGCAGTTTCTTCTGGTGGTGTCTCTTCTTGGGTCTCTTCCTGTGTAGACTGACCCCGACCCTCACGCCGTTTAGCTTTCTCTTCTCTGAGTTCTTCTCTCAACTCGACAATCATATCCCTCTGATCTTTAATCAAACCCATCAGCTCTTGCATAGGATCTGGTGTATTGTTATTAACTTCTTCCACCTCAGGGTCTACTTGTGGAACTCTGGGGCGACCTTTTGTTTTCTTCATTCTACAAATAACTCAACCCATCAATATCACAATGTATATGTTCACAAATCTCATATATATGTCCACATTAATAAAACATACATGTGTATACACAACAACCATTCATCAATCATTTTCTATTACTAAGGCCAACAAAGGGAGTTATCCTAGCAAACTCTACCCTTGCCATGAACTACAGCTCTGATACCAAAAATGTAACCCCATGCCTTGACAACCGTAATTATATCAGAGTGTATAACAAAAATCCCAGCAACCCTCAGATTTCATTCATTCACTAAGGGTTTATAGCTTCCCATATAGGGGATTACACAATTATATCCAAAATAGTATTTACATCCTAAATCAAAATGGATAACCAACAACCAAAATCATATATCTCCAAGGAGTCCTAACCGCTCTTGGTTGTCCGCTTCCCTGTGGAAATACCTACCCTGTCTGTAGGTTTAACAATGGAAAGAATAAGATTCAAAAGAATCCTAGTAGTAACAAATCACTCATACAACATATAATCATAGAGCATACAATGACATCATCAAGCAGCATCATAGCATAACACAGCACGCAAGCTGCAACATATGCACACAATCACATAGTCTCATCCCCCGTATTCCACCATCTTGAAGGCACGGTCCTCCCACTGTCAACACCGATAGGCCGCGGGTGAAAATTCACAAATAGCCTTTCGGCTTTCACATGTAGCCTTTCGACTTTCACATAGTCTCATCCCCCAGATTCCACCGCCCCAAAGGCATGATCCTCCCACAGTCAACACCGATGGGCCGCAGGTGATAGACCCACAAACAATGATAAATCAAACATACAATGTATCACATATAGTATAAGGGGAAGAGTCACTACCTGGTTCTTTCCGAAAGTGCTCTAGCACGGGTTGTTCACGATCAAGACAAATGTCAAACCCTATAGATCAAAATCAAGAACGGCGAATTAATTCTCTACTCCAAATTCTTACTTTCATCACACTTAAAGTCGGTTATCAGTTAGACTCTTTAGGTGGCTTCTAAAAGCCCAAACATATGCCTAAAAGGTTGGGAAAAATCATACCAAAAACCACCTTTCAAAAGTGAAAAATACTGATTTTTGGGGGTTGGCTGTGACCCAGAAATCTACTAGCCGCGGCAAAAAACAGGTCAGAAATATTTGGGCTGCAACCCATAATCTGCTAGCCGTGGCCAAAAAATTCTGTTTCTTGGCTGAACTTCCGAAAATCATAACTAATTCCAGAAAAATTGAAATGAGGTGATTCCAAAGCCAAATGAAAGATATGAATCATTACCAAAAATCACCACACAATTAGAAAATTACACAAAATCCAACACTGCTCCAAAACAGAGTCCAGTTTCAACATCAAACTTTGGACAGTCATTACTCCAAGCACACAAAACGAAATGAAATGACAAAAATTATATGTCCATTTTGAAGCTTGGAATGTGATCTTTCAGACCAGAAAGTTTCAAAATTTTTAGATGCCATTTGCCCATTCAAAACGTCCAGACATTCTGACTAACTTTAAGGAACAGAATTTCAGTTTTTATGCAATTGCTTCCAATAGTTCCAAATTCACAACAAATACCATTCTCACACCAATTTTTCACAAGAAATCCATTGGAAAAACCAAAATGACCAAATTCAACTCACATTGACATGTTCCACAAGAAACACAAAATGTCACACAAGAACCCAATTTAAAACTCACAATGCAACTCCTTTCCATTCAAAGTTCCAAACCAATTTTAATGACACCAAAACCCAATTTGAGATCTATTCCAATACCAAATCACCATGCAATCCACAAGACCATAATGGCACCAAAATTAGGGCAAAAATCCAAAAATTCCAAAGTCTCACTAATGGTCACAGTACATATATCAAAAGATAGCTATTTCTCACCTCTTTCACTTCCTCAAGCTAGTTTCTTGATTCCACCACTTTCAATTTTTCTCAAGCTCTCAAACACCTCCTCTAGAAAATCTAAAACTATAGAAATGAAGTCCTTAACAAGAGGAACAAGTTTAGTGAGGAGGGTTTAAGCATTCAAGGTCAAATAGGACACCTTACCTTGAATTTTCTTCTTTTCCTTTTCTCTTAGGTTTGGACGTTCATGGAGTTTGGAGAGAGAGGATGTGAGATAATGATGAAGATATGAGAAATCAAATTTTTCCTTGCTCCCATTCTCAATAACCAATTATGAAAGGAAGAGAGAGGTGGAATTGGATTAAAATTCCATAGTGGACCTTTTTTACTACGCAAGATTGTGCCAAGTGTCCATATCTCACCACTTCTTCCATATACATGCAAGCATGTGATTCCACCCTCTTGATCTCTTGAAAATTAATCACAATCATTGATCTTTGAGTCACCAATGAGCTTCCTCTTCAGTAACTGTCCAATTGGTCGGTAACTTTTCTTTTTCCCATTTTGCCCCTGATTATAGTAATTCTTACTGAATCACCACTAACACATGTTTATGGTTCATATCACTCAACCATGTACCCTCCCCCTTCTTTAACTCAATTTAGATGTTAATCCATCATTGAACTTAAATATGGGGTCTAGGCACTGATCAAAAGCACATTTAGATCGAAATTCACATCTTATTCTTCAAAAGTGTTTAATTAACAATAATTACATTCACTTTTGAAGTCATTAGCCCTTAATCCTGTTTTGGTATCATGCCAAACTACCAATGACCCTAATCCAACAAAAATAGGCAAAAAATTCCAGAAATTCCAAACTAAATCATTTGGCACAAAACATAGATAGAAAGGTTTATTTCACTTACCTCTTCAACTTTTCCAAAGGGATTCCTTCATTTCCAAATTATAAATTTCCTTGAGATCTCAAATTAGCACCAATGGACAATCTATCACCATGAAAATGAAGCCTCAACCCAAGGAACAACATTAAAGAAGTGAGTTTTTGCATTTTAGGTCATTCTTCTTACCTTTTTCTAGCTTTTCTCCTTCCCTTTTTCTTCAACAAGGGCGCCGAATGGAGAGAGAGAAAAATGAGAGAGATGAGTGAGGAAGAAGATGAAGCAATGATCATCCTTCCCATGCCCATACCCATTCCAGTGAAAATGAGGGGAGGGAAGAGAGAGAAAATAATTTCTTAATCCCATTTGACTTTTCTCCCTTCTCTCTCATGATATAAGCTTGCTAATGTCAACCTCCTATTGGCTCTCATAAAGAAAATAGCCAAATTAGTTACTCTAACCAATCCATTAGCCATTTGGTCACACGTCTCATTTCTTCTTAGTTAGTAATTAATTCTTTCATTAATCACTGACTAATTAACAGACAATTTTTCCATTCTTCCAATTTCCACTGATTTTTGCACGTTAACGAAATTGCCACAAAACACATAATAATTTAATCTTCAAATAACAAATTATCCTCAATAACTATCATTAGCTCTTAATCAAAATTTGGGGCATTACAATTCACCCCCCGGTTCAATAAATTTCGCCCTCAAAATTTGTTACAGATTATCAGGCATAAACTCAGGAAATCTTTTCTTCATGTCCTCTTCTGCTTCCCAAGTTGCTTCTCTTGGAGACATACCTTTCCAGACCACCTTCACAAATGGTAAGCTTCGATATCTGAGCCGCCGCTCTTGATCAATGATACGCTCTGGCTCTACTTCATAAGTGAAGTTATCTTGTAACTCAACCTCTTCGTACTCAATAACATGCTCAGGGTCTGGTTGGTACTTATTGATTTGCGAGACATGAAACACATCATGTAGTCTACTCAAACTCAGGGGTAGTGTTATCCGATATGCTACTGGTCCGATTCGTGCCAGAATCTCAAATAGACCAATATACCTCAGACTCAGCTTCTTCCACTTGATTGCTCTCCCGATGCTTGTGACTAGAGATACTCTCAAGAAAACATGATCCCCCACTTCAAACTCTAGAGGCCTTCTCCTTTTGTCAGCATAGCTCTTCTGTCGACTCTGTGCTACGAGGAGCTTCTTCCTGATAATTTTGATCTGCTCAGATCTGACCCATACAATTTCCTCTCAGACAACTCTATCTAGCACAACAGTGACTGGCACTTCCTTCCATACAATGCTTCATATGAAGCTATCTGAATGCTCGCATGATAATTGTTGCTATAAGCAAACTCAACCAATAGAAGGTAATAATCCCATTTTCCCTTAAAGTCTAGGACACACGCTCTCAACATATCTTCCAATCTCTAAATAGTCTTCTCTGATTGCCCGTCTGTCTGAGGATGTTAGGTCGTGCTAAACCTCAACTGAGTACCCATAGCTTCATGTAGAGCCCTCCAGAATCTAGAAGTAAACTGAGGATCTCTGTCAGAGATAATGTTCTTCAGTGTACCATGGAGTCTTACAATCTCTTTGATGTATATCTCAGCCAGCTTATCAGGAGAATAGCTAGCATTGATAAGAATGAAGTGCGCTGACTTCGTGAGTCGATCAACAATCACCCAGATCGCATCATAGTTCCTGATCTTGGGCAGACCCACCACTAGATCCATGGTCACACTCTCCCACTTTCACTCTAGAATTTTCGAACTCAGAAGCAATCCTGGCAGTCTCTGGTGTTCAATCTTCACCTTTTGACAGGTAAGACATCGCGCCACATATTTAGTCACATCACTCTTCAACCCTTGCCACCAATACGTAGATTTCAAGTTGTGATACATCTTGGTCATACCTGGGTGAAGAGTATACTAACTCTTATGAGCCTCATTAAGAATTCTCAGCCTCATGTTAGCCTTTAGTGGAACATAGATTCTCTTCTGGTAACGCACCAGTCCACTTGGTAACAAATCATAATCCCAAGTTCCTCCTTGCTCAATCATAGCTCGGATAGACTAGGCTCGCTTATCACGCATCTGAGCCTCTTCTATTTCAGTCCTCAGGTCATTCTCCCCTTGTACCACACCATAACTGGCATATAGGATGTTATTTGAGAGATTCAAATCCCAAAATTCCTCTATCAATTTCTTCTCTAGGATCATCATCATTGCCACCAACACCACCTTCCGATTCAAAGCATCCGTGATGACATTAGCCTTACCCAGATGATATTTAATCTCCAGGTTATAATCTTTCAGCATCTCCATCCACCGGTGCTGTCTCATGTTCAACTCTTTCTGATCATACAGATATTTAAGACTCCTGTGGTCGCAGTACAGTTCCATTACAGGTAATAACGCTAGATTTTCAATACAAACACTATTTCCACAAGCTCTAGATCATGAGTGGGGTAGTTCATCTCATGCGATTTCAACTATCAAGAGGCATAGGCCACCACTCTTCCCTGCTGCATCAAGACACATCCTAACCCCTGCTTACTCGCATCACTGTACACGACGTAAGCTTCACTGGGATCAGGTATAATCAACATTGGTGCCGTAATCAACCTCTCCTTCAACTCAGTGAAACTCTGCTCACAACGTTCATCCCATAAAAACGGTTGATCCTTCCTCATGAGCTTGGTCATCGACAATGCAATACACGAAAAGTTCTGAATAAACCTCCGATAGTAACCAGCAAGACCCAAAAAACTGCGAATCTCAGAAACAGTTTCTGGCATCTTCCAATCAAGTACTGCTTCCTCCTTACTGGGATCCATCGAGACCCCTTTTCGTGAGATAACATGGCTAAGAAATTTCACTTTTGTAAGCAAAAACTCACACTTGTTCAGCTTGGCATAGAGTTGCTTTTCCCGCAAGATTCTCAGCATAATTCTCAGATGTTGCTCATGCTCTTCTCTACTCTTAGAATATATCTGAATGTCGTCGATAAACACTACCACGAACTGGTCAGGATACTGTCGGAAGACGTGGTTCATATAATCCATGAATACCGCCGGTGCATTAGTCAACCCGAAGGGCATCACAAGGAACTCATAGTGCCCATACCTCGTTCTGAAAGCAATTTTTGGAACATCCGCTGCCTTCACACACAACTGATGATATCCTGACCTTAGATCAATTTTGGAGAATACACACGAGCTAGCTAATTGATCTAACAGGTCATCGATTCTTGGGAGGATACTTGTTCTTGACAATAATCTTGTTCAACTCCCTATAGTCGATACATAACCTCAGACTCCCATATTTCTTTTTCACAAACAACACTGGAGCTCCCCACTACGATACACTGGGTCGGATGAACCCTTTCTCGAGAAATTCTTCAATTTGCTTCTTCAACTCCGCCATTTCATTCATGGCTATACGGTATGGGGCTTTTGATATCGAACCAGCTTCAGGCACAATCTCAATTGGGAAATGCACTTCCCTTTCTGGAGGCGATCCGCTAAGATCGTCCAGAAATACCTCGGGGAATTCTTTTACCACAGGTATACTTTCTAGAGTCTCTCCTTTCTCTCCTTATACAAAAAAGAACACCATATACCCCTGGCATCCCTTCTCAAGATATTTCTCTACTTTAGCCGTTGACAGAAAGTTCAGACTGACATTCACGTTAACATCCCTCTGTGGAGTAAGATAAACTATCTTCTTATTACCACAATCAAGCAGCACATTATTTGCTCTTAACCAGTCAAAACCCAGAATAACTTCTAGTTTTGAAGCGGCAAACAAATCAAATCAACCACAGACTCAAGTCCCTCAACAACTATCACATAATTGAGACAAGCTTCGGCCGTCACAACCTTGACACCCATTGGCGTCAACACAACCAAGTCAAACAGCAATTTATGCACACGCAAACCCAAGCGCTTTATAAAGTCATAAGCAATAAAAGAATGACTTGCACCTGAGTCAAATAAAGCTTGTAACTCATTACCGCCGAGAAGAATTTTACCTTGGATCAATTCAGGTGACTTCCATGCCTCCTCATGTGTCATTGCTAACACTCGACCTTAATTCTTGGGCCTTTGCTCTGTCAGCTGTTGTGGGCAGTGAGTAGAAAGATGACCCGACTGTTTGCAGTTGAAGCAAATCACATGCCCCAAGCAGGTTCTACTTGGATGATACTTTCTATACTGATTGTATACTGGTCCCGCTGGAGGCCTTTGATCACTATGACCCCCAGGTTGATAGGGCTTCTTACTATTGCCCCCAGATGAGGACCCTTGCCCCTTCCGCTTCTAGGAAGTGTTGGCCTTGCTAGGCTCATTGCAGCTATCACTACCCTTAGTCGGGTACAAATCCCTCAAATTATTCTCAGTTATTCTGCACTCTTCTACGGATTTGTTAAAGTCGGTAAACAGATAAGTGGCCAATCTCTTCCTTAACTCATGCCTCAACCCCCGAATAAGCATGTCGAAGCTTCACTCCTCATCATCTTTATGCCAGAGGTAGGAAGAGTATCGAGATAGTCAGATAAAGCGGGATAAATACTCATTAAAGCTCTCTGTATCCCCCTACTTGATGGCTAGGAATTCAGACTCTTTTTCAAGCCTCTCCGACTTGGGGAAGTAATTTTCATTGAATTTCTCTTGAAACACCGCCTAGGTCAGTGGTATATTCCGGCTTCCCAATGTCATGGCGATATTCTACCACCACCGGTCTGCATCCCCCTTGAGTTTATACACAGCTAGCTTCGCTTGTACCTCCGTTGGACATTCAAGGACTTCAAAGATCTTCTCTAATAGGTTCAACCAAACCTCTCCAGCTTGAGGTTCAAACCTCCCTCTGAACACCGAAGGGATGTGCTTACAAAACTTAGAGACCCAAATTGTAAGTCTCTACCCTCTCTAATTGGTACCCTATGTGATTCTTGATTAGGCGCCGTGTGAGGTAAGGATTCATGAGATCGAATAGACCCCTCAGTCGTCTCTTTATGACGAGTCTCTCCCTGGGTTTTCTCTTGAGTGGATTGACCCTTCTCAGCATTACGCTTGGCTCTTTCTTCTCTGAGCTCTTATCTTAGCTCATGAATCATGTCTCTTTGCTCCCTCACAAGATTCATCTGTTCCAGCATTAGGTCAAGTGGACTGTCATTCAATTCCTCCACCTCTGGATCCAGCCTGACTCTAGGGCGAACCATGTTGTTCTTTAACTCTCTACAATGATTCACCACATCAGTACCATAGCAATGTATACACATAGTCCATAAAATTTATATATATCCACAAACAGCAGAATTACTCAGTGTATGCAACAAACAACCCTAAGTCATTATCTATGACTAAGGCAACAAGCTATGGCAACTATCCTAGCAAATCCTACTCTTGCCAGGAACTACAGCTCTAATACCAACAAATATAACCCCATTCACGATCAAGGCCGAGATTAAGTTCATAAATACTTAATTTTGTAGAATTAGACCATAAAATGATTTGGGACTTAATTAAAGTAAATTACCCAAAATCAGGGTTTTCAAAAACTTTTCTAAACCTTTTCACAATGGTCTCATATCCACAATTCAAACATCACAAATGACCTATACAATTCGATTCCGTTTATAAATATCAGAGTACACAGTAAATTCCTGAAACACTCGGGTTCCATTAATTGAATAAGGATTTTACTAGACAAGAATGCCCAAAATCTCTTTCCCTTTACTAGGGGATTAAACAAACTAATCCATATACACAATGGTTTCCCAAAAAAACATCAAAATGATTTATACATGATAACCAAATATTTCAAAAGTACAACTCCTTGCCCGGAGCTCTAACTACTCTTCGTCACCCGTTTGCCTTTAGATCCTCCAGCCCTGTCTAAAAATTTGTTTTTGGGAGAGTGAGATTCTAAGGAATCCCCGTAATGTCAAATCACTCATAGTATGCACAACAACAAAGTATGAAAGCAAATCATCACACATCACATAGCAACTACAACAGCAGTTACAATGGCAAGGGTAGGTATGACTTGCATCACCCTTACGTTTGCTCACGTTGTATTGCACATTCACATGTTCATATCACATATATCACCACAGCTAGGATCCATATAAAATATTTCACATACACACAGCCACACTGGCCGGATAATCAAACAGGAATTCACAATTCCATAACACAACCTCAGCAATTACAATGGCAGATGCAATGGCGGGGGTAGGTGTGATAACCATCACCCCCTACGACTACTCACGCTGTAATGCCCTACGGCCGATAACACATACACATTTTCGCAATGGCCTCATGCCAAAGATTTTCACAACGAACAATTATAAGTCATGCATACCAAGCAACATACACAACATGAGAGAAAAGTCACTACCTGGTTCATTCTGTGCGTACTCTGTCGTAGGTCTCTCCTGAGTAGGGCAAATATCGTATCCTATAATTCATAATTAGGAACGAAGAGTCAATTCTCTATTCCAAAGCTCAATAACTTCTCAACTCTTAAATTGGTTATCATTATTGTCCCTTAAGTACCCATAAATGCCTCTAACAAAAACCCTAAAGGGTTGGAAGGACTATCCCAAAGATCCCCTTTTGGAAGCACAAAAACTGATTTTTCACTATTGCACTCGAGTGAAGAAGACCTCACTCGAGTGATGATGGACTTGCACTCGAGTCCTGGAAGCAACACTCAAGTGATAGCCAAATGCTCACTCGAGCTCTAGAGAGTGTGGTTCAAAAAGTATACACCCGAGAGCATAAAGAAATGACAGAAACCAGAATGGCTCGTTGCACTCAAGCATAAATTCAATCACTCGGGTAATAGCCTAATGCTCACCCGAGTACCCCAAAGTGAGGTTCAAGAAGTGCTCACCCGATAGCACAAGCAACTTTCAGAAGGAAACATCACTCAAGCAGGGACCTTGACACTCGAGTGATGGCTTAATACTAGCTAGTGTTAAGACACACTCTTGAAAATTGGCCGCGAGTAACAACCCGAGACGCGAGTTCACACTGTCAGATACACCTTCACTCGAGTGGACCGAGGCTCACTCGAGTAAGAACCCATAACACTTGCAAGTGAGATAACACTCTTGCCTTTTCACCATGGAAGCACGATAGAAACACTGAGGGAAAAACGAAAGTATCATGCTTCACTCAAGTTAGACCCCATGTCACTCGAGTGAGCCATATCAGAACCCATAAACAAAGATAAGATGACAGAACTTCCCAAATTTTACCCAAGTGTTTCCAATGATCCCAAACTCTCAACCAAGGCTACTCCCACATAAAATTGCACAAGGAATCTATTGGAAACATCAAAACTACCAAATTCCTATTTCATTATCATGCTTTGGTTTTAGACCACATTTAACACAAAATCCCAAAATCATCCAACTTAACATTTCAACCTCAAACCAATTCTAACTATTCAAAACTCATCTCAAGACAACATTACCATAACCATATCATGCCAAACTACCAATAACCCTAATCCAACGAAAATAGGCCAAAAATTCTAGAAATTCCAAACTTAATCATTTGGCACAAAACATAGATAGAAAGGTTTGTTTCACTTACCTCTTCAACTTTTCCAAAGGGGTTCCTTGATTTCCAAATCTCTAAATTTCCTTGAGATCTCAAATCAGCACCAATGGACTATCTATCACCATGAAAATGAAGCCCTCAACCCAAGGAACAACATTAAAGAAGTTAGTTTTTGCATTTAAGGTATTCTTCTTACCTTTTTCAAACTTTTCTCCTTCCCTTTTTCTTCAACAATAGCGCTGAATGGAGAGAGAAAAAAATTAGAGAGATGAGTGAGGAAGAAGATGAAGCAATGATCATCCTTTCCATGCCCATACCCATTCCAGCAAAAATGAGGGGAGGGAAGAGAGAGAAAATAATTTCTTAATTCCATTTGACTTTTCTCCCTTCTCTCTCATAATATAAGCTTGCCAAGTGTCAACCTCCTATTGGCTCTCATAAAGTAAATAACCAAATTAGTTACTCTAACTACTCCATTAGCCATTTAGTCGCACATCTCATTTCTTCTTAGTTAGTAATTAATTCTTTCATTAATCACTAACTAATTAATAGACAATTTTTCCATTCTTCCAATTTCTACTAATTTTGGCACGTTGAACGAAATTACCACAAAACACATAATAATCTAATCTTCAAATAACAAGTTGTCCTCAATAACTATCATTAGCCCTTAATCAAAATTTAGGGCATTATAATACACATAACATCTATCATGCATGCATTATGGTATCTATTTTCCTACTGAGATTCTCTCGAATCTCACCCTCCATAACCAACAATTTAGACAGGAGAAGATAAAAAGAGATGCTGAGAATAATGCAGAGTACTGTACGAGGGGATTATAGTGGTGGAATGAAGACGAGAAGATGTTTCTTTTTCACTGGGACGGTTTTAAACATTCAAGTAGCCCTGTGCGGCTACATTGATGGTAATTATTATGTACGAACCCCTATGAGGAATTTATGTACTCATGCACATATTATCAGTATAATTATGTTATTCCTGTGTTGCCCACCGAACTACTTATCATTTTCCATGAATACTCTAAAATAGCTGAAAATAAGATAAGCGTGTGACACTTTAGCCCACTCTATCTCAAACCTATCCTCCCTATTATACATAGGAACCAACCCAAGACTCAAAACCTCCTAATGATAACCTTCCAGATGCTCTTTCGGAATCCTATTACTGGAATCCACTATAGTATGTTAGTGACATGATAGGAGATGAAGACCATAATAAATTGTCTCCAAATGATGATCACAAGCCTATAATAAAATGTTGAATCATCAAGACGAAGTGTCGGCAATCTCCACTGTGTACAAAGCTACTTTTTAGCATAATTTACTTTTCAAAGTGCTTGTACTATTAGCATGCTTTAGTACAGTCTTAAAGAGTAAATGCTAAGTCATAAAGTCATCAATCTCAATTTGTCTTGTAATATAAAGTATGTCTGCCATGTGTCTGTAAAATGATAATATGTTTTGTCTTCTTCTTAGGATGTTTTCTTATATAACGATACTCCTCCTCACATAAGAATCATTGAACCATCAATTTTATTTTTTCCCTGGGATGCCAATATAATGCCTTCCTTCTAAATTTCTCTCTTTTCTTATGAAAACCAAAGTTCCTGCTATATTGTTTTTGTCTCTCAAAAGATTCTAGTATACTCTGCACTTACTTCTTCATGAGGAACCTATGCATCAGAAAGAATCCAATGATGATCTTGTGAGCATTCTGAGAAATAGGAAAATGATGAAATCCAGTATCTGTGTAAAGCTGGAAGTCCTAAAGTGTCCTTGAGCGAAAATAGATGAGAAAGCTCGCACTTACCTGGACTAAAGATCTAAAACATTCCCCTGGATTACACCATTTACATATTTCTCATATTATTTGGTCTTAGATATGATAGATCTTAGTCCCAATGACTTTGTTGGTGTATGTGTTTAAGATCTTATAGTCCTGTTTATATATGACACCACATAGTCAATAGGAACCAGATACATCCACCCTCACCCATGGTAAGAATGACTATTATATTATAATGTAGTACTTTTGTTTTGTTCATAAAGAGAACCAGTGATTGTGGGTATTGCCGTGGACAATTTTGAGAAATGAGTTCTCCCACCAGAATCTTTCTAATTTTAGGAAGAAATTTTTTCTTTCCTACTTTTTCTTCCTTCTACTTTTTTTTCCCTTCCAAACACACTGTAAATCTAATATTTTGTATGTTTATATAATATTATTTTTGTTCCTTAATATAAAATCTACTTTAGTGGAGAATTTGAACTACAAAGTGGATGCTATATCAAGGATGGAGGTAGTAATACAAGTATATTGTTACGTTGATTCTTTGACCAACATTCATAAAAACATGTAGGAATTGCATTTTACAAGTTGGGTTTCCTAAGAAAATGAATGTAAATGTTGCATTTGAAATGAAATTAAATCAACGAATAAATAGAAGAGCTTGCATTTATTCCAGTTCAAATTTAATTTAGATGATGGGCATTAAAAATGTTAATATAAATTTCTTTGAATGATAAATTTATTTAAGTGACAGTCATAAAAATAGTATTTTAAATTTTATATTCATTAAATTTAAGTTATTAATATTTTTATTCCGTATATATTTTCATTTTACATTCCGTATTCAATTTGAAACTTTAGTGTAAAAAGAGCTTTTCATGTTATATTTTTTTCTTCAAATGCAAAAAATTTCTATATGGAGAAATCAATTAAGGTTATGCTGTTCTCATATAGTTATTGAAAAATTAAAATAAAATTATACAATGCAAAAGCTAAATTTTTGTAATCATATTGTTATACATTGAGATAAACATAAATATATAGAAAGCAAAAATTGCATGATGGTCTCGTGCATCAACTATAGTTGCATATAGATTTTTCTTGTTATAAATGGATGACACAACAACATATCAGAATTTAAAAGGATCGTACACTTATGTTAACACAAGTGATTATAAATTATAAACCTTGTTGGTTCTAAATGTGCCAAAAGAATTTATGATTGAGTTTGATGATTATTGATTTTTTTTTTTCTAAAAGATGATTGTCAAACTGGAAAAGTATGTTTAAATTTCATTTTAATATAATTTTAATTTGTTAATTATTTTTTATATAATTTATTTATAATTTTAATATTTTTATAAAAAAATAATTTGAATATAGGGATACTTAATTCTTTAAAATTCCTGAAATTGGGGAAAAGAGTAGATAATTACATTATGAGAGAAATTAAAAAAAGTAAGTTTAGGGGAAATGAGAATAAAGGATCTAAAGGAAAAGATATTTATGGAGAAGAACCATAAAAGTTATAATGATTTAGAAGGACTGTAACCCCCTCATGATAATTATATCCGGACTACGAAATTTAAGTGAAGTAGAAACCAATAAGACAAAAATCATTTTTTTATAATCACTCATCTCCAAGAGATGGGGTTAACAATCAAAACATTTAAAACAGAATTCATCTGGTCTCACATTCACTTTCGAATACAATTATCTGTGCAGTTATATTACATAATAAATATCAAAGTGCGTAACCCAAACCACGGCAACCCTGGGTTACTTATATATATATATATTGGGTTTAAAAGTTTCCCAAAATGGGGATTACATGACCAAAGATTCATATTTACATCTCATATACACAGTAATCCCAAAATCCAAAATCCAAAACGGATAACCAACGGTCCGAACTCCAGTATGTCCCTACTAGCCCTAACCACTCCTGGTTGCCCGCTTATCCTTGGAGCCACTCACCCTGTCTGAAAATATTAGTCATTTGGAAAGCGTGAGATTCTAAAGAATCCCAGTAGTAACAAATCATTCATACCACACATAATCACATAGCATGTAAACAAATCACCACATAACCGCAACTCAAATCACACTCCACCCTCATCCCCTTTTACCCTCGGGAAGGCATACCGTCCTAACCCAAACCGTTGTTACTGACTCAGGGACTATTGGTATGGCAGTGTATACGAATAGCCTTATGGCTCACATATAGCCTTTCAGCCCACAATTAGCCTTTCGGCCCACATAATCACATATATCACACCCTAACCTCATCTCCTTTTACCGCCGAGAAGGCACACAGCCCTTACCCAAACCGTTGCTAGCGACTCAGGGACTATTGGTATAGTGGCGCTTTCACAATTTCACAAATCTTGCAGCATTTAAATCCATCATAAACCAATGATATAGCACACATACAATGTATCACATAAGATATAAAGAAAGAGTCACTACCTGAATCTTTCTTGACTTTCTTTGGTTCCGCAGGCTCACGAGGGCGACAAATATCAAATCCTATACTAAATTAGGGACAACCAATCAATTTCTTTTCCAAATTTATATTTTAGGTTGGCTCACTCGAATGAAGATGACCTCACTCGAGTGATGAGACACTCGTGCACTACAAAAAAAATGTCATTTAGTAGCGGTTAAAAATGGTTATTAGTAGCGGTTTTAACCGCTACAAACAACATTAGTAGCGGTTGTAAAATCCGCTACTAAATTGTATATTGCAAGCGGTTTTGTAGCGGTTTACAAAAACCGCTACTCATGTAACACAACCGCTACAAATTTAGTAACGGTTACTAAACCGCTACAAATGTTGGCGCCACAATTTCACGTGGCAGAAAATGAAAAATGAAAATTTGGCTCCAATTTTGTAGTGGTTGGAAAACTGCTACTAAATTCAAATGGAAATTTCAAAAGCAACGCCAAAAATTTAATATTATTTTGAGTTTAAATTTATAGCGGTTCTAAAATCGCTACAAAATTTTGGGAATTTTTTTAAAAAAATCATACAATTATTTGAGTCTATTGTTATAATATTGTGTTGAATAGTTTATTATTTAAGTAACTTAAATGATATCATTATTATTTATAAAGAATGATTAAATTAAGTTAGATAAGTATAAACTTTATATAGATAATATTATTGAGAATGTGTAGATAATGAGTATAAATATTATGAGAAGGGAGAAAATGTTGAAATCAAAGAATTGAAATTTCTTTTACTATATTTGATCACCTTACTTAGCTCTTTGGCTTTCAAAAAAAAATTTAGATGAGAGAAAACGAAAGAGAAGAAAGGTTGAAAGAAATGGAGGAGTGTTTGAAATGAGGTATGCTGAAGGTATTTATAGGGATCTACGTAGCGCTTGTTGTAATATCCCGAATTGTGATTAAGGGACTTTGACTCCGAAAGTAAAGGTAATTAATGTTAAACCAACATTTTTGGAGGACATGACAAGAATTATGATCGAAATATGTTATAGCCAGAACTCAAACCCTGTATTTAAGTTCAATATCGGATTAATATCTAAATTGAATGAAAATAGAGGGGAGGGCGTGTGAATGGTATAAAGAAAGGAGAAGAATGTGTTTAGTGGTGATTTGATAAGTGTTGTGATACTCAGGGGTAAAATGGTAATTTACCGACCGATTGGACAGTTACCGAAGAGGAAACTCATTGGTAATTGAGATCAATGGCTAGGATTGAAAGAGCAAAGAGGTGGAGTCTTGTGCATGCAAATCTATGTGAAGTTATAGTAGGGAGAGCAAGATGTTGACAAGTGTTAATATGTGCACCCTTGATCATGGTCAAAAAGTCCACATGGATTTTTATTCATTTCCCATCCTTCTCTCTCTTTCCATTTCGTTTTGTGTGTGTGAGGAGGCAATACAAATCTGCTTCTCATCTTCATCATCATCATCTCATATTTTCCTCTCTCTCTAAATCCTTGTGCGCCATTTTTGAAGAGGAAAGAGAAAAGAAAGCCTTGTGATTTAGGTAAGGTTTTGACTTCAAATGCCAAAATCTCCTTCTCTAAAGTTGTTCCTCTTGCTAAGAGCTTTCTTTCTATGGTTTTAGAATCTCAAGGGGAGGTGCTTTTGTGGTTGAGAAAACTTGAAGGTTGAGGAATCAAGAAATTAGTTTGGGAAAGTGAAAAAGGTGAGTAAGAACTTTCTTTTGACCAAAGTATTGTGACTTTTGGTTGAGTATTGTGGTTTGTGGAATTTGCCCTGATTTTAGTGTAATTTCAAAATGAATGAATTGGATGGTGTTTTGGGTAGCAATTGGTGTCATGTTGTGCCTTTGTGCCATTGGAATAAGTTTGGAATTTGAAATGGAAAGCAATTGCAATGTGGAGTCTTGTATGTGACTTTGTGTTGCAATGTGCTCAAGAACCAAATATGTGTAAATGTGATGTGAATTTGGTGGTTCTAGTGTTTCCAATGGTTTTCTTGTGAAATTTTATGTGGGAATGGTATGTGATGTGAAATTAGAACCATTGGAAGCTATTGTGAAAATCTGGACTTTTGTGGTGATTTCTAGTTATGGCCAATATTTTTCCTTGAAAGAGGACTTAAATAGCTTTCATTTGGCTTTGGAATCACCCCATTTCGATTTTTTCTGAATTAGTTATGATTTTTGGAAGTTCAGCCAGAAATTGGATTTTCTTGGGCCGCAGCCCAAATGTTTCTGGGCAGTTTTGGGCCGTAGCCCAAGGATTGTGGGCCGCGGCCCACCCCCAAAAATCAGTATTTTACACTTTTAAAGGTGGTTTTTGATATAGCCTTTCCCAACCCTTTAGGCATATGTTTAGACCTAAAATAGTTACCTAAAGAGTTCAAATGATAACCAACTTAAAGTATTATGGAATTAAGAACTTGGAAAAGAGATTGATTGGTTGTCCCTGATTTGGTATATAGGGATCGATATTTGCCCTACTCGTGAACCAACGGTACCAGAGAACGTCCGGAAAGAACAAGGTAGTGACACTTCCCTTATACTTTGTGAAAATGTATTGTATGTATGTTGGTCATGTGCTGTGATGAGTTGTGATGAAGTTGTGATGTGGCTGCTTATACAGCTAATGATAGCTGGTGACTATATTATACAGCGAAAGCTGGTGACTTGTGTATACAGCGAAAGCTGGTGACTATATTATACAGCGAAAGCTGGTGACTTGTGTATACGGCAAAAGTTGGTGACTATATTATACAGCGAAAGCTGGTGACTTGTGTATACAGCGAAAGCTGGTGACTTTATTATACAGCCATGAGTGCTGTCGCTTGTGGTGAAAAGCATGTTCTATTGTTGCTGTTGGCTGTGATTTACTTACCTGCTATATGTTTACATATTGTATGAGTGAATTTGTTACTATTGGGATTCTTTTGAATCTCATTCTTTCCAATGACTAACATTTCAGACAGGGCAAGTGGCTTAAGAGGGAAACGATCAACCAGGAGCGGTTAGGGATTTTGGGGAACATGGAATTGTTGGTTATCTACTTGGATTTTGGATTACTGTATATTATTTTTGGGTTGTAAATAATATACTGATCGCGGTTGTGTAATCCCCAAGTAGGGAATTTGGAACCCTTAGATTATATATATGAACCCGGGGGTTGCCGGGATTTTATTGTACACTCTGATATATGAATGTGATATAACTGCACAGGTGATTATATTCGATAATTGAATTTGAGACCAGGATGGGGAAAAAGAGTTTTGAAAGCCTTGCGAAAATTTTACTGTGAGACTAAAAGTTTAAAACGAGGTTAAAGCATCCAATGGTCTCTAATCCGAACTAAATATGTGTTATCGAATTATAATTACGCTATTTAAGGCAGGGGGTTACACTTGTAGCGGTTAATGTGAAAAGTTTTGTAGCGGTTGATGTGACATTATTTGTAGAGGTTTCACATTTGTAGCGGTTTTATTTTGATTTTGTAGCGGTTTCAGAACCCCTATTAATATTTTTTTTGAATTTTTTTTTATAAAATTATTTTAAATTTCAAATGTTTAAAAACAAAACCGCTACAAATATTTATACTTTGTAGCGGTTTTTATATAAAAACCCTACAAATTCATTTTTTTTATTTATTTTTTTATAAATATTTATTTCAAATGTATTCTGTAGCGGTTATACGATAAAAACTGCTACAAATTTTCACCACCGTTGACAGGATTTGAAATTCAAATTTTCAATGTACAACACTTTGTAGCGGTTATGTCAAAAAAACCGCTACAAATATTCATGATTGTTAGCGGGAATTAAAATATTCAAATTTTAAATGAACACTTTCTAGCGGTTAGTATTAAAAAAACGCTACAAATATTCATAATCGTTGGCAGGAATTGCAATTTTTCAAATTTCAAATGTTCAATTTGTAGCGGTTTTGTTTGTAAAATCGCTACAAAGTTACGTATCACTTTGTAGCGGTTTCATCCATTTAACCGCTACAAATATTTATATTTTGTAGGGGTTTATATTTATAAACCGCTACAAATGTTTTATTTATTTATTTTTTTAATAAATATTTATTTTAAATACATTTGATAGCGGTTATATACTATAAACGCTACAAATATGAGTTAAATTTTGTAGCGGTTCTTTGTAACCACTACAAAAAGGCGGCCTTCTAAATTTTGTAGCAATTATTATCGTAAAAACCGCTACAAAAAACCGCCAGAATAGTCGCCAAGTTGGCGCCACATTTGTAGTGGTTAATATAGACTAACCGCTACAAAATAACCGCGACAAATTTGGCGCGGGTTTGGCGCCAAAATTTGTAGCGGTTATGTCTTGTAAACCGCTACAAATCGTGTTTCCTAACCCACGAGCCACTTGGTGCGAAGCATATCGTTACAAATTTGTAGCGGTGTTGCTCAAAACCGCTACGAATCCTGATATTTGTAGCGGTTTATTCTAACCGCTACAAATACACCGCTATGAATTATCTTTTTTTTTTGTAGTGGTGCCCGAGTGAGAACGGCTCTCACTCGCGAGTGTTTGGCAGTGAGCAACCATCATGGCCAGAAAGTGCTCACCGTACTCGAGCACATAGGTTTGCACTCAGGTGATGACTCCAAACTCACTCGAGTCACTGAAAGTGCAAGACAAGAAGTGAGAACCCGAGAGCACAAGCAACATCAGAGGGACAAGCTCACTCGAGCATACCCCCCCAGTGCTCAGGTGAAAGGCCTGCACTCGCGAGTGTCAGATCACACTTTTGAGCATTGGTCAGCGAGTGACAACCCGAAAGTAACCCTAACCTTAGACTCATACCATCACTCGAGCAACCCCTTTCTCACTCGAGCGACCACCAACTTCACTCGCGGTTATAGAAGTGCACTCGAGCTCTACTCATAGAACCCAGGCAAAACTCGAAGCAGAAAAGGGAAAATATACGCAGTACTCGAGCATGATCTTCCCTCACTTGAGTGTTGCTATCAGATTACCCAGATCCCAACAGATAACAGGAAATTCCCAGATGGTCAAAACCAATCCCAATGGTTTCCAAATTTCTCACAAAGCTCATACACACTCACTCATGCCTAAGGAACACATTGGCAACTTCCAAAACACTCAAATACCATTCTAACCACAATCAAACACTTAGGTCTCTATGACACACCCAATATCCAAATTTCATTCAACTCAATTCAAACTTTCCAAATCAACTCCAACAATCAAATAACTCCACAATAGACTAATTCCAACATCAATTACTATGAATTTCATTCATTCCAAAATAACCATAAATTAGGGCAAATTTTCCAGAATTTCTTAAACTTAGCCAAAACTCATAACATATATATCAAAATGCATCAAATGCCTACCTCTTCATTTTGCCAAATTCAGAATCTTGATTCTTCAACTTTCAATTTCGTCCAACACCTAAATCACCACCTTTCAAGATTCTGAAATCACCACAATGAAGCTCTCAATGAGATGCACAACATTAGAGAAGAGGATTTGAGCTTAAGAGGATCACAACTCACCCAAAAATCAAAGCTTTCCTTCCCTCTTTTCTTGCTTGAGCGCCGGAAATGGAGAAGAAAGAGAGAGATGATGAGATGAAGCAAATGATGATGGTGGTGTACAACTTTCCTTTGCCCATACTCCCCCTCAATCGAATAGGAGAGAGAAAAGTGAACATTTGTCTTCTAGTGCCATCCAATAGTCCATCAAAGAGCCACTTGTCACCATCTTTCACACTCTTACATGAGCTCACATAGATGCAAAACATGGGATTCCGACCCATGGTCAATAAATCTCAACCCTTTATCTCAAATCTCCAAATATACTCATATCAAATTTACATCATATTTCTCTAAAAGTTTTTAATTACACTAATTACAATTAATATCAAAGTCATTAGCCCTTAATCCCAAATTGGGATATTACAAGGACCAAATATAAAAATATAAAATTAATAATACTAAAATGCCCCTAACAAAATCTCCTGCATTCCCTCCTACATTCTATTTTTAAAACTAATACAAAATTTTAAATTTTATTAAATTAAGCAATACTTTTCTCAATTTTCATTTTTCACAACTTCGATAGGTATCTATGAAAAAATATTACACATTCTTCAATTTTGTAAAATTTATATTTTTTTAAATCAACAAAAGTTTTAATAAAAAATAAAGTATATGATTTTAATAAAACTCAATGTCTTTTATAATTTATCATATATTTTAAACCAAGAAAGTTTAAATGATTTATTTTTGTTTTAGAAGCAATTTATGTGGGTTAAAAAATTCATTTAATGTTAATTATATAAAAAAATTTAAGTAACCTATTAAATCCTAAAAAAAATATGAAATGAGTTTATTTTTTTATTTTTATAAAAAGATTTTAATTGATATCAACATTGATAATAAATCAGGAAAATTGATTATATAAATTGATGAAAAATAAAAATGAAAAAAAATATGATTTTAACAGTTTTTAATTAAATAATATATTCAAAATTAAAAAGAAAAAGATATGATCATATCATGATGGTCGGTTTTAGTTTAAATTTTAGTTATTTTTTTAGTTATGAATGTAAGAGATAATATAGGAGGTTTGATTAGGGGTAATTTAGTGATTTTAAATTGGGAGAATTGCCCAAAAATACCTTTGGGGCAAATTAATTGTTAATTGCTATCAAGCGTGTAAGCGATCTTCCGTGTATGTAAAAATCTTCCATATAAATGTGCAAACAATATTCCGTTGTATGCAAAATATCTTCCGTTATGTGCAACAAATCTTCCATGGTAGCATTCAGTAATTAATTTGCCAAAAAAGTATTTATCAGCAATTCTCTCTTTTAAATTTATATTATTATGTTCGGTCCTTCTAAAAAAAATTTCAATTTTTATGGTCATTTATAATAAATATTATTTTTTCTAGATACTTTATTTTAATTTTCCCAAAAGTTTATTATATTTTTTATACGCAGAGTTTATTATATTTTTCCTCTAAAATTAAAAAACATATAAAAAATACCATAAAAGAGATTTTTCTTTTGAATTTTAAATTAATAAAAAAAACTTTTCATCATGTAAAATTTCCTAACTAGTAGTTTCTGTGAAAAAAACGTATTTTATTTTTAATATTTTTATAAAAATACCATATAAAATTACTATTAATAATATTTAAAATTTAAGCATGTTTTGTCAGTCGTATAGTTATTATATAAATTGGCATAAGCATTTTGTGTTTATGAATGGTGCTAGAATTATAAGACTAATAAGGATATGCTTTATAAAGCCAAAGGGTCCCAATGAAATATTATATAAAGATAAAGGATTAAAAATATATTCTAGCTTTAGAAAATTTTTTTTTAGAATTATTTTTTAAAAATAAATTCATTATTTGCATTTTACACGTAGGTGGTAGTCGAGGTGAGACGCTGAACAATTTTTTGCTAGGCTTCTTTTCTACAAAGGAGCTGTTAGTGGACCATTTGAGGAACCTCATGGACACTGTTATTCTAAGAAGTGAGTCCCTTGTTGATTTGTTATTATGTGTTTAATGTCCTCTAAAGTTTTCAGCAAACGAAGCATAAAGCACCTTTACTTGAAGCTTGAACTCATAGATACTTGCTAAAATCATGGAAACTGATTTATTATAAATTATTTCTCTAATCCTTAATATAAGACATATTTAGAGAGTTAATCTTGATCCCAAATATAAGACATAATTTTCATATTTGTCAATCTTTTTCTAATTACCTCTATTAATGCTCTCTCAACAATAATCGAGGAGGAGAGAGAATGAAGGAATTAAGAAAGATGACTAGAGTGTTTTAAAAATTATATATCATATAACTAACTTCCTTAATCTAATCAAATTAAATAAATATATTTTATATTAAAGACTGGAGGAGTAATATACAAACATAAACTTTTTTATATATTTTTGTATTATGCATAATTTTTTTTTTCATTTTAAAAGCAAATGAAATGGAAATTAAAAAGGATAATATATTGGGAGCAATAATGCATCTCATACCCGTTACTTGACGTTCTTCAAGCAAAATTCAGATTTTGAAAGTTCAGTCCTGTTAGCAAAAGCTTTGCCTTCCCTAATTTTATAGGGAAAATTAAAATAAAGGATCTAGAGAAAATAATATTTATTACAAAATATCATAAAAATTATAATTATTTAGAAAGATTAAATATTATAATATAAATTTAAAATTCCTAAATTGCCCCTATCAAATCTCATACATTATTTCTTATATTCATAATTAAAAAAATAACTAAAATTGAATCTAAAACCACACATTATTCACATGTGACATAATCATATTTTTTATTTTTCACCCAATTTTTATATTCTTGTAATCAATATATTATTTAATTGGGTTAAGGTGTAAATTTAACAAGGGTTAATTTGCCCCGGAAGTATGGTTCCAGGAGCAATTTTGCCCTGGACCTTTTTTGGGGATCAATTTCACTCCAAAAGTTTCAAAACGTAGCAATGTTGTCCTTTTTCGTTAAATAACAAACATTGACAATTAATTTATTGATGTTGGTTGTTAATTTTGTAACGGAAAATAGCAATATTACTACGTTTTGAAACTTCCGGGGAGAAATTGATCCCCAAAAACCTTTCAGGGCAAAATTGCTCATGGACCTATACTTCTGAAACAATTTGCTACTGAACCAATTTAATAAAGATGTTTTCCTAAAGTCTAAAGGTGCACCCAGCACAATTAAATTTTATTGGATACAGAATTACACATAAACTTTTAAAATGGAGGCAAAACCACCAACATTGTTAACTGAGCTGAAACTTCCGTTACTTTATTGTTTGTGGGTCCACAAGTCAGGAAAAAAAATTCTTCCTTCTATCCACGTCATCTCTCTCTCTCTCATCCTCTCAACCTTCCCCTCTCTCTCTCTTCTCTCCCTCTGACGCAAAGTCTCCTGTTCTGCACACTCGCACACTCTTCTTAGTTGATTGTTTTCAAGAGAATTCATGGACGTGCGTACATTTTCAGAAGCATCATGTTGTAACTATTTTTGTGAGGAACAAAGTTTAGATTGCCATTGTTGCAATCACCACCCATTTGCAATTTTTTTTTCACTCTTCACTACTTTGAACCCATCATCTAAAGCAGAGAAATTCCCAAACTCTATTTCAAGATGATATTGATAAAGGCTGAGATTTTCCATGTGGGTACTTGAAGGAGAAAAGGAGAAGAAAGAAGAAGAAAAGGGATCAATAGAAGAAAAAGAAGCAGTTTTGTTAGGAATATGGTGAACAACGATGTCCGAGGGGTTGAGGAAAGGGAAAGGGAAAGGATTAGAGAAGAAAAGGTCGCTGTCAATTACCAGTGCCATGCTAGTTGGTTGAGCACGAACATCGGTCACGGATTTGAATAGACATGGGGAAAGCAAAAAGAGAAGAAAAGGTTGCTGCCACAAGCGGTGTCAGAGGAGGTCAAGTTCGATGAGCTCCAACGTCAGATAAGGAGAGGAAGGGCGAGAGGGAGAGAGAGAGGAAGGTTGAGAGGATGAGAAAGGGCGATGACATGGAAATGAGAGAGAAATTTTTTCCTCACTTTATGGGCCCACAAACATATGAAGTAACGGAAGTTTCAGCTTACTTTTAATCTAGTGCGTGTTTGTTTAAGCTTTTTGCACAGTAAAAACGCACTTATTACGCAAGCCGAGAAAAAACTCCTCTCACATACTTACCTCGTATACCGTGAATCACGAATTATAAGCTCGTTTTGGACAAAAATAAGCCATTCCAAACACACACCTAATCTAACCATGTTGTTATTTTTGCTCCTATTTTATTAGTTTATGTATAATTTTGCACCCAATAAAATTTAATTGTGTTGGACGCAGCTTTAAGAAAATATCATTGTTAGATTTGCACATTCATCCTATTTAATTAACAATGGTGAAACTCAAATTTTTTTAATTTTTTTCCATCAAGTTCTATTTCACAACTCCAGTAAAGCCCGTAGGGCCAGCTCATTTAGGCCCAAGCTCGTTAAGGGTTAGGCTTACGATTTAGAGGCTTCAGAAGGAGTAGGGCCTAAAAAGTCCGGCCTTGCAGACCTACAGGGCCGGCCCTTTTAGGCCTGTTTAATATTTTTTTTAAAAATAAATTAACATATATAATATCATTATATCCAATTATCAATATGAAAGACACTTAAGTACCTAATAGAGTATTAGTAACAAGCTAACACTTATTAAATGATTTGATTTATTTGGTTTTCTACAATGGTTTATTCATTTAAAATTTTTTTTAAAAAGAAAGCTAATTTGGACATTAGATAATTATTTTAACTAGAAATTTATATAAGTTTTTAAAATAATGTATATCAATTTAAGTAAAATAATAAATAAATTATAAAACTTGAAAGTGAATTTTATTTAAATTAAAATGAGTTTAGGCCCGTTTAGGTCCAAATCTGTGAAGGGCCAGCCCTGTAGGGTCGCGGGCTTCAAAAATTGGGGGTTTTACAGGAAACATGTAACCTCCTCCGTAATTATATCCGAAATACATGTTTAAAACGAATTAGAGACCAACGGATAAACAAAACTCATTTAATATCCCATCTTTACGATAGGGTTTTCACAAATACCTTTCGAAATCTAATACAACTGGTCTCACATTCACATTTCGAATACAATTACTTCGCGAAGATAAATCACATTCATAAAAATATCAGAGTGCACAACATAAATCCCGTCAACCCCGGATTTCATATCTTCACTAAAGGATATATATAAGGCACATTAGCCCATTACAATTTCCCAAACAAGGAATTACACAATATCCTTTTCAAATACATATTCATAAATACTCATCCGAATAGATACACATCCAGATAACCAAATATACATCCAAAACATATACAGTTATCACAATCCATAACTGATAACCAACTACCAAATCTACATCCAAAGGAATCTTTGCTGCCGCTGGTTGCTTGTCTCCTCCTCGAGCCTTTTTTCCTGCCTAAATTGTTGGTAGGGAAGGGTGGGATTTGAGAGAATCTTAGTAGAAAAACAGTACCAATATACATGTAAGATAAATGTTTAATGCATGACATACTTGCCTTACATAGATCATGATCACACAATGACAAATCTACAAGCTCAACATTTTGAACAACATACTCATAGCCATAGCATAAATTGAAGCAGAGCTTCAATCATTCATATATGTTTCACATAATCAAGCAAAGCAATAACATGCATCAACACACCAACACAAATATCAAATACATTTAGAGGAGGTAAATTCCCTACCCTTGTTCTTTCCATGTGTGCTCCAACACTAGCTGCTCACAATCAGGGCGAATACCAAACCCTATACACATAATCAAGGACATAGAGTTATTCTCTATCCAAGTCCTTATTTCCATAACACTTAAAGTTGGCTATCATTCACAACCTTTAGGTGGCTACTCAAAGCCTAAACACATGTTTAAAGGGTTGGAAAAGGCTATATCAAAAATCACCTCTCACAAGTGCAAAATATTGATTTTTGGAGGTTGGCCGTGGCCCACAAATCCATTGGCCATAGCCAAAAATAGGTCAGAAACGTTTGGGCTGCGGTACATAACCTCTGGCCGTGGCCAAGAAAATCTTGTTTCTTAGTTGAACTTCCAAAAATCATAACTAATTCGGGAAAAATCAAAATGAGGTGATCTTAAAGCCAAATGAAAGCTATTTAAGTTCTCTTCATAGAAGAAATATGAATAAAAGCTGTCCATAACCCCAAAAATATAGAATTGCACAAAATCCAATACTGCTCCAAAACAGATTCCAGTTTAACATCAAATTTTGGACAACATAACTCCAAACTCACAAAATGAAATGATATGAATTATGTGTTCATTTTGAAGTTTGGGATGTGAAATTTAAGACTGGAAAGTTTTAGAATTTTTAGACACCATTTGGTCATTCAAAACGTCCACACAAACAAACTGCCTAGCACAAAGTTTCAATAGATAAAATTTCAGTTTTTGCACAATAACTTCCAATGGTTCCAATTTCACATCAAACCTCATTCCCACACAAATTTTCATAAGAAATCCATTGAAAACACCAAATTGACCAAATTTACATCACATTTGTTAGAACCGGCTAACATCCAAGAAGGGGTGAATTGGGTGTAAGATAAAAATCTTAAGAACTTTGAAAATCTTTTTGCATCTTAGAGGAAGCAATAAATATGAAAGTAATCAATCATAAATCAAAAATTAATATATGCTGGAAATATAAGAGTTTAAAGAAGAGAGTGTGAAAACTGTTATTTATCCTGGTTCGGTCTAATCTGCGATGACCTACGTCCAGTCCCCAGGCTCCTTTTGAGATTTTCAAATCCACTATCTTCTTGTTTAATCCAGGCACAAGAAAAGCCTTTACAACCCACAAGTTTAGCCAGGCACTTGCGAAGCCTTTTACAAATCTCTCACAGAGTTACTCCCCCTTACACACCATAAGGTTACAACCGAGTTACTCTCCCTTACACACCCCGTAAGGATACAACTTTGATGATGAAAGATTACAGTCAATCTTCTCTCTCAGAAATGAATAGATGAATACTGAAGCACAAAGAAAATAATCTCTCTCTCAAATATACATGATATAGAAAATGGATAAGAACAGAGAGTAGTTGGATTGGAGTAGATGATTCATGATCTTTGCGTGTTTCTCGTCGTTGTTGTTCTTCGTTGAATGTTCCCATATTTATAGATGAATTGTGATAACCGTTGGAAGCATTTCAACCTGTCCGTTAGAGTGGCATAGCTTCGTTTGACTGTTCTTCGATTTTGAAAACTAGCCGTTGTGGTTGGTGAACGCTCTGCTTCCGTAAAGTCAACTTTTGTCTCTTCACATCATCTCTTCATTATATTCCTGGGAAAATGCATTAAACACTAATACAATGAAGTGTAAGAATAATTGGAAGCAAGAAGAATGGGTTTCATAATTAATCTTATGATTTTTGAAAACTTCAGTACGTTGTTCTGTTCTCCTGGGAAGCATTACTCGAGTGGTCACTCGAGTAAGCCTGGGTCATTACTCGAGTGAGCCATCGAGTAATCCCATTCAAAATCTGGCCGAGAGCATTTCCAACTTCATTACTCGAGTGATCCCTCGAGTAATGTTTCTTTTTCTTATCTGGTTACTCGAGTAGTCCCTTAAGTGATGTGAGTCATTTCTTGGCCGAGAGCTACTGGAAGACTTCTTCTCTGATTACTCGAGTGATCCCTTGAGTAAGCTCTTAAATAACTTTATAGATTACTCGAGTTGTCCCTCAAGTGATATCATTCAAATCTTGGCCGAGAGCATTTCCAACTGCATTACTCGAGTGGTCCCTCAGTGAGGTTTCAAATAATTCTGCATATTACTCGAGTAAACCCTTCAAGTGAATTCTTGATTTTGATTTGAAATATAGCAAATTATATATCGTAGGAAAGCCATCATCATCTACATTCCAATGCAACAAGAATCACCTCCAAACTCATTTTGTATAGAAAGTTATGATCCAAAGAATATCTTTTGCATTTAGACAAAGTTTGAAATCATGAGCATCAACTTTCAGAAGACATAGATCTTAGTATATAACTTGAAATGTGACAAATTATATATCCTTAGAAATTTCTTTGAGTCTACTTTCATATGGCACTAGTTTCGTCTCAATCTAATATGTATTTTGAGAGTTATGTCCAAAATACCGAACCTTGTTATGGTAAAAGATGCTGATTCATGTGTCAACTTCAACATATCATATCTCTCTCATATGAACTCCTTTTAATGTGATCTTGGTGTCCATAGTTCGTGTTGGGAGTCTAGTTTCATATGCCACTAGTTTCAGATCAATCCGACATGTGGTTAGAGAGATATTATCAAACTACCGAACCTCTGTCATGACATGCTAAAGCAGAGTATCATTACTCGAGTGGTCACTCGAGTAATCTTCAAGTAACTCTGCAGATTACTCAAGTAGCCACTCGAGTAATCACTTCCAAAATGAGATAGTGCCATATTACTCGAGTGATTACTCAAGTAATCATCCTCGGAAGTACCATAACTTCCGTATACATCATTTTAGCTTCGTATTGACCCATTCCAACTTTTGTTTGACCACATAAACCTCCGGTATCACTTCTAATAGCTTGGATCTTGATATTCTCATGTGATCTTGCAAGTTCTTATTTCTTCAATCTCTTTCTTCTTGTTTTGCCACTTGATGATCATTCTTCATAACCCAACTAGATATCTTCTTGAATTGATTATCATTCTTCATAACCCAACTAGATATCTTCTTGAATATCTTCAATCTTCTTCTTTCTTTGCTTGACTAATCTTGAATCTTGATATTCCCATTAGATCTTACAATTTCTTCTTTCTTCAATCCCTTGCTCTTGATTTTCTTCTTGATGATCATTCTCCACATATGAGGCATTATAACATCAACCCACCATCGGGTTTATGACTAATCTACAAGATATACAACATTAAATATTGTAGTTAGTCAATGTAGAGAATAAGTATATTATGCAAACTTTTTGCTCTTAATATTTGATATATATATTTGACATCATCAAAACCATTCATATCTAACAACATTGATATGTTTTCCCAATGAACACAACATGTCACACAATTTCACAACACAAAACCCACATTGCAAATTCTTTCCATTTCAAATTCAAAACCACTTGCAATGATACCAAAACACAATATGACACCATTGTAATCACAATACACAAACAAATTCTTCCATTTCAAAAATATACGAAAATCAGGGCAAAATCCACAATTCTTGAAACTCAACCAATAACCACAATACTTAGGTCAAAATGCTTCAAATACTCACATCTTCCTCTTCCCAAAGACAATTCTTTGATTCCACAACTTTCCAATTTCTTCAAGCTCTCAAACACCTTCTTTCATAAATCTAAAACCATAGAGATGAAGCTCTCATCACTATGAATAACATTATAGAAGAGTGTTTGAGCTAAAGAGGACATTAAATCAACCAAAAACTCACCTTTCCATTACTCTTTCCTCTTCCTTGTTGGGTGTCCATGGAAGCTAGAATGAGAGAGAAAGAGATTAAATTTTTGAGCCAAAATGGCCTCTTGGCCGACCTAAAGAAGAGGAGAAGAGAGAGGGAATGGTTTGAAACATTGATCTAAGATCAAAGACTCACATTGTGCTAAGTGTCAAGATCTTGTTTCATCTTCCATGGGACACATGGACTCACACACATGGGATTCCATCCCTTTTAATCTCATAACAATCAATCACAACCATTGATTTTTGAGTTACCAATGAGCTTCCTCTTTGTCAACAGATCAATTGGTCGGTAATTTTACCGTTTTGTCCCTTGATTATGACAATTATTACTGAATCACCACCAAACACATCTTATCATTCCATATTACCATAATATGCGTCATCCCTCTATTTTAAGTCAATTTAGATGTTAATCCATAATTGAGCTTAAATATAAGGTTTCGGCACTACTCATAACACATTCAAATCTCATTTCATATTGTATTCTCCAAAAGTATTTATTTATCAATAATCATATCTACTTTTGAAGTCTTTAACCCTTAATCGAAATTTGGGATATTACAAAACGAGGCTAAACAGTCCTTCCCATATTCTTGGCTATAGGAGGGACGCCAAAATTGTAGCTTTAATTCCCTTCCCTCCTTTTAAACAAAATAAAGGATCCTCTCTTCTCCCCTCCACTCTAACAAACCAAACAAGGTAACATACCCTCCCCTCTCCTCAAACCAAACACACCCTTAATGTTATAACTATTGGATTATATTTTAATGAGTGAGATTTAATTGTAGATTTTTATTATATGTAATATAGCAATAATATTTTTTACTTAACATTAAATTTTACTCATTAAAACATGATCTAATAGTTACTTTATTTCCTCAATTTATTTGTGTATTTATTCTTATTCTCAATTATTTAATTTATTTATTTCTCATCTTTTATTTTGGTGAAAAATGGTCATATATATTCATTTGTTCCCTCCGTTTATTTATTTATAAACTTTCTTAATCATGATTTACTTTTGAATAGGTTATTCTTCTGGTTGATTTGTTATTTAGTTTATTTTATTTTTTGTCTTCGATATTTAGTTTATTTATTTAATATATTTATATTTAAAATTTTAATTTATTTATTTTTTTTATTTATATAATTGTGGTATAATCTTTTAATGTGTTTGTTTAATTTATTCTTATAGTTATGGGATAAACCTACTATTGGTCTTTATAGTTTACTGTAATTTGAGTTTTGATTTCTTAAATTTCCTCCTAAGCCCGTTAGTCCCTATAATTTTAAAAGGACTTTAAAGGTGTTAATTTTGCCAATGTATCATTGACTCTGTTAATTTTGCTGACATGTCCATATGACATGGAAATAATGTATTGAGGAGGATAAATGATTTAAAGCTGAAAAAAGAGCTCGCTGCTTCCTCCATTGATGACGTTTTGAGATCAGTCATCAGGTACCCCGCAAAGACGATTCCATTTCCGACGCCAGCAGGGAAGGAAGTGCCGTCGCCAAGCACTGCATTAGACGCAGAGACTAAGAACTCGTTGTGCTGGAACCCCACAAACACCTTCCAGGACTTGAGCTCGTCGAGTCCATTGTTGAGCACAGGATGGTGGATTCGAATCGGTACGGCTGCTGCTTGGGATCGGAGACATTGGCCGGCAGGCGTGTTCCGCCGGTATAGGCTTACGACACGTGTAAGCCGTTGCAGAACCTGGCGGTCTGGGCCTGAGAAATCGCTGGCAGGGCAAAGAAGATGAGGAAGATGACGAACTGGAAGGAGAAGGATCAGCAATGGGAATCTGAAACCATGTTTGGGGAATAATCACGGGTTTGAAATTCGAAATAAGAAGTAGAGAGAGAAATGAACGGGAAGTAAGTAAAGGTTAGCTTTTTTTCAAGTCTCCATCAATGGAGGAAGCAGCGCTACAACCCAATAACCCACGAAGTCTCTCCCTCTCTTTTTAAAATCATTTATCCACATAAAAACTAGAGGTGAGCATGGTGCTCAGGGCATCTTTTTTAAATCATTTATTCTGTCCAATTTAAAAAAAGTGGCTCGATAAAAATTTGAGTATCTTTAGATAGGGCATCGGGCAGGGATACTGTCCTACCCATTTGACTCTGCCTTAAAAATTATATATAATTTATTTAAAATATTTATTATTTTATATAAAATAAATAGTATTTTCTATGAATTATTTTATTTAATATGTATATAAATTATTTCATTTTTATAAAAAATTTTATATTATTATTTAATATTCATCCACCACAGTTTACATATAACTCATTGTTTTTTGGATAGACGTAGTTTTTTTATTTGGATGGATGATACAAAGCATTAAAAAGTTGAGATCCAAGATAAAAAAATTTTGTTTCTTTGAAGTCTCTATTGCAATTGCACCTATTCATATTTATCAATATTCACACATAAACATATATTACTTAATAATTTGTCATGTAATTATTAAGATATGTGTTAGTTGTTGTTTTTTTTTTTTTTAATTTCAAGACTCAAGTTATAGATTTATTTTAAGATATCTCAAGGTGTGAAATTATAGAATGTATTTGAAATTTTTAATAGTATTTAGGGTAAAGTATACGTTTTATCCTTTATGATTGCATCATGTTTCATTTTAGTCCCTTAAGTTTATAAAGTACACTTTTAGTCCCTCAATCTTAACACCGTTAGTCTCATCTAACGGAGAATTTTGACTTATCAAATTTAAGTGATAGCTTTATAATTAATTAAATGCTGACAAAGCAGGCTTGCATTTTAATTCTTTTAACTAATATTTTTATACTTCAATTCATGGAAATTTAAAAAATTAAAATGAAAACAACCCTAAATGTTCTAGATTTCATCGAAGCCACAACTTCATCTTGTCTGATCCTGCGAGGTGGAAACTTTTGCTTTGGCAAAAAAAAAAAAAAAAAAAAAAAAAAAAAAAAAAAAAAAAAAAAAAAAAAGTGAAAACTTTCACATTAATAAGAATGAGCTCTGTTCTTTTTGCATCTAGTTATGATATTGGAGGGAGTATGAGGAGGAGAATTCAACACTCTTTCTTTTTTTTTTCTTTTAATCTAAAAACGTTTCACCCTCTTTGATTATTTATTACCTCGTTTTATTGGAGAATTTTATCTCTTTATGCTTTGTTTGTAAATTGTTATCTGTCTAAGGAGAGTCTTTGAAGGTTTTTTTTTTGTCCACATATTTTAATGTTGGGGTTTTGAGGGTTGTCTTGTTATGTAATTATTCAGTAAGTGGGCACCAAGACTTGTAGGGATGAGTATTACTATTCATTTGGGATAGCTTATTTTTTATTTATAAGTACTTATAAATTGTGATTTACGATATACAAGGTAAGTATGTGAGGGAAATTTTATCTCGACTTACGTAATAAGCACTTATTTTTCAAAAAAACGCTATTCCAAACATAGCTAGTCTCTGTCATAGGGATGAATCTTAAACATTTAGGGTGGTTTTCATTTTAAATCTTTTACATTTAAATTTTCCCGATTTAAAATATAAATCATTATATGTTTAAAAAACTAAATGCAAGAATACTTTTTTAGCATTTAATTATACAATTATCACTTAACTTTGATAAGCCAACATTTCTGTTAGATTAGACAAGCAGTGTTAAGATTGAAAGACTAAAAATACACTTTAAAAACTTAAGGAACTAAAATGAAATATGATGCAAACATATAGGACCAAACACGTATTTTAGCCTAATATTTATTAGGTGTAATTGGAGGATTTTACATATGGTATTGGTTAGGAAGTTACCACTTGGGCAGGGAAGTTTGACCTGCCCAACCCACTTTTACTTTACCCAAACTAATTAGAGCTTTTATTAGGCAGAACCGGACATCGAGTTGTAAAATACAGCCCGTTTATCCTTTGAGCTAGGCATCGGGCAAGATTCTCGCCCTGTCCAGCCCATACCCACCCCTACAGTAAAGACGCTAACCTATACCCAAAGCACGCCAAAATCTAAACTTGTTTTTTAGTGTAGAGGTACCATAAACATATACAATCAAAGCAAATGTCAGTTATTATTTGTAGCGGCTAGCGGGGCCTTCACTAACATATAGGACCAAACACGTATTTTAGCCTAATATTTATTAGGTGTAATTGGAGGATTTTACATATGGTATTGGTTAGGAAGTTACCACTTGGGCAGGGAAGTTTGACCTACCCAACCCACTCTTACTTTACCCAAAATAATTAGAGCTTTTATTAGGCAGAACCGGACATCGAGTTGTAAAATACAGCCCGTTCATCCTTTGAGCTAGGCATCGGGCAAGGTTCTCGCCCTGTCCAGCCCATACCCACCCCCTACAGTAAAGATGCTAACCTATACCCAAAGCACGCCAAAATCTAAACTTGTTTTTTAGTGTAAAGGTACCATAAACATATACAATCAAAGCAAACGTCAGTTATTATTTGTAGCGGCTAGCAGGGCCTTCACTATTTTTTTGGAAATACCAAAATGCCCCCAGTTATAAAATGATAAAGGTGTAAAAATACCCATAAATTTTTACCTAAAGTGCATCAAATACCATATGTTTTTCACTACAAAAAAAAAATGGCATTTTGTAATGGTGGAATTGTAGCGGTTTTAAATAACCGCTACATATTTTAATATTTGTAGCAGTTTTAACCAAAACCACTGCAAATTTGTAGAGGCAAGCTACGCACCAAGTGGCGTGACAGATTGGTAGTGTTTTATTGTAGCGGTTAAGTAGAAAAAACCACTACAAATATGGCGTGAATTTCCCGCCAAAACTTGTAGCGGTTTAGTTTTAGCAGTTAATAAATAAAAACCACTAGAATATTCCCACCACATGGCGCGACTAAGATACGCCAACAGTGTAGCGGTTATTTGTAGTGGTTTGACCAATAAAACCACTACAAAATTCCAAACGTCACGTATTTGTAGCGGTTATAAGGTTTTAACCACTACAGAATTTCAGAGGTCTCCAAATTTGTAGCGGTTATGTACCATAATAGCTACAAAACTTCAAAGGTTTTTGTACTTTGTAGCGGTTATTATAAAATCGCTACAAATTTTAGCCGCCCTAGGTGCTTTGTTGCGGTTTATATAGTGTTTATTACAATAACCGCTACAAATTTGTGTCCTATATATGCACGATGCCTTCTCCATTCTCACGTTTACTCATTTTGTTTCCTAAAGTTTCTCTGAGTGTTTTCTTTTAGATTGAGCATTTAGACGTCTGTGAAAGAGTTTTTTCTACAGTATTTCTCAGTATTGTACTTGAGGTACGGAGATAAGACATATTTTATTTGTATTTATATTTTTATTATATTTTTGCATAATAATGTGACTAAAATATTTTTTTTTGAATTTTTACAGTTGATATGGCTTCAAGAGAGGATAGGGGGAAGGCGCCAGAGGTCCCCAGACCAATTTTGTGGGGTGGCAGCAGCAGAGCAGGGGTCAGAGGGAGGGGGACACGCTGAGGGAGGGCGACCGCGGCATTGCAGTCCATCCCCCCACAGGAGTTAGCCCTACCACAGGCACCGCAAAGGATCCTACAGGAGATGACCGCACCAGAGGTGCCTGATTTGGGGGAGGCAGATATCAATGTCGAGGACTATGAGGCGGAGGACTTCAACATCCCGATTGGGATCAGGGAGATGGAGCAGTTCCTCGATGAGGAGGAGGCTCGGGAGCAGAACAACCCACGAGGGTCGTCTTCACGGTCTACTTGGTTTGAGGTGCAGGTCCAAGGTAAATAGATTTTTTTATTTAATAAATTATTTATTTAAATTTGAAATGTTAAATTTGAATTACAATTTATCTAACGTGCGGTAAATTGTGCAGATGAGCAGGGGAACGTGTCGATGAGGAGGCTAGACGTGGCCGGTCTGAACAACATAGACCAGACACTGCGAGTTATGGTGTCGTGGAATGAGGGCACGGACCAGCCCATTGACAATGGGGGTCACCTGTTCAACTGCTTTCTGAACAAGCTGGGCTCGAATTGGATGCGGTTCCCTTTCACTTCAGGACGTGGGGAACTTTCCGAAGGGGCCGAAGGACCTGGCTTGGGAGGATGTGGTGTAGGTAATTAATAATATTTAATTAATATTTTTTTAATTAATTATATTTAATTAATATTTTTTAATAAGATTTTGGTAATTTTTGATATTTAAATAATTTTTTGGCAGCTGCGGTTTGTCATCTGGGCCAACCGGAAGTGGTACACCCTGATGAAGATGGGTGACGGCTGGAGGAATAGGAGGAACCGTCTCTTCCACAGCGTGGATAAGAATGGGACGATGCCTCTAGACCAGCTGATTGAGAGGGTCCCAAACGGCGTCCCGCCAAACGACTGGGCGAGTTTCGTCCAGTTCAGGAGGAGCGCTGAGGGGCAAGTAATGTATTTATTATATTATTTATATATAATTTTGAAATTGTTAATTATTAAATTATAATTTAAACTTAAATAATTTTAATTTGAACTTTATTAATTTTAAATGTTTTATATTTTTTTAATACATTCAATATTGTTTTTTTTTTCAGGCGCTTTCTCAGAGGAACACCAGGTGCTGTGGGCAGCAGACAATCTACCACATAACAGGATCGAAGACCTTTGCTTCACGTACAGCGAGCTGGTAACTTTTCGTAATATCACTGACTTTTAAATGGTTATTTCATAATACTAATTTAATTTTTTCATTGTTTTAAGAGAGGAAGGCATAGCAGGAGAACCATCAGACGGATTATGGGGAGTTGTACGCGATCACACATAGACACCCTGATGGGAATCCAACCTCTCAGTAGGCAGAGGCTGCCATTGTAAGTAATTTCATTATTATAATTTTTATAAAACCAACTTAATAATTAAAAATTCTAATAAGCAATTGTTTCATAAAATGACAGGAGCGGATGCAGCAATCGCAGGCTGAGCTACGAGAGACCCAGGCCAAGGAGTCACAGGGGTCAGTAGACCCGACGACTCCTTTGAAGGTGGGTCTGGGTCAAGCTGAGCACCCCAGACGCATGCGGGGGATGGGGATAGGCGCCAAACCTAGCATGGTTTATGGCAGGAGCGCTGTCTGAGGGACGAGTCTATTGAGCAGCTGCGGTTAGATTTGGAGCGGACACAGGCTGTCGAGGCTCAGCAGCAGCTGCTGCATCTGTAGCAGATGCAGTAGATGCAGCAGCATGCTGATTTGATCTACCCTCAGCAGACGCAGTGGCGTGATATCACAAACAGCATGCTTGAGGGCGGATGGAGTAGCCTATTCCCGGATGAGTAGTATCTGCAGGTTCCGCCTGTCCCTCGGTTCATCGTCCGGACTCCTCCTCCTCCTCCTACTGATGATGATAGTGCAGTTAACTCTGCCCAACAGCCTGATCCAGCCCCACCTACTTAGTTTAGGATATCTTTGTTTTATTTGTTGTTGAAACATTTGTAAATAAATATATATAATTTTTTATTTCAAAACTTAAATTCGTATTGCGTTTACCATATTATATTTATATTCTTAGACCGCGTTGTTGAATTTGTAAATTAATTGCAACAATATTATTTATATATTTTTAAACCTTAAAAAATCAATTATATATATTTGTAGCGGTTTTGTTTTATAACCGTTCAAAAATGAACAGTTGAGTATTTGTAGCGGTTATATGTATAAAACCGTTACTAATATTAAAGCCGTTGGAAATCAAATTGAAGAATTAGGTTTAAACTTGTAGTGGTTATAGATAAATAACCGCTACAAATAATCAACATTTGAATTTTGAATTACCCGCTTTTGTGCAAATTTGTAGCGGTTAATTATGTATAACTACTACAAGTTTAAAACCTATTCTTCAATTTGATTTCCAACGGCTTTAATATTAGTAGCGGTTATATATATATAACTGCTACAAATACTCAATGGTTCATTTTTGTATTTCCCCCTGCTTTGTGCAAATTTCCAATGGCTTGAAAATTAGTAGGGTTTTATACATATAACCGCTACAAATATCTAGTACCATAGCAATTAGTGTAGCGGTTTTTGAACTGCTACAAAATATTAAACGTTGGAATTTCAGAATATAAGGTTCTAGGCATTCGTCATTCTCTATTCACTCATCTTCTTCACTATTCTTTCTTCTCTCTCACTAGTAGCTATGGATAAGTCATGGATCAGGTTACCGCGCAATTCTCTGGAATATTTGTACGGATTAAACATTTTCTTAGATTTCGCATTCACTTATGCCGGTTGTAACGACAAGATCGTCTGTCCTTGTCAGAGATGAAAGTTCAAGAAGAGGCATGCATGAAATGTTGTTAAGGAACATTTGCTTCTGAAGCCTTTCCCTGAGGACTATACGTTTTGGGTGGTTCATGGTGAGAAGGTCGGTATTAGATATGATGATGTTCTTCTTCGAAGTTCTCAAGTAGGAGTTCAACTAGATGAAGATGATCCATTGAATGATGTTGTGCGTGATGCAGTTGGATTTCAAGGCGACAACTTCAACGAAGAAGTGCACGGTTTTGAGCCGGTGTTTATGAGGAATGAAGCAGCTCAGGATTTTTTCAACTTGATGGATGAAGCAAATTGTCCTTTATATCAAGGTTGTCGAAAATATTCTAAATTATCTTTCTTGATCAAATTGTATCATATCAAGTGCTTGTGTGGATTCACAGATAAGGGAATGTTGATATTGCTCGAATTATTACAAGATGCATTCCCCGACGCTGAGATTCCCACAACGTTCTACGAGGCCAACAAGATTATCAACAGGTTGGGGTTAAACTATCAAAAGATTGATATATTCCCCAACGATTGTATGTTGTATTGGGGAGATGATTCCAACAGGGAGACTTGTAAGAGATGTCACACATCGAGGTACAAGACAATTCGGAAGGGGAAAAAGCAGAAGAAGAAATCTGTAAAGATTCTCAGGCACTTCCCTTTGAAACCTCGCCTACAAAGATTATTTATGTTGTTTATAACTGCGGAGCATATGAGGTGGCATGCCGTTGATAAGAATGAAGACGGTAAATTAAGACATCCCCAAGATGCAGACGCTTGGAAAACGTTTGACAATAACTTTCCAAATTTCGCGACTGACCCCAGAAATGTTCAGTTTGCATTGGAGACTGACGGTTTCAATCCTTTCGGAAATCTTAGCGCAAGTTATAGTATTTGGCCGGTAGTCTTAGTTCCCTACAACTTACCCCTTGGATGTGTATGAAACAAAGCTCTTTCATTATGTCTATGATCATTCTAGGCAAAAAGGCACCGGGCAATGACATCGATGTGTATCTCCAACCGCTTATTGCGGAATTGTGGAATGTCGGTGTGGAGACGTACGATGCTTACGAGAAAACTTTGTTCAACTTGCGTGTAGCCTTGATGTGGATGATTAGTGACTTTCCTGGCCTTGGCACATTATTTGGTTGGAATGTGCATACTGGGTCGGTGTGTCTAGCTTGTAATTTTTACTCTGACGCAATGCGCCTTCCTCACAACTAAAAGTGGTGCTTTATAGGGCATCAAAGGTTTCTCGATGGAAGGCAAAAGTTCAGATTGCAACGGAATCGATTCAATGGGAAACTAGAAAAAAGAAAACCACCTCAGACAATGTCCAGTAAAGATATCTTATAGTAGCTTGAGCATGTTGGCTTCGAGTTTGGAAAAAGTGATAATTCAGCACAAACTCGCCAAAAGACATAAAGGATTTCAACGCCTCAGCAGTGGAAGAAGATAAGTATTTTATTCACTCTCCCATATTGGAGATCTAATTTTCTTCACCACGATCTTGATGTCATGCACATTGAAAAGAATGTTTGCGATAATGTGCTATATATGTTGCTTAATGAACCTGGCAAGACAAAATATCACCTTCAAGCGAGGAAAGATTTACGCGACATGGCAGTTCGTGAAGACGCTTAGCCAGATAAGCATGACAAATTTCAGCTGGCAAAGTTTACCCTCACAAAACCGAACAAGGAAGTCTTCCTCGCGACGTTGAAGAAATTAAAAGTTCCTAATGGGTATTCAAGCAACATTTCTGGATGTGTTGACTTGCAGGCTCGAAAGGTTGCTGGCCTGAAGAGTCATGACTCACATGTTCTTATGTAGCAGTTACTCCCTCTGGCTATAAAGAATGCACTTCCTCCCGATTTTTCCATCATTTTTGTGGAACTTTGTTCTTTCTTTCGGAAGTTGTGTTCTAAGGTTTTGATCATTAAGGAGCTCAATCAGCTGCAGTCCAAAATCATTCTTATGCTTTGTCATTTGAAGATGATCTTTCTTCTGTCCTTTTTTACTGTGATGGTTCACCTTACAGTCCACCTCGTTCATGAAACAAAGCTCGCTGGACTAGTACAATATCGATGGATGTATCCGATTGAGAGGTACTCATTTTAAATATGTGCTTTATTCTTCATATTTAATGTTTGCTAGTCGTCCTTTTCAGCATTTAGTATCAATTTTCTCTTCTTTACTTCGTAGGTTCCTTGGAAAATTAAAATCTTACGTAAGGAATAAAGCATGGCCAGAAGGTTCTATAGTTGAAGGCTATATAGGGGATGAGGTGCTGTATTTTTGTTCAAGGTACTTTGATGACCTTGAGACGGCTTTCAACCTCTCACCTTATGTTGACGATTGTCCTAAACCTGCACCAACATCAGGAGAATTTATCCCTCGTGTTGGTAAACCAGTTGGAGGAACTGAGAACTTCAAACTAACGGCAACTGAGAAGTTGCAAGCACATAGACATGTCTTGATTAATTGCACTCAAATTGAACCTTTCATACAGTAAGAATTGTACACTCACATGTTATTCTATATCTTTCGTAACATTTTTCACTTTTATTTCACTATCGCCTTTCTATTATTAATTGTAGGGAATTCAAAAATCATGTTAAGCGTCAACTCATGATTCATACACAAACATCCTCGGAAGTTGACAAAATAGTCCACAGAGAATTCTCGAGTTGGTTTGCTCGCAGAATACTAATTGACCACAACCCACACTCACCAGATTTCAGAGCTCTCGCAATTGGCCCTCTTGATCATGCAAAAAGGTTTACAGCATACAATGTCAATGGTTTTAAGTTTTGCACGGTTTCACGAGATCAAAGATTGCAAACTCAGAATTCGGGTGTTTATGGCACATTTGGGAAAAGGAGTTATGTGAGTAGCAGTGACGCCAACATGCAGTTCGGATGCATCCCTTACTATGGCAAGATGTAGTCGAACTTAATTATCAAGGCCGTTTTACCGTGACGCTGTTCAAGTGTATGTGGGCAAATACCACTACTTCTCAGGGACTAACAACTAACGACTTAGGGATCACATCAGTTAATTTCTCATGGCCGATTCATACTGGTATTTCGCAAGATGATGAGCCGTATATTCTTGCTTCAGAGGCACATCAGGTTTATTATGTCGAGGACGAAAGGCACAAGAATTGGAACATGGTCATTCATTTAAAGCCATGAGACCTTTACGACATGGGTAAAGGCGATAACATCACCTACGAGAGTGAGTCATTTCAGCCAGCTGATTTTGAAAACTACTTCCTTAAAAGTGATGACAATTTACCTCTACTACGGTGAGTTGTTTTACGTCTACATCATTTAAATTAAATTTTTAAAATTTAATAATACATCCCTAACAATAATTTTTCTACATAATTTATGTAGGAATGGCGAGGATGAGTAATCAAATTCAAATTATGTTTTTGTCTTAAAAAAAAAACTGGAATTTTTTTTTAAAAAAATAAAATAATATTTGTAGCAGTTATTAAACTGCTACAAAAATAAAAATAACCGCTACTAATTAAAACCGCTACAAAAATAAAAATAACCACTACTAATTAAAAACCGCTACAAAATGGATACATTAACCACTACAAAATGGTACGTGGATCCCTATAAATACCTTTACCACAACTAATTTCAAACACTCTCCCATTTCTTTTCACCCTACCCTTCTTTCATTTACAATTTTTTTGTATGAGTTGAGGAACTGAACAATACAATCAAATATGGTAACAAATTTTTTAATTTTTTTTTTCAATACTTCTTTCCTTCGCATAAAATTTATTTTCACGATTTTTTTCAGATATTTCAGAGCTTTATTTCATTTTCGTCTATTTTTCATACACAAATTTTTTTTTTTGCCAACTTCATACACAATTACATTGTAGTAAACAACATAATAGTTTCTTATTACCTACGTATCCTTAATAATATTATCAATACAAATTTTATACTTATCCAACTAAATTAAATTATTTCTTTTAATTTATAAATGAGTTAAATTATTAAATAATAAGCTAATTAAATTAGATAAACTATTAAAAAATAAAATATTTAATTTAATATTAAAAAAACAGAAACAAATGATCGCATTTTTTTAATTTTCTTAATTTTTGTAGCTGTTATTAAACCGCTACTAATTAAAGTGCCTTTTTAAACTGATATTAATTTTTTTGCGCCATTTTTGAATTTTCATGAAATTAGTAGCGGTTATATAACCGCTACAAATTTCATAAAAAATTAAAATTAGTAGTGGTTTATTAACCGCTACAAAATAGAAAAAAAATTATTTTTCTTTTCCTCCCTTGAAATTTTCAATTTTTTATATTTTTAGCAGTTGTATAACCACTACAAATATCTCCGAAAAAATTTACGACTTATGGGGATGTTGTAGTAGTTGGGTTCAACCGCTACAAAGTAAGTAGCGATTATTTTCCTTGAGTAGCGGTTTTAGATGACCGCTACAAAACCGCTTGCAATATACGATTTAGTAGCAGTTTTATTAACTGCTACTAATGTTGCTTGTAGCGGTTAAAACCACTACTAATACCCATTTTTAACCGGTAATAAATCACATTTTTTTGTAGTGTTTTGGGATACAAAAATATAAATTAATATTTAAAATGGACATGGCAGTACCAAAATACCCTCAACTTATTGGGAAAAAAAATACCTATCTAAATACTCAAATTCTTTGCTATTGTTATGAACATAACGTGAGATTTTATGGATCAAATTTAAATTAATAAGCAAATTACAATTATCTACCTATATATTTCTATTTATAAGTTACTTCTAATAAGTTTTTTTTTTTGGTGAACTACTTCTAATAAGTTTTATCATAACTACAAAAAGTCTTAAACTTTGTTGATTCTATCTTTAAACTTGATAACTTTTTAGTTTTACTCCTAATTAATATACAATGAACTCCAAGTAATTGGACATGATCAATAATGTATATTATGTCAACTGGAGTACATGCTATTAAATTTTCAATTAATTATTTATTTATATTTTTTCTAAATTTTCTTGAGAAATTAACTTATATTTAGCACCCTTTATTTCATTTTTTTTCTAAAATTTTTAAGATTTAAATTTTACATGTAAAGTATAAAATCATAAGAAAACTATTATAAAGGAATATATTATTGTTTGTAAAAAAAATAAAAAAATTAAGGGCCTGTTTGATTCTATTCTCTGTTTTTTGTTCTCAAAAACAGTTTTATAAAACAATTTTTGAAAACAAGTTTTGAAAACCAAAAAACTAAAAAACTTTTTAGATGATTGTTTTTGAAAACAAGTTTTTTTTTTTAAATTATATAATTATGTCTTAAAACAAGTTTTGAAAATAAAAGACAAAAAATCTGCTTTTATTTATTTAGATATTTTATATAATAGATATTAACATTATTTTTTAAAATTACTTAATATGTTATTATATTAATAAACTAGTTTGATAAAAATCAAATAAAATCATCAATAAATAACACAAAAATGATTTATTATTAACAAAATTAACATGTTAAATTTTAAATAAAATACGAAACATAAAACAAAGCATAGTTCATAGTAACGTAAAATCTAATATGAAAGCTATAAATCTATGTGTATATCTATAAGCTTTCTATCCAAGCCCTCTTCCTTTCTAACGGCACTGCCATAAACAACTCCCTATTGATAGGTTTCTTAAACTGCTTCATCGCCTTAACATAAATATCGTCAGAGAGATACATCTCATTTAGAATAGCAACACATGTAAAAACGAAATAACTATTAGATGTTGGGCTTCCAACACTAGCTTCGCTCCTTGACCTCCACCTCTCGACCTTAGCAAGTTGAGCTTCTGCCCTTGCCTTAGATGTCTCAACAAATGCTTGAATAGCTTCCCCTATTTGCATAGACCTAGGTTCTTTCTTTTTCTTTAGATTAGAGAATTCAATACTCCGCTTTCCACTATGTGTAACTCTCTTAACTATGTCTGGAGCAACATTGTCTTCATCCTTGTCAAGGTTTACATGAACTCCATAATTGAGATATTTATAATCAAGTCAAACCTCATCATCAGAATTTGGTGGATCTTGCGTAAATGCATGATGAAGTACCCCTGTTGCAGTGCTTCTGTTAAATATTATGCCCAGCATTTTGTAATGTTCTAGCCCATGCTTTTTGAATTGTGAAGCCTCAGGATGTGCCTACAAATTATGCATTTCAATATCATAAATTTAGAAACGAAAGAACCCAAACTATCTGATCAAATAAATCACAATGATTACATACCATAACATAGTTATTCCAAACCTCCTCATTAGCAGTGACTATATTTGTTTCAGCATCCTAACCAAATCCAGTGTGTTGTAACAATTGAGAAAATTCCTTGTGCTTCGTGCGCAACCTATTGAACTTTTGCTTGACTTGGACCAAACTAAGTGTGCTAACTCTTCTCATTCAAATTTTCTAACATGTTTTCCAAACTTTGGATGGAAACACACCATTTTTCATATTTCCTTTGGTTACTTCTTCTACCATAATATCAATGTACCATTTAATAATATGCTTGGGCCAAATTGAGTGTTCTCATTGTTCAACATTTCCACTAGATGCCATCTAAAACAAAAGAAAAGAACCGAGACTTTAGCAATATACATTCAATTTAATTATCATTACAATGGAAAGATAGGAGAATATAGAAATGGCTTCATTGTAATGACTTCAGCAATGGACATTCACATGTTTCTTAGTTAAAGCTAGTGGACTTCATACAAGAATGTAACCAATTATTAAATGGCAGCAAACATTGAAAGCTATAATAAAAGTTCAGGCAATCCAGCTAAGAACACAAACATACAAGAAGGAACAAGGGACAGTGAGATTGCAATGGTTGTGTTCTAAACTATCTATGGATAAATTTTTATATGCGATATATTTTTTTGCTTGATGTGTCTGGACAAATTCTTCATGATCATGAAGCCACGATGCTAAGGTCTTGGGGCTGTATTCTTATTCCTCTATGCCCTAAGAGTAGAAATTAAGAAAATTCAGAGGGTCACAAAACTTAGAACAAGATGATGAAGGAATATCCATTAAAATAAAGACGATATTTAAGAAACAGACTCCTAGATCCCATTACTGGCTACTAGAAAACAGAAATCCTGCTAGTTGTTTGCAACCATATAAAACACTATCAATCAACAGACCATATGCGTTTTACATTTTACATTCTACAAAGAGGCTAGCAGGCTAAACTCATCATTATGAGAAGGAAATGGAAATTGTCAAAAAATGAAAATGAAACACTTTTATCGAGAAAATAATGCATAAGACGGAGAAAGATGAATAATTCATTAGATATGGGAAAAAATTCATTAAAATATTGTTTAGTTCCATATAAGAGCAAAGAAAAGGAAATGGCAAAGATAAAACTCTGCTAAGCAGTTCCAAGAAATGAGCTATTCTTGCCTTCTTAGCTTAAAAAGAGTAAATCCTTTCTGTCACTCAGGACAGCTGCCTCTACTTCATTACATGTGATCAAGCTTGGAAAAGGCCTTTATTTACCACTACATAGAAAAAGTAAACATAGTGCAATTTCAATGCTCTGAAAGACCTAACAATTAATTGGAGGATAATAAGTCCAACTAGTTTAGAGGGAGTGTTAGTAGATGAGTTCCTGATATGGTGATGATCCTAGTTATCTCCCAGAATCACTCCATTCTCCTCTGAGGTTAGGGAAGATAATTTAGCGTTAGATTGCTTTATAAAACAAGACAAGGAGTTTATATAATCTCACCATCAGAGTCTTATAAACAAAGGAAAGGAATAAAATGCAGAAATAGCAAAGTGTATTTAACACCGACATAAATTTAATACACAGAAAGAAAAAAACTATACAGATTGCAGAATTAGCTAGAGACAGAAAATATCATCTCAGATGGATATGGATTTCATACACTTACAGGTAAATTTCTTCCCTCGTAATATAGTACAAGGCAACGATAGTGATGAAAATACACACAGAAATCAGAAAGTTGACCACAAAAATGAACTTTAAAAATTCCCTGGAACCCGATACAGGTTTAAGCAGCTGAAAGTTGAAGTAAACATAAATGAATAAAGCATACCCCATAAATGGATTGTTCAATATAGCCAGCTGAAATAAGGTTCCAGGCAAAAGGAATTGTTCTACAAAATAAATCAAACGGAAAAAGAATTGAGTCATCCAGCAAACAAATCTAAATTTTCAACATTAGCAACTTAGTCAACTTAGTCACACTTTGGACAAATAAGCAACAACCATAGTTGCTTATAAAAAGCCATGTCTTCAATCACATTTATATATAACATTATTAACTACAAGAAAGTAAATAGAATCCAAAATTCATCAGGTAAGCGAGTTATTTCGTGGATGATTTATTAAGAATTATAGCAGTGGATCGAAGAAGGCCATCAATGTTCATTGAGCGTACCTTGGTGCTTTCGATGAGAGAAACGCCAGCCAGTATGGAAGTCCCGAAAAGAAGAATTTAGGATGAGAAATGTCCCAATAGCTTTTCCTTACAAATATGAAGAATAGCTTCAACTGAGTAGTCAAAAGCCTTCAACAATACAGAAGAAAAAAAACGCAGCTTATCCCTCAAATGATTTTCATTTAGGCTACCCAAAACATTTCAAAGAAACCAACAAGAATTGCACAAGAACAAAACAGACTTACTGATTGAGGACTGAGGAAAGATTTGAGCCAGCAAACAACGAGCGGAGGGTGAGGGGTGGGTGAGCTTGGAGCTAGCGAAGGAGAGACTGGACCCAGCGGACACCGAGCGGAGGTTGAACTTTGGCAGCTATTGTTCAAGGTGCTCTCATAGTCATGCCGCCATGGAAGAAAGGTCGGGGTCGCACTGTCGAGTTCGAGTAGAGGCTTGAGACCTGAGAGTTTTGAGATTAGGAAATAAAAAAACAAAAACAGAAAATATATTAAAGTTGTTTTCTGTTTTTTTTTTTTAAAAACAAATTTCTGTTTTTTGGTTTTTTAGAACAATGGAGTGAAAACAAATGATCAAACATGTTTTTTTTTTTGTTTTTGAAAAAAAAAAATAGTTTTTAGAAACAATATCAAACAGGCCCTAAAGTGCCCGGGATGTAAATTTGACTTAGTTTAAAAATGAATCAAATCATCAAATTAAGCTAAATTCGAAATTCTTTAACCAAACAAAATAAAAACAAACAACCAGATGCAAGTTCCAAATTTTATAAGAGTACCCAGCAAATACATGAAACTAAGTTTCATAAAATAAATTCACCATGTGTGTGTGGGTGTGCGTTGTTTTTTACTTTGGGGTATTCTAATACTTTCATCTTCATTTTGAATGTTCATAGATATTTTTACACTTTTATCATTTTTGAGTTAGGGGTATTTTGATATTTCCAGAAAAATAGTGTGGGCTCTATTTCAAAAAGTAACGGATGTTAACCTATTCTAACAGATATATCATTTTGGCACTGATTTTGTATGCTTATGGATGCTTTTACACCAAACAAAAGTTTATAGTGTTTGACGTACTTTTAGTATAAGTTGGTGAGTATTTTTACACATTATCCCTGCCTTTAAATAAACTACTTCATCCTAGACTATAAGGAACCATAGAATCCATTTATTTTATACCTTTACATAAAATTTATAAGAAAATACATTATTTATATAGTACTCCTCTAGTCCTTAATATAAGACATATTTGGGAGTTTATCTCAATCCTAAATATAAGACATGATTTTCATATTTGTTTGTTTGTTTTTTCTAATTTCCCCCTTGTTGTTGCTTTTTCAATAATAATCAAGGAGAAGAGGAAAGGAGGAAAATAAGGAAGATGATTGGGGTATTTTTGAAAATACATATAATATTAACTAATTCAACTAGCTTTTTTAATTTAATTAAATTAGATAAATCTGTCTTATATTAAGAACCAGAGGAAGTACAAACTTATCCTTTCTAGCCGAATATTATAAAAGCATAAGACCACTTAAATTTGTTTAGGCCTATTCACTTTAAAATTCAAACTTGGAGACACATGCTCTATCTTTTCATTAAAATTATAAAGGTTAAGGTGTAAATTTAACAATCAAGTTTTTTCAGTGGGGCATTTGACGTAAAAATGTTTTAGAAGAGAAAAAAATAACAATAAACACTTTAAAATGGCGCAAATTCAACAAAGCCGTTACATTTGATCAAATCCCTAATGGCATTTGGGAAATTTTAATGGTTTTGTTGAATTTACACCCTTTTAAATTGTTTATTGTTATTTTTACCATTTCTAAAACTTATTTATGTCAAACGTCCCTCAGAAAAAACTTAACTGTTAAATTTATGTATTAACCCTAATTATAATTTTAAAAATTAATATAGAATGCATTTATTTGGGAAAAAAGTGCACGTGGAAGTTGACGGATTATAATCCCCAAGAACAGCTCAAAGAGGGGCACGGCTTCTCTCCTTTGTGACTTCCATCCGCTGCCATCAACTGCCTTGTTTGTTTTTTCTCAACTCTCCATCCTCCAATTGCTTCAAGCCATGTTGCCCCTCCTCCTCGCTCCTTACACACTTGAACGGTTTAAGCAAAGAGGTCTTGAAACACAACTTTTTTTCTTAAAAAAAAAAAAAGAAAGATGTAGTTGCACTGCACAAAAACAAATGTTTTTTTATTATTTTGAGATAATTGATTTTAGAAAAAATTCAGTAAAAGTCCCAATTAAAAATTATTTTGATGATGATGACCTAAATTAAAGTATTAGTACCGTATGAGTAAGAAAATTTCTGGTGCATCTAAAAATTGATAAGTTCCTTCTTACTAATAAATTTATTTTAAATGCAAGGAGTCAATTATAAATAAAATTGTTATGAATATAATACCTGTGTGAATCTCTATATATCTCTATTATCTCTTATTATTCAGGTAATTAAGCTCAAACCGGACTAGCTAGTTTCCAGGAGAATTGGTCAGTAAACCAGTCCGATCTGGGCATCAACCCAGTGCAACTTTTTTTTTTTTTTTTTTAAATCAATTTTTCTATTTTCTTTAAAATCCATATTAATAACCCTAAAATCTTCACTTTCTCACCGGTTTGACCCCGGGTTAGCTCCAGTCTGACGTACTGACACTTAACCCAGTATGTCGACAGGTTTAGTGGCTAGTCCAAATTTAATAACCTTACTTATTATCATCAAATTTGTAGATTTTGATTCTAACAGATTATGAGCATTAGAACTAATACTTTTAATTGAGGAGTAAAACTGATCAGGAGTAGTAAATTAAGTTTTTGAAAAACAATTAAATCAAGAAAAAATTGAAAAAAAGTATCCCACTGAAAATTTTATTAATAAGAAAGAATTGAAAATTTTCTTTACATACAAAGTACGAATACTTTGATTTAGGTCCTCATCACCAAAAAAAAAAGTTTTTAACTGAGACTTTTACCAAATTTTTCCTAAAATTACTTATGTCAAAATAATAGAAAAAAGATTGTTTTTGTGCCGTGCAACAACACCTTTCTTTAAAAACAAAAAAGTTGTGTTTCAGGTTCCCTTTGCTTAAACCGTTCAAGTGTGTAAGGAGTGAGCAGGAGGGGCAACATGACTTGAAGCAATTGGAGGATGGAGAGTTGAGAAAAAGAAAAAGAAAAAAAAAAATCGCAGAGGAGAGAAGCCGTGCCCCTCAACGAGAATCCGCGGGAATAGTCGAGAAGAATCGACAGTTATCCAGAAACTGGGCCTCGACAAATATGTCCCTCGAAACTTCTCGAACTTTCCGTTCCCTACAAAGACAACTTCCAGTCTCAACCGCACCATCACGTTGAGGCATAAAGACAATTCAGAAAGCGATACAAAATCAGTAGTTGGATCATTAGCAGATAATGAGTACTCCATACTTCAGAAGCTATTGGGGCATCCCTTCTTCTTCTTCTTCCCACTCGAAGCCAAGCATGAGGGGAATTCCTGTGACCACACAAAAACCGAAGCCATTTACGAAGGTGGTTTCTATTCCAGTTCATTTTGTTCGGACGGAGCGCAATAGATCCGATTCCGCTCTCAAGATCCAGAAGGCTTTGAGAGGGTTCTTGGTGAGGAAGAGCTTGAAGAAGATCGCTGCTATAAGCAATGAGGTCAACCACATCGAGAGGAGGATTTTGGATCATGAAACGATTGATTTGATTCGGAGGGATTCCAGAGAGAGGTTGAGGATTAGCGAAACTTTAATGAATTTGCTTCTCAGGTTGGACTTTGTTACCAGCGTCGACTTTGGTGTCAGGGGCTGCAGGAAGTCTGTAATTAAAAAAGCCATTGCGTTGCAGGAGAAGTTGGATTACATCGCCTCCGCTCCTGATTCTCATGGACAAGGTAACGGCGGAGTTGAGGTTGAGGCAAATACAAATGTTGTATCACAGGAGGTGAATTCAGATTTACATGACGAAGCAGGGGATTACCGTCGTGCAGAAGGAATGTCTGAGTTTCAGTCTCTCGTGAAACAAGATGATGAGGTTATGGCTGTTGATAGCGCTTCAGAGTTGCATGAGAATGTAGAGGCAAGGCCTGTTTCTGTTCCTTCTGATGTTGTGCACGATTCTGAGATTTTACAAGAAAATTCAGGACAGGCAGCTTCAACGGTTACCGGTGACGCACCTCTAGAAAATGAGACGATAATGGAAGCGAAGGCAAACGGATTGGAGGAAACTCCCAAGGATCAGTTCTTGCATGTGGGAGCAACTGCCGAAACAGCTTCTGTTGAAGAAAAGAAGGAAATAAATTCATTGCCGGAAATTGAGAGGAGGGAAACAGGAGCACGTGAATCTGAAAAGGCTGTAAGAAATGACAGGAGAAGAGAGGAACAAAATCGGGACAAAGAGCTATTACAAAGGATGATTGAGGACAACGAGAGCATGATGGGACTCATGGCAGAATTGTTTGAGAGGAATGAAATTCAAATAAAACTCCTCAGTTCTCTGTCGGGGAGAGTTCAGAAACTGGAGAAAGCATTTGCCTGTGAAAAGTTGAGGAAGAAGAAGAGGAATGCTGCTTCGGCTATTGATGGTTCTGATAAACTGCTAGATAACAAGAAATGTGATAAGAAATAGTGAATTCTGTTTATCGATTAGTATTTGTTTATATTGAAAGCAAATCCGCATCATTTGGGTCTTGTTTCGGAATTCTGATTCTCGATGAGTTCTGTTTATATCGCCGTTTCCAATAAAGTGGTTAGCCTGTGAATTTTAATTAATGAACAGAAAAATTTTGATTTTGTTATTTCTCGTGTTTCTCTCTCTCTCTCTCTGTTTTTTTTTTTGCCAGTCGTGTCTCGCTAATATAACCTGGTAGCTTCAAGTCCATACACACACATATATGTAACCTGTTAGCTTAACATGCGAGCCAACTCCCTCGGACCATTCATTTTCAATCCTTCTTTTCATTCTTTATTATTTTAAGTTAGAAATGCCAAATTAAAACTTGAAAGTTATACCCCAGACATAAAACCAAAAAATATAAAAACAAAGCTAAGGTGTTGGAATATTCTAGTCCACTTTTGATGGGTTAGAGTCCAAACCTAATTTAAAAGGGGCTTCATGGAGAGACATGAGTTATAAAGAGTTATACCCTTTATATTTTAAATGTTACATCTATTCCTATATAACTGTACGTTTAATAGTTACATATATTCTTACGTAATCATACGTACACTATATAATAAAGTGTGAGATTAAAGGAGAAGGCTAATGATGATATAATATACAATTCTCCCTCTAAGAGATTCTCTCATAAGAATATTCTTTTCTCTTCATCTCTTTGGTGTATTTGTTATGTAACGTGATACAATCAAAAGGTTTCCAAACAAAAATCCCAACAATCAATTAAGAACAAATCAAATCCAAAATATCAATTCAATCTAAATCAATAATAAGTCTATAATTTAAGACTAGATTGTTCCCAATTAATACAACCCAAAATCATTTAAAACTAAATAATCTCAAGTCTTGAATTAAAAAGATAAAAAAAATGACATTCTCTTATGATATTCAAATATAAACTTTTAGACTCTAATTTCTTTCACGCTCCTCAAAAATTACCGCTGCCATGGATTTCATCCTACCTCTAAACTCCGAACAACAAATCATAGCCATCAAAGGATAAGTACTCGTTGATGCTTGATAAATGGCCGTGGGTCCCGTGTGGAGAAATAATACAAACTGAATGTCAGACTCTTGGATTAGTGTGGTGGGGTCAAGGTGAAAATAAGGGAGGAATAAATGTAATTGGTAAATGGAGAAAGAAGTAGCAGCAGTTCGAGCAGCAGCCTCGTTCCTCGTTTGTGCGTCTCGGCCTCCCTCTCCAGCGTCAGTCCGTATCTCCCTTTTATGGCAGTTGCTAGGTTATATTTTAAGAGATGAGGAGAGAGTTTTTTGGGTCCAATCTTAAGCCCATTAAAATTTAAGAAACCTAATAAAATCCAATTATCAGATTCTATTTTAGTTTTCAAGAAAAATTCTGCACCTTAGGATCTTTTAATATGCTTTTCCTTGTCCTGCAAGAATTTAATAAAATCGTGATCTATCATATATTTGAAAATATTATTTAATCACAAAATATCAATCAGAATATTCATAATTTAAACTCAATAATATCATAATCAATTCAGATTTGTATTATTTCCTAAAATTGGTTAACTATCCAAATATTATCTGATAAATCCAAATTAGCCCAAAATAATCCGCAAAATAATTGACTGAGGTGGGATAAAATATATTAAACTTGAGATTTATCAACTCCCTTACACTTATCATTTGCACTCTTGAGTAAAATAAATCAAGACTAAGGGAGTATAACAAGACAAAACAAAACAAAACTTCAAAAGTGAATGTTTCAATCATAAGTAAAAAGTAAACAAGAGCATTTCAACACCTCTCTTATCAAAGTGATTTTCTCATGACTTAAGAAAACAAACTTCATGGCAATTTACTTGACAAAGGAGAATCTAAGCTAGAAATCCCTCACCAAGGATATGTGCATGTCACTCATCACTCAAAAGTGTATAGGCTTGTGTTTACACTCAAATCTACCCTATCTAGTACTCTTTCCATAGGCTTGACAAGGATCTAAGTTCTCCACCACTAGCAAAGCAAATGCAAACATAAATCCAAAGGACTTTTATTAGGTTTGTAATGGGGCTAAGGTTAACAAAGAAAGGGTATAGTGTTTGGAGAAACAAAGTTGAATATCTCAGAAGATGAAGAGAATAAAGCAATAGGATGAAACAGGATGAAAGAAACCAAACCACACTTGAATTAGGTCATTACTTTTCTTTCTTTCTTTCTTTTTTTTGACAATTCTCTTGGGCTGTTATATATATGTTCTTTTGACGTGAACCTGCGTGTTGGTAATACAAAGGCCTGGTTACTCAAACATTTATAACTCAATAGCACCAAGATGCTACTAGCACGCTCATAGCTCTTACTGGCCGTTTGACGCGAAGATCAACGTTGGTGATGAAGACCCCCGGTTACTAAGCATAGCTTAAACCAGTGGAGCCGAATTTTATTGCTTTTTTTTTCTTTTGTTTTTCTTCTTCTTGCTTTTCTTTTTTTTTTCAAGATAACATATCGTACTTTTCATAATGACCCAATTACTAATTTTATACATGTTCTTTCATCCAAAATAGATATAATGCAATGCTCTTCAACTCCTAAGACATTCAAAAGGGTAGGATTTTTGTTTGTTTTTTGTTTTTTTATGTGTTATGGGGTGAGAAAAAAAAATAGGCTCAAAGGGGCTAAACAAAGGATATATGTATGAAAAGGGTAGGTTTTTTTTGGCTTATTTGGCTAAAATGAAATGAAAGTCTTTATCATTTTTATAAATACACATGCATTAAATGTGGCCTCAAATAAGATTTAAGTCAAATTCTAGATCAAGTAAAGAGATAGGGGATACACATTGAAAAAAATTGCATTAGGCTTAAATCTCATTAGGTCTATATGATTACTAGCTTGAATTCACCCAAGTCAAATTCATTGCCACTAGGTTCACCAACTCAAAACATGATTAATCACTTTTCAAATAAAAAAAATGCATGATACTAAAGTTACTTAAAACTTGCAATTTTTTCACATTCAAAATAGTTGATCCCTCCCCCACACTTAAACAGTGCATTGTCCTCAATGCAAAAGAGTCAAAGCAAAGCACAAAGACAAGTAATATGCAGCACTTTATGACAATGTAAAATAAAAGAGTAAAGGAAGGAATACAATCGGGGTCTACGTGGTGTCTAGCGGTGCAATAACCTTCACTTCCTAAGTGGAGAATCTGTCATAAAAAGGCTTCAAGTGGTGTCCATTGACGGTGAAACATTTTCCATTCGGCTCCCTTTTGATCTTCACAGCTCCATATGAAAAAACATCAATGACAATGAAGGGCCCCTCCCATCTAGAGCGGAGCTTTCTAGGCATGAGTTTCAATCGGGAAACATAGAGTAGAACTTTTTGGCCCACTTGAAATTATCTTTTCATAATGAGTTTGTCATTGACTGCTTTAGTCATTTCCTTATAAATCGTGACATTCTCATAAGCTTCCCTTCTTAACTCTTCAAGCTCTTGCAGTTGCAACTTCCTTTCAATACCGGCACTAGCAAGATTGAGATTACACCTTTTTATTGCTTAGTATGCCTTGTGCTCTACCTCTACTGGCAAATGACATGCTTTGCAATAGATAATCCTGTATGGAGACATGCAAATGAGACTTTTATATGCTGTGCGATACGGCCAAAGTGCATTATCAAGCCTTTTACTCCAATCCTTCCTGTTAGGTTGCACTGTCTTTTATAAAATGAGCTTGATTTCCTTATTAGAGAGTTCTGCTTGACCATTCATTTGAGGGTGATATGGAGTAGCCACCTTGTGCACCACACCATACTTGCTAAGCAAGTTTTGCAAACTCCGATTGCAAAAATAAGTACCTTGATAACTAATGATAGCTCTGGGAATGCCAAACCTGCAAAGAATATGAGACCGAACAAAGGAAACCACTACATAAGAGTCATTAGTATGAGAGGGGATTGCCACAACCCACTTGGACACATAATCCATAGCCAGCAAGATGTATAGATAACCAAATGAAGTTGGAAAAGGTCCCATGAAATCAATTCCCCAAACATCAAAGACTTCACAGAATAATAAGGGCTGTTGGGGCATCTCATGCTTCCTAGAAATAGTACTCACAAATTGACACCTGGAACACTTTTTACAAAATTCATGGGCATCACGAAATAGACTAGGCCAGAACAATCCACTTTCTAAAACTTTCCTAGCAGTACGCTTAGTACTAAAATGTCCCCTACATGCAAGAGTATGGCAAAAAGTTAAGATAGACTCAAATTCATCATTGGGAATGCGTCATCTAATAATTTGATCATTACAAATATGCCACAAGTAAGGATCATCCCATATATAGAATTTAACATCTCTCTTAAACTTATTCAATTGATGTTTGTTCATGTTAGCTGGTAAAACAGATGCAACTAGATAATTTGCAATATTAGCATACCCAGGGATAAAAACAACAACCTCACAGAGCCTTTGATCAAGAAAATCATCTAAGGGTAAAGATGTTACCGGAGGTGATTCAATCCTACTCAAGTGATCAACTACCATATTCTTTGCACCACTCTTATCACGAATCTCCACATCAAACTCTTGTATCAGCATCACCCACCTAATGAGGTGGGGTTTGGAGTCTAGTTTCTTAAATAAGTATTTGATAGCTGAGTGATTTGTAAAGACAATCACCTTGGTGTGAAGGATGTAAGATCGAAACTTCTTTAACCCAAAGACGATTACAAATAGCTCTTTCTCTGTGGTAGTGTAGTTAGCCTGAGCAAAATCTAATGTTTGAGAGGCATAGGCTATGATATGTTGTCTCTTCTCTATTCTTTGGGCAAGAACAACACCTAATGCATAATCTAAAGCATCACACAAGAGCTCAAATGGAAGGATCCAATTAGGTGGCTGAATAATGGGGGGGTGTAGTGAGTCTCTTCTTTAACTCATCCCATGCATACCTACAAGCATCATAAAAAAACCCACATCTTTCTGCAATAAACGAGACAATGGCAATGCTATCTTACAAAAATCCTAAATGAACCTTCTATAAAATCTAGCATGCCCAAGAAAAGAGCGTACATCTTTCACAAAAGAAGGATATGAAAGAGATGAAATAATATCAACTTTAGCTTTATCAACCTCAATACCATCATTTGAAACAACATGGCCCAAAACAATTCCTTTCTTGACCATGAAATGACATTTTTCAAAATTCAGCAAAGATTATATTAAATGCATCTTTCCAAGCTAGCTAAGCATACATCAAAAGAATCACCTTAAACAGTGAAATCATCCATGAAAACTTCCATGCAATACTCAAGAAAATAAGAGAATATGGAAACCATGCAATGTAGAAAAGTGCTTGGTGTATTACATAAGCCAAATGGCATGCGTCTATATGTAAAGGTTCCAAATGGACATGTGAATGTGGTTTTATCCTGATCCTCAGGGGTAATAAAAATATGAAAATATCCAGAAAAACCATCCAACAAACAGTAATGTGATTTACCAGCCATTCTTTCTAACATCTGATCTAGAAAGGGAAGGGGGTAGTGATCCTTTCTAGTCACAAAATTCAATTTTCTATAGTCAATACATACTCTCCAACTATTGTGGACTCTAGTCGAAATTAGCTCACCTTCATCATTACAAACAACTGTAATACCAGTTTTCTTAGGTACTACCTGAATTGCACTTACCCACTGGCTATCAGAAATAAGGTAGATTATACCTACAGAAAGAAGTTTAGAGACCTCTTTCTTTACCACATCAAGGATCAATGGATTGAGTCGTCTCTATGGCTGTCGCACATCTTTGGCACCATCTTCTAGCAGGATCCGATTCATGCACACATTTAGGCTGATTCCAGGGATATAAGCAAGGGTCTATCTAATAGCTTTCATCTGTCTCCTAAGTACCTCTAGGAGGCAGGTTTCCTCATCAGCAACTATGTCACTAGCTACAATCACAGGAAGTGTCTCATCCTTCCCTAAATAGATACACTTCAATGAGTCAGGAAATGGCTTTAACTCTAAGGATGGAGCTTGCTCAATTGAAGGTATGAGCGGCTTCAAGTCAATATCAGTCAAACTAGAAACCTGCACAACAGATTCACAAATAGAAGAGCAAACTTTCCCATCTTGGGGAGTATTAGTAGAAACTGCAAGAGCAGAAGAATCAACCAACACATCACAATCAACAACAATAGTGCCTTCAGTAGCACTCATATCAGAGATATAATTAGAACCAGAAATCTCATTATCAGAAACATGATCAATGTCAATCAATAATTCAGAATCAGGTTGTGAAGATAAAACAATTTTATTCATGGCATCAATCACACTAAGTAATTGAGAAAGTCTAACATAATCAATAGAAGTAGATGTATGATTACTAGAATTGCTAATGCTACAATTAGGCACAGAAGGATCATGTCTAGAATGTCTCATAATCTTAATAGCATTAGTGAAAATATCAATATTAGAAACATCAATATCAGCACATGTATCATAACTACCAATTTCAGCACTTGAACAAGAGATAGTATCATCTAAACAGGTAATATCATCGGATCTATTAAGCATGCTATCTCTAAGATCTATAACAGAATTATCCACAATAGCATCAATAACATTAACATCTATTTCAGTACAATCATCAAGGGGATGTTTCATGGATTCAAGCACATTAAATCTATTAGTTTCACCAACAAATTCCAGAGTAAGGCTACCAGCATGCACATCTATCATAGCTCTAGCAGTTTTAAGGAAAGGCCTACCTAGAATCAAAGATGAATGTCCTTTCTGCCTAAAACTACCATCATCCATATCAAGAACATAGAAGTCTATAGGGAATATGAAATCTTTTACCTTAACCAAGATGTACTCTAAAACACCTTCTGGGACTGTACAACGTCTATCAGCAAGGGATGCAATGAGATTTATGGACTTAAGCTCTACACCCTTGAGTTGATTGAAGACTGATTTTGGCATGACGTTGATAGCTGCTCCCAAATCTGCTAAGGCATCTGAGAAGTCAATGTCACCAAGGGTACAAGGTATGACAAAACTACCAGGATCCTTGCACTTAACTGGCATTGGCATTTGATAAAGATAGGAGATGACTGCCCCTAAGTCAACCTTGCCTTCATGCTTGAATTTTCTCTTTGTAGTATATAACTCCTTTAAGAACTTTGCATATTTAGGCACTTGTGCAACTAAGTCAACTAGTGGAACATTGATCACTACTTTCTTGAAAATATCATAGACTTCATTAAACATCTCAGCTTCCTTCTTTTTCCTTTCAGCCTTAGCTACTATGGTAGCAAATGGCAAGGCTGGTTTGATCACTTGCTTTCCTTCCTCATCCTTTTCTTGTTCTTTATAAGACACCACTTGTGTTTTGGACAAAGTGGACTGATCCTGTGATGTGGAAGTAAAAGAAAGAGTGGAAGGAAAGTCATCAACAACTTCTGTGTCTTTTGAAGTAATGGTGGGAACAAGATCTGTAGAAGAGATTATCTTTTCACGTCGGAGAGATATAGCATTAACTCCACCAATATTAGGATTTTGCTGAAGTCCAACATTTGGATTGGTTACCACCTGAGATGGAAGCCTTCCTAAACCTTGACTCTGTACATTACTAAGTATATTATACAATTGACTTATTTGAGTCTGAAGAGCTTGAGTTTCTTGTCTATGTTGTTGTCGTTGTTGCATTTGTTGTTGTTATATCTGGTGCTGTTGTTGTTACATCAAGATTTTTATCATAGCATCTATCTTGCTTTCTAACTTTAAACCTTCATCTTGGACTAGCATTGATTGTCTAACTTGTTGAAACATCTCGCCACTAGAATTCCCACTTTAATTGAATTGTGCTTGTTGAGCTTAGCCATTTCCATATCAAAGATTTGGATGATCATGCCATCCAGGATTATATGTATTGGAGTAAGGATCATATTTTTGGCCATCTTGAGTCAAAGGCTTAGAATGGTATATTGCAATACAAGATTCAACTCCATTATTCATGTAGGGGTAACAATCAGTACCATGTGTTGCTAGAGAGCAAATAGAGTAGAGTGGCCTTACTAGAGCAGAAGAGTTAGCCTGTAGGGTAACAGAAGCAGAGGGCCCTATAGGATTGGTCATATTAGAAGAATTTTTCATAAAGACAACCATTTTTTCCATAGCAGATGCAAGTCTATCAATTTTGCTCTGTTGTCTAGTATCAAATTGTTAGCTATTCTCAGCTTTCCTTTCAATCAATTCCCAAGCATGATCCACAGTCAAGTGTAGAAGTGCACCACCAGCAACTAAATCTAATAAACCTCTGTCTAGAGGTAAGAGACCTTTATGGAAGTATTGGATCAGTAATGTATCTGGAATCTGATGGTGGGGACAACTAAAACATAGCATTTTGAAATGCTCTAGATATTCATTTAAGGATTCTCCAACCATTTGTTGACATCCACATATGTCCTTCTTGATAGATGAAGTGCGAGAAGCTAGGAAATACTTTTCCAAGAACAGTTTCTTTAATTGGTTCCATGAAGTAATGAATCTAGGAGGTAATCAAAGCAACCAATTTTTAGTAGATCATTCTAAAGATAATGGGAAGGCACACATCTTAATTTGAATTTTAGTCACACCAATAGGTTTCATAGCAGTGCAAACCATGTGAAACATTTTCAAGTAATTGTACGCTTCCTCACCTGAAAGGCCATCAAAATTTTAGAAGTAAGTGCATCAATCCAAATTAGACATTGGGCTACAGTTCAAATAAAAAAAGGAATTGAGAGTTGCAGGATGGACTGGCTAGTGGATGAATTGGGCCTGTACTTAAAAAAAGAGAAAGGGTAAAAGAAATGAAATATATGTTCTCGGCTCAACAGAATTTGGGCCCGGAAAAAAAATGGGGCTTGTTTGGGATTTCTTTATTGTTTCTGAAATTTCTGATTCTTCTTCTTTTTTTAGGATGCATGAGGGCTCAATTTGGCTTCGATTGGTACACGATTTGTTTTTAAAGTATTGTTTGGACATTTTTTGTGCTTTTATATTAATTTTTTATTCATAAAATATTTTCATGGGTTTATCTTATTTTTATTTCAGATAGATATGATTTAAAAGAGTTTTAGAAGCACTGAATCAAAATATTTTTTGTCTTTTGAACAATGTTTTCTTTTGTTGAAAAACTTGTTCCTAAACATGAACTTGATGGATTGAAAAAAATAAACAAGTTTTTCAGTTAAAGTCATTGAATGTTGTTCCAAACATAAATTACTTAGAGAAATGTGAGCCTCTGAGTAACATATGATATAGAGATTTTGTTATTGGAATATGAACTTGAGTGACAACCTAGAAGGAGAATATCTTGATAGAAGATCAAGATGAAAGAATCCAGAGTAATATTATAATTAATCCTGAAATGGAATAAGATGAGCAACTGGAAGAGAACTGAGAAGATCAATCCTAAGAGGAACTTGAATCTCCTGAATCTTAAGATGTCAAGATTCTAATCCAAAGCAACTTGAAAAGAGGTAAAAGTGAAGGATCAGATACTAAGGAAGCAGTGTCAGATCAAAGTGAAGAAAATCTTAAATAGAGATATTTCTTAATGTCCAAACTCTGGATCATGGTGGAGTTCAGGAAAATATTACTCCTTGGGTAAAAAGTAAAGGCTCATCTTAAGTGAAGAATAAAGTCCTAAGCCAAGTCCAAATTCCCAATACTTGAAACTATAGAGTTTTAAGAAGAAATAGAAAATGTCTCTATTAGGAAACAAATATAGTCTTTTTTTATATATAAAGGGGCCAAGTATAACTTGGAGATTACAAACAAGATTTAAAATACAATATCAGGCCACAAAATTGAGGTCTTGAGCCAGGTAGACAAGGCAAAGAGGGAGTGGAAAGAGGGAGTGGATTCGGTAAGACCACCCAGTCTACATCTAGATGCTGAGCATCTTTTTCCAAAAAGTCAGCACACTGAATACCTTCTCTCGACACATAGTGAAGCTCTACATCCCAGTCAGAATACAGTAAGTTTCTGACGTCATTGATCTCTGTCCTCAACGGATGATGCATGCTCACATCTCTCATAATAAGATGGTACAATTCAAGGGAGTTCGTATAGGCTAGGACCCGACAAAAGTTGTGTTGCTTGCAAATTTGGAAACAAATATAGTTTGAATAAGATATATGGGATATTTCTTTTAGAAAATCTAAAAGATTGTTGAAATAATAGGAGACACAAAATTCGTGCAACTTTAGAAAAATAATAGTTGTTGAGAACTTGTCAAACTAGGTTTGAGAAGCATGGAGACTTAACTCTTTAGAGGAAGTATTTTTGGCTGAAAATTAAAATGTACATAAATGAAATGCATAGAGAACTTAGAAAAACTATTAAGTTTTCCTAACTCCGAGATAGGAAGTTAATAAGACATTATGAATATAATGTGATGAAAGCATAAAGAAGTCAAAATACCCTTTATGAGTGGGAGATCTTGAAAAATGAGTCTTTCAAGAGCGTCATATACTCTCTCTAAGTAGGAATTCTTAGAGAATGAGTCTTTTGAGAGTAATAATTGAGTATGTTATTTAAGGTACTTATAGAAATTCTTGATAGACAATAATGGCATAGTTGGAATTTGTGTGATGGGAGGTACAAACGTATTCTCCTAATCATAAACCCAATAACATTGTTATTTTTTTAGTCAAGAATAATACAAATACATGATGTTGTATACTTTAATGTGTTATATTATTGATAAGTTCTTGGATTAAATAAATTATGAATAATCCTGTGTGTAGGATACTTTGAGTGGCTAAACCAAGAGAGGCTACCAAGAATATAATTTATAAACTTAATGGGGACAATCAAAATATCTAGTATTTATAAAAATAATTCTTTGTCAAGCCATTGACAAATAGTCATGGTAATATTGAAGTTCAGATGTCAGCTTAGCAAAGAAAAGGTTATGAGACCTATATGGCTTAACAAGGGAAACAAAATAGTATGAATTGCCCTATAAAATTGTATAGTTGTGATTCAATCTTTCTTTCAATTATCTTTGGTTAGTAAATTCTCTATGTATTGCCATTTCTTCTAATTTAAGTATTGACTAAATACGTGTCTTACTAGTCAAAGACATAGAATTTGGTTCTAGAAATAGTATAATAAAAAGTTTTCAGTAAGATACTAGAACTGAGTTTACATTGCAATTATTCTATCTCGTTGCATGTGGTCCTATAAGTTTGAGGGTAAGACATAAAGCTGGGTAAATTATTACCTTTGATGATGAGTTCTCATGTTATTACTTAATTTCACACAAGTTTGAAGATTTTTGCTTTAGACAATATATGAGTGAAGTTTGAGAATCAATTGGATAGGAATTTTAAAGGTCCCACGAACTGATCAAAGGAGTGAGCATTTATTTGATCAGTTTTAGTTAGCTCTGTGGAAATAAAGGGATAAATAAATATATAACTATTTGAGGAACTCCATCACCAAAAAGGAGTTTATAAAGGCATAATAGAATGCTATTAGATATGATTAAGCATATTATGGGTCATGCTAACCCACCAAATGTGAGTGGGAGAGTATTATCTAGTCCACTTTTGGTGGATTAGCACACATGCACACATCCTTGGTTTCATCAAGTTATGTGGACTTGAGTTTAACCATGTACCCTCTGAAGTAGTCACTATCATACCTTATAAGTGTTGGACTAAATAAAAATCAAATTTGAGTTTTCATAGACCATAAGGGTCGGTTGCAAATTCCCATAGTGGTTGTAAGTGGGAGCTCATAAGGGTTACATTTTCAAGAGTGAAATGATGATAGAATTATGACAAAAAAGAATTGAAAGGTACCACACTTATTGTGAATTAGTTTTCAATTAAGGGTAAAACTAATCACATTGCATCTCTTTGCAAGACGCAAGGACAAGGCAGTGCAAAACATGCCAATAATCCTCGATTATTTTTTAGAGTAGGAGCCTAGAATGGTCAATAAAGAGACCAAACAAAATAAATATGAAATAAGAAAAGCTTATGAGAAAAGGGATAACTGAGAAAAAATGTTCATGGTTATTTTAAAGGTGGATGATGAGTCACATTCTATACAAGAGACCATGACAAGGGAGAATGGAAGAAAGCAATGGAAAAGGAAGTGAATTCTTTGAGAAAGAATCAAGTTGAGAATCAGTTGATCTACTGCCAAGTCAAAAGGGCTATTGAGAACTAGTGAGTTCTATAGGTTTAGGAGAAAAGTGGGTAAATCAATTGACATGTACAAGACTTGTTGTTACAGAGGGGTATGCATAACAGGAAGGCATTTTTTCTCACTTGTTGTGCATTTAAATTAGTTTTAATATGGCCAAAGTTAACTATTTGAATTTAAATTTACATCATGTGGATGTAAAAAATACACTTTGAGTGATGATCTGGATAAAAAAATCTACATGCAATGACTTAGATTTCACTAAAAGCAGTATTTGAAGTTTCACATAGTGATGACTTCATGAGTTTTTTTTGTAGAAGTCCTTTTATGGATTGATACAATCATCTAGATAATGATGTTTAATGCTTTGAAAGAGAGGTAACCCAATGTATTTTTCAAATGGTTGAAGAAAACCATTGGTAAATGATTTATGATGATATACTATTAACCATATATAGTTTGAATTTGGTAGTGTCTATTAAAGAATGATGCTAGTACATTTTGAAAAGAAATTCATCAATAAAGCTATTGGATTTGAGGTCCTAAGAAATAGCTTAAAAAGACTCCTCTATTTTATAAGAGAATTACATTAAGAAGATTCTTAAGTGGTTCAAAATTAGTGAATGCAACCCATGGATACCCTAGTGACTTTAAGGGTGAGTTTGAGTCTTGATAAATTTCCCTGACTAAACCAGCCAAGAAGATAATGGAAAAGAATGTCCTTATAGATACTTTTAGCAGTGTGATATATGCATTGTTATATACAAGACCAGATATATGTTCATGGTAAGACTTGTAATTTTGTACTAGTTTAACCATTATGAGAGACATTAAATGGTTTTACATAAGGGTCTTGAGATACTTATAGAGTATATTGATTATGCATGTTCAAAGTATGTGCTGTGGTAGTATGAGAGGCTATATAGCTGATAATGTTCATAAAACATGAGATATTTTGAAAATGAGAATTCATATCTAGTGTCAAAGTATTGTGAGTACACATAGAAGACCCTAAGAGTTGCATCTATACCTGTGTAAGGTATAGCTATATGAGATATTCTATAACACATAAAGTTATCATTGAACAACGTATTCATATGCAAAGTTCCCTAACTAAGCTTGATGACCAAGGGCATGTATGAGAAACATGTTGAGTTCTTTGGCATACATATAGTATGAAGTAATGATACTTCATTTTGGCTTTTAATATGTGTGTAAGTATATAATGTCTAGTATGTCGTACAGGTTGGTGAGGTCATCTTTCTCACATAAGCAATTGCCTCTGACATTCAGGAGGAGTATGCTAAGATGAGACAATTGTGTTCACTAGTAAGTAGCAAGAGTGCTAATATGGTAGAGAAGAAACACAAACTATGTTGCCTAGACTTAAAGTGTAGTAAGTTGAGATGAGATCCTTGATTGTAAAAATATGGATCGATTCATGGAAACCCACGTCCATGATACCTGTTGCCAAAGAACAAATTCTTCAAAATTGACATCATGTAATATGAGTGAAGTTGAGGAATTTGGGTTTAGATACTAGGAGTGTCTAGACTTAAGTTTGTATGGTGTTAATGATAAAATCAAACAACATACACTCTTAAAGTATAAGAGTAATACCATAGCATGTGATTCATACCACATGCACTAAAGAACTGCAAATAGAAAGCAAGTAAATAGATCCTTGCTTCATTGCTGTGAGTCCTAGAAAAGTTAACCCTTCATTGATGTCCTTTGACTTTAACATTATCATGGAAATATGTTTCAACGTTTACTACTTTAGCATTTTATCCTATGATCATGATTGATACGATCAAAAGGCATTATGTTAGGAAAGTGGTGATACATATCAAATTGATATATGGGCGAAAGAAAGATTATTACCTAAAATTTACACACCTATGTTGGTGTCTAATATCGGTCCCTTATAATATTATTTTGTAGTTTCATAAGTGTATACACTATGCATATGAGAAAGGAAATCTGAGTTTTATACTGACTCAAGAGGGATTAGATTGGCCATGAGTAAAATATATATTGGTAAATCTAGGACATTCGGGCATTATATCAATATCGAGCTGCACTACAGGATTGTTTTGTGCTGATCTTTATAAAAAGAGATTTATAGTACAAAGTGCCCAAATAGAGACGTCATGCCGAAGCGACAAAACACTTAGTATGAAAGAAGTAAGAGAAAGAGACTTGACCAATAACATCTAATCCACCAAGTGTAAGTGGGAGATGTTGGAATATACTAGTCCAACCTTGATGGATTAGGGTCCAAACCCAATTCAAGAGGGGCTTCATAGAGAGACATGGGTTATAAAGAGTCATACCCTTTGTGTTTTAAAGGTTACATCTATTCTTGTGTAACCGTTCGTTTAAGAGTTGCATCTATTCCTATATAACAGTACGTACACTATATATATAAGGTGTGAGGTTAAGGGAGAAGGCTAATGATGATATAATATGCAATTCTCCCTCTAAAAGATTCTCTCATAAGAATGTCCTCTTCTCTTCCTCTCTTTGGTGTATTTGCTATGTACGTGGTCGGGTTCCCCATCGGTGCTCCGATTTTGTGTGGGTACTTCAACGAGTTAATTAGATTCCAGGTACACCCAAAATTCACTACTATAGAATTATGATATAACCACCCCAAGAGACGTCCCGATTTTAAAATTGGGTAGTTAAAAAAGAAGGCGGTGGCATTTTTGTAATTATGTGTACATAGGGAAAACTTTAGACGTACCAAATTTGAATTTGGGACACTTAAAGTTCTTTCTGGCATGCAATCTAAATTTTCCAAATTCTTTTAGCTGGGTTTAGACGTTCCAAATGGCATTTGGGACGCCTAAAGGTGAGTTTAGGCATCCCAAAACCATTTAGGACACCTAAAGTCCCTACCTTTTCATTTGGGATGCCTTTCCTGCGCAAGTCAGACACTTGTCTAACATGCGTCTTCTCAACCCACCTTCCTTCCTTTTTGACCAAACAACTCCCCCGTTCATTTATTTTCTTGACCATTCTTCAACTTTACTCTTCCTCCTCCTTTCTTTCATTGTAGGCTGTCGACACACACCCCTCTTCCACACAGCTTCTTGGTTTTTTCCTCCACTTCCTTCCATTTACGATGACACACACACCACCTAGGGCTCCACAGTGTCTTGGTTTTTTTGTCTCCTCCACCTCGTTCCTTATACCATGGTCTTCTTGCTTTCTCCACCCTCCGATGTAGCTCCTCCACCGTCCGTACACCTCTCCAACGTCTTCTCACTACCTCTCCATCGTACATAACCGTTGGCTTCCCCCCTTCTTCATTAGGTTATTTTATTTTTTTTGAAATATAAATTTACTTGAAGAAATTAAATTTAAACTTGCAATGTGAAATTATTATAATATACTCACTTTAAAATGTACAAAAAAAGAATATTTGTTTTAATTGTTGGCATAGAGATGAGTTTGTTAATTGTGCTTATATATTGGCTAAACAGGACGTTAATTTTTTTAGTGAAAATAATTGAAAAGCCTAGCCAATGGGAAATATCACATTAATATGAATGCTTTTATTCTATCTGGGAGATGATTGAGAACAATGCAAACAAAAATAACTGGTACGTAGGCTTGAAATCATTGTTTTTTGGCCAGAATCACAAAATCATCGCTTGAAAACAAAAATATTCTATCTAGGAAATGATTTTGTTTTTTGGCCAGAATCACAAAATCATTGTTAGCTAGTAGTTATGCAATATATTGTTTGTTTGATATGTTTGGACCTTGGAAATGTTTGTTTTATATGTTTGGAGCTTGGAAATTGAGATGGAAAATACGTATATATATTATTATAAATAAATGAAGCTATTGCATGATTTTGATGAAATGAACAATAATTAAACAGAGTAATATTTGTTTCTTTAATATGATTGATTTTATTTTTTTAGATTAGATTAGTAAGATTATTAATGTAGTTTCCTTAATATAATATAGTAAGTAGTATGATTATTATTCGTGTAGTGGAGAGATAGGGTTGCTTGAAATTTTGGGATGTCTTACTTTTAAGGGAAAATGCTATCGAAGTTTTTGTTGAAAAAAGTGAAAAAAATGCAATCCCATCATATAACGTTGACAATTGTACTAAACGTGTGAGTGTTGTTGGGAATGGCTTAGTTGGTAACAAAATGGATCATAGTTGGATGAATGCTTTGAGAACTAGTGAAGAATATGAGAAAGGGGTGGAAGAATTTATTGAATTCGCTAGAAAGAATGCTCCAGCAAAAAATGGGAAGTATTTTTGTCCTTGTGTCAATTGTTTGAATGAGAGTCGAAAGGATGTTGATGTCATAAAGGATCACTTCCTTTATGATGTTGATGTCATAAAGGATCACTTCCTTTATGATGGACACCTAAAGTCAAGATAAGTCATAATACCATTATATTTGCACAGAAATCATTAAATCTGAATAGAAAACTTAGCAAACTAGAAAATGATCATTAGTGAACTTGTAAAGTACAAAATTAAGCTTTGAATCAACATCTTCCCATAAAACCCTATATACAACCATGTTAGCAAAAATAAACCAGAAAATAACAACAATCTTACCCCAATACAGAAAAGCTACCCAAAACTAAACTCCAACTCCCCATATCAAACCATAATAGCTCAGAAACCATCACATATCCTTCTCCCCCGTTTTGTCAGCATCAGAAAGGGGCTGAGGAAAAGTGAGATCAGATGGTGGGGCAAATAGTACCATGGTAGTGGAAGGGTCAACTGGCTCTGGCTCAAAAAGTGGAGATGATAGCTGAGGAATAGAGGCTGCAAGTGGTGGAGAAGGCGACCAATCATAAGTGACATCAACATTGGAATCCAGATTTGTGAAGAGAACATGAGTTTGTGTTTGAGGGGGTGAAGTCGTGGCCTGAGTAGACTCAGATGGCACCTCAGAAGAAGTAGTCAGAAAATGAGTGTGCAAGAAGATTTCCATATCAGTGATTCTTCTCGACATATCTTCTTGAGTCTTGAACATCAAGTCAAATTTGGTATTCGCCTTGTCCACCAACTTTAAGACTTGTAACTCTATCGTGTTCACTAATTTCTTATACTCATTCATCAATTACTTTTTCAGACCAGTCACAGCTTGATTGATTACTTTAGCCAGATGGGTTGAAAGTGATGCATTCAGGAAAGATATAGGTGGAATGGAACCTTGAGCAGAAGAATGAGCCTCATCACCTATCGATGGAGTGGCTTCTTTCTGAGATGTAGCCCTGGTTTAACTCACTGGAAGATTGATACTCATATATGTCAATTAAGTCTTGCCAAACCTCGAAATAGTTACCCTCTCAGTTCCCTCAAAATACCATACTTTATTTTTCTTGAGAATGAGAGAGACAATTTGTGGATATGGTATGGTGGCGGATCTTGATGAAGAAAACTGAAATCTTCTCATCTTACTAAAAATAAGTTCCCCCACATTTCTTCGTTGACCGGCTAGGAAAAAAGCTAATAAATAGTAATCTCTTGAGCAAAATGGTTATAGTTTTTGGATTTGTTAACAATGCTATGAGAGTATATGTAGTGAAGGACACGAATAGAATCAGACATGTCAATAGGCTTAAAGTTAAGAGGGCATGTTAGGTCATTTTCTCTTAAAAGCTGGAAGGCTTCATTGGCTGAAAGAGTGGGTGGATCAGAAGGTGGTGCAACATAACCAAAAATGTCATTAATGATAGTACAGAGGGTGCATAAGGAATATGAACACTCAGCAAAGGATCATAAAATCCAAGAAAAGGATAAAAATCCAAACCATAGCTTTTTATCAGATAATCTAAGTCCACATAAACTAAAGGACAAAATTGTCTATGTGCAAACTCAGAATCATATACCTTTTGTTTCAGTGCCTTCAGTTCCTTAACATTAAAGTCTTCAGGAGGATTTGTGACTTGTTCTTCCTTTGGAGCCTGCGATGTGGAAGGAACCCCTGAAGCAGCCGCATTGGACTGGCCAACTTGATGTGAACTTGAGGCACCGGCTTGTGAGGCAATTTTGCCAACCAATGCATCAAGCATTGACTTCTCTATTGCTTCCTGTAGTTGCATATTGAAAGAGTCATATGAGGAAGAAGATTGTTGTGGTTGCTCTGTGTCCTTCTTTCCTCTTCCTGTGACTTCTTTAGATTGAGACCAAGTGACAATAAGTTCTTTAAAAACCACTCCCTTTGGTTTCTTTTGCGAAGGTTGATCCTTCTTAGCCATTTGAGGCTTAGGGTGAGGTTTTTTGGTTGGAGTTCTTTTTTTGGTTTTGGGTTTAGGAGGAGGTGTAGGAGTAGAAGATAGAGAAGGTGTAGGAGATAAGGATGTGGCCACCGGAGTCTCTGAAGCACTAGCAGCTGAATGAGTGGGTGAAGGCGAATAGGATATTTGGGAAACAACAGGAATCTTAGTTCTAGCCATTTAGAAACGAAATGGGAATCATAGATTTGCTAAGGACTTAGAGAAAGATTTTCAGAGATTTTCTTCGGTTAGGGCACGAAATGAGAAGCTTGAAGGATAAATCTCACCTTATGAAGATTATTGAGGAGTTATAATGGTGATTTGAAGCAATTTAAGGTGTTAATCGATGGGTAACGTTCGGAGGTGAAGAGATACGCCCTTCGAGTGATGCGACGCTTCGAGTGAGAGGAGGAAGTGCGATGGTCTAAGCTATCGTGTAACTGATATAAGTGCCAACACTCGAGTGACAACCTTAGTGCTCAAGTGTGACCATATTGTGCTCGAGTGATTTTCAAACAAATCTAATAAAGCATGTAAAAGCGTACCTGATTTAAATATATCTTGTTATATTTTTCATCTTTGTACTCAAATCCTCCAAAATCATTTGAGTAACCATGCTTTGAATAAGTATTTGTATAAATTTCTTCCTTATGCTCTAGTTCTCTTGCTTTACTTCAGGTAAATTCATACCATGCTTGAGTAAAGTTCTTCCCTCACTCGAGTAAGATCTGTCACTCTTGGTATGCTTAAGTGAGTTTCAAGAGTTCTTACATACTCTGTTAATCCCTGTTTTACATAGTCTAAAGCAGAGTATATGCTATAGTTCTAGACTTAAGCATTGTTGACAGAATCCAGTGAGAATGAACTTGGCACTCGAGTGACACTTCCAGTGCTAGAGTGACAAACCTGAAAAAACAATTTCTACATACTCCGATGCCTGAGTCAGTAAGGTTATCATCAAAAACTCATTAAACATAATAATTGACAAGAAAAAACTTACAACTCATTGGGATTAACCATTCCCAATTCTCTTCGAATATATAAGAATTGATCTTTAGCTATAAGCTTTGTGAATATGTCAATGAGTTAAAGACGTGTTGGCATGAATTCTACTTTAACATCCTTCTTTTGCACATAATCTCGAATGAAATGATGTCGGATATCTATATGTTTGTTCCTTGAATGTTGCACAGGATTTTTGGCTAAGCTAATAGTGCTAGTGTTGTCACAATGAATCAGAATCTCTTTTAAGTATATCCCCAAATCCTGAAGTTGTTGCTTCAACCATAGTACTTGAAAACAACAACTTGCTGCAGCTATATATTCATCTTCAGTAGAAGATAATGACACTGTGTTCTGCTTCTTGCTAAACCATGATACTAGAGAGCCTCCAAGGAATTGACATTGATCACTAGTACTTTTCCTGTTAGTTTTATATCCTTCATGATATGAATCTGAATAGGCCATCAAATATTCGTTTCCTCTTTTTGGATACCATAGGCCAAGTTCTGTAGTGTCTCCCAGGTATTTGAAGATTCTTTTCACAGTCTCTGCATGTGATACCTTAGGAGCATATTGATACCTTGTACACATTCCAACACTGAACTGTATATCCGGCCTGCTTGCTGTAAGATAGAGTAATGAACCAATCATTCCTCTATATTTAGTGATGTTGTAATTAGGACCTATTACCTCAGCATCCGATAATGTTGTAGAACTCATTGGAGTATCAGCTCCATTAGCATTGTCCAATCCATACTTCTTCAACATGGACATCTCACATTATGGACATCTCAAACTCTCCCTGCATAATCTTGGAAAATTCTTGACACATAGATTCGTTAGTAGCACCGAAAATAATATCATCAACATAAATTTGAACAATTAGAATATCATCTTTGTTATGGTTAATGAAAAGAGTTGTATCCACTTTTTCTCTGACAAAGTTTTGATCAAGAAGAAACTTTCTTAGTCTTTCATACCAAGCTCTAGGTGCTTGTTTCAAACCATATAAAGCTTTCTTAAGTTTGAAAACATGATCAGGCTTTGTTTCATCTTCAAAACTAGGAGGTTGTTCTACATATACTTCCTCCATAATATAACTATTTAGAAAAGCATTTTTCACATCCATTTGATAAAGTTTAAAACCTTTAATGCAAGCAAAGGCTAAGAGTACTCGTATTGCTTCCAGTCTTGCCACTGGAGCATATGTTTCCTCATAATCAATACCTTCTTCTTGATTATAGCCTTTGGCTACCAATCTTGCTTTATTTCTCACAATGATTGTTGATTCATCAAGTTTGTTTTTGAAAACCCATTTGGTTCATATAATCGAGTGATCTTTAAGTCGAGGAACCAAATCCCAAACTTGATTTCTTCGGAATTGATTTAATTCTTCTTGCATAGCAATCACCCAATCATTGTTAGATAAAGCTTCTTCTATATAAGAAGGTTCAATCTTAGAAGTAAAAGCAGAAAAAGTTACCTTATTAAGAATTCTATTTCTGGTTTTGACACCTTCGTGAATATCTCCAATTACTTGATCAATTGGATGATCTTTAATATGTCTCCATGCTTTTGGTTGAGCATGATCAATGACATCTTCTATATTTTGAAAATCATTTGTTTCAAGATCATTCTGTTTTGAAATAGTTTTATTTTTCTTTATCAAATCCATTTCTTCTTCATCAAAATGCTTTGTCTGAGAGTCAAGTTCATCAAACACATCATGAATGGATTCTTCAACTACACATGTTCTTTTATTAAAAACTCTATATGCTTTACTTCTATTAGAATATCCTAGAAATAAACCTTTATCAAACTTTGAATCAAATTTACCCAAGTTTTCTTTACCGTTGTTGTGAATGAAGCACTTGTATCCGAAGATATGTAGATGAGCAAGATTTGACTTTATTCCTTTATAGAGTTCATATGGTGTCTTTCCAAGTGACTTGTGAATATATGCTCGATTTGAAATGTAGCATGCGGTACTCATTACATCTACCCATAATACTTATGACATTTCTTTTTCATTAATTATTGCTCTTGCCATTTCTATGAGGACTCTATTCTTCCTTTCTACTACTCCATTTTGCTGGGGTGTTCTAGGTGCAAAGAAGTTGTGATCTATTCCCTCGTTGTTGTAGTAGTCTTCAAAGAGTTGATTATCAAATTCTCCTTCATGGTCTGTCCTAATAGAAATAATAGAAATACCTTTCTCATTTTTCACCTTCTTAACAAACATAATAAATTCAACAAATGTTTCATCTTTTGAAGCAATAAATATAGTCCATGTAAATCTTCTAAAATCATCGAAAATTACTAAAGTATATAGATTTCCTCCAAAACACTCTTGCTATGAAAGAGGTAAGCTTCACCCAAGAGGGGGGTGAATTGGGTGATGTGATAAATTTTTCGTTTGATGTGGTGATATGACAATAGTTGTAGATAGAGTAGAGTTAAGAGGATTAGTACACAGAGAGTTATACTAGTTCGGCCCAAAAACCAGGCCTACATCCAGTCCTCAGAGATCAAGACCTACTGAGATTTTCACTATGCTTCCAAGATTCAATGGGCTCTCAGAATGCCACAAAACAACAACCGTCCTCGAATGGACTACGAACATAAATATTCTAACACTCAGAAATTTCTCTCCCCCTTACGACAAGTCTTACGTGCAGAAAAACAACCTATGACCTTTTTGTCTCGCTTACGTATACAAGTCTTATGAGCAGCAACGTTCTCTCTTACTTACACCACTGTAAGTCTTACGAGCAACAATGTTCTCTACTGCTTGTATCTTATAAGTCTTTTGAGTAGAAGGTTTTACTAGGAATTTTCTCAACTGCTTCTCTCATAAGGATATCTACCCTCTCAAGGTCCAAATACCTTGAGATCAAATGAAAATAGAATTTGAAGTGTATACAGACTATCTTACAGAGCAAATATGATAAACACTGAAGAACGATATGAATATAGAGAAAATGTGAATAATAGAGACTTGTGAATTTGCTTATGTGAATTCTTGCACTTCGTTGTTTTTGATGATCTCTGGAACTCTGTATTTATAGACATTTGTTTTTGCCCGTTTGAATAATGATCATTGTGGAGTGAGGCATGTTACTGTGGAGCGAGGCATGTTACTTTTGAAATCTTTGAACACGGTAGGTACGTGCTTGGATGATTGTAATGATATTGTCTGCCATTGTTTGACTTCCTCAGTGTTTTTCTAATTCAAACATTCAAACCCCTGTATCACACTTATAATACATGTTAAATGATGTAATATAATAATAATAAGTGAAAATGTAATGAATAAATATCATTAAACCATATTCGGATTGAACGCTGTAAGACTGGTGCGTTTTGGCTTCTGGCAGAGTCTCACTCGAGCACTAAGGGGCTCACTCGAGTGCAATACCATATTTTCACCTTTTGCTTCAGTTTTGCACTTGCACTTCCATAGATTTTGAGAGAGTGTATTTTCACACTTGCGAGTGATGTGGGACCTCACTCGAGCACAACTCCTCCTGCTCGAGTGTTCTTGTATTTTTCACTAAGAACCATGTCTCTAGACAACACTCGCATACCATTTTAGCAAGAGTGTGCTTTTACACTCGCAGGTGATGTGGGCCCTCACTCGAGCATACATACTCCTACTCGAGTGAGAAGTATATTCTTCTATAATATACTCTTATCTTCAGCACTTGCATAAGAATTGAGAGAGTTAGATTTCTCACTCGCGAGTGCTGATGTATCACTCGGGCATATGAACTCTCACTCGGGCATGCTTATGCTTCTCTGTTCTGCATGACTCTCGGCCAAACACTCGCAGTCCCTCACTCGCTAGTGCTCGGGTGCAAAACAACTTCATGCTTGAGTGTTAGTTATAGTGCTCGAGTGCATAAGTAAGATTGATAGTAATTGCTCTCGGCTAAACACTTCTTGTCTAACACTTACATGTGCTTGAGTGTAAAAGAGGTTTATGCTCGAATGCTAGCTCCATTGCTCGAGTGCAATAGTAGAACTGACAACAATTACTCTCAGGAAAACACTTTCTGTCCAATACTGGTATCTGCTCGAGTGCAAAACAGCTTTATGCTCGAGTGCTAGCTCTGTTGCTTGAGTGCATCAGCAAAAGCTTACAGCAGACATCTCTAAACTTTGCCATATGCATTTGGTACCTTTGCAATCATTATCTAAACTTGTAAAAACATACTTTGCACACAATTACCTTTTGTTATCATCAAAACTTGGAATCTAACATGCTGGACCTACCAAATCCATATAAAGTAATTGTAAAGGTTTGGAAGTAGAAATCTCATACTTTGTTTTGATTGAAGATTTAGTTTGTTTACCTTTTTGAAAAGCTTCACAAATCATGTTATCTTTGAATTTTAGTTTAGGAAGACCAACAACTAAATCTTTTCTAATCAGTTTGTCAAGTTGGTTTAGATTAACATGAGCTAGACGCTTATGCCAGAACCAACTTTCCTCTGAACTGCTAAGAAAACAATTTTCAGAAGAATTTGAATTTAAATCAATAGTATAACAGTTACCATCCCTTTGAGCTCAGATCTTTGCCTTGATGGATTCTTTATTAAGCGGCAGATCTTTCTTGTTTACTATCAAGCATTCGTTTGAATCAAAGATCACCCAGTTATCTCTATCAGTGCTTTGACTTATACTCAAGAGGTTGTGGCATAATCCTTTAACGTAATATACAACATTTATTTGAACACCATCGTATTTTCCCACTTCACCAATTCCAGTAATACGTCCAAATTAGTTACCTCCAAAAGTTACCTTTCCTCCTTCTCTGGTTTCTAGCATGGTGAACTTATTTTTGTTATCAGTCATGTGTCTCGAGCATCCACTATCAATGAAACACTTGTTTGCTCGTGATGCTTTGAGACATACCTAGAGTAAGGTGATCAAGTTTTAGGTACCCATACTTTCTTGGGTCCTTTTTGGTAAGTATGCAATATTTTTGGTCCATGTGTCCCTTTCGGAACCCATTTATACGTGCCAATGACTTGTCCTTTTCTAACATAACATGATGAAGTATAATGTCCTTTCCTATTACAATAGCTGTATAATGCAAATTGATTTGATGTATGCACAGAATTCTTGAAATATTTGAGATAAGTTCTACTGCTATTTTTCTTATTTCCTCTATTTTTATCATGATCAGACTTATATCCAATTCCAGATTTATCAAAGGAAACTCTCTGAGAATTTAGAATAACTTTAAGAGTTTCACTTCCTTTAGTAAATTTTTCCACAGTTTTTTTAAATATCTTATTTTCTTATCTTTTTCTTCACATACTTCGCATTATGATACGACAGTATTTTCTAATTCTTTTACTTTCTTCTTGTAACTAACCATTTCTTTAGCTACCTTGATGAATTCAGTATGCAATGCATTATATTCATATAATAACTCATCATAAGTAGGTTCAGAGTCACTTACCTCAGAATTTGATTCTTCTTCTTTGGCTACCAAGCATAGATTTGCCACTTCGTCGTCGCCATTTTCTTCATCCGATGAGCTATCACCCCAAATAGATGATATGTATACTTTCTTCTTCTTCTTCTTCTTCTTGTCTTTGTTTCTGAAGCATTCGGATTTGATGTGTCCAGGCTTCCCACATTCATAGCATACTATCTGTTGCTCCTTGTTTTCTTTCTTGCTTGGTCCACCTTTGTAACACCCTCACCGTAATTACATCCGGATTATGAAATTAAAGTGAAATAGAGACCAATAATTACAAAACAATATTTTCAATTTCCTATCTTCTAGATAGGGTATTTACAAAATAGTTCAAAATACTAGTAATTTGGTCTCACATTCAATTTCGAATAAAATTACCTGCACAGGTTAATCGCATTTATAAATATCAGAGCGCACAACTAAAATCCCGGCAAGTCCCCGGGTTACATATATATGTTGGGCGTATCATTTTTCCCAAAAATAGGGATTACATAACCAAAGTAGTATTTACAACCCTAAATATATACAATAATCCTGTTCTCAAAATAGATAACCAACAGTTTCAAGTCAAATATCTCTAAGAAGTCCTATCCGCTCTTGGTTATCCGCTTTTCCCTGGAGCCACTTGCCCTGTCTGAAAGGTTAGTCATAGGAAAGAGTGAGATTCAAAAGAATCCCAGTAGTAACAAATCATTCATACCACACCTAAACACATAGCCTGTAAGCAAATCATCATACAGCAGTAGAACGAATCACACTCCACCCTCATCCCCTTTTACCGCCGGGAAGGCACACCTTTCTAACCCGAACCGTTGTTAGCGACTCAGGGACTGTTGATGTGGCAATGCATATACATAGCCTTATTCACAATTGGCCCATCGGCCTTCACAAATAACCTTTCGGCCTCTCACATAATCACACATATCACACCCCATCCTCATCCCCTTTTACCGCCGGGAAGGCACACCGTCCTAACCTGAATCGTTATTAGCGACTTAGGGACTATTGGCATGGCAGTGCTTACACATATCCACAAATGTCGCGGCATACAAATTCATCACAAATCAATGATATAACACACATACAATGCATCACATATGGTATAAAAGAAAAAGTCACTACCTTGTTCTTTCCGATTGTGCTTTGGCGCAGGTGGATCATGAGCAGGGCAAATATCGAATCCTATAAACCAAAATTAAGGACGACGAATTATTACCTATTCTAATTCTTTAATAACTCATAATACTTGGGTTGATTATCACTATGGTCATTTAATCAAGTCAACTAAGGAGCTAAAGTGGTCAATTAACCTAAAAGGCCAATTTCTAACCTCAAATTTCCACAATATTACATTATGCCATAAAATCTTCAATTTTCGCATAGGTGACCAATCTGCCAGAATTTTTCAGCATCTTTGAAAAATCATAACTAATTCTAGAAAAATCAAAATGAGGTGATCCCAAAGCCTATTGAAATCTCTTGAAGTCCTCTTCATAGGAAAAACATGAATCATTACCAGAAATCATCACAAAATTCCAGAATTACACAAAATTCCACACTGCTCCAGAATTAGGTCCAGTTTCGACATCAAAATATGGGCAACCATAACTCCCAGCTCAAAAAACGAAATGACACAAATTATATATCCATTTTCAAGCTTGGAATGTGAGCTTTAAGACTGAAAATTTTCAGAATTTTTAGACACCAATTGCCCATTAAAAATGTTCCTACAAACTGACTGCCCTGCACAGAGTTACACTTGACAGTTTTTCGAATTTTCAACCAATGTGTCCAATGTCTTCAAAATCAACAACCAAACCTATTCCTACATAATTTTTCGTGTAGAACATAATGGTAACATCAAAATGAACAAATTCCCACTCATTCCCTATGTCCTGTTTTGGCAGAATTTTAAGGTATTTCACAACAAACAACCACTTCACTATCTAATCACTAAGCTTAGCTCATTTGCCTCCAAACCAACATATAAGCACATACATAGGATGAAAGCTTCATGATCCCTAATATACCCTAAAAAACCAAAATTAGGGCTGTCACAATAGCCCACCACAACTCAGCTAATTAAAGCATCATATATATCAACATAATGCTCTTACTCACCTCTTGCTTCTTCTTGTGTTCTTTTCTTGATTCCTCAACTTTTGTTCTTGCAAGGTGGCTGAAAACTCCTCTTCTTCAAAAAAAAAAAAAACCATAGAAATGAAGCTAAGGAAGAGAGGAACAAGTTTCATGAAGGTCACTTGAGCCATAGATGAGGTTAAGGAGGTGAAAATCCATGTAGAATATCTTACCTCAACTTTGTTCTTCACTTTCTCTTATCTTGCTGAACTTGGCCGACCTTGAGAAGAGGTGAGAGAGTGATTTATGATCAGCTTTCTCTTCCCTTATCCTCTTAATATCTGACCGAAAATGTGGCCCAAAGAGAATGAAAAGTTGTGGTGGAAAATAATTCTCTTTACACAAGCTTATGCCATGTTGACTTTGTTCATTTGATTAAGTTTTCTCTTGCCTCTTCTTTTCTTGTTTTTGGACGTGATATGGGCTGCCCAAATGGAGAATTATTATTCACCAACATGTTCTTCAAAAGGAGGAAGGATTGACCAATTGCATGAACTTGCATAGCCATTGGTTACACAAATTTTCTAGTTGCAATTTTTGACTTTTCAAGGACAAAAGTGAAGAAGTGTATGAAGTAAATTTTCTTTCTTTCCTCTCTTTAAAATCTGACTGAATTGGATGCTTGAAAGAGGTTAAAGCCTTATAAAATGTCTCTTGGCATCTCTTCAATTTATCATATTTAATTGCCTTTTGTTGCAATTGTTGACAAGTCATCATCCTTTTACAACTTGGTCAAATTGTCTCCTCTTGCTTTCATTTTGAGTCAAGCATCATTTCCTCTTGCTTTGTGTCATGCCTTACACGAGATTATGGTTCTTTGAAGAGGAAAAATGATCTTTATAATATCTCCTTGAATAATATACTTTATGTTGAATTAGCATATGTTAATTAGACTTGTTGACTTCTCCTTTTTGTGTTTGACCAAAAATGCTTCCATGTGTCTCATATTATGGAAAAAAATAAATATTCTCCTCACATTTCTCTTCCATAAGCCATTTTCCCCTTCTTCTCATGTTCAAATTAGTCCTTTAGTCAATTTTTTGACTTTAGTCGAAAAGACTAAATAGTTATCTCAAGTTAATTAGAACTAAAGTCATAACAAAAATTCCAGAAGTAATTTTGTCATTAATCCCATAATCTATTCTGTACATTTAGCTCTTAAATACATTTTGGGATATTACAACCTTGATAATTTTTGAAGTTCTTTCAGCCTCTTCTATAGAACTTCTTGAATTTTCTCACGATCATTCCCTTATCATCATCATCTGGAACATCTTCATTTTCAGAAGATTCTTCTTCCTTGATAGCTTTAAGTGCAACTCCTCTTTTCCTTTTATCATCGAACTCTTCTAGTTCCTTCTTGAATCTCAACTTCCCTTCATACTCAGAAAGGCTACCAAAGAATAACAGAGACTCGTGAATTTGCTTGTGTGAATTCTTGCACTTCATTGTTTTTTCTGGTCTCTGGAGCTTTGTATTTATAGACAGTTGTTTTTGCCCGTTTGAATAATAATCATATTTACTATATTTACTCGAGTGCAATACTATATTTACCTTCCTGCTTCAGCTTTAGGTTTGCACTTCTATGTGATTTTGAGAGAGTGTGTTTTCACACTTACGAGTGATGTGGGACCCCACTCGAGTGCTTCTTCATTTTACACTATAAGCCACGTCTCTGGACAACACTCGCACCCTACTTTATCAAGAGTGTGATTTTGCACTTACAGGTGATGTGGGCCCTCACTCGAGCATACTTACTATTACCCGAGTAAGAAGAATATTCTTCTGTAATATACTCTTTGTCTTTAGCACTTGATCAGAATTGAGAGAGTTAGATTTCTCACTTGCGGGTACTGAGGTATCACTCAGGTGCATGTACTCTCACTCAGACATGCTTATTCTTCTCTGCTTTACATGACTCTCGGGCAAACACGCAGTCCCTCACTCGCTAGGACTCGGGTGCACATAAGGCCATCACTCGAGTACAGAGACTGTGCTTGAGTGAAGTGTTGATATCTTGTTTCTGACTTTGCTCTCTTTCAAATACTTTCTATCCAACACTTTCATGTGCTCGAGTGCAAAACAGCTTGATGCTTGAGTGTTAGGTCTATTGCTCGAGTGCATCAGTGAAACTGACAGCAATTGCTCTCTGTCAAATACTTTCTGTCCAACACTTGCTTGTGCTCGAGTGCAAAAGAGCTTGATGCTTGAGTGTTAACTCTATTGCTCAAGTGCATCAGTAAAATTGACAACAAACACTTCTAAACTTTGTGAAATACATTTGGTAATCTTTTTAACCATTGTAAAGTATGAATTTCTTACCACAACACATAATGATCTTTTGTTATCATCAAAACTTGGAATCTAACAAAAGGTTCTATTGCTGAATTTGTTTGAAGATTCATTGGGAAGAATTTTAATTAATAAGAATTCAAGTTTAGCAAATTTTTAATGCTTCTTTCACCATTAAAATTCATCTTCTACGCCGGCATAATAGTATATCCAAGTTGTCAAAATATGCTTATAACTCACATTTTCTTGACTAGCCTAAAGTTTTCAACATGTGTCCCATTAAACTAAAGAAGAATTTAGTTTGTTGCTACAAGCACCCCCAATATTTTGTTCATTTCTTTTTTCTTTTCTTGGTGAAAATATGTTGTTTATTTCTGGTTCGGCAGAAACACTGTTAGGACCATAACTTAGTGGTTGTCAAAGCCCACAAAACTCATGTTGATCTCAACTTAGCTTTAGTACATCACCATGTCTTGTTAAGTTCTCTATATCACAAGTCCGTATATATACATATACTCAAACATGTAATCTCAAGTAAAAGGTTATATGATTTTGGGTAGGACAAATATAAAGTTATTAGTATGGTATCTTTAAAGTCTTTCAATTGAAGATCAACAATTTAAGCCAGAACCCTATATTTCCAAATCTAATCTCTTCTTTCTCCACTTTACTTCCGTCCCATTTCACTTCACTTACATTAGGTAGAACCCTATATTTCCAAATATAAAGGTTTCACACATTTGAGTCACTGAAATAACATCACAACTAGACATTACATCTACACCAATATTAATATCAGCATTACCTTGAAACTATAAAAGCATTGAGTTCTTATATCAGGAAATAAATATTTGAAATACCTTGTGACTAAACTATGATCAAACTTGTGATTGATTGGCTGAACAATGAGGGCACCATCTACCCCTGCTTCCTTGCATTGTGGAAAAATTGAGTTCACATGTACCATATTAAAACACAAAAAGTTGTGAACAAAAGTAGGAGCAAGAGAAAATAAATTTACAAACAATGGTACCTTATTCCATGTTATAACTATTTATTTAAAGCAAAGGAGAAATCAGACTACACAGAATTACAGTAAAGATATTAGTACTCATATTAAAGAAAATGAAGGCATTCTATGCGATATAATATCCAATTAGTTTCCATATTCCAGCAATTGGGACACACAAGGGTTACGTCACAGAAGGGATGGAGATTAGAAGAAAATATAAGAGCCACGTATCTATCTATCTCCTAAGTGTTACAGCAAAGTTGCAATGTCACGAAAAATATTTATAGCTGGAAAGAGGCGTACCTGGAGCAGAAAATTGACATGTCCGGGTAAAGTAGGCTCTTGACCAGGAAAGCAAGGGAATTACTCGCGGCCTTCAAAAACAGAGGAGGAAAAAGCTATGAGCATCATCTGTATAGTAATTTACTTTTCATGCTTTTCAGTTTTCAAGACAAAAACCAAAAGAATATTGTTAGAACAAATCTCATATTGTCAGGGATTAGGAAACGTATTGACTAAGGAAAACATATTGTAATAGTAGGAAATGTAATTCTCATCTGTGTATATAACCATGCATAATTGTACATTAATATCAATGAATTTTAAACCTTTATTTTAGTACATGGTATTAGAGCACTACTTCTGCCTTCAGTTCATATTTTTCTGGCCAAGCACATACTTTTTCCATTGAACCACAACTCAGATCTTTCTTCTCCGATAACTTTTTGAGGACACATGCCACACCATCGCATTCTACAACTCCATATTGGTGTAACCTTGTGGTGGTGTCCATTTTTGATCAATGGTGATATTTCACTTGTCGCTGCTTCATCCACCATATAATACACGCGCTGGCACGTGAAGCATATTCCAGCGAGATTTTTTGGTACTTTCAATGGCGTTTTGATAGACTCCTCCACCTTGTCCCATCCTTGGTGGCTATCTGATCCAAATCTCACTTTTAATTGTTGGGTACCTCTTGATTTTTTGCCTTCTCTGTGATTTTTTGAAGTACATATGTGATATTCACAACTTCCCTATTGGTTAAGACATTCCACAGTGCAGCCACCTCAACTTTTAAGCTCCTGTGCTCTCTTAGACTGCCTCTCTCTTGTTCTAAGTCTCACCGAGAATAGCACTCCATGATTTTCTGTGGTATTTTTAGTTCCTCCTTTTGTCCTTGGTTAAGTTCGTTGCTTTTCTAATCATAAGTGTGCTTCTTTCTTAACTTAGAGTTCCATTTTGTTGTGTGGTCTTTGCCTTTTGTGGCTTGCTTCTATTCAGGTATTGTTAGCATCTGTAACCTTAGTTATCTCATTTTCATTAGCTCATATTGGATTACTATCGTGGTTGATTATTCTACATGGGTGAATCCAAGACATCTAATATGTTGCCTATGTCTGCTAAAATTACCGAATCAAAATTTTTTTGAACAAATTATAGTGATTGGAACAAGACTGTTAGGCTATATATTTTGGGCATTGAAAAAGAAGCTTACTTAACTCAAGATCCCCCTTCTAGATGACAAGAGTTTGGCTTGGTCAAGAGCAGATGCTGGAATTTTCTTTCAAATTCAGAACTTGATTGAACTATGGATTCTATCCTCTGTTAGTCACTGCAACACTGTAAAAGAAATTATGAGTTATCTTGAGTTTATGTTTTCCGGTAAAGGAAATATTACTCGGGTTCATGAAGTATGTAAGGGCTTTTATCGCTCTCAGTAACAAGGTCGTCCATTGAAGGATTTCTTACTGGACTTCAAGAGGTTATATAAAGAAATGAAGGTACTCATGTCTCTACAGGCGGATCTTCAGACACGTATTGAGAATCTAGAACTACATGCTATCATCAATTTCCTTAAAGTTCTTAATCCCTCTTATGAGACCATCCGCTCTCAAATTCTTACTAGTCAGGAGCTTCAATCTCTTGAAGATATGTCCTCCCGAGTACTTCATGCTGATAATGGGTTCATGTGTCTAATAATTCGAATGCCAGTGCTTTGGCTGGGCGTGGGCTATTTGACAACAAGATTTTTGGTTCTAAACAGAGATATAGCGCTACCCCAAATATGCCCTCTAAAAGTATTATCTACAATTATTGTAATGAGTCTAGTCATATTAAGAAAAATTGTTGAAAGTTACAACATAAGTAGCAACATAATCAGCATATGGTTTTGCCCATATTGCACAGACACCTGATCAATCAGAAGCTGGTACATCATCTACAGGGGCACTAGCTATAGGTAATTCGTCCTTTGGTCTTGCTACTACCTCCATGAAGTGGGTCATTGATTTTGGCGCTACCGACCATATGACATGTAACCATCATTTATTTTCATCGTATGCTCCTTATGCCAACCCATCCTCCATATTTGTCGCCAATGGTTCCCCTTTCTGTGTGCTTGGTTTAGGCACAGTTGACCCAACTCCATCTGTTTCATTATCGTCTGTTCTTAATATTATTGATCTTACATTTAATCTTTTATCCCCCCAGTAAAATAACTCATCATTTGAATTGTTTTATCTCACTATTCCTTAACTATTGTTTGATTCAAGATTTGTTAACGATGCAGATTATTTGTAGAGGCTACGAATCTGACGGCCATTACATTCTTGATAATAAGGTCCCATGTTCCGTTGCTTGATCTAGTGGGTCATCCCTTTTTCAAATCCATTATCGTTTGGTCATTGACACTTTTGTCCTTAAAGAAGTTGTATCCTCATTTTTCTTCTGTGTCTACTTTGGATTGTGAGTCTTGTCAGTTTGCTAAACACCATCGTGTGCACTTGGCACCTTGAGATAATAAATAGGCTATGTCCTTATTTGAGTTAGCCTATTATGATGTTTGGGGTCCTTGTTAAGTTACATCTCATACTGGTTTTCAATTTTTTATCACTTTTGTTAATGATAATTCACTCACAACTTAGCTTTACTTAATGAAATAGCATTTTGAATTGTTTTCTCATTTTCATAATTTTTGTACAGAAATTCATACTCAATTTGGCATTCATGTGAAAACCCTTCAAAGTGATAATGCGAAAGAATATTCTTAGCCTAATTCACAGACTATATGCAACATCATGGTATTCTTCAACAATCTTCTGGTATTGATACACCTGCACAAATTGGTGTTGTTAAACGAAAGAACCGTCATCTATTAGAAACTGCCTGAGCTCTTATGTTTCACTCCTTTATTCCTCAACCGTTTTGGGCTGATGCCGTGTCTACTGCATGTCTTCTTGTTAATCGCATGCCTTCGACTGTTTTCAATGGCGACACTCCATATTTCCTTATGTTTCCCAACAATAAGTTGTTTCCTATTAATCCTAAAATTTATGGTTGTGTTCTTTGTTCTGGATGTTCATCCAAGTGTCAGTAAACTTGATCCAAAATCTTTGAAATGTGTCTTTCTTAGTTATTCTCGTGTCCAGAAAGGTTATCGTTGTTACTCTCCTTATCTCTATCATTATCTTGTATCCATTAATGTAGTTTTTCATGAATGCTCTCCATTTTTCAAATCTTCGGTATTGCCTGAGTCCCCATCCACCACAACTGAACTTAATGATGTCCTATTCTATCAAATCCCTATCTCACTAGTACAAGCAGCTATTTCGGAACAGATATAATCAATGATGCTGATGTTGCTGCTACTCCGCCTTCACCAATGACTGCCTCGCCAACTCATTTTACTTCTGATAACCTTACACCTGATACCTTTTCTCCTGATATCTCTAATACTCTTGATCATGACTTACCTACTTCTGATTCCCTAAATTCTGACCCTGATGACCTGCCTATGACTCTCAAGAAAGGTACTTGCACCCCTTGTCTTCCAAAATGTTATACTGATTGTAGCTATCCTATCTTCTCATTTGTGGCCTACCAGAATTTGTCTCCTACGTTGTCCTCCCTTGTTGCCACTCTCGATTCCATCTCCACTCCTACCACACTTCACCAAGCCCTTACTCATCCTGGTTGGCGTACAATAATGAAAGAAGAATTTATGGCCCTAAAAAAGGCTGGTACTTGGACTCTTGTTGATCTACCTTCTGGGAAGAAGGCTATTGGATGCAAATGGGTGTTTATTGTTAAAACTAAAGCTGATGGTTCCCTAGAATGATTAAAAGCTTGATTATTTGTAAAAGGTTATGCTCAAACTTATGGTATTGATTATTCGGAGACTTTCTCCCCGATGGCAAAGTTAACTTCTGTTCGACTTCTTATCTCTCTGGCTGCTATCCATCTTAGGGATTTGCATCAACTTGATGTTAAGAATGCCTTTATGAATGGTGATCTCCTTAAAGATGTCTATATGGAGCAACCACCTTGGTTTGTTACTTAGGGGGAGTATGGGAAGGTGTGCTACCTCAGGAAATCATTGTATGGTCTAAAATAAAGCCCCCATGCCTGGTTTGACAGGTTTTATAGTGTGGTCAAGAAATTTAGATGGACTTAAAGCCAGTGTGATCATTCTATGATCTATAAGCAGTCAGATACAAGCATAATTCTTTTGGTTTTATATATTGATGATATTATAATTAATGGGAGTAATACTTTTGGAATCTTGCAACTTACAATCTTTCTTATTTCCCTCTTCTAGAAAAAAGACTTGCGACCATTGAAGTACTTTCTAAGTATTAAGGTTTTGAGAAGCAAGAATGCATCCTTTTGACTCAGAGGAAGTATGTTCTTAATCTCTTAAAGGAGACTGGAAAGCTTAGAGCTGCACCAAGCAGCATACTTATGATTTCAAATCCATTCCTAAATCTTAATGATAGCATGTTTGATGAGCTTCCTGATGACTTAAAAAAGAAAATTGATCTAGAGAAATTGAAGCCGTTTGCATCTCTTGAGAGATATAGAAGACTAATTAGGAAGCTGAATTATTTGGTAGTAACCTATCCTAATATAACCTCTCGGTCAGTAGGCTCAGCCAATTCATGGCATCTCCAATAGTGGCATAATAGGAAGCTTTAGAACATATCTTGTATTATTTGAAATCTCTAGGTTGTGGTATTCTTTTATAGATTATAGGCATATTAAAGTTGAGTGCTTTTGTGATACGGATCATGCAGGATCTAAGGCCACAAGACGATCTACTATAGGTTATTATGTGTTTGTTGGTAGAAACTTGATATCTTGGAGAAGTAAGAAAGAAGGGGTTGTGTCAAAATCAAGTGCAGAAGTGGAGTAGAGAGCCATGTCACAATCAATACAAGAAATTGTGTCGGTATTTCAACTCTTGAAGGAAATTTGCATCGTCATGACATTGCTTGCAAAACTATGGTGTGACAATAAAGCAACACTTCATATAGCATCGAACTCTGTGTTACATGAACGTACCAAACATATTGAAATTGATTGTCATTTTATTCGTGACAAGATTAAAGAAAATATTGTATCTACAGGGCATGTACAATCAAACGACCAGCTGGAGCTCTCACTTTGCATATATATCACAACATATTGATTTACCAACTTAACCAAAAAATCACAACATATATATCAAAAAGCATCAAATGCTTACCTCTTCACTTTGCCAAATCCAAAATCTTGATTCTCCAACTTTCAAATTTCTCTAACACTCAAACCACCACCTTTTAAGATTCTGAAACCCCCAAAATGGAGCTCTTAATGAGGTGCACAATATTAGAGAAGAGATTTAGGGCATTAGAGATCAACTAAAACATCAAAATCTCACATTTCTTCTTCCTTTTCTTCTTGGTCGCCGGAAGCAATGGAGAGAAGAGAGAGATGAGGAGATGAGAGATGAAAATGATGAAGTGTTTCTCATCCCTTGCCCATACTTCCCCACCGAATAGGAGAGAGAAAGGAGAGAAAAAGTGGGCTTTTGTCGTTTGTGCCACATCCAATGGTCCACCAAATGCCACTTGTCACCATCTTACTCACTCCCTCCATGAGCTCACATAAGTGCAAAGCATGGGATTCTGACCCATAGCCAATAGATCTCAACCCTTGATCTTTAATCTCTAATTACACTTATATATAATTTACATCACATTTCTCTAAAAGTGCTTAATTACACTAATTACAATTAATATCAAAGTCATTAGCCCTTAATCCCAACTTGGGTCATTGCAATTCTTCCCCTATTAAATAAATTTTGCCCTCAAAATTTGTCAAACTACTTGAGCCATGAACTCTGGATATCACCTTCGCATATCCTCTTCCGCTTCCCAGGTTACTTCTCTCTTTGTCATTCCCTTCCAGATCACTTTCACATAAACAATACTTTGGTGTCTGAGCCGTCGTTCTTCTCGATCAATGATCTATTCTGGCTCCACCGTATATGTGAAGTTATCTTGCAACTCTACTTCCTCATACTCAACGATGTGAGATGGATCCGGTTGGTACTTCTTCAAATGGGAAACATGGAACACATCATGAAGTCTACTCAAGTTCGGGGGTAGGGCTACTCAGTATGCAACATGCCCAATCCTTCCAAGGATCTCAAAAGGACCTATATACCTTGGGCTCAATTTCTTTCTCTTTATAACTCACCCAATACCGGTGACAGGAGATATTCTCAGAAACACATGATCACCGACCTCAAACTCCAGAGGCCTTCTCTTCTTATCTGCATAACTTTTCTACCGACTCTAAGCTGCAAGAAGCCTCTTACGAATGATTTGAATCTGGGCTGCGGTTTGATCAACAAGATCCGACCCATACAATTTCCTCTCAGACAATTCATTCTAACCCAATGGTGATTGGCATTTTCTTCCATACAACGCTTCATATAGCACCATCTGAATGCTCGCATGATAGCTATTATTATAGGCAAAATTTGTAGGAGGAAGAAAACGATCCTAACTCCCTTTGAAGTCAAGGACACATGCCCGCAACATATCCTCTAGGGTCTAAATAGTCCTCTCTAACTGTCCATCTGTCTGAGGATGATAGGTTGTACTGAATCTCAACTGAGTACCTAATGCCTCATGCAATGCCCTCCAAAATCTTGAATTAAAACGGGGATCACGATCGGAGATAATATTCTTCGGTATGCCATGGAGCTTCACAATTTCACGAATATAAATCTCTCTTAGCTTGTCCAGAGAGTAACTAGCATTGATCGGTAAAAAGTGCGCCGACTTCATTAACCGGTACACAATGACCCAGATCGCATCATAATTCTTGATCTTAGGCAATCCCACAACAAGATCCAGGGTCACACTTTCCCATTTCCATTCTAGAATTTCAGGGCTTTGCAACAAACCAGGAAGTCTCTGGTGCTCGATATTTACCTTCTGGCATGTGAGACACCGCGCCACATATTTCGTCACATCACTCTTCATTCCCAGCCACAAATACACAGATTCTAAATTATGGTACATCTTGGTCATACCAGGATGAAGAGTATACCGGCTCTTATGAGCCTCATCTAAGATTCTCTATCTTAACTTCGCCTTACGTGGAACACAAATTCTTTTCTGGTAGCGAAATAGTCCACTAGGCAACAAATCATAGCCCTGAGCTTCTCCCCGCTCAATTCTAGCTAGATTACGATGTATCCAGCCATCTTGCCTCTGAGCCTCTTCAATCTCAGCTCTCAAGCCACTTTCCCCTTGGGAAATAGTATAGTTGGCACAGATGATTTGGTTCGATAAATTCATATCACGAAAATTAGCGATCAACTTTCCCTCCTGTATCATCATAGCTGCCACAAGCACAATCTTTCGACTAAGAGCATCAGCGACTACATTTGCCTTGCCTGGATGATATTTGATTTCCAGGTTATAGTCCTTAAGCAACTCCATCCAGTACTGTTATCTCATATTCAATTCTTTTTTATCATACAGAAACTTGAGACTCTTATGGTCACAGTACAGTTCCACAATCACACCGTATAGGTAATGATGCCAAATCTTCAATGCAAACACAATGGCCGTAAGCTCCAGATCATGAGTAGGATAGTTCAATTTATGAGGTTTGAGCTGTCAAGAGGTATAGGCCACCACACGCCCTACTGTATAAGGACACACCCTAATCCCTGCCCACTGGCATCACTATACACAACATATGTCAAACTATGATCAGGTACAATCAACACAGGTGCCGTAGTCAACCTCTATTTCAGCTCCACAAAGCAATTTTCACAATGTTCATCCCACACAAATGGCTGATATTTTCTCGTGAGCTTGGTCATTGACAAAGCAATACGGGAGAAATTCTGAATGAATCTTCGATAATAGCCAGCAAGACCCAGAAAACTGCGTACCTCTACAATAGTTTCTGCCCTTTTCTAGTCCAGTACTGCTTCCACTTTACTAGGATCCACAGAGACCCCTTTTTACAAGATAACATGGCCTAAGAATTTCACTTCTGATAGCCAAAACTTGCATTTACTCAATTTGGCATAGAGTTGCTTCTCATGCAATATATTCAATACAATTCTCAAATGATGCTCATGCTCTTCTCTACTCTTAGAGTATATCATAATATCATCAATGAATACCACAACGAATTGATCCAAATAATATCAAAAGATACGGTTCATGTAATCCATGAAAACCGCAGGCGCATTGATTAGCCCAAATGGCATCACTAAGAATTCATAATGACCATACCTAGTCCGGAAAGCAATCTTCAGAACATCTTATGCTTTCACTTGCAGCTGATGATACCCCAACCTTAGATCAATCTTTGAAAATACACATGAACCAGATAGTTGATCTAAAAGGTCATCAATCCGGGGAAGAGGGTACTTGTTCTTGATGGTAATCTTATTCAACTCTCTATAGTCGATACACAAATGAATACTCCCGTCTTTCTTTTTCACAAACAAAACTAGAGCTCCCCAAGGTGACACACTGGGTCTAATGAACCCTTTCTCAAGCAAATCTTCAATCTGCTTCTTCAATTCCGCCATTTCATTTGGGGCTATATGATATGGGGATTTAGATATAGAACCAGCTCCAGGCACAATTTCAATCAGAAATTGAACCTCCCTTTTAGGAGGCAACCCACTTAAGTCATTCGGAAATACCTCAGGCAATTCATTCACTATGGGTATACTACTCAAAGTTTCACTGGTTTCTCCCTGTACAAAAAAGAAAATCATACACCCTTGACAACCCTTTTTCAAATATTTCTTAGCCTTAGCTGTTGAAAGGAAATTTAAGCTGACATTCTTGCCCTTAATGCTTTGAGAAACAGGATACATTATCCTCTTGTTCCCACAAGTTAACAACACATTATTCACTCTCAACCAATCAAAACCCAAAATGACTTCCAATTAGTAGTAGAGCGGTAAACAAATCAGATCTACCACAGACTCATGACCCTCAACGGTTACAACATAATTTAAACAGGCTTCTGTGGTTATAGCCTTCACACCCATTGGTGTTGACACAATCAGATCGAATAGTAACTTATACACATTCATACCCAGGCGCTTTACACACTCATAGGCAATAAAGGAGTGACTTGCACACGAGTCAAACAAAGCTTGTAACACATATCCATGAAGGAGGACTTTACCTTATATCAACTCTGGGGATTTCCAGGCCTCCTCGTGAGTCATGGCACATACTCAGCCTTGAGTCTTCAGTCTCTGCTCTAGTTATGGCTGTCCAACCTCAACGGATGTATGCCCTACTTGTTTACATTTAAAACAAATCACCCGACCATCACAAGTCTTGCCATAATGTGGCTTGTTACAGTGAGGACATGTCCATACCATAGGAGCTCTCTGCTGATCACGACTCCCAGAATGATAAGGCTTCTTACCACTGCCTCTATATGAAAATGATCCTAAGCCCTTTCACTTCTGAGAAGTACAACCCTTACTGGGCTTACTATGAGCACCAGCAGTCTTAGCCAGATACAACTCTCTCATATTGCTCTCTGTAATCCAACATTCCTCAACTGCCTTGTTGAACTCAGAAAACTGATGGGTAGCTATTCTCTTCCTTATGTCACGCCTCAAACCCCATATAAGCAAGTCCGAGCTCAACTCCTCATCATCCATCTTCCGCAAATAGGATGAATACTGAGATAAACGAACGAATCGGGACAAATACTCATCGAAAGACTCTGTGTCCCCTTGCTTGATGTTCAAGAACTCAGTCTCCTTCTCAAGCCTTACTGACTTGGGAAAATATTTCTCATTGAAATATTGCTGGAACACCTCCCAGGTCAGTGATATGATTTTACTCCTCAAAGACAGAGCAATATTCTTCCACCAACGGTCTGCATCTCCCTCAAGTTTATACACCACCAACCGGCTTTCACCTTTGAGGAACACTCTAAGACCTCAAAAATCTTCTCAAGATGGTTTAGCAAATCTTCCGCCGCCTGAGGATCAAATTTCCCCTTAAATACCGGAGGTAGGTGCTTATAGAATCTAGAGACCTATAACTGAAGATCTCTTTCCTCCCTAGCGGGGACTCTGTATGATTCCTGGTTTGGTCTAGCACGAGGTGGTGTTTCAAGTGGTCTCGCCGACCCTTTAGTGGTCTCTTTAGTTCTAGTCTCTTCTCGAGTTTCTTCTCGAGTGTCTTCTTGAGTAGACTGACCTTGGCCTTCATTATTCTTTGCTTTCTCAGCTCTGAGCTCTTCTCTAAGCTCGGCAATCATATCCCACTGATCCCGAATCAACTCCATCATTTCATGCAACATGTCCGGTGGATTCTTATTGTTAACCTCCACCTTGGGATTTACTTGTTGTACTCTAGGGCGACATTTAATTGTTCTTTTCATTCTACAAAGAACTCACCCCTTTAATCCAACAATTATAGTATACACATAATTTCACAAAGAATATATATCCATATAACCAGAACACATATGTCTATAAACAGTTATTCACAGATGATCTTCCATCACTAAGACCACACTATGGGAGCTATCCTAGAAACTCTACCCTTGCCAAGAATTGCAGCTCTGATACCAAAAATGTAACCCCCTCATGGTAATTATATTCGGATTATGAATATTAAGTGAAATAGAGACCAATAAGACAAAAATCACAATTATAATAACTCATCTCCAAGAGATGAGGTGTTCAAACAAAACGTTTAAAAACATAATTCATTTGGTCTCATATTCCCTTTCGAATACAATTACCTGTGCAGTTATATCACATAATAAATATCAGAGTGCGTAACCAAAATCCTGGCAACCCCGGCTTACTTGTATTTATGTACAATGGGTTCAAAGCTTCCCAAAATGGGATTTACATATCCAAAAGATCTATATTTACGATCATATCCATAAAGTACTCCCAAAATCCAACATCCAAAACAGATAACCAATGGTTCAAAATCTAATATGTCCTTACTAGCCCTAACCACTCCTGGTTGGCCGCTTCCCTTTTGAGCCACTCACCCTATCAGAAATGTTAATCATTTGGAAAGAGTGAGATTCTAAAGAATCCCAGTAGTAACAAATTACTCATACAATATATAAACACAAAGCATGTAATGTCATCATATTCAGCAACAACACTATGAATCATGGCTCACGCCACAACCGACGGCACTCACGGCTGTATCATAATGCACTATGCCGCTTTCACGGTAATCACAATGACATCTTTTGTTGTAAATACTATGCCAGCTTTCACTATCATCACTATGCCCGCTTCCGTGGAAATCACTATGCAGCAGCATTACAAGGCACAAAGTATCTCAAAGCACAACGTATCACAAGGCACAAAGCTCCACAAGGTATCTCAATACATCTCAAAGCAGCAGCAGCATCACACAATGCATGATAGACAAACATACAATACATTTACACAAAGTATAAGAGAGAAGTCACTACCTGTATCTTTCCTAACATTCTTCGGCATAGTGGACTCACGCGTCTGACAAATATCAAATCCTATACCAATTTAGGGACAATTGATTAATCTCTTTTACAAATGCATATTTCCATAATACTCTAAGTTGGTTATCATTTAGGACTTTTTAGGTGGCTAATAGAGGCCTAAACATATGCCTTAAGGGTTAGGAGAAACTACCCTGAAGACCCTTTTTTTGAAAGCCAAAACATTGATTTTTGGCTGGCTCACTCGAGTGAAGATGACCTCACTCGAGTGATGAAAGACATGTGCTCGAGTGAGAACATCTCTCACTCGTGAGTGTTTGATAGTAAGCAGCTACTTTGGCCAGAAAGTGCTCACATCACTCGAGCATAAGGCTTTATACTCGGGTGATGACTCTAAATCCACTCGAGTCCCTCAAAGTGCAACACAAAGAGTGACAACCCGAGAGCACATGCAACATCAGAGGGAAAAGCTCACTCTAGTATACCCCCTGGCACTCGGGTGAGGAGCCCGCACTTGGGAGTATCCGAACACACTCTTGAACATCAAGCAGTGAGTGACAACCCAAGAGCAACCCTAACAAAGAACACTTACCATCACTCGAGTGATCCCATGCTCACTCGAGTGATCACCAACATCACTCGCAGTGAAGGAAGTGCACTCGAGCCCCCTTCATGAGAACACAGGAAAAACAAAAAGAGAAAAGGGAAAATACACGGCAGTACTCAAGTGAGTTCCTCCTTTACTTGAGTGAGGCTATCAGATTGCTAGATGCAGTAATTGACAGAATTTCCCAGATTGGTCAAAATCACACCCAATAGTTCCCAAACTCCACACAAAGCCCATACACACTTAAAATGACATAAGGAACCCATTGGTAACCTCTAAAACACCCAAATACCATTTTAACCATAATCTATGCCCTTGGGTCTCTATGACACACAATACCCAATTCTATCAATACACTTCCAAACCTCAAAATCATATCAAATACTCAAAGAACTTCATAATGAACTAATCCCAACATCATCCATTATGAAATTCATACATCCAAAAATAGACATAAACCAGGGTAATTTCCATATTTACCAACTTAACCCAAAAATCACAACATATATATCAAAAAGCATCAAATTCTTACCTCTTCACTTTGCCAAATCCAGAATCTTAATTCTCCAACTTTCAAATTTCTCTAACACTCAAACCACCACCTTTCAAGATTATGAAACCACCAAAATGGAGCTCTCAATAAAGTGCACAACATTAAAGAAGAGATTTAGGACATTAGAGATCAACTAGAACATCAAAATCTCACCTTTCTTCTTCCTTTTCTTCTTGGTCGCTGGAAACAATAGAGAGAAGAGAGAGATGATGATGATGATAATGAAGTGTTTCTCATCCCTTGCCCATACTTCCCCACCGAATAGGAGAGAGAAAGGAGAGAAAAAGTGGGCTTTTGTCCTTTGTGCCACATCCAATGGTCCACCAAATGCCACTTGTCACCATCTTACTCACTCCCTCTATGAGCTCACACAAGTGCAAAGCATGGGATTCTGACCCATAGCCAATAGATCTCAATCCTTGATCTTTAATCTCTAAATAAACTTATATTAAATTTACATCACATTTCTCCAAAAGTGTTTAATTACACTAATTACAATCAATATCAAATTCATTAGCCCTTAATCCCAAATTGGGTTATTACACAAGTTGGGTATGATCAATATATATGCTCCAACTTAAGGGGAGTGTTAGAACAAATCCCATATTGTCATGGATTAGGAAACGTATTGACCATGGAAAATGGATTGTAATGGTAGGAAACATAATTCTCATTTGTGTATATAACTATGCATAATTGTACATTAATATCAAGGAATTTTAAACCTTTATTTTAGTACCAATATCAAAAGTTATGTGTTCAATTTTCACTTTTCAGAAGGCAAGAAACACAATCCAAAAAATTAAAGTTAAAAAAAGGGAGACATTAAGTCTTGGCCAGCACTGGAGTGGACATTTCAAAGGAAAATTTGTGGTAGAGAGTTACCTCTTTAGGAGACGCCCAAACACAAAGATGTGAGACTATAATCTTGGAGCACGAGGGGCATTGCTTTCTGATTCACTTGCGGCCATTTTTGCTGGAGACACCCTTGAAGGGGGTTTCCTCTAACAGGAGTGACTGCATTGCAAACCACAATGAAAGTAGGAAGCATGATTCAGACTAGTGTCTAATAGCAAATCTAGAAAAAGAGAAACAAGCTCCTAAGATTTGAACTCTTGGCATGGTGAATGGTGATATACTCAAAGAGGGGTCACCAGGAAGCCACTGGGTGTACCAGTAACTGTAACCCCCTGCCTTAATTACTGTAATTAATATTCGATAATGCATAATAAAAAGGGGTTTGAGACCGTCGGATAGTTCAAAACGTATTAAATTACCTACCAAGCAGTAGGATCTTCCAAAATTTTCTAAACTTCTTTCTTATCCGGGTCTCGTTTTCAATTACCGAATATAATCACCTGCGCAGTTAATTTACATTCACATATATCAGAGTTCGTAATTTAAACCCCGGCAACCCCCGGGTTCATCTATATATATATATAGAGTTTCAAATTTCACGTAGAGGATTACAAGCCAAAATATCCACACTGTTTACATCTCAAAATGTAGTACAATAATCCCTATCCAAAATGATTAACCAACAAAAGCCATCCTAATGTCCCTAGGAAGCTCTAACCGCTCCGGGTCACACGCTTCTCCTTAGAGCCAGTCGCCCTGTCTGAAAGGTTAGTTCAAAGGAAAGAATGAGATTCAAAAGAATCCCAGTAGTAACTAAACATTTATACCACACATAAGCACATAGCATGTAAGCAAATCATCAGGCAGCAGCAGCACATATCACACTCCACCCTCATCCCCTTTCTCCGCCGGGAAGGCACACAGCCCTAACCCGAACCGTTGTTAGCTACTCAGGGACTATTGGCGTGGCAGTGCATAAACATAGCCTTATAGCTCATACAGCTATCCGGCTCTCACAAATGGCCCGTCGGCCTCACATATAGCCTTTCGGCTCACATATCACATATATCACACTTCATCCTCATCCCCTTTCTCCGCCGGGAAGGCACACTGCCTAAACCCGAACCGTTGTTAGCTACTCAGGGACTATTGGAATGACAGTGCTAACACAAATCCACAAAGGTCGCAGCATACAAATCCATTTCCAATCGACGATAAAACACACATGCAATGCATCATATTTGGTACAAAAGAAAAGTCACTACCTGATCCCTTCCTGACGTCTCTGGGCACAGCAGGCTCACGAGGATAGCAGATGTCAAATCCTATAATCAAATAGGGACATTTGGTTAATTTCCTTTTCCAAGTTCTTAATTCAATAACACTCTAAGTTGGTATTCATTTGGACTCTTTAGATGGCCATTAAATGCCTAAACATACGCCTAAAGGGTTGGGTTAACTATCCCCAAAGATCCCCCTTTAGAAAGCTAACCACTGATTTTTGGTCTCTTCACTCGAGCACAGAAGGCCGTGCTCGAGCATGACTCCCGCTCTCACTCGAGCACACATGCGAGTGACCTCCAGCGAGTGCTTGCCCGAGAGCAAACTTCACTACAATTCCACACTCTCACTCGAGCACAAGAGGCTGTGCTCGAGCAGAGACCTCGCCAGCACCCGAGCACCACGGAAGTGAGGCTTGCGAGTGACGACCCGAGAGCATCTCTCAACATCTTCCTCCACATTTACTCGAGCACAACCACCTGTGCTCGAGCACAGATCCTCAATGCTCGCGAGCACAAGGAAGGGAGGTCCCGCGAGTGTCCACCCGAGAGCAACTCCACTCCCAGGCAACAGATTCACTCGAGCACAACTCCAGTGCTCGAGTGATCTCCCAATGCTTGCTCCCAATACTCGCGAGTGCCAGCGCACTCTTGGCAACCACCCACGAGTGATCACCCGAGACGCTCACCCCCAGTGATTTCAGCCACCCTCACTCGAGCACAACATGCTCACTCGCGAGCACATTCATCCTGTGCTCGAGTGAGTTCTTCCCTCACTCGAGAAATCACCTCAGAAACCAGATCGCAGCAACTGGTAAACTTCTCCAAAATCCACCAAATGGACTCTAAGGGTTCTTAAACTTGTCTCAAAGCTCATTATCACTCATTTCAACACAAGGAACCCATTGGCAACCACAGCCAACCCAAATTCAACTCATTCAACACATTCTCTCTCTAAATCATCAAATCACTCAAAACCTCCTTCTAACAACTTTCCTTATTCAACTTCAAATCGATTTCTAATCACTCCCAAATGTCAAAACTGACCAAATGAACAGTGACCCACTAATCCAAGCCTACCCTTTAATTAACATCATGATTAGGTCAAATTTCCAGAATTCTCATTGATTAGGTAAACATCTTGACATATATATCAAAATGCATCACAAACCTACCTCTTTAACTTGCTGAAATCAACACCTTGATTCCACCAACTTTCAGATTTGTCCCACAATCAAACACCACCAATGGAAATTCTGAAATCATAGAAACAATGCTCTTGACCTCTTGATCAATATTAATGAAAGGTAGCTAAGCATATAGGACCATTTACCTTGAACAATTTCAAGCCCTTAGTTTCTCTTTCTTGCTTACACCGCCGGAAATGGAAGAAAATGGAGAGAGAATAGTGATGATCATTTCCTTCCCTTCCTCCCATGCACTTGGCCGACTAAGAGGGAGAGAGAAAGAGTTTGAAAATGTTGACTCATCCAATGGCTCTCATTTGGACACTTGTCACCATCTCATTCTTCCTCTTATGAGTTTATATAAACTCGTCCACACAAGATTCCACCCCTTGATCTTCCAATCTCAACCCTTGATCTTGATTACCAAAGGGTTTTCTCATCAATAACTAACCAGACAGTTGGTAAATTTACCGTTTTACCCCTGTTTAGCACAATACTTATTAACTCATGAATAATGATCTTATTATCACATTACACAATATAAACTTCAAATATGATTAATTAACATTAATTACATCATTTGAAGTCATAATTTCTTGATTAAAATCCAGGATGTTATAGTAACTGACAATAAAGTTGAAGCTGCCTCAACACTAGGCCCAGGTGGACTCAGAAAAATTGCCAAAATTTTTATATTATTTATTTAGTAGAATTTAATTGAGCCATCTTGATAAACTAGGCAAACTCGTCTCTTGGAAAAATTGCCAAATTTTTTATATTATTTATTTAGTAGAGTTTAATTGAGCCATCTTGACAAACTAGGTAAACTCGTCTTCAAGTGAGGAAAACTAAAAACTAGTTTTCAAATTTTGAGGTATTCTTTTTTCTAAAAAAAGAAGACAATTTTTCTTAAAAATTCTCTTCTTCCAATAATTTATTATCCAAAGTAATATGAAATTTGTTTTAAAACTTGGTTTCATGCATCTTGAGTGTGCAACTCTTCTTCAAGCATGTATAAAATATCTTCAACTATGTGTAAAATAGAAAACATCACGTACCTATTAGATTTTAGTAATTTAGGTATGTATTATATTGGTTTTTCTATCAAAATGGCTCAATTCAATTTGATAAAACTTATCATATGGTTATATACTTTCACTTCAATGTTTATGTAATCAATGTGAGACTTTTTGTCATTTTTTATATTTTAATTATTTAATTATACACTATTAATACATGTTTAAAGATAACGGTAAACTTTTATGAGTTCATGATACGAGTTTACATCACCATTACAAGTTTACTTAAACTCGCAAGTTTGACAACCTTGCTTGAGGGTGCTTAAAAATTAAAGTCATGATCTCATTGTGGAGAGAGAGGAGAGTATTGGGGAAAATGACAAAAATGTGGTCCCATAATACAAGAAAACACATGGAGAGAGGGGAATAAGATGAGTAAATTGAAAAAGGGTTAAGGTATATCAATTACCCTGAAGTATTTTTCTAGGTGCATTCAGTGCATTAAAGTATTTTGTGGTGCACCCAGCACCATAAAGTATTTTTTAGTGCACGAAGCATCCTGAAGTATTTTTTCAAGTGAGTCCAGTACCATAAAATATTTTTTTAATGCATCCAACACCTTAAAGTATTTTTAGGGGTACCTAGCACCCTAAATTATCTAAATTGTTAAATGCAAAATTGCACAAAAAATTACTTTAAGGTGATAGACGCGCTTAAAGAAATACTTCAAGGTGGGTGCACAACAAAATACTTTGGGGCACTAGATGCACCTAAAAAAATACTTTATGGTACTAGTTGTAATAGCTCAAAATTTGGGCTTAGAAGTTTGAGAATAAGCCTAAATCAAGTAGGCTACTAAACTCAATTTGGCAAGAGTCCTAGAATATTCGAGAAAAGAGTGACTTTTAAGGACTATATGATTTGGCCCTTCAGGTAGAAAATAATTGCTTGGATTATGTGAGGGCTCAGTGTGTGAAAGTAATTAGATAAAATATACTGGTGCAAGTGTATTCTAGAACACTTGGGGCAATTTGGTTGGGCCACATGAGGACATGTATGACACCATAGGGTCTCACATGTATAGAGTAGCTTTTGGGTTGGAACACCTGTGGGATGCCATCTAAGCCCTTTAGCTTTTTCTTTTGGGTTGGCTTAATGAAAAGATGCCACCCATCTATCTCTTGAGACAAGTGACTAATTAGTTTGATAAAATATGTTGGTGTAGGTGTACATAAGGAACTTTCAGGGTAGACACATACACCTTATGTTTTTGAAGGAATACAAGCTTAGTGCCATTTGTCTGGGGAATATAGGCATACATGATGTCATTTTATGCCTTACATAGACACCTGGCATGTTCTTGATGAATATAGGTTTAGGTGTCATGTTCAGGGGTACACCGGTATACAGGGATACACTGGTGTACATATGGTGTAATACCAAGAAACTAGGATAGATGTGGCGCCATCTAATGCCCTATATAGACACACAACACATTCTGGAGGTGTAAGCATACATGTGGCACCATATGGGAGACAAGAGCACATGTGGCGTATTTTAGGCATGAGCATATTTAGTAGTTCTTATTTTTAGGGTGGAGTTACAAGGGGTTGCCACTTAAGCTTACTCTTATATGTGCACATGAGAAATTAGGGTTACAATTTATGTCTTCCTTAAGAAGCCCCAAAGGTCGTCTTGCTTTAAAAGCATGCAAGCTTAAGCCATACTCTTCTTTACTTGGAGGGTAAGACCTCAAAGGGCAAGAAAGGAAAAAGAAAAATTTTGGTTAAAAAGTCACATGACACTTATACACCTTATTGGCCAAGTAGTATAAGTGCATGTGACAATTAGAACCCTAACACTAGAACTTTAATTTTGGCCAAGAGGGAAGAAAAATAAGGGAAAAATAGCAAGAAAAAGATAGAAGAGAGAGGAGGGTCGAATTTTAGAGAACAAGAGAGAGAAAGTGTTCTTGATCCAATCTTGTTCTCCTCATCAATAGCTACAATTCTATGATTTTAATTTCTTGAAAGGAGGAGTTTGGTGTTGTCTATAAAGTGTGGAAGTTGGTGAAGGCAAGAGAAAGGGATAACAAGAGAAAGAGGTAAGAATAAGCTTTAATTTGAGCCTACTATCTTGGATTTTGGGTTGAGTTTTGTAGAGATGTTATGCTGCCCTAATTTTGGTCATGAGTGATTTTAGGGTTTTGATTATATTAATCACATGAGATGATGCTAATTAAGGTTTAAGCATGGTGCGATACAAGATAAGTAAGCTTTGTGGTTAATTTGTCAAAATCATGGTTAGGTGTCTTACGGTTGAGTTTTACCTAGACCTAAATCATAGGGAAAGATCTTGATTTTGATGTTTTCGAGGTTGGGAATGGATTCCTCATGCAAAATTATGTGGAAATAGATTGTGGTTGTGATTCTTGGGTGATTGGATAGAAACCCTAATTTGGGACTTAAAGTTGTTAAGGATAGATACTTCTAGATACATGTCAGATTGTTTGTGGATTGATTTTGGTTAATCAAGCCTTGTCCAATGATCATGATATTTTACAAGATGTTAATAGACATCTTAAGCTTTAAAATTAGGTATAATAAGCATTATTTGGGTTAGTATATTATAAGTTATGATCTGTTGAAGTTTGGGGATTGAATCTGGAATGAATCCTGAGCAATGTTGTTGAATGAGGATTCCTAGACTTTTGTGATCATAAATGGAAGTGAACGATATTTTTTCTTTGTAGAGGACTTAAAAATATTTCCATAGGAACTAGAATCACCTCATTTGGATTTTCCTAGATTGAGTTATGAATTTTCAAAGTTGATTGATAAATTTGGCAGTTTAGGGATGACTGGCGGATTTGTGATATTTGGAAGGAATTGAGATAAGTGAGATTGTAAGGAGTAAGGGCATGTTTTAGAACCTAATGTGGCTACATTAGAGACCCAAATCATAAGAGAATAAGACACATAATGTGTTAGACATAGAGTAAGGGAACTGTAAAGATAACCAACAAAAGTCAAATAAAGGACAAGAATATAGATGGGTCAAAGAATACCATAATTTTGATTATGTCAATAAGATTGGGACACATAATGATCTATCAATTCATGCACTTGAAATCATAGGATTTGACCTTTGCCAGAGCCGACCAAGAGACTAGTAGATCAAGATAAGTTGTTGGAAAGGTTAACAGGTAGTAACTTTTTCTCTTATATACTATGTGATGCTCTGCATGTATGTTTTACCATGTTTATTTATGAGCATTCAAAATATGACGGGCGAATGCCCGTAGCAGTAAAACTAATGTGACCAACTGCTTTGGTGTGGGAGCAAGGGTCCAATGTTTGACGTTGTGTTGTATGCTAACGTACTGAATGCTGTTGTGATATGATGGTTTATATGCGTGTTGCAAATTTACATTTTATATGATTGAATAAGTGTTATTACTAAGATTCTTCTGAATCTCATCCTTTCTAAAAATTTAATTATACAGCAAAGGCGAATGGCTTCAAGGGCAAGGAGGTAAGTGCCAATATGTGAAAAGACAGAGACGAAGGAAGTATATTTTCTATTGGTTATCTATGTATTGTCTTGTATTAAGACTTGACATATTTTACTAGTTTAGTACTCTATGAATATGAATGTACAAGAGCTCAATAGTGGGAATATAACACTTGAGAATTTGAGAATACCAGTGCACATAGTAGTGATATCAGTACTTGTAGTAGTATATCAATGCATATGGTAATGGTATCAGTGCTCGAGTAGTGGTATTAGTAAGTACTGTTATCAGTGATATCAGAGGTACTAGTATCAAAACATATAATGTGGTATCAGTAACGTTGAGGGCATACTGGTTCATAAGCAATAATTGAAATTATAAGTAGAGAAACTACTCTAATACTATTTTTAATGAAGTTAAGAACTGATGAATCACAAAAAAAATTGGTAACCACTAAGTAATTGTTTTAAAATTTTTTGGAAATATTCAGAAAAGCTCAATCAATCAAAGGTATAATTCATACCAGGCTTAGTGGTGTGTATTGAGATTTTGTAATAGACTCATCTAAAAACGTTATTGTAAGGGGGATTACACTGGTTGCATCTTAACACAAAGAAAAAAGAACGAATGCCTACCTTCATTGAATAAGAAAAATAAAATTATTTTAAAAGACCCAATAACATGATATTTGTAAAATTCTTTAAGAAATAAAAAATTAATTAATAAAATTTTCAAAAAAAATAATTCTCTTAAGATTATCACATATATATTTATTTAATAAAATTCATGTCTGTTTCAGTCATTTTACATCTAAATTTGCTTGATCATTCAAATAATTTTCAGTTTGTCAAATGACTTTTTCTACAAAAGTCATTCCAAACATAAATCACATTACACTATGACTTTTACTCAAACTTCTAATTTTTAAGATTGCAAACATCAAATAAAATAAAAACAAGTAAGGCATTAGACTAAATAGCAAAAAAATGGATTCATTTTAAAAATACAAACGAAAGCAAATGAGTTAGATCATGTTCAAAAGGAACGCTAGATATATCTATCATATGTGCTTAACACATGCGATACAAGAAATTTAGAGTACCAAACAATTTTCAGCCTTTGTCCCCCAAATATTAGTCATACTTTTTTTGGAGCAAAATAGTTAATTTTATTAATATTTCAAAAGATTACATTCACTAATCACCTGTAATAGTAAAAGAAGAATTAAAGAAAACTAACATCACACCTATAGTACTCAAAGTAAAACAAGATAGTAATTCTATACATTTCAATCTAAACTCAATCTATTACCCTGTACCAGACCTATTAACAGTATCAGTTGCTCCTCTTCTATATCCTTTCTCATCAAAGAACTCAGAGAGGGTGGTGGACTGGTAAGCCATCCTTACAATACCACACCCTCATAATTTCAGTTGTTAAACCATCAATAACTTTATTTTTCTATACAAGCAACAATGGATAAACTCCAAATGCTATCATGTTCAGATTTCAACATCTCTATACAATTGCGAGCAATATCCATACTCCTCTATTCACAACCCCTTGTTTCCTTCTTACTTAGTTTGTAAAACAATTCCTGGAAATCAGTTTCAAACACTACCTTAGCCCATCCCCAAAGCATTCCACATTTTAATACTGCATGCATAGCCAAACTTTTTGCCATAAAAGTAGAGCTGGCTTCCACTCTTTTCCCCACCACTCCCAAAACTCTCCCTTCCCAATCTCTTCCTATAATACCAATCTCAGCTCTACCACTTTTATTATAGAATATAGCATCCACATTCACCTTTACAGAGCCCCATTTAGGTTTCTGCCATGCCATCTATCTCTGAGCACCCATACTAGGGCTATTATCCATACTCCTCTTGTGTTTTACCTCCTAATAATCTCTTACTAACCTTATGGCTCTTATAACACATTTATATGCATCCACATTTTTCTATTCAAAAACAAGTCTACATCTAAATTTCCATATTTCCTAACAAATACTTGCAAACATTGCTAGAACATAATCATCAATGACACTGACCTTTAGCCATTCATTAAATTAGAATGCTCAGCATCCATCAAATTTCAGAGACAAAGGAGATCCAAACCAACACTGTAAAGCCATAGATAGAAAAAATACATGTTCAACAGATTCCACATGCATTTTACAAATATCACATATAGGATTTGGAGAGCACTTACATTTATACAAACCTTCCTTAAGAAGTGAATAACTTTTAGAGGCATTTTTATCTGCCATAAACCATTACACAATATCTTTAATGGTCTATAAGAGCTAGGGAGAGCAAGGGCAGGTTGCGCAACCCATGCCCAAACCCATAGCCTGCCCATTTAACTTTACATGGGTATGGGGTAGCCCATACCCATATAAACCCATGTTAAACGGGCTAACATATAAATGGGCAGGCTAACCAGGTTACAGGGAACCCATTTACATAGAACCTATCTAATTTTTTGTAAAAAATTAATCATTCAATCCAAATCCATCAACCTAAATTCTGATATTCAAAATAACTAATTCATATACATAAGCATCAATCATTCAATCCAAATCCATCAATCTAAATTTTGATGTCCAACAAGGCCAATAATCACAATTCACATAAAAGAACCCAAATTTAGACAAGTAGTCAAGTACCCATCATAACAGAATTTTGATGTTTAATCTCCAACTTTTAAATTAAAACAATACAACTACAAGTTCAAAGATTAACAAAATGGCATGCTTCTATTGAATCTTCATGAGTTCATGCTTCAGTTGTCACCGTCATCTTCAGATTCACTTGAGGAAGGGGTTGTAGCTTCAAAACCTAAATCTTCCTCTGCAAAATAAATTAAGAGAAAACATATCCATTAATAATCTAATATGAAATAAAAAAAATGAAACAATACAAACTAAGAATGTTATTGAAACTACCAGTAACAACACTTGCACTCTCATCAAAATTATCAACATCAAGGTCCTTAAATTTAGGGGTGTCTTAAATAGCCAATTTTGACCACAAACGAGTGCCTCAACCATCTTTATGGACAAGGAGCTCCTAAAAGAATCTAGTATCTGATCCCTAGTACTAAAACCTGATTTAGAAGATACTGTATAGATAGGTATAGCCAACAAATCACATGCCAACAGATTTAAAACTTTATACTTAGAAGCATTCACTCTCCACCATGCCAAAACATCAAATTTTGGATCACGAAAGCCAACTAATTCAACTTGAAGATATTTATCGACTTCTGAAATTTTCTCTACATTACATGTAGAGTCTGTAGTAGCTAAGAATTTCTAGAATGCTTGTAGACATCATATATTGCCCTCCTTTTTTCAGAGCAACTTGTGTTTCAGCTGCTTGTCCCTCTCCTTCATTATTTTTTTGATTTCCATCATGAGCAAGTGGTAATGATGTGGCTGTAGTTATATTTTCAGTGGCCCCTAGAGTAATGGCAACTTCTATATTTTCTGGTTGAGATTGTGCCATGCTCATTTGTCTACTTAAACCAAATCAAACTTAAGTACTTAACAATAATATAAAGAAATTCAGTGGTAAAGCACAAGTTTTGACATCAACAATTGACAAAGAAAATGAAATTAAGAACAAGTCTTATAACAAATTGCTCATAAATGTACAATGAATAAATTCTGTGGAACCACAAAAATATGTGTGGTTGAAACCATAAAAATCATAGCCTCCTCCTTTGGTAATAAATTATGTGAGCAAATATTTTTGGATAAAATAAAATTTTTTAAAAGAGAAGTATATGAGAGAGAAAGATGTAACCCCTACCTTAATAGCCAAATTTATAGTTTGAGAATGCGTCATTAAGTTGAAATAGAGACCAGCGGTTAATTTAAAAATTTTCCAAAACCTGTTTAGTACGGTCTGATGTTCACATTTCAAATATAATTGTCCTGTACAGTTTGGTTTCATTCATATATATCAAAGTGCAACAAAAAATTCTCGACAATGCTTGGGTTTCATTTACTTAATGAAGGGTTTACAGGATACATTGCCCATTTACAGTTTCCCATAAAGGGGATTACACTATGCCATTCAATATATACAACCAATTCCCAACAAAATATAACAACCTAATACCAAAATTAAAACTCCTAGCTAGGAGCTCTAACTGCCCTTCATCACTTGCTTTGCTTGAGCCACTGGCTCTAGTTGTAGGTTATTCAATGGAAAGAATGAGATTCAAAAGATCCCAGTAGTAACAGTTCACTTATAACATGTACAATCACAAAGAATGTAACCAAATCACAAGCAACAACACATCAATGGCATTTCTGTGACAGCTTTCGCTGTGTTTGTAACAGTATGTTTCACAACAGCATATTTCACTACGGCATGTTTCACAGCAGCATGTTTCATAATGGCATGTTTCATATTGACATATTACACACTGCTATTTCACAATGGAAATTCACAACGGCATATCGACACCGGCATGTTTCTCAACGGCGGGTTTCACAACTCAATGATAAGACATACATATAATGTATCATGCATAATATAAGAGAAAGGGTCACTACCTTGTTCTTTCTGCTCATGCTCTGGCACCGGTTTATCATGTGCAGGGCAAATGTCAAATCCTATAAACACAATTACGGGCGATAGGTTATGTAATGCCCCAAAATGGGATTAAGGGCTAATGACTTCAAAAGTTGATGTAATTATTGTTAATAAGCACTTTTGATGAATATGATGTGAATTACGATCCAAATATATTCTGATCAATGCCTAAACCCTGCATTTAAGCTTAATTGTGTGCTAAAGCTTAAATTAAACCTTAAAGTTAGGGGAGGACGCATAAATGAAGAATAGTATGATATAAATGTGTTTGTTGGTGGTTCAGTAAGAACTTCTATAATCAGGGGCATAATGGGAAAATGAAAAGTTATCAACCAATTGGTCAGTTATCGAAGAAGAAACTCCTTGGTAATTCAAAAATCAATGCTTGAGATTCATTGAGCAAGAGAGTGGAATTACATGCATGTGAACTTATGTGTGCCATGGAAGGAGAAACAAGATTATGACAAATGGCATTTTGTGGACCATGGATCAAGTAAAATGTTCAAACAATCTTTTCCTCTCTTCTCTCTCCCTCCAAGTCGAGTGGTGAGCTTGGGAATAAGGGAAAAAATGAACTTTATCATCATCATCATCATCTCATTTCTCTCTATCCAACTCCATTGTCATCCCAAGCTAAGGAAGAAAGAGAAAGTGAAAGATTTTTGAAAGAAGGTGTTTGAGAGCTTAAAGGAATCTGAGAGTTGAGAACTCAAGAAACCAAATTTGGGAAGAGGAAGAGGTAAGAAAGAGCTCTCTATTGGTTTGTTCATTATGGCCATTGATTAAGTTTTAGAATTTGTGAATTTTGCCCTGATTTTTGTACAATTTTGGATTGCATGAATTGCCCAGTGTATCATATGGGATTTGGTGTCTTATTATGTCTTTGTGTCATTGGAATTGATTTAGAACCTTGGAAGGAAAATTGGTGTCATTGGCTAATATATGGGAATGTGGTGACCAAAAGAAAAACTTGTTAAAATGAGAATTTGGTTGCTTTAAGGTTTCTATTAGGTTCATTGTGTAAAACTCTGTGGGAGTGTATTGGATAAGAATTTTGGGACCACTGAAAGCATATTGGTTAACTTTGGAAAATTCTGTCATATGCTTCATTTTGGCTTCTGATAAGCCTCACTCGAGTGCACAGGGGTGTCACTCGAATGCAGCATCTTGTTTTTCCTTTTTCCTTCAGTTTTCGGTTGTACTTCCATGTCAGAATACAAGGGAGCATAGTCTCACTTGCTAGTGATATGGGTTATCACTCAAGTGCATCATGTCTCACTCAGGTGAGTATGCATTTTGCACGATGAGGTCACATCTCGGGGAGGCACTCATGGCCAAATTATCAAGAGTGTGTGCTAGCACTCTTAAGTGATGTGTTATCACTCGAGTACCAAAGTCAGTGCTTGAGTGCACTTTTCATTCTAGGGTTTCTATTACTCTCGGGTAGTCACTTCTTATGCCTCACTTGGGAGGACTCGGGTGAGCATGAGACTACCACTCAAGTGTTATGGTTAGGACTCGAGTGTTGTGATCACTTTTTATCTTTGTGGTTGTTCTCAGGCAAGCACTCGCACGAGTGAGCTTCCATGCTCGAGTGCAAATATCATTATCACTCAAGTGAGGCCTTCTTTTTAGGATAAATGAGTTAAAAATCAGTGTTATACTTCTGAAAAAGGGGGTGTTTAGTGTAGTTTTCCCAACCCTTTTGGCATGTGTCTAGGCTTTTAATAGCCCGCTAAAGAGTTCAAATGATAACCAACCTTAAGTGTTATGAGGATGAGAATTTGGAATAGAGAATAACCTATCGTCCTTGATTTGGTTTATAGGCTTTGATATTTACCCTGTTCGAGAATAGACTGTGCCGGAGCACACCAAGAAAGAACAAGGTAGTGACTCTTTCCCTTATACTCTATGTGATACTTGGTATGTTTGATTTATAATTTTTTATGGGTCTATCACCTTCGGCCTATCAGTGTTAGCGGTGGGAGGACCGTGCCTTTGGGGCGGTGGAATCTAGGGGATAAGAATATGTGAAAGCCATAAGGCTATATGTGAAAGCTGAAAGGCTATTTGTCAAACCTTCACCAGCGGCTCGTCAGTGTTGACGATGGGAGGACCATGCCTTCAGGGCGGTGGAATACTGGAGATGAGACTATGTGATTATGTGCATATGTGGCAGCCTGCGTGCTGTGTTATATTGTGATGCTGCTTGATGATATCATTACATGCTTTATGATTATGTATGGAATGAATGATTTGTGTCTACTAGGATTCTTTTAAATCTCAATCTTTCCTTTGACTTACCTTCAGATAGGGCAAGTGGCTCCAATGGGAAGGAGATGACCAAGGGCGAATATGACTCCTTAGGGAGATTTTGATTTTGGTTCTTGGTTATCAATTTTGGTATTGGGATTATTGTACTTATTTGGGATGTAAATATTAAAATGATATTTTGTAATTCTCTTATTGGGAATTTTTAAACCCTTAGTATCCATATGAAACCCGGGGGTTACCGAGATTTTGTTGTACATTATGATATATAAATGTGATTTAACTGTGCAGGGTAATTATATTCAAATTGTGGAATTTGAGACAAGATTTGAAGGAGATTTTGAAAGAAATTTGTGAAAAACCCTACCGAGAGGTTGGTCTTGAAATAAGTCTTGTTTAACCATTAGTCTCTAATCTACCTTAATTACGTATTTTCAAATCATATTTACTGTTTATAAGATAGGGGGTTACAGGTTATTACTTAATCCAATTCTTCTTTAATTCAAACACTCAAGTTGGTTATCATAAGGGACATTTAGTCAAGTCAACTAAGGAGTTAAAATGGTGAATTAACCCAAAAGACCAATTTCTAACCTCAAAGTTTAACAGTACTACATTATGCCATTACATCTTCAATTTTCGCATAAGGGACCAAATTTGCAAGAATTTTTCATCAACTTCAAAAAATCATAACTAAATATATAAAAATCAAAATGGGGTGATTCTAAAGGCTATGTGACCCTTATTTAGTCTATTTTCAAGGAAAAATATCACCATAGCCAGTTGGATACACAGCATTCCCAGAATTTTCATTTATTGCACACTGTCAGAATTCAACCCAATTTTCATGACCTAAATGCAAAAATTCATAACTCCCAGCGTACAAATCAAAATGATGCAAATGACGTATTTAAATTAAATTCTGATATGTCTAATATTTAACTGGAAATTTTCAAAATTTTTAGAGATCAGCTAATTATCTAAAAACACCACACCAATAAGGTGCCTCGCTGGAATTCTGTTCAGGCAGAAAATCCAGTTTTTCATTTTGAGTTTCAATGACCCAAAATTCACAACTCGAGGCTATTTCCACACAATTTTTCATGTAGAACACAATGGTAACATCAAACTAGACAAATTCCACTCATTTTCCACATCCTGTTTTGGCAGAAAAATTCAAAATAAATTCCAACAATCACCAACTTCCAATTTCAGTATCAAACTTGTGTCATATGGTTTCTAATCATCATAAAGCATCAATAACATAACCAAAACACCATGAATGATCCAAACTCTCGTTTGTCTAAAATTAGGGCAGATTTACACATGCCAAAATACTCATTCAACTAACACAGCCTCTTGCTCCTCCTTAAGTTCTTTCTTTGATTTTACAACTTTTGTTCTTAGATGATAGTTCAAAACACCTCCTCTTGAAATTCTAAAACCATAAAAATGAAGCTCTCATCAAGAGGAACAATATTTATGGAGGATACTTGAGCCATAGATGAGGTTAAGAAGGTGAAAAATCAAGATCAAACTCACCTTTCAACCTTGGTCTTCTTGCCCTACGTTTTTTGTAGCTCTAAACTGACTTGAAGAGAGAGAATAAGAGTTTTGAATGATAAGATTTTTTGGCTTCCCCTATCCCTTAAGAGCTAGCCGAAAAGTTGGACAAATAAGGTGAAAAAAAATTATTGTCGCAAATGATTTACTTTGGTCAACTAATTATAACCATTTAACTTGAGTTTTTCCCCTTTCCTTCCTCTTCCCCCTTTTTGACCGAAATGACTGCCCAAGAAGTGTTCAAATTAATTCAATTTTCAGCCCTCCTCTACCTTCATTTGACCAAAATATATGTCCCAAAAATATTAACAACTTGGTCAAAATTTCCAACTTGTAACAAATAGCAAGTCTAGTTGAATTTTCTCCTCTTCTTCTTTCTTTCTTTTTGACTTATCATTAGTTATGGTTTAATTTCATATTCTCTTTCTCTTTCTTTAGGATCTTGAATGAAATTAGTTAAGAGGAAAGGAGAAACATATATTGATCCATTGATCTCTTGGTTCTTGCTCTCTTTATACCTAGCCACAGTTGTTGACTTTTCAAATAGAAAAGTAAAGAAGTATGTCATTTAAATTCTCTTTCCTTATTCCCATGGTCTTGAACATTTTTTATTAAGGGAGAATGAAGGGAAATTAATTTTATCTTCTTCATCATTACATTCTCATTCAGAGTCATGAGCCCTTATACACATTTTGAGGCATTACAAAAGACTAGTTGTACTCCTAAAGAAAATGAACTTAAGATAGAGAAATAGAGTCTTCAACATATAAATATCATCCAATCCTTTTGCATAAATGATAGGAAAGCCGTTAAAGAAACTATAAGCTAAACACTAGAGAGAGATAACAAACTTAAATTGATCATATAAGATATCTAAAGGCAACGTAGCAGCCTTAAAAATGTAGGCATGTTGTTTCAACCAAATGCACCAAAGCATTGCTAAGAGAACACAAAGCCATGTGATCCTTGATCCTTTTTCCATCCTAAAAAACAAGTCAAAACAAACAGCTCTACTTTTAGCCTCCTCATAAATTAGAACAATATTACTCATGTTAATTCCATCATGCCCTATATGCATTAAATATAAAGGACGTAATAATTACAAAGAAAAACGTTGAAGACACTGAACTTTCAAAAGCTCTGCAATAATTAAATTCAAGCATCAATAAATAAGAATTTACAGTTTAAGGCCACAAGAGAAGCATTTTCTCCGTACTTACACCCAACCATTTTTACCTCACCCAGCCATAGTTTTAGCATCTATTGCATCTTGATTAATTATCAACCATCATAATACAATTTCTTATAATGATCATCAATAGTAGAGAATTAGTATTGGCAATTTCATTTCCATAGCAGTATAATTTATATTGCAAGGACAAACTCCCAAAAACTATTTGATTTCAGAAACATAATCAAAATGAAAACAACTTAATTTCAGAAATAGAATCATAATGAAAACCACAAGCAAATAAAATGGAGATCAACTCATGACCCATGAGAGAGATGGTGGCACTGCTATAGACAACAAGTGGAGGAGATGAACTCATAACCAATAAATATTCGAACAAGAAGAAAAAGAAGTTTGCTCTGCTACTACCTCGATGGCTCACAAGTTTTTGATTTGCGGTTGCTGCCCTAACAACTCGACCTGCTGCTACAGTGGGTTGGTGGTGCAAGGGTTACATAAAGAAAAAAGAAAGTGAGAGATCAAAGAATGACAGAAATGGATGGTGGTGCCCGGGTAGGTGGTCCGGCAAGGGTCTCACGTCTTAACCTCTCATCTCTCGACTCTCGTCTCAAGGTCGGGTGTGGTTAGGGAAAGAAAAGGGAAATTAGCGATTAGACACTGAGTATGAAACTGAGTAAGTAAGTGGTGAATGAGTGGTGAGTGGGGTACAGGTGGGTAGTGGGGGCACTGGGTCTAGAGTCTGGACTAGACCAAGGTTGCTTAAAAAAACTACAAGAGTGGGTATAGACAACCTAATGGTGTGCCCATAGCCTGCCCGTTTAAGTCTTAATGGGCAGTCTTCAATCCCCCCATTATAGGTCCTTTTTGGATGGGATCAAAGTGGCCCAATTACACTAGGTTACGAGCGGGCTCGCGGTTTGCAAGCTTCTTGCTCAGCACTAATAAGAGATTTCGGGATCAAAACACTACCCCTTCAAACTTTTCTCAAGAGCTACTTTATAGCCGAGCATCAAAATATAGCATCCATCTCTACGCTTTCTCCATATTGCCCTATCTTCAGCCATCATCTCTAAAATTTTAACCTTACAAATTGCCATTCTATCAGTTCAGTCAACATACCTTCAAAACCTTCAAAGCACCATTCCTTTTCTTTAATTAAATCCTTCACACACAATTTGCTCATAACATCACTCAAATCCCTGCTCTCTAATTTCCATCGTGTTTTATTAGTTAGCCATTGGTCAGTAAACATTATCACCTCCTCACCATTTCTAATCTTCCACCACGTATGCTCCTTCAAAATCTCCCTTCAATCTAAGATACTTAACCATCCCCATGAGACTTTAATCCCTGTCTTGGCCGGCCAAAAATTACAATAAAAAAATACAAACCCTTCATAATTCTATACCACAATACTTTTGGATCCTGCAATATTCTCTATGTTCTTTTTACCAGCAATGTATCATTAAAAGCCTCTAACTCCTAAAAACCCATTCCTCCCTCTCCTTTAGCCTTGCACATCATTTTCTAGGCTCTCCAATGTATCCTAACCTCCTGCTCCTTCTATCTAATTCTTTACAAGTCTTCATTGGGAAATTGATGCATGACATGGGATACATAAGAATTGCACTTGCAACTACCTTTATTATAACTTTCCTTCCAGTAAAAGTTTACACTTTTTGTTTCTATCCTCATAACTTTTGTCCTATTTTACATTTTACAAACAATAATGCTTCAATCTTTAATTAACCCCATAATATTGGAAGACCCAAATACTTTCCTGGATCCTCCCTTACATTTATACCCATCACACTATACACTTCCCTTTTCATATCCTCACTTGCCTTTTTGAGGGAAAAAATGCAAAACTTGTCAAAATTAATGGCTTGACATGATGCATTACAATAGCTATCCAAAATCTCCTTCAATCTTCTACAACTTTGTTTCCTTACATTGATAAAAAAAATAATGTATCGTCTGCAAAGAAACAGTGAGACAGAATTAGGCATCTCCTTGCAAGTTTAATCCCTTTCAATCTTCCCCTTTCTTTAGGCCACTGAATTGTAATACCCCGAATTTTGAGATTTGAGGCTAGAGAATAAGCCTGAGATAAGTGGACTGCTAAGCCCCAGTTTAGTAGGATCCCAAATTTTGATTAAGGGATAATGACTCTAAAAGCGGATGTGATTAGTGATAAATGAACCCTTTTGGAGAATCCGTTGTGATTTGAGATTCAGATATGATTCGTATGTGTTGTGACCAACATCAAAACCCTATATTTAAGCTCAATTGTGGATTAACATCTAAATTGACTTAAAATAGAGAGAGGGCGCATATTGTGGCTAAATAGAAAGATGTGAAGTGTTGGTAGTGATTCAATGAGAATTGCCATAATCAGGGGCAAAACGGTAAAGTTACCGATCAGTTGGTCAGTTCTGAAGAGGAAGCTCATTGGTAACTTCAAGATCAATGGTTGACATTGATTTGTGTAATAGATTAAAGGGTGGAATCCCATGTGGTGTGCCTATGTGAGCTCATGGAGGTGTGATAAGAGTGTGACACATGGCACTCTTTGGACCCTTGGATCTTGGTCAAAGTGTCAACACTCATTTTCCTCTCTTCTCTCTCTATTAGGTCAGTTTTGGTCACCAAAAAATGCTGACCTCTCTTCATCTTCATTGTCTCTCATCTCTCCCTTCTCAACCTCTGTCGTCCAAAGAGGAGGAGGAAAGAGAAAAGAACAAGGTGAGTTTTGGTTGGTTTATAGTCCTCTTTAGCTTAAACACTCTTCTTTAATGTTGTTCATAGTGATGAGAGCTTCATTGCTATGGTTTTATATTTTTGAAATAAGGTGTTTGAGAGCTTGTGAGAATTTAGAAAGATGAAGAATCAAGGAATTGGTTGGGAAAAGAGGAAGAGGTGAGTATTTGAAGCCTTTTTATCTAAGTTTTGTGATCTATGGATGAGTTTTGTGAATTGTGAATTTTGCCCTGATTTTGTGGTAATTTTGAAATGCATGAATTGTCATGTGTTTTGAGTTGCAATTGATGTTTTGTTGTGTTATTTGACCATTGGAATTGGTTTGGGTTGGTTTGAAACCTTGAATGGAAAGTTTGGCCATTTAGTGGTTTTGTGTGGCAATGGCATTCAAGACTAGAATATGTGTAAATGTGATATGAATTTGGTTTTTTTGGTGTTTCCAATGGATTCCTTGTGAAATTTTTTTTGAGAATGATGTTTGATGTGAAAATTGGACCATCGGAAGCAATTGAGCTAAAACTGAAAATCTGTCCATTGAAACTCTTTGCTGGGCAGTCTGTTTGTGTGGAATTTTTGACTGGTCAAATCGTTTCTAAAAATTCTGAAATTTTTCATTCTTAAATTTCATATCTTAAGCTTCAAAATGGATATATAATTTGTATCATTTCATTTTGTGAGCTGGGAGTTATGGTTGTCCAAAGTTTGATGTCGAAACTGGACTTAATTCTGGAGCAGGATTTTGTGTGATTTTGTAATTGTGTGGTGATTTATGGTAATGATCCATTTTTTCCTATAAAGAGGACTTAAAGAGCTTTCAATAGGCTTTGGGATCACCTCATTTCAATTTTTGTAGAATTAATTATGATTTTTTGAAGTTTCCTTGGCTACAACAAGAATTCTTGGCTGCAACGCAAAACTTTCTATGAACGTCTTGGCAGCAGCTAGAAATTTTTGGCTACAGCCAAAAACCTTCTGTGCTATTTTTGGCTACAGCCAACCCCTGTTTTCAGCACTTTGAGATTTTAAAAGGTGATTTCTAACCTAGTACTTCCCAATCCTTTAGGCTTTCGTTAAGCTTATTATAGCCACCTAAAGGGTGTGAATGATAACCAACTTTAAGTGATATGAAAGTAAGAAATTGGAATAGAGAATGATCTTATGTCCTTGATTTGTTTTATAGGGTTCAATATTCGCCCTGATCGTGAGAAGCCGGTGCTGGAGCATATGTGGAAAGAACAAGGGTAGGGAACTTACCTCTCCTACATGTATTTGATAATTGTTATTGCTGGTGTATTGATGCATGTTATTGCTTTGCTTGATTATGTGAACATATATGAATGATTGAAGCTCTATTTCTATTTATGCTATGGCCATAAGTATATTGTTGATGAAATATTGAACACACAGATATGTCATTGTGTGAGAATATGTTAATGTGATGCAAGCATGTCATCAATTAAACACTTATCTTGCATGCATATTGGTATTATTTTCCTACTGAGATTCTCTTGAATCTCACCCTCCCCTACCAACATTTTAGACAGGACAAGTGGATCGAGAAGGGAGCAAGCAACCAAGGGCGGTAAGGGCTCCGTATGGATATTTGATTGTGATAGTTGGTTATCAATATTGGTTGGGATGATTGTATATGTTGTGGAAACATATTTGGGATGTATATTTGGATGTTAATGAAATGGATTTGTGTAAGATGTATATTCAGATATGTATTTGAGATGACACTATGTAATCCCTTATTTGAGAATTTGTATACCCTTTTAATAAAGGTATGACCCGGGATTGCTAGGAATTATGTTGTACACTCTGATATATAACGAATGTGATTTATTTTCACGAGGTAATTGTATTCAAAATGTGACTATGAGACCAGGCAAAATAGATTTCAAAAGGTATTTGTGAAAACCCTATCTTAAGGATGGGGAATTGAAATGAGTTTTGAATACCGTTGGTCTCTAGTTCATTTTAATTACGTATTTCGGATATAATTACGGAGAGGGTTACATAAATCATCATTAACAACACATTAGCGGCTAAAATGAATAGGTATGGAGACGCGGGATTACCTTGTCTAATCTTTCTTTCCATATCTAAGTTTGCAATCTTCCTTCCTGCAACAGCCAAATTCAATCTAACAGACGTCACACACTCCATGATCCATGCTATCTACTTCAAACCAAAGCCCAATTTTCTCATTACAACTTCAAAAAAACACCACTCCAACTTGTCATATGCTTCATTCATATCCACTTTAACAGCTATTTGTTAGGATCGGTAGGCACAGCGGAAGAAATTTAAAAATTTTCTCTGATCCTAATCGAGGATCTATCAACGGCGTTTAAACCAAGTTGGAAGGATTCATACCTTTTTGATGATTCAGAGTTTTCACGATCTCTAGGAGCCAACACATCAGGTCCGCTCCCTCTACCGATATCCACACAAATGCTCTCCAACCGAGACTACGTGCTAGCGCCTCTAATGTCTCCTAGGGTTTCACTTGCAGCTCTCAATTCTCATGTGTGTATGAATATGTCTGCTCTATCAAGTTTATAACCTATAAGGGCTATTTTCAAATTTCAAAATTAATCATCATTAATTTTGAAATTAATTAACAATTAATTATCTTAATGAGCTAATTAAATAAATTCAGTTTAAATTAAATTTGTCCAATAGTTTTAATTTAACCTATTTATTTAATCCAAATAAAGAGCCATTAGATTTAATTTATCTACATAAATTAAATCTGAGATACTATATCTCTATCATGTTAGTTATTAAATTTAATATATCTTAATAAATTAAATTTAAAACTAACACAATATAATAATATCATATAATATATATAAGATATATATTTTGAAAATATATGTATCTATATAATATTATTAAATATAATAATATCATATAATATATATATACATATATGTATAAGATATATATTTCAAAAAAATATATATTTATATAATATTATTAATGAATTTTATATTATATATATAAATATAAAATTCATCCACCCTGAATTAAACATTATCTCGTGTTGGGCCATTCTTGTGTGCGACCCTGTAGGCCCATATGAAGTTGGCAGTGGGCCAATAACTATACTAACCCAAAAGTCGCAAGCGGCCTCTAGCAAGACATTACGACTACCCAATTCATATGAGGATCGTTATCACGATGCAACCTGTCATACAACCATGTCACGTCCCTTTTGTCACACGATATATCGATCAAGGATAAGGCATGGATAATGTCATCCTCTTGTTCCTGACCATTACTTTCTTGATTCCTGAGTAGCCTGATAACAGAGACAGAAACTCCTTTCATCATAGTATGGCCATACATTTCTCAAACTCACTCATCGAGGGGCCCAGTAATATCTCTCTACTAATGTGAGGGAAAAATTCCATCTTGATCATTCATATTCCTCTGCATGAAAAACCACTAAGCCCGATCGTAGCCTTCGTCATCACCCGATCAAAAGTGACTTTTGACTAGTTCAAAGCTTAGCAACTCTCATGTAGGAATCCATGATGACCTCAGGTCTAAGGGCATTGTGACGTGGTTATACATGAGGAAAGCTTATGACTTGATCCATGTAGCTTTCTCATAGTGGGTCGGTCCAGCACCTTGTACTCTTACAAGTGCCTAAAACTTTGATTCGTATCTCCATATCTTATCAAAGTCATACTGGTCTTGTTTCATCTCTGCTCCCGCATAGATGACCGACCAGGGACATTTTAGGACAATCTTTATGAATTATCCAAGGATACAATTATCACAGTTAACATGCAAATAATATGATAACAGAATGGAGAAATTTCATTAAAATAATAATGTTCAAAGAACATTGATTGGCCCTTAGGGCACAATTTCCAACATTATTTCCACTTTCCTTCCCTTCTTTTTTATTTTTCTAGTAGTGGAATGCTTCATGTGCTACCACAATATTTTCTTGTATCAATCGACTGGCCACAAAAGCTCTTTTATTCTCAGTCACAATCCTCATTATTAACAACTTCATTCTATTAGCCAAAATCTTTGATATAATTTTATAAGCGAAGTTACATAAGCCTATAGCTCTAAATTGATTGACATTATCGGCATTCTCCACCATTAGAATGAATGCTACATTCATACAATTAATATCATGCACTTATTCAGAAAAAATTCTTGCACCATATCAATAACTTCTTTACTTACTTCTTCCCTTGCAGCATGATAGAACATGCCTGAATATCCATTAGGTCCTGGTGCTTTTGCTCCATTCAACTAAAAATTAGCTACTTTAATCTCTTCAACAGAAACTTTCCTCTCCAACACCTTATTTTCAGTTTCTCTTATTTTCTTCTCTAAAATATTAGTCATACTCTTGTTATTATTTTTTAATGCAAGAAAAAATTATACTCCTCTCCCCTAAACAAATTAGGTAGCATTATAATATCAAGTTAAGTCTACATGTTACAAACAATGCGAGGACGAACATTTGAACTAGAAAGCTTAAAGGTGTGTTTGTTTAAAGTCAGGGAATGCCCTCCCCTCATTTGGTTTAAAATTTTGAGGGGAGAGGACCCCAAACCACCCCCTAAAAAAACCCATTTTTGCTCCCCTCCAAATTAGAGGTTTTGGAGGGGAGACAAAATTTTGGGCTATTATACCCTTATTATTTGTGTGACATTCTAATAATGCTCCTGATTGAAATTAATCTTATTATAACTAAAAATTTTTATTATAAAATTAATTTAAAATAAATATGTATTATTATAATTAAAAATATATTATTATAAAAATAGTTCAAAATAAAAAAGAATATTTTTATAAATAAAAAATTATCATAATTATAAAAAATTTTATAATATTTTTAAATAAAAATATATTATTATACTTAATAAATATATTATTAAATTAATATAGAATAATATTTTTATAAGTAAAAAAGGTTAAAGTATAATTTTAGTCCTTTACATTTACACGGGGTATTAATTTATTCCTTTAAATTTATAAAGTGCACTTTTAGTCTTTAAAACTTAACATCGTTAATGATACTAACGGAAAATGCTTACCAAGCAAAATTAAGTATTGACAGTGCAATACTAACGAAGCAAGATGGACTTGCTATTAGAAATTGTACCCTATGGGCTAATTATTGTGCTTTGAACATAATTATTCAATGAACTTCTCCATTTTGTTATCTTATTATTGGCATGTTCACTATGATAACTATCCTTGGATAAATCATAATGATTGTCCTAAATGTCTATGGTCAGTCATCTATGCAAAAGCAAAGATGAAATAAGATTAGTATGACTTTGACGAGGTATGGAGACACAAATCAAAGTCCTAGGCACCTGTAAGAGTACAAGGTGCGGGACTGACCTACTATGAGAAAGCTGCATGGATCATGTCATAAGCTTCCCTCAAGTATAACCACGTCACCATGCCCTTTGACATGAGATCATCATGGATTCCAACATGAGAGTCACTTAGCTTTGACCTAGTCAAAACTTACCTTTGGCCGGATGATGATAAAGGTTATGTTTGGGCTTGGTGGTTTTCATGTAGAGGAATGTGAATGGTCAAGATGAAATTTGTCCCTCACATTAGTAGAGAGATATTACTGGGCCCACCACTTACGACTTATGGGTTAGTATAGGCATTGGCCCACCGCCAACTTCATATGGACCTACAGGGTCACACACAAAAATAGCCCAACAAGAGCTATAATGTCCAGATTTATTGAATCTAAGATATATCTAGATTTAATAAATGTAATGCTTAATCTAGGGTGGACGAATATATATATATATATATAGGGTTAAGGTGCAAAAATAGCAAAGAACTATTTCGCGAAGTGCACTCAGCACAATTAACCATTTTTGGGTGCAAAACTAGACATCAACAATATTTTTGGGTGCAAAACTAGACATCAACAATATTTTTGGGTGCAAAAGTAGCAACGCCGTTAACTCAGGATAACTTCCGTTACTTTAATATAATTTTAGAATGGTTAAGGTGCAAATTTAGCAACAAACTATTTTCTTATGAACACCAAACACAATAATTTTTCACACGAGCATTTACAAGACAAATATGAGCATTTACATTAATGATCTTACTTTATTTTTTTCATAAGAGCATTTATAAGACAGATAAAGGGATTTCAAAGAATTCGGGGAATTAAAAAATTTTGGTCTTTCATATATCTATCTTGTAAATGCCTATATTTATCTTTCCACTGACAAAACCTAACTTTTACTTAACTGAATGGGGTGCAATAAAATTTTGTTAACTCACTGTATTCTTTTAAATCTCTTTATTTTGTCTTGTAAATTCTCTTATTAGAAAATTGGTGGCACCCATATTTTCTAAAAGGGTTAAATTGAAAATTTAGCAATGAATTATTTCCCTATGGGTACTAACGCAATTATTTTTCTTAAGAGCATTTACAAGACAAATAAAGAGATTTAAAAGAATACAGTGAGTTAACAAAATTTTGCGGCACCCCATTCGGCCAAGTAAAAGTTAAAGTTAGGTTTTGTCAGTGGAAAGATAAATATAGGCATTTACAAGATAAATATATGAAAGACCAAAATTTTTTAATTCCCCAGATTCTTTGAAATCCCTTTATCTGTCTTATAAATGCTCTTATGAAAAAAAATAAAGTAAGATCATTAATGTAAATGCTCCTATGTAAATGCTCATATTTGTCTTGTAAATGCTCGTGTGAAAAATTATTGTGTTTGGTGTTCATAAGAAAATAGTTTGTTGCTAAATTTGCGCCTTACCTATTCTAAAATTATATTAAAGTAACGGAAGTTATCCTGAGTTAACGGTGTTGCTATTTTTGCACCCAAAAATATTGTTTATGTCTACTTTTGCACCCAAAAATATTGTTGATGTCTAGTTTTGCACCCAAAAATAGTTAATTGTGCTGAGTGCACTTCACGAAATAGTTCTTTGCTATTTTTGCACCTTAACCCATATATATATATTCAAAAAGAAAAAGAAAAATATTATATATACTTATATATGTGTTTTCGAAATACATACATACATATATGTATATATTATATATGATAATATTATTATATTGTATTAGTTTTAAATTTAGTTTTATCTGATAAATTAAATTTAACAACTAACATGATAAAGATATAATATCTCATATTTAATTTATAAAGATAAATTAAATCTATTTTCATTGCCTCTTTATTCAAATTAAATAAATAGGTTAAATTAAAATTGTTGGATAGATTTAATTAAACCATATTTATTTAATTTTTTTATCAAAAGACACTTAAGTGTTAATTGATATTATATTAATTTCAAAATTAATTAAGATTAATTTTAAAAATCCAATATTCATCATAAAATAGAAAGCCATGACTAGTTATAAAAAGGGTGAGCTACGGTTTTCTACAAGTGATGAAAAGTAACATAGAGAGCTGTGAGAAACAAAAACTCTAGAGAGAGATGTTGGTAGTGCTAGCACATTGTTTGTGTGGGATTTCTAATCGTGTGGATATCGGTAGAGGGAGCTGATCCGAGTTGTTAGCTCCTTGATATTGAAAAGAAAGACTGAACATATAAGAAAAAGGTACGCTTCTCTGCTACTTGATTTAGATACCATTAACAGATCCGCAAAAGGGATTGGAAAACTTTTGAATTTTAATTTTTTGTTGTGCCTACCAATCCCAACTATTGCATCAAAGCCATGTCAATTGTGTGTTTAAGTTGAGTTTGAGGTTTTGTCTTGATTATAAATTGTATATGTGATATATAAGTTGTATGTGATATATTGCTTTAGATTTGATTGATGGTGATTAATTGAGAAGGACAGGAGATCAAGGAAAACCTAGCCTGGCTTTGGTACTCTTGTGTTAAGTGGTTGTTAGATTTAAATTCTCATGGGCAGCATATTGAGTAGAAACATGTGGGGATCTCTTACATGAAATGTTAAGGATGAATAGATTAAGAAGAGTCATAACTGTTCTTGGAGACGTGTGATGCTTCTACTGCTAATGTCAAAAAGCTTGAAAATCAAGCAAAATATGAGGAAGCTAATATTATAGAAGCCAACCATACTAAATTAGCATACATCTGCCTTTCTAGTACTGATAGTACATTCTCATTAAAAGTTGGGATCACTTTTAATTTTAATAAGGAATTAGCGAGACCACTGTGGCTAACTATTCGTAGAGTGACATAATCATAACATTTATTGCTTTTCATATTGTATGAATTGTTATTTGTTATGGTTTTAATTTCTAAAATTGTTTGGGTATAGTGAACAATATGGCTCTTGTTTTACAAGGGTTGTAATATTTTTTTAAATACAGCCTGTGTGTCGTACCTTTCTCCACATAGTCTGGATATACATTCTCTTCTCATCTCACTCCCCTCGTATATTTAAATGAGGTTTCGCAATGTATTTTTCTTTTCTTACTAGATAGGTCCTCTCATTGGCTTGAGAGGATTTAGGTTAGGTGAGCCATATTGTATCACGTTTAAATTATATTTCCTTTGATTAGATCATTACATGCATATTTTACATATGTATGTATATTTGTATGAGATACAACCGTGATATACGTATTCATATAAACGAACTAATTAATTAAGCCCTCTAAATGAAATCTTAAGTCATAATGTCGTTAATTAATGAATACTTGTCAAAACCTAGATCGCTCAATTGTAGGTTTCACTAAAGTATATGCATTTAAGTTATCTTGGTGAGACAAGTGTAAGTAATGGTGTTACTCACAAAGATTCATTATAGTTTAGACTTAATTGAGATTAACAAAATGGTTTTGGATCTCACGGTATTAGATGGGATTAAACATGCCGGATTATATGATGATCAAATCCCATAAAGTTCTAAGAGTTACATGTGATATAATTGGTAAAGAGTTTACCTACCTAAATAACTTGATTTAAGCATCCTGCCAAAGCGGACTTAAATTTAAGCGAAATATGGATCTTAGCCCACTAATTATTACATTGAGGGTTGTTAATTTAGCGAGAGATTACTAACCAACATTGCATATTTTATTGTAGAATCATGTCAACTAGTAATACTGCTACATTATCATTGCGATTAGTCCTTGAGAAGGACAAACTCAATGGGAAAAACTTTCTTGACTGGTTCAAGAACTTGAAAATTGTTCTCAAATAGGAAAGAAAAGCATATGTCCTAGATCAACCCATTCCTGAGGAGCCTGCAACCAATACTCCAAGAGATCAAAAAGATGCTTAAACGAAGCATAAGGAAGACTTTGTATATATAGGTTGCTTGATGCTTGCCACTATAGTTCCAGAGCTTCAAAGAGATCTAGAACTTATGGAGGGCACATGAGATGATTGTACGTCTCAAGGAAATGTTCCAGTAATAGGTGTAACACCTTTATTTTCAAAACATATGGATGGCATAAAGGCAATAATATCTTTGAAAAGGGAGGCAGGTAATCTTTTGTAAATAACGTGGGTCCCAACTTCAAAGTAGAGTACGGACCTACAATTGAGTAGGTTTTTAGAAATCTTTTCAAAAACATGTTATAAGCCATCCGTTTTAGTTTCATTTCTTCATATTAGAGTTTTACTGATGCATTCTCTGCTGGAACCCAAATTACTACAATTAATTAACGGCCCTAGATAGACTACTATCCCTTACTGGTTCGCATGTCACTATTTGTTGCCTATATATAGGAACTTTACTTACATGTCCACAAAGTTGCCAATACAGGACTGACTTTACTTAGTTACAGATTAAGTACAATTTCCAAAAATAGATAACCAAAAGGAAATTTAAATTCTAACTCCTTCGATTTACTCGCCCGTGATTACCTTCTTACCTGAGGAACTTCCTGCCCTAGCTGAAAATTGGTTTTTGGAAAAAAGGGTGAGATTCAAAAGAATCCCAGTAGTAATAGATATCACTCATATAAACCGTGTACATGTAACATGCCATGTCAATCAAAGTTTTAATACAAGCAACATATTCAACATTCAAAGATAAATTCACAATATATAGAAAGCATAAAGTTACCAATTCAAGGACAATTGTTCCTTACCTCAGTACTGGGATATTCTACTGGGCCTGAGCCCTTCTCATCTGAATGCTTTAAATTCATGATGGTACAAGCATGCATATAACATATCACATAGTAAGTGAAGGATAAGTTACTACCTGGCAATTTTTTTCCAAATCTTGACCTCGGTTGAAGTGCTTTGGGCGTTCCGGGCAAATATCAAATTCTATAAGTAATAATTTACGGGCGAGTTATTACTTATCCAATTCTTTGATTACTTAAAACACTTAGTTGGTTATTAGTTGAGTTAATGCCTAGGCCTAATTAAGTAGTTAATGTGGTTACACTAGGCCCAAGTTCTACTGCTCACCCTTATAGTTCACAATCTTGACTTTTGGCCTAAAGCCTACTAAATTCGCACTATTCTAGAAAGTTGGCAGATTTTTCTCTCAACTTTGAAAAATCATAACTTTGTCTAGGAAACTCCAATTAGGGTGGTTCGAAGTCCTATACGGCCCTTATTAAGTCTATTCTGAATAAGAGAAATTGATTACTTTTGCAACACACACACACACACACATAAAATCCTAAATTTCATAATTACTCACTTTTGCCATAAGACAACTTCCAGAATCATTACCAAACTTCAAAAATTGTATCTCCCAATATTGGGTCTACTTTATTTTTGGAAAATTTCATAGACATTGGAATCATTTGACCAGACACAACTATGTCACAATCAATCTGTCTCATATCAACCTCCAAATTCAATGCCCAAATTTCAAAAAATCATAATTAATTTTATAAAACTCTAAATTAGCAAATTCCAAATACATTGTAAACCTCTTTAAGTTTATTTTCAAGAAAAGATATCATTTTCTGGAAAAAGTAGCCATATGAATTCCAAAAATTCATCAAACCTTAACTATTCTAGGATTGATTCTAGAAACAAAGTCCAACCTTGAAAAATCATAACTTTAAATCCACTCGTCCAAAAATTACACTCTGCCTATCAAAATAAAGCTTAATGTGTCTACTTTCTTGGAAAGCTTCAAAGTATTTGGACTAGGTTTGATTATTCAAAAACATGATGAAAAATTTCTTCCTCCAGAAAACAATTTCTGGCAGCACAAAACCCTAACTTCCAAACTTGACATTTTCAACACAATCACCCAAAAATCACAATCACATGATATTCCATATAGTTTTTCATGTAGAAGCCATTGGTGAACTCTAATATAACAAAATATCACTCCTTTTACCTCTTTTTCCCTCTTACCATACAACTACCTACAAACAACAATCATCAAGTTCAAGCTTTAGTATATAGCTTCTCTATACTCATCATTTAACACCATATTTAACCATTTACAAGACCAAACTAACATAAAACCCTACTTTATCATATAAAATGAAACTAGGACAGAAATGAGAAACCAAAAGACCCCACAAATCATTGTAACACTTAGCTCAAAATAAAGCCCTAACTCACCTCTTGCTTCTTTTAGGCTTTGGTTCTTGATTCTACAACTTTGGGTCTTAGAAAATGGCTCAAGACACCTCCTTTTCAAAACAAAAATCATAGATTTGAAGCTTAGGATGAGGGGAACAATGTTCATGAAGAACATTTGAGCTAAAAATGTGAGGAAACTAGTGAAAATCTAGAGAGAAGTTAGCTTAGTCTTCTTGAACCTCAAGATCTACTTTCTCTCTCTTGCTCTTGTTTTGGCCATCCAAAGTGATGCAAATAGAGAAGAATGAAGTATTTTTAAGTCATCTCTCTCTCCTTGGTGGCTGGCAAAAGTTCATGAGTTGGAGGGCCAAGATTAAATCACAATTTGTCTTGTCTTGCTTACAAAATGACATGTGTTCTATGATTAGCTCTTTGCTTGAAAATGTCTTGTTGGCATCTCTTCTTGCTTTTCTTATTTACTTAACTAAAAATGAGAGAAGGAATGGAGTGAAAATTGAGCATTCAATTGTCTAATGGTCTTGCAAGAAAAGCACCAAGGATATTAACCAATGGTTAATAGGGCTTACTTGATTATCTTGAAGAGTTATCTTGTTAGGCCAACTAATTGAGGTTTAGCTCAATTGACACTATTTCCTCATCCATTTTGTTGGATTGGGCTAAAACAAGAGGGAGGGAAAAAGGAGAAATCATTTTTCTAATGGTTTATAGCTTCTTGCACACAATGAAGCTAATTAACCAATGGTTACTTAGCTAATTCATTTGTCTCCCTTCTTCTTTCTTTGATTGAAATTTTAATCAATTTGGAAAGGAATTAATTTTTTTTTAGCTTCATAATTACTTCATATCATGCTTGACACATCTTAAAGGAATTACATATTTTCCTTAATTTATCAAACAATTTCTATACAAAATTCCCAAAGCAATTTCAAACATTAATTACCCTTGCTATTGGGACATTTATCCCTTGTATAAATTTTGGGATATTACAATAGGCAAGGCAAGAAAGGTATGAGACCACAAAGGCCTTATATTCGCATAAGATGGCTGAAGGTATATCAGTTAGAGCTTACATGTTAAAGATGAAAGGTTATATTAATCACCTTGAGAGGCATGGATTTCCCAGGAGCTAGGAGTTAGCTATAAATTTGATCTTGAACTCACTACCATAAAGTTATGACTAGTTTGTTATGAACTACAACATGAACAACATAGAGAAATCAATTTCTAAACTATATGGGATGCTTAAAATGGCTAAGCAAAACATTAAGAAATAGCCTAGCACTGTTTTGATGGTTCAAAAAGGAAAGGGTATGAAAAGGAAAGGTAAGGGCAAGGGGAAGGGTAATGGCTCAGGTGCTAAGACCAAAGAGTCAAACAAGCCCAAAACCAAGCCTGCACCCAAGAAGGCAAAGCCTCTAAAGGAAGGAGTATTCTTCTTCTGCAATGAACTTGGTCATTGGAAGAGGAATTGCAAACTCTACCTCGAATATCTAAAAAAGAAGAAAAAGGATAGCGAAGCTATCTTTTCACGTACTTATGTTATAGACATTCATCTTTCTACTTTCTCTACATAAGTATTAGATACTGCATGTGGTTCTCATATTTGTACAAATGTGTAGGGTCTTAAGGATAGTAGAAAGCTCAAGAAGGGCGAAGTGGACCTATGAGTTGGAAGCAGAGCAAGAGTTGCTACTTAGTTGTAGGCACTTATGCATTAGTTCTGTTCAGTGGGCTATTTTAGTTTTGAACAATTGCTATTATGTTCCTGCTTTGAGTAGCAATATTGTTTCTCTTTCTTATTTGGATAAGGAAGGTTACACTTCCATTACTGGGAATGGTAAATGTTTTATTTATCGTAATGATATTTTCTATGCTAATACTGATTTGCATCTTGGTCATTATATATTAAATTTAGAACAACCTAATAGTGAAAATGTCTATAACGCAACTACCAAAAGGATCAAGTCAAAGGATTTGAATCCAACATACCTATGGCATTGTTGCCTAGGCTATATAATTAAGAAACAAATTTCTAAACTCCATTAAGATGGATTTCTTAACTCATTTGATTTTGAATCATATGATTTTGAATTTGCATATGGACCACTAAATATAGCTACCAGAGGAGGTTATATGCACTTCGTTATATTTATAAATAAATTTAGTAAATATGGATATATCTATCTAATGAAACATAAATTTGAATCTTTTTAAATGTTCAAAATATTCCAAAATGAAGTACAAAACCAACTTGGCAAAATGATTAAAGCACTTCAATCTGATCGAGGTAGTGAATTTTTGAGCCAAGAGTTCATTGACCATCTTAGGAGTTGTGGGATAATCTCACAATTGACTCGTCTAAGAACACCACAATGGAATGGCGTTTCTAAATGAAGGAATCAAACACTATTAGATATGGTTTGATCTATAATGAGTCAAATAGATCTTTCACCTTCTTTTTGGGGCCATGCCCAAGAGACGACTGCGTTTACACTAAATTGTATTACATCCAAGGCAATTGAAAAGACACCATATGAGATATAGACTGGAAAGAAACCTAGTTTATCTTTTCTCAAAATTTGGGGATGTGAGGTATATGTTAAGCAACAAGTATTAGATAAATTAGTGCCCAGATCCTCAAAGTCTCTTTTCGTGGGGTATTCTAAGGAAATGAAGGAATATTATGTCTATAATCCCATTGTTAACAAAGTGTTTTATTCAAAACAATATGTTTCTAGAAAGAGAGTTTATCTCTAAAAGAACAAGTGGAAGTAAGGTACATCTTGAAAAAGTTTAAGAGTCACAAGATAGCATAGAACCACAGATGGAAAACAAAGAATACTTACAACAAGTTGTTGAGCCTACTCAAGTAATACAAGATCTACACAGATCTGATAGGACATGGCATCAACCTCAAAGATATGGATTTATGATTACTGAAAGTCATGATGTGTTGCTCATTGTGCAAAATGAGCTGACTACCTAACGATAAGCCATAGTAGGACCAAACTCTAAGAAATGGCTGAATACCATAAAGTTGAAAATGAAATCCATGTACGATAATCAAGTATGGACCTTAGTCGATCCACCTGAAGGTGTAAAATCATCGGGTGCAAATGGGTTTTTCAAGAGAAAACTTACATGGATGGCAATGTAAATGTCTTCCAAGGCATGACTGGTTACAAACGGATTCATGTAAACTCATGGTATAGACTATGATGAAACCTTTTCCCCAATTGTAATGGCCAAATTAATAAGAATCCTTCTTGCCAATGTAGCATATTATGACTATGAAATATGGTAGATGGACATCAAAATAGCCTTCCTTAATGGAAAGTTGCTTGAGGATGTGTACATGACACTGTTAGGATCAAGAGGCACATCAGAAGAATTTTAAAATTTATCATCGATTCTAATCGAGGATCTAGCAACGACGTTTAAATTGATTTAGAAAGATTCGTACCTTTTTGAATTCAGGGTTTTCGATCTCTAGGAGCCAACACGTCAGGTCCACTCCCTCTAACGGTATCCACACAAATGCTCTCCAACAAAGACTGTGTCCTAGCACCTCAAATGTCTCCTAGGGTTTCCCTTGCGGCTCTGAATTCTCATACGTGTATGAGTATATCTGCTTTATCAAGTTTATAACCTATGAGGACTATATTCGAATTTCAAAATTAATCTTTATTAATTTCAAAATTAATTAACAATTAATTATCTTGATGAGCTAATTAAATAAATTCAGTTTAAATTAAATCTGTCCAACAGTTTTAATTTAACCTATTTATTTAATTCAAACAAAGAGCCATTAGATTTAAGTTATCTTCATAAATTAAATCGGAGATACTATATTTCTATCATGTTAGTTATTAAATTTAATTTATCTTAATAAATTAAATTAAAACTAGTGCAATATAATAAGATCATTTAATATATATATATATATATACATATATATATAATATGTATTTCAAAAATACATATATATAATATTATTAACGAATTTTATATTATATATATAAATATAAAATTCATCCACCCTAGATTAAACATTATCTCGTGTTGGGTTACATATACAAGATACTGCAAAGGTTCAGTATTAAAGATTCAAAAGAGGGTTACATATCTATGTCTCATGGTGTCCATTTTAGCAAAGATATATGTCCTAGTACACCTTATCAGCAAGATCGCATGAACAAGGTTCCATATACCTCGGCCATTGGATCCATCATATATGCCATGTTATATACTCAACCGCATGTCTCATTTGCCTTAAGTATGACCAGTATATATCAATAACATCCTAGTGAGGTTCATTGGACTATTGTTAAGAATATCCTAAAGTACTTAAGAAGAACTAAGGACTTATTTTTAGTATATGGTGGATTGGATGATAAGCTTTGTGTAACTGGTTACACAGATGGAAGTTTCCAAACTCACCAAGATGACCTTAAATCGTAATCTAGATACGTATTCCTCTTGAATGGTAGAGCAGTAACTTGGAAGAGCTCCAAGCAAAGCACTATAGCAGATTCTGCAACAAAAGCTGAGTATATAGAAGCATTGGATGCAGCTAAGGAAGTCGTTTGCATCAGAAAGTTCATTACTAAATTAGAGGTGGTACCTAGCATCTCAAATCCAATAGATTTGTTATGTGACAATAAAGGTGCTATTGCATAGGCTAAAGAGCCTAGGTCATATCAAAGGACCAAGCATATACTCAGGTGATTTCATCTTATTAGAGAAATCAATGATAGAGGTGACATAAAAATATGCAAAGTAGTAGGAGAAGACAATGTTGCTGATCCTCTTACCAAGCCGCTTGCACAGGCAAACCATAAACATCATGTTAGTACAATGGGAATTACATAAAATAATGATTGTACCTAGTACAAGTGAGAGGATTTTGGAAATTGTGCCCTAGAGGCCAATCATTGTACTTTAAACATTATTAATTTAATGAAATTTCTCCATTATGTTATCATATTATTCACATATTCACTGTGATAATTGTATCCTTGGATAAATTATAAAGATTATCCTAAATGTCCCTGATCGGTCATCTATGCGGGAGCAGAGATAAAACAAGACTAGTATGATTTTGATAAGATATGGAGATACGAGTAAAAGTTTTAGGCACTTGTAAGAGTACAAGGTGTTAGACTGACTCGCTATGAGAAATCTGCATAGATCAAGTCATAAGCTTATCTCATGTATAACCACGTCACAATGCTCTTCGACCTAAGATCGTCATGGATTCCTACATGGGAGTTACTCAGCTTTGACCTAGTCAAAAGTGACCTTTGATTGGGTGATGATAAAGGCTATGTTTGGGCTTGGTGGTTTTCATGCAGATAAATATAAATGGTCAAAATGGAATTTGTCCCTCACATTAGTAGAGAGATATTACTGGGCACATCAATGAGTGAGTCTGAGAAATGTATGGCCATACTATGATGGAAAGGAGTTTCCATTTCTATAGTCAGACTACTCAGGGATCGAGAAAGTAATGGTCAAGAATAGGAGGATGACATTCTCCATGCTTCATCCTTAGCTGAAATATCATGTGACAAAAGAGACGTGATATAGTTGTATGACAAGTTGCATCAGTTATCAATCCTCATATGAATTGGGTAGTCATAATGTCTTGCTAGAAGGCGCTTACAACTTATGGGTTAGTATAGTCATTAGCCCACTGCCAACTTCAAATGGGCCTACAGAGTCATACACAAAAATAGCTCAACACAAGCTATAATGTCTAAATTCATTGAATCTAAGATATGTCTAGATTTAATGAATGTAATGGTTAATCTAGGATGGAAGAATATATATATATATATATTCAAAAAGAAAATTATTAATATTATATATAAATATATGTATTTCAAATATATGTACTTTCAAAATACATATGTGTGTGTGTGTACGATAATATTATTATATTGTGTTAGTTTTAAATTAAGTTTTATCTAATAAATTAAATTTAATAACTAAATGATAAAGATATAATATTTTGGATTTAATTTATAACTAACCGTTTGAAAAATTTAATTAAACCATATTTATTTAATTTTCTGATCAAAAGACAATTAAGTGTTAATTGATATGATATGGATTTTGAAATTAATTAAGATTAATTTTAAAAATTGAATATCTATCATAAAATAGAAAGCCATGACTAGTTATCAAAAAGGGTAAGTAGATTTTCTACAGGTGATGAAAAAAACAAGATAAAGAGTCGTGAGAAAAGAAAATTCTAGAGAGAGACGTTGGTGGCGCTAGCACGCTTTTCGTGTTGCATTCCTATTCGTGTAGATATCGGTAGAGGGAGCTGATTCGAGTTGTTAGCTTCTTGAGATCAAAAGAAAGACTAAACACATAAGAAAGGTACGCTTCTATACTACTCGATTTAAATGCCATTGACAGATCCACAGTAGGGATTGGAAAATTTTTTAATTTTATTTTTCCACTGTGCTACCAATCCCAACACTTGCAACACAACACCTCATTTTCTTTTAATTAATTTATATTATATTATTTTAAATAACATTTAATTCAAATAAATTATTTTAATCAATGTCTCCTCCTTTCTTCGTCGCGGAAGCCTAAACTTCTGTGCAGCACCCTTCTTCATATTTTCTTCCAATTCTTCATCGAGTATCTCCTCTCCTCTTCTTCTTTGTTCGAATTCTTCAATAAATTTTCCCTCATTTCTCTCTCCTTCTCTTTGAATAGGATTCTAAAAAATTTAAGTACTTAATTTATCAGTTCCTAGTCTTACTACATGAGTAGTTCATATTCCATTTCATATTTCATAATAGAATTTTTTCCTTCTTTTCTTGTTGCTTGTCGATATGTACTTAATAGAGAATTCATCATTTTTATAAGATGAGGGTTTCCTACATTATTAGGTTCAGACTAGAAACGAAGGGTCAAATAAAATGTGAATTTGAAGGATTTATTTTCTCAAACTTTATTGAGTAGATTATCATATTTCTACAATTCAATTGGATGCAAAATCTGGAAATATACTTTTTGTGGTTGTAAAAGATGTTTTTTTGTTGAAAACCCTTCTTTTTTTAAAAAAAATTGGGTTAGTTGTCTAATAAAAGGTAACAATAACAATAATAGCAGTATTAGATAGAATTTAATGGTAGAAAAATAACAAAAAAAATCATTTTTAAGAAGAATTTTATATTAACTATTTCTTTATTTTCCGATCGCCTGGAAAGAACAAAAGAAATATCTTGTTCTTTCTTCAACCTACAATCCTAATTTCTTATCTCTCTCCACCATAATTGAAAACATCAAAGCACAACCCAATTTTCTCTCCCACCTCCTATTTAATTACTCCTCTGGTCCTTAATACAAGACATAATTACCTAATTTGATTAGAATTTAGGAAGTTAGTTAATATGACATATATTTTCTAAAACACTCTAGTCACCTTTCTTAATTCCCTCCTTTATTCCTCCTTGATTATTGTTGAGGGAATATGAACAAGGGTAAATTAGAGAAAGATTGACAAATATGAAAACTTTGTCTTATATTTAGGACAAAAAATCAACTCCCTAAATGTATCTTATATTAAGAACTGCAGGAGTAGTATTTTTATCCATTTGTCTTCTTATAACACCCCAAATTGTATTCACCAATATGTATGGTAATTGTTCGAAATAATCAATGAAATAAAATGGTGAATTTTGGAGAATGTGAACAATGCTACTAATGAGATTTCCTATGAGGCAGTGAGTTTGTCAAGTGTTTTTGGATGACCAAATGATGGTTAACAATTATGAAACTTTACAAAATGAAAGTAGACATCCTAAGCTTTAATTTGATAGGTAATGGGTAATTTTTGGAGCCGTCTGTAAAAAGTTATGAATATTTGAAATTAGCCCAGAAAAACTAGAAAGTTTCTGAAGTAGCATCCAAAGAATTTAATTATGGGAATTGTGAACTTTCAATTATCTAAAAGCTATATTTTTCTTTTAAGCTAGACTCAATAAAAGTTCTATAGCCTTTGGAATCCCCCCAATTCGATGTCTACAAATTTAGGTATCATGTTTCAAAGTTTGGGCAGAAAAATTACTAGAAAATCCGGAAATGAAAGACAAGGTGATGACAATTTCGTAATTTTGTCATTTTAGCAAAAAATAATTATTTTCTAATTAATTGAAGTTAATTTAAATTAATTAAGAAAAATAAATAGGAAATATACGTTTAAAATATTTTGATCAAATAAATATGAATTTATGGAAAATTGGAGCAAATGTACAAATTTGACCAAAATTGTAATATAAGATGTACATTTAACTTGAACAAGTTTTGAAGCATATTGAGACCAAATGGGAGGACCCTTGGTATGCCATTACATGTAACATGAAGAGGGAAATGTTAGTTGCATGCTAAATGGGCTTGTGACAACATTATATGTACATAAAGTTTATGCACATAAATATTAACATTTTGATTTTTGGAAATTATGATATAAGCATAATATTATGATGACATAAGCATAATGCTATAAGAGCTAATCTTCTTCCTCCTTGCTTCATTTCCTGTCAGTTTTTGAGTTCAAAGAAAAGACAAAGAGCTTGTGAAAATTGTAGAGAGAAAGAGGAGAAAATTTGCCAGGTAAGCTTGATATCTTAAGTGAATTAGCTCCTAATATGTGTAATCATTCCTCTAAGCGTCTCTTCTATGTTATTTAAGGTGTTTGAAGCAAGAATTTTGAATTTAAAAGGGTTAGGGTTTCGACTATACCAAGGAAAAGTTAGAAGGAAGAAGAAGTAACTTCCTAAACTTCAAATATTGGTTGTACTGACTACCATAAAAAATTTAATCAGTGAATTTTTGCTAAATTTGCTCTGATTGTAAATTTAGGAAAAGTTGCATTCTAAACGTTATGTTGCCCAAATTAAGTCTAAATGGTTGTTTTAACATAATTAAATAATTAAAAAATTGGTTAGGAGTAGAAAGGAGCAAGTCTACGGAGTCAGAATTGGAAAACCCTAATTTTTCTCGGAGAATTAGGAATTTTGGCTAGTGTTGGTTTAGGGGGTTAGAGTTAGACTTTTGATGATTTGATGATTCCATTAAGTTCAAGAGGAAAAATTAGGTGAGATTACAATTAATCACTTTTTCAAAAAAGCCTGAAAAAGTATAATTATGAAAACGCCCCTGAAACCTTGAAATATGGGCTGCAAGGGCATGCTTGTCTTTTGGTAGTAAATTGGTAATTTTGAGATTAGAAATTGCTTCCTTGGGTGAAAGTAAGACAGAATAGCCCTATTCAAAATTTCAGGAAAAGTATGTTCGAACCAGGTACAGAGGGGCCAAGCCGGGTCCCCAGGGGCATTATGGTAAATTTTCATAATAGGCTCATATAACCCCTATAAACACTATGGAAGTGCCTAAAATGGTAGATGAATGGGTTTTAACCTAATTCTTGTCATTTGATATTTTAGGACCAAGTTGAAAGCCAATCGTTGGCACGCATTACGAGGCATGAAGTTCGAGAGCATACTTAAGGATCAAAAAGGGCTAAGGTAGGGAACTTACCTTACTTGCATGTATTTGATATCTTTACTTGTATAGTGATGTATGTGATTGCTTTATTTGATTGTGTAGAGCATATTTGAATACATGAAACTCTGTTTCTGTTTTCGCTATGGCCATAGTTTTGTTGTATGAAACATTGAGCATGCAGAAATATTATTATGGGGCATGCATCTAGTTAAAGCTAACATGTCATACACATAACATCTATCATGCATGCATTATGGTACTGTTTTCCTACTAAGATTCTCTCAAATCTCACCCTCCCTTACCAATAATTTAGACAGGAGAGTACATAACGTGTGCAAATATCAAAGAAGAGAACTACATGAGAGGATTGCAATGGCGGAACGAAGATGGAAAGATGTCTCCATTTCACTGGGACTAGTTTAGGCACCCTAATAGCCCTATGCAGCTACATTGAATGTAATTGGTATATACGAACCCCTATGGGAAATTTCTATAATTATGCACATATTATCAATATATCCATGTTATTCCTATGTTGGCCACTGAACCACACAATAATATTCTGCTACAAGTCAAAATAGTTTAGGGCGTTACACTTCTTCTTTCCATTTGCTTTCCATCGAACAAATTTGCTTTTCCCACTCACCCTCCTTTTCTTTTTCGCCGTCCATTTTCATATATAAACATGATCTTCCCTCTCATTTTTCCAAGGAATTACCAATGGTCTTTGATGGTTGCCGTGCTTCCTAACTGTTCGCAAGTAATTCAATGGCTTCGACTAAGCCTAATGTGCCTATTAAGTCAGAGAAGGGTTGGATTGCAGGAATTACATTGGTCTTGAAGCACCCAAAAATTTTAAAGCTCAACAACGCCCGTACTGCAATGAAGTCTCAAACTTCACGCCTTTTTGTTGTAAGATCAAGCGAGCACCAAAATCTCATGGATAATCAATGAACAATTAGAAGAAAAGCCAAAAAAGGGTGTTGCGGTAGAAGGTTAGGATTCCATGATGAAATGAGGGAGAAATTGATTAAAATAATTTATGTGAATTAGATTTTTATTTAAAAATAAAATAATATAAATTAAGTAAATGCCATGTAATATTAAAATTACATGAGGTGTTGCAATGCAAGTCCAGTTTGCTTCATCAGCATTGCACTGTTAACACTTAACTTTGCTTGGTCAGCATGTGTCGATGGTATCATTAACGGTATTAAGTTTTTACACTTTATAAACTTAAAGGACTAAAATGATACCTCATGTAAACATAAAGGATCAAAATTATACTTTAGCCAATAAAAAATTATTATAACCATAAAATAAGTTATTCTAATTTTAAATAAAAATATTTTATTACAAATAAAAATATTATTATAATTAAAAATTATATTAAAAATATATTTATTTTTAAATATTAAATTATTATTATTTTTAATTTTTTAAATTACATTTTTTAAAAGTATATTTTTATAATTTAAAAAATATTATTATGAAATTTATTTTTAATTTAAAAAAATTTTATAACTTAAAAATACTATTATAATTAAAAAACTAGAAAACCTGGTTATATGATCATATAATTGGGTCATATAATTATAAGGGTAGTAATCAAGGGGTTGATCGCTAATGATCTGGGTAATAGCTAGAAGGATCTCTGTCCTCTTTCATATAGAGAAACTGTTATATAGTCTCCCGATATGAAACTCAGGCCTTCCTCCTTCAGACCATCACAGCACAGCCTTCCTTCATTTCTCACTATAGTTCCTACTAGATTATTCACTTATAGACATATATCCTAACCATATGGACATATAACTAGTAATACCCTTACTAGACCATCACTTTTTGGATTTAGATAAGACTACCTCCTTGATTTCTATAAAAACTTTAGCCTATCATACCTTATATGCTTGATATGATTCTATGATTTGCTCCAGATGATGAACTCCAGAAAACGATATTATAAGAACTCAAGATTTTATGGAGAATATAGGATTGTATAAAGATCACTGATGGATTTAGTTTTCTTAGATAATTCAAATTACAATTACAAGGCTTTACTTAGAGCCAGGCATACTCCAACTCTGATTATATGACTGTGGTTACTTTTCTTATACTCTGATTACTTTCTTTCAAGGAATCTTTTGCTTTCATCTCTTCTTTGTTTGCTCAGGGAATCTCCTTTTACTTTGTTCCCCACATTCTTCTTGTTTTGTGTAGGCTAGCACCTTGCCGACACCTCTTTTTCTTCTTCTCTTTCTTCTTTATTTGCTTTATTCCATGTCTGGGAATTTTTTGTCTTCTTATGCTGACTAGTCTTCCTTTTCTTCTCATCATGCTTGTCTATCATTATTGTCCTTTTGTGCTGTCTAAAGAATGCTAGGATGTCCTCTTTTTCTACTTTACATGTTCCTAACAATAGTCACATTCATGATTTGGGTATTCTGATAATATTTGGCATATTTTTTGCCTTGTTTATTCGGTGTTCTCCATCTTGTTGGCTTTAATCTTATTATACCAGTTATTGAATATTTTATCATTTCTCTTGGATTTTCCTAATGAGTATATAAAAGTTAATTTACTTGTATGATATATATACCCACTGGAATTTTTCTTTTGAAGTGATAATTCTATTCATTTCCTAGAATACGATATGATAATCTTGTCCCCTGATGTTGGACACCCTATATTGGAATTCTTCATCCTCCTGAATATCTTCATTGAATTCTAGTTCAAATTCTATATGTTTCTTTGTGGTTCCAATCCTGATGAGATTTATTGGATGATAAAATTTGTCTGGAGTTATTTCTGCTACAGTGGAGTAGCACCTTATAAATACCTGAAATTGGGTGACTATTCCGAAGTATGTCTTTACAGCTTCTTTTATAGGAGAGGGTAATTCTACAATCTCTTCCATCAAGGGTGATGGATATATGGTTTGAATTAGACCAAAACTATACAAGATTTTAACTACACTTGAAGGAGTTCTTGGGTAAATAATGGCTTTCTTGAAAGCATAATGTCATACATATTTGATAGTTTTATGAGATAAAGATAGCTAGTTTAATTTTTGGACCATAAGTTTGTAGTAATTCAATTGTTGTAGAAGATCCAATACATTATTGGGTAAGGTTCTTGAGGTTGAAGGTTTAGTCTTTTGGACTTGGGCTTCTTTTCCTTTTTCTTGGTTCTTTATTATTCCTGCTAAGGAATTATTTCTTTGTTTGGGTCTATTGGTTTTGGGCTTATTGGGCTTTCGGATCCTGATGATCCAATTATTTCTTTTTGCTGAGTGGATGACTTGGTCTAGGCAGGTGAACTAGTTATTGGCATTCTTTAACTAGTAGCTTATGCTATCTTGTCGTTATTCCTTTTCTCAGTAGTAGGTCCATCTTCAGCCTCCACTTTATTCTATTTTTGCTCAAGTTGAACATATATATTGTTTACTGCTTCAGATAAGCTAGTAATAGAGCCTAACAAGTTCTGTATGCTAGTACTTACTTGACTGCTTAATAAACTCATGTTTATCTCAAGGATATTTACCTTCATTACAAGTTGGTTCACCATTGGTGATTCTTCATGATTCATCGTATTATTCACTAGACTATAATTCTTCCTGCTTATTGGTTCCATCTGCTTAAATAATCAGCAACAAGATTATTCTGACCTTTTATATATTCTACATCATAATCATAATAAGAAAGATTACTATGTCATTTTACCAACATTTTATTATTTAATTTATCATTTTTTATTCCCTTACTTACCCATGTTTTTTGCTTGGGTATTATCTGTTCTTATTACAAATCTAGTATTTACAATAAATAATTCAAATTTTTCTACTACTTTTATCATAGCTAAGAATTCTTTCCAATTAGAATAGTATTTAAGTTGAGATTTATTGAATTTTCCACTTAAATATCTAGTTATTTTTTTCCTGTCCTTCTTTATCTCCATAATATAATACTGCACCCCAATAATTATCTGAGGCATCAGTATATATTATCCATTTTATTTCTTCATTTAAAGGTATGGGAAAATTCTAGAAAACTACCAAGGAAATTAGAAAAGGACAAAAAGGTTGAGTGAAATTCAGATATCCCAAATCAGTGAGGCATGAGGAATCTGGAATATGAAATCTTAAGACAATTACCTAAATACCCTCTTAAGTGACAGCTAAAAGGGAAACGAAGAGACACGAGCAGGCAAAGTTTGAAAGGGTGTCAGAACAAAGAGTGATAGGAAAGCTCAGGGAGACGAAGAGACGACATGAAAGACGGTGGGTCGATGGTTTCCGATGGCGATTTACGATGTCGTCAACGGAGGTGACAAGGTATTGTGCTGTTGTGTGTTCAACACTCCCTTTGTCAGAGCTTTAGCGATTAACCATTTCAGTTGATGGTGTTGGGTGGCGTGGGGTGGCGAGTCGACTGTCTGACCACAAATCGGATAGCAACTTTTCATGAAATATGTGATATGACGCAACTGATAAATATATGAAGGTGTTAATCAACAGAACCATGTTGTTAATATAGAGCGGTTTGGTGTTATTACCCATGGAACATCTATTTTCGTAAACTTTTTCCTACACATGTCTTCTGTTGTCTGTATGAATGGAAGATATGAAAGGTGTTGCGTTTGGGCAGTGACGCTAAAACTTTCCCATCTCTTGTTGGCCAGATGTTAAGCAATAAAATAATGTCGTTAATAATGAATATGATCTTGTTAACTGTGGGTGAGGTGTTGTTTTGGGCATCGAACCTGTGATTTGGCAACTTCATTCCTTTTAAGATGTTAATGAAGGACATCGAGTTGGTAATAACGAAAATAAAGTTGTTACTTGTGGCTAACGTGTTGTTTTTCTCCATCTACATTTAGACCATTCCAACATGTTCCTCCTATGATCTTAATAGAGGAAGTCGAGTCATTAATAATGAATCTGATGTTGGTAATACGTGGAGAGATGTTATGTTTTCCTATCTACATTACGACCTTCCCTAGTTATTCCTCACAAGATGGTAATGGTGGAAGCCGAGTCATTAATAGTGAAGATAATGATGTTATTATGGGGAGAGATGTTGTGTTTTCCCATCTACATTATAACGTTCCTAAATTGTTCCTTCAGAGATGTTAATATAGGAAGTCTAGTCGTTAATATCGAAGATAACGATGTTATTATGAGGAGAGAGGTGTTTTCCCATCTACATTATGACGTTCCTAACTTGTTCCTTCGAAGATGTTAATAGAGGAAGTCAAGTCATTAATAGAGAAGATAATGATGTTATTATGTAAATAGATGTTGTGTTTTTCCATCTACATGACGATGTTCCTAACTTATTCCTTTGAAGATGTTAAAGGAGGAATAGGAGTTATTAATGAAGAAACTCATGTTGTTAATCAAGGGTGACTTGTTGTATTTTCCCATTTACGTTAGGATATTTCCAACTTATTCCTCACAAGATGGTAATGGATGAAATGTAGTTGTTAACGATGGAGGTAAATGTTGTTAATCGAGGGAGAGATGTTGTGTTTTCTCACGTACATTACAACGATCCCCACTTATTCCTCACAAGATGGTAATAGAGAAAACAGAGGCGTTAATAACAAAGATGATGTTGTTAATTTGAGGAGAAATATTGTGTTTTCCCATCTACATTATAATGTTCCTAACTTGTTACTCTTAAGATGTTAATGAATGAAGCGTAGTTGTAAACAAAGAAGATGAAGTTGTTAATCATGGCTCATATGTTATTTCCGGGCATACAACTTAGGACGTTGCGAAAGCTTTTGGTTGAAGATGTTAATCTAGCAGGTAGAGTCGTTAATGAATCATGTGGCTGCCAAATCACAAATTCGATGGATGCCCAAAACAACACCTCACCCACAGTTAACAAGATCATATTCATTATTAACGACATTATTTCGTTGATTAACATCTGGCCAACAAGAAATGGGAAAGTTTTAGCGTCACTGCCCAAACGCAACAGCTTTCATATCTTCCATTCACACAGACAACAGAAGATGTGTGTAGGAAAAAGTTTGCGAAAATAGATGTTCCATGGGTAATAACACCAAACTGCTCTATATTAACAACATGGTTCTGTTGATTAACACCTTCATATATTTATCAGTTGCGTCATATCACATATTTCATGAAAAGTTGTTGTCCGATTTGCTATGAGACAGTCGACTCGCTATCTCGCGCCGCCCAACACTGTCAACTGAAACGGTTGACCGCTAAAGCTTCGACAGAGGAAGTGCTGAACACACAACCGCACAATGCCTCTTTCACCTCCGTCGATGAAACTGTGAACCCACCATCCTTTGCTTCATCTCTCCGTCTCCCCGAGCTTTCCCATCACTCTCAATTCTGACACCCTTTCAAACTCTGCCTGCTAGTGTCTCTTCATTTCCCTTTAATTGTCACTTAGGAGGATATTTAGGTAATTGTCTTAAGATTTCATATTCCAGATTCCTCATGCCTCACTGATTTGGGATATGTGAATTTCACTCAACCTTTCTGTCCTTTTCTAATTTCCTCTGTAGTTTTCTGGAATTTTCCCTAAAGGTATTGTTAGTTTTGGTAAGTTTTTACATAATATTTTTATCTTTTCTACTATTTCCTCAGTTTCTTTATTCCATTTCCAAATTTTTTTCTCTTGCTAATTTTGATACTTTTGCTATTAATTTTGATAAGTTGGGTATATAATTTCTAGCCTAGTTTACTATTCCTAAAAATGCTTAAAGTTCCTTTTTATTTTTTATCTTTGGGAATTCTAATACTTTTTGGCTTATATGTTCTTGAAGTTCAATTCCTTCTTTAGATATTATTTGTCCTAAGAAAGGTATTCTAGTTTTCCTTAATTCCACCTTACTTGGTGATATATTTAACCCTTTCTCTTCTACTAAATCTATGAATTTATTTAAATGTTCTTCATGTTCCTTTTCATCTTTTGAGAATATTAATATATCATCAATATATATATATATTACTACAAAATTTCTTATTAGTAATAATAATTATGATACATATTCTTGAAATATACAAGAGCTATTGTGGAATCCCATTGGTAATACATTCAATTCATATAACCCTTTAGAAATACTAAAAGTAGTATATTTTTTGCTTTCTTCTTCTAGTTTTATTTGAAAAAATCCAGATTTACAATCAAACTTACTAAACATTGTTTTTCCTCTTATTAACTTATAAAATAATTCCATTTTGGGTATATGATAACTATTTCTTATTGCTAATTCATTTAATTTTGTGTAATTTATTACCATTCTTGATTTTTCCTCTTTTTCCTTCACTATGTTTTATGACTATCATTGCAAATGATTAGTATTCTAATTTGTTTTCTCTTATTAGATTATATTTTTTCATTTCCTCTATATGCATAATAAATTTGTTTTATCTTTTTCTGTCTATGGATGTGGTTTATAATTTATTTCTTCACTATAATCTCTTAATTCTATTTTACTAGGGGTTTAGATTTTTCCCAATGGATTAATGGGTTATCACTATAATTATCTAATTCAATTGTTCTATATTCACTAGTACAAAATTGCCATTTCAAACGGCCACATTTAGACTAGTTATAGCGGATAAGGTTGACCGGTGGTAGTTTTGTAATTATAGAAAAATTTTAAGACCGTTCTCAAAATAACCAATCTAAAATAAATTATTTAGACTAGTTATATATAAAACCGGTATAAAATATAAAATAATTAATAAGTTGAAATAAATAACCAGTCTTAAATAACAAAACTTTTAGACCGGTTATTTTTAAAACAGGTCAAATAATTTTTTCCCCTTTTAAGACCGGTTGTTAGTAACAATCAGTATAAAAGTTGAAATCCCGTGCCTAGAACCCGTGCTCTCTGAACCCTTTCTTCTCTTGTCGTCATTACTCTGTGAGCTCTGTCCCTGCTTGTTCTGAACTCCTCAATCGTCCCTCATTCCTATTTTGCTCGACGCTCCTCCGTCATTACCACTTTCGTTGTTGTGTACCCTCGTCACTATTCTTTGATCATCGTCATGCTCCTCTGCCACCACCTCTATTCTCCGCAGTGACCCTTCGTCATTGCCATGAATTTGAGAACTTCATTTTAACCTTAGTTGATGCTACCGTGACTTTGGCTAGAAGCTCAGTCCCTAGTCTTCAATCAGGTTAGTGTTATGTTCTTGAGTTGTTGTTCAATAATCAATAATGTCCTATGAAAATGGCCCTTGATGTTGTTTTGAGGACTTAATTCCCACAAGTTGCTGTTATAGGTTGTTGGAAATCTAACTGTTTTGTGATAATGTATTGTAGAAAAAAAAAATTTGCATATCTAGGTTAGATGCTTTGACTTGTACATCCCAGTGATATTTGGCTTGGAGTAATATCATTCTAAGTTTTGTTTTAGTGTGATTGTTTGACTGTCAATGTTATTGGTTTATTGAAACAATACTAGTTTCAAATGGTGCATGTTAGAATTAGCTGAAACCTGATACATAAACTGAATAGCTTTGCAATGCAAGTTTTAAAACTTGTATCTACATACCTTTATTATGAAATATTGGTTGGTTCCTGGTATGCATGCTTCTTAATTTCATTGAAATCTCTAAAACTCTATGGTAATTGTTTTTTTATCTATCCTTTTGCTGTTGGATAGGGTGCTTCAAGATGTTGAGATATATGGATCATAGTTGGATAAAGCTAAACGGGCGAGTGTTGAATATGATAATGGGGTAAGGGGTTTTTTAGACTTCGCTAAAAGAAATGCCGATGATAATGGGATGTTTTATTGTCCTTGTGTAGTATGTTTGAATAAGAAGCGACTAAGTGCTGCAGATATATATATATATATATATATGCACATTTAATTTGTGAATGATTTTATAGGAGTTATATAGTATGGGTATGCCATGGTGAAGAATTAGAAATGCCAAGTTCATCTTAATAGGGAGGAGTGGCCTTTGATGATAATGACACAAATATGGATGATCGGATAGAGGATATTATTTGTGATATAGGAGAAGAGGCTTTTGAGCAATCACATGCATATAGTAATATGTGCAGTGATGTTGAGAAGCTGTTGTACCCAAGGTGTAAAAAATACCAATTGTTGAAAGCAGTATTGAAATTAGTAAACTTGAAAGCAGGCATGGATGAAGCAACAAGAGTTTTTTAGAAACGCTTGAAGCTTTTAAGGACATGCTTCCAGATGATAATGTGTTGCCTTATCGATACTGTGTCCACTAGGGATGAAGTATAAATGATCAACGCATGCCCTAATGATTGTATATTGTATAGAAAAGAGAATGAAGAGAAACAACTATAAGATTCCAAGTTTTGATGATAACAAAAGATTAATTATGTGTTGTGGTAAGAAACTTATGTTTTGCAAGTTTAGATAATGGTTGAAAATGTTACCAAATGCATCTCATAAAGTTCAGCGGTCATTACTATGATTTTAACTGATGCACTCGAGTGATAAGCAATTTTTCACTCAAGCATAAGTGAGTGTTGAACTAAAAGTGTTTAAAAAAAGCAAACTTTTGCTGAAAATACCAAGACAACTCGAGTGATGAACATACACTCGAGTGATAGTGTGATTTGCACTTGAGCATAAAGGCACACTCGTGTAAGTGTTTGACAGTGAGTAATATCAGAGATAGGAAATGATCATTACACTCGAGCACGAATTCAATACTCGAGTACTAGGCTCAAATTCACCCAAGTCCTACAAAATGTGATACAAGAAGTGTTTTCCCGAGAGTAAGTAAAACTTAAAGGGAAAAATGTAGTCGAGTCCAAGTGACTGAAGCACAGAAAGTGCTTGCCCGAGAGTCAGCCAGAATATGGAAGAGCAAGTGCACCCGAGTGATAGCTCAACACCCGCGAGTGAGAAATCTAACTCTCTCTATTCCTAATGCTAATCCTGAAGCAAAAGAGTACTTAATACAATAATATACTGATGCACTTGAGTGAGGATCAGTGAACTCAAGTGAGGGCCCACATCACTTGCAAGTACAAATTCACACTCTTAAAAAATAGGATGCGAGTGTTATCCAGAGACATGGGTTCATAGTGCAAAATACAGGTGTACTCAAGTGAGATGACATGCACTTGAGTGAGGACCCACATCACTCCCAAGTGTAAAAATGCACTCTCTCAAAATCACATGGAAGTGCAACATAAAAGCAGAAGCAGAAGAGGAAATATGAAGATGCACTCGAGTGAGGCCTTAGTGCACTCGAGTGATACTCTGTCAAAAGCCAAAACGTAACAGACTTACAGCTATCAATCGGAACATAGTTTAATGTTATTTATTCATTCTATTTTTACTTGCTATTATTATTTGACATCATTTAACATATATTTCAAGTTTGAAATAGGAGTTTAATCGTTTGAATTAAAAATACACAAAAGAAGTCAAACAACGGCAGACAAAATCATTACCACCAACTCAGCACGTACCTACCACGATATCTTATTCAAAGATTTCAAATGTACACATGTTGTTCCATAGTAAAATGCTCCGCTCCATAACGACTATTATTCAACGGACAAAATCAACTGACTATAAATATAGAGTTTCAGAGATCATCAAGAATATGAACTAAGAACAAGAATACACACAAGTAAATTCACGAGTTTCGGTTATTCATATTTTCTCTGTATTCATATTTTACTTCAATGTTTATTATATTTGCTCTGTGAGAGAATCTGTATACACTTCAAATTCTATTTTCATTTAATCTCAAGGTACAGGGACCTTGAGAGGGTAGATATCCTTACGAGATAAGCAGTTGAGAGAATTCTTAGAAGGAATTTCTACTCATAAGACTTACAAGGTACAAGCAGTAGAGAATATTGCTGCTCGTAAGACTTATATGAGTGTAAGTAGGAGAGAATGTTGCTGCTCATAAGACTTGTATACTTAAGCTAGAGAGAAAGGTCATAGGTTTGCTTTTCTGCATGCAAGACTTGTCGTAAGGGGGAGAGAAATTTCTAAGTGTTAGAACATTTCTGCTCGTAGTCTATTCAAGGACGATTGTTGTTTTGTGGGTTTTCAAGAGCCCACTGAATCTTGAAAGAATAGTGAAAATCTCAGTAGGTCTTGATCTCTAAGGACTGGACGTAGGCCTGTGTTTTTGGGCCAAACTAGTATAACTCTCTGTGTGCTAATCTTCTTATCTCTACTCTATCTACGGTTCTTTCATATCACCATATTAACCGAAAAATTTATCATATCACCCAATTCACCCCCCGCCCCTCTTGGGTGAAGCTTACCTCTTTCAACAACAGTGTCTGATATGTGAAAAATTGAGGAATAAAGCAAATAATGCCCCTTCAAAAGTGTTGTGGTATCTACCAATCATACCAAGGTTCAAGCACTTGTTTGCTAATGAAAACGATGCAAAAAATTTAAGATGGCATGTGGATGAAAGGATATCCGATGGAAAGCTTCGACATCCTACTGATTCTTCTCAATGGAAGAAAATCGATCAATTATTTCCTAGCTTCGGCGAAGAACCTAGGAACCTTAGGCTTGGGCTTAGCACGGATGGCATGAATCCTTTTGACAGCTTAAATAGTATACATAGTTCATAGCCTATTCTGTTGGTAATTTACAGCTTATCTCCTCTATTATGCATGAAACGAAAGTACATCATGTTGTCTATATTGATTTCGGGACCAAAACAACCCAAAAATTACATAGATGTTTACCAAGAACATTTGATCCAAGACTTGAAAGATTTATGGGATGAAGGTATTGATCTTTTTTATGAGAATAAGAAGGTGGTTTTTAAAATGCAAGCCATGATCTTTTCTACTATAAATGACTTCCCTACATATGGAAACTTTTCAGGATATAATGTTAAATACCATAAAGCATGTATGATTTACGAAGAAGGTACATGCTACCATCAACTTCAATATGAAAGAAAGATGGTTTATCTTGGTCATAGGAGACTTCTTAGACAAGGCCACCCATATTGTAGATTAAAGAAAGCTTTTTTGGTGGACAAGAGTTTGAAAATGTTCTGAAGGCATTGACTGGGGAGCAAGTTTTATGTAAAGGTGAAAAATATCAATGTTGTCTTTGGTAAGACTATAAAGAATAGTAATGAAACAAATAAATGGAAAAAGAGGTATGTCTTTTTCAATCTTCCATATGGGCCAAATCATGATGTGAGACACTGTATTGATTTCATGCATGTGGAGAAAAACGTATGTGATAGTATTGTTGGGACACTGCTTAGCATACAAGGTAGTTCTAAGGATGGTGTGAAGGAAAGATTAGATTTGCAAGAAATGGGAATACGAGAAGACTTGCATCCAAGCCTATATGGTAACAAAACTTTTTGTCCTCCAGCTTCTCATACTTTTTCTAAGGATTAGAAAAGAAGTTTTTGTGAGTGTTTACATGGTATCAAAGTCCCTTCAGGGTATTCTTCAAATTTTAAGAAGCTTGTGTCAATGAAATACTTGAAGTTATTAGGGCTAAAGTATTATGATTGTCATATCTTAATGCAACAACTACTCCCAGTAGCTATTCGAGGCATTGTCGAATATGATCTCCAACATATTTTGACTAGACTTTGTTTCTTCTTCAATGCTATTTGTAGTAAAGTCATTAAGACAGAAAGATTGGATGAACAAGAAATTGAAGGATATCTGATCTTGTGCCAGCTTGAGAAGCTTTTTCTTCCTTCTTTTTTTGACATCATGATACATCTAATTGTTCATCTAGTAAAGGAGAGATAAAGTTGTGTGGCCCTATTTATTTACGATGGATGTACTCAATTCAAAGAACAATGAAAATTCTAAAATGGTATGTGAAGAATACAAATTGGCCTAAAGCATCTATTGTTCAGAAATATGTTTCTAAAAAAGTCATAGAGTTTTGTCAAGATTACATGTTAAATGTAAGACATATTGGGCTTCCTAAATGTCATGATAAAGAAAGAGGTAGATGTGGGGCTACAATAAAGAGTATGGATTCTGATGACTTGCAACAAGTCCACTTGTACATCTTGAATAATGTTGATGAAGTTCAAGATTACATTAATGCTCATAAAGAAATTGTACAGAAAGAAAATAGTCGAATCACTGAATAAAGGTTAATTAGGGAGCATAACACAACTTTTGCACGTTGGTTCAAACAAAAGGTTGACGGAGAAGAATGTGTTTCTGATACAATGAAATGATTAGCACGTGGTCCTGAGATTGATGTCATTAGTTAGACTTCATTTGTGATCAATGGTTATACGTTTTACACAAAGTCCTTAGATGATAGGAGCACCATCCAGAACAGTGGTGTTATGTTAGTAGCTCAATCTATGCACTTCTCTAGTTTGAAAGATAAGAAGCCTAGATTGGTAGTCATACCTTATTATGGGGTTATTGAAGAGATTTAGGTGGTTGATTATGTTAAAATTAAATTTCTCATTTTCAAATGTAAGTGGGTTGCTGTCAATAATGATGTGATAATCAATCAGTTAGGATTTACATTAATTGATTTGAATAGTAGAAGTTTTGGAGATGAACATTTTATTATGGTATACCAGGCGAAACAAGTGTTCTATATTACCATTCAGGCAAATAAAATATGGTATGTAGCTCTCCAAGGAAAAAGGATCATTGATATTAATGAGAAAAGTCATTCAATGAATGATTTTCTTAAGACTTCTTTTTCTAGGGATTTTCAAGAATTGAATGAAGATGAAGCAAATAATGAACACGGCACAAGAAAAGATCATCATGAAAGGATATAGGAGGATATCCCGTTATAAAACTACTTCGAAGGTTAGTTAGCTAAAGTAATAATCATAAATTATATTTGAATTATGTATATAGTTATTTTATATATAAAAATACTTTTATGTTGTTGTCACTAAAAAATGAAGGATTTGAGGTGTCCTAGTGTAGATACTTTAGAGCCTGCTAGTGATCATCAACGATGAATTACTTCTATTATGTTCTTTCTCGGTAGATTCCTCTATCATCAATTAAAGTGTTTTGATTCTAATATTAGCTAAAGTTTTGATTTTTTTTTTTGGTCAAACTGATGTAATATTAAAACAGGGGAATAAAAATGTATAGCAGCATACCTTAATTTTCTGATTGTGTGTAATTAAAGTGTTTTGATTCTAATATTAGCTAAAGTTTTGATTTTTTTTTTGGTCAAACTGATGTAATATTAAAACATGGGAATAAAAATGTATAGCAGCATACCTTAATTTTCTGATTGTGTGTAATAATGTGTTGATTGTCAATGATTTATTGTTGTTGCTTCTGTGGAATATGGGGTGTAGGAAGAATGATGTAAGCATTACACCAATTGAAATTGTGTTTTAAAATGCTTGATGAAAATGCTTCTGTATAAGGTGTTAGTTATAATGTGTAAGAGAAGAATTGATTTGGATGTCGATGAAATGGTTTGTTAGGTAAAATGTTTTAACAGGGGAAATGGGTTGCTGATGAGTAACAGAAATATTTTTTTTCAAAAATGGTTGTTAATCAACCGGTCTTAAAAGTTACTTTTTAGACCGGTTATTTGAACAATCGGTCTAAAAAGTATGATATTGAAACCTGTTATTTCAACAACAGGTCTTAAATGTCGTAATTTTTAAACCGGTTGTTTATACAACAAGTTAAAAAACTTATTTTTTAAATTGATTTCTTAACCGGTCTAAAAAGTAAGAGACTTTTTAGACCAGCTATATCAAGACCTCATCTAGAATCAGTCTAAAATGTCATTTTTAACTGGTCTAAAAAGTGTTTTTTCTGCCGGTGATTTCTTACTTCTATGATGGCTAAAGTTGTTAACATGTGTTGGATTTCTACGGGTCAATTAGTCTACAGAAATTTTACTTCATTTTCATTTATTTTCTTTTTCAATTTTTCATCTTTTCTTCTACAAGGTTTTTCTATTCTTATTCCTCATGATTCATGTTTACAAGGGGTTGTTAATAATAATGCTTTTTTTATCATATGTATAGGATAATATTGTTCTAGAAAGTCTAATCCTAATATGACATCGCAAGAGGGCTCGTTATACTGATTGAGTTCTTGTCTTAATGGTTCATATTGTCCTATTTGTATGCTGATATTTTTTTTGCTTCTAATTCTATTATATGTATTTCTTTACCTGTACTTTCCATTCTTAAAATTCGATTTTTTCTTTTTCACAATTCAAGTGGTAATACATTGGGTGTGTTTGTTTTGTCGATTGGATAAGTAACTTATTTTTACTTAAATTTATGGAATCTTAAGATTGGAAAAAAGTTAGATTGGGTAAAATGATGAGTGTTTGGATTAGCGATTGGATAAGTAACTTAAAGTAACTTATGTAAAAGTGAATGATGTTTGGTTTGACTTTTGCATAAATGAATTTTGTATTAATTAAGAGAAAAAAATTGAAAAAATTATGAAAAATGAAAAAATGAAGAACTAATTGTGGAAAAGAACTCATTGGCAACTTAATTGTCAAATGGGACCTCGAAAGATATTTACATTTGTTAAAGTAGCATTTTTGGTGATAAATTGATCCAAATCATCTAATGGCGACAGTGTTACCACAAGACACATACTCAAAATTTGGCAATGGTACAATTTTAAATAAACTTATATCAAATTCTAATTTAAATTGGTACACTCCAAAAGTCTTTTCTATTATGCACCTCAAGCTTAGATTTTATAAATTATATCAAACTCTAATTTAAATATTAAATCCTAACTCATATTTTCACATAACTCAAAATCTAACAAAATAAACCGATTAAAACCTCAATAATACCTCCAATAATCCAAATAAATTATTTAAACTAAATTTAATGGGTAAAAACAATATATAGAAATTAATTTATGACATGTTTATAAAAAAATTGATTATAAAATCATAAAACAACTAAATAATAAATCTAAACTGATTAAAATTAATTATTAATTATTCTCTACATTTCTACAGTCATATATTAACAAAACTCAAAACTTGTTAAACTCTTATTCCAAAGTATTCTCTAATTAGCAGAAGATTACTATTTAAAGAAAGAGAAAATTATTTAGAACATTTTTCATAAAAGAAGTTTTGTTATTAGAAGTGATTTTGAGTACCTTATTGATCCTCAAAAATATGAAAATACTCCTATCAATATTTGTTTATACACACACAAGCACATAAGCTCCAATACGCTTCATTTTGAGGCTTATGACTTTTTCCAACTTATGACTTTTTTTATCTTAAATCCAATCACTGAAATACAAGGTATTAAAACTCGGACCGGGTAGTGAACCGGTCAGGGTACTGGGTTAAGGGTCAGTGGGTCAGACCGGAGCCAAACCGGAGCTCAACCCTGGCCAAACCGGTGAGAAATTGAAAATTTTAGACTTATTAGTATGAAATTCTAAAGGAAAAATTAAAAAAATTGATTTTTTAAAAAAAAATAAAAAACCCAGACCGGACCGGGTCACCGGACCGAACCGGTCTGATGACCGGTTCGGCGGTTCCCGGGCCGGACCGGCCGGTCCGGTCCGGTTCTGGGAACAATGCTGAAATAAACTCCCATATTTGATCAAAACACTGTTCAAGTCCAAATGCTACACTATTCAAGTTCGATTGCTGGAGAAATCGCCCAAACAAACACGCTGATTATATTTTGCTACGGCTAGGTTTGCTCCTGTGTCTACTAAGGCATGATATTTTCTATATCTATATTTTTGGTAATTAAATTTGACCAAAATATAATATAGAGTTCTCTTTTTATACCCTAGATAGTATTTCTAGTCTTTCCTTGAAATATTTTTTGAGTTTGTTCCTTGCTCTTACTAAAGTTGTAACCTGATAATATACTTCCTGTGATTGTTCTATGTTACTACCTCCGGTCCTAAATATAGAATAAAGTTTGTAGTACAAATTGCACTATAAACTTTGTCCTATATTTAGGACCGGAGGCAGTATCTTGTATAACCTTTTTTAATCTATCCTTGTCCTTTTGGTTTAACTTTTCTATTCTTCTTACTAAATATTTTATAAAACATTTATCTACGCATGGTACTATTATTCTCTGGTTTCTTCTTACATAATAATCGACAGTAATTATCCTTTTTCTATTATTCATCTATAGCCTTTGGTATTACAATTGTTTGATAGTTTATGTTCATACTAATCTATCCTTTTGTATTCTATATGGTTTTACCTTTCTTAAAAAATCTTTTGCTAATATTATTTTGTAATCTCTTCTATTATTCTCGTCTACCCATAACTTTGTATCCATTATATCTGTTTTATTAAACCTTAATATAGTATTTGTTTTTATTCCTTCTTTTGTTATTTGTAAATTATCTTCTGTATATTCTAATTCTATCATACTTTTTTTCTTTTTCATCATCTACTAATACTTTTACTTCTATCCATAATGCATTCTTTTTTATTTCTATTTTTGTATAATTTTCTTTAGTATTATGGCTTGTTGTTAGTCTTATTTCTGCTAAATTAGAGCTTATTGGTATTTCGGTTAGTAAATTCCTTTGATAATTATCTATACTATAATTTCTTTTAATTCTCTTCTTCTACTTTGTGGTTTTACATTATCTAGACTTAATCTATGTGGATTTATATTTATATTTAAGTTTGATGATTGTGGTGTATTTATTCTCAATATTCTTTGACCTATATTATCATTAGTCTCTATTCTTCTCAGATTATTTTCGTGATAATTTATAGTGTTATCTAACTCTATTTGCAATTGTTTTTGTGTGGTTATGTTTGTGGGGTCTATAGGAATTTCTTGTAATATAGGCATAAAAAGTTTTTTTATACTTATCCTTCCCTAGGATTTATTATATATCTTATATTCGTTTGTGAATACTAATCCTCCTATTGCAGTTATACTTATTGTTCTTGCTGCTGGGAGTAATCTTATTCCTCCTATTTTATGGTATATTATTATAGATTTGTTTATCATTTCTTGATATAGCAAAGTTTGTATTTAATGTAGATTTTAATTTTTGATATATTAAGTTTCCTAATAATTTTCCTAATATGCTATCATGTATACTGCTTATTATTCTTCCATATGTTATTAATAATTATATTGATGAATCTATTCCTTCTTTGAAATATGCTTTTACTAAAATTTGTACTCCTGCAATATAGATTTATGTTACCTCATCTTTAAATGGTAATTTTGATATTTCATTCTCTATTAATGCCTTACTTATTAAAAGTATTCTTAATACTCCCTCTGTTAGTGTTGATTCTATAAGGTGTTTCTTCTCTAATATGACACAATGACACAATGACATTGTTATATGGTTTTGGATAAAATTTACACATAGTATTAAACCCTACGAGGAAGACTCATGTATGTAAACTTGTACTTAAGATCAGTATAGTTATGCTATTTCTATATTCCTATGAAACTGTGTCTTTATTACTCTGCAAACACTGGTTTCAAGGCGTTATACAAAGTTCAATAGGCAGTTGAAGAATGTCGTATTGTTGAGAAGAACTGGTTAAGCTTGCATTCTGTTAAAAACAACCAAAGCAAGAGTGTATCTGGTGGTGGCAGTTCATCACAAAAACACAAAGATCAAGGTGGACCATCCAAGGGTGATAATAAGAGGCTAAACCAGACTGGAGGCTTTGGAGGCCAAAATTTTTCAAAAAACAGAACCTGTTAGCATTGTCATAAACCGTTTCACCCTGGAAAAACCTGCAGTGGTGCTCCAATAAGACCGAATCCAACCAGGCAGCCTATTTATTTTGTATGCAATAAGCCAGGGCATATATCCAAAGATTACCCACAAAAATGTCATGCAGAGGACAGAGTTCCAGGCAAGGTCTATACCATAACACAAGAGGAAGCTTGAAAGCCTTTAGAATTGATATAATGTACGATTTCCCTCAATGGTAACTTAGTGCATGTTATGTATGATTTAGGTGCTAGTCATTCATTCATTATATGACTGTATTAGATGGCTAGACCTAAGAGTACACATATTTTCATATGACCAGGTAGTATCTACGCCCACAGGTGCCAAAATTGTTACAGCCAACGTCTGTTTGAATTATATGGTAAATGTTGAGGGGTACGAATCGACAGTTGATCATATTTGTCTACCACTACAAGGATTAGAAGTAATACTCGGGATTGACTGGTTGACTGCGAACAGTGTACTACTAGATTGTAAAGGGAAGAGGGTTATATACACTAATCCGCAATCTCAAGTCAGCACAGTAACAACCTTCACTTTCTTTCAGCCGTTGAAGATGAGAGATATCTACAAAAAGGTTGTCAAAGATATATGATGTTCTTTTCTATCTAATCAGAGGCCGAAGTAGCCTTAGAAAGTATCCCCGTAGTAAACAAGTTTCCAGATGCATTCCCAGAAGATATCAGTGGATTACCTCTGGATAGGGAAGTGATATTTGTGATTGATCTTAAGCCTGGAGCAGGTCCAATATCTAAAGCCTGATACAGATTGGCTCCAAGTGAAATAGCTAAATTGAAGAAGAAGATTGAGGAGGTGCTAGAGAAAAGGTTCATTCGACCCAGTGTCTCACCATGGGGAGCTCCAGTGCTTTTTGTCAAGAAAGATAGAAGCCTAAGACTCTGTATAGATTATAGGGACTTGAATAAGGTAACCGTCAAGAACAAATACCCACTCTCTAGAATTAATGACTCTCTCGATCAATTATCTGGTTCCTGCGTATTCTTAAAGATTGATTTGCAATCAGGATACCATCAACTCAGGGTAAAAGTAGAAGATGTGTCAAAAATTGCTTTCAGGACCAGATATGGCCATCACGAGTTTCTTGTGAAGCCATTTGGGTTGACCAATGCACCTTCCGTGTTCATGGAGTACATGAATCAAATTTTTCATCCGTATTTGGACCAATTCGTGGTAGTCTTCATTAATGACATTCTGGTATACTCGCGGAGTAAAACCAAACACGAGAAACATCTAAGAATAGTATTGAATATATTGAGGGATAAGCAACTCGATGCCAAGCTGAGCAAATGTGAATTCTGGCTTTTCGAGGTTAAGTTTCTAGGCCATATAGTTTCACAGCAAGGGGTCTCTATTGATCCTAGCAAGGTAGAAGCAGTACTGAACTAGAAGAGGCCATAAACTATTTTTGAAATACACAGTTTTCTGGGTCTTGCTGGATATTATAGAAGGTTTATACATAATTTCTCCAGAATAGTTTTGCCTTTGACAAAGTTAACATGGAAAACTCAAGCTTAACTGCGGCATCACAATTGTTAGAGGAGCTTCACAGAGCTAAAATAGAAATTAACAACAGGCCCAGTGCTGACAATCCCAAATCCACAATTGGCCTTTGTTATTTATACCGATGCTAGTGGGCATGGATTAGGAAGTGTATTAATGCAACATGCTCGTGTGGTGTCTTATGGGTCTAGATAGCTCAAGCCACACAAATTGAACTACCCCACACATGATCTTGAGTTAGCAGCAATTGTATTTGCATTAAAACTCTGGAGACATTATCTCTATGGTGCGACCATAAGAGCTTGAAATATCTGTATGATCAAAAAGAGCTCAATTTGAGACAGCGTATATGGATGGAGTTGCTGAAAGATTACAATCTAAAAATCAAATATTATCCTAAGAAGGCTAATTTTGTTGCTGATGTATTAAGCCATAAATCAGTATAGCTGCAAGCTATGATAATTCACGAGCAAAATCTAATCGAGGATTTTAGAGATCTCAATCTGTCTAGCTAGATTTGATTAACAACAATACTATCAGCCAGATGTACAATGATTTGAGAGTAGTAATTGAAGAAGCACAGCTGCAGGATAAACGGGCAATGTCTATCAAGGATATAATTGCTAGGGGTGAAACTCCGAAATACGACTTGTCACTAAGCGGACTAGTCAGGTACAGAAAGCGGGTTTATGTTCCACCACAGATAGAGCTGAAATGGAAAATCATGGAGGAAGCACATAAGAGTAAATATACTATGTGTCCAGGGGCAACTAAAATGTATCATGACTTGAAGTTCCTGTATTGGTGGCCAGGAATAAAAAGAGATTTAACTAGATTTGTCGCTCGTTGTCTCATATGTCAGAAAGTGAAGGTTGAACATCAATGACCATCAGGGCTTTTGCAAAACCCTGAGATTCCTGAGTGGAAGTGGGAAAGCATTATTATGGACTTCGTGACAAGGCTACCCAAAATCAGAAACCACGATGCAATATGGGTGATTGTTAAGAGATTCATGAAGATAGCCCACTTTCTACCTATCAGCATTTATTATTCTCCTAACAGATTGGTGGAAATTTACATTAGGGAGATTGTGCGACTTCAAAATACTCCAAAGAATATCATCTCGGATCGAGATCCTCAATTCACTTCTAAGTTCTGGAAGGTAGTTTACAAGGCTTTAGGTACTAAAATGAGATTCAGCACAGCATATCATCCTCAAATAGATAGGCAGACAGAGCGAACAATACAAACACTTGAGGATATGTTGAGGGCATGCGCATTAGATTTCAAATGTAGTTGGGACAAATTCCTTCCATTGGCAGATTTTTCCTATAACAACACTTAACATCCGAGCATTCAAATGACTCTATGTGAGGCACTATATAGGAGAAAATGTCAATCACCCTTGTATTGGACGGAGTTGTCTAAGAGGCGCTTACTTGGGCCAGACATCATTGACCAGACAACCGAGCAAATCAAGTTAATCAAATAAAGATGGTTGACTGCGTAAAGCTCACATAAGAGCTATGCTAATAAGAGGTGGACACCTCTAGAATTTGAAGTTGGCGATCATGTCTTCATGAAAGTTTCACCAGTCACAGGTATTGGCAAAGCACTGAGAGTAAAGAAGCTATATCAAAGGTACATTAGTCCATTTGAAATCTTTTCTAAGATTGGGCCAGTAGCATACCAAATAGCTTTGCCACCGAACCTGAGTAGGTTACATGATGTCTTCCATGTTTCCCAATTAAAAAAGTATCAACCAGATCTAGAGCACGTGATTGAATACGAAGATGTGGAGATGCGGGACGATTTGACTTTTGAAGTCAAACATAACCGAATCCTCGATTGGCAGGAGAAGCACCTCAGAAGTAAGAGCATCCCATTTGTCAAAGTTGTCTTGAAGGGGTTATCTCCCTGAGAGGCACACGGGAAACAGAAGCAAATATAAGAAAACGTTCCCCGGAGTTTATAGCTATGTATATTAGCAAGCTTCGGGGACGAAATTTATTTAAATGTAGGAGAACTGTAACAACCCAAATTTCATTCACCAAAATGTATTGTAATTATTTGAATTATTCAATAAAATGGTAAATATTCATGAACTTGAAATTTATGAAGTTAGTACATTTTCATTTTCATAAGAATTGGGCTAGAACCAATTATGGAATTAATTATGGGGTTCCAAAAGCCCAATATTAAAGCCCAAAATGGGGAAATAGGAAAGAATAATATTTGGCCTAATATTAATGTCAATTTTGGCCAAGGAAAAGAAGAAAAGGAAATTTATTCAAAAACAAAGTGTGTAACATCCCAAATTTTATTCACCAAGAATGTATTGTAATTATTATATATATTCAATAAAATGGTGAATATTTAAGGCCAAAAGAATTAAATATTGAAAATTGAAGGTTGAATAGTGTTTTCAGTGAAATTGCCTGCGAGGCAGTGAGATTGTCATATAGTTTTGGAAGAACAAATGAAGACAAAATATTATGAAATTTTATAGGGTGAAAGTAAACATCCTAAGCTTTAATTTGATAGGTCATATGACTCAATTGAAGCTATGTACAAAAAGATATGAATTTTTGAAGTTGATCCAGAAAATCTGGAAAGTTTCTGGAGCAGCGATCAAAGATTGAAAATCTGGGAATCATATAATCATATTCAGTAAAATCCCATATTTGTCCTTGAAACTAGACTCAATGAGGGTTCCATATGCTTTGGAATCGCCTCAAAACAATGTCTACAAAGTTAGTTATAATTTTTCAAAGTTAAGGCAGAAAATCTGCCAGAATTGGCATTATTCCGAAAATTTGAGAAATAAAGTAATCTTCCTTTTTCTCTTAATTATTTTAGAAATTTAGGGATGAAGGAGGAGAAGACAAGTGTCAAAATCCAATGAGACCAAGTGTCAACACCACATGAAAGATGATGGAGATAATTGTTGTGTCATAAGTCCTTACTTATGTCATAAGGTTAGGTAGCCAACTTTTGCACCAATTGACTTGAGTAAATGGAAGGAACACTTGATTTAGTTGGAGCATAAGAGGGAGCACGTTTTTGGCTAACCAAGGGAGAAGGAAATGATGATTAAGGTTGAGTGTACACAAAAGGGAAGCATGGCAAGGTTGAGTGCACACAAAAGGGAAGTATGGTGCAAGCATGGAGGCAAGTATGGTGGTTGACATGTGTCACCATAACAACCTTAGATGAGATCAATGGTTTGGAATCAAGGGAGCATTTTTATGAAGGCTTTCTCTTCCCTTCCCTTCATGCATTTTCGTTCAACATAGAGAGGGAGAGAGTTTGGAGAAACTTTGAAGAGTTAGAGGGAAGAGGAAGAAGAAATCTCAAGGTAAGAGTTGATTCTTAAGCTTTCCTTGTAACATTTCCCCTAGATCCTTCTCTAAACCATGTTTCTTCTTGAATCTATGATCTTGAAGACTCATTCTTAGCTCAAGGAGAAGAGAGAGAGGACATCCTAGAGAGAGAAACACCAAGGATCAAAAGGAATCTCCAAAACCTCAACTTCTAGTGTATTGAAGTTGTTGTTGGTAATTGTTGTTTGGTTTATGTGATTTTTAGTTAAGTTGTAAAATTGGAAAAGCCATAACCCTAAGGGGTTATGCTGCCCAAAAAAATCCTTTAAATCATGATTATGAAGTGTTTAAATGAGTTAACTAAGGATTAGAAGTGGAAAAGTACAAGTTTTAGAAGCTAAAACACAAAACTCCATTTTTCCAATTTTTGACCAATATTTCGGCCAGCACAGATCTAAGGGAAGGAGTTGTATTTTCATAAAATAAATGGTTCCATTGGACTTAGTGGGCAAAAATAGGTGGGGTTACAGTTGGGCACTTTTTCGGTAGAGGCCGAAAAAGCATAATTACGAAAACGCCACTTAAATCCCTAAATAGGGGCTGTCAAGGGTATTTTCATAATTTGACAGTGAATTTGGTGATTTTGAGCCCGGAAATGAATTCCTTGGGCGAAAATAAGTCAGAATAGCCTTAGTTAAAATTTTGGAAAAACATGCCATCTGGGCGGGTACGGTGGGGCCGGGTACGATGGGGCCAGGCCCGGTTCCCGGGGGCATTTTTATAAATTTTCACCATAGACTAATATAACCACAATAAACACTATGGAAGAGTATAAAATGATACTTGGATAGGTTATGACCTATTTCTGGTACATTTAATATTTTAGGACCGATTTGGAGGCCGGATACGACACATTCTTCGAGGCACATTTAAAAGAGGATTATAAAGCTTTGAGGTAGGGACATTATCCTTCATACACTATGCCATAAGTTATGTGATTGTGTGGATGCCATTGTTTTGTAAATGCACTTTATTAATCAACATGATTTGCCTAGAGAGAGGCTGTTAGTGCCAGAGGTGCACTTACACTGGGAGTTGGCAGAAGTCCAACCGGTGTAGATTGTGGGGACTGGGCCCTACTCATGTATACATGACGATGATGTGTTTATGTTGTTCATTAATTTGTGCATACCTTGGCGCATGACATATTTACTTTTCGCATTTTCTATGAACGATATTATACCTCTACGGGGATTCTTCGGAATCTCACCCTATTTTTAAACAAATACCTCAGCACGTACCAGTGGGCCAAAGGGCAAAGATGTTGACGCCGAAAAGTGAGTGGCACGTGTCTCGAGGTGAGGATATGAACGTGGTTATGCCTTAGTCTATGCCTTAATATTTTGGATAATTTGTAAATATTAAAATTTCCGTTGTATTTTCTGTTTCCGTCAACGAACAATATCGAAATTGTAAACGAACGACGTTGGAATTGTAAACAAATATTTTTATCAGTATAATTGTACTTTTCTGTATGCCCATTGAATTTTGTCTTTATTACTCTTCGATTATCAAAATGGAAACGGGTGTTGACAAAGTGGCAAAATCGTAATTTTGCCAATAAAGCACAAACTTAACTATTTTCTAATTAAATGAAGTTAATTTCAATTAATTAAGAAAAATAACAGAGAAATATAAATTTGGAATATTTTGATCACATAAATATGAATTTATAAAAAAAATTGGAGTACATGTGGAATTAAATTAATTACTTTGTACATATAGTTTGAGTAATGAAATGAAAGCCCAATTGTGTGCATGGAGAGGGGCCAGGCATCATTTTTCATAGGCCAAGAGAGGGAAAGATTAGTTCAATCTCAATGGAGCCTTATGACATTAATTACACGTGGATAAAGACAAAGTACTTTGTGTCATAAAAAGTCAAAATTTTGGGATTTTTTGTAATTTTAAGAGAAAAATGAGATATTTTAAAACATAATTCCTTCCTCTTTCATGCTTCAAAACCATCAGCCAAAGAGAACAAGAAAGAGAGAGTGAGTGAGCTCAAGGGTTTCCACAGAGAAGGAGGAGAAAAATCTAAGGTGAGTTATTATATCCTTTGTGATTTGGTCTCTAGCTTGTGAAATCTCTTCCCTAAGCTTCTCTTATCCATGGATTTGCATGTTTAGCAAGCAAAATATCAAGGATTGAGGAGGGAGAGATTTCGGTTAGAGAGAGAAAACAAGAAAAATCCAAACGTAACTTCAAAACCCTCAAATTTTTGATGTTATTGTTTTTGTTGTTGAAGTTGTTGGTAGATTTGTGGCTTGTTTGCTTTGATTTGTAAATTTATGAAGTGTTAACCCTAAGGGGTTATGCTGCCCAAATTTCCTCAAATCTTAGGTATTAAGATTTTCAATGGTTAATCAAGTGGTTAGGAGTGAAAAGGAACAAGCTTTAAGAGTTGAAACACAAAAATTTGCATTTCCCCTTTTCCTTCCATATGTTTTGGCCAACTAAAGAAATACGGGTAGGAGTTGTATTTTCAATAATCTGATAATTCCATAGTGTTTATGAGGGAAAATTAGGTGGAGTTGATATTGAACACTTTTTCAGAAAAGTCCTTGAAAGTGAAATTACGAAAATACCCCTAAAACCCTAAACCGAGACTATCAAGGGCAAAACTGTTATTTGACAGTGATTTTGTGAAAACTAAGATCAAAAATGGATTCTACACACAAAACTATGTAGGAATAGCCTAAGTCAAAAGTTCTAAAAAAGTACGGTCGAATCAGGTACAAGGGGGCTGGGCCAAGCCCCAAGGGCATTTTGGTAATTTTGTAGTTTAGACTAATATAACCGAGAAAAACACTTTGGAATTGTCTAAAGTAGTACATGAATGAGTTTTAACATAATTCTTGTATATTTTAAATTTTAGGATTTGATTGATAGCCCGAGCCGTTGACATGAAATTCGAGGAACCGTTTTCTGTTACAGAAAGGGATACAAGGTAGTAACTTTACCTCTCATATACTATGTGAATGTTGATATGTTGTATGTTGTTATATTCTATGATATGAATACGTACCTAGGGTACATTACCTAGTTGTGGTCTGGAACTCAGCTAAGGTACATAGATAAGTAAGAGATCCAAACAGTCATTTGGCCATAAGTATTGTGCACACATATGATATAGTATGAATTTTTATTTTACATTACATGGTACATTGCATATTTAATTTTTGCATTTTATATTATTGATAGCCTGTTGCTACTGAGATTTGTTTGAATCTAACCGTTTTTCAAATATAAAATATTCCAGCAAAAGCTAACAGCTCTAAAGGCAAAATGGTAATACTGGCAATTGAAGGGTGCGGATCCCGAGATTGGAGTTATTTGGTTATATTAGTTTGATTTTAATAATTTGGATATTTTAGACAAAATTGTATATATATTATCAAACCCTGAGAGGAAAACTTATAATGTAATCAAGTACCATACATCAATATATCAATATATTTACATTATTCCTATGTTGCTCACCAAACTGCGCTCAAGTACTCTTATTAATATAAATAATAAATGATAAATAAGATGGGGTCTTACATTTTACTAACTTTATTTATAAAACTTTCATTTCTCAGTTCTTCAGGCTTCATATTTAACTGTATATCTTTTATTCTATCATATTGTTTTTTATTAAAAGTCATTCTTCTTTCTATAGTTCATTATACATTTCTATATTCTTCATTTTCTATATTACTAGATTCTCCTACTTCACTTGTTACATTCATCATATATATTTGATATTTGTTTTCCTCTATCTAAGAATATTTTGACTCATTTTCTGAGTACTCATTTTCTGAATTTTCTAAAGAGTTATTTATATCACTTATACGTTTCAATTTATATATTTCAATATCAAAATTTTCCATATCACTATATACTGGTTCCTAAAATTCTAAAAGCTCTAATTCATATTTATTTGCTATCTCTAATATTTTCATTACTTTTTTCTTAATTGGTCCTGTGGCAGTTGGTAGATATATGTCCTATTCTACCACAGTTATAACACCTACCATTTTTAGGTTCTCTATCATAATTTATTTTGCTATTTCCTTTTGTGAAATACTTTCTGGGTTTATATCTTTCATAGAATTTCTTTTTTGGATATTTTTTAAATTTGTACACGGTCTTTCTTTTCTTTCTTATTTTATCTTGTTTACATTCCCATCTATGTGGTTGCTCATATAATTTTAAATAAAAATATTGTATTAGAAATAAAAATATTATTATAATTTAAAATTATGTTAAGGATATATTATTTTTAAATATTATATATTTATTTTTTTTACATTAAATTTTTTAAATTATATTTTTATAATTTTAAAAATATTATTATGAAATTTATTTTTAACTAGAAAAAATTTTATAACTAAAAAATACTATTATAATTAGAAAATATATATTATTACAAATAAAAAATATAATTCCATTTTAATTACAATGTGAGTTAATTTATATAACATATACCCTAAACTTTGGATCAATTGCATATAACCCCTAACATTTTAAAATTTAAATTTAACCTCCTGATCTTTTTTTATTGTTATTATTAAACCCCTATTGTTAACTTACTATTGTCTTTTTAACGGAAATTGCACATCAAATTGAGATATGAAGCATGGCATCTTGCATGGCAGCCTATATAAATAACTTAGTTTTATAAAACCCTCTAAACTTTTACTATTTATAAATAACCCCCTGAACTTTAATCAACTACAAATAATCCCCTAACATTTCAAAATTTAAATTTAATTCCCTTAAAATTTTGATTTATAATATTAAAAATTTCATTATTTTTATCATTTTAATAAATTAATTAAGATTTTTACTATCATTTGTCAATTAAAATAGCTTTTTTGTATAGCAAAAACTAGAATGATAATATTTAAAAAATATAAAAGTAAATGTTGAAACTCTTATTCAAGAAAAAATATGAATTGCTAATAAAAAAAATGAATGATGGTAAAAGCTGTCCTCCAGCTCAAATGTAATATTTAAACTTAATTATCCGAAAAAAAATATTTAACACAAATGATGATATTTTTATACTATCAATCCTCAATTATTCCAAGAGAACAAGTAAATGTTATATAAATGATGGCATTTTTATTTTTGTATTTTTAAATATGATTCTTCTAGTTTTTGCCATACAAAAAAACTATTTTAATTGACAAATGATACTAAAAATCTTAATAAATTTATTTAAATGATAAAAGTAACGACATTGGGTTTATATTATAAATCAAAATTTTAAGGGAGTTAAATTTAAATTTTGAAATGTTGGGGGTCATGTGTAACTGATTAAAATTTAGAGGGTTATCTATAACTGTTCAAAGTTCAGAGAGTCACTTGTAACTGATCAAAGTTCATAATGCCACATGTTATATCTTAATCTGATGTGGCAATTTCCATTAAAAAAGATAACGGTCAATTAACGGTATGGGGTTAATAATAAAAAAATTAAAAGAGGGTTAAATTTAAACTTTGAAATGTCAGGGGGATTATATGTAACTGACCCAAAATTCAAAGGGGTTTTATATAATTTAAACTAAAAAATATAAACTAGTATGTGAGTGTAGATTGGTAAATTGCTACATCTCTCCCTTTTCCTTGCCTCTCAAACCAAAAAATGGGTCATTAAAAACCCACAACCTCCCTTATCCTCTGACCAAATTAAATAAGGTAAACCCCTTTCTATCCTTTCCCTCCCATCAAACAAAATACACCCTAAGAAAACACGATAATAAAAATAGTATTGATGCTAACTGAAGAGAAATAACATAAATTAAAGCTTAAATTTCCTGTCAAGTTATATTAAGGCTAAATGTTGGTAATCATGATTTAATAAAAATATTGGTCCAAACAATTTAATAAAAAGACGGATCATTTTGCCCCTAAGGAACCAAAACTCATGGTTTGAAACTTAAGGAACTGAAATCAAAATGAGGGCACACTTGAAGCACCATAAATTGTATTAACCCAAACATATAATATGATGATGTGATCTTAATGCATGTACATATAATCAAGATTAGAAAGTGTAATCCTCTTTACATTATATAAAGCCAATTAAATATCTGAATTAGTCCATTGCATCATAATTTTATGTAATCTCATCTCTCATAATTGAATCAAACGGGTTATGATTGTTTAAAATGGTAAAATTGTGTACTGATAATGAGAAATACAATAATTGTCAATATCGACGATGGGCATTTAGGAAAAAAAATTAAAATTGAGAAATTTTAATTCAATGTTAATTTTTGCGTGTATGTGTAAATTTTTAGTAATATTTTTAGGGTGCTTAAAGATTATTTTTCCTTTTAATTTTTAATTTACGTAAATAGGAAGTAGCTTAATTTTTTGGCTTGGTAATCCGGGTTTGTTAAATCTCTCTCCCTTGTGAGAGCTCTTTTCTCTCCTCTGTGAGAGTTTGGTGAGGTCCTTCTGGTACCCCTGCCGATGACGTTATTTGAACGTCATTGGTATTGTTCCTTTCCCTTTCTCTTCCCTCTTCTTCTTTTCCTTTCTTTTGAGAATTTCTAAGTTTATGAGAGTGAGTGTGTTCTTTCCAAGGTGTTAGGAGGTATGGAGGTTAGTCAAAGTAGTAGGAAGAAAAAACAAAAAGAGGTTGTTTTGAAACTTAATTCCAATGAGGAGAAACAAAGTAGAGCGTTGGTGGGTAGACTGATAACCGGGAAGCATATGAATAAGCCAACGGTAGTCTCAATGATCAAGAAAGGTTGGCAACTGATGATGAGGCTTTTGAAATCCATGATATGGATAAAAATAAACTTATCTGCTTATTCATATACAAAAAAGGACGATGATTTTATGCGAATTATTGGGGGGCGACGGTGGTCTATTCAGGGTCATCTCTTAAATTTGCAGCTTTGGGAGGATTATATAGTTTTGAAAGAGGTTGCCTTTGACACTTCTCCCGTTTGGTTTTAGTTCCATCGGCTGCCACTTGAAGCTTTTGATAGAGATAATGCCATTACCCTCCGCAATGCTGTTGGGCAAGTCCTAATGTTTGAAGATCCAGAAGTTGATGGGAAACTTACGAGAAGTTTTGTGAGGGTGCGAGTTCATATTAACCTTGAAGATCCTCTGGTTACTGGCTTTTGGGTTCTTCGGGAGAATAAGGATCCGACATGTGTTTATATTCTCTATGAACGCCTTCAAAACTATTGCTACAAATGTGGTAGGATTGGCCACAAGGATAAGGCATTCAACGTCAATGAATTTAGTGCAGAACAGGATGATGATGAAGTAGACTTTGGCCCCTGGCTGGGAACTACTCAGATGAAGACTCTGGAGGAGGTTTTGGTGGTTCACAAGGAGGGATGGATTGAAGTACGGTAGAGGGGCAAGTTCCTGTCAATGAGAACTGTAGGATTTTGGGTATACCTGAAGTGTTGTTTTGAACTCTTACGGTACCCACACGAACCGGATTACATCGGACTCTGACTATATCACACAGCAAATAACACTGAGAGAAAAGAGAGAAAAAGAGAGTTTTTCATAGTATATATTTTCTTCTGGGGAGAATATGTCCCATATATTGCAGAACATGAAGCCACATTTGATCACAACTGTTCCCACCAAAAACATCGGAAAATTATTCCCACTTGATTTTAATTTTGAACCTTTGAAAAATATTACCAACCGGTACCCCACATATATTTAGATATTTTATTTGATCCCAAAAACAATGGGTTTGGGCCTAATCTATCAAGGGTGGACCAAGTCCAATTCCCAACATTGGCGGGTCTCTAGCACCAGCTAAGGCCCCTAATGCTCTCACTTATAAGAACGAAAGTTCCGGCCATCATTCAAGGATAATTTGTGTAAAACGAGAGATTTCAACACATAATGATGCCCATGATTGTAGTGCTAATAATCATAGGCCTTCCATAAATGAGATGCTTGAGGAACCAAATAAGGAAATCTTGATTTCGAAGACTATGGGTAGGGGTGGAAATAGGTCAAGCAGTTTGTGGCCTGGCCTATGTTTGATATGGCCTGTTTGACAATAGTAGCAAGCACAGACTTGTTAGAAGGCCTATTTCTCTTAAGAGGCTCAGGCTTGTTGACAAGCCTATTAAGCTTGTCAGGCCGGCCTGGGCCTGTTATGGATATATAATATTATAAAATATTATGTAAAAAATAAGTATTAAATGTAGCATCCTAATTTTTATTTTTATATGATTTAATTATCATAATGTAATAATTATTTTATGATAAAGAGATTTTATCATGTAATTAGTTGGGTAACAAGAATTTACCTGAAATATGATTTATTAAAGTAAAAGAAATTGTTAAAAAGATATTATAAATAAAATAATACAAAATAAGAGAATTATATAAAAAGGCAAAAGATTTAACAAAATAAAATAAAATGAGTTGAAAAATAAAAAGAAAAGATATAGGAAAAAAGATTGAAAAATAAAAAAAATATAATAAAAAAGTAAATATTAATATATATATATATATATATATATATATGCTTGTTAACGGGCTTCAGACCAGGCCTTTGTATGGGTCGGCTTAGGTCTAAAAAAAGGCTATAATAAGTCTCAGGCCTACTTGATATAAAATAGGAATGACCTATTAAGCATAAAGCCTGACTTGGCCTATTTCCACCCTTAAGGGAAGAATCAAGAGCTGACAACCAAGGAATGAAAAACCGGACCGGGTAATGAACCGATCACAACACAGGTTCAAGGGTTAATGGGTCAACCGGTAGTTGAACAGGTAGTGTACCGGTCATATTAAAATATTATAATTTATTAGTAGCAATATATTTTAATATATTTTTAAACTTCTATAGATAAAAATGAAGATTTTTAAGAAAAAAAATACTTAAAATCTATTAGTATGAGTTATAATACCTATACTTATGCAATAATATCTCCTTTTCTATAATTATTATATCTTTTTAAATAACTTTTTTCATTATCTTCTTCAATTTTTTTTTAGATTTGTTCTTTCTTTACCTATTTTTCTCTACATTTTGGTCTTCAACTTCCAATTTTTCCCTAAAAAAAGCAAAAACAAAAAAATAAAAAAAATAAAAAAATAAAACCGGTTCAACCAGTTGAACCACCGGTTTTACCAGTTTTAACCGGTTCGACCGGTTCTCCGGTTTAACCATCAAACCAAATCAGACCACTGACCGGCCCGGTCCGGTCCGGTTTTTTGTTCAGTACTTACAACAGTTTCGTAAGTTCCTTTACCGAGGAAGTGGAGAATCTGATCAAGGATGCCAGCTATCAAAAAAATATTGGTCGGCTGGGATGTTTCAAATCCATGCCTCTTCATTTTCAAGACAAACTAGTGGACCATCTGTTAGGATCAGCAGGCACAGCGGAAGAATTTTAAAATTTTACCAATCCTAATCGAGGATCTATCAACGGCGTTTAAACCAAGTTGGAATGATTCATACCTTTTATGATTCAGGGTTTTCACGATCTCTAGGAGCCAACACGTCAAGTCTGCTCCCTCTACCGGTATCCACACGAATGCTCTCCAACCAAGACTGCGTGCTAGCGCCTCTAATGTCTCCTAGGGTTTCCCTTGGGGCTCTCAATTCTCATATGCATATCAATATATCTACTCTATCAAGTTTATAACTTATGAGGGCTATTTTCAAATTTCAAAATTAATCATCATTAATTTTGAAATTAATTAACTATTAATTATCTTGATGAGCTAATTAAATAAATTCAGTTTAAATTAAATCTATCCAACAGTTTTAATTTAACCTATTTATTTAATCCAAATAAAGAGCCATTAGATTTAATTTATCTTCATAAATTAAATCTGAGATACTATATCTCTATCATATTAGTTATTAAATTTAATATATCTTAATAAATTAAATTTAAAACTAACACAATATAATAATATCATATAATATATATATACATATATATAAGATATATATATTTCGAAAATATATATCTATATAATATTATTAATGAATTTTATATTATATATATATAATTCGTCCACCCTAAATTAAACATTATCTCGTGTTGGGCCATTCTTGTGTGCGACCTTGTAGGCCCATATGAAGTTGGCAGTGGGCCAATAACTGTACTAACCCAAAAGTCGCAAGCGGCCTCTAACAAGACATTACGACTACCCAATTCATATGAGAATCGTTATCACGATGCAACTTGTCATACAACCATGTCACGTCCCTTTTGTCACACGATATATCGATCAAGGATAAGGCATGGATAATGTCATCCTCTTGTTCCTGACCATTACTTTCTCGATTCCTGAGTAGCCTGATAATAGAGACAGAAACTCCTTTCATCATAGTATGGCCATACATTTCTCAGACTCACTCATCGAGGGGCCTAATAATATCTCTCTACTAATGTGAGGGACAAATTTCATCTTGATCATTCATATTCCTCTGCATGAAATACCACCAAGCCCGATCGTAGCCTTTATCATCACTCGATCAAAAGTGACTTTTGACTAGTTCAAAGCTTAGCAACTCTCATGTAGGAATCCATGATGACCTCAGGTCTAAGGGCATTGTGACGTGATTATACATGAGAAAAGTTTATGACTTGATCCATGTAGCTTTCTCATAGTGGGTCGGTCCAGCACCTTGTACTCTTTCAAGTGCCTAAGACTCTGATCCGTATCTCTATATCTTATCAAAGTCATACTGATCTTGTTTCATCTCTGCTCCCGCATAGATGACCGACCAGGGACATTTTAGGACAATCTTTATGAATTATCTAAGAATACAATTATCACAATTAACATGCAAATAATATGATAACATAATGGAGAAATTTCATTAAAATAATAATGTTCAAAATACAATGATGGGCCCTTAGGGCAAAATTTCCAACACCATTGAATTGTTAGTCTAAACTGCAAGCCCAAACAAACCTAGAGTGTTGAGTTCGGTAGCGAAGGTGAAGATTCTCCAATTCATAAAAGCCTAATAAAAGAATGAGATTATGCAAAATGCCATCACCCCCATGATTTCTACTATAATTGTTGGGCTCAATAGTATACACCTAAGAAGACCATTAGGTTAGGAGATTCATTCACTAGATTAGAAGAGGCAAACACGATTATTTCCTAACGATGCTAGCTCTCTAAAGAACACTGGGACTCGATCATCAATAGGCGGTTCTACTTCCCAAAAACCTTTCCGTGCTCTAAAGCAACGATTGAGCAAGAAGAAGGCTTAGAAATTTTTAATTCTTCGACTGCAAAATTAAAACATGATGAAGCTGGCTTGGGTGTGTCTAGTACTGAAGGCTGCGGGTATGTCTCTTCTCTTGAAGCTCTCAAAACGCCAGTGGTTGGATGGGACCAACCACCGGTTCATAATGAAAATATTTTCATGGAACCATCAAGGTCCTAGGGTTCCCTTGACAGTTAAGTGCTTAAAAGATGAATGCTTTAGAACCAAACCCCAAAATTATTTTCCTTATGGAAACAAAACAAAAACATAAATATGTGAAGAAAGCTCGAAGGAACCGTAGATTTTCTGTGGAATGGCTAGTAGATCCTATGGGTTGTAGTGGAGGTTTAGCCCTTTGGTGATTAGATGAGATTGTGGTTAATATATTATTTTCTTCCCCCAAAATATTATCCACACTAATGTTTGTTCGGCTGCTTTTGAAGTCCCCCAATTTATTACTTCCTCTGGTTCTAATATAGGACATATTTTCCTAACTTTGGAGAAATTAAAAATAGTAGTTAAATTAGTTAATCATATTTATTTTCCTAAAATACCCTTATTTAAAATTTAAAATGGCATCCAATTATGTCGATTCTTTGTTTTTTCTTGTACCCTCTCCTACCTCACACACGAATTTTCCAAGCTCTCACACAATCCAGCGTCATCAATCTTCCTCAACAACTTCTGATCTACTCTTATTAAATTATTATTGTGTTTAATTATTATTGAGAAAGTATCAATAGGGGTATTTTGGGAAGAAATTGACTAAAATTAGAACTTTATCCTATAATTAGGACCAAGATCAATTCTCAAATGTTATCCTATAATTAGGACTGGAGGGAGTACATTTCTATATAGACCGCCCAAGGGAGGAGAGAGGATGTTGTGTTATGAGGAACTTAAACAAATTGCTAGAGGCATGGTTTGTTCCTAGTTGGGTTTAGGTGACTTCAATGATATATTGTCTCCTTGTGAGGAAAATTCTTAATTTTCAAAATTTTATCTCAAATTTTGGCTTTATGGATCTTGGCTTCAAAAATTTTCAATATAATTGGTGTAATAAAAGGGAAGGCCAAGACACAATTAAACAATGTATTGACAAAGCATTGGGAAATGTTCCCCTTCAAGAGGAATTTCCCCACTTGGAAGTGTTTAATGTCGACCTTAGGGGATTAGATCACCATTTACTTTTAGTTGATTGCTGCTATCAGCGTAGAAAATGACGACGGACCTTCAAATTTGAATCTAGATAGGCCGGTCATGTAGATTATCTTTCTATTGTGAGAAATGGATGACATAAATTATAAAATCCTTTCTTTAAAACTCAATTATCATACTAAGTAAGTTGGAGTAATAAACCACACTATAATGTAAGAGAAAAAACTTAAACCTGATGGTCAACCATAGTAAAAGATTTCCCCATCTCAAATTTTCAAAACATCAAAACGGACAACAAAAGTTCCTTTTTCAAAATAAAGTAAACCATTATAGAAAAGAATTGAACCAACTCACTTGAAAATGCCTATCATGGTAAAAAAGATTAAAATTACTGCAAATATTCATCTATGATAGAAGACAATACAAATAATCATTTATAAATTATCATGGATCAATAAAACCTTTCTATAAGGATCGAATGTCAAATCATGGTAGAAATAGGCACAATCCACCTGACATGGTTATTGAAACAAAACCCTCATTCATAAAGCCGTTCTAATTAGCATTTGGGCCTTGAGCTTATTGGAGCTCAGAATATAATATTCAATCATAAATCCAAATATAAACTCATTTTTTAATGATATTATTTCACAAGCATTTACAAAATGTTCAAAGTCAACTATCCATTAGTTAAACATTTAAAATTTATCATGGATAATAGAACTCTTCTCATCATTTCACAAACTAAATCATAATTAATCAATACACTTAGACCTTGGACTTCTCAAAGTCCATAATATAATTATTCAACCACAAGTTTAATATCAAACTCAATTATCAAAATACTTAAACAATGATTCTCTTAGATATCCACTTAAATTACTTATCCATGATAGAAAACAATGATCCAAAACATAATTTTACATCATAGTATGCAACATGGGCCCTATAATGACAATACACAACAATTCATCATATAAATAAAAAGAATGAGGCTTTACAAAGATTATCACAATAATCAACCTCCATAGCTTTCCCCAATTAACTAACTAAAAAACTCTTACCTAAAAAATGTTAAATCAACGAGGGTGAGACAACAGCCTCAATAACCATTTATCCAACTTATTACACATGCTAATATATGCTCGTGATGTGCCAAGTGGAACAGTTTACATAACAAAGTATTAGAGACATTCTTAACAAAAATTCCATATCACAAATTCCCTATCGGAAGTTCTCATATCACAAATTCAGTATCACAATTTCCGTATCACATATTCCATATCAAAATTTCTATACCACAATTTTTATGTCACAATTCCAATATCACAAATTATATATCACCATTTCCAAGTTGCCTCCTATCAATCCAACCAAACGGCCTTATTTTCGCCAACTAGACTAAGTTACTATTCATGTCACTAGCCATTCAAAAGCTTACTAATCTTGTGATGAGGACATGCCAAAATCCACAGAGCATATGCCCAGACTATGGGTCTTTTTCCCTAGTTGAACTAGAAGGGTGTTGATGCCCCTCACTGAACTAGTGGGGCAGTCTCTCATTAAACAAGTGTGACAGTCCCTCATTGAACCAATGAGACAAGAGAAAGCCAACCATCATGCATAATGGAGGCTATACCACATGATAGAACAAACTACTTCATCTCATTATAATCCAATCATCACAATAATTATCAATAAATAGCTCCACCGGAAATTCTCATGAATTTCGCATTAATACAATGCTATTCAAATCATCTTCATATACATAACATAATATCTCAATTCTCAACTCACACACACACACACACATGAGTACTTTGAAATGTTTGTTGATATTGAGAAGGTTATAATAATGTTGATGAGTATTTTGATAGAAATCACCTTGTGGAACCTTTTGATTTAAATAGTCACACACACAGAGCACATGCCCAGACCATGGGTCTTTTCCCCTCGTTGAACTAGTAAGGTGTCGCTGTCCCTCATTGAACTGATGAGACAATAGAAAGCCAACCATCATGCATAAGGGAGGCTATACCACGTGATAGAACAAACTACTTCATCTCATCCCAATCCAATCATCACAATAATTATCAATAAATAACTCCACGGAAATTTCCCAAGATTTTCACATTCATACAATGCTATTCAAATCATCTTTATATAGATGCCATAATATCTCAATTCTCAACTCATATATATGTATATACATATATATGAGTGTGTATGTATATATATGAGTACTTTGAAATGTTTATTGATATTGAGAAGGTCATAATAATATTGATGAGTATTTTGATAGAATTCGCCTTGTGAAACCTTATGATTTGAATTGTGCCCCCGCGCACTAGAGCACGAGCTCCCGCGCATCTGCATGTACGTATACATAACATAACAAGTGGAAAGTTATTACCTCTCACCAAAGTTAAGTACCACAAGATTCCAAACTCTAAGCCCAACCACAAGTCACAAATCAATCCATAACAAATAAATAGAACCACAATTTAGTATTTAAACTAATTGAGTAGTTAACATAATAACATTTAGAGACTTAAAGTCTCTCTAAAAGTCCTAACTTTCATCTTTGACCATTCTCAATTAACCCGACATCTACATTAGTGTCATAATAGCTCCAACAACTCAACTAACCCCATTTACCAAGCCTTATTTCCAATAATCACATTATCAATATCAACTCAAAATCAAACTCTATGTCAAATTTTTATATAACCTCCATTCATTTTAATACAAAACTCCAAAATTCTCAACTTACTACCATAACTAAATTTATCTATCCCATTATATTTGTATCATCCAATAACTCTATTTCACTCATCATAATTATTGACCATAATAATTTCTTTCATTCATCCTTAAATTCCTAAAATTTGATCACTTTAACTTTTATGAAGAATATCCATAAATTACTATTTCTCAAAAATCATCATTCCAATCTCATTTCTTCTTTACATTAATTCATTCTTACCTTTTAGAATCATTAAACTATAACTATCTCCTCTATTTCTTTCAAAACGTCCAATTTTCAACACTTAAGAGTTTCACATAGCATCCACAATATTCATGTTCCATCATAAACCTCAAACCCAAGCTATCCAATCATTAACTTAACCTTTAACAAGTTAAAATAAATCATAAAATTTGAAATTAACATACCCCATCTCATAAATCACAATTTCATAACCAAGCCCTAACTTTAGTTTCCTCAAATCAATCACTCAAGCAAAAATCTAAACCATACAACTCTTATTCAAACCTCATTAGCTCTATTAAAAGCAAAATGATCAACCATAATGCTTAAGAAATCTGAAATCTAATAACCCAAAAAAAATTTTCTTTATAAAAACTAAAAAAAATGAGGTGAAACTAGAAATAGAAGGTGGATTATTCACCCCAATTATTTCAGAGGAAACCAAAACTTTGACTCCTTTCTCTCAAGTTCTCACTCTCTCTCCCCCTTTGCATCTCCCTCTCTCTCTCAAAGACTTCCTCTCGGAGCTGCAGAAGTCATAGTGTTGGAGAGGGGAAAAAACAGAGGACGACGCTTATGAATATATGTGGGGCTGGCTTCAATTTATTAATGGGAATCTGAGGGTGAACACCCTCAGCCCATTTATTAAGGGCCTATTTGGATTAACAGTGGCAGAAGTTACTTTTTTCAATCTAATTTTTATAAAAGTTAGATTGTAAATATGATTTATGTTTGGATTGATGATAGTAGAAGTGGTTTTTTTTTTTTTTTGAAAAGCTAGACTTTTGAGCTTCTTCTCAAAAACTGGTTTTGGAAAGAAAAAAAATCCAGTTGCCAAAACGCCAACCCAAACACCCGATTTTTCCAAAAACCAGTTCTACCGTGCTTTTTTTCCAAAAAAGCCAAGTGCCGCCATTCCAAACAGGCCGTAAGATTGTGAGATGGTGGGAAGGCCACGTGCCCCCGCCATTCAATGATTTTTTTAAAAATACATATACATACACATATTTCTTTTCTTTTCTTTTTTTATTTTTCTCTTTATTATATTATTATCATTATTATAAATTTTCAACTACTTCGATAGAATTTAAAATTGGGTTAAGATAATATATATTTCTCATAAAAACTTTCACAAACTTTTAAATAATCACCTTATTTTATTTTAGAAAAATGCTTTAAATAATTTTATAGGAAAAAAAATAATTTTGAAATTGCAAAATCCCAAATCAGATATTTCCTAAAAAATGAGTTATGGATTACTTATCAAGTTTTGTTATTCCCTTATCAATTATTGGTAACAAACCTGATTTGAGATTCTGTAATTTTAAAATTCTTTTTTTGTATTGTTTCCTACTTTTATTTGATACCACATAATTTTATAATTTTTTTAGAAAACTTAATTTCATCCTAAGTTTATTCTCCTTACTCAAATAATCACATAATAAAACCCATTTATCATTAAAAAAAATTTATTCAATTCAAGTCAATATTAAACTTTTTTACTACTTTTAATTTTGTACTTCTTTAATAAGAGAAAAAAAAAATCAGATTTTCACTTCAATTTCAAACAATGAATTTAATTTAATTTACTCCAAATGTCAAGTTAATTTATAAATCACAACATAATATTATTTAAATTTCAGAAAATAAAATTTAGGATGTTACGCAAACATCCAGTAAGTAACCTCCCTTGTTTAAAAAAGGGTTAAGGTGCAAAAATACACATGTGATTTTCCTCAAAGTGCACCCAACACCAAATGCTTTTTTTAGCTGCAAAAGTGACTATGTGGTTTGAAAATAGGTGCAAAACTACCCTTTGACCGTTAGTTTGACTTTTTGACCGTTAGTTTGACTTTTTTATCCAGAAAGTGATGACGTATACGATGACATGGACACTAGAGTGACATTCTGGAAAAAAAAAACTTGCTGATTGGTGAAGCTTTGCAATTAATATTGCCCACATTTCACTATTTCAGTACCACTTTCGCTGAAGTAGATTCAAATCTGAATGCAAAATGCTTAATTCACTCAGCAGAGCTGCTGCCCTAAAAAACATACTGATTGCTCAATTTTTCCCAACCCTAGATTCCCAATATTATTAAATTAAAATCATTATAATACATATATTATATTACTATTTTTTATTAAATTATATGATTTATTAGGAAAATTTGATTTTCATTGCCCAGTCAGCAAGTTTTTTTTCCAGAATGTCACTCCAGCATCCATATCATCGTACACGTTATCACTTTCAAGATAAAAAAGTCAAACTAACGGTCAAACAGTCAAACTAACAGTCAAAGGGTAGTTTTGCACCTATTTTAAAACCACATAGTCACTTTTGCACCTAAAAAAAGCATTTGGTGTTGGGTGCACTTTGAGGAAAATCACATGTGTATTTTTGCACCTTAACCCTTTAAAAAATTTTCTAACTAGACTAGATTCTTGCCGGCATGAATTAGTCAGGTGGGATTGCAAAGAATTTCCAAATAATCGAAAGATTATTGAGCAGTTGCGGATGGAGCTTGCTGTGTGCTCGCAGGCTTGAATTTCGGCTGAAAGTATTTAAACAATGCAAAATTTGACTGCTACTATTTGAACGGGCCATGGACCAAGAGGAGAAATACTACTGGCAAAGATCCTGAATTAATTGGTTGCAAGCAGGTGACAGAAACTCTAGATTCTTTCATCTTTCAACAATTCAGCGGAGACAGAGGAATAATATTCTTCGAATTAAAGATAATACATGGAATTGGCTAACTAACCAGGAGAATATTGTTCTAATTTCACTTCCTCACACATCTGACTCTAGATTAGCTCCGGTTTGATTCCAATCTAACCTACTATCTAAACCGGTTTAGCAGCCAGTCCGAATTAAATAACCTTACAATATGCACAACTAAAAAAGTTCCACAAACAATAGTTGAATAAATTTTAAGTACTTTTAGGCAATAATTTTATGAAAAAATTTCAGCAATTTTTCCTATTAAATATAGGTTTTTCTAAACATTAAAACTAATGGTTTATATTTAAAAAAAAAAAAAAAGTTAAGATGCAAAACTACTCCTAAAATATTTTGTAAGAGTTACCTATATCCTTAATTCAAACATGATGCAATTTTGCCTTTTAACCCAAAAATTAGCGTTAAAATCTTCAATCGGTAATAGAATATAAACATCCGTTTAAGTATGAGATGTGCGTCCCACATCCTGTTCGTAATTTATTTACCCGTGGCGCAACATATGGAACCCATAACTCTTCCTTAATGGGTAGCTAACTTTTGTTGCGGATTGTGAATTTTTGCATTATTAATGAGTAAAATTAAATTATCTTTTTTAAGTGAAAAATTAAATCATCTTTGAGTTAGAAGTACCAGCACCTCCATGCAAAATATTTTATGAGTATTTTTCCTCCTTATTCCTTTAAATAAGCTATTTTGCCTTACAGGAACTATATGATCCTTTCATTTTATACTTTTACTTCTTCTTTTTTTGTTGACTGGCCTGAATTATACTTTTACTTAAAATTTATATAAAAAAATTACATTATTTGTATAGTATAAACTTACCCCATTTACCTAAATATTATAGGAGAAATTATTGCATACACTAGGTGCACCACCTCACTTGTGCACTAACCAATGAAACTGTGACGCTGGCCAAAAAAAACCAATGAAACTGTGACACCTCATGCATTTTTTATCCTATGTGTCAGCCTCTTTGTCACCCCTCCCTTCTCCATTATTTTAATATTTTTATGAAATACGTGCAACTTTCTCATCTCTCTTATCCTTGCCCAAATTTTTTTAGGAAATTGCACCTCAGTCCCAAATAAGAAAAATTACAACCTATAAGTTTTTTAAAATTTTCAATTTATAATGAAGTTCTATGAGATATTTGGGTATTATATTCTGATTGTGAAAAGACTCAAATATCCTCATTGATTAAATTTTTTTTGGTCAATTTTTTTTTTGAAACAAATAAATTAATATTCTTGGATTAGTGGAAAAGGCTTTGTTTTTTTGACCTTGACCAAAAAAAAGACTTTGTTCCACAAATACAAAATAGAGAAAAAATTATTAAAAAAGTAAATAAACAAAATAGAGTGATATATGACCAAAATAATAATTAAAAAAAGGCCTCACAGGCATAAGACCAGAAGAGAGCAACACTATAGGCCCCATACTAAACATAATAGACGAAAACCCATATATTGAAGTGCCTGTTTACAAACACTTAGTTTTTTTGAATATAAATGTTTATTATGTAAATCGAGATAAAACTTATCTCATATTTTTATTTTGTATACCGTGAATCATAATTTATAAATATTTATTATTTAAAAATAAACTATTTCAAATGAAGTTTCACCGGATTCGTCACTTGTTGGACTCGATTCTGGCGATGGACTGGCCGGCGCCATCCCCGATGAACTTCTGCTTAATGGAAGGGTTACTGGTGAGCCCGATGGTGTTTACGAACTTGAAGGAATGCTACCAGAAGCCTCAGGAGTTGCTGTGGCAGAAGGTCCCTCGGCCACCGACAGAGCCTTGACTGGGCTGCTTACTGGGATCGCCGCCGAAGTTGCCACAGGCGATGCAACCGTCAGTGAAGCAGAAGGCGGGGATGAAATCGGAGAAGACTCATTTGAAGATGAGCTGGAAGCCGAAGACACCGAAGTAGGGGAATGGGCAGTTGGGGATTTCGCTGGAGCGGTTGAGGCCGGGTTGGCCAGCGACGAGGTAGACCCAGATGGAGAAATGGTCGGAGTTGCCGAGGGCAGCGATATTGCCGGAGACTTTGCAGGGGATGGGGCAGATTTCTTTGCAGAAGACGCTGAAGAAAAGGGCGGCACTTTCATCCCTGGCAATGGCGGTTTAGGGGATGAGTGGGGTGAAGGGGAAGGTACTTTGTCCTCTCAAATTCAAACCCTCGTTGATTAAATTGAGGGTTAGAATTTCTCTCCCTTTTTGGTAAATTCACTGGGAGTGTTAGGATATTTTCACAATTAGAATATATTATATAAATATTCTTCTCGATTTCACTACAAATTGATAATTTCACAAGACCTTTGGATCGTGTTTTCTCTTTTTCAGGATTTAGGCGTAATTTTCTCAACTTTTTTTGAAAACTTTTACTCTCTCCTCCAAAATTACAGGCACTGCGACTACTCTCCTCTCTCCCCTCGGTGCCTCTCCCCCTCTTCAGCTCGTTCCCCTGAATAGACATTGGCAAAAATAAGGAGCACTGAATTTGCATAATCATTGAGAAGATTACAAACTCTTATTCAAGAGCGAAAAAGATGCCTCTCAATTCTTCTAAAGGAATCAATTCCTTCGCCTAAAGATTCTTCGCCCTATTCAAAGTTAGATGCCTGTACCTGAAGAAACACAAAAAAACCAATCACTTACAAACTAATCAGTTTTCCAGTTTCTTCTGTTCTTGATTCAATAATGCGGTGTCCCCCAACATTGTGAAGTTGATTAATCATCACAAAATTTAAGAATAGATTAACATTTCTGCTAAATTCGTTTACGTTGGTGAAGAACCCAACCAAATCTTCTTTTAACACTCTCCTGTAAGATATTTTAATATATTATAATTAGTATTAATTATTAATTAAATAATTAATTAAAATATTTTGAAAATAACCCGTTAATTAGATTTAAGCTCAAATCAAGATTATGGTTATTAGTTATTAATGTGTTTTTTTTTATGGTGAAAAAGACATACTTAAGTTTACGGCCATCTGTAATTAGCGTAAGAAAAACCTAGTCTGCTCATCTGAAATTTTTTAACAGGCGACAGCTTTTATCCCAATTGTCATCGTTGTACCTAACAGTCAGTCAGAAAGAGACTGACAATTATCTTCAATTATCTTATATCTTCAACTGCTTTTGTAACTCTTTTTTATCAGGATTTGTGAGTTCTTTATTCGATCAAAGCTTAACAATAACGAGAGATAATTCATAATATAAGAAAATTCATATATTCTAATTTATGATTTATTTGTCTACACATCTCCTACGTCTCCTTCTTCACTCTGATCATCACGTAGTGCTTTTTTTGGTTCCCACGACGCCATTTTGCTTTTCGGTTTTCTTACTGCGTCATCTTTTACCGCTGGAGCTCGCCTTCTCTGCCATTCCCTTCACGCTTGCGACTATTTCGGCCTCCGCCGCGGCTGAGTTAGTCTGCTTCTTGGAATTGCTGTCAAAAAACACAAAAGCATCATTACCATCGTCGTTGATTATCTTCAATTATCTTATATCTTCAACTCCTTTTGCAACTCTTTTTTTTATTAGGATTTGTGAGTTCTTTATTCAATTAAAGCTTGACAATAACGAGAGATAATTCATAATATAAGAAAATTCATATATTCTAATTTATGATTTATTTATCTACAAGTCTCCTTCCTCGCTCTGATCATCACGTAGTGCTTTTTTGGTTCCCACGACGCCATTTTGCTCTTCGGTTTTCTTACTGCGTCGTCTTTTACCACTGGAGCTCGCCTTCTCTGCCATTCCCTTCACGCTCGCGACCATTTCGGCCTCCGCCGCGGCTGAGTTAGTCTGCTTCTTGGAATTGCTGTCAAAAAACACAAAAGCATCATTCCCATCGTCGTTGCTTCGGACCTTCAAGAACCTCGTGGAATTGCACTTCTCGGACCCTGATTCAAAACCGCCGTCGTCTTCTTGTTCCACCACCTACAGTACGATCTCACTGGCGACGTTCTGTTCCATTTAATGGATTCATAGAGCTCCAACGCTGGCGACGAAATGTGACACCACTCCACAAAGAATTTCTTCAACGGCGGCGGGAGAGGAGTGGTGGAGGGAGGAGAGATGAGAGGAGTGGCGGTGCCGGTCATTTTAGGGGAGGGAGTAAAAGTTTTCAAAAAAAATGGGACAATTGTATTTAAATCCCGGTTAAGAGAAAATATAATAAAATAATTTTTTAAAATATTAAAATTGCATTTAAAAAGTCTTGTGGGATTGTTTTATAATAAATTACAATTCCACTAATAAGTTTATAGGTGTAGTCTGATAAGTCATGGGGTATCTACTGATAAGTTTATGGGCGCTTACACTGACAAGTTCATTAACGTCCATTAATAAGTTTATAAACATTTCATAATTGAAATTTATTTTAAAAAAGTCCTACAGTATTTAAATGTAATTTTGATATTTCATAGGATTAATTTGTTTTTTTTTTTTTATTTGGGACTAAAATGCAATTTTCCCAAACAAATTTGGATACAGATGAGAGAGCTGATACATATAGCACGTATTTCAAAAAATATTAAAATAATAGAGAAGGGAGGGGTGACCAATAGGCTGACACATACGATAAAAATACATGAGGTGTCACAGTTTCATTGATCAGTGCACAAGTAAGGTGATGCACTATGTGCATGCGTGAATTTCTCATATTATAAAATCAAAAACCCACTTAAATTTATTTTGGCTTGCACACTTCAACATTCCAACCTTGTGCTCTATTGTTTCATTATAAATATAAATTTTGAAGAAAAAAGTTGACAGAAAATTCTGTCAAAATATATAAAATACAAATATGGGTGATAAATTTTAATAATTTCAAATTGACTTATTTGAAATTTTGTAATGTTGATAAATGTGTAAAATTTCATAAGTGGCCTTATTTTTTTTAAAAAAAAATCCCTAAAACTCTTTGCTAGCCGCCAAAGCTCCAGTGCAAGAAACTGGCAACAGTGGCACGTCACCGGAGCTGTGGTGTCACTACCAGCTCCGGCAGCCTAATAAATATATTTTGAATGTCTCACGTAAAAGTTATCAATATATATATTTAAGTTGTTAATAGCCATACTAAAATTATAAACGATGGCCTAATATATTTTTTTAAAAAAATTTCTCAAGCAAAAATTGTCAATATGGATACCTTAGTTGTTAATAACGATATTAAAGTTATTAATATATTGACAAAAGTTATCAGTATGGATGTCTGAGTTGTTAATAGTGACACTAACTTTAGTGTTATCTCGCCGGGGCTCCAGTGAAAGTTATAAGAAAATATTCAACAAATATTCTATTTACAACTTTAGTATCACTATTAGCAATTTAAGTATCAATATTGACAACTTTTACTTGAGAAATGCTAAAAAGGAAAAAGAGAGAGAGAGAGAGAGAGAGAGAGAGATAGAAAAAGAAAAAGAAAAAAGAAAAGTCTGCCGGAGCTCTAGTGGAAGTTATTCGGAATTATTCAACAAATATCTTGTTTACAATTTTAGTATCACTATTAATAATCAAGTATCCATATTGACTACTTTTATCTGAAAAATTCAAAAAAATGTATTAGACTTCCGTTTACAACTTTAGTATTGCTATTAATAACTTAAATATCTATTAACAACTTTTTTTTGAAAAAATTCAAAAAATATATATTATGCCGCTGGAACTTTGATGGCCAGTGAGGACATTAGAGCTCCTGTGACAAGCTGATGAAGCTCTAGCTACTGGTGCGAGGTTTTAGAGATCTTTTTTAAAAATAAAATGTAAAGACACTTATATAATTTCACACATTTGTCAACATTTTAAAATTCTAAATCAGTTAATTTAGAATTATTGAAATCCACTATCCTTATTTACCTTTTATACATTTTGACAGTTTTTTTCTGTTATTTTCCCAATTTTAAAATAGAATGGATTTATTTGGGAAAAAAAAAAAAAAAAGCGAAAGCCGGTGCTGACGGATTGTAATGACCAAGAAGAGTTCATCAGCTCGATGAGAATCCGCGGGAATATTTTAGAAGAATCGACAATTATCCAGAAACTGAAGCTCAACAAATATGTCCCTTGAAACTTCTCGAACTTTCCGTTCCGTCCCTTACAAATACAACCTCCATTCTCAACCTCCCTCACCATTACCTTTAAGCGTAAAGACAATTCAGAGTGCGACACAGAATCTTAGTTTGGCCATTAACGAATAATGAGTACTCCATACTTCAGAAGCTACTGGGGCGTACCTTCTTCTTCCCTTTCAACACCAAGCGTCAGGGGAATTCCTGTGCTCCCACCAAAATCGAGGGCATCTCCGAAGGTGGTTTCGATTCCGGTTCATTTTGTTGGGTCCGAGCGCAGTAGATCTGATTCCGCTCTCAGGATCCAGAAGGCTGTGAGAGGTTTTCTGGTGAGGAAGAGCTTGAAGAAGATCGCCGCTCTAAGCAATGAAGTCAACCAAATCGAGAGGAGGATTTTGGATCATGAGACGATTGATTTGATTCGGAGGGATTCCAGAGAGAGGTTGAGGATTAGCGAGGCTTTAATGAATTTGCTTCTCAGGTTGGACTCTGTTACCAGCGTCGACTTTGGTGTCAGGGGCTGCAGGAAGTCGGTAGTTAAAAAAGCCATTGCGTTGCAAGAGAAGTTGGATCTGATCGCTTCCGCTCCTGATTCTCATGCTCAAGGTCACAGCGGAGTTGAGGTTGAGGCAGATACAAATGTTGTGTCACCGGAGGTGAATTCAGATTTGCATGACGAAGCATGGGATAACGGTTCCGGTCGTTCAGAAGGAATTTCTGGGTTTCAATCTCTGGTGAAACAAGATAATGAGGTTATGGCTGTTGATCGCGCTTCGGAGTTGCGTGTGAATGTAGAGGCGATGGCTGTTTCTGTTCCTTCTGAAGTTATGTCCGATTCTGAGATTTTACAAGAAAATTCAGGACAGAATGCTTCAACGGTTACCGTTAACCCGCCTCTAGAAAATGAGACGATAACGGAAGCGAGGGAAAATGGATTGAAGGAAACTCCCATGGATCAGTTCTTGCATGACGACTATGTGGGAACGAGTCTCGCCGTCGAGCAGTCTGGGATTTGCGAATCTGCCGGAACAGCTTCTGTTGAAGAAGAGAAGGAAATAAATTCATGGCCGGAAATTGAGAGGGATATAGTTGCACGTGAATCTGAAGAGGCAGTAAGAGATGATGTGAGTAAAGAGGAACAAAATCGGTACAGGGAGCTATTAGAAAGAATGATTGAGGACAACGAGAGGATGATGGGGCTGATGACAGAACTGTTTGAGAGGAACGCAATTCAAACGAGACTCCTCAGTTCTTTGTCTGAGAGAGTTCAGAAACTGGAGAAAGCATTTGCCAGTGAAAAATTGAGGAAGAAGAAGAGGATTGCTACTTCGGCTACTGATGGTTCCGACAAATTTCCAGATACCAATAAATGTTATAAGAAACAGTGAACCTTTGAGCTCTATTAGACTCAGGCTTTTGAAAGGAATTTGCTTGGTATTGTAGTTTTTGGTCTCGTTTTTCCAGTGAAATGCCTGTGAATTTTGATTGATGAACACAATTTTATTTGAAAGCTTTTAGTTGTAGCGCTGGATATTTCGTTATTTATTGCTTCTCTCTAATGTGACCTGATAGCTTTATATGGGAGCGGACCATGAAGCTTGTCACTCATTTAGATTCATTTTCAATCTTCATTTCGAAAATGACAATGGGGCAAACATATCACGTGAGTATTAAATGCCAAAGAATGACTATATATTTTTACTTGAAGGCAGATTTCCTGGAAGCAAATAAATAACTGAAGGCAGATGTCTAAAACCCTATGACATATAATGGGTATCGGAAAGAGACGAAAAGATTTAAAGTTCAATACATAACAAGATTCAATACAGAATTACAGCACTGCTTTATTAAGATGTCAAGTGGGTATGGAAGAGTTGTGTGAATGTAGCCCCCATGATCAACTCTAAATCAGATGAAGATAAAGAAATCTCTTTGGCAATAAGTTGCACTGCTTCTTTGGCTCCCTTATACCCACATTCAGCAACAACGTAGGGAAAATCACTGCACATACACACCAAGGTTAGATTATAAGGGATAACATTTTTAAGGTTTTATTATATTTTAGATAAGCATACAAGAAATATGGTCAAAAAAATATAAACAAATAAGGGATTTACCTGCCCCACATTACACGGTTAGCACCAAAGCTGGACACAAGTTGGGACAACAGAGGACACAGATCCAGATATGGAAACTGCGATCTTGACACTCTGAAAAGTGCGCTAAATTTCACATATACCTATCAAATGCCAGACATTTCAGAACAACGCGAGGATTAAAACAATCACACATCCAATCCCAAATAAATCCAAATGCAGATTTAGATATTGTAACAGATGCAGATTAGAACCTCAAACACAGAATTCTGCACTTTTCTTTTAAACAATATTTCCAGTATTATGGGATGAATTCATTCGACCAAAAGTATAAGCAACCATGGTGAAATGAAGGGGGGTGTTAGGAATTGGGTGCGTACTTGTGCAAATCTTGATAGATTCAAAAGCCGAGAGAAGACACGACCTTCCTCGTCATTTCTATAACATAACATTCAAATAAGAGTAGATTTTCAGTCCAAAAAAAAAATAAATAAGCGTAGATTTATTGACCTAAAGAACAAAATAATAATAATAATAAGGTAGCTCACATTGGTGGTTTGCAGAAGGCTAAGTGGTCAAGCAATACAACTGTTGATGGAAAATCTGCACATAGTTGCTCAATTTCTGAAATATGCTGATCAAGCCCCTGGAACAATCCAACTAATCATTTCATACAGTTCACACAACCTTACATTTAAAAAGAAAAAATGGTCAAATCTAAGTAGAAATATTTTGTAAATCTAAGTATGCACATTATATGGAGCGAACGAAACTCTACAAAATAATCCTTCAACGTTTCTAGGTTAGGGATATAGCAAACACCTTCATGCACATGAATCCCACCGGCACTTTGAGTTCTCCTGCTTTTGAAAAAATGGCTTTTCCTATTTCATTTGTCATCTGCAGTGACATTAAGCATCGCACTGACAATTAATAAAAGATGATGGACTTAGAATTTAAAAGAGAACCATCAACAATTTATCTAAAGATTTGGATGTTGATAAAGTATAATGGCATCGTGGGATCCATATATCTAACCTCACATAGTGAGATATGGCTTTGTTGTTGCTGTATAAAGAAAAATTTTAAGCGCCACTCACGTATTCAGAATTAAAAAAAAACTTTTCATTTACTGCTGTTATAGCCAGTAAGAAAGAATGCAGAGAGAAGAAAAATAACCGAATCATAAGAATAAAAAACATTTATTTTCTTTGGCTATTCCATAAACATACACCCAGACAAGGTTAGGATTTTTGCAAGATGTCTTGAAGCAATAAATTCAGAAATAAATACAGATCCTTCAATCAAAACCCATCCAGAAAACGTCAAATTTATAGAACTCAGATGAAGAATACCGAGAATACAAAGTTATGAGTTTCAGCACCACACATGAGCTACAAGCAGCTGAACATTAAAATTCCATACCCAAAAGTTTAGTAAATAGAGAAAGAATGAAGGTCACACCAAGCAGTTACCCTAATACAGCCCTATTTTACCTACATTTAGTTCCCTTGAATCAAAGAGATTTTCTTCACTATAAATTTAACAAGGGTTGCTTTCCAAGATCACTACCAACCTCAAGGTTTTAACTTATCAGGAAATCTAGGTTTTCTAGCACATCTATGACTTATACTCTTTGGCTCTTCAGCCATCTCACCCTATATTGATTTCACCAAGAAAAATTTCTGCAATTACAGAAGAAGAACCCTTATACAAGAGAGACTACAACAAAGTTCAAATTCAAGCCCTTGTAAGCTAGATAAGGCTAGATATTAAGCTCACACAGAATAAGAATATTAAAAATAGATGTTCTGTTCAAGCTCTACTTTTTTTTTTTGGTCACCTCTTTATGCTCTATCTTCATCTTCTTGCTTATTCCCTATTACTGCTCTACGAATACAGCTGTTGAGAGTGTTAACTCCAAGCATTTTTGGCCAATGGCTTATTTTGAAAAAGGAGAAATCTCAATTCGATAATATTTCATCTGTAACCTTCCTTCCTTTCTGTTTGTAGCTGCGACTTGCAACATAAAAACGGAAATATCCATTGCTTCAAAGACATTGGAATGAAAGATGCAGAATGAGAGCACAACTTTCTTCTTCTCTATTGTGTAGGGCAAGAGACCGTGAGAAGTTAAATTTGGCCTTCATAATTGTTTCTCTTTCTACCAAGGCAACAACATCCAAGGGGGATGAAAGTCAAAGAAGGCTTTTGACAAATGAATAAAACAATTATTCAAACTCTCAGTTTTCTTATGACATGTACCCTAAGCAATGCGCATATAAGGTTGCTTTTTTTTCTTAACCCACTAGTATTATAAACAGTCATGATAAGTAATAAATGCCCCCAATGTTTCAATTGTTTACTTTTGCGCCATTATACTTTCCCCTTCTTTCAATTTTCCCAGGTTTTATTTTCCCTCTCTGGCTACTGCTGCCTACCCACCTTCTTTATCCTCATCTTTGAAACTTTTTCTTTACCCTTGTAGGTCACAGACCCGCAGCATCACCTAAACACCCACCACACCATTAGCTTCTTAGCTAGAAGGAGGATGTTATGGAATAATAATAACAGAATAACGGAATAAGGGTAGTTATAGGAGGCAGTTGGCTATTGTTAAATGTCAGCAACATCAGCACCTAAAATTTGTTATTAGCATGAGATAGTTGACACTCACACATGCCTCCGTCTATCACTCACCTACCCACGTTTTCTGTCTCTCTGTTTTTCTGTATTGTTTCCCTATACATAGTGTGATCTCTAAGCATTGTGATATATGAAGCTAGAACGAGATCTTAATCTCATATGGTATCAGAGCCGGTCATAAAATGACTGGCGAACAGAGATGGTGAGAAGAGAGAGAGAGAGAGAGACGATGGAAACTGTGGAGAAACAAAAAAAACAGAGGAGCGTTGACCATCTGAGATCTCCACAATGTCGGCGAGTGAGATACACCGCCCACCCAAGATGTGTCAAACAGTGCCAATCGGCGATCCCCAGAGAAATGGTGACATTTTGACCAGCGCGTGACTCACACACGCCGTCACTGCTCTCTGCGTGTGAGATACACATGCCAACAAGCCTCCACTTTAATCGACGTGTGAGCTACACGCGCTGCCGTCTACAGTACTTTCCGGCCACCATTTTTTTTCCAAAAGCCATGGATCCTTCAAAATTTCCTCCTTTATTTGGATCTCTTCCTAGAAATCCATCCGTAATTAGGCAAACTCCAATGGCACTTATGTTAAGTACAAATGTTGAGACTCAAGACTCATCTTCTCATTCCTCCACTAGTAAAGCAGTGACGACTCCAGAACTCTACGATAGTCAAATTATGGCTATTAACCATAGGTTCAATGGGCGAAACTACCTCCAATGGTGCTAAACTGTGTTAAGGTATCTTCGTGGAAAGCGAAAAGAGAAGTATATTAATGGAGCAGCATCTCAACCTGCCCCTGATGACACCCATTTTGTTACATGGTTTGTTGAGAACAATCAAGTTATGAGTTGGTTGTGTAATAATTCCATGACTGACAACATCAGTGAAGGATATCTCCTAGCAACCACTGCAAAAGAAATCTGGGGTGAAACAAAACAAACTTACTCTTCCCTTGATAACACCTCTGCCTTAATCCACCTGAAACGGCAACTCCAAGATATGAGACAAGGTAACACGATAATTACTGATTATTATAAAGCTTTGATACACCCAGAAATATGGAATTGATTATCATAAGACATTTGCTCCAGTAACCAAGCTTAATACTATCCAAATACTCCTATCAATCGCAGCCAACTTGGATTGGTCGTTGCACCAACTACACGTAAAGAATGCCTTCCTGAATGGAAACTTGGAAGAATAAGTTTACATGGAGATTCCAGATGGAATTTTAGCTCCTAACAACTCTGTGTGTAAACTCAACAAGTCATTGTACGAAGTTAAGCAACCTCCTCAGGCATGGTTTGGTAGTTTTACGAAACAATGAAAAGACTTGGGTATACTCAGGGACAAGCAGATGACACATTGTTCATCAAACGTGTCAATGGCAAAGTCACCATCTTGCTCGTCTATGTTGATGACATGGTCATTACAGGAAACGATGAAGAATCTATTGCTCATTTAAAACAGGACTTATCAACTGAGTTCCAGGTGAAAGACCTTGGACAAATGAGATATTTCCTAGGCATGGAAGTGGCAAGAACTAAAAAGGGGATCAACATATCCCAGCGGAAGTATACCCTAGATTTGTTGCATGAAATTGGAATGTTAGGGGCACAACCTGAAGGAACACCAATGGAATAAGGTTGTGACTTAGAAATTAAACCAAATGGTGTCCCAGTCAACCCAAAACGGTACAAAAAACTTGTCGGGAAACTCATATACTTGATTCACACACGTCCAGACATTTACTATGCAGTCGGAATAGCAAGTCAATTCATGCACCAGCCACAGGAAGAGCACATGGCAGCTTTGTACAGAATCCTAAGCTAAATAAAGCTTAGTCCAGGAAGAGGAATCTTCTTTAAGAAAGGCACTACCAGAAATATCGAAATATACACTGATGCAAACCATTCAAGGGATCGAGAGACTAGAAGATCAATCTCAGGGTATTGCATATATGTGTGGGGAAATCTAGTTACATGGAGGAGCAAGAAACAGACTGTGGTGTCACCAAGTAGCACGGAAGCCGAACTGAGACCTGTTAATAATGGAGTACGTGAAGGAATTTGGGTCATCAGATTACTGAAAGAGTTGGGAATTCCACATAATGCAGATTTGGTGTAACAACAAAGCCAGCATTGAAATGGTCAAGAACTCAATCTATCATGATAGAACAAAACATGTTGAGATAGATAGACACTTTGTTAAAGAGAAAATTGAAGCAGGCATCATGAATCTGTCCTATATCAGATTTGAAGACCAAATTGCAGATGTACTAACAAAACCACTAAGCATAACCACATTTGAAAAGTTTCTGTGCAAGCTGGGTATGATTGACATATACTTTCCAGCTTGAGGGGAGTGTTAAATGTCAGCAATATCAACACCTAAAATCTGTGATTAGCATTAGTTGACACTCACATGCCTCCATCTATCACTCACCTACCCACGTTTTCTGTCTCTGTTTTTCTGTATTGTTTCCCTATATATAAGTGTAATCTCTAAGCATTGTGATATATGAAGCTAGAATAAGATCTTAATCTCATAGTTATTAACTAATACAGTCATTATACTGCTTATAAATAGATGAAAAAACCTACTTGTAACCTAGACTATGCATAGTGTGGAATAGTGTATTACACAGTTCTCTCTCTCTCTCGTTTCCTCTCTTCATACAAAAAGAGATATGATTTCTTTTCACTCCAAATCCATTAAGAAATAAAAATTAAATATAAGTACATTGAAAATACAAATCTCACTTAAACCTTGAAGTATGAATATAAAACTATTATAGATCACTCACTATTAACAGTGAAAACACCATTTAAAATAGAAACAGATTTTTTATCAACCTCATTCTAATATACTTTATTATTGGGAGCCACAATAAGGGGGCAGGTGTTTCAATCCTATTGGGAGAGAGAATCGTGGGGACCAGGTACCCCCCAAGGGGGAAGGAGCGACTTGTCACTGTATTTGACTAAAATCTTGTTTTTTTGATGTGAAAGAATATCCTTAATCATCCTAATGAATGTGAAAGATTCTATCAAAACTTGATGTTATAGCCTGACTAAGCATATACTTTAATTAGTTTTGCTAAAATAATTTTTCCTAGTGGAGACAAACGCCACTAGTATTTACCACATCTGACAGAAAGGTTGTCTGTTTTCTCTTTTCAAACAACATTCAGGTGACAAATAAAACCTTGAAACATTAAAGTGAAATAAAAGGGTTTTTTTTTTCTGGTGTGTGCACGCACGTGTGGTGTTGGGAGGAAGCTGAAGCATTAATATCGAGCATGAACCTTGAATGGACACATGCTAATATAAAGAGAAATGGGAGAGTATACCTTTTCTCCCGATGGCCACAGGTAAGGGTTAAATCGTACAGCACGATAGCCTTCCTAGCAAAAATGAAATGAAAACTTCAGTAGTTTCTCTCAAACATAACCAATCACTTATTCTAATATAAGGTAAAACTCCCTTAAGACCTGCAAAACAAGATGTTCAAGCTGCTTAATGCCACTTCCGTCACTAGCAGGATCAGCAAGGCAACAACCAACAAATTTGGTTGGGTATTTCTTCAGGACACTGTCCAATAAAAATAGATGGGATGAGACAGACAGTGGCGCACATATAGAAGATGTCTAAAGTTTAATACCATGAACCACATGCACAATTGTGTCATAATAGAAAACTCTACTCCACTACATAATCATTCAGCTCAATGTCTTAGCTAATGATGATGTGCAGCACAAAACACACATAAAGGAACTAACTTACGCATCTCATGATTGATTGTTATTTACCGATGTTTGAAAAATCCCTAGCAGATGGAAAATAGTTTCTTTTTTTTGGCCAAACATTAAATTATACCACCCTGGTCCTTATTTGAAGTCTAGTTTGATCAAATATCACATCCCAATAAATGGCAGTTAAGACATTTAACGTCTTAAATTGATTGACTTTTCCAAATCTACCTTTATTTAATAATGAATATTGAAAATAGGGATACTATACATTTCTCTCACCTACAATTTCAATAGGGGTAAAAGTAGAAAATAGTCATTAATGACTCTTAGAGTTGACTTATATTTAGGACAAAAAAATTTTGACAAACTGGACTTCTAATAAGAACCAGAGTGGTAATTTCTATTGTTATCTTTATTTGAAGATCCATTGGGAAGAACTTCTAATTATTAAGAATTCAAGTTATGCGATATACTTTTCAAAAAATCACTTCTTTCACCATCAAAATCATCATCTAGGCCTGCATAACACTCCCTCCGTCCCTATATACAAGGTCCTTTTAACCAAATTGCATTGTTCAAGAAAACAGTTAAAATTAGTTAAATATAATAAATATTTAGGAAATACTCCCCCCGTCCCTATTTATAAGGTCCTCTTTTTAAAATGGTCTGTCCCCTTTGACTTTGCTTGAGCAAAAAATGTTTTTTACCCATTTTACCCTTCCTTATTTTGCCCCATACATTATCTTTCATCATTTTTCTCATTATTACTCTCTCATTTACCTAATCATAAGGGCACATTGGAAAAGAAAGTATGTTTCCAAAATACTTATTACTTTTAGCTAATTTTAACTATTTTATTGAACAATATAATTTAGTTAAGAGGACCTTATACATAGGACGGAGGTAATATACTCATTAGTGAGACAAACTCAAAGAGGACCTTATCAAAAGGGACGAGCTTATTCAAAAGATTGAACCTTATAAATAGGGACAGAGGGAGTAATATACCCCCGAAGTCAAAATATGGTTACTGCTCACTCTTTCTTGATGATGATACATCATAACTTAATAAATCAACACGTGGGTGCTTTTTACTGAAGGTACTGCATATTTTGAAAATTTTCAATATACTCTCAATAACGAGCCTAAAGTTTTCACCATGTGTCCCAATAAACTAAAGAAGAATTTAATTTGCTGCTACATGCACCACCGATATTTTGTTCATCTTTGGTTCAGTGGAAACTGATGTGTAGTGGTGAAACAGATAGAGTGAGTAGGAAAAGGAAAGGGCAATTGAGAAAGGAGAGGAGAAGGAAAGGGGACGGAGGAGAGAATTTCTAAATAGTACTTTTCATTCACTTTAACCATCTCAAGGGATTACAAACTGACCCTTTTATAGACATTAGCCTCTAACAGCTAATTAATAACTAAATTTAACAAACTACTAACTATCTTCAGGGATTACAAACTGACCCTTTTATAGACATTAGCCACTAACGGCTAACTAATAACTAACTATAACTACCTACCTTATAAACTAGACATTTACCTTGTCATTTAGTAGTAATAAATCAGAAACACTGCTTGGACCATAACATAGTGGTAGTCAAAGCCAACAAAACTCATGTTGATCTCAATTTAGCTTTGGCGTCTCGTCATGTCTTGACGACTTCTCTATATCACAAGTTAATATATATATATATATATATATGAGATTAAGATCTCATTCTAACTTCGTTGATATATCAAATGCTTAGATGATTAAACTATATATAGGAAAAATACAGAAACAGAGTTTGTAAAAGTCAAGGATAGAAAACGTTGGGCAGGTGAGTGATAGACGGAGGCATGCGTGAGTGTGTCAATTATTGCATGCTATTCGTTGCGGATATTACTGACACTTAACACTCCCCCTCAAGCTGAAGAGTATATGTCAATCATACCCAGCTAGCACAAAAACTTTTCAAATGTAGTTCTGCTTAGTGGTTTTGTCAGCACATCTGCAATTTGGTCTTCAGATCTGATATAGGACAAATTGATTGTGCCTACTTCAATTTTCTCTTTAACAAAGTGTCTATCTATCTCAACATGTTTTGTTCTATCATGATAGATTGAGTTCTTGACCATTTCAATGCTGGCTTTGTTGTCACACCAAATTTGCATTGATCCCTCATATGGAATTCTCAACTCCTTCAGTAATCTGATGACCCAAAGTCCTTCACGTACTCCATGATCAACAGCTCTCAGTTCGGCTTCCATACTACTTGGTGACACCATAATCTGTTTCTTGCTTCTCCATGTAACAAGATTTCCCCACACACATGTGCAATATCCTGAGACTGATCTTCTAGTCTCTCTATCCCTTGCATGGTCTGTATCAATGTATATTTTGATATCTCTGGTAGTGCATTTCTTAAAGAATATTCGTCTTCTAGGATTAAGCTTTAAATAGCTTAGGATTTTGTATACAGCTGCCATGTGTTCTTCTTGTGGCTGGTGCATGAATTGACTTGCTATTCCGACAGCATAGCTAATATCTGGACGTGTGTGGGTCAAGTATGAGTTTCCCGACAAGTCTTCTATACTGTTCTGTGTTGACTGGGACACCATTTGTTTTGATTTCTAATTGACAACCTTCTTCTATTGGTGTTCCTTCAGCTTGTGCCCCTAGCATTCGAGTTTCATGCAACAGATCTAGGGTATACTTCCACTGGGATACGTTGATGCCCTTTTTAGTTCTTGCCACTTCCATGATTAGGAAATACCTCATTTGTCCAAGGTCTTTCACCTGGAACTCAGGTGACAAGTCCTATTTTAAATGAGCAATGGATTTTTCATCATTTCCTGTAATGACCATGTCATCAATATAAATGATCAAGATGGTGACTTTGCTATTGACACATTTGATGAACAATATGTCATCTGCTTGTCCCTGAGTATACCCAAGTCTTTTCATTGTTTTGGTGAATCTACCAAACCATGCTTGAGGAGATTGCTTAACTCCGTACAACGACTTGTTGAGTTTGCACACAGAGTTGTTGGGAGCTAAAATTCCATCTAGAATCTCCATATAGACTTCTTCCAAGTTTCCATTCAGGAAGGCATTCTTCACGTCTAGTTGGTGCAATGACCATTCCAAATTGGCTGCAATTGATAGTAGCACTTGAATGGTATTAAACTTGGCTACTGGAGCAAATGTCTCCTGATAATCAATTCCATATGTCTGGATGTATCCTTTTGCAACAAGTCTTGCCTTATATTTGTTGATACTACCATCAGGATTAAATTTTGGGTTGAAGATCCACCTGCATCCTACTGGTTTCTTTCCTTTAGGAAGAGTTGTAATATGCCACGTTTTATTTTCCTTAAGTGCCCTCAACTCTTCTTTTGCAGCTCGTTTCCAATTTGAATCAGCTATGGCTTGTTGAAATGTGTTTGGGATTTTGATTTGTGCACTGTTTACAACAAAGCTTTGCATTTTTGCACATAGGTTATCATATGAGACAAAACGTTGAATTGAATGCTGAGTACAAGATATTACCCATTTTCTCAATACAATTGGCCAACCCAGTTCTTCAGGATTTAATCCCGAATCGGAGTCATGGTCATTCTTTTGAATGGAAGAGATAGTTCTACCAGTGTTTGACTCATCTTGAACTTGTAATCTGGACTCTTCATCTCGTTGCGGTTTGATATCCACCCCTGAATTAATCTCAACATTTGTTTCCAGTTCATTAGGTGTGGGTTCAGATTCATGTTCAAGTTGTTCAGGACTAGGTTGGCTTGTAAGAGGCAGGGATTCAATGATGGGTATAAGATTAGGTTGTGGTGGTGGTGATTCAGGTCTGTTTTGGATTAGCCATTCAATGTCAGTATAGGACTCCCCCTGAATGGATAATCTAGGGTAATATGCTTCTCCTTCCGAGAAGACTGTATCTTTGGAGATAATAAGCTTCTTGGAAGTAGGACAGTAACATTTGTACCCTTTTTGAGTAGCAGAGTAGCCAAGAAAGAGAAATTTGTCAACATTAGTACCAAGTTTGTTTCCATTATTTTTGTGGACATATACAACACAACCAAATACCTTAGGAGGCAATGAAGTGATGATTGAGCAACTGGGAAAGTTTTCTAGTAGCTTTTGGATAAGGGTGCCATGTTTGAGGACTTTGGAAGGCAAGCGATTAATGAGATAAGCCACAGTGAGTACAGTATCACCCCAGAAGATGTTAGAAACATTTCGTTCTATTAGTAAGGTTCGGGTTACTTCCAACAGGTGACGGTTCTTTCACTTAGCTACTCCATTTTGTTGAGGAGTGTATGGGCAGGAGGTTTGGTGATGAATTCCTTGTTGGTCAAGAAATTCGCTAAAAGTGTTGCTCATATATTCCTTGGCATTATCACTTCGTAGTACCTTAATGGACACATTAAATTGGGTGCGCACAAAGGTATAGAAGTTTTGAAAGATCTTGGCTACTTCAGATTTGTCCTTCATTAAATAAACCCATGTGGTTCTAGTGTGACCATCTATAAAAGTAACGAATCATCTAGCATTAGTGAGGGTTTTTATTCATGTAAGACTCCAAATGTCACTATGGATTAGTGTGAATGGCGAGGAAGGTTTGTAGGGTTGTTTGGGATAAGAAAATCTGGTTTGTTTTGCAATTGGGCAAGTTTCACAATGAAAAGGAACGGAATTTTTATTGAATAAATTCGGAAACAAATGCTTCATATAATCAACACTAGGGTAGCCCGAGCGACAGTGCCACAAGTTTACATCATGATTTTGTGAGTTAGAGCTAACCAGTGCTCTTCTTGCCTTCCTTGCATCTCTGGATCTTAAGTTTGACTCTTCAAGGTAGAATAGTCCATCACATTCTTTAGAAATTCCAATCCTCCTGCTTGATTTTAAATCCTGACAAACGCAAACATCGTTATCAAACATGACTCGGCACAGTCGACCCTTAGCTAATTTACCCACAGATATAAGATTGACAGTGAGTGCGGGCACAAATAGGACACTGTGAATTTTCAAGGAATTAGAGAGAATGACTGTACTAATTCTTTCAACTATAGTGTATAGGCCAGAGTTGAAAACAATGTGCGATTACCAGTCATGTGACCAGTTTCTCCTAAATTAATAATCCAAGCATTCTAACTAGCTCGTACAGTATTTAGAGCTATAATAGTTACCTAATTGTACAAGGTTGATGCCGGGCAGAGTTAGACTTATTTTGTCTGTCTAGCATCCTACGAAACATCTGCAGTTCCTCCTTAGTCAGAGAATCATTATTTTCAATTTCTGGCTCAATGAAAGAGAGATGGCCTTGTTTGTTAATTTCTGGCTTTCCATGTAGCTTCCAACATTCTTCTTTGGTATGGCCCTTCTTCTTGCAATAATTACACCATTTATTTCTTCGTTCGTCTTGTGGTCATTTTGCTGCCAGGGCTGACCTTTCAATTGAGCTTGGGCTGCCTTGATTCAAAACCTTTCTGCTTTCCTCGAATTGCACATGGTTGACTACTTCAAACAGATGTGGCAAGGGTTTTAGGCCCATGATACGGCCTCTTATTTCTTCAAATGAGTCGTTGAGTCCCAGGAGGAAGTCATATACTCGTCCTTCTTCTACTATCTTCTTATATAATTGGGCGCCTTTAGCAGTCTCCCATGGATGTGATTCAAAGAGATCTTGCTGTTGCCATAGTTTGTGCAAGGTTTTATAATAATTAGTAACTGTTGAGTTACCTTATCTCAAATCTCGAAGTTGTCGTTTCAGAAGGATTAAGGCAATGGTGTTATCAAGGGAAGAGTAAGTTTGTTTTGCTTCATTCCAGATTTCTTTTGCAATGGTTGCTAGGAGATATCTTTCACTGATGTCGTCAGTCATGGAATTGCACAACCAACTCATAACTTGATTGTTCTCAACAAACCATATATCAAAATAGGTGTCATCAGGGGCAGGCTGAGGTGCTGCTCCATTAATAATATACTTCTCTTTTCGCTTTTCATGAAGATACCTTAGCACGGTTTGGGACCATTGGAGGTAGTTTTGCCCATTGAACCTATGGTTAATAGCCATAATCTGACTATCGGAGAGTTCTAGAGCCATCACCGTTTTGCTAGTAGTGGAGGAATGAGAAGATATGTCTTGAGTCTCAGAATTTGTACCTGACATGAGTATCATTGGTATGGCCCCCGTTATAGATGAATTTCCAGGAAAAGAACTAAAAAGAGGAGGAAATTTGGAAGAATCCATGAGAAAATGATGGCCGGAAACACTACAGACTAGTTTCTGGAAAAATGGTGGTTGGAAAGCACTCTGGACGGTGGCACGTGAGGTTCACGAGCCAGTGAATAGTGGTGGCACATTGGGTCACATGCCAGCGAACAGTGGTGGCTCGTGGGTAGCACACGCTACTTAGATTGACACCGCACTCTGGGGTTACGCCGATATGCGTTGCCTGAACCTGTCTGATGTGGAGGTGTGCTTCAATGCGCCGGTATGGTTGAGATCGAAGCTCATCGTCTCCTCCCCTGTTTTCCGATCTTCAGCCATCTCTCTCTCTCTCTCTCGCCTCACCGTCTCTAGTCGCCGGACATGCTATGCCCAGCTCTGATACCATATGAGATTAAGATCTCATTCTAACTTCAATGATACATCAAATGCTTAGATGATTACACTATATATAGGAAAAATACAGAAACAGAGTTTGTAAAAGTCAAGGGCAGAAAACGATGGGCAAGTGAGTGATAGATGGAGACATGTGTGAGTGTCAACTATTGCATGCTATTCGATGCTGATATTGCTGACATTTAACAATATATATTCAAATATGCAATGTTAAGCAACAGATTCTAGGGTTTTCAACAAAAATAAAGTTATTAATATATGTGTGTGTTTGGATTAGCTTTTTTTAATAGCTTTTATGACTTACGAGGTAAGTGTGTGAGAGGAGTTTTGTCTCGGGTTGCGCAAACCATGGTTTGGGATGTTGCCAAACACACACGTATCCTTGAGGTCTTTCAAATCATGAATTGAAGAAGATTAAAAATTTAAGGTACATCAAACCAATCCCCTTTAAACTCAATGTGACACCAAGCATGATACAATCACAGTTTGTAAAGGAATAGATACATTTTTAATATCCATCTTTTCCAACACTAGAAATTTTTATGACTTACGAGGTAAGTGTGTGAGAGGAGTTTTGTCTCGGGTTACGCAAACCATGGTTTGAAACCATGGTTTGGGATGTTGCCAAACACACACGTATCCTTGAGGTCTTTCAAATCATGAATTGAAGAAGATTAAAAATTTAAGGTACATCAAACCAATCCCCTTTAAACTCAATGTGACACCAAGCATGATACAATCACAGTTTGTAAAGGAATAGATACATTTTTAATATCCATCTTTTCCAACACTAGAAATTTGTGTTATGAGATAGAGGTTGGTGTAAGTTTTCCTTGTCTAAGATCTACAATTTTTAGTAATTCTAAAATCTAAAATTATGAAGACCCTTTCTTCGTTTTTTAATTAGCAAACTGCTTAACTACTAGTTTTACATGTCTATATAAAAGTTCTATTCCAATAGTAATGGACCGCAGAAATTTCATGAAATTTTTACCTATTATTCTCTCTCTACCCTAATCTATTTTTCCTCCAATTTACTGTTGATCTGTTTCATTTCAAATGCATCAGTCAGAACCCTACTGTTGATCAGATTTGACACATTCAGGTCACTGAAATCACATCACAACCTGACGTTACATTTACATCCACACCAATTTTAATATCAGCGTTGCCTTGAAGCTATAAAAGCACTGAGTTCTTACATCTGACAATAAATATTTGAAAATACCTGGTGACTAAACTATGATCAAACTTGTGATTGATTGGCTGAACAATGAGTGCACCATCTACCCCTGCTTCCTCCATGCACTGTGGATAGAGTTCACATTTACCATATAAAAACATAAATAGTTTTGTACAAAGATAGGAGAAAGTGAAAACAAATTTGTAGACAAGGGTACCATATCCATCTTATAATTGTTTATTCAAAAATTGATGATTCCAAAAAATGGGATAAGCTCCATTGCCAACATAAAAGTTCAATAAACTCAAGCGGGAATGTTGATAAACAAAAAACAAAACGAGTTCCAAAAAACTCTTGAAAGCAGAGAAGAAATCAGACTACACAGAATTGCAGTGAGGATATTAATACTCAGATTAAAGAAAATTAAGCGATGAAGATTAGAAGAAAATATAATATCCAATCAATATCCATATTCCAGCAATTGGGACCACACAAGGGTTGCATCACAGAAGGGATGAAGATTAGAAGAACATACAAGAGCCAGGTATCTATCCATCTGCAAAGTGTTACCGCCAAGTTGCAACGTCACGAAATATATTTTACAATTCCAAGAGGCGTACCTGTAGCAAAAAATCGACATGTCCGGGTAAAGTGGGTTCTTCACCAGGAGTGTAAGGGAATTTACTCGCAGCCTTCAAAAACAGAGGGGGAAAAGCTGAGCATCTTCTACTTAGTAGTTTGATTCTATAACTTCACTTTCCTTAATTTTGAAATTAAAAGGTTTCTAGACAAAGAGAGAGAAAACCAAAAGAATATCAAAAGCTGTGAGTTCGATCTTCAATTTCAAGCAGACAAGAGAGACAATTCGAATAATATAAAAAAAGGGCGACATTGAGGCTTAGCCGGCACTGAAAATTTCAATGGGAAATTTGTTGTAGAGAGTTACCTCTCCAGGAGATGCCCAAACATGGAGATGGGAGTCTATAATCTTGGAGCATGAAGGGGTTTTGCTTACAGATTCCCTTGCGGCCATTTTTGCGGCAGACGCTCTTAGAGAGGGTTTCCTCGAACAGGAGTGACCGCGCCGCAAACCACTACCAAGGTAGTCAGCATGGTTCGGACCAGTGACTGATAGCAAGGATGAAACAGTCAACCCCACCGCCATGTGGACTGGGGTAAATTGCAAAATTTTCAATACTGTTTATTTAATAGATTTTGCGGCAAGCTATCTTAAATACCTTTTGGCTAAAAATAAAAGGAAAATTTATTTAGAAACCCTTCATTACAAAATTTATTGAAAACAACATGTAATTTGTCTAAGAATACGGAGCAATCTATATGCAACTCTTCTTCAATTATATGCCATCTATCTTCAACTTTGTACAAAACCAAAGTTATTTACACATAGCCAAAAATATAAGTTGCAACTAGTCAAGGACTTGAGTTCTTTATACTTTGGGCAGTAAATTTCATATAGGAAAATTTTTCAGCAATTTTTCTTAAAAGATTTTTGTTTTGCATTAAAAAATGAGGACAATTTATTATTTTCAAGAAAAAAATTAAAAATTAAAATAAAGAGTACTAGAAACATATGTGTGCGTCTCACTATATATATATATATATATAATTATGCAAAGGAAATATCCCCCCCCCAACAAACCTTTGGGTTAAAGGGTTTTTTTGCCTTGAAAGTTTTCACCGATAAACAATTTTGTCTCAAAAGTTTTTTAAAGGGTAATTTTTGTAATACCCCAAAATTTGGGATTTGAGACTTAGAAATAAGCCTAAATTAAGTAAACTACTAAGCCTCGGTTTAACATGAGTCCAAATTTATTCCCTAATTATTCTTATATATTTGGGGTAGTAAAGAAAGTAAAATGATGAATTTTGGAGAAAGTGATTATGCTTTCGGTGAAATTACTTATGAGGCAGTGAGCTTGTCATATAATTTTGAATGACCTAATGATGAAAAAAATTATGAAATTTTTACAGGGTGAAAGTAGACATCCTAAGCTTTAATTTGATAGGTCATATGACTCAATTAGAACTATATACAAAAAGATATGAATTTTTGAAATTAGCTCAGAAAAACTAGAAATTTTCTTGAACAACATGCAAAGATTGAAATTCTGGAAATTTTGTGATTCCATCTAACAAAATTCTATATTTTTTCTTGAAACTAGACTCAATAAGGGTTCTATAGGCTTTTGAATCACTCCAATTCTGTTTTTCTAGAATTAGTTATGATTTTTCAAAGTTTTGGCAGAAATCTGCCAAAATTTTGTAAAAATCCAAAAATTGGGAAAATTAATTAATTAAATTGGATATATTATTATAATCATCCTCCTCCTTCTTCATCCCCATTTCTGACGTGAACCAGCTGAACATAGAGAGAGGAAGAGTGAAATTTTAGAGAGAGAAAATGAGAGGAAAAAGCTTATAAAAGTAAGTGATTTCATCGATAAATCGATTCCCAATGCGTATAACTCCGCTCCTAAGCTATTCTTCTATGTGATTCAAGGGTTGGAAGCTCAAATTTGCTTGTTGAAGTGAGCTAGGGTTCAGCCAAGTCGAGGAAAATCAAGTGGGAGCTTGAGGTAACTTCCAAACCTTTGTATATTGACTATTTTAGCTACTGTGGGCAATTTAATCAGTGAAATTTCGCCGGATTGCCGTTGGTTTTAATTTTTTGAAATGGGTTGGCCTAGGTGCTATGCTACCCAAATTGATACTAAATGGTAGTTGTAATCTAATGGAAAAGTCAATAAAGTAGTTAGGAATAGAAAAGAATGCGTTTACGGAGCCGAAATCCCAAAACCCCGATTTTTCTCGGAAAAACCCATATATTTCGGTCAGGGCTGTAAATGGTCCTTAGAGTTGGATTTTCAATTATTTGATGGTTCCATTGAGTTTAGGAGGGAAAATTAGGTGGGGTTACAGTTGGTCACTTTTGTAATTTGACAAGCATAATTACGAAAACGCCCCTGAAAGGGTATTTTTGTAATTTGACATTGAATTTGATAATTCTGAGTCCGGAAATGGATTCCTTGGGTGAAAATATGTAATAATAGCCCATGTCAAAATTTCGGAAAAAGTACAGCCAAACCGGGTACGGCAGGGCCGAGTCCCCAGGGGCATTTTAGTAAATTTTCATAATAGGCTCATATAACCCCAAAACACTATGGAAGTGTCTGAACAGTACATTTGGCATTGTAGGATCGAATAAGGAGTCCCGAGCTATTTGCACATAGATCGAGGCATGCGTTTCCAGGCGGAAAAAGGTTAAGGTAGGAGACTTACCTTATTTGCATGTATTTGATATATTTGCTTATGTAGTAATATATGTGATTGCTTGACTTGATTGTGTGGAGCATAATTGAATAAACGAAGCTCTGTTTCTGCTTTAGCTATGGCCATAGATTTGTTACATGAAACATTGAGCATGCAAAAATGTCATTATAAAGCATACATCTAGTTAAAGTTAACATGTCATACATATAGCATTTATCATGCATGCATTATGATATCTGTTTCCTACTGAGATTCTCTCGAATCTCACCCTCCCCTACCAACAATTTAGATAGGAGAAGACAAAAGATATGTTAAGAATAAAGAAGAAAACTACACGAGAGAATTGCAGTGGCGGAAAGAAGTCAGGAATATGTCTCCGTTTCACTAGGGCGAGTTTAGACACCCAAGTAGCCCTGTATGGCTACATTGATGGTAATGATCATGTACAAACCCCTATGGGGAATTTATGTAATCATGCATATATTATCAGTATAATTATGATATTCATGTGTTGCCTATTGAACCGCATATCATTTTCCACGAATACTCTGAAATAGATGAAAATAAAATGAGGGTGTGACAATTTTGCCTCAAAAGTGTCAAAAAGAGAGAAATTTTGCCCTTGTCATTATCCCAGTTATTTTTTACCATTAGTTAACCAAATATCTTGAACTGGCAGTACGTATATCATCCACGTCATTTTTGTTAAGGTGTAAATTTGCCCCAAAAGCCCATATGTCATTTACTTCATCTTCTTGTTTCAAAGTTAGATTTAAAGCTTCCGAGGTAAATTTATACCTTAACAAAAATGGCATAGATAACATGTGGACTGCCAGCTCAGCATATTTGATCAACTAACGGTCAAAATTAACTGGTGAAGAATTTCAAGGGTACTTAAAATCCGTTGACTCACTAAGTACCCACACAAGATCGGAGCACTAGACTCCAATCACGTTTCTATGGTAGATTTACCATTAGAAGAGAAGGAGAATAGAGAGATAAGTTTTTGTGGAAGTTTTCTATCAGTTTTTCCAACTTACACCCACAAACCCATATCCTGCCTTATAACATATATGGGTAGTTACTGTTATTTGAAATTTGAACCATAATGATAAAATTTTATATTTTGACCTATATTTATTTATATTTACATAATAGCCCCCATTTGTATTGGGCTTGGGCCCTAATCTACCAAGGGTGAACTGGGCATATTTCAACATCTCCCACTCACACTTGGTGGATTAGATGTTATGGGTCATATCTCTTTCTCTTCCATCCTTTTGTCATACTAGGTGCTCTATCGTAACCGTGTGGGAATAACATATCTGTTTGGGTGTCTTGTACTAGGAATCCCATTCACAGAGACCAGCATAAAACAACCCTGCAGTGTAGCTTGATCATATTAATATAATGCCTCGATGTCCTAGATTTTAACCCTTATACACTTTCTTCATGCCCAATCTAATCCCTCTTGAGTCAAGATAAAACTCAGATTGCCTTTCTCATATGCATAATGTCTACACTTATGAAATTAGCCAAGTAACATCATAAGGGACCAGTCTCAGACATAAGCATAAATGTGTATATTCTAGGTAATCTTCCTCTCACCCATATATCATTTCAATATGAATCAACCTCTTTCTTGACATAATGCTATTAGATTGTATCGATCATGACCATAGAAAAAATGCTAAAGTAGCAAACGTAGAAATATATCTCCATAATATTTTCAAAGTCAGAGGACATCTTGAAAGCGTTAACCTTTATAGAACTCACATAGTAATGAAGTAGGGATTTATTCACTTTCTTCCTATTTGCGGTTCTCTAGCATATGTGGTATAAATCGCTTGCTACGGTGTTACTCTTATACTCTAAAAGTGTATGTCGTTTTAATCTTACCATTAACACCGTACAACACGCATAGTATCTAAACCCAAAATCTCCAGCTTTACTCACATGACGTCAATTTTGAAGAATTTGTTACACTTCCTATGCATGCCAAAGGACTCATCATGCTTTTCTTGTATTTCCTTGGTCATATGCTTAGTTAGGGGACTTTGCATAGGGATGTGTTGTTCAATAACAACTTTATGTGCTATAGTATTTCTAACAAGAATCACATCTTTGTGTTTAATCTTGATATGATACTTAGGGTCTTTTGCTTAGGTAATGGCTATAGTGTTTTTACAATACATTAACACTATATTTAAATTTTCACTTTCAAATCATAGATGTTTTCTAAACATCATCAACCATATAGCCACATGTACTTACATAGTACATTAATATATGCATGATCATTATATGCCCTGAAAAGTATCTCAAGATCTTTTGTGAAGACATTCTATGTCTCTCGCAATGGTTAGACTAGTACCAATATACAAGTCTTATCACAAAATTGATATTCGATCTTGTACACATCACCGTGTACATAAGACTACTAACAGTGTTTGCATGGAAACTTTTTTTCATTTTTTGTGTTGATTTAGTTCAGGGACAAATATCAAGATTCAAAATCATTGATGAAGCCACTAGAGTATTCATGGGTTTGCATTCACTCATATAAAATCACTCAAGAATCTCTTAATATAATTATCTTGTTATAGAGAGGATTCTCCTTAAGCTATCTCACTAGATATCAAATCCAAGAATATGCATTGCTTCACCTATATACTTCTTTTCAGAATTTATGAATACCATTCTTTAACATGTACTGCTAGATTCAAACGGTTTCTAGCCAATAATATATCATCCATTTAAAAGGATAATATCAAAACATTACTTGACAATGGTTCTCTTCAACCATTTGAAAAACTACATTAGGTTATTGCTCTTATGAAACATTATGCATTATTGTCTAGATGATTGCTTCAATCCATAAAAGGATCTCTGCAAAAACATGAGGTTCCTCCTTTATGAAACCTCAAATACCACTTCTAGTGAAATCTAATTGTCATTGCAAATGGATTTCATCATCCATATCACCACTTAAAGGTGTAAGTTATACATCTTCTTGATGTATATCTAAATTTAAATAATAAACTATTGCCAAAATAAGTTTGATTAAAACACACAACAGGTAAGATGAAAGCCTTCCTATTATGCTCACCCATTTACAATCAAATGATTCTTGTATTTGCTAATTGATCTATCCACTCTTAATCTCTAGTCTTCAAAATTGACTAGTTCTAAATAGTCTCTTATCTTGGATTGGATCAACTAATTCTCTAACATGATTCTGTCTCAATGAATCATCACTTCTATTACTTTCTTCCATTTTACCTTAGAAGGAATTTTGTACAAAACATTACTCTATCTTCTAAAACAGTCATGAACTCCTCTCTCAATTACTCCTTCTTATTGGACATTCCTATTTTTCTTGTTTAGATTTCTTTATTGACCCTTTTAAGGTCCCACTCACAAGGACGATTGAGAATCACAGGTTGGTTTTGTACTGCCTTGTCTCTGTGTCTCATAAAGAGACATATAGTCATCAGTTTCACCCTTGTTTAGAAACTGATGCATAATAAATATGGTACCTTTTACTTCTTTTCAGTTATAATTCTATCTTTTCACTTATGAAAAGTGAAGATGTCACTCTAAGGAGCTCCCACTTACAATCACAATGGAAATGTGCAACTGACCCTTATGATATGCACCCTTATGGTTTAATTTGCAGAAAATCAAATCCGATTCATGCTTTGACCATAATTCATAGAGTATAAAAGTTACTATTTTAGAAAGCACATGGTTAAGTTCAATACCACACACACTTGATGAAAACAAATATGTGTACTAGTTTACCAAAAGTGGACCTCGATACTCTCCCACTCACATTTGGTGGGTTAACTTGAACCATCACATACATAACCATGTCTTATAATGTTTCATTACGCCTTTCAATAACTCCTTATGGTGGTAGAATGCATTAGATAGTTAGCTATCAAATTGTCTTTCTTTTGTCACAGAGCTCAATCAATCATCCACAACCTTGATTAGTTCAAAGGAACGCAAAACTTATATTCAATTGATTTCGCAACTTATCCATTCACAGTCCAAAATACTTAAACTTCAAACTTAAGAAAAATCAAACAAGTATGACCATTTTTGTGAATAATTCTCAGCAGAAGTTATAAAATGTTCAGCTCTGTGCCTTGCCCTCATACTCAGTACCAAATTTATCATAGTGAAATAATTGTAATAAAAATATGGTCTTTTTCCCTTTACTATAAATCTTTTCGTGTTGCTTTACTTGCTAAACTATAACAAGGACGTCTCCACATTGGAGATTAAATTTAGCAATCCTCATTATGCTAATTCCGGTAGTAATTCCTATGTCCTTGTCTAGCATGACACGTAATTAAGTCAATACTTGAATTACAGAGAATGGTAGAGCAACTAAGCATAGAGAGTCACCAACAATGCTCAACTTAAAGAAATCTCATAAAAGGAAAAATGAATTAGAACTATATAGGTGTCACAAAATCATGAAAGTTTAAATCAGTTGAACTCATAATCTAGATGGCATGAGACCACAACTTAATCTCATTTGAACCAGTGCATGAAGCACATCACAGAGAATTAAGGTCATTCCACTACATAAAGTGAAGTTGTAGGCGCTTATGCCTTTCATCTTAATCCTTATGTAGCCACCAACACTAAGCTTCTTGCTTAGATTTGACAATAGTGAATATTCTATAAAGAATTTCAATCCCTATCATTATGATTTATGGAGCATATGTCCTTTTGTGTTCCCTTTACTTGAAATAATTCTTTACAAAATGGATGTTTATTTAGCAAGAAAAGCATTTAACCTCACTTAGGTTAGCCTTCTGCTGGGAGAATTTCTTACCCTTCTTTGAACTAAGGGTCATCCTTCTATCTCTTTTTTGGAATCTCTTACCCTTCCCTAATGTTGGGTTTAAAGTGTAGAGGACTTGGCCTCCCTTATGGGGGTAAGATTGTCCAGAAGACTCGCAAACATCTAGACATTCATTTCCAAGCCTCAAGTACTTCAATACATCATTGAAAATAGTAGTGGTAATTTGGGTTGGGTGAAGGATTGGGCCTGTCAGCTAGTTTTTTTAAACGGGTTCAAGCTGAGAAATTGAGGCCCATTTGCATTTTGGGCTAAACGGGTTAAACACGTTTAATCCGCGGGTTAAACGGGCTAACCTGTTTAGCCAATTAAAAAAAGGGTTAAGGTGCAAAAATATACATGTGATTGTCCTCAAAGTGCACCCAACACCAAATACTTTTTTTAGGTGCAACAGTGACTATGTGGTTACCAAATAGGTGCAAAAATACCCTTTGACCGTTAGTTTGACAGTTTGACCTTTAGTTTGACTTTTTTTATCCTGAAAGTGATGACGAGTACGATGACATGGATGCTGGAGTGACATTCTGAAAAAAAAAACTTGCTGAAAATCAAATTTTCCTAATAAATCATATAATTTAATAAAAATTAGTAATATAATATATGTATTAGAATGATTTTAATTTAATAATATTGGGAATCTAGTGTTGGGAAAAAATTGAGCAATTAGTATGTTTTTTAGGGCAACAACTCTGCTGAGTGAGTTAAGCACTCTGCACTCAGATTTGAATCTACTTCAGTAAAGGTGGTACTAAAATAATGAAATGTGGGTAATATTAATTGCAAAGTTTTACCAGTCAGCAAGTTTTTTTCCCAAAATGTCACTCTAGCATTCATGTCATCGTACTCGTCATCACTTTTAAGGTCAAAAAGTCAAACTAAAGGTCAAAGTGTATTTTTGCACCTATTTTGTAACCACATAGTCACTGTTGCACCTAAAAAAACATTTGGTGTTGGGTGCACTTCGAGAACAATCACATGTGTATTTTTGCACCTTAACCCTTAAAAAAACTTAAAGTTTCTCTATCTTACTTCACTTCTTGTTCTCATCCGCACTCTCTCAGATTTCGAAACACACACACAGTGACACCACACGGCTGCTCTCTTCTCACTTTCACCTTTCGGAGCCTCAGAGAAGTCACGATCACAGTCTCGCCAGTCAACACCGAACGTCCAAGCCCTAATTCTCTCCCTCTTACTTTCATGGGTTAGGCCATCTGACGATTGGCAACCAGGGAAGCCCCATCTAAAATTAAACCCTAATTATCCACATCAACTTCCTCTCATCTCCTATGCTCAACACAGTCGAGCTTAACTATGGGGTTCGACTACCAACTTTGATCGTGATTCGTGACCCACTGAAGCTCTACTGGCGACAGTGTCACGACAATTTCAACAGGTCAAAATTTCTCTTTGGATTTAATGGCTACTAATACTTTTCCTGGTGCGGTTACTAGTATCTTTGGATTTGAGGTTGCAAAAATGGTTGGATCTTGGATCACTATTGCTGATTGATGTGTGTGGTTGTGTCTATAATTGGAAATACTTGTATGACTTCAGTTCATATCTGTAATCACTAATTGGTACTCTGTATTATTGCAATCGGCTTGAGCTCGGGCTACTCAAAAGGCAGCCCGCTAGAGGTTGTCAACACCCGTTTCCATTTTGATATACGTAGGGCAATAATGAACAAGTTCCATAGGCAAACAGAAAAGTACAGTTATACTGATAATAAGTATTTGTTTACAGACAGTCATTAACAAAGCAGAAGTCGATAATAATGACAAATATGTACAGAATGTCCCAAAACTATTTCACATACAGACTATATACAACCACTGTATTTATCTTGGGAAACGTGCCTGTCAGTTTCCCTTCTCTGCATCCTTGGCTTTTGAGCCGCTGGCACCCGCTGAGACATTTTGATTAGAAAATGGAGTGAGATTCCAAGGAGTCTCAGTAGAAACATACGATCAACATATAAAACGCGAAAATTAAATATGCAATGCACCGTATCAAGTAAAATGAAAACTCATATCATCCGTGTGTGTACACAAAATTCAGGGCCAACTAACCCGTTGAAACCCTTACATGTACCTTAGCTGAGTCCTTGACTACAGCTAGGTAAGACTAGTGTACCTCAGCTAGGTCCTAGACCACAGCTAGGTAATGTGCCTTCAGCACGTGTTTAGATCACAAAATACAGTAACACGCATCATACAAATAGTCACATAGTATATGAGAGATAGTAGTTCCTACCTTAACCTCTTTCCTGTCTCAAAGGGTCCGCCTCGTAAAATGTGTCAACTATAAGCGTCCAACTCGGTCCTAAAACATCAAATGTACAAGAAATAGGTCATAACCTATCCAAGTATCATTTTAGACACTTCCATAGTGTTTCTTGTGGTTATATTAGCCTATGGTAAAAATTTACCAAAATGCCCCCGGGACCCCGGTTCGGCCCTGCCGTACTCGGCCCGATGGCACGTTTTCCCAAAATTTTGAGTAGGGCTATCCTGACGTATTTTCGTCCAAGGAATCCATTTCTGGACTTAAAATTACCAAATTCATGTCAAATTACGAAATTGCCCTTGGCAAGCCAACTTTTAGGGTTTTAGGGGCGTTTCTGTAATTATGCTTTCTCAGCCTTTTCTGAAAAAGTGCCCAACTGTAACCCCACCTAATTTTCCCTCCTGAAACCAATGGAACCATCAAATCATTGAAAATCCAACTCTAAGGCCCTCAAACATCCCTGGCAGAAATAATGGTGTTCTCCGGGAAAAATCGGAGTTTTACGATTTCGGCTCCGTAAACACGTTCCTTTCTATTCCTAACCACTTTATTAACCATCTAATTGAGTTATAACAACCATTTGAACTAAAATTGGGCAGCATAACCCTTAGGCACACACTTTTCCAAAATTTAAAACCAATGGCAATCCGGCGAAATTTCACCGATTAAATTGCCCACGACAGCCAGAATAGTTAATATACGAAGGTTTGGAAGTTACCTCAAGCTCCCACAAGATTTTCCCAAAAATGGCTGAAAACCCTAACTTTTAGAACCCCAAATTTTAGCTTTCCAAACCTTAAAGAACAAAGAGGAGTAGCTTAGAGTCAGAGTTATACGCGTTAGGAGCGAAATCGTCGAAGAAATCGGCTTACCTTGTCAGATTTCTTCTTCTCTCTCTCTCTCCAAACCTCAACGTCTCTTTCTCTATTTCAGACCTGTTCTTGCGTGAAATGAGCTGAAGGTAGAAGGAGATAATAATATATCCTAATATTATATCTTATTTTATCCATTTACCAATTTCCAAAATTTCAAAACTTAACTTATGTACATAAATCCTTTTGTACATGTAACCATGCTCATTAAGCTCAACTAATATTTTCTTATTTATTCCACATGTAGGAGACACCTAGGGGTCCCTCCCTATGGTCTAAATTGACTTCACAACTTGTCCAGGTTACGTATACACATAAAGTCTCAATTTTGGTCAAAATTGCACTTTTTGCTCAGATTTTTCATAAATTCATATTAAATTGAGAAAAATATTCTAAATATATTTTTAGCCTTTATTTTCCTTAATTAATTGAAATTAACTTCAATTAATTGAAAAATAATTTATTTTGTGCTATTTTGACAAAATTACGATTTTGCCATTACCTTTCTAATCCAATTTCTTCTCTTATTTTTCTTTCATCAATTTTCATCTATTTTTGGACCAAATGTTTTCTCTATTATTCCTTCATTTTTGGACCTTAATATTGGGCTTTTTAAATTACCCAAATTAATTCCATAATTTTTTTGCCCAATTTCTCATGAAATTGAACATTTATAAATTCATAAATATTCACCATTTTATTGAATTTCTCAAATATTTAAAATAATTTTGGTGAATATAAATTTTGGGGTGTTATAGAGGTCGAGCTAAAGAATAATCAGTAACCCACGTCGGGCTCGGGCTGGCCCGAATTCCCAATACTAATTAAAAGTAATATGTTTTTATTATGGGTCATAATAACTTTCATGAGCTCCCACCAGGAAAAGAATATCTTGATGAACAAGCTACACTTGTTCGTTAGACAATACATGTTCAGCTTCTTTCAGTTTCCTTGTCATGTTGGTTATCTCATGTAGGTGCTACCTTATACATGGCCTTGCTGTTGAATTTCTTTCACATTTGCAAATGCATTCATCAAGCATAACATATGCAAGGCAATTAATGTTATGAAGTTTCCCTTTTCATGGTCATGTTGGTCTCATAACCTCTTATTTGACGAGCAAATTCTCAGCTTTAGTGCCATTTGACCCAAGTCAATGGCTTTACAACATCTTTTATTTATGTGAAACCTTTCAATGCCAAATATCACGATTGTTCCTATTTAGCTTATTAATTACTACCTCCGGTCCTAAATATAGGACAAAGTTTGTAGTGTAAATTGCACTACAAACTTTGTCCTATATTTAGGACCGGAGGGAGTAACATTCTTGTTCTTAGCAGCCTTCCTTGGCTTAGTCACTTAAATCATCCCACTCATTGGGTTATTCACAATTGATTTGAACCAAGAATGTCTTTTTATAGCACATTGAAGTATACAATGTCATGTACTTGTATTATTCTTGACTAAAAAGGTAATAACACTATTGGGTCTATGATCAAGAAAATACATTTGTACCTCCCATCACACGGATTCCAACAATACCAAAATCATCTATCAAGAATTTTATACAAGTACTTCACATAATATACTTAATTATGACTATCAGAATGCTCAATTTATGAAAACTCCCACTTAGATAAAGCATACTGCTAGCTCTCACTTAGATAGAGCATATAAAACTAGCTCCCACTTAGATGGAGCATATGATTCTCTCAAAGGACTCATTTTTTAAGAGCTTCTACTCACAAAGAGTGTTTGACACTTACTTCATCATGTCTCTTAGAGCATTATTATGTTGATAACAAGCATATGCTACCCGTGCAGCTTTTACTGATTGTATTTATTTTTTCCCTTTATTTCGTATCTTGTTATATATATTATTTTCTTCATATCAACACCAAATTCTTCTTCATAAAATTTTATGATTAATACAACTTAATCAGATTTTTTAGAACATTGTATGGATAATTGATAAAAAAAATGAATTGAAATAATTGACATTATGCATGAATAATTTATATTTATAGACAAATGCTTCTCCATAAATTGACTTATTCCATCATAATATATTCACATATAAAAATATAACCCAACCTTAGAAAAACACATCATGATGTTTTAAAAAAAGTAAAACAAATGATATTCTTGTGATATTTTTTTTAGATTATACAGTCTTTACCTTTAATCTTTTTTATCCATGAAAGAGATTATAAAAAATATGATCACACAGGGAGCTTGTAAATTACAAGTCCTTTTATTTTAATTCAAATTGCTAAATCACAACAATGCAATTTTACATGCTTTTCATAGGTGACAAATTAAATCTATAGCTCATGAAGGCTTGTGCATTTGGTAATTAAAACTTCTATTGTTTCTCTACTTCTTTCATGAAGGCTTCTTTCTTGTCTATAGCATAAGGGTAGAGCTATTAATTGCAGAATTTGGCCATGACCTTTACCTCTTTATTCATTTATGCTTTTGTGCTTTTTCCTATGCTTTTTTTTCCTTCCTCAACCTTATTGTTCTGCTTCTTTCTATTGAAAGCTGACATAAGAAAAGCAACCACTTTGGCCACCTTCATTGATAAAAAGAAACCATTTCAGTCCATTAATAAACTTAAAAGTAACCTTTCAAATAACACATTGACAAAATTGTCTGACATCTTTATCAAAAGATAAAGCAGTAAGTCAAAACAGTATATTCATAATGAGACTAAAACAAATGAGGTTAGCACAGCTGAGCATGGAGAAGGCTTCCAAGAACTGATAGTTGTGTAATTTCCAATCTAATGCTTTTTCAACATCTTCTTTGCCTATACAATATCCTTTCTACCATTTTATGTTGGTGTAATTGTCACTTGGTGATCATTGGCCACAGTTAATGATAGCATTAACAGATGCTACACTATTTTCAAAGGTGCCATTTGTTAGTTTAATTATCTTTAAACTATAAACCTCCAATCTAATGCTTTCACAACTATATACCCTCTACATATGATATACAAAGCTATAGGGGGCTATGACAATTGCATGATAAAATAAAATATACAGTTTAAGGATCATATTTTTTGAATAGATTGGAGGTTCATAGTTATTCATGCTTTACCTATTAAGAACCCGGCTATTATCAGTTTTAGCTTTAGTTTGACAGCAGCAATTCCTTTTACATGTTATGACAGCTAACCCTTATATAGCTTTTGGACTTACTTGAAGTTGCAAATTTTCTTTATTACCTTTTGGATGCATCATTTAAATTCCTCATGCTTTAGGCTACATCCACCTGCAAAAGTAAATTGAGGTGTTAGTAGGTTATGCTAGTATAAGGCCTACGAATCCTTTGTCATATGGCTATCTGTTTTTGGGTAACAAATTTAAACCACTTTGTATAGGAAGAACAATTGTTTCTACTTCCATGTAAACTACTAGCAAAAAAAAAAAGAAAAGCTAAGAGGTAATAGTATAGGCAGTACGTTGATTGAGCTCCCTGTTTATAATGTTAAAACAATGAATATAAAAGTGAAAAAATAGTTTGGCAGTGTCTGAGAATGAAAAGGCATGCTGCAATGTTCCGTTTAAGTTACCATTTTGGTGTAGTTCATGAAAACAGGCATGTCCAATCAAAATTACCTATTACAGAATCAAAGCACAACAACCACATAAATGAAAAGTTGTGTTTAGACATTGCTCACAAATCAACATATCTCTCCTTTCCTACTCACTTTACTCAGTTTTAGAATTCCTTTTTAAACTTTTCAGAAGTAAATATCAAATAGGTATCATATAAAAGAAAAGGAAGACTTGCTACTCATCGATATAAGTTGCATTAATGGCATGGAAGTGAACATGTTTTCTCCTTTTTTTGACTAGGTGAACATGTTTTTGAGCAACTAAATCAAACCAAGTTAAAAATGTTACCAGCAAAATTTATAAGCCTACATTACAACCTATGAGAAAGACAAAACCTATACCACTGTATAGTCAAAAGTGTTCACTTTATCACCTTCACTTTTTCCTATAATCATTTATCAAAGAAGCTTTCTCCAAGTCACAAAAAATAGACTTTCCAAACAAACTGCAAAACTGACTTTCCCTAAAGTTTGATTGATCACAAACAAATTGGTTTGATACGAAAGATTGTTAAAAATTAAAATCAAAGAGCATGAATGAAAACATGTATAACAACAAATGTAGAACGAATGAAGGTCTGATTTCTATTAGATATCTATCATTAAAATGTAGACAAAACTTTTCAAAAGGCATAATCAATCGGGGGAAAGCACTATTGATAGCTTTAAAAAAAACATGATGTTCTTTCATTATAGAGCACACAGCTTCCTCCAACGATTCATGTTGCTCTGAAGGTTATATATTTGCTACTATGAGCAAACAAACTCACAAGTTTGTACCAAATACATGTCAGGCATTGTTTTAAGTTGACAGAAAGGGAGAAATCTGCACCTAAAAGAGCAATCCTATTGTCCATGCTTTGGCGAATATGAGTATTCTGCACTATTCATTTGCCATCCTCCCATACAAATTTGTCACTCCACTTTATTCACTAATAGATGTAAGACATCCCTTGATAGTGATTGAGAGTAGCAATAGCAGAAGCTATATGATGACCATTTTCGCATGCTTACATTGTTTAGAAGAAAAGTGAAGCCAAAAACTGTAACTGCAGATACATAGCTTTAGCGTTAAGGATTAAATACTTTATTGAAAAAGAACATTATCAGATTATAATATAGATGGAAAATATTCATGACTGAAAAAAGGAGTGATAAGACACAACCAATAAAAATTGAATCTTGAAATGATAAAACATTAACCAAAAAATTAATCTTATCGAAAAGCATAAAGTAAAGGAGGAGGAGAAAGGAGCCAGAAACTCCATACCTTGCAATGAAGAAGAATAATCAAGTACTTTACAATGAGTCCAAGCCTTATTTATAATCTAAGATTCAGTTTTTTGGCAAGTCCAAGCTTTTAGAATGGTAGAATACCCTCATGTTGATAAAGCAAAGAAGAAAGGGAGAGATCAAAGACGAAGGGAAGAATGGTGGAAGATTACAAACCTTCTTAGGATGGAGAAGCTATAAAAGAAAAAGAAAACATTAACCAAAAAATTAATCTCATCGAAAAGCATAAAGTAAAGGAGGAGGAGAATAGAGCTAGACACTCCATACCTTGCAATGAAGAAGAATAATCAAGTACTTTACATATGAGTCCAAGCCTTATTTACAATCTAAGATTCAGTTTTTTTGCGAGTCCAAGCTTTTAGAATGGTAGAATACCCTCATGTTGATAAAGCAAAGAAGAAAGGGAGAGATCAAAGATGAAGGGAAGAATGGTGGAAGAGTACAAACCTTCTTAATATCGAAAAGCTATAAAAGAAAAGGACTAGAAAACTTCACCGACAACAACGGCAAAGAGAACGGGACTTGAGTTCAGTGAGGAGATCCCTTACCCTTTGGCGTAGATGACTGAGAAAGAGTCGGAGAAGAAGAAATTTGATGGGGATTGAAAGAAAGGGCTCCCGAGATAAGGCGGCTATGAGAGAAACTGAGGAAAAGGGAGGACGAAGGGCATCGGGGTTGAGGAGACCATAAGAGAGAGGAAAGAGAAGGGATTCAAATTTTAAATCCCCTAAGGCTCATATATGAGACGTGTCACATGAGAGATGAAAAGGGCCTAGGGGAAACAAAAAGGAGGGAGTAAAAGAGAGAGGAGAGGGATTTATCTAATTGTAATAGAGTTATTATAATAGAAGATGAGTCAATGGGATACGGCTTGCACGGAGCCCAAAACGGGGTAAGATCAGCTTGTGAACAGTGATCTGAGTCTTGTTTCAAAGATAAACCGTTTTTGAACCAAGCTAAATGGAACATATTGTATATATTGATTGATGTCTTATTATCAGGAAATTTAGGACAATTCAATAGATTTCTTTGGTTTCATATTAATCTCATTTCTTCATTTGGGGAGAATTTTCTTTACTTCTCAAACCCAATTTGATAAGGTTCACAATAACCATTGTTTTGTAAAGCTGGAAGAATTTTATGTCTCATGTTGTTTTAATCATCTTCCAGTGTTTTTCTATTTCTTGAAGAGATGTTTCAAATATTTTATGCAATTTTTCCTTGTTTCTTCATAGAAACATTAAGTAGTATTTGCTTTCAAGTCCTTTATAGTTTCTAGTGTTGATGGTTGGATTGAGCGCAAGGCTCTTTTTAACTCATGAAGTGGGCTCTACCTTCTGAGGTGCATCACTTTTCTGAATCTGACATTGAGAAGTTTCTCCATTTTGAGATTCCCTTTCACTGTGATTTGATATTGTCTCTTTAGTATCAAAACCTCACTTTTACCTCCAATATTAACTAAGCAATGCACTAATAATGTTTTGTACTGGGGATATAGGTAACTTAGTTTATTTGAATTTGATCAGGTACGTAAGGTCATGAGTGTAGGTCATAGTATTTTCTCCTCTCTGCATTATGTTCAGTCATGATTACAGATTTATGATATGTTACCTTTTTCATTTACTTAATGATAATTGCATTTTTATCCAAAAAAAAAAAAAAAAAAACTAGAAAGGTTTGTACAGTTTAATGGGTCTGGCCGAAACAAATAGCTCCTTAAACAAAATATCGAAAAAGTGAATTTAGTTTTAAAATACAAATAAAAGCAAATGATTAAGATCAGGATTCATCAGAAGCAATGCTAGCTATATGCTTAACACGTGAAAGGCAAGAAATTCAAAGTATCAAACAATTTTCAAGCAAGATTTGCAGCAAATAATAGTTTATTAAGAATCGTGTAAATTAATGTGAGAAACTTTTACATTAAATAAAAATAGACCAAAGAAAAGAAACTCCAAAGAATGAGGTTTTTTCTTTTTAAATTAGTTAAGCAAGCACTGTCTGCATGAAATCATAAGTGAGATTAAACCCATAACATGTCACTAACATAAAAGCTTACATGCCATTAGATCATAAATTAATTAACAAAAAGGAAATATTTCTACAACATGTAATAGGAACACTTGGGTATGGATAATATACAACTAAGTTCCGAACATTCTTGCCAAAACTTTCCTGCTCCATAATCATAAAATCTAAGAAGGACGGAGATTGCAAGTGGTGTATTTTTGGGATTTACTAACATTCTCTTATATTAGATATTGGGTGAAGGGGCAATTTTGCTCCGGAAGATTTCATTGAGGGGCAATGTTGCCTTAGAAGTTTTTTGCAGGGCAATTTTTCCCCGAAAGCTTTAAAACGGGAGTAATTTTACCATGACCGTTATCTCAGTAAATTTTAACCATTAGTTGACTAAATATGCTGAGTTAACGATTCACATGAAATCTACGTCATTTTTTGTTATGATGGAAATTTGCCTCTAGAAGTTCATGTGTCATCTGTTTCATTTCTTTCAAAATTAGATTTAAAATTTTTGGGGGCAAATTTGCACCTTAACAAAACTAACGTGGATGATATATAGACTATCAACTCAACATATTTAATCAACTAACGGTTAAAATTAACTGAGATAATGGTCAAGACAAAATTACTCCTGTTTTGAAACTTTTGGGGCAAAATTGCCCCTGAAAAACTTTAGGGGCAAAATTTCCCCTTGATAAAAACTTCCGGACCAAAATTTCCCCTTAACCCTTAGATATTGCATGAAACTTTGATTTCCTACATTTTTTTATTTCATAATTGAAATATTTTGAATTGAATAACTTGAAAGCCAAAAAGGATATTATACTTTTTCCTCTTTAATTTGATCCCCAATTAAAAAAAAAAAAAAAATCAGATCAGACCAGTCGATCCGTTCAAGCCAAAAACTAACTAGTTATTCAATCTAGTTTGCCACTTGAAACAAGGTAAAATCGACTTGGTAAGAATCGGAATAACCTGGTGCATCTGGAGAGTAACCCATGGCAACCCACTATGTTGGGTGGGCTACTGGGTCACTTCTAAAAAAAAATCATAAAAAAAACGACTTGAGAGTAACAAATTTAGGGAGGTGGGAAGAAAAGAATGAAGGAAAGAAAGAAGAGAAGGAATATAGACAAGGAAATGATAAAAATAGGGAAAATTTTATTGTACTACCAATATTTTAGGCATTTTATATCCAAAAGCTCCCAAAGCTTTCTAAAATTTTACAACATTCCCTTAAATTAAATTGTGTGGTTGAAAAGACATTGGTACCCTTACTTTAGTTTTTTAAAAAAAGTCAATAGTCATCGGAGATTCGACCACCATTTGCCTGGTCAATCAGAGTGATGCTTACCAGCCAACAAAAGCATGGTGATCACCAAGCGATCCAAACCTTTTAATAATATAGCGCAAAAACAAATATATGTAACAACAGATGCAAGAGTCTAGGTATGCATGAACAAGAAGAACAAATGAATTTATAACAAAAATTATGTGATTAACAAGAAACATAAGGAAATTAACAACTCCATAAATGCAAATGTTCATATATAAAATGAACAGATAGAATAAGTGGATTAACAATAAAAATTAGGTGATTTATAAGAAACATAAGGGAATTAACAAATTTCATAAATACAAGCATTCAAGTCTACGTGAACAATTGGAATAAGAGGATTTACATTGAAAATTAGGCTATTAACAGCCGTGAACCTAAGTTATTAATAGGCAATGACGTTTAACCAGATAAGCAAGTACGATTGAAGCAAAAAGAGTGAAACTGCAAATTGAGACGCAAAAGTTATTTATTTTAAAAATAAAATTAGTAGATATAAAATATTTATTTTTTTTATTTGATCATGGGAGACTAATCCCTTTTTGAGACTTAGAGTGTAAAGTGTTTTCGCCTCTCCAAACAAGTATTTTATAGAAATACTTATTTAATGAATACATACACACATATGATGGATAGTTTAGTATTTTATATATTTTATTTTCTTAGTAGTGATTATTAATATTTTTATATTTTTATATTTTCAATTAAATTAATTATTTTAATATGATCCTTCTAGTCCTGAGTTGACACCAGCTTGTTAAGCTAACTCTTGAACCACTCTGCCTTGAATAGTTCATTACCCGATCTCTTTTTTGAACAATGGGGTTAATTCCATTTTTATGTATTATATTGTATTATTTAATTATTATCATTATTTTTCTCACTATAATTCATGTGATACTATTCCCAACTATAGTGGATAGTTTTTTTAACCTGAACTATAGTGGATAGTTGAAACTACGTATATTCATGATTCCAATCCTGATATTATTGATTAATGGTTGGAAGAGGAATAAAATGTGTCTAAACTATCCACTGAACCGGATAAAATTAAGATTTTGTTAAACCTTAGAAAGATGCATTGTTAACCTTTTTTGGAAGGAAATTTAGACATGGAAACATGAAATTATAAAAGACAACCTCAAACAAATAGGAGAAAACTCTTCACCCGGATTAGAGAAAATCTAAAGCAAACTATCGGGGTTTTCGTCATATATGTTCATATGTTTGTGGGTATTCTATTAAAAAACATTCAATCTCAACATATCAAGGCCATTCCCCATTCATTGGAATAAGAAATTATTAATGCGAAACAACAAAGTAGTTCTTCTCAAATTTTTAGACAAATTAAATTGGTCATTTGGGTATAAAAAAACAGGTTATTGAGTTCTCCAAGCAAGCCCACTTCACCAAAAAGAAAATTAAAATAAATTCAATGTGATTAAAGAAACAACGGGAGAAAAAAAGCATATGGTACCCACAAATTAATCGACCTTATTTCTACTCGAATTAGAGAGACCACATAAATGTACATAAGCAAAACCTCGTCCAACCAAGACTTCAACTAATTTGTTTTGATTTTGATTAAAAAAACTGATGTGTTTTTATTTGAGTCACTTTGACCAAGATGGAATAGAGGAAAATGTAAACATATTAGACCTCTGACGAGATATGAGTAGACACAACAACTAAAAAAGAGTTGTATCCATTGAAATGCTCTATCTAGTTATTTAAAAAAAAATTAAATACCTTTGAGTAATAAATTGGGAAAATCTTTTAAAAATAACTTTTAAATTATGAACATACAAAAAGGTGTTTTGAATATTTATAACCCCAAAGAGATGTTAGGCTCAGTTTGTCTTTCTTCAAATTAAAAGAAAAGGATCAATTTGCTTTTGTAATTTTTTTATTTAAAAAAAATTACCCCACTGGCTGCCGAAGCTCTGGCGGCTGCTGGGGCCACCTTCAACCACCCCTCCAGTAGTCGGCCGAGGGCCGGAGCTTCGGTCTTTGGGATTTTTTCCAACCCCTACCACTTTGTTTGCACAAAATGATGGTGACCATTAGGCCACCAATGCTATTCAATGTAAATAATGCAAACAAAGATATATATGTTAACTCTTGATCTTTAACACAAGTTCATTAACAAGTTCAGATAAAGAATTCACAACTTTTATGCTTTAAATAAAAAATTCACTTACTCTCTCAGGCCATTCATAAGTTCAAATAAGAAATTCACAAATTTAAATAAGGAATTCACAAGTTCTGATAAAAAATTCCTAAGTTTATATAAGGAGTTCATAACTTTTGTTTAAGTAAAAAAAGTCACTTACTTTCTCAGGCCATTTACAAGTTTAGAGAAAGAATTCACAAGTTCAAATAAGGAATTCACAATTTAAGAAAACCCTAAACCCTAAAACCAAAGATATGTTAATGAATTAATACAAAGTAAAATTCTGATTTTATTTTTATTCTCTAAAATATTAAAAAAAGTATCAAAGCATTTAATTTGAAAGAGAAATGAGGTGATTTTTTTTCTAAAAGAAAGGCACGAATTATGTAAACAGCTAAGCCACATCATTCTTCATTCTAATTTTGTGTGCATATATTTTTTGGAATTTATCTTTTGTGTGTGTGTTTGGAACAACGACAAGAATGTTTAAAAACAACTTTTCAATTGTGACTTACGGTATACGAGGTAAATATATGAGAGGAGTTTTATCTCGATTTACGTGAAAAGCAGCTTAAACACCATATACTCGCCCATCCCAACACTCACTTGTCTTTTCCAAAATTTATCTGATATGTGAAGACAACAAATACAAGAAATCTAGTTATTTATGTGTGCGCTGAAGGAAACACGTGGATTAATGGCGAGCTTTGACTTTAAACAAGTATATACTAAATACTTGTATATATTTGAATGTTTTTTTTATATAGAAAAATATATTGATTATGTTGTTTATATTTGGGAATTGGGATGGCTTAATATTGTGAGGAAAGTTGTAGATGATAGTTGATGCCAGAAATCAATTTGGAACATGGGCGTCAAATTTGCAGTCCTTATTTGTACTTGTGAATTCCTTATCTAAACTTGTGAATGACTGAGAGAGTAAGTGAATTTTTTTATTTAAATAAAAGTTGCAAATTCATTATCTGAACTTGTGAATTTCATATAGAAACTTGTGAATGACTTGAGAGAGTAAGTAAATTTTTTACTTAAACTAAAGTTGCAAATTCCTTATATAAACTTTTCAATTCCTTATCTAAACTTGTTAATGAGCTTGGGTTAAAGATCAAAGGTTAATATATTTTTTTTATTTGCATTATTTATATTGAATAGCATTGGTAGCCCATTGGTCACCATACTTTGGGAATAAGGGAATTTCCATAAGAATATTCCCACCGGAGATGTAGGGTAATTTTTTTTAAATAAAAAAAATGTAAAGGTAAATTGATCTTTTTCTTTTAATTTGAAAAAAGACAAATTGAGTCTGATACTTCTCTAAAATTATAAATATTCAAAATACTTTTTTTGGTCTATTGATAATCTAAAAGTTCTTTTTAAAGAATTTTCTTAATAAATTTTATAATAAGGTATTTTTCAACCATTTTCTCAAATTTTTAACATATTTATAAAAAATTTACTACTATTGAGTCAAACAAAATTTAATATTGTTCCTCTTAACCTTACCTTGTACCCATAAAACGTGAGTTTTTAAACTTGTTTAGGAAAAATAGAGTCTTTATTACTACATCCAACTACTGTATAGTTGTAGGGGGAAAACAAATTTTGTAGGTCATGATTTCTGAAAAGCGCACTTGGGCCTCAAATTCAATGTGTGAGGAATAAATAATAAGATTGATGGGTTTGGGTGCTGAAATGTGTGGTTGAGATTATGACATGTGTGGAAATGTGACAGTTGAGGGGCAAAAGAAATGCTGAAGAAGGTGGAAGGGGAAGATAGCAAGCCAGCAAGGCATGGAGACGCATTCACTTCCTATCATTTTCACATCACTCTTGTGTTTATTTCAATCATTCATTCATTCCTCCGACAAAGATTTGCCTTCATTTCATTTTCTCGGTTCTTTCAAAATATCTCCAATCATTAGGAAAAACTGTAAACCCTATTGGGAGTCATTGTAATTTTTAGTTAGGGTCTTATGCTTCCTTTGTTGGCTCTGGTGGCTAGAACCGGAGTGTCTTTGCTTTGTCTTGATTAAAAAAAATATATTTATAATTAAAAAACCTTTCTAAAAAAATTATTGTAGGAAATACTGTCTTAGTTTTTTTTTTTTTTTTTTATGAAGTATAGCTATGCATTCATAAAAAAGCTAAAAGCTACAAAGTATCTAAATAATATACATACATTCCGTGTAAGATAAGACAGATGCTAAGGGACATTTTTAGTTTTACTAAGTAATTTTTTATGGGATAGCCTAATAAGTTTACAATGTAAGGGGTAGCTTTGGGCCGTTTACCAATATGAGTAATTGACGATTATACAATTCAAACAATTCAATTCAAATAAAATTCTGTATTTATATTTAGATTTCTATAATTTTATTAATAATCTAGTTTATAGTTTCGAAATCATTTTGAATACTCGTTCATATAAATACATAGATGTGGAAGGTTCCATTGATGCCATCGGAGAACATAGATCAGGGCATCCCGCAGAGCTTGTAGCTACAAGTGTAGGAATTCAAGTCTAATTGATGAAGACAATATCCATTCATGAAAAACGACATATGTAAAGTAGACTTTGATATGTAGATTCCGTCTGCCTTTTTTGAGATTATGAGTATTGAAAATAACATTCCATCTAACAGAGGAATTCCAACGGTCATGATGTCCACTAGTAAGCGATGAGACATAATCTTCCTCGAGCTGGTTATCCTGAAGTTGTTGATGCAACAGTAAAGATGTAGCATCAATAGTTTTAGCTTGCACCTCCTTGATGAGTTGTTGTAGAGTTATTCGTGTCCTTGCTTGAGAAATATTATTCCTTGTAAACCACAACGATTCTAGTAATTGAAAAGGCAAAAATGTCAAAAAATTAGTAGGATTGTTATGGTTTGATAACCGTGTAATTATCCACCAATTAAGGTCAATATTAGAATCAACATTCATTTTAAAACCTGCAAGGCTTCCAAACCAATAGGCTCTAGAAAAAGGACAATATAAGGACAAGTGTTCTAATGATTCATCATTATTACCACAAAAATAACAAAGCTCAGAAGCTACCAAATGTCTAGCTCAGAGTAATTGGGTTGTTGGTAAAATACACCTTACCAGTTTCCATAGTAGTAATTTAATTCTTGGGGGCAAAATAGATTTCCAAATTAATTCACTTACCTCATTTGAAATATCTCTACATGACCAAGGAACTATATTCAAATTAATATTTTAATCAATTATTAAAATATGAAAAAAAAAAATCATTTTGCAAGGTACCTATACTTTCCATCAATTTTTAATTTAGTATATGTGCTTTTCTCTTTTAACTAAGGGTTAAAGTGCAATTTTAGAAACAAAGCTTTTTAGCATGAGCTTTTGACACAATTAAATTTTGAAGGGCGTATAAGTATATACGATTTTTTAAAAATGATGCAATTTTAGCAATTCTATTAAAAATGAATAGATAACAAATGGATCCTTTATTAAAAAAGAGGCGAACATTTGGGTAAATTTAACAGAATTGCTAAAATTACTCGTTTTAAAAAGATTGTATATATTGTTGCACCCTTCAAAATATAATTGTATCAATCTGCTAGGCGCTCATGACAAACAATTACGTTATTAATTAAAATTGCATATCTACCATTTAAATACTTTAATTTTGCTCTATTACCTTCGTTAACTCCTACAAAAGGGCAATTTTGCTCTATTACCTTCGTTAACTCCTATATAAGGGCTAACGATATTAATAGAGTAAAGTTACGGGGTTTAAATATAGCAACAGAACAACATTAAATTATTTAATCAAAAGAGAAAACTACATTGATACCAAATTAAAAATTGAGGGGTATAAGCACCTTCAAAATGATTGTCCCTTGAAATATTCTTCTTTTATTTAAGGGTTCTATCCCTCCACTGTTCTCTGAACAAGTAATCAATTTTGAATATGTAATATAAAATATATATATATATATATATTATGTATGTATAAACATAGTTGTCAAATTATTTAAAAAGTTGTGAAAGTGATGTGTATGATAACATGTATAATAAACTTTTGGTAAATGCTCCAGCGGTAATGGTAAAGGGATGGAACAATTTTTTCTAAAAAGGTTAATGGCATTTTGGTGACCGACCAAAAAAATTAATTTTAATTTTGTCATGTGTTCCTGCAGATTTCAAAATTTTGCTGTGCTTAACTGAATTTCTCTACGTTGGTCGGTCCTTTAGTGATATTCTTCCGAAAAAATCATGAATTCATGCATATTTGATAAATTTAAGGGCATTTTCTTTCTTTTTTTCCTCCTTTCTTCTTCTTGGTGGTTTCGACTTCTAAGAATCAATCAAATGTAACTGCGCTGGTAACAAAAATGTTACTAACGTCTCTTCTCATATATAATAGTCGTAGCATCAGCTAAATTTCAACTATAATACGTCTCATCACCAAAAAAAAAAAAAAAAAACATTCAACTACAATACGCATTGCAACTATTTTACAAATGCCCAGTACAACAGGGTCATGCATTCTTTATATAGTTAATTAATTAAAATATATCCCATGATTTTTACATGCTTGGATAGAAAGTTATTTAAATTTTGTGCTGTGAAACAAAAGTTTCATGATCCTAGTCTGTTTTAAAAGCAATTAACAAGAGAAACAATTACAATAAGCCAACAAATGATTGCCTTCTGTTCATTCTATTGCCATAACCACTGCACATTATTCTTTCTCCTTCCACTAATATGTGCCATGGAAGACTTGTGAATTTGTTGATTTTGATGTTCGAACATATAGCTTGGAAGAGTACGCTTCCTTATACATCTATGCACAATGATTTGAAGCTAAAACAAGAAACACAACAAGGGATATTCCTATATGTACAAGAACATGCCTAGTGACCAAACTTTACAATATGACATCTAATTAAAAAGTATGTGCTGACACAAGAACTAGAGAGACCTGGCGATGAGATGTTCCACATCACAATCTACTACCTCACGTCACACAGAAACTAATCTAAAATTTACATCTTGAAATGCTAAGGAGCTGGGTGGGTTCGATTTCCCTAATGTAAGTTGAGATGAAGCAAATAGAGAAATAGAGGAAAAAACAGTAGATTCTACAAAGGATTCTACTTTTGTGAGATTCGCAAGTTAGAGGCAAGACCCACTATTTCCTCTTTATTTCTCTCTTCACTTCATCCTAAAGTTCCTAATGGGATTTCCTTTTTGAAACTCAGCTGGTACTGATCAAGAATAAGACTTGATGAGACCTAAGTTGTAAAGGAATTTCTCGGAGCTTGATCGAAAAAGATTACCCAAAGAGAATAATCTGCTACTCTCCTGAGAGGGAGATCTAGATGAGTGCACTTCATCTTTGATACGCAGTATGGTTAGCCCAATCTCGTTACGAACTGCCTCTATTGTTTCACTCCTAACAGCATTTCCCGACACATCAGTCACATAAAATATATTCATGGCTTGGCTTCCTCTTGTTGTTACTTCAGCCCTACTCACTGAAAGTCCATTTTCTCTAAATATGCGAGTCACATCTGACAATAGCCCAAACCTGTCTTCCCCACAAAGTTCTAGCTGTATACCCTGTACCAATCACCCCATAAAATGTAAATATAAGGTCAAGAAATTGTGAGTCACAATCCAATTCAAACTACCATGCGTTAATACCTCAGAATTTCGTCTCCTAATTGCAGCCTCCAAGCAGTGTATTACTCTTTGCCTCTCTGCTTCAGAACTAATAGGACAACCATCCATATGCCTTATATAATATTCCTGTAAGGCAATAAAAATCAGAATCTCAATCAAAGTATCTGATTTATGGGTCAAGAATCCAAACAGTACTACTGACAAAATATTAAGCTGAATTTCTACTGCATTCAAGCATTTAGGGAAAACAAAATGAAACCTGATATGCCTCTGGTCCTTCAGCAATGACGGTTCCATGGTAAACCACATATTGCATGTCTGTGAGAGTGCACACAGTATCAAAAATTAACTTGGGTCGGTCCGGACACCTTAAATTCACAACAGTGTATCTCTTATCTGCACAATCATCAACGGTCACAAGGGGTTTGCTTCTATCACTAGATGTTGTAGCTGATCCACCATCTGCATCATGTTTGTCATAGTCACGATCAGCATACATCATTTGATGCAGCCTCCGTTCCTTGTGAGTGTAACCAACAGAAACAGCAGTGTTGGCAGTCCTTTTGTCTCTGTCACCTTTCAGCACAGACAGTAGAAGCTGTTTAATCTTAGCGAGGTGATCAGCATTGTCAATGGGCAACCCAGTTTCCTCATCACTGATGTATACAACTGATGCCATTCTAGAGTTGTGAGTCCACACTTCTGCTGCTACCACATTGCATTTCAGGTCTGCAAGAACTGCAAATACCTCTGAAAGTAACCCCGGCCTGTCTCGTCCACTCAATTCAATCGTTGTATGCTCTGCTGCAGCTTGAACCCCAACTGACCTTCTCAACGTCCGAAAACTATGTCCTCTTGGACCAAGTGACTGTAAAATTCCAAAAAATATAAAATAAAGGTTAATATGACTCAGATATTTCACAAAGAATGACCTAAGAATAGATGTGCAGATAAAGATTTGAACATAAATTACTGCTTCTGCTTTTGTCTGCTATGATTCTTTTTCAATGTTGTTGTTGATTGGTGTTGAAAAAAATGGCAATGAAACGATTTAACACAGAAATTTCTTTGTTCGAATTATATGCAGACCAAGCAGTCAATTATTTTGGTTCTGTTATTTCTTTTTAAAGAATCTCTTAAGTTTGAATTCTAGACTTTTATACTGTTAATTCCATTTTCCCCCTGTTTCTTTATATGTTGCATTCATAAGGTACTACACAAACTCAATGGAAGATGTTTATAATCATGAATTAAATGAAACAAAATTCGAGATGGGTTAAAATTTAAAACATGTGCTTTTGGGATGCCAGAAGAATCTATATACGAAGCACAAATTAGGTTCCGCCATCAAAAAGAAGGACAATTAGGTTCGCTCTTAAATAACTTAATGCCACTGTCAATCTAGGAAATAGGGTCGACTAGTAAAAATAAAAACAGCTATGTGTCTCAGAAAAATTCGAAATAAATATGCCTTAAAGGAATAATTCAGAGTAGTTTGACAGATCTACCTGTTGAATTCGCTCAGCTACATCATCTTCGAGAAGCTTATTCCCATTTCGATCCGTAACATGAAAAACTAGGCAAAACACACAAAGTAACAAGATAAATGAAAAGAAACACAATTAATGAATAAAAAATGTCGCTATAATTTCATAAAATCAAAATCCAGAGCCTACCATCCATGAACCATTCTCCGTCGGAAGAAATGTAAGCCCGTCGTATGATGAGATTCATATCAGTAAGAACCTGAACAACCTCCAGCAAGCTCCCACGCTTATTTGCGCTATCGACCTGAAAATTTTTAGGACAGGGTTAAGAAGCGACGCATTACAATGGGAAACAGAACATCCCAGAAAGTTAATAGTGCAATAAAAACACCTTAATTAAAGTGGCGGCGGAGCTGGAAGTGTTATCAACAGAAACCCTGTTCATTCAAAGAAATTGATACATGAAACAGATAAAGAAGAGAAAACGAAGGCGATGATGAGAGAGTATGTGAAAGTGAAGGAAAAATTGAACGAACCTGGGAGGGTTCATGCGAATGACGAGCTTCTCGAATTCCTTATCGACTTGCAAGGAAGGCGACCAACAATCCATTTTGGGGCGAGAGGAAAGACGAGAGGAGAGAAGTGAAGAGAGTATGTTATCGTTTTGTTATTGAGGGAGAGAGAGAGACAGAGCTGGGTGGGGAAGGCTGTTGAGCTGGACGCTGGAGCCTCCCAAAGCCACACCAGATACTCAGATCCGAATCCGATCATATCATCTAGACCCCGCAAACTAAATCACGTTTCATTTGTTTTTTCTCTATGAATTGATTAATTAATTTCTGTTTCTATTCATACGGGGTCGAGAAGGAATTTTTGTCTTGAATGATGTTTGGAATAGCTTTTAAAACGTGAATTTTTAAACTTGTTTAAGAAAAATCAATTCTTTATCCTTAATATTATGGTAGGTCGCTCTTATAAACTCATTAGAGATATTGACAACCACAAAGATATATGGGTTATTGTTGCTCGGGTTATTAGGAAATGAATGATGACTAAAAAAGCATTATCTTTTGATATATGAAAAGTTGTCAACTTGGCATGATTTGGGTCAATAAGGAGATTTATAATTGACGCCTATTTAATTATTGAGTTTTGAGTTTTATGTGCTCTCTATGTTATGACAATCATATTCTTTAAGAAGGGTTATAGGATGGAGGGTGCAATTAATTACATAGAATGGGCACCTTCGAAGATTCATTCAAGACATGATGGAAAGGAAGATCTATCGGTTAGAGAATCTTGAGGTTATGCCTAACGATGATAATTTTAAATTATGTGACCAGCTTTGGAAGCTTACTTTGCATGGTATGACATACATCGTTGAGTCTGACATGCTGGTAGCTTCGAATTCATTCAATGTAGGCACCTTTTCCAGCTCGGATTTGAACCTTAGTCTGCCATATTGTGCCTCAAACAACCAGGACCCACATTTAGTGCCTAACAACGCTTTTAACATGATTGACCTGTGTTTAAAAATAGATTGCTACTAATTTTACAAGAGCAATAAGGTTAATACTCACAAAACAACTTTTAAGAGTGTGTTTGGTTTGAAGGGAGGGGAGGGGAGGGGGGTCTTCATTCTCTCATTCGGTTTGAATTTTTAAGTGGGAGGGAAACTAAAATTTTAATTCTCATTTCCTTCCCTTCTTTTATTTTTTGTCGATCATTACAAAAGATCCCCCCTCCACCTTTCTAACAAATCAAATACGGTACCATATACTCCTCCCCTCCCTTCAAACCAAATACACTGTTAAGCTGCGCGAACATGGGCTGGGGCTGTTGCTTCTCCTCCTCCACACATACAGTAGGGGCCACTTCACACGTGGCCCGCCTCCTATACGGTACTCTTGTTCAATGAACAGTGTGAAAAGGTTAAATAATTAATTTGTTATAACTTTTTGCTTGATATGTAATTAAATTTTATTGAAGTGACTAATTGGATACCTATATGACATGTTCAAAGTGGCCAGATTTTTAAGCAATACATCTCTTTAGATTGCAATAAAATAAAACATAAGTATAAAGGTCAGAACTTCAGATATTATTTTTTCAATTAAAATAATTAACAAATAATTATTAATAATCAAATAATATAATAAATATTGTATATAATATTTTGTTGAATATTAACCATATGCTAACTGTGAATTTTTTTTTTTTAATAATAGTGGCAAGCTATAGCTTGAGACAACCAAAACTAGTTGAAACAAATTATACTAGATTTGTTTGGGAAACCCTCAAAATGTATTTTTTTTAAGTTGAGATAAATCTTTTTTTATATATTTATCTTGTAAATCGTAAAAATAATTTAGAAAAACTAAAATAAACAGGCATCAGATTCAACCGACTATGCAAAACAATCAAGTCTTCTGTTTCCAGACGACCATAGTTTTTGGGTGGCGGAGTCCATTTATTTTTCCTCTGCAACTGCTGTGTAGCAAAAAAAAAAAAAAAAAAAAAAAAAAAAAAAAAAAAATCTTGTTTTTGAGTTCTCCTTGGTTAGTAAACTACTAAACTCTATCAGTTGATGTAACCAGCATCAGCATATGGAATGTCGGTTGCTTGATCGTGAGTACCTTTAGGGTCTGTTTGGTGTGAGGGATTGGAGGGGAGGGAAAATTTTTATGAGTTGAATTTTAAAAGATTGAAGAAGTGGGGTAATAAAATTTTAATAAAGAGAATATATAAGATAAAAGAGTAAGAAAAATTAATGAAAAATTTTTAACCCCACTTCTCTAATTTTTTTAAATTTAACTCAAAAATATTTTCCCTCCATCCACTTTCCCTCCCCTCCCCTCAGACCAAATAAGCCCTTAATGACTCCCTTTCATCTATTTTTCCAAGGAAACCAGCAAATTGTAGGAACACTCCAAAGTAACCAACAAATAACTGTAGAATATTAAAAGGAAAAAAATGTGCAATTTTACTAACAAAGTTTTTTCCATGGACATATGACACAAACAAGTTTTTTACCAACAAATTGGACCAAACGACCGTTAAATTGTAAGAAAAGAAAATTTTAAAGGCGTGTAATAAAATTTAACGGTTTTGATAAAGTTACACTCTTTTAAATTGTTTATTGATATTTTTACTCCTTCTAAAATTTATTTGTACTAGAAGCTCCTTAGAGGTAAAATTGCCCCATAGCCCTTTTTTAAAATGATATATAATCAGTTGTGTGACTTGTGCGTGTCAGCATGCGCAAAATATTAAGAAATACTACAAAATTTTCAACAACAAAGAGACTAAAAAATAATAAATAATAAATAAATAAAATTAATACAAATTAGAAATGTAATTGACCAGGTAAAATGTAAACAGTTATTAAAAAAGAATTTTTTTTGACCGAAAAAGAAAAGAAATTGTTGTTTAGCTAATTTAGGAGGTTTACTACCTAGTTAGACATTTTTTCTATAATTGTGTAAGATTTGACATTTGATTTGATTTATTGATATTGATCAATTAGGACAAAATGAGATTGGAGTTTTACTAAAAAAATTGAGATTGGGGTGAAATAATTGTTTTAAGGGTAGAAAAGAGGACAAATGAAGGAGCGAACGGAATGGGACAAGAAAAGTTGGAGAAATGGGAAATTCATAAAAGGTGAAACTGTATCCATAGCTGGCAGAAAATGATATGACAAACATGACAAAATCGCTCACGTTGTTTCTACATAGAGAGTATATAGAGAGGATTCCTGAAAAATTTACCATTGCCAGATTTATTACTTAAAGGTACTTAAAAGCCCGTGTTTGAAAATTTTAAATGGGTGCAGTTCTTTATAAACTGTATGTGACATATATTTTAGTTATGTGTAAATGTTTTTTGTTTTACATATAATTAAAAATAGGTTAAATATAGATGAAGAAGAGTTGCGTCAATTGAAGACATGTCGTGTTTGGGTACTTAAACAAATTTTAGATATATTTATGTGATAAATTTTGCAATGAAGGAGTTTTCAGTATTTTCTCAAAAATTAATTTGTTAGTCTTCACCTGAGTTTTAATTTTATTTCTGTAGCTTTTTTATCTTTTTATTGAAGCCTTACATTTTTCACAGTTATAGGCATTAATCATTATGTTCATAATTTGTTAACTATGTCTAATATAAATAAGGATTTAGCCACATGTAAGTTGTTACAAAATATAAAATAAAAAAGATATTTTATAAAAAGATAAATTTACTTATTATCAACATAAAGTTAAACAATAACTGTACTCATAATAGTCTCTTTGCTTCTATATATAATATGTAGTTTGGCTTATTTTAATTTTATTTATATCCATGTTGCAAAATTAATCCCAATGTATGTTGAATCAAAGTTATGTCATCAACTGATAATATTGTTTCTCTTACAAATAAAAAAATTATGAATATAAGATTAATATTTATAATTGAGAAAATAATGAGGACAGAATAAAAAAAATACAAAAATATGTATTTAATAATGATAGAAAAGAAAAAAATAGTTTAAATTTTGAGACATAGAAAAAGTTACTTATAAAAAGAATAAGAGTTAGTAGTAAATTGAAGTTTGCTTCACAGCAAATGCATCATTGAGGAAGAGAGAAGAGGAGAACCAAGGGAGAGAACCAAGGTATTAAAACCCGGATCGGGTATTGAACTGGTCGGAGTACTAGGTTAAGGGTCAATGGATTAGATCGGGGCCAAACCGAAGTTAAACCGGAGCCAAACCGGTGAGAAATTGAAAATTTAGGTTTATTGGTATGAAATTCTAAAGAAAATATAATTTTTTTTAAAAAAATTGAAACCTAGACCGATCTACTAGCCGGTTTTTAGACCGGACCGACCAATGCGGTCCGGATTCCATAAGCCTGGAGAGAAGTCATTTGGAGTTATCACTAAAGTTAACTCATTCATAAACCTTTAAACCATGAAGAAAAGATTCTCGCAATTGGCCCATATTTTTCCATACGAAGATCATAGCCTAACTTGGATTGGGCGTGAACCCTAATTCGCCATGTGTAAAATAGACACAACCCAACGATTTTTTTAGTTTAAAAAAAAACGACTGAGGCCATTTATTTGCCTTTTTTTTTTTTTTTTGCCAGCGAGGCCATTAATTTACCCAAATTGATCTGGAATATGAATAAAAAATAATGTTCTCCCTATTAAAATTTTTAATATCAAAAAAAAGATCCCCCTATTATATTTTTGTCACCGTACCTAAATATCTTTGTAACAAGAATTGGAAGAATGAATTTACCTGTATTTCTTATTAATTAATGATTGTCCAAATTGTTCATGTGCAAGTTCATAGAAAAGAAAATCAAAGATAAGGGCATGGACTGATGGAAGTCAGCTTGCCAGTACTTTATAGAATTGAAAAGGATGAGTAAAGGGAAAAAGAAAAGAGAGTAAAAGGGGAAAATCTCAGAGGATTTGGCTGTTCTGTGAATATCCCAAAGGGGTAGGCTTCTGCGAAGCTGGAAAGTAGACCTTTTGTGTGTCTAATGAGTCAAACAGAATATTAAAATAATTATTATTTATTCACTTTAATAAGTTAAATGTAATATTTGCAGATTTCAGATTGATTTGTTTGGCTACTTGTGGAACAGAATCAAATTCCAGGGCAGTATTTTACACTTTCTCTTGCAATACAATATAATACACTACTGTACTACAATCCTACCTATGAGGGAAAACCCTTTGACCTAAACAAAGAAAAGTCTCCTCATGCACTGGCCTTCCTTCATACTTTTGATTCACCACAAATTTCATATTCGGATACTCCACTCCAACCTTCAAATGCAAGTTAGGCATTCATTTCCCTCAACCTTATTTACTCGTACAGATCCTAAATATAAGACTTAAATTCACTTATTCTTCTAAATTTAAAATTTTTCTAAGCCATTCCAATTGATTGCATGTTTATATATATATATATATATATATATATATATTAAAAAGAGATTCCATTAATGAAGATAATGATAACACATATTTATTATAAATAACTAACTTAACTAATTTTTTTTATTATTTATAAATTAATTATCTAACTCATATATTTATGATAAGAAAGAAGATATAATTATTTGGTTGGTGAATTTGGAGTTCTTATTATGTGTGACAGAAAGGTTAATGTGAAGAGAAGGTCCCAAAATAAATTGGAGTTATTGTAGACGCAAACTTTTGAATTAGACGCCATTTTGTCAATAAGAATCTAGTCAAATCATGTTTGATGAACAATAAAATAAAATAAAATCTTTTAAACTCGTTCATTCATTCATTTGTTTAGAATGAATTTGTGTAAACACAATTGAATTATAAGTCAATGAAAATTCGTCTAGCTGGTACCTTATAAACTTTTTTTAATAATTTAAAATAGGAAAAATTAATCACTTAGTTGCTATAGTTTTAGTCATTTAAATTAGGGAAAACATATTACATTCAAGTCCCACACAAGAAAAAAATGAAGAAATGGTCCCTGAAGTTGTTAATGACAAGTCGAGGAGCGTAGTTGAGGGGCGTCTATTAACAATTTTAGAGACTATTTCTTCAGTTTTCCTCTTGTGTGGGACTTAAATATAATTATCCCTAGTTTATTTCTTGGAATACCATATGAGAACATTATTTGTTTCTTCCTCGTTTCTACGGTCTGTTCTCTTCGTTGATACGTGCGCGCACACGCGTGTGGGGGGTTATATTCTCTGTCTAGGCACATATATTAAACATGAAGGAAGACGCAAAGGAAGAGGAATTTATTTGAGGATTGTAAAAATCAATACTTCATGAGTGCTTCAAATTAAGACTGGCGTGAGTACTACTATTATAGATTCGGGCATATATAACACTTAAAAAATAACGGTTACAATGAATAAATGTCATATATGACGAGGTGGAAGTCACGCAAAAATATATAACGCTTAAAAGTCACGGTTAAATATGTGCACCGTCATGTATTGAGGGGCAGAATCCGTAAGAACACAAATATAACGGTTTCAGTTAATAACCGTTATTTATTTAGTGACAAATATGATAGTTCTTAAGGGACAACCATCATGTAACACTTACAAACGATTCGTCTTCCAAACTCTTATATTAACGAAGACAAAACGTAATGGTCTTCAGAAACAATCGTCATGTAATACTCTCAAACGTACTAGTTCATAGGTTGCAACCCTTGATAACATCGTCGGACCTTCATAAGTCATAACCCTTCGTAGCATCTATTAGACTTCTATTTAAATTCACCTATTCCTTGTGATTTTTACTACTTTTCTTTATCGACTTCCTCCTTCTCTTCTTCATCATGTTAAGATCCCAGGAGCTCTTTCGCCGCCGCCGCCACCACCCCCTCCTCCACCACTACTACCCCCTCTTCCACCTCCGCCTCCTCTTGAAATGGAGGCTTTTATGCAATTGTTGGCAAGTCTTGACTGTCAAATAAGGCATCTTGAGACATATGGCAACAAGTTGAACAGGAAGTTGAACCTCATACTTAATTACAATGATGTTGAATATGACTTGCATTCAAACCTTTCATCTCCTTCTCTGTCTCATGCAGTCAAATCCTTCATCTCCACTATTGCTTTTTTAAAAATTAAAAAAAATTAATAAAAAACAACTTAATAATTCACGGTTATTAATTAAAAACCGTAAAACATTCTTGTAATGGTAACACCAATATACTTAACGGTTCTAACATAATAAACATTAAGTAAAGCTTTCGAAACCTTTCCTCTTCCCCGCTTTAACTCTGGGTGCCTCCTCTTTATCTGATGATCGTCATGAAGGTGAAGATAAATAACAGTTTTTTGAAACAACCGACATGTATCTCATGGCACGGGAAAAAGAACATAATTGCACGTGGATTGATCCTCTTCAACTTCCAACATACATGTCACTTCCAATCTATTTAAACTCTCCATTTTCATAAGTTTTCTTCATCCTCTTCCTCTATTCTTATATCATGGTGAAGTAAGGCGTTGAAGAAATGCTGGAGAATCATCCTCCTTTCTACCCTGCACCTCTACCTACTTCTCTTCCTCCTCCCCCAACCTCCAGCTCTACCTTGTGCTTCTCCTACCCAACCTATACCCTGCCTACTTCCCTTCCTCCACCTCCTCGTGCTTTTCCTTCCCAACATGCACCTCCATTTGCTTCCCTTCCCCCTCCTCCCCAACTCTCTCCTCTGGTCCATGGTGCCAACGTTAGCACCTCCATTACAAGCTCATCCTCATCTTCTCAAATGATTCAGATCACTCTTATGAGAATGAAGGGTAGGCTTTTTTATTTCCATTTTTTAGTTTTGTTTATAAAAAAATATATTAATATAATATGGCACTAATATAAATAAAATAATAACATACATCATGGTTGTTATTAAAGAACCGTGATAAATCAAATAAATAACATACCTCACAGTTAACTAAAAATAATTGTGATAAAGGTAAAATAATAATTAGCATTTTTTACCAACTAACCGTTATATAAGACCTCAATTTGTTAAATAATATACCTCACAGTTATTTGAACATAACCGTGATAAAATTAAAACAATTAGTGGTCTAATCAACTTACCGTTATGTAAAACCTTAAAAACTACTTAACAGGGGTTTGTTTGTAAAACATCCAATTAGTTTGACATTTGAAAACTTTCACACTTGATCAAAAGCTATAGCTCTTTTAGCTATGTGAAAGGCGTCTGTTCAACCTTAGAGTTTTCTTGCTTCAACTTTCGGTTTGACATAAGTTTTCTTTTGTTATACATTTTAGAGAATTTATTCTGGGTGCGGATGATTATTGGGTTTTAACTGGGGTTTTTGTTTCTAAATGATTTATGCTATATGGGGTTTCTGAATAAGCAGTGGATCTATGCCAATCATCTATCCAAAGACTACTGGGATGGGATAACATATTTCCTTGAGTTTGCATTTTCCCATAATCCCTCAAATGACAGTTTGATTCTTTGCCACTATGTAAAGTGTGGTAATGTATAGTGGTTTGATTAAGAAAATTGTTTGTCACACTTAGTGATTAATGAAATTGATCCAACTTATAGATGTTGGACAAGGCATGGGGAGACAAAAAGTAAGGTGGTTGAACACATGGAAAGTTTTGCTTCACTTGATTTTGACACAAGTGCATTTGATGCCAACCGTCTCGATGATATGGCCAAAGCACTAGAAGAAGACCTTTGGGATTGTCCTAAAATAATGAAAACTTTGAAAGGCGACGTGGTGAAGCTATTGTATGAGGGGTGCACTACCTTTACTTTATTGAGCGCTATGTTTATTTTGTACAAATTGAAGGCAAGAAATGGGTGGTCTGATACAAGCTTCAAAGAATTGTTCGAGGCTTTGAATCTAATGCTACCTACTAAAAATGTGCTTCCACCCAAAATATATGTCGCAAAGAAGATGTTGTGTTACATCGTCCTTAGCTATGAGAAGATACATGCTTACCCCAATGATTGTGTCTTATTCAAGAATGAATATACATTAGTAACTCATTGTCCCATGTGTGAGGAGCCACGCTACCAATAGCACGAGAAGAGCGTGAATAAGGTGTTATGGTATTTCCCCATTATACCTAAATTTAAACGCTTGTATGGCAATCCTAAAGATGCAAAAAATTTGACATGGCATGCAAATGAAAGGACAAATGATGTCATGCTTCGACATCCTGCTAATTCTCTAGAATGAAAGAAGTTTGATTTGAACCACCCTGAATTCGCTAAAGATTTTAGGAACCTACGCTTTGCATTGGATACTGATAAGATAAATCTGTTTGGGATGCAAAGCAGTAACCACAGTGCATGGCCCATAATATTGTTTATATAGAACCTTCCTCCATGGTTCTACATGAAGTGCATGTACTCCCTGTTATCCATGCTAATCTCATGGCCTAAGCAACCTAGGAATGACATAGATGTCTACCTGGTTCAACTAATTGAAGACTTGAAGCATTTATGGGATGATGGGGTCGTGGTGTATGATGCTCACAAAGAAGAAATGTTTATCTTGAGAGTCATACTCCTTGGCACTATCAATGACTTTCCTACATATGGTAATTTGTCAAGATACAACATTAAAGGCCAACTTGGATGTCCAATTTGTGAAGAGGGTGTGCATTCAATTAAATTGAAGCACTGCTGGAGAATTCCTACATGGGACATCAAAGGTGATTGCTTCAGGATCATCCATAATGGCATTTAAAAAATATTTTAATGGGAAATCAAAAGTATAATATCCCAAATTTTGGGATCGGAGACTTGGGAATAAGCCTGAAATAAGTGGACTGCTAAGCCCCAGTTTAGTAGGTGCCCCAAATTTATTCCCTAATGATTCTTATATCTTTGGGGTATTAAATAAAGTAAAATGGTGAATTTTGGAGAATATAATTATGTTTTTGGTGAATCGCCTATGAGGTAGTGAGCTTATCATATGATTTTGTATGACTAAATGATTAGAAAAAATTATGAGATTTTATAAGATGAAAGTAGACATTCTAAGCTTTAATTTGATAGGACATATGAATCATTTGAAGCTATATGTAAAAATATATGAATTATTGAAGTTAGCCCAGAAAAACTGAAAAGTTTCTGAAACGGCGTCCAAAGATGGAATTTCTGGGAATTTTGTGCTTCCAAATGGCTAATGTCTATATTTTTTTATTCAAACTAGACTCAATAAGGGTTCCATAGCCTTTGGAATCACTCTAATTAGATTTTTCTAGAATTAGTTATGATTTTTCAAAGTTTGGACAAAAATCTGCCAAAATTTTGTAAAAATCCGAAATTGGGAAAATGAATTAATTAAATTGGGATATGTTATCAAAACATTTCATCTCCTTCCTCTGGCTCAAAACTGATGTACGTTAGCCCTAAGAGAGAGGAGATGCAAAATTTTTAGAGAGAGAGAAGGGGAGGAAAAAGCTTACAAATATAAGTGATTTCTTCGGTAAATCGGTTCCTAATGCGTATAACTCAGTTCTTAAGCTTCTTATTCACGTGATTTAAGGTTGTCAAGCTCAATTTCTGTGTTAGGACAGCTAGGGTTTTTGTCCACCATGAGGAAAAGCTAAGGGGAGCTTGAGGTAACTTCCAAACTCTCGTATATTGACTATTCTGGCTGTTGTGGACAATTTAATTGGTGAAATTTTGCCGGATTGTCTTTGTTTGTAAATTTGAAAAATGGATTGGCCTAGAGGTTATGCTGCCCAAATTGGTACTAAATGGTAGTTGTTGTAACACCCCAAATTTTGATTAAGGGCTAATGTTGATTATTGAGATGGTAATTGTGGATTAAAGTTGAATTAATGTGTATTTTTGATAATATTATCTAATATGTCATAATTGATGGAAATTTGATGGAATAGAAATTATTGGCCATAAGCTAGTAGTTAATGGGTAAATTAATTACTAACTAAGAAAAATGAGAAGTGTGATTAAATGCCTAATGGAGGGATTAAAGTGATTAATTGGATGATTACTTTATGAGAACCAATAAAGAAATGACATGTGTCAAGCTTGCTTGTGGAGAGGAGATAAGGAAAAGTCAAATGCACATTTTAAAATGTTTTCTCTCTCTTCCTCTCCCTTCTATTTTCACTGACACAAGAGAGGCATGGGGGGAGTAGTGTATCATCCTTTTCTTCATCTCTCCACTCCATCTCTCACTCTCATCTCTTTTCTCTCTGCTGGGCGCCATTTTTGCAGCAAAGGGAAGGAAGAAAAGCTTTGAAAAGGTAAGGAAAATGATCTCTATTGCTCAAACACCTTTCCTTAAAGTTGTTCCTTGATATAAGAGCTTCATTTTGGTGGTGGTAGTTGGTCCATTGGTGTTGATTTGTGGCCACATGAAATTTTGGGAAGTGGTGAATCAAGAACTCCCTTTGAGAAAGTTAATAAGGTGAGTGAAACCTATCTATCTATCTATCTATCTATGTTTTGTGCCAAATGGATTAGCTTGGAAATTCTGGAAATTTGGCTTGAAATTTCGAAAATTAGGGTCTTGTGGTGTTTGAATTGTTGTTGTCATAGATATGACGCTTTGACATGTATCTTGGGTAGATAGAATTTGATTGAAGCTTAAATGTAAGGTTTGGCACATTTGTGTTGGTTTTGTGCATTGGGCAAAAACAGGGTATGTAATTGGGTTGTGATTTTGGTCATTTTGAGGTTACCATTGTGTTTCTTATGAAAATTTAGGTGGGAATAGGCTTGATTGTTAATTTTGGAGCCATTGGACACTCTGGTAGAAAATTGGAAAATCTGTCTTGTGTGAACTTTGTCTGGGCAGTCAGTTTGCACGAGCATTTTGAATGACCAAATGGTGTTGGAAAATTATAACAATTTCCAGTCTTAAAGTTCACATCCCAAGCTTCAAAATGGACAAATATATTGTGTCATTTCATTTTGTTAACTGAGAGTTATGCTTTGCCAAAGTTTGGGACAAAAATAGAACTCTGTTTTGGAGTAGTGTTGAGTTTTTGGTGATTCTGTATTTGTGTGATGATTTGAAGTAATGAGCCATATTTTTCCTAGAAAAAAAACTTAAATACCTTTCATTTAGCTTTGGAATCACCTCGTTTCAATGTTTCTAGAATTAGTTATGAATTTTGGACGTTCAGGCAAGAATCAGGGAATTTCTTGGCCGCAGCCCAAGGTGGTTGGCCGCGGCCCAAACCTTTCTGACCTGATTCTGGCCGTGGCCCATGAGTAGCCGGCCGCAGCCAGTGACCTTCTGACCATATTTTGGCCACGGCCAACCCCTGTGTTCCAGCACTTTGAGTTTTTGAAAAGAGATCTCCAACCTATTGTTTCCCAACCTTTTAAGGGTTTTATTAGAGGCATTTATAGCTTCTTAAGGGTCATTATTGATAACCAAATCTAAGTGTTGAAGAGTCAATTGAGTATTGGAATAGAGAATAATGTTTCGTCCTTAATTATGACTTTAGGATTTGATATTTGCCCGAAGCGTAGAAGGCCTGTGCCTGCTCAAGAACGGAAAGACCAAGGTAGTAACACTTTATCCTATATCATGTATATTGCATTGCTTATTTTCATTAATCATTGAATACAATGAAGGGATTGTGGCGTAAGCCCGATCTCGAATACAGATACAGTTGATAGGACGTGGTGAAAGCCCGGCCTTAAATACAGTGAGGGGACGTGGCGAGAGCCCTGCCTCGTATACAGTGAAGGGGACGTGGCAATGTGCTCGGCCTCAAATATTGATTGCTGCATTGTGATATATGTTTACTTGCTTTGTATATATGCATCATATACGTAAACTGTTGCTACTGGGATTCTCTAGAATCTCATTCTTTCTAAATAACATTTTTAGACAGGGCAAGTGGATTAAAGAACAAGCAAGTAAACAAGGACGATTAGGACTACCGGCGGTAGTCTTAGTTAGATATTTTGGTTTTATACTAAACTGGTTATCATTTTGGATAAATGTACATATTAAATAGACCATAGAAGTATAGTTTTGTGTAATCCCCGATATGGATACTGAGATGGGCATTGATGCCTTGATTATTATTTTGGATTAATGTTATTATCCTGAATGAATGTCGGGAATTGTGGTATACTTTGATATTGTACATGTAACATATCGAACAGATCATTTGTTTTAAGGAACGAAATGAATGGAGATCTATTTATACAATTGTTATAAAAGTTTTTAAATTATCCTCGATCACTCATTCAATTATTAAACGTGTTTAAACGCTAATTGTGGTCTTTCCCGAGGTGGGGGTTACAATTGTAACCTAATGGAATAGTTAATAAAGTGTTTAGGAGTAGAAAGAAACGCGTTTACGACACCAAAACCGAAAAACCCCAATATTCCCTGGAGTTCCTATAAGTTTCAACCAGCTCTATAAATGGACCTTAGAGTTGGATTTTCAATGATTTGATTGTTTCATTGAATTCAGGAGGGAAAATTAGGTGGGGTTATAGTTGGTCACTTTTTCAGAAGAGCCCGAAAAAGCATAATTACGAAAACGCCCCTAAAACACTTAAATAAGGGCTGCCAAGGGCAATGTTATCTTTTGGTAGTGAATTTGGTAATTTCAAGTTTGGAAATGGATTCCTTGGGCGGAAATATGTCAGGATAGCTCAGGTTAGAATTTCAGGAAAAGTACAATCGGATCGGGTACGGAGGGGCCGGGTCGAGTCCTTGGGGGCATTTTAGTAACTTTTCAATATAGACTCATATAACCCTCAGAAATACTATGGGAGTGTCTAAATGGTACATTTGGAATTTTAGGACCGAGTGGAGAGCCGAGCTGCCACACATTTTACGAGGCACACTTTTCAAGGCGGAAAAGGGTTAAGGTAGGGGACTTACCTTATTTGCATGTATCTGATAACTTTGCTTGTGTAGTGATGCATGTTATTGCTTTACTTGACTATGTGAAACATATATGAATGATTGAAGCTATGTCTCTGTTTTCACTGTGGCCATAGTTTTGTTACATGAAACATGAGCATGTAGAAATACCATTATGGGGCATGCATCTAGATAAAGCTAACATGTCATACATAGCATCTATCATGCATGCATTATTGTATCTATTTTCTATTGAGATTCTCTCGAATCTCACCCTCCCATACCAACAATTTAGACATGAAGAGATAGAAGATATGCTGAGAACAAGGAAGAGAACCGTACGAGGGGATCACAGTGGTAGAACGAAGATGAGAAGATGTCTTTATTTCATTGTGATGGGTTTAGATACCCTAGAGTCCTGTGTGGCTATAAGGTTTGTAGATATTCTGTGCGAACCTTTATGGGAAATTTTTATGATCATGCACATATTATCAGTATATTTATACTATTCTTGTGTTGTCCATTGAACTGCATATCGTTTTCCGTGAATACTCTGATAAAGGTGAACATGAGATAAGGGCGTGACAAAAAGATGGCAGGGCACCTCAATCGTTGTTAGGTGAATAGGTATATCAAAAGGTGAAAGATATAAAATGCCTATTTGAAAAACCTTTTGCAAGGAATGTTGGGACAAGCGGGTGGAAGAAGAGGTTCATTTTCTTTGACTTGCCTCATTGAAGGACCATAGTTGTAAGACATTTTCTTAATATTGTGCACATTAAAAAAATGTGTGCAAAAGTATTGTTAGCACGCTACTCCATATTCCAAGGAAGACCAAAGATGACATAAATGATAGATTAGACATGGTTAAGATGGGAATAAAGGAAGAATTAGCATTAGATGAGAGGAGAGCTTGTACATTTCTTCGTCCTATGGCTCACACACTATCAAAGGAAGAAAAAACTAGTTTTTGTTAGTTCCTTGCTTCAGTCAAGGTGCTAGAGGATTACTCTTCAAACATCAAAAGACTCATGTTAGTGAAGGACTTGATGCTGATGAGATTAAAATCTCACAACTGTCATGTCTTGATAGAGAACTTGATTTTGATGGCTATACAGGGTATCTTGCCTTATGAGGTGCGAGCTACAATCACCAAATCATGTTTCTTCGCTAAGTCACTTTGCAGTAAAGTGATAAACCCTAAAAAATTATTGAGGCTGAAAAACCAAATCGTAGCCATATTGTGTGAGCTTAAGATATATTTCCCTTTAGCATTGTTTGACATCATGATCCACCTAACAACTCATTAGCTAGAGGGGTACAACTTTGTGGCCCAACCTATTTAAGGTGGGTGTACCTAATTGAACGTTTTATGAAGATAATGAAATGGTTTGTAAAAAATCGTAGTTGTCCACAGGGTTGCATTGTTGAACAATATATTTGTGAAGAGGTCGCTGAATTTTCTACCACATACTTAAAACATGCAAGTAATATTGAGCTTCCTGTGTCTTGAAATGAGGGAAGGACAAGTAGGGAAGGGATCATGGGTAGAAAAGTTGTGACCATCTGAGACCAACAGTGGAAGCAAGCACATCTATATGTGCTACACAACTCTAAGGATATTGATGAGTATGTGCGCAACCAAATGTATCAAATTCAGAGATAAAATCCCTACAAAGGAGGAAAATGGTGTGCTCAACAACCCAATAAACATTTTATGACTGTTAGATATGAATAGTTTTGATGATGTCAAATGTAGATGTCAAATATGAGCAAAAAGTTTGTATGTTATAATTATCTTCTACATTGACTAACTACTATATTTAATGTTGTATATTTTGTAGATTAGTCATAAACCCGATTGTGGGTTGATGTTATAATGCCTCATATGTGGAGAATGATCATCAAGAAGAAAATCAAGAGACAAGGGATTAAAGAAAGAAGGGATTGCAAGAACTAATAGGAATATCAAGCAAAGATTGAAGAAGATTGAAGATATTCAAGAAGATATTTAGTTGGTTTATGAAGAACGATAATCAATTCAAGAAGATATCTAGTTGGGTTATGAAGAATGATCATCAAGTGGCAAAAAAAGAAGAAAGAGATTGAAGAAAGAAGAAGAAAGAGATTAAAGAAAGAAGAACTTGCAAGATCACATGAGAATATTAGGATCCAAGCTATTAGAAGTGATATCAGAGGTTTCTATGGTCAAACGGAAGTTGGAATGGGTCAATACGAAGCTAAAATGATGTATACGGAAGTTATGGTGGCTTCGAGAATGATTACTCGAGTAATCACTTGAGTAATAGGGCACTGCCTCATTTTGGAGGTGATTACTTGAGTAATCTGCCGGGTTACTTGATGAATCACTCGAGGCGGCACTTGAAGTAATGGGCACTCTGTTTTCGCGCTGCAGAACAGAGGTTCGGTATTTTGATGATATCTCTCCAACCACATGTTAGATTGAGCTGAAACTGGTGGCATATAAAACTAGACTTCCAACACGAACTTTTGACACCAAGATCACATTCAAAGGAGTTCAGATAAGAGAGATATAAGCTTCGAAAGTTGACACATGAATCAGCGTCATATTCCTGGACAGCTTTGGTATTTTGGACATAACTCCCAAACTACACATCGGATTGCAATGAAACTGGAGCCATATCAAATTATACTCAAAGAGCTTTCCATGGATATATAATTTGTCACATTTGAAGCTATATCCTAAGAGCTATGATTTCTGGAAGTTAGTGCTCGTGATAGCTCGTGAGTTCAGAAATGGTCTAAGAACAGTAGATACTCTTTGGATCATAACTTTCAGTATACAATGTGTTTGGAGCTGATTCTTGTTGCATTGGAATTTAGATAATGAGGGCTTTCCGATGATATATAATTTGCCATGTTTTGAGTCAAAATCAAGAATTCACTTGAAGGCACCACTCGAGTAACTAGTTGATAACAAAAGACTTTACTCGAGTGAGTACTCGAGTAATCAGATAGAAAACTTCTAGTTGCTCTCGGCCTGCCAATGTTACTCGAGTAATCACATAGAAAACTTGCAGTTGCTCTCAGCCTGCTAACGTTACTTGAGTCAGTACTCGAGTAAAGAGATAGAAACTTGAAGTAAGCATTGGAGTAATAAAGAAAAACCAAGAGAAAATGTTTACGAACTCTCTCACAGAGTAGAAATAATGAACACTGAAGTACAATACAAAAACTCTCTCTCAAATATACATGATGTAGAAAATGAATAAGAACAGAGAGTATTCGGGTAGAAGTAGATGATTCATGATCTTTGCATGTTTCTCGTTGTAGTGTTCTCGTTTGCTTGAATCTCTTGTATTTATAGTTGAGTAGGATATGACCGTTGTGAGTATTTCAACCTATCCGTTGAGTCCTATTGCTTCATTTGGTTGTTCTTAACATTTGAAAAACTAGCCGTTAGAACGTTGACGTTCCGCTTCCGTAAATTCACCTTTTGACTCTTCACATCATATCTTCATTGTATTCCTGGAGAAATACATTAAACACTAATACAATGAAGTGTTAGAGTGATTAGAAGAAAGAGGAATGAGTTATATGATCATTCCATTGATTTCCAGAATCTTCGGGACGTTGTTCTGTTTTCCTGGAAAGCATTACTCGAGTGCTCACTCGAGTGGACATCAAGTTTCTTCACAGGTTACTCTAGTGGCTACTCGAGTGGCCTTCCATTTTCTGCATAGCTTACTCGGGTAGTAACTTGAAGTTCTCTTCTAAATAACTCTGCATACTCGGGTAGTAACTTGAAGTTCTCTTCTAAATAACTCTGCATACTCGGGTAGTAACTTGAAGTTTTCTTCTAAATAATTCTGAATACTCGGGTAGTAACTTGAAGTTCTCTTCTAAATAACTCTGAATACTCGGGTAGTGCCTCGAGTGAAGTAATAATAGCATTTCAAGTTATTCGAGTATTACCTTCAAGTTTTACTTACCATAGTGAGTTACTCGAGTAGCTCCTCGAGTAACATTGGCAGGATTGAAATGTCGAGAGCAACTGCAAGTCTTTCTCTTGGTTACTCGAGTACTTACTCGAGTAACGTTGGCAGGTTACTTGAAGGTCGACTCTGGTTACTTCAAGTTTCTGTCTCTTTACTCGAGTACTGACTCGAGTAACGTTGGCAGGCTGAGAGCAACTGCAAGTTTTCTATTTGATTACTCGAGTACCTACTCGAGTAACGTTGGCAGGCCGAGAGCAACTGGAAGTTTTCTATCTGATTACTCGAGTGCTCACTCGAGTAAAGTCTTTTGTTATCAACTAGTTACTCGAGTTGTGCCTTCAAGTGAATTCTTGATTTTGACTCGAAACATGGCAAATTATATATCATCAAAAAGCCCTCATTATCTACATTCCAATGCAACAAGAATCAGCTCCAAATACGTTGCATACTGAAAGTCATAATCCAAAGAGTATCTATTGTTCTTAGACCATTTCTGAACTCACGAGCTATCACGAGCACCAACTTCCAGAAATCATAGCTCTTAGGATATAGCTTCAAATATGACAAATTATATATCCATGGAAAGCTCTTTGAGTATACTTTGATATGGCACCAGTTTCGTTGCAATCTGATGTGTAGTTTGGGAGTTATGTCCAAAACACCAAAGCTGTCCAGGAATATGACGCTGATTCATGTGTCAACCTTCGAAGCTTATATCTCTCTTATCTGAACTCTTTTGAATGTGATCTTGGTGTCAAAAGTTCGTTTTGGAAGTCTAGTTTTATATGCCACCAGTTTCAGCTCAATCCGACATGTGGTTGGAGAGATATCATCAAAATACTGAACCTCTATTCTGTCGCGCGAAAACAGAGTGCCAATTACTTCAAGTGTCGCCTCGAGTGATTCATCAAGTAACCCGGCAGATTACTCGAGTAGCTACTTGAGTAATCACCTCCAAAATGAGGTAGTGCCCTATTACTCGAGTGATTACTCGAGTAATCATCCCCGGAGGCACCATAACTTCCGTATACATCATTTTAGCTTCGTATTGACCCATTCCAACTTCCGTTTGACCATAGAAACCTCCGATATCACTTCTAATAGCTTGGATCCTGATATTCTCATGTGATCTTGCAAGTTCTTCTTTCTTTAATCTCTTTCTTATTGTTTTGCCACTTGATGATCATTCTTCATAACCCAACTAGATATCTTCTTGAATTGATGATCGTTCTTCATAAACCAACTAGATATCTTCTTGAATATCTTCAATCTTCTTCAATCTTTGCTTGATATTCCTTTTAGTTCTTGCAATGCCTTCTTTCTTCAATCCCTTGTCTCTTGATTTTCTTCTTGATGATCATTCTCCACATATGAGGCATTATAACATCAACCCACAATCGGGTTTATGACTAATCTACAAAATATACAACATTAAATATAGTAGTTAGTCAATGTAGAAGATAATTATATCATACAAAAATTTTGCTCATATTTGACATCTATATTTGACATCATAAAAACTATTCATATCTAACATTATCCCCCTTTTTGATGATGGAAAATCCTTTAAGAAAAATATGTATGAGTTATAAAAACTAAGTAAGAACAATATATTTTTCTTGCCTTTCTCTCCCCCTATTTGACATCAGCAAAAAGTTTGAAGTATAAAGAAGAAAGACTTGTAGAGAAGAAATCAAGTTTATCTCCCCATTTTGAAAGTAGTTTCATTTATAATTTGATGTAAATGAAAAATGGTTTTCAAGAAAGAAAAACTTTCATAATCAAGGATAGGCAAAGTAAGCTCAAAATATAAAGAGAGGGTTTAGAAATGCTCATTAGGATTTAGAAAAATGATGAAGTGCTCCATTAAGTCCGTTGCTTCCTTTTCTTGTTGTGTAGATCTATGATGTTGTGTTCATCATATTTTTGAAGTGCAACTCTGATGAATAAAGTTCATAGAACTATAGCTGGCTTAGTGTTAAACTCTGAAGTATGCTCAATAGGACGCTCAGGATTAGCCTTCCTTAGAATGCTACCAAAATCATCCTGATTTGTGCCTTTTGTTGTTTTGAGTGTTACAACCAATATTAAATCATCTTTCCTCAAAGTTGATATATTCTCCTTTTAGTGTGTTGAGGAATGATTTTGCATAGAGCCAATTCTCCTACTATAAAAGCATTCTTGTAAAGAGAGTGGCTAGTGCAATCAAGTATCAAATTTATTGCATAAACCAAAGCCATCCTTTCTATATGATATGTTAAAAATTAAGATAATGAAAGGAAAATATAAGATTAACTCATCATCAAAACTAATTAAAAGATAATGAATTCAGATGAGTATGTTAAAAAGGATTTTATTTCAATAAACGAGATGAGCTTTTAAGATATAAAACACATGTGAATGTGAAGCTCCCCCTTAATGAATGCATGGCTTAAAAGAAAATCATTGTGGCATATAAGTTAATAACTCTCCTAGATTTGTAAAATCATTAGAAATTTTGTAGAAAGAATGATTGTGAAAGTATGAAGATTTGGAGAGAAATTAAGTTTTGAAAATAATGATGCTATTCAGGGTTTTAAGGCTGTAACCCTGTATTGCTTGAGTCATTACTCAAGTGTTCACTTTGAGTGATGTAACTCAGAGAATTTGAATTAAAGAATACAATACCTCACTCGAGTAATCTCGTAATCACTCGAGCTATAATCCTCTGAAGTCTATTGTTGCATCGTTGGATACTCACTATATGATGATGTGATTAGTACTGAGAGATTATGAAGTGCAATCTTCTGTAAGCACTTTAGGATACCAAGATGAGCTCAGAATAAGGCCTTGAAATTCTGGTTGATCAAGTCACAGAGTTGTCTAATCTCGCCATTCACAGAGGTAATGAACTCAGTATCGTTCGTAGCAAGCTCTGTGTGATTGTTGAAGCTCTTCCCTCAAATAGCCCTAGACAGATGGACCAAAGAATGAAGGACCAGGAGACCAACTCTAGCAAAATGTTGTATCTCATCTATTCTTGAAGTCCCAGCTCTCATCCTCTATGCTTCTTGTGAGTGAGATTCAGACTTACTTGGAGTAATTGTGAATTACTTGAAGGTCTACTTGAAGTAATTGCAGATTACTTGAAGTAACTTCTGATTACTTGGAGTAAGTCCTGTAGAAGTATATATATATACCTCTTGTTCTCTGACAGACATGATCTTTCCAGTATTTCTCTCCTCCTTGCTTATAATATAGGCCATTATGTGGTAATTCTTCTCGATGAAGTAAGTGAAGTTATTGGCCTTGTTCATCATAGCTCTAGTGTATGTATATCAGATGATGCCTGAAGATCACACATAAAGCTAAGGTTGAAGTTGAGAACCCTCATTAGCTTTCATGATTTGATGATTCTGTACTTCTTAGGCTCGTTGTACTCTTTGAGAGGTCTAGTGGGAGAGTATTGAAGCCCAAGCACTTATTAATCTTTGAAGCTAAGATGGTGACACTCTAATCTCTGACTGTTGTCTTCAATGTTTCCTCAATTATTGTGCCTTCTTCAAAGCATAACTCAGCAAGATCCATATCGTGGAAGAGATGTCTAACTTCCTTTAGTAGTAGGAAAGATGAAGGAATAACCAAGACTCATAATTATGAGACTTGTTCTTGACCTTGAATTGAACACAGTCGAGGCTGCTAAGAGATCTTCCTCCTCTTTTTCTTTCTCTGGCTGCATTACTAGCTACTTACTTGTGGTGTCACTTGAACGATACCACAGATTTTGCTTCTGCTCATATTGCAATACTGCCAGTCATGCCTTTTCTATTAGCCTTTGATCTTTGTATCCAAAAGTAGAGCATTTTGATAAACTCCTGTAAAAGTAAATAAATGCTCTTTGGTACCCAACTTTCTCTTGGGTCCATATAATATTAGACATTATAACTCTTATGCTCTTATATAATTGAATCATATGATATTTGAGCAAAGAGTATAATAATCAACAAAGACCAGAATATAATTTTACCCAATTAAATAAATTCAAGCAATTGAATCATAAAGAGCACTGAACAAATAATACCAAGAATGATGATTTCAAAGATCAATGACAATTTGTAAATACACTTTAAAAGATATGTCATTGATAAGATTTTCATACAAGGCATGTAAGTGAGATCAAAAGATAGTAGTAGATATATCCATAAAAGTTTTCATCAAGTTTTTCAAGAATGATAATGAAATATGCAAATTGATTCAAATCTCAGATTTAATTTCAAATCATGACAATGCATTGTAAAATTGAGATTTTGCAAAACTCATCTTTGAAATCTGTTTATAATCAATGTTTATGTTGAAAATGGTGAAAGTCAACAGTTTAAATATACATATACCAGAAAGCTTCCTTTTTAGAGAACAACTAAGATAACATGTTAGACATTGGAGTTTAACATGTTTGAGAATTTTCTCAAGAGCAAAAGTCATATTGAAAATGAATTAGCCAAAAAGGCTTAATTTCAAGGATGTATATAAACACAATGACTTTGCTATTGACCAAGAGATAAACTTGACTTTTAGAGATGTGTCTTGAAGAATAGGGATATTCAACTCAAGAATTTGAATAGAAGGATCTAGTTACTCGAAGAATGGATGAAGACAAATGGTAATGCATTTGAGCAACAAGATGAGTATAAGAATTTATGGATGATGAAACACGTACTCATTGATCCAAATGACTAGAGTTCTAGAATATTATCCTAGTAAGTTTTTCCACTATAATGGTTAATGCATTTAGATTTAATGCACTAATATGAACATTCATAATGCTTGGAATAACATGGCCAACCAAAGATTTATGCATTAGGCATAAAGCTTTCACATATTGGATTCTTTTCTAGGAAATACACTTGAAACTCGTATAGATTGTTAACTTGTTAGACATAAGGTCTAACTTGTTAGAAAATAATGGTTGAGGAGTTCAAGCATTGGATAACACATTTAAAATCAATGATGGGGAAATACTCTGGTGGAAGAATTTGAAGCATTTCTGATTTTCAGTATACATAAATATTAACTTCCAATTTTGAAACTGATTTAAATGCAAACAAGTTATGAATAATTTTCAAATAATATGTATGCATTTTTATAAACAAGATGAATTTGGAATCTAAGTATATTTTTGAAATATGCATTTCAAAACTCAAATACATAGAAAGATTATACACAATTTCACTTTCAGTCCATTTAGCAATCTAAAAACAATTTAAAACCCATAAATGATTGATTGCTAATGGTTTGCAATAATGAGCAAGTTATTCATTACCCAAATAAATAATTTATATAAGCATAATATCAGGTAAGAATAAAGAAGACAATACCGTGCTCAAGTAACCTCGTAATTACTTGAGAAATTATCCTTTGAAGTTCATTTGTGCATAATTTCTTCACTTTTACCTTCTATCTTCCAGTTGATGTTATCACTTGAACATTCCTCCCAGTTGTTACGCAGTGATGATGATCACTTGATTGGTTACTTGAGTGATTCTTTGTAACCCCCTGGCGTAATTAATATTCGGATTACGCAATTAAAGTGAAATAGAGACCAATAACAATCAAATAACATTTATAAACCCATCTACCATATGGGGTTTTCACAAATACTTTTCGAAATCATTTATAACCTGGTCTCACATTCACATTCCGAATAAAATTACTACACGAAGATAAATCACATTCAATATATCAGAGTACGCAATGTAATAAGTCCGGCAATTCCGGATTCCATTTATTAACTCAAGCTTTATAGGGCACATTCGCCCCTACAAGCCCTCATATGGGGATTACACGAATCCATCTCAAATACATAACAAATCCTCATCCACATACATATATACACATCCAAATCCATATACAAATACAAATCATCCCAATTATGATAACCAACTACCAACTCAAATATCCCGAAGGAAGCCTCGTCGCCCTTGGTTGCTTGCCTCCCCCTCGAGCCTCTTGCCCTGTCTACATGGTTAGTAGGGGAGGGTGAGATTCTAAAGAATCTCAGTAGGTAAAAAATATCAATATGCATGTACGATAGATGTTTAATGCATGACATGCTTGCATCACATAACTCATGCTAACACAATGACAATTGGTAAGCTCAATGCTTCGAATAATATACTAATGGCCATAGCATAATTTGAAACATAGCTTCAAATTACACATAATCATGCAAAGCTAAGACATGCACCAACACATTAACACATATATCAAATACAAGCAGAAGAGATATGTTCCCTACCCTCTTTCCACGTAAGCTCCAGCACAGCTGCTCATAAACAAAACGAACATCGAACCACAACCAGGGCGAACATCAACCCTATAACCAAAGCAAGGACATAGGGTTATTCTCTATTCAAAAACCTTACTTTCATATCACTTAAAGTTGGTTACCATTCATGACCTTTAGGTGGCTAATCAAAGCCTAAATATATGCCTAAAGACTTGGGAAACACTTGACCAAAGATCACCTTTAAAAAGTCCAAAATGCTGATTTTTGAGGGTTGGCCGCGGCCCACAAATCCATTGGCCACGGCCAAGAAAATCCAGTTTCTTGGCTGAATTTCCAAAAATTATAACTAATTCCAAAAAAATCGAAATGAGGTGATCCCAAAGCCAAATGAAAGATATTCAAGTCCTCTATACAGGAAAAATATTGGACATTACTGGAAACCACCACAAAAATACAGAATTCACCAAAACTCAAGACTGTCCCAAAACAGAGTTCATTTTCGACCTCAAACTTTGGACAGCCATAACTCACAGTTCCCAAAACGAAATGGCACAAAATATATGTCCATTTTGAAGCTTGGGAGGTGAAATTTAAAACTGGAAAGTTTCATAAATTTCTGACATCATTTGCCCAGTCAAAATGTCCACACGAACAGACTGCTCAGACAAAATTCACACTGGACAGAATTTCCAAACTTTGCACACAATGTTTCCAATCCAATCCAAACCAATTCCAATGACTAAAGACCACAACATGACACCATTTTCAACAAAAATCACCATCCAATTCCACTATTCACATTCCACACGAAAATACCATAAAATCAGGGCAAAATTTACAATTCACCATACTCAACCATAATTCACAGTACTTAGATCAAAAGGAAGCAAAAGCTCACCTCTTCCTCTTTCCCAAACCAATTTCTTGATTCTCCATCTTTCCACTTTTGCTCAAGCTCTCAAACACCTCCAATCAAGAATCTAAAACCATAGAGATGAAGCTCTCATCACTATGAACAACTTTATAGAAGATGAATTGAGCATTAGAGGACATTAAGCCAACCAAAAACTCACCTCTTGATTTCTCTTTCTTCCATTGAGCTCACGAAAATGGAGGCTTTGGAGAGAGATGAAGATGATGAAGAGAGTGATCAGTTTTTAGAAGCCAAAACCGACCAAATAAAGAGAGGAGAGAGGGAAAATGAGGTTTGACACTTTGACCTCATCCAAGGGCTCACAAAGTGCCAAGTGTCATCATCTTGACAAACCTCACATGAGAGCTCACATAAGCTCACACACATGTGATTCCACCCCTTGATATCTTGCACAAATCAATCCTAACCATTGATCTTGAAGTTACCTTAGAGAGAGATGAAGATGATGAAGAGAGTGATCAGTTTTTAGAAGCCAAAACCGACCAAATAAAGAGAGGAGAGAGGGAAAATGAGGTTTGACACTTTGACCTCATCCAAGGGCTCACAAAGTGCCAAGTGTCATCATCTTGACAAACCTCACATGAGCTCACACAAGCTCACACACATGTGATTCCACCCCTTGATATCTTGCATAAATCAATCCTAACCATTGATCTTGAAGTTACCAATGAGTTTCCTCTTCGGTAACTGACCAATTGGTCGGTAACTTTACCGTTTTGCCCCTGATTATGGCAATTCCTCTTAAATCACCACCAAATACATTTTCTCATTCATTTACACCATACATACGCCCTTCCCCTTATTTTTATTCAATTTAGATGTTAATCCATAATTGAACTCAAATATAGGGTTTTGGCGCTGCTCATAACACATACGAATCACATCTGAAACTCAAATCACATCGAATTCTCCAAAAGGGTTATTTATCACTAACCACCTCCAATTTTGGAGTCATTAACCCTTAATCACAATTTGGGATCTTGCTAAACCGGGGCTTAGCAATCCACTTATTTCAGGCTTATTCTCTAGCCTCAAGTCTCAGAATTCGGGGTATTACATTCTTCACTGTGCATCTTTTCTTCCTTCAATGCTAGCTAGGAACTTGTAGTGTTGCCTCAAGTAATGCCTCCTTTTGTTTGCACATTTAAAAATGCAGCTTCAATGTCCAACTTCTCCAAGATTTGAATTAAATCGTATGTATTCATAATCTTGAGATGAAGCTCTTCCTTTCTTCTTCCTACAAAACCATATAGATCTTTTTCTTCCTTTGGTATCCAGTTTTACTTGGATCCACTCATGGTTACCTTTGCCTTAGATAGGAGGATTGCTTTTGTTTACCCATTGCATCTTTCTATGATGTTGATACTTTGAATATCTTGCTTTGGGTGCTGGAAACCTTCTCTCAAAATATATAGACTCTAGAAGTCTATTATTTGATGCTTGAGAGATCCTCCTTTTCTTGTTCTCCTCAATATAGTTGAATGGTGTTCTATGGTAGTTCATTCTTGAGGTGGAACGTACTCCTTGTCTCCATTGCCTTTCTTTGTGGTTAAACTTTACAGTTCCAGCAATGGGTGATCCGAGAGTTCTCCTAATTGATATGAATCTCTATTTAGGTGCATTAGGAACTCTTGGAATCTTCTTCATTTTCTCAGTACCCTTTTGTCCATTTTTTATAGGATCAATCTGCACACATGAAACACCATATGGACATTTTGGTACCCGCTTTGCTTGGGGTCCTTGAACGTTAGCATTTGAACTCACTTGCGTTTTAGGAATCCAAACAAATTTATTCCTCGCATTAGAATTTCTTCTAATATAGCATATGTGAGAAATATGACCTGATTTACCACAATAATTGCAAATAATATGATGATATGCATTATGAGATTTTATGCAAGTATTGTGTCAGTCAAGAGAGTAAAAACCTGAATAAATTTCATTTGAACATTCTTTCTTTCCAATAAACTTTCCAGCATGATTGAAAATATTTTTGCTTTTTAGAATATAATTAATACTTGGTTGAGAAACAATTTTATGCAAACTTTGAAAATCAGTTTGCAAAATAACTCTAGAAGAATTGGAATTGTTTACCATATGTGCATCTTGAGCTCTAGAGGATGATCCATCAAATTCATCGGTAATGAGCTCTTCCTGGGAATCATCTTCCTCTTGTTCTTCTATGTTGACAGGATCATGGAAGTGTTCTATGATTTCTCCTTTTTTATCATTAACTTCCAATTGTTCATGCACCATAGATATGCAATTTATAGTTTCATATGAACTGTCAATGTTTTCAACTTTAACACAATTGTTAGAAGTATAAATAGAATCAAGAGTATCCCAAATATCTCTAGCAGTAGAGCAAAATTAATTTTCTCAAAATCATTTTCGGTTAAAGCACTATACAAAATTTTCGTTACTCTAATGTTCAACGAAAACATTTTCTTTTATCATTCTGTCCAATTCTTTCTCGGTTTGAAATCAAAGACATTTGTAAAAATATTCCACATATCAAAATCAGATGCTTTTATAAAACTAGTCATTCTAGCTTTCCAAAACCAAAAATCAATATCTTTCAACATAGGTGGAATTGTATAGTCAAAACCTTCAGAAAGCATATAAAACCCAAAATCAGCCATTATAAGCTCTTGAGACGGTTAAGTCCTTTAAACAAGAGTCCAGCTCTGATACCAAAGCTGCCAACGTTACTCGAGTAAGTACTCGAGTAACCAAGAGAAAGACTTGCAGTTGCTCTCGGCATTTCAATCCTGCTAATGTTACTCAAGGAGCTACTCGAGTAACTCACTATGGTAAGCAAAACTTGAAGGTAATACTCGAATAACTTGAAATTCTATTATTACTTCACTCGAGGCACTACCCGAGTATTCAGAGTTATTTAGAAGAGAACTTCAAGTTACTACCCGAGTATGCAGAGTTATTTAAAAGAGAACTTCAAGTTACTACCCGAGTAAGCTATGCAGAAAATGGAAGGCCACTCGAGGAACCTGTGAAGAAACTTGATGTCCACTCGAGTGAGCTTCCCAGGAAAACAGAACAACATCCCGAAGATTATGGAAATCAATGGAATGATCATAGAACTCATTCTTCTTGCTTCTAATAACTCTAACACTTCATTGTATTAGTGTTTAATGTATTTCTCCAGGAATACAATGAAGATATGATGTGAAGAGTCAAAAGGTGAATTTACAGAAGCGGAACGTCAACGTTCTAATGGCTAGTTTTTCAAATGTTAAGAACGACCAAACGAAGCAATAGGACTCAACGGATAGGTTGAAATACTCACAACGGTCATATCTTACTCAACTATAAATACAAGAGATTCAAGCAAATGAGAACACTACAACGAGAAACATGCAAAGATCATGAATCATCTACTTCTACCCGAATACTCTCTGTTCTTATCCATTTTCTACATCATGTATATTTGAGAGAGAGTTTTTGTATTGTACTTCAGTGTTCATTATATCTACTCTGTGAGAGAGTTTGTAAACACTTTCAATTGTATTTCTGAATTGATCTCAAGGTAGAGGGACCTTGAGTAGGTTGATTTCCTTACGGGAAAGTGTAGAGAGAATTGCCGGTAAGACTTTCTGCTCGTAAGACTTATAAGGTGCAAGCAGTAGATAATGTTGCTGCTTGTAAGACTTATAGAGGTGTAAGCAGGAGAGAACATTGCTGCTTGTAAGACTTGCACGGGTAAGCAGGAAGGAAAGATCTTCGGGATTGCTCTGCTCGTAAGACTTGCTGTAAGGGGGAGTATCTTGGTGAGAACTTTGTAAAGGCTTTTCTTGTGCCTGCATTAAACAAGAAAATAGTGGATTTGAAAATCTCAGGAGGAGCCTGGGGACTGGACGTAGGCCATCACAGTTTGGACCAAACCAGGATAAATCACAGTTTGCATACTCTCTTCCTTAAACTCTTATATTTCCAGCATATATTAACTGTTGATTTATGATTCATTATTTTCATATTTATTGCTTCCTCTAAGATGCAAAAAAATTTTCAAAGGTCTTAAGATTTTTATCTTACACCCAATTCACCCCCTCTTGGGTGTCAGCCGGTTCTAACAATGACATGGTTTAAAGATCAAGTCATTAGAAAGTATAAATCCAGTCCTAAAGTATTTTCTAGGAAATTGAAGTTCTTAGCATATGGTCCAACCAATCAAGTGACGTCTTACACAAGCTACATCATCAATGGTTTCACCTTCTACATCAAGAGCAAGATGATCAAAGCAAAATACAAAATAGTGGTGTAACTTTTGTAGCTAACATCATACATGTATCAAGTTCCAAAGATAGAAATCCTATCTATGTGAAGAAGTCATACTTTGGGGGTGATTGAGCATATTTGAGAGTTGGATTATATCAGCTTCCAAGTTCTTATATTCAGTTGCAGGTGGATTGATAATAAACATGGCTTGAGAATTGATGACTTAGGCTTAATACAATTGAATTTGAATAAGGAAGGGTATAAATATGAGTCTTTCATTTTGGCTTCTTAGGCTAAATAAGTATTCTACATTCTTAATCCTTCTAAACATGGATGGTCTATTATTTTATTGAGAAATAAAGTGATTGATGAGGAGATGGGTGATGGAGTTGAGGATGATCTATTCAATGGGAGGTCACTTGAATCATTAAATTTGGTTGAAGAAGATGTTTCATATGTCAGGCAAGATCACAATGAAAACATTTGGGTTTCCAAGAGGAAAAAATTATTACTTGACAAGAAGAAAAGAATTCAAGCAAAGAAGAGTAACTTGTAAAAAGCTAAGACTAGGAAAAGAAAAAGAGACACCTGATTTTTGTATTTTGACTGTGTATTGTTGTTTTAATGATATTGCAGCTCTGTGTTTTATTTGGACTGTTTTCTTGCAACTAATGTGTTGTCTAGGACAGTATGGGGAAATCAATAGTAGAACTCCCTATTTTTGAAAAATATTTTGTAGATAATTAACGATTATTAGCTAATCCCCTTATATATGTTTTCAAAATACCTAATGGTTTTGTTATAATAACCATTATATATTTAACAACGCTTCAATACATTACAGGTGTTGTATCTGAACTGTTATAAAGTTAAACTTTCCCCTGTATTTAAATATCTATCTGCTTTTCCATTTCAATCATTAGCACACTTGTCTTAGGTTGAATATAAAACCACCAACCTCGAAACCCCACTACTCTGGTTGACTTTTCTAGTCGCCGACCGTCATTTTTAGTCGAACTACCCCATCCAAAGCCTTATCCGTACTTATTAGTGACAACTGTGCGAGTTGCTACGTGAGCTGTAACAATAGTTTTCGTTCATTACCACATGTCTTAGGGTTTATTGTAACCAACCAACCTCAAAACTCCACTTCTTTAGTTGAATTTTTCAATATTCACTAGTTGTTTTTAGTGGAGCCACACAATCCAAAGCGTTCCACGTACTTGTTAGCAGCAGCTACTCGAGTTGCTTCGCTTGCTCTAAATCGCGTTATTGTTCTTCAACCCTAGCCTGGTCACATTTATTTGCATGCTCTATTCTACTCATATGGAGGTATGATTTCCCTTCTCCATTATGCATTTTGTATTATTATTCACTTCATGTTTTGTAGCTAGGTTTTGACCTTAGTCATGCTCATGTTTTTTTGAAAAAAATCAATTGCTTTAATCAATAACTTCCACATGACCAATTTTATTTTGGCCAACCCCTTAAGATTATGAAATTTCACTGCACTACTAAGGACCAAAATGGAAGTGAGTTTTTATGGGTAAAAATACAATAATACCCCTTGCTTTTTTTTAAAAAAAGGTTTGATTATCGTAGGAGCTCTGGCAACTAGTTACTTGTAGACACCAGGCTGGAGCTGTCTCCGGTGGCGGCCATCGAAGCTCCAACCCCAACTGGAGCTCTAGCCACCGAAAATTAATTTATGTGGTTCATATGATGATTCCACTTGTTCATGAAAAGTTGCATAGTTGCAAATGAAACTTGTTGAATTTGTATTGTTCACTTGCAAGTGTCAAGCTCCTTATAGACAAGTGAAATAGGCATATGAACAACACAAATTAATAGGTTAATAAAAAAAAATATAGGATCATGAACAAATCTCATCTACAAGAATCCAACTCTTTGTGAACAAGTGGATTATACATATGAATAACACAAATTGAACAAGTCCCATTTACAAGTGTTATACTTCTTATGAATAAGTGGAACACACATATGAACAACACAAATTGAAAGAGTCTTATTTATAAGTGTGTAAATCTTCATAAACAAATGAAATAAACATATGAACAACATATTAATTCCGGTGGCCGAAGCTTCGACAGGTCGGCTTCAAAGCTATGATGGCTAGCTGTCGGTGGCAGCTCCGGCCTAACAGTTGTCATGACTAGTTGCTAGAGCTCTGGCGATGATCAAATATTTATTAAAAAAAAAGTAAGGAATGATATTGTATTTTTACCCACAAAACTTATTTTTATTTTAGTCCTTGAGGTGCAATGAAATTTTAGATTTTTTTGTTAACTGAAATAAATTTGGTCATCCTTTAGAAGTTAATTGAAACTCTCTTCTTTTTTCACCAACAATTTTTTCTCCCTTTCTAATACAATAATTTTTTTTAGTATTTTTTACTGGGTTCTATATTTTAACATGTGAGACATTTTACAAAATATCAATCATTAACTATTCGCTTATGATAAAAGACAAATATTTTTTAGGGTTAAGGGGCAAAAATTCCTATGAACTTTTCCAAATGTGCACTTGACACCATATACATTTCTTAGGTACAAAAATATCTATTAAGATTACAAAAAGTTGCAAAAATGCCAGCTTCATTTGTTTGAGCTAACAGTAGTTACTTTTTAGTAGTGGGCTCCATATTGTTGTACATGTGTCAATCTAGTAAGGTGCAAAAATGCCCATGTACTTTATCAAATGTGCATTTAGCACCATATATATTTCTTAAGTACAAAAATACATACCAATTTCTTTGAACAAAGCAAAAATGCCATATAAATAGACATTGCTTTTTGTCTTGTTGGGCCCCATACTTATCCACGTGTCAATCCCTCCTTCTTCCATATTCCCTCATCTCTGTCAATTCTCTCGCCTCTTACTCACCCTTCCTCACTCTCTTTACCCTCTCTCTCACTCTCTTGCCTGACTCCACTAGACTATTATTTTGGTTCTTACTTTGGTTTCCATAGGATTATTGTTGAATCAGACTCATATGATGCGATCTTGTTAGTAAAGAGGAAGACATCTCTCTTCACACAGATAAGCCAATAATCTTAGAAACAAAGGATCTCCAAAGTCGAGACTGGGATTTCCATTATTTAAGCTAACACTGCCGTGGACCATCTAAATCACCAGGCTTTAGAATCAGAATATGGTTTGCAAGTGATATAGACTCTGAGTGAGAATTTACAAGCTTTAATGCAAACTAATTGTAATGATCTAAGCATGTACGATGGTTAGAGCTGGTTACCTTCGAACATGTAAAAAAAACAAGAAATTGATTGAAAGAGACATTAATTATTCAAAAAAACTAAAAAAAAATAAATCAAATTCAAAGCCATAAATTGGGTTTCTTACAACGTTAACAAGCTAAAAATATCTTCCTTGTTTCTTCCCTTAAATAGCAAATGGGAAAATGCATCGAATAGTGTTAATAGGCATGCATGGTGGTTGTAATACCCCAAAATTTGGGATTGGAGGCTTGGGAATAAGCCTAAATTAAGTGGACTGCTAAGCCCCAGTTTAGTAGATGTCCCAAATCTATTCTCTAATGTTTCTTATATCTTTGGGGTATTAAGAAAGTAAAATGGTGAATTTTGAAGAATATAATTATGTTTTCGGTGAAATCGCCTATAAGGTAGTAAGCTTGTCATGTGATTTTGAATGATCAAATGTTGAGCAAAAATTATGAAATTTTATAGGATGAAATTAGACATCCTAAGGTTTAATTTGATAGGTCATATGACTCAATTAGAGTTATATACAAAAAAGATATGAATTTTTGAAGTCAGCACAGAAAAACTGTGAAATTTCTGGAACAATATGTAAAGATTGAAATTTTGAGAATTTTGTGATTCCATTCAGTAAAATTATATATTTTTCCTTGAAACTAGACTCAATAAGGGTTCTATAGGCTTTGGAATCACTCCAATTTGATATTTCTAGAATTAGTTATGATTTTTCAAAGTTTGGGCAGAAATCTGCCAAAATTTTGTAAAAATCCGAAATTGGGAAAATTAATTAATTAAATTGGGATATCTTATTAAAATCATCATCCTCTTCCTTCAGCCTCATACCTGACGTGAAATAGCAGCCAAGGAGAGAGAGAAATTTTGAGAGTTTTAGAGAGACAAGGAGAGGAGAAAACTCATGAGATAGGTCGATTTCTTCGGTGAATTCGTACCTAGCGTGTATAATCCTTCTCCTAAGCTTCTCTTCTATGTGATGTAAGATATTTGAAGCACAAATCTTGGTGTTTTGAAGTTAGGGTTTTTAGCCACAATAAGGAAAAGCTAGTGGGAGCTTGAGGTAACTTCCAGACCTTTGTATATTGACTATTCTGGCTGTTGTGGACAATTTAATCGGTGAAATTTCGCCGGATTGTCCTTGGTTGTAAAAATGGAAAATGGGTTTCCCTAGGGGTTATGCTGCCAAAATTGGTACTAAATGGTAGTTGTAACCTAATGGAATAGTCAATAAAGTGGTTTGGAGTAGAAAGGAACGCATTTGCAAAGCCGAAACCGAAAAACCCCGATTTTCCCCGGAAAACCCATATAATTTGGCCAAGGATGTAAATGGGTCTTAGAGTTGGATTTTAAATGATTTGATGGTTCCATTGAGTTCAGGAGCGAAAATTAGGTGGGGTTACAGTTGGGCACTTTTTCGGAAAAGGCCGAGAAAGCATAATTACGGAAACACCCCTAAAACCCTACAAGTAGGGCTGCCAAGGGCAATTTCATAATGTGACATTGAATTTGGTAATTCCGAGTCCGGAAATGGATTCCTTGGGCCAAAATATGTCAGGATAGCCCTGGTTAGAATTTCGAGAAAAGTACAGCCGGACCGGATATGATGGGGCCGGGTCCCCGGGGGTATTTTAGTAATTTTTTAAGATAGACTCATATAACCCCCAGAAACACTATGGAAGTGTCTAAATAGTATATTTGACATTGTAGGATCGAATATGGAGCCCCGAGCTGTTGGCACGCAAATCAAGGAGAAAGATTGGAGGTAGGGGACCTACCTTACTTGCATGTATTTGATATCTTTGCTTGTGTAATGATGTATGTGATTGCTTTACTTAATTGTGTAGAGCATATTTGAATAAATGAAGCTCTGTTTCTATTTTCACTGTGGCCATAGTCTTGTTGTATGAAACATTGAGCATGCAGAAATGTTATTATGGGGCATACATCTAGATAAAGCTAACATGTCATACACATAGCATCAATCATGCATGCATTATGGTATCTGTTTCTTACTGAGATTCTCTCGAATCTCACCCTTCCCTACCAACAATTTAGACAGGGGACGGTAGAAGATATGCAAACAACAATGCAGAATACTGTATGAGGGGATTACAGTAGTGGAACGAAGACGGGAAGAAGTCTCCGTTTCACTGGGATGAGTTTAGACACCCTAATAGCCTTGTGCGGCTACCTTAATCGTAAGTATCATGTACAAACCCCTATGGGGAATTTATGTAATCATGCACATATTATCAGTATAGTTATGCTATTCCTGTGTTGCCTACCGAACCGCATATCATTTTCCGCAAATACTTTGATAAAGGTGAAACAAAGATAAGGGCGTGACAGTGGTTAGAGATGGTTACCTTTGATATGGCATTCTCGCTCTCTTTGAAGAAGTTGGTGTGCATTTTTGCTCCTAAGAAATGTATATGGTGCCAGATACACATTTGGAAAAAGTGTATGGACATTTTTGCACTATAACCCTTAAAAATAATTAGTATGGGCCCCATAAAGCCAAAAGTTAATGAACGCTTGACTTAGTTAATGGGGTTGGCATATTTGCCCCATTTAGAGATGTTCATGGGCATTTTTACACCTAAGTAAAGTGAGTGATGCCAGACACGCATATGTGAGAAATGCATGGGTATTGTTGTACCTTAACCCTATTTTTTTATATAAAATTTTATTAATTTTAGATAAAATAGTATAAATTCCTCTTAAATGTCGTAAAATAATTTATACTTTATACTAACATATGAGACTTTTTAAAAATCGTTCATATTTAAAATAAGGTGGTTGTTCTCTTTAGATATTTTTTTTCACATAAAAAAATAGTCGGTTTGGAATCCCTCATATTCCCTTTTCATCATCTTCCCTCCTCTTATTTTTTTTTATAACCATTAGACCAATATTTAAATCAACATTTGAATGGTTTGGATTTAATATTTTATAAAATTATTATTAAAATGTTAAATTATAAAAATAAAAGTAATTAATTAAATACAAATTGCTAAATTCTGATATGAATTATTAGATACTACAATAAAAAAAATTAAACACAATATTTTGTGTAAAACTAGATCTAGACCATTCAAGTGTTAATCTAATATTCCCTCTTGTCCTTATTATAAGGCATTAACTATCAATTCTCACAAATTAATAAAAACAGTTAAAAGCATTAAAGTTGTCATAAAATATAAAATTTAAGTGATTCCAATATTGCCCTTACTAACTACATTAAGCTCAAATATCATATTAATTATTACTCTCTCCCACTACCCTTATTAAATATGGGCAGACATGGAAAGATAAATTAAATGCACATTGGAAACTTGCAAGTGCCTTATAAAAAAGATAAAAAATACTTGTTAGTTGGTGCTTTATAATAAGAACTTAGAAAAGGAAGATGAGGGAAGAGAATGGAAAGAGGAGAGAATGGGTTAAGAGAAGAGAATGGGTTCCGAACCGAATAATAGTACTCCTATCACACTAGGACAGTAAGAAATGGATTTATGCTTAATTCAACCTCAATTGCAATATGCTCCCTCCATCCTATTTTCTGTCATTTTAATGTTTTAGCACAATGATTAATAAAGACAATAAATATCATAATAAATAATTTATTTTCACTCAATTGCCTCTAAATATTTCTCTTTTATTCTTCATTGCTTAGGGGTAGAGAATGGATGACAAGTATTAATAATTGCCTAAGGATATATGTAACATCCCAAATTTTATTCCCCAAAAATATATTATAATTAATTGAGAAATTTAATAAAACGGTGATATTCATGAAATTTGGAACTTATGAATTTTGAAATATTCATATTCATAAGGAAATAGGAAAATTAATTCAAGAATTGAATTAAATTACAAAAGTGATAGCAAAATCATAATTTTGCCAATTTAGCCCAAGATTAATTATTTTTTAATTAATTGGAGTTAATTTCAATTAATCAAGGAAAATAAAAGAAAATGCATAATTGGAATATTCTTGGTAGATGTATGGTTGTGACAAGTGTCACATTATGGTCCCTTGATGAGATCAAGGGCTAAGAGGCAAGAAGAACTAAATGATGAGAGGGTATGGCATAAAGTAGAAGGCATGGTTGAGGGGGTATGGCATAAAGTAGAAGGCATGGTTGGAGGTATGGGAAGAGGGATGGTGTCTTTGACAAGTGTTGAAATCTCAACCCTTGATGAGATCAATGGTGTAGGATCAAGGGAGCATTTTTATGAAGCTTTACTCTTCCATTCCCTTCCTTATTTTCATCCAACACAAGAAGAGAAGAGAGAGAGAGAGCTCTCAAGTTCTAGAGTGAATGAAGAAGATCAAGGTAAAAGTTGTCTCTTAAGCCTTTTTTTGTGAGTATGCATGAAAAATCCTTCTCTAAACTCCTTTTCTTCATGCATCCATGATCTTCAAGACGCCATTCTTAGCTCAAGAAGAGAGAGAAGAGATGTCTAGAGAGAGAAGATTCAAGATCTCAAGAGGTAACCTCACAAACCTTAGATCTAAACTAGTATGTTGTTGTTGTTAAGGTTTGTGTTTGATTTTGGTGATTTTTGTCAAGTTTGTAAATTTGGAAAGTCCTAACCCTAAGGGGAGGTGCTGTCCAAATTTAGTCTAATCATGTTTAGAATGTGATTAAGTGGTTAATCAAGTGATTAAAGATCATAAGAAGGTGTTTTATGAATTGAAATCATAAATACTCCATTTTCTCCAATTATTAAAGAATTTCGTCCAAATCTATGTTGGACAGTGTTGGGACTGAATTTTGGAATTTTTGATGATTCCATTGTGTTTAGAATGGAAAATTGTGAGGGTTCATGTTGGGTGCGAAGTGAGAAAAGCCCTAGAAAGTGAAATGACAACAATAGCTTTAAAATCCTCACATAGGGGCTGCCAGGGTAAATATGTAATTGGAGCTAGATTTTTATAAAATAAATAGTTCCATTGGATTCAATGGGTAAAAATAGGTGGGGTTATAGTTGGTCACTTTTTTAGAAAAGGCCGAAAAAGCATAATTACGAAAACGCCCCTAAAACTCCAAATCGGGGCTATCAAGGGTATTTTCATAATTTTGACAGTGAATTTAGTGATTTTGAGCCCGTAAATGGATTTCTTGGCTGAAAATATGTCAGAATAGCTCTAGTCCAAATTTTGGGAAAACGTGCCATTGGGCCGGGTACATCGGGACCGGGCCGGGGACCCAAGGGCATTTTGGTAACATTTCACCATAGACTAATATAATCACTAGAAATACTATGGAAGTGTCTAAACGGTACGTTTGATGTTTTAGGACCAAGTAGAGAGCCTGAGGGATTGGCACGCAAATCGAGGCATGTTATTCGAAGATCAGGGAAAGGCGATTAAGGTAAGGAACTTACCTCTCCTGCATGTATTTGATATTTGTGCTGGTGTATTGATGCATGTTATTGGTTTGCCTGATGATGTGAAACATATATGAATAATTGAAGCTCTGTTTCTGTTTATGCTATGGCTATACGTATGTTGATTGAAACATTGAGTATGCAGATATGTCATTGTGTGAGCATGAGTTATGTAATGCAAGCATATCATGCATTAAGCACTTATCTTGCATGCATATTGGTATTACTTTCCTACTTAGATTCCCCAGAATCTCACCCTTCTCTACCAACAATTTAGACAGGAAAAGACAAAACATATACTAAGAACAAAGAAGAGAACCGTACGAGGGAATTGCAGTGGTGGAACGAAGATGGGAAGATGTCTCCATTTCACTGGGATGGATTTAGAGACCCACGTAGCGCTGTGAGGCTACGTTAATTGTAATTATCAAGTACGAACTTGTATGGGGAATTTCCTTAATCGCGCACATAATATCAGTATATTTATGTTATTCCTGTGTTGCCCATTGAACTGCGTTTCGTTTCCGCAAATACTCTGAAATAGGTGAAAATAAAATGAGGGTGTGATAATATATAATTGATAAAAACATAATTAATTTTAATTTGTTTTCTAAAACTACAAAATTTCATAATTGCATTTTTTTTACAAATCATGAATTAGTTAACTTTATCTTTTAGAGTAATTAGGACCACAGGAAGTAGCAGCATGCCCTCTTAGTCTATATTGAGTTTGTCAATAGGATATGGCCGTTTGTGATTAAAAAATTTGACATAATTGATATAAAAAACTTACCCTAAATATTGTCCTTGTCAATACTATAATTAAAGGCGAAAAAATTATCAAAGAGACTATTGTTCACAAATATAGTGTTTGTGAACACCCTATTTTGTCCGGGCCCCACTAAAAAAAATACAAAAAAATTTATAATGATTGGTGTCCAAATTGGCAATCATCATTGAAAGAAAAAATAAAAAAAAAACGAAAATAAGAAAAAAGAAGGAAATTCTCCTATTGATGATGATCAGTGTCTAAATAGGCAACCATCATTGAAAAGGAAAAAAAAGAAAATTAAAATAAATCCCCTCATTAATATGATTGGCATTGTCATTCATTAAGGGAAAATAATAAATAAAAAAACGAAAAATAAAAAATAAAAAAAATCTCATTTATGTTAATAGGTTTAAATTAGGAAGTTACTTGTGGGGAGAATAATGAAAAAAATTTAAAAAACGAAAAAATCTCCACTAATGGTAATTAGGTCAAGTTAGGAAGTTTTATCAATAGAAAATACAAAAAAAATAAAAAAAAACGAAAAAAAAGGAGCATTTATGAAGAAAACCCTACCTTGAGACTATAAATAGGAGTGTAAGGGTTGAAGCAAAGGGGACAAGAATTTTGGGAGAGCAAGGAGATAAGGTCTGTGGTTGATTTTTCATCCTTTTCTTTGATTTCTTTTTTACATCTCGTTTTTTTTCTCTCATCTAATATCCCTTGGTTCATGCTTACCTCATCATTCATGCACTATGACTTTATCCAATATGCATTACATTGCTTTACTTTGTATTATGATGTTGCTGGACGTGTTTTAGCTCATTGTGGTCTTGTGGATTTGCATTTTATTGTCCAACTGAATTATCTCATACATAGACAAGAGGAATGTGCTGTCTTATTTTCTTATGATATTAGGTGTTATGCTTAATAAATATAGATAATATAATTGTACTTGCCTCTTGTTTATTATGTGGTTCTATCACCCTATCTCTTATTGTAGCGGGTTCAAAAAATAAAAGGTACCCATAAATCTCCTCACTTTTGACTTCTTTTTTGTTTAACTTGTGCTACTTTTTTTTTTCTTAATCCCTTTCTTAGGTCCTCTGTCAAAAAAAAGAGAAAAAAAAATATTTTGACACATTTTGATAAATGAAAATAAAATGGAAAAACTCTTTTTTTACAAGAAAATAAAAAAAACGTTTTTTAAAAAAAATAATAAAAAATACAAACCAAATAAAAAAAATATTTTTCTCAAATAAATTAAATAGACATTTTTTCTAAAAAAACACAAACAAAGTGACACGCATTTTTACCCCCTGAACTACGTGGGCTTTGATCCCTCTAAAGGGTACGTAGGCCCTAGGTTTTCATCCTAGGTCAAGTCCAATTTTGTAAATAAATATATATTTTTTCTTATTTTCTTATTGTAAATAAATGTTTTTTTTAAATAAGTATATTTTTTCTTATTGTAAATAAGTGTTCTTTTTTTTTCCTCTTCTTTTGCTTTCATTTCATTTAGTTTTGTAAATATTTTTTTTATTTGGGTAATTATAATAAAGTTAAAGGCCATTTCTATTTTTAAATAATTAACTTAGGGTAACCATTCTTATGAATGGGTATTGTGGGGTGCCTAACACCTTCCCCACACACAAACGACTCCCGAACCCTAAATGGTTTTTGTAGACCAGTTTCCATTTTTAGAAAGGTTTCCAAAATTATCCTTTTTCAAAAATTTTGGTGACGGCTCCATGTTTTTCCAAATTCCGGGCGCTACAGCTTGACGACTCCACTGGGGACAGTTTGAGAGTCAAGCCCATTTAAGTTAAGTGTTTAACAATAATTTGGCCTTAGTTTTATTTTAATTGCCCTTTTCTTATTATTATTTTTTGTGTGAATAGTTGTTTTTATTTATTAAATTCCTTATTTATCTATTTGTTTGTTTTTTTCTCCTTTTTTCTATCTATCTTGTGATTTGCTTAGCAGATGAGGGTTGGGTAGAACCTAGGCCCATAAGTTGGTGTGCTCTCCACACACACTGAACACATACACTATTCTCCTCACACACATTTTGGGCCCTATACCCGGGTCTGTGAATTCCTTAGGTGAGTGGAAGTTTCTAGCGGTCTCCCTGTGGTGTTTTAAGAACCCCTTGAGGTTACTGTAAAGACTTCATCCTAGCTGTTACTCATTTGGTGAGGTTGATCCCTGTGGGGTTTTCAGAACCCCCTGAAGGTCAACTTCATCAAATAGGGTCTTCATCTTTACGATGGGGGCAGTTAGGAGACCTTTATCTGTGAGAATTAGAACCACCTTGACACCATTGCACCTATTAGTAGAAATTATAGACCTACCCAATTAATTAGTACCTGCCTTTCTTAGGATAGATACTACTAACCTAAGGTCATTCCTAAAATAGGACACTGGAGGGCATATATTTATTTATTGTTGATAATCTTTATTGTCATCCATGCATAATCAATGGAACCCCTAGGATCAAGTGACTAACTGTCGCTTCACCTGAGTATGTATCTAGCATCATTCCACATAAAGATACATCACAAGGGCGGTGTATGCATTAGATAGCTAACCTTAGTCTAAGGGTCTATGACCCTAAAAGACCATGATCTCATCACATCAATCATGTTAGAAAACATCTCGATGAGAGATAACCCTTTAGGACTCATAAGGTATCATTATATCATCCATTAGCATTTTAACTTCATTTGATATGGGCCTTGGACATAATCATCATTTAAAAAAAACCCTTAGCCGCGTGATGGTTTGGGCCATTCGCAGGTTAATGGGCACTTCATTCTCCCTATGAGGTAATAGATCTCTTGAGGAGGTGAAGTCACTTCATTCTCCCTATGAGGTAATAGATCTCTTGAGAAGGTGAAGTTCTTTTTCTTAATGTCCATCACCCATATCAAAACTTGAAGTATAAGTCATCACTCTTTCATGTCTCATGAGATATCCTTTCATCATCCATTGGCATTTAGCTTCATTCGATATGGGCCTTGGACATAATAAACATTTAGCAAAACCCTTAGCCGCGTAATAGCTTGGGCCGTTCGCAGGTTAATGGGCACTTCATCCTCCCTATGGGGTATTGGATCTCTTAAGGAGGTGAAGTTCTTTTTCTTAATGTCCATCACCCATATCAAAACTTGGAGTATAAGTCATTACTCTTTCATGTCTCATGAGGTATCCTTGCATCATCTATTGGCATTTAGCTTCATTTGATATGGGCCTTGGACATAATCATCATTTTTAAAACCCTTAGCCATGTGATGGCTTGGGCCATTCGCAGGTTAAGGGGCACTTTATTATCCCTATGAGGTAATAGATCTCTTGAGGAGGTGAAGTTTTTTCTCTTAATGTCCATCACCCATATCAAAACTTGAAGTATAAGTCATCACTCTTTTCATGTCTTATGAAATATCCTTGCATCATCCATTGATATTTAGCTTCATTTGATATGAGCCTTGAACATAATAAATATTTAACAAAACCCTTAGCCGCGTAAGGCTTGGGTTATTCGCAGGTTAATGGGCACTTCATCCTCCTTATGGAGTATTGGATCTCTTGAAGAGGTGAAGTTCTTTTTCTTAATGTCCATCACCCATATCAAAACTTGGAGTATAAGTCATCACTCTTTCATGTCTCATGAGGTATCCTTGTATCATCTATTGACATTTAACTTCATTTGATATAAGCCTTGGACATAATAAACATTTAACAAAACCCTTAATCGCGTAATGGCTTGGACCATTCGCAGGTTAAGGGACACTTCATTATCCCTATGAGGTAATAAATCTCTTGAGGAGGTGAAGTTTTTTCTCTTAATGTCCATCATCCATATCAAAACTTGAAGTATAAGTCATCACTCTTTCATGTCTCATGAGATATCCTTGCATCATCCATTGACATTTAGCTTCATTTGATATGGGCCTTGGACATAATAAATATTTAACAAAACCCTTAACCGCATAATAGCTAGGGCCGTTCGCAGGTTAATAGGCACTTCATCCTCCCTATGGGGTATTAGATCTCTTGAGGAGGTGAAGTTCTTTTTCTTAATGTCCATCACCCATATCAAAACTTGGAGTATAAGTCATCACTCTTTCATGTCTCATAAGGTATCCTTGCATCATCTATTGACATTTAGCTTCATTTGATATGAGCCTTGGACATAATAAACATTTAACAAAACCCTTAACCGTGTAATAGCTTGGGCCATTCGCAGGTTAATGGGCACTTCATCCTCCCTATAGGGTATTGGATCTCTTGAGAAGGTGAAATTCTTTTTCTCAATGTCCATCACCCATATCAAGGCTAGAAAGCACATGTAATCATCTACATAGCATGCATTCAGAAATACTTTCTGACTGTTCCTTCTACTTCCTTTAATAAAGGACAAGCAAGTTATCTAACAACTAAAAATTTGGCACAAAGGTTAAATGGCAAAAGAACCAGGTTTAAATCAAGTTCCTATAGGAAAGGTGTATTGCATGCTTATCACTATGGTCAATGATAAGATCTTGGCTAGGATGGGACTCAAGGTCCCTCCTATCTAATGATCAACTCTAGTTCTCCCTGTGGAATAATGGATTCCCTGAGGAAGCCAGAGGATGCTTGTGCCAGAATACCTTTATGCCAATATACCATGGATAACTCGCTATGCCCGCTTGAAATTGTGAGTTCAAATAAACTAATGATATTTTGTTCCTTTCTAAGTAGGTGATACAATATTGCTCCGTCTAAATGTCCTAACCAGCTACCCCCTACGCTTTCATACAACACGCACTCACGTAGTCGTCAGATGGCAGCCAATCCCAGTGAAGTTGAATCTAATATGAATCATTAGATAGGGAGGGAAGATTAGCACTCTGAAATCCCCATATAAGGAAGATATTCCTGACATCCTCTTAAGTGCTAAACAAGCTGACTATTGCAATGGTTTCAACAATAAGCAAAAAGACCTGCACGTGGATTTCAGCTGATGATTCTGGAAGGGCTCTAGAAAATTGGGAGTTTGAGGACACCTTCAATTCTATTATTTTAGAGTAACATGTCTAGCTAAAAAGTTGTCCTTTTATGTTTTGTATGTGTCTTTAGGCAAGCTCTTATATGAATTATGAATGAAGAATGGTATGCGAATAAAACTCACTTATTTATATCCATTCTTCCTTGTTTTTTTCTTCTATTCATTCATTGTTCATTTTTTGCCCTCCAGGAAATCGATTTCCTCGGAACTCTTGTCCAACGCAGAGGTTTCTGAGTCCCTGAATGATTATTCACTAGTTGCTATTGATATGCATGATTACGAGTATGATGATGATGAGATCATTTAAGTATACAAAAAAATCCTCGAATCCGATGACAATAGAATGTGCTCACATGAAGATGTAATTGAAGTAATAAATATGGGCACAGAGGAAGAAAAGAGAGAGCTAAAGATAGTAGATAACCCCGAAAGAGAGAAAATGGTTGAACTCTTCAAAGAATTCATAGATGTGTTCGCATGGTCTTATCAAGACATGTTAGGCCTTGCTCCAGGGATTGCTTCTCACAAGATCCCTTTATTCTCAGACACTAAGGCTAAAAAGCAGAAATTGAGGAGGCTTACTTCCGATATGTCCTTAGTGGTTCGAGAGGAGGTGATGAAACAATTAGAAGCGGGTTTCCTAGAAGTAGCTAAATACCCACAATGGATTGCAAATGTTGTTCTTGTCCTAAAGAAGGATGGCAGAATTCGAATGTGTGTGGATTATCGAGATCTGAACAAAGCTAGCCTAAAAGATGATTTTCCATTGCCTCATATTGATGTCCTGGTTGATACTACAGCTTGTAGCTATAGGTACTCGTTCATGGATGGGTACTTAGGGTATAACCAAATCCCTATGGATAGAGAGGACAAAGAAAAAACCACATTTATTACACAATGGGGCACTTATTGTTACCGCGTCATGCCATTCGAGCTAAAGAATGCTGGGGCAGCTTATCAGTATGCCATGGTAGCACTCTTCCATGATATTATGCATAAAGAACTTGAAGTATACGTGGATGATATGGTAGCTAAATCTTCTGAGGGAGAAAGCCATGTTGTGGTGTTAAGAAAGCTGTTTGAAAGGCTACGCAAGTACAAGCTACGACTAAATCCTAACAAATGCATCCTTGGGGCTTTATCTGGAAAATTGTTGGGCTTCATTGTAAGCCAAAAAGGGATTACAATAGATCCAAACAAAGTAAAAGCAATATGGGAAATGCCCCTCCTCAAACAGAAAAGGAAGTTCGAAGCTTTTTGGGGTGACTGAATTACATCGAACGATTCATTGCCAACCGAGTGCAACTTGTGAGCCGATATTCAAGCTTTTAAAGAAGAACTGCACAAGGAAGTGGGATGAAGATTGCTAGCAGGCATTTGATAGAATCAATGAGTATTTGCTAAATCCCCCAATTTTTGGTTCATCCTGTACCAGGACGACCCTTAATTTTGTATTTAACAATACAACCAAACTCCATGGGAGCCATGCTGGGGCAACAAGATGCATCTAAGCGAAGAGAACAAGCGATCTATTACTTGAGCAAGAAGTTTAATGATTGTGAGTCACGTTACCAGATGATCGAGCGAACTTGTTGTGGTTTAGTCTGGGCAACAAGGAGGTTGAGGCAATACATGCTTTACTACACCACTTAGTTAATTTCTAGAGTAGACCCACTCAAGTACATATTTGAAAGCCCGCATGTAGCCGGAAGAGTATCTAAGTGGCAAGTAATATTGTCTAAATATGATATAAGATACGTTATTCAAAAATCCGTTAAGGGTGGTACAATAGCATATCACTTAGCGGAAAACCCCATAGATGAACGCCAGCCACTAGATTTCAAATTTTCAGATGAAGACATATGTGCTACAGAAGATCCGATCGAGGAAAGAAAATCGAATGGGTGGGAAATGTATTTTGATGGGGCAGCAAACATGCATGGCAATGGTATAGGGGAAGTAATCATATCCCCAGACAGAAAGCAATTTCCGATTGCTATAAAGTTAGGATTTGACTGCACCAATAACATGACAGAATATGAAGCTTGTATTAATGGTCTCCAAGATGCCATAGATCTTGGGATAAAAAACCTAAAATTCTATGGTGACTCAGCTCTCATAATTTATCAGGTGACTGGTGAATGGCGTACTAAAGACCCAAAGTTGATCCCTTATCAAGAGTATTTCATAGAGTTGATCAAAAACTTTGAAGTAATCAATTTTCATCACATGGCTAGAGAAAAGAATTGCTTCACTGATGCGTTAGCTACTTTAGCAGCTATGATCCAACTTAATTGTGGGGTCCAAGTTCAACCAATACAGATTGAGACTAGAAGATCGCCAGCATTTTGCTTCAATATTGGAAGAGAGCCCGACGAGCAACTTTGGTTCCATAGTATTAAGATGTATATGGAGCATGGTACTTAGCCTCCAGACGCGACACATAATGAAAAGAAGACCATCTGTCGATTGGCCATGGGCTTTTTTATTAGTAATAACGTCCTATATAAGAGAAGCTTTGATGGGACATTGCTACGCTATGTAGACATGAGGGAGGCGCACAAGATTATGATAGAGATCCATGAAGGCGTATGCGGTACACATGCAAATGGCCACTCATTAACTAAACAAGGTCAAAGATCTGGTTACTACTAGATAACTATGGAGAAGGATTGTATCAATTATGTTAGAAAGTGTTATAAGTGCCAGATATATGCCAACAAAGCTAATGCCCCTCCGACATAATGCATAGTCTCGTATCTCCATGGCCATTCTCCATGTGGGGAATAGATGTCATTGGGCCGATTAACCCAAAAGCTTCGAATGGTCATCGTTTCATCCTCGTTGCTATTGACTATTTCACTAAGTGGGTAGAAGCCAATTCCTTTGCTAGTATTACTCAGAAGGCCTTCATCAAGTTCTTAAAGGCCAATATCATCTGTAGATATGGGTTACCGGAGAGGATTATAACTGACAATGCACCAAACCTTAACGGGGCAGCAGTTAAAGAATTATGTGATCAGTTCAAGATCAAACATCATAATTCTGCACCATATAGGCCACAGATGAATGGTGCAGTTGAGGCGGCCAATAAAAACATTAAGAAGATCATCAGCAAAATGACAGTGACCTATAAGGATTGGCATGAAATGCTTCCATATGCATTACACGGATACCGTACCACAATGCGTACATCAACTGGGGCAACCCCTTACTCTTTAGTTTATGGCATGGAGGCTGTTACTCCAATTAAGGTGGAAATACCATCCCTGAGAATCTTGGCTGAATCAGACCTAGATGAAAGCGAATGGATACGTTCTCGATTTGAACAATTAAATACGATTGAAGAAAAGAGGCTCACAGCAATATGTCATGGGCAGTTATATCAGTCATGAGTGGCAAAGGCCTTTAATAAGAAACTATGACCCAGATGGTTTAAAGTAGGAGACCTAGTCCTCAAGAAGATCCTGCCAAATCAAGAAGATGATAGAGGTAAATGGGCTTTGAATTATGAAGGCCCATATGTTGTTAAGCAGGCTTTCTCTGGAGGGGCATTGATATTGACAAACATGAATGGCCAAGATTTACCAAGACCAATCAATTCAGATGCTGTAAAGAAATACTATGCATGAAAAAAAAAGAGCTCGCTAAGTTGAAAACCCGAAAGGGCGGCTTAGGCAAAAGTTAGAGCAAAAAAAAAACCTCGCTAAGTTGAAAACCTGAAAGGGCGGCTTAGGCAAAAGTTAGAGGAAAAAAAAAAAGAAAACCTCGCTAAGTTGAAAACCCGAAAGGGCGGCTTAGGCAAAAGTTAGAGCAAAAAAAAAAAAGAGAGAACCTCGCTAAGTTGAAAACCCGAAAGGGCGGCTTAGGCAAAAAAAAAAAGCTCGCTAAGTTGAAAACCCGAAAGGGAGGCTTAGGCAAAAGTTAGAGCACAAAAAAAAAACAAAAACCTCGCTAAGTTGAAAACCGGAAAGGGAGGCTTAGGCAAAAGTTAGAGCACAAAAAAAACCAAAACCTCGCTAAGTTGAAAACCCGAAAGGGCGGCTTAGGCAAAAATTAGAGCACAAAATTGGGAGCTGTTAAGTTGAAACCCGAAAGGGCGGATTAAACACATATCAAAGAAGGTTATCAGTCCTAGCCTCATGACTCTCTTTACTTTGTCTATTTGGAAGACTCCGTAATCATTCATCGAAAAGTGCATATCTCTGGCAATTAAGCAAGGCACTATCAAGGGGACTACACGAAACTAAAAGCGAAGGACCTCCTAATAACATCACGTCTACACCAATATATGATCATCATCATGCATCCACTTGAATATTGGAAGATTATTTCTTTTAAATGAATCTTCATCCTTAGTATATCTTTCCCTTCTATTAAATCGCATGTCAAACTTTGTGTCATGATTTGTATAAGGTTAACTCTTTTTAATGAAAGCACAACTTTTGTCTAGATAAACACTCATGTTGATATACATGGTGTCCTCTACTCCCATTTAACTTGTGTAATTTCAGGATCATTAGCGAAGGTCCAACTGGAATTTTTGTTGTGGGGTTAAACAGTTGACAAAGGGACACAACCTAAACTGAGGGTTTTAGGCTGTGGCATCTATGTGAATCTTATTATACACATCTTCATACCTCCAAGACTGCACAAGTAACGGGGTACTAGTTAGACACCTAGACGAAGAAGGAGCAATATCACCTGCCAGGCTATTCTTTAACACCACAATTATTGCACTCATTCTCATTAGCATGTCATCACCTCCATTATCAACATCACCATTAACATCATCATCATCACTACTATCATCATCATCATCATTAGCATTATCATTGTATTCATCATCCTCATTAGGATTCCATCATCACAGTCGTCATCATTATTAGTGTCATCACCTCCATCATGACATCACTATTCTGATATTCCCTTCATTATCATGTGTTAGATATGATTAGTTTTGATGATGTCAAATATAGATATGAAGTGATAAGAGCAAAAAGTTTATATAATGTATTTCTTTGACTAACTACTATATTTAATGTTACATATTTTGTAGATTAGTCAAGCAAAGAATGAAGAAGATTGAATTAATGAAAATGAACAAGGGGAAGAAGAAGGAAGAAATTGAAGATAGTCAAGGAGATGCTTACTTGGGTTATGGAGAATCATTATCAAGAGGAAAATCAAGAAGAAAGATATGGAAGAATGAAGAACTTGGAAGATCTATCAAGAATATCAAGATTCAAGTTGTTAGAAGTGATACTGGAGGTTTCTATGATCAAATGATGGTTGGAATAGGTTAATATGAAGCTAAGATGACTTATATATGAGTTTTGGCACTTCCAGAGGTGTTATGCTCGAGCAAGAGGTGTTTCACTCGAGCACAAGAAGAACTCACTCGAGCACGGAGGATTTCACTCGAGCACGGGATGAACACTCTGTTCTACTCTGTTTTACGTTCAGCCTGAGTGAGGTCTGGTATTTTGGTCATATCTCTCAAACCACACGTTGGATTGACCCGAAACCAGCGGCATATGAAAGAGGACTCACAACACGTAAATTCTGCACCAGGATCACATTGAAAGCAGATCAAATGAAGGAGATATGATTCGTGGAATATGAAACGAAAATCACCGTCATTTTTCAAGACAGGTTCGGTATTTTGCACGTAACTTACAAACTACATATCGGATTGAGACGAGACCAGTTCCAAATGAAAGTAGACTCAAAGAGCTTTCCATGGATAGGTAATTTGCCTAATTTGAATGTATATTCTAAGAGCTATGCCTTCTGGAAGTTGACGCTTGTGCAGTATAGCGAAATATACACTCTTTCGATCATAACTTGCATAATACAAGGAGTTTGGAGCTGATTCTTTTTGCATTGGAATGCATATGGCAAGAGCTTTCTTATGATACATCATTTGAATCAAATGGACAAAATTTTTCTAAAGTGGCCCCACATCACCCACGAGTGCAAAAACTTTCTCTCTGAAAATATTGTGCGAGTGATGTCCAGAAGCAGATGAAACATGAAGAAAATTGCATCACTCAAGCACTAGGATCCATGCTCGAGCATTGGATGATTTCTCACTCGAGCACATGCAAGTTTTGACATGGAAGTGATAACCCGAGAAGAGGCTTGTACGTGAAAGCATGAAACGCACTCGAGCATGACTGGTTGTGCTCGAGTGATTCGAGAATTCACTCGAGCAGATGCGAGTGAAGTGCACCGAGTGCTTGCCCGAGAGGAAGTCAAAACGTGAAATTATCAACTGCACTCGAGTGAACCATATTGCACTCGAAGTGAGGTCCTGACAGAATGCAGAAACGAAACAGAGCCTCATAGCCATCAATCCAAATGTGGTCAAACGTTATACAATCATTATGTTTTCACTTGTTATTGTTTCTAAACATTAACTAACATATATTTCAAGTGTAAAATAGGAGATTAAATATTTGGATTGCATCTTCAAGAACGGAGGTCACGTACGGAAATATCATCACTCAACGAACAATCCGAATATGGTTACATGTTATTGAATCATTGTGTTCTCACTTGTTATTGTTTCTAAATGATAGCTAACATTTATTTCAAGTGAGAAACAGGATATTAAACGTTCGGATTGCAGATTCAAATAAAAGTCAACTACGGTGAACTTCATCATTACACACCGAATGGCGGCTACCAACCACGACAAGTAATTGACCCACCATGAGAGATTGTCTGAAACACAAAACGCTCCACAACGTGATGTACAGCTCAAAATGAATCTTCTTGTTGTTCAACGAGACGCTCCACTTTGTTCCACAACGGACAGTAGCTTGTTTTTCAAATATGCTCAAACGTTCAAATGAAGCAACGGGACTCCAACAGACGAATGCTCACAACGGTCATCATCTTCATCAACTATAAATGAGAAAGCATTCAACATCGATGGGTGACAAAAAAAAAGACAGAGAAAACTGAGCAACGACACCAACATGCGAATAACATGAATTCTCTGCTTCTACCCAAACACTCTCTGTTTTCCAGTTTCTGTATTACTTATCATTGAGAGAGTGATTATTTGTATTGTACTTCAGTGAGATTATATCCACTCTGTGAGAGAGTCTGTAAACACCTTCAACTATATTTCTGAGTTGATCTCAAGGTAGAGGGACCTTGAGAGGGTTGATTTTCTTACGGGGAAGCAGTAGAGAGAATTGCCGTAAGACATTCTGCTCGTAAGACTTACAAGGTGCAAGCAGTAGAGAACGTTGCTGCTCATAAGACTTACAGGGGTGTAAGCAGGAGAGAACATTGCTGCTCGTAGACTTGCATGAGTAAGCAGGAGAGGAAGATCTTCGGGATTGCTCTGCTCGTAAGACTTGCCGTAAGGGGGAGTTTTTCAGTGAGAGATTTGTAAAAGGTTTCACAAGTACCCGGCTAAACTTGTGGGATTGTAAAGGCTTTTCTTGTGCCCGGATTAAACAAGAAGATAGTGGATTTGAAAATCTCAGGAGGAGCCTGGGGACTGGACGTAGGCCATCACATATTGGACCGAACCAGGATAAATCACAGTTTGAATATTCTCTTCCCTAAACTCTTATATTTCCAGCATATATTATTTAACATAACTTTTGATTTATAAACCTTCATACTTACCACTTTCGTTAAGATACGAAAAGATTTCTAAAGTTCTTAAGTTTTTATTATACACCCAATTCACCCCCCCTCTTGGGTGATAGCCGGTTCTAACATCATGGCCATTATCATCCTCTTCATCATCATCGTTGTCATCATCACTGTCATCATTATTATCAATGTCATCATCTTCATAAGCACTACTCCAAGGGGAATCACATGTTCATAGCACCCTTTTCAAAGCCCTATACCGGCAGGCACCCCTAAAAGCCCAGTAACGGCTGGCACCCTTTCAAAGCCCTGTACCTGCAGGCACCCCCAAAGCCCAGTAATGGCTGGCACCCTTTCAAAGCCCTGTACCGGCAGGCACCCCCAAAGCCTAGTAACGGCTGGCACCCTTTCAAAGCCCTGTACCGGCAGGCACCCCTAAAGCCCAGTAACGGCTGGCACCCTTTCAAAGCCCTGTACCGGCAGGCACCCCTAAAGCCCAGTAATAGCTCGCACCCTTTCAAAGCCATGTACCGGCAGGCACCCGCAAAGCCCAGTAACGGCTGGCACCCTTTCAAAGCCTTGTACCGGCAAGCACCCTCAAAGCCCAGTAACGGTTGACACCCTTTCAAAGCCCTGTACCGGCAAGCACCCTCAAAGCCCAGTAACGGCTGGCACCTTTCAAAGCCCTGTACCGGCAGGCACCCTCAAAGCCCAGTAACGGCTAGCATAATTCTTTTAAAGCCCAATAACGCTTGGCATAATTCTTTTAAAGCCCTGTTCCGGCAGGCACTATTCTTTCAAAGCCCTGTACCAACAGGCACCCACAAAGCCCAGTAACGGCTGGCACAATTCTTTTAAAGCCCTGTACCGGCAGACACTATTCTTTCAAAGTCCTGTACCAACAGGCACCCTCAAAGCCCAGTAACGACTGGAACAATTCTTTTAAAGCCCTGTAACGGTAGGCACTATTCTTTCAAAGCCCTGTATCAGCAGGCACTCTCAAAGCCCAGTATCGGCTGACACAATTCTTTTACGCCCCACCAAAGTCCTATGCTACTAGGCGCTTCACTTCCATTCCAGGTAATCATCTATCTTCACTTGCGTTCTTCTCCCCTATGAACCAAGTAAAGAGGGGCATGGACATTGTATTTTGTCCAAACCCTCTTTGGTTCCAAGGGGGCACCTTATTCTCTGGCCGGACAAAATACGTGTTCTTATCTTTACTTGCTTCATAGACGAGAATCTCACTTTTCTCAGCTACGAAACAAGTAAAGAGGGGCAACTGTAAACACCCTATTTTGTCCGGGCCCCACTAAAAAAAATACAAAAAAATTTATAATGATTGGTGTCCAAATTGGCAATCATCATTGAAAGAAAAAATAAAAAAAATGAAAATAAGAAAAAAGAAGGAAATTCTCCTATTGATGATGATCAGTGTCTAAATAGGCAACCATCATTGAAAAGGGAAAAAAAAGAAAATTAAAATAAATCCCCTCATTGATATGATTGGCATTGTTATTCATTAAAGGAAAATAATAAATAAAAAATGAAAAATAAAAAATAAAAAAATCTCATTTATGTTGATAGGTTTAAATTAGGAAGTTACTTGTGGGGAGAATAATGAAAAAAGTTTAAAAAACGAAAAAATCTCCACTAATGGTAATTAGGTCAAGTTAGGAAGTTTTATCAATAGAAAATACAAAAAATAATTAAAAAAAAAACGAAAATTAAAAAAAAAAAGGAGCATTTATGAAGAAAACCCTACCTTGAGACTATAAATAGGAGTGTAAGGGTTGAAGCAAAGGGGACAAGAATTTTGGGAGAGCAAGGAGATAAGGTCTGTGGTTGAGTTTTCATCCTTTTCTTTGATTTCACTTTTACATCTCGTTTTTTTTTCTCTCTCATCTAATATCCCTTGGTTCATGCTTACCTCATCATTCATGCACTATGACTTTATCCAATATGCATTACATTGCTTTACTTTGTATTATGATGTTGCTGGATGTGTTTTAGCTCATTGTGGTCTTGTGGATTTGCATTTTATTGTCCAACTGAATTATCTCATACATAGACAAAAGGTATGTGCTGTCTTATTTTCTTATGATATTAGGTGTTATGCTTAATAAATATAGATAATATAATTGTACTTGCCTCCTGTTTATTATGTGGTTCTATCACCCTATCTCTTATTGTAGCGGGTTCAAAAAATAAAAGGTACCCATAAATCTCCTCACTTTTGACTTCTTTTTTGTTTAACTTGTGCTACTTTTTTTTTTCTTAATCCCTTTCTTAGGTCCTCTTTCAAAAAAAAAAAAGAAAAAAAATATTTTGACACATTTTGATAAATGAAAATAAAATGGAAAAACTCTTTTTTTACAAGAAAATAAAAAAAACGTTTTTTAAAAAAAAATAATAAAAAATACAAACCAAATAAAAAAAAATATTTTTCTCAAATAAATTAAATAGACATTTTTTCTAAAAAAACACAAACAAAGTGACATGCATTTTTACCCCCTGAACTACGTGGGCTTTGATCCCTCTAAAGGGTACGTAGGCCCTAGGTTTTCATCCTAGGTCAAGTCCAATTTTGTAAATAAATATATATTTTTTCTTATTTTCTTATTGTAAATAAATGTTTTTTTTAAATAAGTATATTTTTTCTTATTGTAAATAAGTGTTCTTTTTTTTTTTCCCTCTTCTTTTGCTTTCATTTTATTTAGTTTTGTAAATATTTTTTTTATTTGGATAATTATAATAAAGTTAAAGGCCATTTCTATTTTTAAATAATTAACTTAGGGTAACCATTCTTATGAATGAGTGTTGTGGGGTGCCTAACACCTTCCCCACACACAAACGACTCCCGAACCCTAAATGGTTTTTGTAGACCAGTTTCTATTTTTAGAAAGGTTTCCAAAATTATCCTTTTTCAAAAATTTTGGTTTCGGCTCCATGTTTTTCCAAATTCCATCGCTACAGTGCTTTTTTATTTATTTTTTTTATTGAACATAGTGCTTTTGAATGGCTACCTCATGAACCTCTCAAATAAACCCCAAGTTGATGCCAAATATTCAACCCGCTACAGCTGGAACAATTGGAATGCCAAATTTGGGTCTTATAAAAGAGTTATTGAGCACAAAGCAATAATAATTAATTTCATACCCTATCAAGTACACTTGATATTTCTCGATTACTTTTTTAGCAGTCTTCTTCTAATAATATAAATAAATAAATAAATAAATAAATAAATAAATAAAATAATTCTACAGTTTTTTTAATTAGACATATGTATCCTCCTATTGAATACACAATCAGGCACTAAATGTGAGAAGGAAGTTGACCTCAACAAACATATACAAAGATGGAAAAAGGCTCGCAGCATTTTCAAGCTCTGCTTCTACAGTTTTGGGAAAGGAATATATGAGAGGCAATTTCAAAAGGGCCGATAATATTAACCAAATTTGGTGTTTAGTCAAAAATAAATTTTTTTAAAAAATAAAAAATAAGACAAATCCAGGGAAACAAACTTGGACATTATTTTGAAATTAAAAAAATTAATCTATTTAGGGAAAAATCAAGAGTTCATTTGTGTGTGGGTGTGTTGAATTTAAAATTTCAATTGGCATTATTTGGAACAACCATTATGTGTGCTGATACGGAAGGCCCTCCATTCGGCAAATGATTTGTCTCTTTTGGAACAACCTCCTGATTTTTGTTCGATCCAAATGTTAGCTGACCTCAGCTAAGATTTTGGGTCTAGCTCGTATTTTTCTGTACTTATGTCCAATGTAATAGCCCGTAATAGCCTCAAGAGTTTTCTCTCTTGTCACTTCAATTCAAAAAAAAAATTTCAATTGGCAAAAGACAATATGACCTTCAATGAATAAAAATTCATAATTACTATAAAGAATATTATGTAATTAAATTAACTTTTAATGGACTCTATGAGAAAAATAAACAACACAATATCATATAAAACTTCTAATTTGTTAGAACTCAACTTCATTTTTTATTTTTGGATACTTCATATTATTCTTACGCAGTTCAAAAACATGATATAATGGGGTTGGATGTAGTGATCAGTAGGAGGGTCCGATCAGGGGCCCAAAAATTATTCACATGTTCAATAGAACATACGGCGCACTCACTTGATGGACCACAAATAATTTTTAGGGTTTCACTTTCACATATATCACTTAATTCAAAGATAAAAAAAGTATTTATAATACATATTGCAAATATACATATAATACAACTTATGTGATCATAATTTGTTGATATAGTACAAAGGGAAAAAAATCCATATTTGCATAAATTTATTTTTTAGTTAAATGACATGAATTGGATTTACTGAAAATAATTTTTAATTAATATATGATACAAAAATTTAAGTTAACACTACTCATTTAATGTTGTTTAATAATTAGTTTTCGTCGTACTTCTTTAGTTTGAAATTTTTTGAAGGCTTTATATTTCAATTGATAAGATATTTTGTGAAATATTAGAAATAATTAATGTATTTATTTTGTAAATATCATTGAAAAATTAAAAATTTCTTGAGTCCCATTAGTTTGGTTGATATTTTTTATGAGGAGGGACTATATTTAATGAATAGTCCATTTAAAAGGCAAATTGGTTAAAAGTTATCTGAAAATTTCATTACTCTTGAGCACATGATAAAATTTTATATAGAGAAAGTACTTTTACTAAAAATTTTATATTGCGATCTTTATAATCAATAAAATTTCAAATCATATAATTTTTAGCCAATTTTCTCTATATTTAAAAAGACTGAAATGTTTGAGGCTCACTGATTGTAACAACCCAAATTTTATTCACAAAAAATATATTTTAATTATTTAAATAATTCAATAAAATGGTGAATATTTATGAATTTGAATCTTGTGAATTTTGAAATATTTATATTTATAGGGAAATAGGAAAATTAATTCAAAAATTGAATTGAATTACAAAGGGGATAGCCAAATCATAATTTTGCCAATTTAGCCCAAGATTAATTATTTTCCAATTAATTGGAGTTAATTTCAATTAATCAAGGAAAATAAAAGAAAATGCATAATGGGATTATTCTTGATGGAATAAATCAAGAATTGGGAAATTAAGGGGGATTATACATAAAATCAATTATGTCAATTGTGGAATTGAGCAAAACAATTTTTCTCTTCCCCCCTCTCATTATTTTCGTCCATGCATGAAAGAAAAAGAAAAAAAATGTTTAATACATGATCACATGCCACAAGAAGAAGGAAATAATAACCAAAATTGAGTGTACACAACATGGAATGATGATGTAGTGCATGATGGAGAAGCTTGAGTGAAGGAATGAGAAACATAATTGCATAGTGGAGTGCACATTTTGACTTAGTTGGAAGAAGGATGGATTAGTTGGAGCAAAGGGGGGAGACGGTTTTTTAAGAACCAAACAAGGGAAGGAAATTGGTTCTCACTTAAGCGGAAGCTAATGGAAAAAATGAAGGGAGGAGAAATTGTGACAAGTGTCACATTAAGAACCCTTGATTAAATCAATGGCTTGGGAGAAGGAAGACTAAAATAATAAAACACTTACTCCCTCTTCTTTCATGCACACATTCGGCCAAGACAAAGAGAAAAGAGAGAGAGAGTGAGCTTGGGAGTTCTTGGTGATTTAGAGAGCAAGAGGAAGCAAGAGCTAAGGTAAGAGCTTGTTTTCAAGTGAATAAGCTTCCTATATTATGTAGTTCATTCCCTAATCTTTTGTTCTTCATGGGAATCATGGTTTAGCAAGCTATTCTTCAAGGTTGAGGAGAGAGAGAGAGGACGTCCTAGAGAAAGAAACACCAAGGATGAAGAGGTAATCTCCAAAACCTCAACTTCTTAGTGTATTAAAGTTGTTTTTTTTGGTAATTATTGTTTGGTTTTGTGATTTTTGGGTTAAGTTGTAAAATTAAAAAAGTCATAACCCTAAGGGGTTATGCTGCCCAAAATCCTTTAAATCATGGTTAAGAAGTGTTTAAGTAAATTAATTAAGTATTAGAAGTGGAAAAGTACAAGTTTTGAGAGCTAAAACACAAAACCTCATTTTTTTCCCCACTTTTCCCTAATAATTTCGGCTAGAACCAGAAATGGTAGTAGGAGTTGGATTTTCATGAAAAAAAATGGTTCCATTGGATTCAGTGGGCAAAAATAGGTGGGGTTACAGTTGGGCACTTTTTCGGTAAAGTTCGAAAAAGCATAATTACGAAAACGCTACTGAAATCCCTAAATAAGGGCTGTCAAGGGTATTTTGTAATTTGAAACTGAATTCGGTGATTTCAAACTCGGAAATGGATTCCTTGAGCAAAAATAAGTCAGAATAGCTTTGGTCAAAATTTTGAGAAAACGTGCTATTAGAGCTGGTAATATGGGTTGAGACCGTGGGCTAAACCCATATGGTCCCAACCCATGACGGGTTGGGTTCTGAAAATCTAAGATCATTTGGGAGCGGTTCTTTTAAGCCCGAACCCATATGGTTCCAACCCGTGACGGGTTGGACCACCAGGTTGGCAGGCCGGCCCATATTTTTTTTTAATATAAACTAAGAGCAAGAGCCAAGAGGTAAGATATATAAACATGGAAGTTTTGAATTATTGAAAGACTAACTTTGCTCATTTTCCTTGTCTTTCAAAGATGGAGTCTGATGTTTTAAGCATTTCAATAACTATAGTGGCTAGTGAATCATCTTTCAGTATTGGTTCATGAGTTCTCACAGAGTATAGAAGTTTTCTTCTTCCTGATAATGTTCAAGCTCTTATCTGTACGCATAATTGGATGTTTGGTTTCCTAGCGGAAGATGTTATTGATGATGGTAATATAATTATATTTGCTCATTTATTTTATTGTCATTTACTCATTTATTTAAAAATTAGCATAATATTATCTTTCACTTTATTTTATTATTTGTAGTAGTGGCGGCTTTACATGTGCAAAAGCAAAGTGATCAAGCTTAAGATACGGCTTCACATTATGCTTCAAATTGAATCACCTTTAATATTAACTAATTATTGATTATTGATGAGTTATACTAATGGCTTGTGGATTTATATTTATTTTATTATATGTGAATTTGTGATGAATGTTTAATTTGTAATGTATTTTTAATATTGTTATGGTTTAGGTGTGTAGGAAAAAAAATCTTAGCATATTGTTAAAAAAAAATTGAAAAAAAAATGGGTTGGCCCACCCAACCCACCAACCCAGCGGTTATGGGTTGGGTTGGCTAAATGCCAACCCATATTGATGCGGTTCTTTTGAGCCCGAACCCATTTGATCCCAACCCATGAGGGTTAGCCCGAACCCACCGGGCCGGACCATATTACCACCTCTACATGCTATCGGCCCGGGTAAGGCAGGGCCTGGCCGGGGTCCCAGGGGCATTTTAATAAATTTTCACCATAGATTAATATAACCACAAGAAATACTATGGAAGATTATAAAATGATACTTGGATAGGTTATGACCTATTTCTGGTACATTTAATATTTTAGAACCGATTCGAAAGCCGGAATGACACGCGTTACGAGACACACCAGAAAAATGGATTATAAAGCTTTGAGGTAGGGGCATTATCCTTCATACATTATGCCATAGTTATATGATTGTGTGGATGCCATTGTTTGTAAATACACTTTATTAATTAACATGAATTGCCTAGAGAGAGGCTGTTAATGCTAGTGTACACTTACACTGGGAGTTGACAGAAGTCCAACCGGTGTAGATTGTGGGGCTGGGCCCTACTTATATATATATGACGATGATGTGTTTATATTGTTCATTAATTTATGCATACCTTGGCGCATATCATATTTACTTTTTGCATTCTCTATGAACGATATCATGTCTCTATGGGGATTCGTAAGAATCTCACCCTATTTTTAAACAAATACCTCAACGGGTACCAGTAGGGCAAAGGGCAAGGACATTGACGTCAGAAAGTGAGCGGCATTCTCTATGAACGATATCATGTCTCTATGGGGATTCGTAAGAATCTCACCCTATTTTTAAACAAATACCTCAACGGGTACCAGTAGGGCAAAGGGCAAGGACATTGACGTCAGAAAGTGAGCGGCACGTGTCTCAAGGAGAGGTCAAGAACTTGTTTATAATGTAGTCTATGTTTTGATATTTTGAAGAAATTTATAAATATTAAATTTTCGCCGTATTTTTCTGTTTTTCGTCGACGAACAATATCTGTATTGTAAACGAATATTTTTATCAGTATAATTATACTTTTCTGTATACCCATTGAATTCTATCTTTATTACTCTTCGATTATCGAAATGAAAACGGGTATTGATATTGATTACATTGATTTGCAAGTATTTCCCACCCTATAAAGGAGAGAGAAAACACAAGTTTAAATCTTGAAAAATATACTTGTTGAAAGGATTTTAGTCTTAACACTTCTTGCCCTACACAAATTAGGTTCAAGTGTAAAATAGCTCGGGATACTCCAAGTTCATAAAAAAAAAAAAAAAGATTTATAATAGTTCAAATAAAAAATGGGGGATTACATTTTTTTCCCGAAAGTAAGAGGACATTCTCTTTCTTTTCTAGTTCTAGTGTGCCAGTGCCACAATTAATCCAAATTGATCACTCTGATTCATTTCAATTGTGAATTTAGCTCCAAAATGCAATTCAATTGAGACATTATGAGGAAGAAGCAATCTTCTCCATATTTGGGTCACTGCATTGCTAAAATTTCTGCAATTTATTGCCAACTCACTTAACAGAAACACCAAGAAATTAAAATACACTCATCGTGATTTTGTCACAAAGTTTGCGGATCAAAAAGCAAAGATTCTTACACTGTTGATAACAAACTAGTATGAACTGGAGAAAATCTTCAAAACACAACCAAAAGTTATGTCTAATCCAATCCTGCAAGTAATGAAATGTTTGGTATACAGAAATGCTACCACCATACTAAATAAATTCTATTCTCATTTTACACACACTATACTCATTCGTAAACCCCAGAGAACTTCATTCTTTTTGTGTCTTCTTCCTTCACTGTTTTGATCTGTGAGTATGATCCTTCTGGGTAGGCACCAACGACCCTGCAACTTCACGACTTTGACCTAATTGCTGGTAAAACTGAGCCAAGGCTTCCGATGATAAAACCCTAATATTACCATCCTGTGACAGACCCAGTTCTAAACCCGGAGCTTGCTGCTCTGGTGGTGGTGGTGCTGCTGCTTCCATGAAACCTGATGAGTTCATTCGACCAAATTCAAACCCAGAACTTGAACTCAAACAACCAAAGTTTTGTACAATCCCAGGACTGATTCCAGTTATAGTTTGCCAAACACCATTAATGACTGGGGGTGTTCTTCCCGAATTCCCATTGATTTTCGTCCAGCTTGGCCCTAAAGATTCCACCTTTGTATGCAAACCACTTGAAACAGAGCTTCTCTTATCAGAAACAGAGGACCCTGCTTCTGCTAGATCGGAAGCCGGGATTGTGCCGCTCCCCGTGGCCTCGACGATGGAGGGTTCTGCTTGTTGAAGAAGCCACTGAATCGTCTCGCCGTCGGACTTGTGACCCAGTTCCCTGGTTAACTGAAAAACCCTAGCGGCGCACAGAGCGGGCATCCTTATTCTTCTTCCTCTGCCATTAACCTTTTTGTGGCGGTCCTTTCTGGGAGCTTTCTTTGTTACTGCTAATCCTAACTGTTTCTGATCGTTTTCTTGGTTCGCGATCATAATCTGGAAATCCTTGATTTCTACTAGTTTGGGATCTGTCATTGTTATCAGAGAACGCCCTGTTTGTTTGTTTGTGTTTTTTGGATGATGATGGTGTTGTAATGGAGGCTCCTTGATTGGGGAAGTAGGTGGGGGTGTGCTCAAAACACCTGGACTTGAAGGGATGACTTTTTTTTTTAAAAAAATAATTTTCTTTTTTCCACAGCTTTGTGCCAATAGAGTAGCTTCACGTGCCAAACAAATTAAATTTAAAATAATTAAAGTATACGCGATTTGATTCTACCATGCTCTCTTTGTCAAAATGGGGAAAAAGGACAAGCAGACAACATTTTCACAGCTATAGGAAGGATTCAGAGATAATCTTGGAGACTATATGGTAGTTTGGGATAGTTTGTTTTTGACTGAGTCCTTATAAATCGTGTTTTATGTCATACGAGGTAAGTATATGAGAGGAGTTTTATCTCGACTTATGTAATAAATGCTTATTTTCCAAAAATAAGATATTCCAAATACCCACTATATGTGACAAGCGATTATTGATTGTAGTGTTTTCAAGTTTAGAGGAAATTTTGCCACTAGGACTTCTTTAAACTTCTCAAATTAATTACGCACTAAAGGATTTTATAATCTTTTCTTTCTTGACCAGTCAGAATTAAATGAGATTGTGATTTTTCATTTATTTGAAAATATTTACGCATCATAAGATAGGTAATTAAAATATTAACAATTTAAGTTCAATGGTATCATAATTGATTCAGATTGAGATTATTTCCTAAAATTTACTAATGATCCAAATATTTTCTAATAAATTCAAAATAGTCTAAAATCATTACCAAAATAAATGAATAGGTTGGGAAAAATTATACGAAAATCATGGGTTATCAATTCTACTATGTTCTCTTAGTCAAAATGAGGAAAAAGGACAAGAAGACGACATTTTCTTTTTTGTTTTTTTTTTTGAAATAGTAAGACCAGCTCAGAATTGGGATAGAAGCACTAGAGACTTTAAATAATATAGGCCCAAGTCAATGGAAGAAACCCAAATGTCAGCCTAGATCTACCAACATTTGAGCTGAACAAAAATCTGGGGGTATATGAAGAATCTCCAACTCCCTGTTCGCCACATGGGCTACTCTAGCTAACATATCCGCACAACACAAGGCCTCTCTATGAGAATGAGTAATCTAGATATCCCAATCTGAAAGCAGTAAAGCTCTAACCTCTGCAATGTGAAGATGACATTTTCACAACTATGGGAATGATCAATAGCTTGTTTGATATGAGGGATTTGACTGGGAGGGGAAATTTTTATGAGTTAGATTTAAGAAAATTGAAGAAATGGGTTATAAAATTTTAATAAAGAGATGATATAAATTAAAAGGTAAGAAAAATTAATAAAAAAATTTTAAACCCACTTATCTCATTTTTTTTAAGTCCAATTCAAAAAAAAAAAAAAATTCTTCCACTCATTTTCCCTCCTCTCCTCTCATACCAATCAAGCCCTAACAGATCATCTTGGAGACTAAATGTAACAAGCGATTAGTGATTGGAGTGTTATTTGAAGTTTGGGTAAAGGTGCATCCAGCACCCCAAACTATTTTTGGAGGTGCAATCAGCACCCTAAAGTATTTAAGGGTGCAATCAGCACCCTAAACTATTTTTTGGGGTGCAATCAGCACCCTAGAGTATTTAAAGGTGCAATCAGCACCCTAAACTATTTTTGGAGGTGCAATCAGTACCCTAATGTATCAAAATGGAACAATTACTCTCTTTCACTAACAGAATACTAACTCCGTTTGCTAAAGTTCAAATTTTTGGAGGTGCAATTGCTCTATTTTTACTACATTAGAGGCAAAATTGCAGCCTTAAATACTGAAAGAAAATAGTATGTTAGCAAACGGAGTTAGTATTCTGTTAGTGAAAGGGTATAATTGTTCCATTTATAATACATTAGGGTACTGATTGCATCTCCAAAAATAGTTTAGGGTGCTGATTGCACCATTAAATACTCTAGGGTGCTGATTGCACCTCAAAAAAATAGTTTAGGGTGCTGATTGCACCCCAAAAATAGTTTAGGGTGCTGATTGCACCCTTAAATACTTTAGGGTGTTGATTGCACCTCCAAAAATAGTTCGGGGTGCTGGATGCACCTTTACCCTTGAAGTTTAGAAGAAACTGGTTCTAGGGCATCATTTTCCTTCCCTCCTAATTTGTGGCAATGGAATATAATTACTTGATTCTAAATGTAGGAGTTTAATAACTAATTTACCTACATTAAAGTAATTAATTAAGTATATTATTTGCAAGATGTGTATTACATTTCCTCAAATACCCCTAATCATTTCCATTAACATTATCGTTAATATACAAAAAATACCCATAAACTTATACCCAATAAACAAAAATATTTATAAATTTTTCTCATGTGTAAAAATACCTATGAACTTTAAAATTCGAACAAAAATGAGCTAACCGTTAAAACTACTTGGCATCAGTTTCTTTTTGTAAAAGAAAATAGTGGATCCCGCTAGAAAAAGTAGCAGAGGTGTTTTTACCCGTTGTGTCAATTTTGCTCCAATTTTTTAGGTTCATGAGTATTTTGAACATTATGTATAAATTCATGGGTATTTTTACATCTTAATCCTTAAAAGTGAAAATCTCCACATTGATGAAAATTCTAGTATTTGATATGTACAATCAATAAGGATAGTTAAGAAAAAATTATAAATTCAACCAACAAAATATTTTGAGATATTACATTTATAATCATAACAAACCCCAACTAGTTTTATCACTCATAAATCTTATTTTTATTTTTTTTTTAAATTATAAGAAGTATTCCTCTAATTCTATTTATAAGTCATTTTCAAAGTGTTACGCTAGAATTTAAAAAAAAAAATTTTAAACTCCATTAATTCTATCTTAAAATTTAATAACTTCCAATTTGATCTTATATATGCTCCATTCCAAAAATACACCATCTATAAAATAATAAATGAAGAATGAAATTATATATTCATGTAAAAAATTTAATGACATGACTTTATAAATAAGAAAAAAATACAGAAAAATACATTTTGATCTGTAGGAGGGTCTAAATGAATTGATTTGAAATTTTGATACGTTGACAAATGTTGGGAAATGACATTTTCGCCATAAAACTTGTCGGCCATTGAAGCTCTGGTGTAGGTGACCACTGCCTTTTGTGAATCACCGTAGCTCCAGTAGCATAATATTTTTGTAAAATTTCTAAAGCAAAAGTAGTTAATAGCGAAACTAAAATAGTAAATAAAGCCATGATGCCAAACATTTCCTAATAACTTTGGCTTGTTATCGGTAAAGTTCCTAATATATTTTTTGAATTTATGAAACAAGAGTAGTTAAAAGCAAAAATAAAGTAGAATATAGTGAGACCAAATTTATAAAGAAGGTACTTATTATTGATTATTTGCTAATAACTACTTTTATTTTAATATTTACTACTTTCACTTTTAACTACTCTTGTTATGGAAATAAAAAAATGTATTTGGAACTCTGCCAACGGCCAACTAAAGGAGTCAATAACAAAACCAGAATAGTGAAACAAAAATAGTTATTAGGAAATGTTCAATATCAAGTACCCTATTTGCTACATTTGTTTTATTATTAACTACTTTTGTTTAAAAAATTTAAAAAATATATATATATTAGGCTTCGAGAGCTGCGGTGACTAGCAGTGGTCACGGGTGTTAGAGCTTTGGCCGGTGAGGAGTATTAAAAAAATAAAAGTGAAAGGTAATTAATGCCTCTTGGCAACATTTTATAATTCCAAATAAGTTCACCCTACTTTACAAATAAATTAACACCTAAGGTTAAACCCAACCTCATGCTAATAAGAATGACTGGAATCTAGACTTCTTTTTTCATTTGATATTTACGTAAAATAAAAACAGTGCGGCTTTTTTTTTTTTTGGGAAAAAGACAAAAAAGAATTTTAAAATTGTAAAATTCTAAATTAGATATTTCCTAAAAAAATGAGTTGTCAATTGCTTATTAAATTTCATCATTCCCTCATCAACTCTTGGTAACAAATTTGATTTAGGATTTTACAATTTCAAATTCTTTTTCTTGTTATAAATAAAGAGAAAGATAGCAAAGAATATGAGAGGAGGATGATAAAGTAATTCTTATTTACTATTCATGGTCTGTACAATATATAACATATGTCTCTTATTTATAGGCATAACCCTATAATTTATGATAAAAGAGATTACATAATCATAGGAAAATAATGGGGAGAAATAATAGGAAGATGAGAGAAATAATAGAGAGATAGACATCCATTTCAACATATTATTTATAACACTTCCCCTAGGATGTCCATGACTAAATATTTGCCTAAAAAGAAAACTTTAACTAAGAAAAATCCAGTGGAATAAAAATTTAGTAGAAGAAAAAGAGAACATTGTTTAGTGATACACTTAATAGTGTTGCCTCATTAAAAACCTTGTTAGGAATCCAGTGGGAAAAACTATAGACAAGGGAAAAAAGTACATCGTGTATCAACTTCCCCTCTTGACAACATCAGTTGATATCTCTGAGTCTGCGAAATTCGATACCATGAATGAACTTTTCAAAAATTGCTCCAGGAAGTTACTAATGTCTTTTGACAATATCAATTGATATTTCTGTGCTACCACTTGTAAATAAATACCTTTTTTTTTTTTTTGCCTTCGTAAATAAATACCTTGTTGATGATATACCATCATGTGAATGAAACAAAAAAAAAACTAGTATTTGCATAACCAAAAAGTTTATGCTTGGGCTCATTTGAGTATGATAACCCCATATCCATTGTGCCTCTTATAACACCTCAAATTTTATATTCACCAAAAATATATTGTAATTAATTGAGAAATTCAATAAAATGGTGAATATTCATGAAATTTGGATCTTATGAATTTTGAAATATTCACATTCATGAGGAAATGGACAAATTAATTCAAGAAAGGAATTAAATTGCAAAGGTGATAGCAAAATCATAATTTTGCCATTTTTGCCCAAGATTAATTATTTTCCAATTAATTGGAGTTAATTTCAATTAATCAAGGAAAATAAAGAAAAATGTATAAATTAAATATTCTTGAAGGAATAAATCAAGAATTGTAAAATTAGAAAGACTTGGGCATAAATCAATTAAGGAAATTATGAAAATATTGAAATCATTTTTCTTCCCTTCTCTTTCCAAAATTTCGCCTAGCATAAGGTGTATGGAGGGAAAATTGATTAATGAAATCTAATATGCTAAGTGCCATTATCATATGAAGAGAAGATTAAATTCCAAGAGCATGTGTCAAAATGTTACATGATGATGGTAATGATGACAAAGGTGGAGCATATATTACATGAAGGTATGGTGAAGTGCATGATGGTAAGCTAGAGTGAAGGAATGGGTGAACTTGATTTCTTGGTAGAGTAGGGAGTTTGATTTAGTTGGGAGAACACTTTGTTGGTTAGAGAAGAGAGGGAACACGTTTTTTTCAAGCTAACCAAGAGAAGAAAAGCTAGTTCAATGCTAATGGGAAATCAAAGGGAGTAAGTATGACATAAACTTGAAGAAAGGAGGATTGTGACAAGTGTCACATTATGGTCCATTGATTAAATCAATGGTGTAGAATTAAAGGAGGAAATGTATGAAGCATTTCTCTTCCCTTCCCTTCATACATTTCGATCACACTAAAGGAAAGAAGAGAGAGAGAGAGAGAGAGAGAGCTTGGAGAAACTTTGAAGAGTTAGAGAGAAGGAAGAAGAAGAAAATCAAGGTAAGTGTTGTTTCTTAAGATTTTCCTTGTGATCTTACATGAAACTAACTCTAAACTCTTCTTCTTCAATGGAATCCATGTGTTAGAAGACACATTTTGAGCTCAAGAAGAAGAGAGAGAGGGTGCATAGGGAGAGAAGTACCAAGAAGCCTAAGAGGTAACTCCACCAAACTTGAATCTATACTTGTATGAAGTTGGTTTTAAAGTTTATTGTTAGTTTGGTGATTTTTGGTTGAGTTAAAAAATTGGAAAAGCCATAACCCTAAGGGGTTATGCTGCCCAAATTTCTTTGAATCATGGTTAAGATGTACTTAAATAAGTTAATAAGGGATTAGAAGTGAAAAAGTACAAGTTTTGGAAGCTAAAACACAAAACTCCAATTTTTCCATTTTTCTTGAATATTTCAGCCAGCACTGTTTCAGGGGGTAGGAGCTGGATTTTTATGAAATAAATGGTTCCATTGGATGCAGTGGGAAAAAATAGATGCGGTTATAATTGGTTACTTTTTTGGAAAAGGCCGAAAAAGTATAATTACGAAAACGCCCCTGAAATCCCTAAACCGGGGTTGTCAAGGGTATTTTCATAATTTGATAGTGAATTTGATGATTTTGAGCCTGGAAATGGATTCCTTGGGTGAAAATACGTCAGGATAGCCCTAGTCAAAATTTTGGGAAAACGTGCCATCGAGCCGGGTACAATGGGGCTGGGCCGGGGTCACGGGGGCATTTTGGTAAATCTTCACTATAGACTAATATAACCACAAGAAACACTATGGAAGAGTCTAAAATGATACTAGGATAGGTTATGACCTATTTGTTGTACATTTAATATTTTAGGACCAAGTCGAAGGCCGGACACAACACGTTTTACGAGGCACATTTAAAAAGGGGTTCATAAAGCTTTGAGGTAGGAACATTATCCTTCATACATCATGCCATAGTTATATGCTTGTGTGGATACTAATGTTTGTAAATGCACTTTTTTAATTAACATGAATTGCCTAAAGAGAAGCAGTTAGTACCGGTGTGCACTTACACTAGGAGTTGGCGGAAGATCAACCAGTGTAGATCATGGGGCTGTGCTCTACTCATGTATACATAACGATGATGTGTTTATATTGTTTATTAATTGATGCATACCTTGGCGCATGTCATATTTACTTTTCACATTTTCTATGAATGATAGCATGTTTCTAATAGGATTCTTCGGAATCTCACCCTTTTTTTAAATAAACATCTTAGTGGGTGCTAGTGGGTCAAAGAGCAAAGGCGTAGACGTCGGGAAGTGATTGGCATGTGTCGCGAGGCAAGGACATAATCTTGGTTATAATTAGTTTATGTTTAGATATTTTGGAGAATTATTAAATATCAAGTTTCCATTACATTTTCTGCATTTCATTGACGAACGACGTGGGATTGTAAACGAATATTTTTATCAGTATAACTATACTTTTCTGTATACCCATTGAATTACATCTTTATTACTCTTCGATTATCGAAATGGAAACGGGTGTTGATACCTCTAAGATAACAAAGTATGTGTTTAACTTCATTCCAATGTCTTCGTGTTGGTAAAGAACCTTATCTTGCTAATAAATTCACAGCAAATGATATGTTGGGTTCAGTGTGATTAGTAAGATACATTAGTACTCCGATTATACTAAGATATGGTATTTCTGGACTAAGTATTTTTTCATCACCTTCTTCGCTAATTTCTTGAGGTCTAAAAGGGTCCTTATTAATTTTCAAAGATCTTACTGCCATTAGAGTACATGGTGGATGTGATTTATCCATATAAAAACGCTCTTGGACTTTTCTTGTATAAGTTTCTTGATATATAAAGATTCCATTTTTCAAATATTGAATTTGTAATCCAAGGCAAAATTTTGTTCTTCCCAAGTCCTTCATTTCAAATTCTTTGTTTAAAGCAATTAATTACCTTTTTAAGCTCTTCAGGAATTCCAATGATATTTATATCTTCAACATAAATGGTAATTATAGCAAACTCATTTCCAGATCTTTTCATAAAGATGCATGGGCATATTAGATCATTTTTATATCCTTCCTTTAATAGATATTCACTAAGTCAGTTATACCACATATGCCCAAATTGCTTCAATCCATACAGAGATTTATTTAACTTTATTGAATATCGTTCTCAAGAACTTGAATTGTATGCATCTGGCAATTTAAGTCCTTCATGGAGTTTCATATAAATGTTATTGTCAAGTGAGCCATACAAATAAGCTGTAACGACATCCATTCTACATAAATGAAGTCCTTCAATTACTGTTAGGCTAACTAAATATCAAAATGTAGTTGCATCCACCACCGATCAGTATGTTTCTTCAAAATCAATACCAAGTCTTTATGTAAACCCTTGGGCAACAAGATGTGCCTTATATTTTGTAATTTCACCTTTTTCATTTCTCTTTCGCACAAAAACCCATTTGTATCCAATCGGTTTTACATCTTCAGGTGTAAGAACTATGTGTCCAAAAATTTTTCTTTTTTCAAATGATTTTAACTCTGTCTCAACTGCGTATTTCCATCTTGGCCAATCCTTTTTTTGTTTGCACTCGTTAATTGACTTAGGCCCATGATCCACATTATCATTTATTAATCAAGCATTACATTGTAGGCAAAAATATTGTCAACGTTGACTTTATTTCGATCTCATCGTATTCATTCATAATATAATTTATTGAGATATTATTATTTTAATATATTTCAGGTACCTGAGTATCTTTTGGAATTAGGACATTGGTGTTGTCTGATGGCCCTTATGGAGCAACTAATTTTTCTTGATTGGCTTCAACTTGACCATCGATACCTTTAGCCCCCTTTTTTCTTTTGAGGATTTTATCTTTAGAACCAATGGGCCTACCATGCTTCATATGTGCTCTAGATTCATTTACAATAGTGATATCTATTTTGATAGGAGCATTAGAAGTTAGGACATATGATTTTGTTACTTTCTTTAGGTCAATAATACATCCAAAAATCCATAGATTGGAAATATTAGGTTCGTGACCAAAAACCATTTGTAAAGGGGAGACTTTTAAATAACTTGCTTACTTGATACGAATCAATGTTGCTGCATGCAAAATTGCATGTCCCCAAGTAGAAATTGAGGGATTTGATCTCATAAGTAATGATCTGCATGGTGGGTGTATCGGCTCACAAATATCTCCTCGTATCCGTTCTAGAAATGTTTGGGACTCACTTTCTACTTTGCCTGGTGATGGTCGAATAATTAATTTTCCCTTAGAACATGCATCATATGAGAAATCATGGGATTGTGATCTTTGTTTACACTTAGAGTATGTCTATCAAATTCTCAATTATTTTTTGCATCATGATTGTCCCAGGATAGCCTAACCGGTCATGTCAAACATCAAATTTATTATTATTCATAAACTTCTGGTTTACAACAGCATGTGTTTCAATTGTATTTATAAATGTGTAGTACAAGCCAGAAGAAAAGGCACGTAATCTTTCTAGTATGCATTTTTTTTTTACCAAAAACTATATTTGCGATATCAAGATATTCTTGATTTCCTTTACTGGTTGCTTTTATATGATATCCATTTCTACGAATATCCTTGAAACATAGTAAATTTCTTTTAGATTTAACAAAGTAAAATGCACTATCAATGTATAATGTTATTTCTCCAGGTAATAACATATTGGCTCTTCCAGAGCCTTCAATCATATTTATACTTCCGGATATAGTTTGAACATTGGCTTCTCGCATTACTAAAAAAGAAAAATATTTATTGTTTTTAAGTATAGTGTGGATTGTTGCACTATTAACGAAACACAAATCTTCATGATTGACATTATTAAAAGTCATTCTTCATTAAAAGGAACATGGAAACAAAAGGAAAAAAAAAACATAATTAATGAAATGGAAACACTCATTATTTCATTGGAAATATAAAAGTGTTACAAGTTCAAATTGGATAGAGGTAGCTTATTTTTGGACCAATTAGGTGATCAATTCTTCCTCAATATAATTGTAATTGTAATTGTAATTTTATACTTAAAATGTAATTTAAATTTAAACAATCTAATAACCACAATAAAAAGAAGATCTCAAAGTTAGGAAACAATTCTCAAAGTTAGTAAAAAAATTCCATAAAAAAAAAAAAATAGCTTCCGTCCACGCTAAAGGAAATCAGATATATTTTGATTTTATTTAGATATCATGTTACCCACAAAAAAGATAACTTGTGGGGAATAAGTCAATTAATATAAATAAAATATTATATTACTCACAATAAAATGTTCAGTATAAAAGCCAAAAAAAAAAAAAGGATAATGCATGTTATACATTAAAACTTGATGGGTTCATGTCATTTAATCCAAAAGTGAAAAAAAGGAAAAATATATATTATATGGCTTTTGGCCATTTAATAAAGGATAAATCTATATGGCTTTTTGCTATATAATCTCAAAATCATATAATATGATAGCGTACGAAAAGAAAAGAAAAGAAAAGAAAATGAGTTAACTAAGAATAAAATTCAAATATTTCAACATAAACAAAGGCGGTAATTTTTTTTGGGTTTTTCAAATCTAAATGAATTATGTGATAGATCATTGGAGAAAAAAATGTATTCTCCTTCTATCCCTTAACCTAGCAATACAATAATGTAAATGAATAATAAAAAAAAAAAGTATATAGACATGACGGTAATCCTTCAGGGAGACCGCAAATATAGATTGAAACTTCAAGTTCCGTCAAATATGGTGACATCAGGTCATCATGAGAGAAGAGAAAAAAAAAATAAGATATCGATTGGAACTTCAGGTTCCATAGAAAACAGTGACTTCATGTCATATAGGAGTAGAAGAAAAAAAGAAATAGTGGAGAAAATCGAAACAAAGAAATATTAAGAATATCATATTATGACGAGAGCTTTGTGCTAAAACGTGTTATAAATAGAGAGAAAGATAGCAAAGAATATAAGAGGAGGAGGATAAAGTAATTCTTATTCACTATTCATGATTTGTATAATACATAATATATGTCTCCTATTTATAGGCATAATCCTATAATCTACGATGAAAGAGATTACATAATTATAAGAAAATAATGTGGACAAATAATAAAAGATGAGAGAAATAATAGGAAGATGAACCTTCATATTAATATATTTTAATATATTATTCATAACATTTCTCTCCGGTTCCCTATTTTTTCTTTCCTCTTCCTACTTTAGATTTTTGTTGTAATCCTTTATGCATAATGTGTGATAAATAATAACACTATCATAAGAGGCCCCACACGGAGGATCTTTGGGGCCCATCAAAATATTCGCTTTGGAAGTGAATGCAAACTTGATCAATAAAAAGACAACTTTCTTTTGCTACTGCAGAGACTGTTTGCTTTAGTTAGGTTTGAATTTTGGCAAAGAAACAAACCCTAATTAAACATTTTCTTGTCGAATTTTATTAACCTAAATCCTGCAATCTATTGGCCTAAAATAAAAGACTGTTAGGGTAAACTCCCTCCTTTCTTCCAAACTTGACCCCCTTGTTTTTATGAGTGAAGGCCAAAAGTTTTATTTTAAAAAGCATTTGAAGGGGAAAAAACATATATAAAAGATGTCAATATTACTAAAGGTTTTGTAGCCTAACAAAATGAGAACTCATTTTTAAGTGGGAGGTTGTGGGTTTGATCTTATAACTTCAAGCCATTTGAGTTTTATAATACTTGAATTCGACTCAATGAGACTGAATATTAGATATATTTTTTTAAAAAAAAAAAAAGTATCAAAGGTTGGCTTTAAAATCACATGCTTATGAATTGTAAATCATATTTTGACTAACCGAACAAGCCCGGCTTTTGTTATATTCATCCTTTCGTTTCAGTTGTGTTTTTATTTTTTATAAGTTCTCTCATTAGTCTCAAATATAAAACAATTTAACCAATTCAAATATTTAAAAGTTAATTTTATTATTAATCAACTTAAAAATGACATTTGTTTCCAAGTATATGTTTATGTACTGTATTATTATAAAAAATGTCAAAGTCTTTCTTTCTTTCTTTTATAAAAAGACTATTTTATTCTAATAAAAAGATAAAAATTTACTTAAGTAATGGGCTTCATCAACTAGAAAATTATACTAGATGACCTAGAAACTCAAGACGATAAAAACATAAATAAGGAGAAGAGAAAAAAGAACTATGACCTAAAAGAAAAAACTAAACTAACCACCGAAGAAAATAAAACTTCTAAACCAATGGAGATAACAGAAGAGGTTAGTCTTTCATAATATGACAAATCAATATTTGAATATCTATTTAGAGAGGTGTCCACTTGTAGTATCTGATAATGCCTCGAATAAGATTGTATCTAATAGGAGGATACCCATGCTAAGCAAAAAAAAAAAAAAAAAAACCTCTGACACCAATGGGGTCGTGTCTAGCAGGTAGGTAAGGCTTATTCTTTATAATATGGCGAACCAAGGTTGAAATACCAATGAGATATGTGACTATATTTAGTGTATGACAGTACTTCAGATATGATTAGTTTTAATTAAAAGATACATGTGCCTATAAAAAATAAAACCTTTGCGTTGAGTCAATTTGAAAACCGATTAATAACATCGTCCTAAGCACTAATACATCCTTATGAAAGAGAAAAAAGGTATAACGGAAAGTCGGAAACAAAACTTGTTAATATTATCCATTAACCTACATTTTGAACCCAACAAAGCATCTAAAAGTTGCCTTATGTTTTTTTTTTTTTTTTTTTGCCCAAAAAAGTTGCCTTATGTTGAGAACTCGAGTCACCACTACTAAACATGTCTGAATATCACATTTGTGTTTAACTTTTTGCATTTGGCACGGAAGTGGACGCAACTTTTATGAGAAAGAGGAATTGCTAGCTTTTGTTGAAAGCGCTTTTGAAATATAATAGAAACACAATTACTTTATAATTTCTTACAAGTGAGAGATTGAATGATAAGGGTATAAGTAGCATCTTATGTGGGGTCTAACAAGGCAATCAAGGTGGCGACCAAATACTCTATGGAAGACTAGGTGGCATCATACATAACAACCATGTCTTAATAGTCACCTAATATGAGCAAGTCGTCTATGTCATCCAATAATAGACTAAGTAAACCCAATATTCTCTTCATAACACCCAGGGTTTAATCACTAGCTCATTAAAGAGTGAGATGTTCAAGAGGTTGAAGAAAACATTTAAGTTTCAATTTGCTTCATTAAAGGCCCATAATGTTAGTATATATGTTGATGGTGCAAATAAGGCCTTAACTATTCCTATTCAGGCCCATATGCATGCATTTACAACCCACAAAAGTTTGAGCACTTGCAAAACATGAAGGTCTACGAAATAGTGTAACATAAGCAATAAGCCCAATAAGATGATGTACAAGACCTATGTGCAGTCCAATTAAAGAATTTACTTCAAATACTATGTAACAAGCATGCGCCTTGGAGGAGTACAAGAGATGTTCAAGAGGCTTAGAGGAATCCTTATAAACTAATAATTAGGATTTATTTCTTGTTTCTAACAAGTTTCCTATTTTGTATTTCTTTTGAATAAGGCATTTCTTGTCAATAATTTTTCCAGAAGACTTAGTCTTAGTTTCTTATTTTTAAATAGCTAACTTAGTTTATGTAATCTCTATTCCGTTGGTTTCGAATGATGTTAACCACGACAATCAATCATCATTAAGATGTTCTTTATGAATTTGAAAACTTTGAATTTTCATTTTAGTGTTCTATGGGTGCCTGTATGTAGGCCACTTTGTTGTTTTACTTCAATTTTTAGATTTGAACGGTAAGAATTGAGAATTTTATTTGTCTTGTGGAAGTATTTCTTGCGTTCTCATATTCTCTTGTAAATACTCTCTAATAATATGAAGGATTGATCATCCTTGTGGTCTTTTAAGGTTGGGGTTATAAGAAACAGGTCTTTTAAGGTCTTACCTATAATCTTCCGTCTAATTTCTTCCTTTCCTTGCACTTATTTTATGACCGATCTATCCATGCTCTCATATCATTGAAAATTTGATTTCATATTAGTGTGCATCCTTCCAATTTAAAAGAAAAACACACAATTTAAACAAGTAGAGAACAAAAACGTGAAAAACGGGACGCCCGTGTTCAAATTCAATCGCTAAATTCCTGCGTCTTCGAACTACCAAGTCAACAGCTCAGCTGCTCCGCTTTCACAATTCATACACGTAATTGAACGTATTTGGGGGTTCCAGTTTTAGAGAAAACCTTTACATAAGGCTCCAATTAAATAGACTATGAAAGTCTGATTTTCTATTTGAGATTATTTTCACATAATCTAGCAGCCAACCATCAAGACAGAGACAGTGGTTTCATGCTTAATAGAAGTAACATATTTCAATCCAATATCAGTGGGAACTGATGATGTCAGGTCATTGTTGATGAAATTAAACATCATTAATCATGAACTAATTACTTAAATAATCTTTTAAAATTACTAACTTTAAAGACTACAAGTAACCACTAAATTTCATTAATGGCTTGACTTCAATTACCTGCACCTACCGGACATGAACCACTGGGAGGACGACAAGTAAAAGAGTGGAAGAAACTGCAATTAGTTATGCAAAAATAGTTGTTTAAGATTATTTTTTCTCATCAACAACATTAACCATGAAAATTAACTGAAAAATCTTCCATTATAAAATTTACTGCTCAAAAGTACCTGAAATTTATTTAAAGATCCAAGTGCAACCTATATTTAACAAGTGCAATTCTTCTTCATCTGTGCTCTATCTTTGACTCTGTAAAACAAGATAATTGTATATATATGAAGATATGTTGTACAGTGAAAAAAATTTGCACCAGCTCCAGGACGGGTCCTTTGATACCGTTGGGTAGTAAATTTTGTAATGATGGATTTTTCAACAATTAAAAGGTAGATATCAACATCTTTTGCCTCCAAAAAACTAAGTTGAAGGAAATTCTAGGGAAGTTGCAAATTCCAAACTGTGGCATATGGGGAAAGTAGGTAAAAGGAATGACATTGACATATCATCGTTTATGGCGATGGGAAGATGAATGTAGTGGAATCCAAAGGATTGATGATGGAAATGGAATCATAACTTCAAAAGAATGATTGTTGGAAGGGATATTATCAACAATATTAACGCTTATGCACCTCAAATAGGGACATTAGTACATCTTAAGGATAAGTTTTAGGAAGATACAACCTGGGTAATGATACATCAACACTCACTCATTTGTCACCATACTCGAGTCGCTTCTAGTCAACACAATTATTTCATCAATTCATGTATATAAAAATTTGATAAAGTTTTACGTTAGCCATCAATGTCCTAATACAAACTTCCTCTTTTATATAGATTAGGGACCTGCTATAAAACATAAGCGAAGTCTAACTTTCAAATTTAATAAACAAAATAGCTACAAGTTACTTTTAACATTTTAGAATCCTAATACATGTTGAGCTGATTGATCGAAAACGTCATCAAACAATTTCACTCACAACCACTACAACTACAAAAATATCAGCTTTATTCTTTTACCTGGTTTTATCATGTATGCCCCATAACCTATCTTGCATGTAGTAGTAAAAAGGCTAATAGTGTGAACAAAGGGGGAAACACCCAAAGAGGGGGGGAAAAAATCCACAAAGAAGTATTCTATTCTGATTGTAACCGCAGCACAATGTGAAGGTCATTGGTCAACGGCAAGGTCACCCCATCGTACACCGTATCCGGCGGCAAGGTAGTGGGCCCCCACAGGACCACGACTTCCATAAGGATAGTACTCTGGATTTATCTTCCTCTCTTCAAGCTCTTTCAATACAGGTGTAAAAAGTGACCAAGCAGCATCAAGCTCATCACTCCTTATAAACAGTCTCCTTTCTCCTTCAATAGCATCCAGAAGAAGCCTCTCATATGCATCGGGAATCTCCTTTGAGTACCTGAATCAAATATAATGTTCAGATTATGCCAAAAAACAAAAAGTAACTAAACAAACATAAAAAGGCCACCATAGATCAATAGGGCATTGCATGACTACCATATAAATAGGTAATGATGCTTCAAATACTACCACTAATATAAAAGTTGAATTTGTTTGGATGTAATATGCACTTCACTACTAGATTTAAGAAACAGGAGATACCTTGCTGCATAATGGAGATTCAGGTTACTACGGTCCAACTTCATTCCCAGACCAGGCACTTTGTTATTGATCTTCAAATAAATGGCCTCGTCAGGTTGAACTCGGATAACAAGCTCATTTGTTGCTCGATCAAGATCTGTCCCAAAATTTCGATTGTACAGATTGCCTGGAACATGCCTGAACTGTACTCGTATCTCAGCTCTGAACCAAAATAAATAAATACAAGTTACATAAAGGATTATATATATATATATATATAAGATATATACGTAGAACTCTTGTTCCCTCCAGGTACCTCCTGGTATGCAATGCTTTCCCAGCCTTCATCAGAAAAGGCACTCCATCCCATCTTGCATTATCTATAAAGAGAGCAGCTGCAGCAAATGTTGGGGTCAAGCTGTCTTTCGGTACAGTTTTGTCATCAGTGTAGGCTGGATATTTAACATTTCCTTTCGTGTGGCTCTTGTACTGGCCAACGACCACATCCTCAAGTTGCAGGGGCCTCATTGAACGTAGAACCTTGACCTGGCAACCATTTACAAATTGAAATCCTCATGATGAGAAGTCAAGTATGCCTTGAAAAAGTGCAATGCAAGGTATACAAACAAATGAAACCTTTTCATTTCGTATGTCCTCGGCATCCAAACTAACAGGTGTTTCCATCGCAAAGAGGGCTAATATTTGAAGGAGATGGTTCTGCATAATATCTCTAAGTATTCCATAATGATCAAAGTACCTACAAATGTTGCAGACTAGGAAATAAATCCGAGTTTCAATCTGAGATCAAAGCATAAAAACAATTTGAAAAGAAGAATACCCGCCACGTCCTTCAGTACCAAAATCTTCTGAGAATATCAGCTGTACATTTCTTATATATTGTCTTGACCATAAGGGTTCAAATATGAGATTTGAGAACCGAAGAACAGACAGGTTTTCCACAAGCTCTTTTCCAAGGTAGTGATCAATCCTGCATGAAATTTTTCATTTTATTAGACCATGTTAAGTTATTAATAGCTGCATATAATATCTTTACTCATGAGACCTGAAAATTTGCTCCTCTGTCAGATACTGCTTGAGAGATTTTGTTAGAGCAGCTGAAGATTCTGAATCACGGCCAAAAGGCTTCTCAACAATGACTCTTGTCCAACCATTAGCAGAAGAAGCTGATGTGCTTGCACATTTTACAGCATCTATAAAAATATTTGGAGGAATTGATAGATAAAACAGGCGATTGGAAATTCTCCCACCCTACAGAAGAAGTTTCAAATTGAACAAAATCATTAATTCAACCAAACCAGGAAAATAACATGCAATTTATTAGTACTATAAAATTAAACTGCAACATGAATAAAGTGCTTAAAGGGGAACCATAGAAAAAAATGTTGTAGGCATGTCATTAGCAAGTACTGATCAAATGCGTTCTACCAACTGTGTGAAAAGCAACAGCAAATCCAACTGCTACATGAACAAATAAGCACTTCTTTTCTATCATATCATCCAGAAATCAGCCAGTTATTGGTGACATTAAAGATAGAATATCATGCCAATTTCACCTAAGGAAGCTAGGCAAGTGTGCAACTAACAGATACCAGAACCCAAAAGATAGTTGTAATATGCATTGTAGTTATCAGCTATACTATTGTTGATGTACACATGGGATTTTTGTTCTTGTTCTACTTTCCTCTTTTTTATATCCTCCACCCATTTTCCTTCTTACTCTTAAATTCTTGGCATCTTCAACTCACTTATAGCTTTTATTTTTCCTCATCTTGAAAAGTAATGCTTCAAACAGCAGATATGACAATCTGTCTTTCATAGGAGACCAACGGTAGAAAACTGTGACCAATTAATGGGAGAAGGATCCAAGGTCATCCAACTCATCTATTATCTAATCATATAGCTCCACAACAGGTGGTGAGAGTCTTATGCTACATAACAGTAGCCAGCCCCATATGCATGATACAAGGAACACCCCACAACCCTATACCATATCAAGAAGGTTATTGAAAAAAGGAACCTATAAGGAACTCTGATTCAAACGATATGGATGATAATTCCTTTCCTCACCCTCTCTCCCTCTTGAGGGTCAATGAGGTGCAATTTAGATATGATTATTGGCAAATTTCCAATGAATTTGTGTTATTATTATGCTCTCTGGCAATTCCAGGAGGAATATTTTCTGAATGGAAATACAGCTTCAATGAGGCATCTGAACTATAAATAGAATTATCAAAGTTATCCCCTTCTTTAATTACCTCATGTTCTTTCAGCTTCTTGTCTAGTTCCGCAAAGTCCTCCTGAGAATCATATTGACCAGGATGGTAAAAACATCTGTTAAGAAATTCATCCATTTTTTCATTGCAGTTCTCCCTGAAATTTCAGATAAACATATAAAACATTAAAAATGTTCCCCAAGCTCAGCAAGATGGAAAATGAGAAAATAATCAAGGCAACTTAAAATATGTGTTGTTCTGAACATTAATGGTTTTAACTTGATACCCATAAAAATTATCACTCCTCCAGCGGTGGAGCAAAGAACTAGGCTAGTAGGGGCAAAATAAATTTCTCTTCAAATATCTTCTATACCCCATTTAAGAGAATTGTATTTAAGAAATATATTGTTCGAACAAATATTTAACTTCCAATTTTCGGATTAAGCCAAATGATATTAACTCACAAACAGTATTCTAATTGTCTCCCTTCAAAGTTCATAAAACCAATTTGAATATAAATGAGCAGTATACCAAGTATAAATATCAACAAGTTCAACCCCAAACTAACTCTGTCCGCGCCCTCAAGAATAAGCACTTTTCATATAGAAACTTTAAGAATAGTCATTACGCCTTTTTTGCAAGCTATAAGACATTACCTCTTATCAATTCTGCAAGTGAGGGTCTTGCTGACCATATTTCTTAGTTCTGCATCCGTCATCTTACTTCGAGCATAACCATAGATGGTGAAATGCTAAGATAAGACATATTCATTTTAATCAAAACCCAATCTTTCAAAATATAATAATTAAAAAGAATAAAAAAGGTCCTAAATGCGTAAGCAGCAAAAACAAAAGGTCCCCAATCTGACCTTAGGTAGACAGTCCTCATAGTAGAGTGCAAAAAGCGCTGGAAATATCTTCTTCTTGGCTAGGTCTCCAGAGGCCCCAACCACAGTGATGCTAACCGTTGATTCATTCCCATCACCATCAACATTGACAGAACCTTCAGATTCTTTTGAAGATGTAACCGATAAAATTTCATCTTTCAATCGCTGGAGAGGAGTATCACTTTTAACCAGAGTTGCATTGGCTACTGCAGCAGCTACAGTCATATGTCATCTGTATCAGTCAATAGCAGACCAATACTATATTGTACAGCTAATAAAACCATAAATGTTAAGCGATAAGAAAACAGAAACGAGGGAAACTAACCATCCTGCGGCTGCATATGAAGGGCATTCAGCTGTGAATCGGATTGAGATTTCAGAGAAACCTTGGCGGCAAGAAAACGTTTAGAGGCGGAAGAAGAAAAAGTCAAGCAATGGGGATTCCCTAACTTGGACGGAGATGGGGAATAAGGATATGATTGAGGCAGCGGAGACGATCGAACCGATGAGTAAGAACAGCAACGCGTTGAATAAAGTGCCGCCATGACTATAGAGCTTCAGGAGAATCAAGTATTTGCGTGAAATAAATGGCTACTTGTTGCGGAGAATCAAGTTTTGCGATTGGGAAATGATGGAGAAGATTCAGATTCAGAGGTAGAAGGAGATGGGAGGGGTTTATAAAACTTGGGAATTAACGGAGAGTAGGCCTTTGAGATCTCCGAAGGGCTGTTTGTCCCTCTCGTCTCGGCTCCCAGTCGCCCCCGCGAGAGTTTTGGTAGTTTATTCTTTCTATATGCTCCATGTACGAGCTGTTGCTATGTGAGAGTTTGGTGTATTTTAATTTTTAAAATTTATAATTATTTTAAGCTTTTTGGAGTAATTTAAGAAATGTATATACGGTGGATTAATTAAAGAAATGGATGTACTTTTTATAAATTTGTAATTTAATTTATATTAATTAATGATTATCTAATTATTACTTTTAGTATTATTTTGCTAATGGGTAAGGAAACAAGAAAAACATGAAAAACGGTCCATAATGATTTTTGATATAACTTTTCTTTTAAAAAAAATGGGGAAAAAAGAGGTGATTGACTTGTCGCCTAAAACTTTTTCCAGTGAAAGGTCTCAGAGCATGTTTTTATTGACTTTTGTAATTCAAAACCTCTGCCAAAATCGGTTGAAGCTCAAAATCTAATCTGAACCCAAAAACCATGTTTTGATTGATATTGAAATTATGAATTTTTCCAAAAGTATAATAAAAACAAATGGGGATTGAATTTAGTACAATGGGTTAGTCCTTCACAGTTTGACTAACTAAATTTTGAATTCTCACAATTTGACTAACCTTTACCTCTAAATTAGTATTTAAACTGACTTTTTTTTAGTAAAATTGTGTTCAAACATAATTTACATTATATTAATTAATTTTTATCTGAATCTCATATTATAGAATATAAGGCATTTGCAGGTGAAAAACGCATGGACATGGAAAATTCAGTAGAGTTCATGCAAGGTGGATGGGGACAGGTGGCAAACAAATTAAAAAGGTCGATGGGGACCTGCATCACAGCAAGAAAAGGCGAAGTTGATCCTGCCTAGGGTGGTCCTCCTAAATGCATTGAATATTATTTCCTCATGTCCTAATTATAAGATAAAATTTATTTTTTTGGAGAAATTAAGGAAGCCAATTAAATTACTTTAAATTATTTATATTTTTATTTTGTTTCTCCAAACTAATTAATTTGACTAATAAACTAATATATAATCTAAGGATACTAAAAACATAAACACTCTAAAGTAATTTAATTGGCTTCCTTAATTTCTCCAAAAAAGTCAACTTTGTCTTATAATTAGGACCGGATGGAATATTATTCATTATTATAGTGATGTGCCATGCCGCTAGCGGAGATCACATTAAATACTTAATTAAAAATTTATTTATTAAATAAAACCTAAAAGCATTTAAAAGAAAATCTTTTGCACATAAGGAAAGATTATTCAAATTCAAGGGAAGGTCATATAGGGAAGATATATTGAACACATGGAAGAAATTTTGCATACCGAGAACATTGTTTGTACCTGAAGGACTCATTTGACAAATAAACTTCTAATGAGATATTTATAGACAATTTTCCCATCATATAATAAGTATGTATTTGCTATTGTTAATTACACAGACACACTGTTATTTTTTAAAATAATCAGGGCCAGAAGAATATTATTAACAAAACAATAGAGAAGACAAAATTGCGTTTTATTTAAAACTTACTGTGATAAAAATGCTCCTTAAAAAAATTAGTTCATACAGTCTTGGTTGCTCGAATCAAAAGTTCATAAATTTTTTTGTTTATGAAAATTATTATAAATTTGGTCAAAACCTTTAAAAATAACATATCACTAATATAGTGATTGTGTTGATGAGCAATAAATATTTTGATCAAAGCTGGTTACAACCCAGTATAAATTCATTCATAAAACAGACTACAAGGACAGAACAATGTTCCCCCCAATAAAAATTTATGCTTAAGTTTTCCTTTGGAATTATCGTTCAAGTATATGGCAGCCATAATTTGATATAACCCACATTATTTACATTTATGAAGTTGGTATAGTTGAAAAGAGATCTCCTGAAAAAACAAGAAAAGAGATCATGATGGAAGCATATTTGTTTCCTTTTTTTTCTTTTTATTTCAATATCTCCTCTTTACATTTAGATAAACAAACAGATGATTAAGATTTAATATTTTATGAAACTGTTATTATAATATTTTATAAATTATTTTTTTTATTTTGTCTATATTATAGTTATAGATTGTGTAAATTATATTTTAACCGTTTAAATTTATTTATTCATGCTTATAATAAGGGTGAATGTGCAAATTTAGCAATAAATAATTTTGCGATGAATATCCATAAAACTTATATATTTTTCAGTGCAAAAGTAGACATAAACTATTTATATAAGAGCAAATATAGCAACGCCGTTAAAAACACTTAACTTCCGTTACTTTTTACACTATGGGTCCCACCAATCTTCTCTCTCTATATTTTTTAATATTTTTTTAATTAAAAAAATATCACTTAGACCCCATAAAAACAATTTCATTTCATATAACCCTCAAAAAATAAAGTAAGACCATTATTATCTTTTTATTGAAAAACTTAATTTTAGTTTGACCTAAGGGATATAGTAACATTTCATAATTTTTTGGGCGTTAACTGAAATGAAATTTTTTCCATGTGATCTAAGTGATATTTTCCCATTAAAAAATATTAAAATAATAGAAAGACAGAAGACTGGTGGGACCCACAATGCAAAAAGTAACAGAAGTTAAGTGTTTATTAATGGCGTTGCTATATTTGCTCCGAAATAAATAGTTTATGTCTACTTTTACACCTGAAAATAGATAAGTCTTATGGATGTTCATCGCGAAATTGTTCATTGCTAAATTTGCACCTTCGCCCTTATAATAATGACTTTATTTATAAAATATTATATTTGAATCATCCATTTTTTAATCTAAGAGTGGATATAAAATTTTGAAAAAAGAAAGAGAAAAAAGAGAGAGAGAGAGAGAGAGAGAGAGAGAGAGAGAACCTAGGTTAAGAAACCCAGATCAGACCGGCTGGTTCGACCTGAAAACTAGCCAATCGGTCGATAAACCGATCTAGTCTATGAGTCAAACCTGTTCTCTTGTTTTAAAAAAAATCAATTTTGTAAAATTTTCTTTATAATGTCATATTAATAAACTTAAAATCTTCACTTTTTTACCGGTTTGGTTTGAGGTTAGCTTCGATTTGACTCCGGTCTGACCCACTAACCCTTGACTCAGTACTCCGGCTAGTTCAGTGACCGATTTGGGTTTCATTACCTTGGAGCGAACTCAAATCCAGCAAGCAAATTGAGGGGTGTGCATACAAGCCAATACAATAGTAGATTCAAGCCCCCAAGTAGGACAACCAATAAGATTGAAAGGGTCTCTTCCAATCACCTCATGGGGATGGCGCTTGCTCACAAAAAATTCTTGCGTACTCCTAGTGTACCAACTCAGCTCAATTATCCCTTGAATCCATGTTTTAAATGAAAAGAGTGACTTGTAAAACAATTGCTCCTCTCCATTTGTGGAGTTTCTTTCTCCCTATGTAGGGCTTTTTCTTGCTCTATGTTCTAAGTTCGAGCGTTGGTTTTCTATCTAGTGTAGGGCTCTTGCTTTTTGGGGTTAGGGTTTTTGTTTCTGTGCTTGTTGTGATGGTTGTTTAGATGTGGGTGAAGGCTTTCAAGGAAATGAGAGCATGTCCAAACATGGTAGGGTGGTTAGTAGTGATATGGAGGATGAGAAATCAAAGGGATAGTGTTGAATCGATGATCTCACCGCCAATTTCGTTCACGAGGGAGCGGTCAGTGTTGCGGTGGAGGAATGAGGTTGAGAGCATTGGCAATTTTGACCTTGTTATAGTATGCTTCTTTGTCCCATCATCTATGACTTGGTTTGGCTTGCGTGGGATCTTGATTTTGTTATTCAGATCTGGTGGCTTTGGGTTGGAGCAAGAGAGGTGGTAATAGTTGGAGTCTCTTTGGGTGATGGGTTGTCAAAGCTAGCAATAACTCTTTTCTCTACGTGATGGTTGTTGCGTGGTGAAGGTGAATATGCTCTCTTAATAGCAAATGATTTCTCAAATGGGATGAGACTTCTAGGATGGTTCTTTGAACCTATATCCCTTGTTTCTGACATTGTGACCAATGTCTCCATGCTCCTCTAGTGGCAGCGACAACACATTTGGCTTTCTGATTTCAATCTAGGGGTTTGGATGAATGTGTTGTTAGTGTTTAGGGTTATTTTGATTGGGCTTGGGCATTTTACTCATTGTATTTTATTTCAGACTTTTGTGTTGTACTTTAATATATCTCAGTAATCTAGTCTATTACGTGCAAAAAAAAAAAATCCCTCTCAGAAGTTGGTCTTGGTTTTTAATATAAAATATATTTTTCAATCTTTTTCTAATTTATCCCTGTTGATGCTCTCTTAACAATAATCAAGGAGATGGAAGGAAGGAATTAAGGAAGATGACTAGGCCATTCAAAAAAAAAAAAGGAAGATGACTAGGTTTTTTAGAAAATATATATCATATTAACTAATTTAACTAATTTCTTCAATGTATTCAAAATAGTTAAATATGTCTTATATTAAAGATCAGATGAAGTATAATATATAAGTTCACTTAAATCAATTTCATCCTCAAGTGTGATTTAAAATAAAAAATTAAGTACTACTTCAGCAAGTCCAAGAAAGGAGTGAATGGATGTTCTCCAATTTGACAGACCTTTCTAAAGCTTACACTTCTGAAAATGGCTCCTCGATCTAGTGGTGCTACAAATGGGTGTTGTAGTTGTAACCCCCTTCACGCTTAGGCCGAGATTAAGTTCATAAACATGTAATTAATGTGGAATTAGATACCGTAAATGATTTGGGACTTAATACAATAAGTTTTGCCCAAAACATGCTTTTATAAAACCTTTTCTAAAACATGTTAACAATGGTCTTCTATTCACATTTCAATACACAAATGGCTTGAACAATTTGATTCCATTTATAAATATCAGAGTACTCAGTAAATTCCTGACACACTCGGGGTTCAAGTACTAATTCAGGGTCTATACAAGGCACAAAGCCCAAGTAGTTTCCCATACAAGGGGATTACATAATTACCATCCAATATATACATGTAATTCCCAACAAAATATATCCAAATGATTTACAAAATGATAACCAAATTTTTTTTTTCCAAAATAGACTCCTAGCAATGAGCTCTACCGGCTCTTCGTCACCCGCTTTCCCTTCGATCCTTCTGCCCTATCTAAAATGTTTAATTTTGGGAGAGTGAGATTCTAAGGAATCCCCGTAGTGTCAAATCACTCATAATATGTATAACAATAAGGCATGAAATCAAATCATTATTCACACAAAGTAACTACAACGGCAGTTACAACGGCAATGGTTAATATGACACATGTCATCCCTTACAATTGCTCACACTGCATTGCACAACACAATCCACACAATATATTTCACCACAGCTGGGATTCATATAAAGCATTTCATCACACAAGCCATACAGGCAAGATTCAAAACTCACAGCCCATGGCTGGATTAACAAACGCTGCCCCACGGGTCGGATTCATAAAGTTCCATGTTGATTACAATGGCAGTTCAACGGCCGACCTAGAGATGACCAACATCAATCGCTACACGGCTCACGCTGACCTGCTCGCGCTGTAATGGACCATGGTACATGCAGTTCACAGTTCAATGATTAGTTATGCATACCAAAACATCATACACAACATGAGAGAAAAGTCACTACCTGGTTCGTTCCGTGCATGCTTTGTCGCAGGTCTCTCCCGAGGAGGGCAAATATCGTATTCTATAATTATAATTAGGGACGAAGAGTTATTCTCTATTCCAATACTCAATTGACTTCACAATACTTAGATTTGGTTATCATTTATGTCCTTTAAGTAGTTACAATTGGCTCTAATAAAAGCCCTAAAGGATTAGGAAACATCAGGTTGGAAACCACTTTTCAAAATCACAAGGTGCTGAAAACAGGGGCTGGCTGCTGCCAGAAGCAGCACAGAAAGTTTCTGGCTGCGGCCAGGAAAATTCTGTTTCTTGGCTGAACTTCGAACAATCATAACTAATTTTAAAAAAATCGAAATGAGGTGATTCCAAAGCCAAATGAAAGGTATTGAAGTCCTCATCATAGGAAAAATATGGGACATTACTGAAAATCACCACAAAAATACAGATTTCCAGAAAATTCCACCTTGCTTCAGAATTGGTCCCATATTTAACATCCAACTTTGGACAGTCATAACTCCTAGCCCAAAAATCGAAATAACATGAAATATATATCCATTTTGAAGCTTGGCAAGTGAAATTTAAGACTGGAAAGTTTCATAATTTTCCAACACCATTTGCTATTTTAAAACGTCCATGCAAGATCACTGCCAAAACAGAGTTTCTTACTAACCAAAACTTGCCACTTTTAAAACTAAGTTCCCAATGGTTCAAAATTCATATTCAACACTTCTCCCACACAATTTTCCACAAGGAACACAATGACAATTTCAAAATGACCAAAATCCTACTCCTTTATCATGCTTTGGTTTTGGGCAACACAAACATCAAAATTCCAATCTCATCTAAACATCAAATTCCAATCACCAATCAATCTATCTATCCTAAACTCATCCCAAAATACCATTCTCATGTCAAAACATACCAAATGAATAGTGGCACTCATTTTTGGATTCAAGTCCAAATTTCCAGAAATTACAAACTAATCCCTTTGACACAAAACATAGATAGATAGATAGGTTTCACTCACCTTATCAACTTTCTCAAAAGGAGTTCTTGATTCACTACTTCCCAAAATTTCGTGTGGCCACAAATCAACACCAATGGGCACACTATAAACACCAAAATGAAGCTCTCACTCCAAGGATTAACATTCATGAAGTGAGTTTGAGCAATGGAGGGCATTTGCTTACCTCTTTTTCAAGCTTTTCCCTTCCCTTTTTCTGCAACAATGGTGTCCAAAGAAGGGAGAAGAGAGAGAACGTGAGAGAGAGGGATATGAGAGCTTGAAGATGAAGGGAAAATGATGATTTTTCCCTCTAACCCATGCTACCAGCGAAAAGGAAGGAGAGGGAGGAGAGAGAAACACTAAACAATTGGGATTTTGACTTTTCTTACTCCTCTCTTCACCCACTCTTGACACGTGTCCAAATCTTATTGGTTCTCATACAATACATCACCAATTAGCTTCACTAATCCCTCCATTAACCATTTAATCACACTTCTCATTTTTCTTATAGTTAGTAATTAGTTTTCCCATTAATCACCAACTAATTGCCCAATAATTCCATTCTTCCAATTTCTCAATAATTATGACGTATTAATTAAAATAGCCATAAAACACATAATAATTCCCATTTAAATTCATAAATATCCACACTAATCCTCATTAGCCCTTAATTAAAAATTGGGGCATTACAATTCTCCCCCCGTTTGTTAAATTTCGCCCTTGAAATTTGTTACAAATCACTAGACATAAACTCAAGAAATCGTCTCTTCATGTCTGCTTCCGCTCCCAAGTTGCTTCCCTTGGAGACATTCCCTTCCAAACCACCTTCACAAACGATAAGCTTCGATGCCTAAGCCATCATTCTTCTCATTCAATGATTCGCTCTGGCTCTACCGCATAAGTGAAGTTATCTTGCAACTCAACTTCTTCATACTCAATGATATACTCAGGGTTTGGTTGGTACTTCTTGAGCTGTGAGACATGGAACACATCATGCAGTCTACTCAAACTCAGGGGTAGGGTTATCTGGTATGCCACCGGCCCGATTCTTATCAGAATCTCAAACGGACCAATGTATTCAGTTTGGTTAAGAGAATCAGTAAAATTTGATTATGTTGTGTGGGGTTATGGGAGGCAGGAAGGGAGGGTGAAAGAGGGAGATGGTACTACTTTTTAGTTTATGCAGACATTAGCTAAAATAATTTAGAATTAAGGAAATAAACTGGAATGTAGCATTTTACTTGGCTAATGTATAAATGAGATTCTCCAAATGCTTGAGAATCGCTCTTTACCTATTTATGCTTATGCCTAACAATTCCATGGATAAAAATTTATCAAATTGTGTAGCCTCAATCTTGCTTGTGACTTCGAAATGTTGGCATCTGTCTCTCTAAATCAAATAAATCTATCAGGTCGAAGTTCCACGCAAAGATTTCCAAGATGGCAAGTCATATGGCCCCAAAAAACAAGAACTCACTTTCCTTCATTCAATTGACGAAACTCAACAACCATGATACAACCTTCAGTCTGAACAACACACTACCTACATGATGTACCCTCCTCTCTCCAATCAACTCAACAAAAAGGAACAACAACAACAGAAGCCGGCAAAACTACAAAAAAAAAAATAAAATAAAAATAATAATAGTAACTCTAGGGGTTGCTCAACTGCAGGCGAACCTGCTTACTAGGAGTCAATGATAATTGATTTTTAAATAATGGAAACTAAAAAAGAAAATAAATGCTATGCAATGCTATGATTCCCCTTGGTTTCTGACTAGAATTTATCAGGGGAGCCACAATGCATACCAAACATAACTAGGGAAGAAAAAAGCTAAAACTACTCTCAATGTCTATTCCACAAAATTGCAGGCCAGGCCAGCCCAAGCCGAGAGCATCACAGTACAACAGCAACCTTCTCTGGCGAAGCCAGTGAGCAGGGATGAGCAATCAGGGGCTCGTAATGGTCAGCCCCAGCACCACACCAACCTGGATGGAAAATTTCATTCAGAATCAATTTGAAAAGATTATCCAGCATTTTGGTCCAGTATAAGATTATCCTCTCCCTAATTCGGTTGACTTAAGATAAAACCCTTCAGCAAGGTCTTTCCCTTTTTTTTTTCCCTTCTGTTTTTTTTGTGATCTATAATTTAGTCTTTAAGAGATCATTTTTCTATTAAGTTCGATCTTCTTATGTCCCTTGATTTAGCCTCCAATAACACTGAAAAGGTATGAAAAATAGCCAAGTACAATTTGTCTGCTTCATTACCTGTTCCTTTCATAAAGAGAAAAATGGGAGGTTCCAGAATTTGGCTCCTTGGACGATGCGGAAGGAAGAAAACACAGTTTTCTTCGTCAACCATAGCATCAGAACCATGTGCTTGCACCTGAAAATAATTAAAATAACTTAGAAGGAATCTCGATGAAGGATGATAACTTCACGTGTATGCATGCAAAATGCGTAAGATAAGTCAATTGTCAGATGAAAGAGTAAACATAATTCCACATTGCTCTCCTCTAAATTCTGTAAATATTTTCAATAAATATATATAACTCGTTTGAAATAAATATGAACTATAAACTTCAATTAACTTTATTTTTTTATTTGCACAAATTCCTCCTAGTTAATTTTTTTTTTTTTTTTTTGGTTTTAAAAAATGTCGTTAGATTAATTGAGAGTAATAAAGGATAACTTTATGTTTTCAGAAGGCGTGTATATATTATTTCGAAACATGAGACAAATGTTACGTGATTGCAGTAGCATTTGGATAGTTTTGTTAAATATACTCAAAAATTTAAGATAAAATGATTTTTTTATCATTAAACTCCAATGGGTTGAATAAGAACTACAAAAAAATCTCCATATTTATGTCGAAATCTAAAAAAAATTACTAGTAACTCCAGCCCTAAAGACCAAAGCGTCCGAAACTACCTACCACATATATCTCTCTCTTGAACTCTGTTGCTAGGCACTCTATCGCTATATCGTCACCAAATGCTGCGGCATGGCCCTCTCGATTCTCATCTACAGATAACAAGCCCTCCTCAGTATATTGCAAGGTGATGATATCATGCTCATCATCAGGAGATCCAGAGATCAACATGTATTTGGCCCAGCTGGGACCATTGTTCACTGGAATACATCTCTCCTTGTAAATAGACTCTGCCGCCATTTCTCTTCAATCAGAAAAGTAGATTGTAAAGAAAACAAGCAATGGTAAAGGAAGGTAACAACGTTCTGGATTCATATATACGGTCCATTCCAAACTTCTCCAACCAGAATATGCTAAACAAATATTTTAAAAGCATCACGCTAAAGCAAGAAAAAAAAAATTCACTCTTTCTCTGCTAAGAAGTGGTAGAAAGATTAACAAGTTCTCCAAAAATATTGTAAAAATCGTAATGCCTTGTGTATCTAAGGCCTTACCCAAACAAACGACTCAATGGTGTGCCAAGTTCATGCAGCTATTGTGAGCCATATCATTAACGAGAAGATGACAGAACTATGTCTAGAACTGGAAATAGATTTCCGAAAAAATTACTTGGAAACCTAATTGATAAAGTCTATCAGCTGCACATAAAATCTGAAGGTATAGAGATTCCACAAAAGCTAATCAGAAGTCCTAATTCCCAAGCACGATTTAAGGTAGAAATTGGATTGCGAAATGCGTTCAGTAGACTAACGTAACCTTCATGAGCGAAAGAAGAAAATGAAAAAAAGGAAACAGCCCTACAAATGAATCCTAGCGAACAATACCTCCGCATCCCAAGGTGAACGAGCTCATCGATGGCCGAATCAAGAGCTACACGATCTCCCTTACTGGCCAACAACTTCACCTCCTGGACAACATGTACACCCCACCCATTTCTCAGATCTGGCGAGTACATGTGCCGAATCGCATCATCAATGCTTTCTCTCTCCTGAAAAGTCGCAGATCCAATATCTTCCAAGAACCTGCTCACCGTGCGCTTCCTAAGATCCCGCGCGTCGATTTCACCGCACATCGCCTTCTGAGAAGCCGTAAAGAGACAGTTGCCGTCGGCCGAGACCTCACCGCCATGAGAAAGCTGGAAAACAACGGATCTAAGCGTAGAGGAATGCTCATCCTCGGGGGGCTTCCAAAGCACGCCCTTAGACTGCAACCTCTGTAAGCGGCGCCTCTGTTGCTCTTCTAGACCAATAACGTCTTCCCAACCATCGGTCACAGCGGCGACACTTGTCTGGTTGACGAGATCTACTGCTTTGATGGCTTCAAGAGGTGCAGATTTCGGATCCCTCCAAGGGACAATCGGCGACGAACCTTGAAATGACTCGGCAACGGTCGTTGAATCGCACAGAAGTTTTCCCATTTGAAAGGAAATTTACTATTTTCTTTCCGACCTTTTTTTATTTTTTTGCTTTTTTTGCTTTTCTTTTTTGTATTTTTGCTCTTCAATGGCGGAAGAGAAGTTGCAGAACGAGGCCGAGGAGAAACAGAGTAGGGTTAACGGATAGCTGGCCGGAGCAGGAGAATTAAGACACGTGGATGAATCTGACTTTTCTGAGCGCGACTTGCGAGAGATGGTAAGGCTAATTGGTGGAGCATAACGAGCAACGCAGAGCTAGGCAAATAGTAATTAATAACAAATCCTATTTTCCCTTTTTTTGGTGATTCATTATTACTCGTTTTATATTATTATTCTTTCCATATTTCTTCGGCCGAAAGCCCGAAACTAGTCGTTGGACGTTGAACGTCAGGGGCCAATGCTTTAACGTCAGGGGCCAATGCTTACTGGCATTGGCACCTCCACGTTGGAATATTCTATTCCCTCCTCGAGATGCACCACAACGGTTCTTTTTCTCGTTGATTTTTTTTATCTTCTCGTTGATTTTTTTCAACTTAAATTAAATAATTTATACAGAGTAATTAATAAATGGGAGAATTGCAATATAGTTTCACGGAAGCTAATATATAAAGAAATGATTCCAGAAAATTCCGAAATTATTCTTAAGTCTCATGAGACCATTTTATAATAAATTAGAAATGGTAAAAGATCAAGATACCCCTGTCAGATAAATAGAGAGAGGGAAGGGAAAAATATATAAAATGCATAAACGAATAGCTCCGGAAATGTCATGAAGAATGAAATGAAGATCATAAATAAAGGTTGAAGAGTAAGGTAAGGAATTGTTGTTAACAACTCTCTTGTCTTCATTATTCCATTTAACTCGTGCTTTTCGTTGAGTGGTTAAACAGATTTTAGCTTGAACTATCTTAGTTTGGTTCTAAAAAATGAAAAAAGCTAACAGCTTTTTCCATTTATTGTCCTCTAGTTGCTTGGAAACTAAAAAGGTAGATATAGTAAATGCAATTGATTTGCTTTGGCTGTGGTTTAAATGTGTTTTGGTATGATTTAGTATGCTCTTTTTTTGTTGTCATTATGCTCTGCTTTTTGGTTCACTGTGCTCTGTTTTTGCAATAGAAGTGTAATATCCCGATTTTGTGATTAGGGCTAATGATTATGAAAATCATTGTAATCAGTGTAATTAAGCACTATAATGATTAATGTAATATGAATTTTTAGAATAAATACATGTGGTATTTAAGATCAAGGGTTGAGATTCATTGATAATGGGTCGGAACCCTATGCTTTGTGTTTATGTGAGCTCATAAGAGAGTGATTAAGATGATGACATGTGGCATTGGGTGAGCCATTGGATGTGGCACTAGGAGACAAAAATCACTTTTTCTCTTCTCTCTCTCTCTTGTGCGGTTGTGTGTGTGTAGGGAGAAGGAGTTGACTTCTTCATCATCATCATCTCTCCTTACCTCTCACTTTCTCTCTCCTTCCTCCATTTCTGGCGCTGGTTTGAGCTTGGAAGAGAAGAAGAAAGCTTTGATTTTGGTGAGTTGTGATTCTCCTTTGCTCCAATTCCCTTCTCTGATATTGTTCATATCAATGAGAGCTTTGTGGTGGTGGTTGTAGAATCTTGAGAAGTGGTGATTTGGGTGTGGGTCGAAATTGGAAGGTTGAGGAATCAAGATTCTAGATTGAGCAAAGTGAAGAGGTAGGCATTTAGAGCATTTTGAAGTATAATGTATGATTTTTGGCTAAGTATAGTCAAATCTGGAATTTTGCCCTAGATATGCCTATTTTTGGAAATGTGAAGTTTGTTATGATTTATGATTGAAAATGATTTAGTTTGGAGATATATGATTATTTGATGTGATTTGGAATGATAAAAAGGTGTTAAGGGAATTTGGACATTGTGTATCTTAGAGACCTTAGTGTTTGATTGTGGTCAAAATGGTTTTTGGGGTGTTTTTGGTGTTGCCATTGTGTTCCCTAGTTAGTGCCTAGAGTGTATGAGCATTGGGAAGAGTTTGGGAACCATTTGGAAGTGATTTTTGACCATCTGGCGTTTTCTGGTTTTCTGCACTTTTGGGTCTCTGATGCACATCACTCGAGCAGAGGAAGAACGTGCTCGAGTGATATGCAAGTTTTCCCTGTTGTACTTCGAGTATTACCTGGGTTTTGTGAGCAATGCTCGAGCACATCGCTTTGTGCTCGAGTGAGCATGGTTCTGCTCGAGTGAAGGTGTAAGCCCAGAGTAGAGGGTTACTCTCGGGTGGATACTCGCGGGCAAGATGCACGAGTGTGTTTTCTCACTCGCGAGTATAGGGTGTGTGCTCGAGCACATATGGCTGTGCTCGAGTGAGCCTGTGTCTCAGGTGAGAGCGGTGCTCTCGGGTTGTCACTCGGGGGTGCTGTGCTCGCGGGTGCTCGAGTGAGGCTTTTGGCCTTGTGCTCGAGTGAGGTTAGCGTGCTCGAGTGAGCCAGCTCTTGGAAGTTCCTTTGTGCTCTCGGGTGCTCACTCGCAGTCTCACTTTCTCTTGTGCTCGGGTGCTGTCCGTACCAATGCTCGAGTGATGTCCGTACTTGTGCTCGAGTGAGAGCATTTGTGCTCGAGTGAGGCTGTCAAAAATCAGTGTTTTGCCTTCGAGTAAGGGGTCTTTTGGGTAGGTTCTTCCAACCCTTTAGGCATATGTTTAGGCCTATTTTAGTCACCTAATGAGTCCTAAATGATAACCAACTTAGAGAATTATTGAAATATACATTGGAAAAGAGATTGATCAATTGTCCCTAATTTGGATAGGATTTGACATCTGTCGTCCGCGTGAGCCTACTGTGCCAAAGATTGTCAGGAAAGCTTCAGGTAGCGACTCCTCTCTTATACTTTGTGTAAATGTATGGTATGTTTGTCTGTCATTCATTGTGTGGATGTTGCTGCTGCTGCTGCTGCCTTGTGTTACTTTGTGCATTGAGATGCTTTGTGGAGCTTTGTGCTTCGTGTTGCTGCTACATAGTGTTCACCGCGAAAGCGGGCATTGTGCATAGTGATTACAGCGAAAGCTGGCATAGTGTTCACCACGAAAGTGGGCGTAGTGCATTGTGAATACAGCCGTGAGTGCTGTCGTTTGTGGCGTGAGCCTGAGATCATTGTGATGCTGCTGAATATGATGAACATACATGCTTTATGTTTATATATTGTATGAGTGAGTTGTTGCTCTGGGATTCTCAAGAATCTCACTCTTTCCATATGACTAACCTTTTCAGACAGGGCAAGTGGCTCGAAGGAGAAGCGACCATCCCGGAGCGGATAGGATCTCATAGGGACATTTAGTGTTTTGGGATAGTTGGTTATCATCATTTTGGGATTTGGGATTGTCAAGTGTACATGAGAATGTAAATGATTATTTTGATTGTGTAATCCCCATTTTGGGAACCTTAAACCCATATGATATATATATATTTAACCCGGGGTTTAGCCAGGATTTTAGCTTCCGCATTCTGATATTCTTTATGTAATTTATGTCTCAAGTAATTATATTCGTGGTGAATGTGAGACCAGGGTGAAATGTGCTTTGGAAATCAATTTTTGAATACCCCATCTCTTGGATGTGGGATTATGAATTGTTAAACCTTCTTAATGGTCTCTATTTCACTTAAAATTTTGTAATCCGGATATAATTACGGTGAGGGGGTTACAAGAAGAGCTAAGGAATGAAAATGGAGGGGTGAAAGGATTGAGGGTACATAACATGATTTACGTAGGAAAAAATGTGTTGTTAGTAGAGGCAGCAATAGTAGTAAATGGAGGCTGCTAAACTTGTTAATGACAACTATATATAATGTGTAAATGTTTTTTTATTCAACTATAGGTTTTGTTGATTCATCTTCATTTTGGTCCTGAAAAAATGGAAAATGTTGTCTGCCTTTTGTGGATATTGTCCTCGATATGCTTGTAAACTATAAAGGAAGGCCTAAGTAAATGCAATGGATATATTTTGGCTAATGTTTCAATGTGTTTGAGTACGGTTTTGCATGCTCTGTTTTTGCTGTCATTATGCTCTGTTTTCTAGTTCATGGTGGTGTGCTTCTGTTATAGAAGAGGTAAGGAATGAAGATGAGGATGAAGGGTTTAGGGCTACATAACATGATTTGCGTAGAAAAAAAAGTTGTTAATAAGAGCAGCGATAGTTGTCAATGGAGGTTCCTTAACTTGTTAATGACTGAAAGAGGCAAGCTTCACCCAAGAGGGGGTGAATTGGGTGATGTGATAAAATTTTCGATTGATGCGGTGATATAGCAGTAGCTGTAGATAGAGTAGAGTTGAGATGATAAGCACATAGAGAGTTATACTAGTTCGGCCCAAAACTCAGGCCTACGTCCAGTCCTCAGAGATCAAAACCTATTGAGATTTTCACTATTCTTCCAAGATTCAGTGGGCTCTTGGAACGCCGCAAAACAACAATCGTCCTTGAATGGTCTACGAGTATAAATATTCTAACACTAGAAATTTCTCTCCCCCTTACGATAAGTTTTATGTGTAGAAAAACAAACCTATGACATTTCTCTCTTACTTACGTATATAAGTCTTATGAGCAACAACGTTCTCTCTTGCTTACACCACTGTAAGTCTTAAGAGCAGCAACGTTCTCTACTGCTTGCACCTTGTAAGTCTTATGAGCAGAAAGCCCTACTAGGAATTCTTTCAACTGCTTCTCTCGTAAGGAAATCTACCCTCTCAAAGTCCCAGTACCTTGAGATCAAATAGAAAATAGAATATGAAGTGCATACAGACTCTCTTACAGAGAAAATATGATAAACACTGAAGAACGATATGAATACAGAGAAAATATGAATAACAGAGACTTGAGAATTTGCTTGTGTGACTTCTTGTTCTTAGTTCTCTTCGATGGTCTCTGAAGCTTTGCATTTATAACCAGATGATTTTTTCCGTTGAATAATAATTATTATGGAGCGAAGCATTTTACTTTAGAACAACATGCGTATGTTTGAAATCTTTGAACGTGGTAGGTACGTGTTTGGTTGGTAGTAATGATTCTGTCTGCCGTTGTTTGACTTCCTCTGTGCTTTTCTAATTTAAATGATCAACCACCTGTATCACACTTGTAATATATGTTAAATGATGTTAAATAATAATAACAAGTGGAAATAGGATGATTAAATAATATTAAACCATATTCAGATTGATTGTTGTAAGACTGGTGCGTTTTGGCTTTTGGCAGAGCATCACTTGAGTGCTAAGAGGGCTCACTCGAGTGCAATACCATATTTTCTCTTCTTGCTTCAGTTTTATACTTGCACTTCCATGTGATTTTAAGAGAATGCATTTTCACACTTACGAGTGATGTGGGACCTCACTCAAGTGCACCTTTATTTTACACGATGAGTCATGTCTCTGGACAACACTCATATCCCATTTTATCAAGAGTATGATTTTGCACTTGCAGGTGATATGGTCCCTCACTCGAGCATACTTACTCTCACTCAAGTGAACAACATATTCTTGTAAAAGATACTCTTTTGCTGCAGCACTTGTATCAGAATGGAGAGAGTTAGATTTCTCACTCGCGGGTGCTAGGGTATTACTCGGGTACATGTACTCTCACTCAGGCATGCTTATTTTTCTCTGCTCTGCATGACTCTCAGGCAAACACTTGCAGTCCCTCACTTGCTTGGACTCGAGTGCAACTAACACTCTTTGGTTATCTTTCTCTCGGGTGTACTTGAGGCTATCACTCGAGTACATAGTCTGTGCTAGAGTGAGGTGATGATATACTGTCTCTAACTTTTCTCTCTGTCAAACACTTGCATGAGTGTGTCTTCATGCTCAAGTAAGGATCACACCATCACTCGAGTGCTGTGCCCATAACTCGAGTTGTCCTAGTATTTTCAGCTTGAATCTGCTTCTGTCAAACACTTGCTTTGCAACACTCTCTTGTGCTCGAGTGCAAATGTGTTTGATGCTCAAGTGGTTTCACCATTACTCGAGTGCATCAGTTAAACTGACAGTAGACACCTCTAAACCTTGTGAAATGCATTTGGCAACATTTTTAACCACTGCAAATTATGAATTTCTTACTACAACATACAATGAACTTTTGTTATCAACAAAACTTGGAATCTAACAATGACAACTATAGGTCATATTTAAATGTTGTTTGTGAAAACTAAAGATTTTTTTATTGATCTTTATTTTGGTCATGATAAATCAAAAAAGACTGTATAATTTTGTGGGCATTGTCTTCTATATGGTTGCAAACTATAAAGGAAGGCTTAGTAAATGCAATGGATATGCTTTGGCTAGATTTCAATGTGTTTGAGTATGATTTTGTATGCTATGTTTTTGCTGTCATTATGCTCTGTTTTCTGGTTTATGATGGTGCGTTTCTGCAATAGAAAAGGTAAGGAATGAAGATAAGGGTGAAGGATTTTGGGACTATATAGCCTGATTTGCGTAGGAAAAAAGAGTTGTTAATGGGAGCTGCGATAGTTGTCAATGGAGACTCCTTAACTTGTTAATGACAACTATAGGTCATATTTAAATTTTTGCTTGTAGCGTAATGGTGTTTGGAATGTGTTTGAAAAGTTTGCTATGTTTTTTTTGGTATTTTGTGTGTTTTCAATCATTATACGTGAAATTTAATGAACCAAGTGTGAAAAATATTTGGTTGGAGGTCTTGATTATGTAGTAAGAGTGTGTTGTTAATAGGGGTTGTGACATTTGTTAATAAGGCTGATGAAATTGTTAATGACAACTTTTTTGTGCAGTAGATAGCGGTGATGGTTACCACGTCTAGCAAGTATCTACTATGTTTCCTTTATATAGGGAAAAGATTTGAAGTCAGTAGAGATAGTAATTTAACATATGTTGGTGGAATCGTCAGATCTAGAACCATTAACAACTCTTCATAACAGCATAATTGTATTAACAACCTAAAGGGCTTTCACTGACAATTCAAAGAACCTTCACTGACAACTCATGGTGCCTCCATTGAAAAGTCATTAAGACTCCATTGACAACTCTTCATAACAACATAACTGTGTTAACAACCCAAGGGGCCTTCACTGACAACTCAAGAGGTCTTCAATGACAACTTGTGGTGCCTCCATTGACAATTCTTCATAACAGCATAACTGTGTTAACAACTCAGTGAGCCTACATTGACAAGTAAAGGAGCATCCACATGTGACTATGATCACCTAATTAATATGGAATATCAACAACATAGAAAATTTATAAGTATACGCATATAAACTCATTTTCCAATGTCATCATATCTGCATAAACTGCATGGGCGTACATTGACAACTCCATAGGGCAATAATTACAACTCGAGGTCCATCCGTTGACAACATAAACATCAGATTAAAACTTTTAATACATGATAGTAGGATACACAAATGTCAACATAACTGCATAAATATATATTAACAACTCAATGGTTTACATTGACAACCTCATGGGCCTATAATGACAACCCAAGATCCATTCATTAACAACATAATTTACATTAGATTAAAACTTTCAATACATGACAGTAGGATACACAAATGTTAACATAACTATATATATATACATTAACAACTGCATAAGCCTTTAATGACAATTTCAGGTCCATACATTGACAACATAATTTACAATTGATTACAACTTTCCATAAATAAAAGTGGGATATCAAACCATATTATATCCAACCTTCATTTATAACTGAAAATGCATGCACACCACAATTTGAACTTCATAACAAGCCCGCAGCTCTTTTTTCCCACAATGGAGGATATCATTGTTTTAAACTTTTCTAAACTTGTTCCTTCCTTAATGGTTCTAAATTTGACGGTTCCACCAACATATGTTAAATCACTATCTCTATTGATTTCAAACCTTCCCCCTATATGAAGGAAACATAGTAGATTCTTGCCAGACGTGGTAGCCATCAGAGCTGTCTATTGCATAAAAAAATTATCATTAACAATTTCACCAGCCTTATTAACAAATGTCACAACCCCTATTAACAACACATTCTTATTACATAATCAGGACCTCTAACCACACATATTTCACAACTTGTTCATTAAATCCCACTTATAATGATTGAAAACACACAAAATACAAAAAAAACATAGCAAACTTTTCAAACACATTTCAAACACCATTACACTACAAGCAAAACATTTAAATATGACTTCTAGTTGTCATCAACAAGTTAATGAGCCTCCATTGACAACTATCGCTGCTCCCATTAACAGCTCTTTTTTCCTACGCAAATTAGGTTATGTAGCCCCAAACCCTTCACCCTCATCTTTATTCCTTACCTCTTCTATTGCAGAACACACCACCATGAACCAAAAAATAGAGCATAATGACAGAAAAAATAGAGCATGTAAAACCATACCCAAACACATTGAAACCTTAGTCAAAGTATATCCATTGCATTTAGTAGGCCTTCCTTTATAGTTTACAAGCATATGGAGGACAATATCCACAACAGACATACAACTTTTTCCATTTTTTCAAGACCAAAATGAAGATGAAATTGTTAGGATTGGTAGGCATAGCGGAAGAAATTTAAAATTTTCGTTGATCCTAATTGAGGATCTATCAATGACGTTTAAACCGAGTTAGAAAGATTCGTACATTTTTCAATTTAGGGTTTTGAATCTCTAGGAGCCAACACGTCAGGTCCACTCCCTCTACCGGTATCCACACTAATGCTCTCCAACACAGACTACGTGCTAGCGCCTCCAATGTCTCTTAGGGTTTCCCTTGCAGCTCTAAATTCTCATCCGTGTTTAAGTATATCTGCTCTATCAAGTTTATAACCTATGAGGACTATATTCGAATTTCAAAATTAATCTTTATTAATTTTGAAATTAATTAAAAATTAATTATCTTAGTGAGCTAATTAAATAAATTCAGTTTAAATTAAATTTGTCCAATAGTTTTAATTTAACCTATTTATTTAATCCAAATAAAGAGCTATTAGATTTAATTTATCTTCATAAATTAAATATGAGATACTATATCTTTATCTTGTTAGTTATTAAATCTAATTTATCTTAATAAAATTAAATTTAAAACTAACACAATATAATAATATCATATATATATATATAATATTGTTAACAAATTTTTATATTATATATATATAAATATAAAATTCATCCACCCTAGATTAAACATTATCTCGTGTTGGGTCATTCTTGTGTGTGACCCTGTAGGCCCATACGAAGTTAGCAGTGGGCCAATAACTGTACTAACCCACAAGTCGCAAGCGGCCTCTAGTAAGACATTACGATTACCCAATTCATATGAGGATCGTTAACACGATACAACCTGTCATATAACCATGTCACGTCCCTTTTGTCACACGATATATCGATCAAGAATGAGGCATGAATAATGTCATTCTCTTGTTCCTGACCATTACTTTCTCGATTCCTGAGTAGTCTGACAATAGAAATAGAAACTCCTTTCTATCATAGTATAGCTATACATTTCTCAGACTCACTCATCGAGGGGCCCAGTAATATCTCTCTACTAATGTGAGGGACAAATTCCATCTGGATCATTCATATTCCTCTGCATGAAAAACCAACAAGCCTGATTGTAGCCTTTATCATCACCCGGTCAAAAGTGACTTTTGACTAGTTCAAAGCTTAGCGACTCTCATGTAAGAATCCATGATGACCTCAGGTCAAAGGGAATTGTGACGTGGTTGTACATGAGAAAATCTTGTGACTTGATCCATGTAGCTTTCTCATAGTGGGTCGGTCCAGCACTTTGTACTCTTACAAATGCCTAAGACTTTGATTTGTATCTCTATATCTTATCAAAGTCATATTGGTCTTGTTTTATCTCTGCTCCCGCATAAATGACCGACGAAGGACATTTTAAGACAATCTTTATGATTTATCCAAAGATACAATTATCACAGTTAACATGCAAATAATATGATAACAGAATGGAGAAATTTCATCAAATTAATAATATTCAAAGTACAATGATTGGCCCTTAGGGCACAATTTCCAACAGAATCAACAAAACCTATAGTTGAAAAAAAATATTTACACATGACATATAGTTGTTATTAACAAGTTTAGCAGCCTCCATTGACAACTATCGTTGCCTCTACTAACAACACATTTTTTCCTACATAAATCATATTATGTACCTACAATCCTTTCACCCCCATCTTCATTCCTTAGCTCTTCTATTGCAAAAACAGAGCACAGTGAACCAGAAAACAGAGCATAATGACAGCAAAAAAAGAGCATACTTAATCATACCAAAACATATTTAAACCACACCCAAAGCAAATCCATTACATTTACTAGATCTACCTTTTTAGTTTCTAAGCAACTAGATGACATTAAATGGAAAAAGCTGTAAGTTTTTTTCCATTTTTTAGGACCAAACGAAGATGGATCAAGCTAAAATCTGTTTAACCACTCAACGGAAACATGAGTCAAATGGAATAATGAGGACAAGAGAGTTATTATTATCAATTTCTTACCTTAATCTTCAACCTTTGCTTATGATCTTTATTTCGTTCTTCATGCCATTTTTGGAGCTGTTCGTTTCTGCATTTTACACCTTGTTCCCTTCTCTCTCTCTATTTATCTGACAGCGGTATCTTGGTCTTTTGCTATTTCCAATTTATTACAAAATGGTCCCATGAGACTTGAGAGTAATTTTAGAATTTCCTGGGACCATTTCTTCGTATATTAACTTCCATGGGATTACAGTGTAATTCTCCCTTAATAAATTGGGTTCGTACTTGGATTGGGCCAAGCTCTTCTATAATGAATAAAAAGTGATTTTATGAATCGCAAAAGAAAAAGTGATCTTATGAAGCCCAGGCCCACATCATGCCCATTACTCAAATTAATATTTGGGAAAATCCCTTAAAAATACCATCGAAATAGGCAAATCCCGATTCAGTGCAGTGAAATTCTGAAATTTCGGTTCAGTGTTGTGTCAGTATGGATGAACAGTGAAGGTATGCAAAAAGATGATTTTGCCCTTCAACCCTCATTCTCGCTACTTCAGAATAACAACACGAGACTCTTAATTAACAACTTTGCTTTATTCTTTCACATATTCGTATCTAAAAAAATAGTGTTATTAATATAAAATACGGTGTTGTTAATAAAGAAAGAGGTGTTGTTATTGGCCTTGAAACTTAAATTACGAAGTTGTGAAACAAGAAATGAGAGTTGCTAATGTAGAATATGGTGTTGTCAATAATAAGTCCGATGTTGTTATTGTGAAAGTAAAAATAAGAAATTGGAGTTGTTAATCAAGAATTAGGAGTTGTTAATTAAGAGTCTCATGTTGTTATTTTGGAGTGATGAGAGGGAGGGCAAAATCGTCTTTTCGCATACCCACACTATTCATCCGTACTGACACAGCACTAAATCGATATTTTAGAGTTTTGCTGCACTTAATCGGGATTTGCTTATTTCGGTGGTTATTTTAAGGGATTTTCCCTTGATATTACTAGTAGTCTTCAGTTTCGTTTATATACAGGTAAAAAAATGTCTCATTTATATAAAATTTATTGTAATGCTTCCCAATTTTTTTCAAACTTGATATGGGTGTGTTTGGATTAGCAGTGACAGAAGTGATTTTTTTTTTTCAATATGGCTTTACAAACTTAAGATGAGGTAAAAGTTAAATTGTGTAATGTGATTTATGTTTGGATTGACTTTTATAAAATGAGCATTTGACAAACTGAAACTTATTTGATTGAGTAATGAAAAAGCATGTATAAATGTAAAATGATTGAGAGGGCATCGGTTTTATAATATATATGTATATATATTCCAACTTACAATATATATATATATATATATATTGGTAAATTTAAGAAAAACAATAACTTAAAATAAAAATAAGAGTTGATATATTATTAAAAAAATCTATAAATATTAAAAACCATTTAATTAGATGCATTAAATAAATAAAAATAAAAATATATGTAAACATAAAATTAAAAGAAATAATATTAAAGATTTAAAAAATTGTAAACAATGTTAAAAGATTGTTGGGAGAATTGCTGATAAATACCTTTTTGGCAAATTAATTACTGAATGCTATCATGGAAGATCTGTTGCACATAACAGAAGATATTTTGCACACAATAGAAGATTGTTTGCACATTTATATGGAAGATTTTTGCACACAGGGAAGATCGCTTGCACGCTTGGTAGCAATCAGTAATTAATTTACCTCAAAAGTATTTTTTGGCAATTCTCCCAAGATTGTTCACATATTAAACGATATAGAATAAGGATAAAAAAAAAATTCTGATGGAGAGAGGCAAGTAAGGACAATACTGTAAAACCATAAAAAGTAAGGATGAAGTTGTAGAAAAGTGACACCATAAGCCAGAAAATTGCCTTTCAATATGCTTTTTGATGGCTTTTTTTTTTTTTTTGGTTAAAGTGCTTATTTAAAAAAGTCAATCCAAACATAGATGTGTGTGTGTTTGAGATAGTGGTGAAAAAGTGATTTATTTATAATTTGACTTATATAAAGTAAGATTGGATAAAAATTAGATTGTGTAATGTGATTTATATTGGGTTGACGATTGTATAAGTGACTTTTCTAAAATTGAAACTTGTTTGGATTGACGGTAGCATAAGTACTTTTGTGATAAAGACAAAAGATAAATTAAATTAAAAATTATAAAAAAATTAAGAAAGCCATGTTGGGAAATTTGGCAATTAAAAAACACATAATTTGATGATTTTTTTGTTTACCCTCTTCCCCCAACAAAACAATAACATAAGCCAAAAGTCAAAAGTGATAAGCTACAAAATATTGCTTAATGAAATAAGTAACTTTTCTCCTATAAGCCAAACGGGAAAAAGGTAAACCAAACACCAACAAAAAAAAAAAAACAAAACAAAAATGAAAAACTACCAATCCTTCCTACTTTTACCCTCCCAATCTTACTTTTTGGTTTTAAATAAGTTATCTCAAACACACTGATAAATGAGCCTATTATGCTTTTGCCTATAAAAGCCAATTTTGGGATGGAGAAACACACACATTCGACAATAACCCACCTTTCAAAGTGGTTTCCAAGAGTTATGTGTACATATAGTGTGTTTGGAATAATGATTAGAAAAATAGAGTTTCTCAATTTAACTTTTGGTAATCTTGTTTTTGGTAAAACCCCAATTATGTAATGTGATTTATGTTTGGATTGACGATTATATAAATGACTTTTGTAAAAGTAAAATTTGTTTGGATTGACTTAAGCACAAGTGACTTTTGTGATAATAGTAAGAGAGAGTGGGTGGAAAAATATTTAAAAAATCAAGCAAATATTTAAAAATTACTTTAAAATATTAGGTGCTACTGAAAAAATATTTTAGAGCAGGTGAAAATCAATAAATTAGTATTCTAAGTTTTGGGTGCTCTTTACTACTAAAAAAAATACATTAAAGGCAAAATTGTAGTCAGTCTCCTAAGACTGGGTACAACTGAAAAATATATTTCAAAATAATTTTTGGAGCTAAAAAAGTACATTAAGAGTAAAATTGTAATCAGTCTGATAATACACTGGATACAGTTGGAAAAGTATTTTAAGTGTTAAAAGCACCAAAAAATAGTTTAAATTAATTTTTTTAGCTAAAAAAGTACATTAAGGATAAAATTGCAATTAATCTGATACCACACTTGACACAATTAAAAAAGTATTTTAATTGTTCACTCTCATCCCAAACACTAAATCAGAATAAGCTGGGTTTTTGAGTTTATGGGTAAGAGCTATTATGATGTGATAAGCTCAATTGAACAAAATGGCTCCTAAACACTCATTTTTTTCTCAATTGCCAATTGGATTTTGCTCACTCAATTGTAGGGGTGGAAATAGGCTAGGCTAGGTTTTGCCTAAATAGGCCTGAGCCTGCAACAAATATTCAAAGCCTGAGCCTGAGGCTGAGCCTGTATGCAGGTTTTTTTTTTTAAGCATAAACCTGAGCCTTCAAAAAGCCTGACAAGGCCTAAAGCCTACTTAAATTAAATAATATAGGCCTTTAAATAACATTTAAAACCTATATCTCCAAATTCATATATAACCTTTCACACTTATAAACAATCCTACATTATGTCTTAGAACTCTAATATCCATTTTTGTCGTAATATAAGGGCTTAGTAAGGAAAGGAAAAGAATGTCTAATGATAACAATTGTCCGAGCAAATATGAATAAGAAAAATTAATCGTTTGTTGACTAATGAGATATATTTTTTAAAATAGACTAAGCAAAACAAATAACATGTAAAACTATATTTTATCTCTTTTCTGACATAAATTGGGTCAAACTCATATTACTAAAATTATAATATTTTATTTGACACTAAAATAAACTCATAACAATTATTATGCTTCAGTGGAGGGCAAAAATTATGGGGGGAGTGAGTTAGTGTTGCTATCTCAAGCAATGGAAGAGAAGAGAGGTAGGGATGAATGATTTATACGAAAGTAATGGTTGAATGTAATGATGATGAGTTGTAAAACTTAGAATTCAGGTTAAGTTGGTAAATTTATGAATAATTTATAAAATTATTTAAATTATATTATATATACTTATATAATAGAACAAATTAAAAAAAAAAAGTTAAATAGGCCAGGTCTGTAGACTTGTAGGTTAGGCCTTATGAAAATATGCCTGGCCTATTTATCTAAATAGGCCTAGCAATATGCCTAAGCCTGAGCCTGATCTATTTATTAAGTAGGTTAGGCTAGGCTTTATGTAGGTTAGACCGTAGGCCCCTGTTAAGGGCCTGGCCTATTTCCATCCCTACTCAATTGAGCATTTGAGGGCCCAAACGCCTTCCCCAAACACACACGTAAACAAACATTTACAGTGGGAAAAAAATATGAATAAGCATTCAACTCCTAGTAAAATCAACACTGTTTCTAATCTTCAATATAAGATTTAGTTGACTAGTTTGAGAATTAAAGAAACTAAATAAATTACTTTAAAGTATTTACATGCATCATTTTTCTTCCAATTAATTTACATAATTTATAAATTGATATATAAATATATAATTTAATGATACATATAAGTATTCGAAATATATCATATAACGCATATTATAATGAAGTAATTTATTTAATTTTATTAATCTTTCTAAATTAGTCAACTCAGTTTTATATTAAAGACTAGGGGTAGCATTACTAAGATCAAATCAACTACTAGTAAATTAAGAACATCCATATGATAATCTTCAACACTATGAATAATATTAGAAATCTAATGACGCGAGACAGGGACAAGGCGTACAAGCACACGTGTAGATATACAGTAATGCCTGCACTAATTGGGTAGCAAACTTCGCTCACAACATGGCCCCAAATTCTACATTTTAAAGATGCCACCCCGAGATTGTAGATACATGCATACAATTTGTCTGGAACTTGTCGATTCTTCCTAGCGTGTTCGTCCTCCTCTTTGCACCCACAAAAAAAAAAAAAAAAAAAAAAAAAAATATAGAAACAGAAACAAAAAAAAAAAAAAACAAAAAAGGAATGTTGCATATTTTATTTTTTATTTTAAATTTTTATCTATATTTCTTAATATGATGGAAAATGTAAAATAAAAGTATTTTTATAAAATTTTTTCAAATATGTTTTGGGTGCCAGCATCTAGCAGAAAAAGTAAAAAGTACTTCCTTCAGCGTTAAATATATGAGTTCAACGAGAAGTTTAATTTAATCCTAAATATAAGATCTTAATTTGCTTTGTTTTCAAAATGTATTTATTTTTTTGGGTTAAAATCTCAATTGATTGCACATATTAAGAGGGTTTCATTAAATGGTAGTTTCAATGCATATGACTGAAAAAGATATTTTAGAGAAGATAATACTCATTTATTATGAATAACTAAGGGAAAATTCCAGAAAAAGACTTTGGAAAATGGGAAAGAATAAATTAGTGCTATGAAATTTTGAAATTTCAAGTCAGTGCTGTGTTAATATGGAGGAGGAATCTGAGATTTTGAAATCTCGGCGAAAAGACGAAGCTACCCTTTAGTTGTCCCCCCTCTTAGCTCGGAATAACAACACCGGCATCTTTATTAACAACATCATATTCTACATTAAAAACTCCGCTTTCCTCTTTCACATTAACAGCACTGATCTCTTTATTAACAACACCGTATTTTATATTAACAACTTGACTTTGTTGTTTCACAATAACAAGACCGGTCTCTATATTAACAACACTATATTTTACATTAACAATTCCACTTTCTTATTTCACAACTTGTAATTTAAGTTTCAGGGCTAATAACAACATCTTTTTCTTTATTAACAACATCGTATTTAACATTATCAACTTAACTTTCTTGTTTCACAATAACAACACCGGTCTCTATATTAACAACACTGTATTTTGTATTAACAACTTTACTTTCTTGTTCCATAACTTTATAATTTAAGTTTTAAGGCAAAAAAAAAAAAAAAAACACCTCTCTCTTTATTAATAACACCATATTTTACATTAACAACACCATATTTGAGATACGAAGATGTGAAAGAATAAAACGGAGTTGTTAATGTAGAATGTGGTGTTATTAATAAAAAAGCCGGTATTGTTATTTTGAGTTGAGAGAGAGGGACAACTGAAGGGCAGTTTCGTCTTTTCACTGAGATATCAAAATCCCATATTCCTCTTTCGTACTAACACATCACTAACATGAGATTTTGCAATTTCAGAGCACTGATTTGTCCTTTCTCATTTTCCAACGTCTTTTTCTGGAATTTTCTTACTAATTAATTAACTTAATTAATTTTTTAATATCTGTAAATTAGTTTTCTAATCATATATTAAAAACAAGATGTAGTTATTTTCAAGTAAAGGATGTAATATGAACCATTTAAATTAAACTAGATTGTCCCAAATGCCAAATGTACCCTCGTGATCTATTTCAAATGATCTTTCACCTTGATTCTTCAGTTTTTTTTTTCCTTGAAAAAAATAAAAGTAGTTATGAGAATTTGCAAACACATCAATTCAGTCATATAAAAAAGAAGAAAGAAAATTGGGCTTGGGACTTTTACAGGATCGAACAAGAAAATACATTCTCATCGCTAAAAGTTTGGCAAGAGAAGTGATGAGGAGTAGGACAAGAAAACCTAATCGCATCTTCATTATTATTGATCTCTTGTTCTTGATTTGTCTTCTCTGGTTCCCTTCTGCAGCAGCAACAGGAACAACATTCTTCTAATTGGCTTATAACCTCGACATGCTTCCCCAATCGATTCTTCACAAGTTGTGCAAGTTGGGTTGCGTCCACAACTCCCCTCACAACTACTTGTGAGGCTTCCCTGTTCACATCGACAGACACAACACCTTTCATCTTCTCAAGGCTTCCACGCACATCACTTGCACAACCTTCGCAATGCATAGAGGTCTTCAGAATCACAGTCTTGAGACGAGGCTGCTCTGGCTCTTTGTTCTGTTGTGACTCTTTGTTGGTGGTGTTGTGAGGGTCCAGTTTTGGGGAAATAAGGTCAACGTTTTTGCTGTACTTCTTTCTTAGCCTTTTTAACACTTCCAATGGTTCCGCCTTCTTGCCCTTCACTATCACCTTCTGATTTTCTCTATCAACCACCACCTGCTCCACACCTACACACACACACATGATCAAAACATCCATCAAATATAATATGAGAAGGTCCAGTACTAAATATAAGAGTTAGACAATAGATTTATTTTGATCCTAAATATAAAACCTAGCCTATTTTGTCTCCCAAATCCCTTTCTTATATTGTCTCCCAATGTATCTCTAACTAATGACACATATTAAATGGATTTTCATAAAGGGTTAGTTAATGTGCATATAATAATTTTAACTGTATAATTTAGTAAACCAACATGTATTTGCTACAATTAAATAATTCAATTAATTCTCTTAATATCTACATATTAGTCACATTACTCTCATATAAAGACTTGGGGATAGTATACCCGATCTTCTCGCAATGTACAAGTTAAATAATTAATTTATAGATATTAAGATGAATGGTTAAGTTAATTAGTTATAAAAATATGTTTTGGTTTCTATAAAATAGCTCTTTAAATTATTTGTATTGGATACTACTTGGTACTCCCTTGATGAAAACTCCCCTTAATGTATGTGCAATAAATAGGAGGGTTCAGAAAAAAAATGTATAACTTTGATAAACATACTATATTGAAGTCTCATATTTAAAATTAAAGCAAACCCCTCTATTATATTTTACATTTAGGACCTGGATGAAAGAGAAAACTGATTTACTACCATTAATTTATGCAGTTTAATTGTTTTCCTTCTTTATATTCTAAAGATTAATGATTTAGATTCTATGAACGGATTATGACAAGTCTCAAGACAAAGGAGGAAAAAAACACACGCACGCACACATAAAAATATTTTTAAAATTTTTATGTTAACAACATAATTCAAAAATTGAACTCTCTAAAACAATTGTACTGAAATTAAAAAGAGATATAAATACTTGATAGTAGCTCTGAATTGACTTAGGGTAAAATGAGAAGAGAAATAGACGACTCTGAATTGACTTTAGGTAAATTGAGAAGAGCATAGACGCATAGTTTTAAAATTAGTGATTTTCTATTAAAATGAATTGTCAATTGCTATACTTTTGTGGCCAATAAGATTGATTTGGAATTTTAAAGTTCAAGTAATATTTTTTTATCTTTTCTTCTTCACTTTTGCCTATATTATGCGTCTATTTCTTATTTTAGAAAACTAGGATTTTTACACTATCAAGAGAAAGTCATATTCCAAAATTCAAACCAATGTTATCCACACCAATCATGGGAATATATATTTAATTGGGTAAAATATAAATGGAAGCATATATGTTTCTAGTCATGAAAAAAATAATGAGAATGATAATTTACTGGACTATTTCTGGGACGTATAAAGATCCCATAACTTTGAATGCTGTTTACTTAACTATTATTACCTCCGGTCATAAATAGAAGATCCAGTTGACTTTTTAGAGAAATTAAGGAAACTAATTAAATTACTTTAAAGTATTTTTATTTATATTTTTTTCTCCAAATTAATTTCTCTGATTTATAAACTGATATATAATATAATAATACACAACATATGATATGATTAAGTAACTTAATTAATTTCATTAATCTCTTCAAAAAAAGTCAACTAAATCTTTTATTTAAGACTGAAGGGAGTACTGTTTTTAAATTCAAAAACAGTTTAAGCCACGGTTGGTTGGTTTGTTTGTTTGTTTGTGTTTTTTTTTTTGGTGCTCTGAAGAGCCAAGGTTCTAATTCTACTAGAAAACAGAAATAAGCTTTGTTTTAAAAAAAACCGGAAAAATGCGCGCGCGCGCATATATATATATATATAAGGCACGCAAAAATTAGATTACCATATATATATATATATATAACTCACAAACACACAAAAATTAGATTACCATTAAAGCCTCTCAAGCATTTGGATACTTGTTCTGAGCATCCTTCACAATGTATGAATGCTTTTAGCACAATGTCATTTTCTCCTTCCTTCATCATATATTAAAAACATCAAATTAAAATTAATGAAAAACCAAGGGATAAATAATTCGTATTCTTGGGCAATATTTTCTTACCTTCCCCATTCCTCAGAACCTCCTGCGTGATAATGAACTGTGGATGGAATATACAGAGATAAGAGTATATGTATCGATGAGTATTTATATATATAACTATTGCACCAGCGCATTTACAGAAAGATTCTGCAAATGAATGTGGAGATTGTAACGTACAGATCATGTATTATAACTTCTGCCAAATTGAGGTTTTTTTTTTTTTTTCAAATTTTATTATTATGAGGTCTCCATAATTTCAGAGATTTGCAAACGTAATTCCTGTAAATAATTACCCCCCTCCCCAAATAACGAAAAACCATAATGAAGAACAATGAAGAATAAACAAATTAATCACAACAGTATTAATCGGCATACCATACCTGACCAACGGTCCTATATGAGTCGCATGTGTAATCTCATTTTTTTGGGAAAAGAAAAATATATAATATTGGCATTTGTAATGATACTGCTTATAGAGAATCACAGATAAGAAAACAAATTATACAAATGCAGGCGTGCGTCATTTCTTTCCATTCATTGCTAAGCCCTTGGAAGAAATAAAATATGTTTCTGGATTTAAAAATTGAAAAGTGTTATAAAATAAAGAGAAATATGAGAAGAGAAAAAGAGAATATGAGAGTAAGAGAGAACAATTATTATTTACTATTTAGAGGGGTATGAAATACATAACATGTGCCTTCTAGTTATAGGCAGAACTCTCTAATCTATAATTAATGTGCTTCCAAAATTATAGGAAAAAATGGATGGGTAAATATGAAAAATGGGGGATATGGACATCCACAAATATTATATTTATAACACTCCCCTTGGATGTCCATGACTAATCATGTAAACATCAATTAAGAAAACCTAGTGAGATAAAAAACTAGTATAAGAAAAAGACACTAGTACAGAAAAGAGGTTTTAGACCGGCACATTTAGACTGGTTATATAAGATAAGGTCTTAAAAATATGACCGGTAGCATTTTTGAAATTATAATAAACTTTTAAGACCGGTTATATTGAAATAAGGTCTAAAAAAAACTTTTTAGACCGGTTTTCGAAACAACCGGTCTTAAAATATAAATAATTAAAGAAATATAAATATATGTAATATATTTTCTAAACCGGTTCTAAATATAACAGGTCTAATATATTGCTGATAGACTGAATTTGCATTATCACTGAATTGCCATGATCTCTAGTTGGAAGTGCTGTATATTAATTATCAACTTGTGCATTGCAATTAATTATCGCTTTGTCTATGAATTGTCACTTTAATAGTAGTTTTTCATTGCTCAAGTGCTGTATGTTTGAAAAAGGAAGTGTTGTAGATTGACTATCAATTTGTGCATTGCAATTAATTATTTGTTCATGTTTGCATAACTTGGGAATTGCTTTTGAACGATGCCTTTGTAGAGTGTGCCTTGTTATGCTATTAAGTGTTGTAGAGTCTTATTGGGATAGTAGGAGGACCCCAATTATTTACTGTCCTTAAACCATCACAGCCTTTGCAAATTTTCCTTAAACCATCACTATCCTTAAATAGTGTCCTTAAAGTGACAATAATGAGCCGTCCTAGTGAGGGTACTCCGAATCCAACTAATGTTAATTAGAGCGAGCCTAGCAAAGCTCCGAGTCAGGAAAAAAGTAAGCCATATAACCAGCCCATACGAAGGGGTAGAAGAGGCACCCGATTGAGAGACATTCCCCTCAATCGGAATATCGAGTAAAAGATTCCAATTGAGTTTGATAGATATTGGAAACCAATCGGGTCTAATGCAAGCCAGTGTAGGAGTTTTGTTGGTCTCCTAGCATGCAACAAGTTTGGCATCTTGATAGAGGAATGGAGAAATGTGGATAAGAGTGTGAAGCGACATATTTGGGAAACTATCCAGCTCACTTACGACATTCTTGAGAGTGAAATCTTGTATAAGAAGACAATGACGTATTGTGATGAATACTGGAGGAAGTTTAAGACAACTCTAGCTAACAATTACATGCATATCGAGGTGGAAGAAGGTTAGCCTCGTCCTAATCTGTGTGACAAGTATTCTTATATTGACGAACACACTTGGTAAGAATTTAGATGGCTTCGAACTACTCTAGAAGCTTTGGTGAGTTGACATATTTTGTATTTTATTTACTTATGAATTGTCTTTAATTTATTGATTGTAACCTTTGTCTTTTATTTCTCATATGTAGGAAAAAAGGCAAAAGGCACAAGAGAGTAGAAGAAAGAATGATTGCCCTCATATAATGTCTCGTGGGGGTTATGTGAAGGTTAAAAAAGACTTGTTAGCGGCCAAATGGAAGAGATTGGAAGAAGTAGCTCAATCCGATCCTTCTGTTCTTTTTTCTCCACCATCTCTAATATGCTGCGAAGAAATGTGGAAGTTTACTCACCAAAAGAGGAGCGAGTTTTATACGAGTGAACAATCTTGTATAGTTGGTAAAAAAATTGTAAGTATTGTTGTTGCTATTAATTAGTGAGTAAACAAAAATTCATTACTTATGTTTGTCTTACGTGTCTTACAAGAGGAGCTTAAAAAAAAACAAGCCAAGGGTTTGTTTAGGTCGAATAGGAGGAATGACATCCTGACCATTGATACAGGAAAACACGAGCATCTCGACCGTGTTAGGGGAGTTGGGGGTAGGGTAGGCATAAGGGATTACTTTGGAGCACCTCTAATCCGTTCCTTAAGTAGTATGGTGACTAGGGAGGAGATGGAGCATATATTAGCCACTGTGAGGGTGGAAGCTAGGGTAGAGGCAGAAACATCATTTGATGCACGATTTGAAGAAAGGTTCAGTAAGATGAAGGAGGAATGGATTATCATGACGAGCACAAGACAAACAGATACCAGTGCTCCCCAAGCACATTCCCTAAACCCTAAACAGAGTACTAAAGGGAGTTGTATTAGTCAGTCATCAGAGGGTCATGGAAAAGAAATTGGTGAGCCTTGTGACTTGTTTTTGGAGGATCCTCTAAGATGATTAGTTGTACGGGGGAGCGTGCACAACTTGGGATCAACTATCCACCACCAAGAAATAAAGGATGATAAAGTCAAAGTGGCAATTGAAGAGGTGATCGTTGCAGATGCACCTCTACCTATCCCCGCTGATTACTTCAAGATTGTGAGCGAAGTCCTCAACTATTTCATCTTGTGGCAAAAGAACCTTGTTTCTAATCGAGCTGAGGAATCCCCGATCACAGCCCCGCCACCTCCACCTCCACCTCCCTCCACTCAAGATGTTTCACAGCCTCCATTTAATGTCATGCAGCAAGTGATTCTGATGGCATATGATACATCCTTTCCAACAAGAGATTGGCCTACTGAGTCAGCTGTTGGCAAGTCAGGGGTGCAATGCTATCTTGAGAGGGATGATTTAATGTCCTTGGTAGCTCCTCGACAACAGCTTACGATTTCAGTTGTCCAACTATTTTTAATGTAAGTATTTTCTCCAATTGAAAGTAAATATTTTATAAATTATGTCGTTAAACTTTGATTTGTGTTTTTGCATTATTGTAGGTGCATGCATCGTAGGTTGGTTTCCTTTGGCAAAACCGATAAATTTCGATTCCTATGCCCAGTTCAAATCTACGACAAAGGGACTACAACTGCTATCAGACACACATACTTATCAGAGAGGCTTAGTGAAACCCCAATTGAGTGTTTCTTGGCTCCATATGTGCATGGGTAAGAAACAAATATATATTTCATAATATCCATAATGTTTTATATTTGCTTAAAAGTCTTCCCTTCTTTTAGTGATAATTGGAAATTGATTATTTTGTGCAAGAAGAGTTATACTGTCATCCTCTTATGCTCCCTCCACCATAGCAAGCCAGTGAGTGAATTGAAGAAGACCATGAACTCGTAAGTTTTCTTGCATTATTAATTAACTTTCATGTGCAAAATTTTTGGAATTTGTGTAAAATAAGTAACCTTTGTATTTTTGATGATATATTGCTATGCAGACATTCCTACACGCTAGTTGTGGTAGGCATACTCGTGACCTACAAGACCCTACATAGATCTTGCCAAATGTTAGTTATATATTGGTTTGTTTTAAGAATGTATTCAATAATAAGTCATGCTTTAATTTTATACTTGTTTTAATGATATCATGTTAATTTTCAGACCCGTAGGCAACCACCAGGGTCCAACTTGTGTGGGTTGTATGTTCTGAGACACATTTATAATATTATTACCTTAGGCATAACAAAATTTACTCAAGAGGTAAATGTATATATATTTCAAAAATTTTGTATTACTTTTATTCTTTTTTAAGTTAGCAAGTTAATGTTTTGCCTGGCTTTAGTGTTTCAAATGTTTGATCTTGCTGATCCCTTTCCAGATAAAGATATTGATCACATTCGCAATTGTTGTGTTGAATTCGTTTATGAATTTTTTCAACAGTGAGTTCTTGTAAAACTGAGGAATTTTTTGTATATATTGATGAATTTTTCTTGCTTGAGCTTTTTTGCAAAAATTGTTGGTTGCATGAATTGACATGTTTGTTGTTTCTGTGATTATGTGAAACCATGCATTTATACATGTGAATCTGTTTGAGTCATGTCATTGGCTTGCATGTGTTTTAAAGAATTATGCATATATATATATATGATGGTTTAAAACAACACATTACATGGGGATATATGAAGGCGCATGTTATGTTACAAGTTCCCAATGAGAAGGTTAAAGAAAAAGGAAATGGTAAGTGAAAGCAAACTGAACACCTTATGGCACTTAATAAGTATGGCATTGGAAATAGTAATTCTAGGATGCGTTCTGGTAACTAACATAATCACAGATAATAAAAAAATTATAATACTTTTAAGATATGTTATAAATATAACTGGTCATAAAATTCAAGTTTTTAGACTGGTTTTATGGACAACCGGTCTTAAAAATCAAACTTTTAAGACCGGTTATTTGGAAAACCAGTCATAAGAATCAAACCTTTAGGATCGGTTGTAATACCCTTAATTTTGAGATTTGAGGCTAGAGAATAAGCCTAAAATAAGTGGACTATTAAGCCCCAGTTTAGCAGGAGCCCAAATTTATTTCCTAATGATTCTTATATCTTTGGGGTATTAAAGAAAGTAAAATGGTGACTTTTGGAGAAAGTAATTATGTTTTGGTGAAATCGCCTATGAGGTAGTGAGCTTATCATGTGATTTTGCATAAGCAAATGATGAGCCAAAATTATGAAATTTTACAGGGTGAAAGTAGACATCATAAGCTTTAATTTGATAGGCATATGACTCAATTAGAGCTATATACAAAAAGTTATGAATTTTTGAAGTCGTCACAGAAAAAATGTGAAATTTCTGAAATAGTATGCAAAGATTGAAATTCTGGGAATTTTGTGATTCCATATAGCAAAATTCTATATTTTTCCTTGAAACTAGACTCAATAAGGGTTCTATAGGCTTTAGAAGCACTCCGATTAGATTTTTCTAGAATTAGTTATGATTTTTCAAAGTTTGGGCAGAAATCTACCAGAATTTTGTAAAATTCCGAAATTAAAGAAATAATGTAATGGCAACATTGTAATTTTGGGATAAACCTATCAGCCCATTTTTGCTGTTCTAATGGACCGTTATACGTCGTTTTGATGGGCCAAGAAGAGGAAAATATTTGTTACATGTTATGATACAATTACAAGTGGAAAAATCCATGTACACAAGTCAAATTTTATGAATATTGTGCAATTAAATAATTGAAGCAAAGATAGGATATTTCATAAATCATTTCTCTTCCTCTTTATGCTCATTCACGTAAGCCATTTGAGAGCTCAAGAGAGAGAGAGAGAGAGAGAGCTTTGATCTAGAGAGAGAAGGAGGAGCCAAACTCACAAGGTACGTCGATTTCTTCGGTGAATTCGTACCTAACGTGTGTAATCCTTCCTCTAAGCTTCTCTTCTATGTTGTTTAATGTGTTTAAAGCAAGACTTTTGAAGTTTCAAGGGTTAGGGTTTTAGCCAAGTTGAGAAAAAGCTAGTTGTTAGAGCAAGCATTTCACCCAAGAGGGGGGGGGGGTGAATTGGGTGATACCAAAATTTCGTTGCAAATAAAAACTTGACAGTGAATATAAAGCAATAAAGAGTAAGGAGAAATATCACCGACGTGTACATCGAGAGTTATACTGGTTCGGCCACAACCACTTTGACCTACGTCCAGTCCTCAGAGCTTCTCTGAGAGTTTCACTATAACTTCCAAGATTCAGTGGGTTCTTGGCACCTCAGTACAAGCAAGTTCCTTCGCCTGGATACTCGCTCCCCCTTACAAGTTGTAATCCAATTCCAACTCAAGGTTCCACAACCTTAAGTTACCTCAATAACAAATATTGAGTTTGAATGAAATATCTCTCTCACAGAGTGAATAAGAATCATTGAAGCATAGAATTACAAGTATAATGTAAAATAGAGTAATGAACTTGGTAATACGTTCGTGTGTGTGTTCTTGCTATTTTTCTCTGTTTGGATGTTCCCATATATATAGATACGTTGGTAATGATTGTTGGAACATATTTCTTCATGCCTGTTGGAGTGTGCGTAGCCACTGTTGACTTTTCCTCTGTATGGGTAGGAGAAGGCATAGGTTTAGGAGAGGGTTGAGGCTGAGGTTTGGGTGGTGAATCATCAATGATGATATGAATGGTCTCATTGGTTTTGGGGTTATCCACTGAGTATAGGATATCTTTGGGTTGTGGCTCAGGTGGACTAGAGACTGGAGGGATAGGAGGCTCAACCTCAGTGTGATGAAGGTCAGATGGAATATTCTCTGGTGGTGGTGGTAGATGCTCTGGGGATGGTATATGCTCTAGAGATGAAGAAGTTTCATGTACAGAAGATGATGGACCGGCAGAAGGTCCGGGACCCAAAGAATCCAAACGTGCCAGAATCAATTTCAATGTCTCACCCTGGGCACGTTGCTCAGCTAACAACTCCTCGTGCCTCTTATCCATTCTCTCAACCAACTCAGCCATCTTGTGATTCATGTTGGTTATCAGTTCAGCATTTGTGTTGGCAATGTCCACATGGAATCCTCTCAGCATATTTTCCATGAAGTGCTGAAGGGTGGCATTGAGGAAGGAGGGTGATGATGTAGTGGCAGCTGGAGCCGATGACTGAGTGTCATCCATCTTGCTAGTCTCAGTCTCGGTCTTCTTCTTCTTCTTTGACCCAGACTCCAGAGGACCCTTGAGAGGAATGTCAATGTTGAGCTTGCCAATTTGATTTCTCCCAACCGGAGTAATCCTCTCAATATGCTCTTTGCTCTCCAGATACCATATCTTATTCTCCTTCAGAATGAGTGAAACAATATGAGGATATGGCATCGGTGTGGTAGCTTTCCCATCAACTCTATATCTCTTCATCTCAGAGAATATGTACTCCCCCAAGTCTTTCTGTTCCTTCAGGAGTAAGGAAGCAAACCATCTAAAGTCCTTATCAGAGAAGTGGGTATAGTTGTTGGCCTTGTTCACAAGGGATCTAGAGTAGATATACCATAGAACCCTGTGATGATTACACATATCACTAGGTTTGAAATTCAAAGGGCTTACAAGCTCACCAGGTTTAAGGACAGAGAAGATTTGGTTTGAGTCAAGTTTGGAGTAAATGTCATCTGGTGGGTTCTCTATTCCTAACCACAGATTGATCCTAGAGGGTGAGATAAGTATCTTTTGGCCTCTAATAGTGGTAGTCATCTCTTCCTCTGCAGAATCTCTATTGGGTTCATCTAGAATCTCAAGATTGTAGTAAAAGTGTGTAACTACTTTGGTGCAAAAAGGAAGTCTAATAGAAAGCCAAGGCATAAATGGTTCTAGAACGGGATTAAGATCATGCTTCAATACCTCCTGAAGTAATTTGAGGTCCGCATAGTGTGTCTTGCATACTTTTCTCCTGGAGAATTGAGTGAGGTACTTTGGGAACTCCTCTAGCTTGTTGACATTAAACCCCTTTGGAGGTTTGGTGATCTCCTCTTCTGGCAATCCTGACTTCTTTGAAGACTGCCCCTTCTCAATTTGATCAATGATTCCAGCTATTGCCTTAGCCACATTTATATCATCTTGGGCTTTTTGGGCGGTTTTGGAGTGAAAGAGGGAGTTGAGGAATCAGAAGGTGGAGGAGAGGGAGACTTTACACTTTTGCCTCTCCCAGTAGAGGTACTCTTCTTGGATTGAGCCCTTGTAACAACTGGCTCTTTGATAACAACCCCCTTTTGGTTTCGGTTGAGGTTGATGTTTGAGTTGAACTTTGGCTTTTGACCTAGGTGTGAGTTTTCTTCTCTTTTTGGGAGGAGAAGAAAGAGGATCAATGAGTTGTGGGGATCCAGATGAATATGTGGGAGTGAGATTTTTGGTTCTAACCATTTTGAATCAAAGAAAGCTTAAGTTTCAGAAAAACAGAGTGAAAAGGTCGCGAGTTAGGGCTGGAGGATTCTGAACAAACCAGGAAGTTTTTGGAGCTGAAATTTGATGGGTTTTGTCAGAAATCAAGTAAGAAAGAGATTGTGAAAAATTTTTGTGAGAGGACAGAGTGATTTACTCGAGGAGATTTTGTGGAAATGACCGAGTTTGCGACAGATAAAGACCTAGAACCCGACGTTACTTGAGGCCTTACTCGAGTAAATTGCATATTTACTTGAGGCCATACTCGAGTGATCATACAGAAAATTTGTAAAATAATTCATTTAAGCTGCGTACCTGGCATGAATAATATTGTAATTATCCATGTATGTTGCCTCAATCATTTTATACCCAATTTAGAGCAAATTTGAGTCGATTCTCATCTAATTGGTAATCTGGACTTGCAGTTACTCGAGTCCTTACTCGAGCAAGCTTCAATTTTACTCGAGGCTCACCTCGGGTAACCTTTCATTTTCAGTTTGGACTGTTCAGTTCTCACCAATGAACCGTTTAATTCAAATTCCAAGAAACTTGATACGTTACTTCCAGTTTTGGAAGACCATTACTCGAGTAGTTATTCGAGTAAAGTGCTCTTTTACTTCAAGTTGTTCCTCGGGTAATGGTTCACTGTCTGTCATTACTTGAAGTTGGTACTCTAGTAAAGGTGTCCTCTGATAACCTCTGTTTTTATTTCTCAAAACCAAGTTTTAATCTTCCTGCAAAACAAGTTTCTACATACTCCGATGCTTAAATTAGTAATCATCAAAACATTATTAAATGACTTCATCTAATATTATGAGAAACTGAAATAACTTACAATTCATTGGGATTTACCATTCCCAATTCTCTTTTAATGTATAGAAATTGTTCTTTTGCAAGAGGTTTGGTGAAGATGTCAGCTAGTTGAAGATGAGTAGGAATGAATATCACTTTCACATCTTTCTTTTGGACATGATCTCTGATGAAGTGATGTCTGACATCGATATGCTTGGTTCTAGAATGTTGAACTGGATTTTTCGCCAAACTTATCATACTGGTATTGTCACAATAGATTGGTATTTCTTTAAGATAAATACCAAGATCTTGTAGTTGTTGTTTTAACCATATCACTTGTGCACAACAACTTGAGACTGTAACATATTCGGCTTCTGTTGACGAAAGAGACACTGTATTTTGTTTCTTGCTGAACCATGATACAAGAGATCCTCCAAGAAATTGTCCTTGTCCGCTGGTGCTCTTTCTGTCTATCTTGTATCCACCATGATCAGAATCTGAATATGCAACTAGATATTCACTTCTTCCTTTGGGATACCACAGACCCAATTCCGGTGTGTCAGCAAGGTATCTAAAGATTCGTTTGATAGTTTTGGTATGTGATTCCTTTGGTGCTGATTGATATCTTGCACATATGCCAACACTAAATTGGATATCCGGTCTGCTTGCCGTGAGATAGAGTAATGATCCAATCATTCCTCTATATTTTGTGATGTTGTGTCTTTTCCTTTGACATCAGCATCAAACAACTTAGTTGAGCTCATAGGTGTGTCCGTTCCGTTTGCTTCATCCATTCCATACTTCTTCAATAGCTCTTTCAAGTACTTTGTTTGAGATATGAAGATTCCATTCTTTCTTTGTTTGATTTGCAAACCAAGAAAGAAATTCAATTCTCCTATCATTGACATCTCAAACTCTCCCTACGTTATTTTAGAAAATTCCTTACATAGAGATTCATTAGTAGCACCGAAAACAGTGTCATCAGCATATATTTGAACAATTAAAATATCATCACGTTTTCGTTTTATAAAAAGTGTTGTATCAACTTTTCCCCGTACAAAACCTTGATCAATAAGAAATTTACTGAGCCTTTCGTACCATGCTCTAGGAGCTTGTTTTAAACCATATAAAGCCTTTTTGAGTTTGAAAACATGGTCAGGTTTGGTAATATCTTCAAAACCTGGAGGTTGTTCCACATACACTTCTTCCATAATGTAGCCATTTAGAAATGCATTCTTTACATCCATTTGATAGAGTTTAAAACCTTTGATGCATGCAAAGGCTAAGAGTACGCGTATAGCTTCCAATCTAGCCACTGGAGCATACGTTTCCTCATAATCAATCCCTTCTTCCTGATTATAGCCTTTGGCCACCAATCTTGCCTTGTTTCTGAAAATAATTGCAGATTCATCAAGTTTGTTCTTGAATACCCATTTAGTACCAATGATCGGATGATCCTTGGGTCGGGGTACCAAATCCCAAACTTGATTTCTTTCAAATTGATTTAATTCTTCTTGCATTGCTATAACCCAATCATTGTCTGATAGGGCTTCATCAATGTTAGAAGGTTCAATCTCAGAAATGAATGTAGAAAAACTTACTTCATTGAAAATTCTATTTCTAGTTTTGATCCCTTCATTCACATCTCCTATAACTTGATCTAAGGGATGACTTTTATTATATTTCCAGGCTCTAGGTTGTCCTAGTGTTTGTTCTTCTTCCTTAGTTTCATCAACCTCTGGAATAAGAGATTTAGAAATAGATTAACCATTTTCTTGATTTAAAACAACTTCCTGTTCTTCATCAATGGTTTTATCAGAGGATTCAAATTCATCAAATATAATATGAATTTATTCTTCAACAACACATGTTCTTTTATTGAAAACTCTATATGCTTTACTTCGGTTAGAATACCCTAGAAAAATTCCTTTATCAGTTTTAGAATCAAATTTTCCTAAGTTATCTTTACCATTATTATGAATGAAACACTTACAACCGAAGATGTGTAGATGAGCAATATTTGGCTTCCTTCCTTTGTATAGCTCGTATGGTGTCTTTCCAAGTTTTGTTCTGATATAAGCTCTATTTGAAATATAACATGCTGTACTCATAGCATCAGCCTAGAACACTTGAGACGCGTTCTTCTCATTTAACATTGCTCTAGCCATTTCAGTAAGTACTCTATTCTTACGTTCCACGACTCCATTTTTTTGAGGTGTCCTTGGAGCAGAGAAATTGTGATAAATGCCATTAGTATCACAATACTCTTCAAAGGCTTGATTTTCAAATTCTCCACCATGATCCGTCCTAATACCTGCAATGGACATACCTTTCTCATTTTGCACTTTCTTGGCAAAAACAATAAATTCTTCAAAAGTTTCATCTTTTGATGATAGAAAAATAACCCATGTAAATCTGGAGAAATCATCAACAATGACCAATGCATATAAATTGCCACCAAGACTCTTTACTCTTGCTGGGCTAACTAAATCCATATGCAATAATTTTAGTGGTTTATTTGTTGAAATCTCATTTTTCAATTTGAAAGATGATTTAGTTTTTTTACCCTTTTGACATGCGTCACAAATCAAATCATTTTTGAAATTTACTTTGGGTAATCCAAGAACTAAATCCTTTTTGAGTAGTTTGCCTAATTGATGCATATTGACATGAGCTAATAGCCTACTTTCATCAGTATTACTCAGAAAATAGTTTTCAGATTCATTTCTACTAATATCTAGAGTATAACAATTACCTTCCCTTTTTACTCTGAGCTTAGCCTTGATATTCTTCTTATCAAGTGGTAAGTCATTCTTGTTGATAATTGACATTCCTCTGAGTCAAATATTACCCAGTTGTTTTTGTCTGCACTTTGACTTACACTTAGCAAGTTATGACATAATCCTTCGACATAGTATACGTCTTTGACTTGTATGCCTTTGTCATTTTTGATTTCACCAATTCCTGCTATCCTTCCGGTTTGATTTCCTCTAAATTTTACCTTCCCACCTTCTTTAGGTTGTAATTTGGTAAAACTTTCGAAATCACCGGTCATATATCTAGAGCATCCACTGTCTATGTACCACTTGTTGTTTTTGGATGCTTTGAGACACATCTGCAATTAAATACAATTAATTCTTAGGTACCCACTTCTTTTTGGGTCCTTTTGGGTTAGTATAGGAAATTTTGCAAACATATGATCCTTTAGGTACCCATTTGTAGGTGCCTATCGTTCCTTTATTCTTATGAATGCATGAAGAAGTATAATGACCTTTTCTATTACAGTAATTACAAAATGCAAAAGGATTTGATGTATGCACAGAATGCTGGAAATAATTCAAATATGACTTACCTCCTGCTTTCTTTCTACCTTTCCTTCATCTGATTTTGGATCATATCCAATTCCAGATCAGTCATTTACAAATCGTTGAGCTTTTAAAATAACATTTGGCATCTCACTTCCTTGTGTAAATTTTTCAAGAGTTTTTGTAAGATCAGTGTTTTTCTTTTTCAAAGAAGAACAATTTTCACAATTCTTTTCTGAACTTTCTTTAAGTTCAATTTCAAGAACTTTGTTTTTCTTTTTGAAAACAATTAATTCTTTAACTACTTTGATGAATTCAGAATGTAAAGCATTATATTCAGAGAGTAATTCATCATAGGTAGGATCAAAATCATTTACCTCTTCTTCAGTTTCTTCTTGAGCAACGAGACATATATTGGCTACTTCTTCTTGATCACTTTCTTCATCAGAGGAACTATCACCCCATATAGCAGATATGAAGGCCTTCTTTTTGTTGAAGAATTTTCCTTTTCTCTTTTCTTTGCTCTTTTGATTCAGCTCTGGACATTCTGATTTGATATGTCCTGATTTTCCACATTCGTAGCAAATGATATGATCTTTGCTGCTAGTTCATCCTTTCTGAAAGTGTCTGAATCCTTGTCCTTTCTTGTAGAACTTTCTAAATTGTTTTATGATTAGGCCCATTTCGTCATTGTCAAACTCCTCATCCTCATCTTGATTCTCTTCTTTTACTTTTAGTGCTAGACCTTTCTTTTTCTTGTCACCAATGTCATCTAGTTCCCATTTGAACTTTAGTTTGCTTTTATATTCAGAAAGACTTCCAAATAGAGAAGCAACTGATCTCATTGATTCTCGTTTTGCTTCTTCTATCACAGTGACTTTGGCCTCCCACTCTTTACAAAGAATATTCAAAATCTTTCGTACTTGAGTGTGCTGATCATAAACTTTCCCAAGTGCTGCAAGTTGATTAACAAGATGAGTATATCTAAGTTCAAATTCAGATATTGATTCACCTGATTTCATTCGAAGTAGATCGAATTCAGTGACCAAGGTGTTGATCCGATTCTCCTTTATTCTCGAAGTTCCTTCATGAGCTATTTCCAGAGCTTCCCACATTTCCTTTGTTGTTGGAAGTATACAAATTTTGAAATACTCATTTTGACTCAAGGCACTTTGTAACATTAGAATTTCCTTGTTGTTGAGAGTGATAAGTTTCTTGTCATTCTCATTATATTCCGCTGGCGTCTTGGGAATTTTCTGAGAATCTAAAATCTTTGTAGGTTGATAGTTTCCACTCTCAATCACATCCCATAGCCCATATTCAGTAGCCATCACGAATACTCTGAACTTTGCTTTCCAGAAAGAAAAGTGTTCGCCATTGAAACCTGGAGGTCTAGTGATGGATGCTCCGCCGGGAAGAATTCCTTCACCCATGCTTGTCATTGGATCCTTCTTAGGTTGTTATACCTTAACAAGAAGACCTATGCTCTGATACCAAATGTTAGAGCAAGCGTTTCACCCAAGAGGGGGGGGGGTGAATTGGGTGATACTAAAATTTCATTGCAAATAAAAACTTGACGGTGAATATAAAGCAATAAAGAGTAAGGAGAAATATCACCGAAGTGTACATCGAGAGTTATACTGGTTCGGCCACAACCATTTTGACCTACGTCCAGTCCTCAGAGCTTCTCTGAGAGTTTCACTATAACTTCCAAGATTCAGTGGGTTCTTGGCACCTCAGTACAAGCAAGTTCCTTCGCCTGGACACTCGCTCCCCCTTACAAGTTGTAATCCAATTCCAACTCAAGGTTCCACAACCTTAAGTTACCTCAATAAAAAATATTGAGTTTGAATGAAATATCTCTCTCACAGAGTGAATAAGAATCACTGAAGCATAGAATTACAAGTATAATGTAAAATAGAGTAATGAACTTGGTAATACGTTCGTGTGTGTGTTCTTGTTATTTTTCTCTGTTTGGATGTTTCCATATATATAGATACGTTGGTAATGATTGTTGGAACATATTTCTTCATGCCCGTTGGAGCGTGCGCAGCCACTATTGACTTTTCCAGTATTTGAAAGACATACGTTTACGGTAGGTGGTGGTAGGTGACATTTGAATGTTGCTTTTGACTTTCCTTATTTGGTAAGATCTCTTCATTGATTATCTATGGATATGCTAAGAATACTAATACAATGAAAGGTTAATCATATAGGAAACAAATCAATAAACGTTGGAATGATTTATAAATTTCTGGACTTACATACTCGAGTAGTTACTCGAGTATTCATTTAAGTTTACTTGAGTACATACTCGAGTATCATCGGGAAAACTTTGATAAACTACAAGTTAATAAGCAACCATAACATTACTCGTGTAGTGCATGAAGTAAACAAAATTTCAACCTTTGGAAATACCTGTTTACTCGGGTACTTACTCAGGTATTGAACACTTTTCTTCATTAGTTACTCGAGTACGAACTCGAGTAAACCTTCAAATAAACTTTAGGTTACTCGATGCTTCACTCCAGTAATGTTAGCAGGATTTCAAGGCTGAGAGCACTTCAAGTTTGATTACCTTGTTTCTCGAGTACATACTCGAGTAAATATAATTTTTCTGCATAGCTTACTCGGGTAGTGACTTGAAGTTCTCTTCCAATTAACTCTGCATACTCGAGTAGTGACTTGAAGTTTTTCTTCTAAGTAATTCTGCATACTCGAGTAGTGACTGGAAGTGAAGGGTGAAAAAAGCATTTCATGTTATTCGAGTATTACCTTCAGGTTTTACTTACCACAATGGGTTACTCGAGTAGCTCCTCGAGTAACGTTGGCAGGGTTCAAAATGCCGAGAGCAACACATTTCTTGAAACAGAGTAACTCGAGTACAGACTCGAGTATCATTGGCAGGCTGAGAGCAACTGGAAGTCTTTTGCATGGTTACTCTAATACTTACTCGAGTAACGTTGGCAGGCCGAGAGCAACTCCAAGTTATTTACCTGGTTACTCGAGTAGCTACTCGAGTAACGTTGGCAGGCCGAGAGCAACTAGAAAACTTTTACCTTATTACTCGAGTATCGTTGGCAGGTTATTTGAAGGTCGACTCTGGTTACTTCACGTTTTAGTCCATTAATCGAGTAGGTACTCGAGTAACCCTTTAGAAAATTTGCCACTAATGAAGTTTCTCAGCTTTTTCTCTTGGCCTTTCTTCATTACTTCAATGCTTACTTCAAGTGATGATTTTCCCTGTTATTACTTTGTTCAAACTTATTTGTAAATCAAATCTTTTTCATAACATTCATTGTTATCATCAAAACATGAGATCTAACACTAGTGGGAGTTTGAGGTAACTTCCAAACTTTCGTATATTGCTTATTTTGGCTGATGTGGGCAATTTAATTGGTGAAATTTCACCGAATTGCCATTGGTTTTAAAGTTTGGAAGTGATATGGCCTATGGGTTATGCTGCCCAAATTAGGTCTTAATGTTAGTTGTAACCTATTGTAATGGTTAATAAAGTGATTAGGAGTAGAAAGAAACACGTCTGCGGAGCATAAACCAAAAAACCCCAATTTTTCTCGGGGAATTGAGAATTTTGGCCAATGCTAGTTTGGAGGGGTTAGAGTTGGATTTTCAATGATTTGATGGTTCCATTGAGTTTAGGAGTGAAAATTAGGTGGGGTTACATTTGGTCACTTTTTCGGAAAAGGCTGAAAAAGCATAATTACGAAAACGCCCTTAAAACCCTTAAAGTGGAGCTGCCAAGGGTAATGTTGTAATTTGACATTGAATTTGATAATTTTTAGTCCGGAAATGGATTCCTTGGGCAAAAATATGTTAGAATAGCCCATGTCAAAATTTCAAGACAAGTATAGTTGGACTAGGTATAGCAGGGCCGGGCCGGGTTCCCGGGGGCATTTTAGTAAATTTTCATAATAGGCTCATCACCCCCAGAAACACTATGGAAGTGTCTAAATTATATATTTGGAATTGTATTATCAAGTTGTAAGCCCAGTCGTTGGATTGTTGGTTATCTCTTTTAGAAAGGGATTACAGTAAATTGTTTTTAGGATGTAAATATTATGTTTGATTTTGATCATGTAATCCCCTAGTTGGAACTTATAACTCTTAGTTAATACATGTATGAAACTCGGGAGTTGCTCGAAATTTGGCTATGCACTCTGATATGTATAAATGTAATTTAACTGTACAGGTAATTATATTCGATATTTGAACTTGAGACCAGGATAGGGATGGAGTTTTGAAAATATTTGTGAAAACCCTACCACAAGGTGGGAGTTTAAAATGAGTTTTAAATTATCCGATAGTCTCCAAACCATTTAATTACGCACTCTCGAATTATAATTACTGTTTTAAGGCAGGGGGTTACATCGGTTATATGGAAAACCGGTCTTAAAAATGTTTCAATATTGCCCAGAAAAGAGGTCTTTTAAGACCGGTGCTCATGACAAACAGTCTTACAATTTTAAAACCCGTTATCAATACAACAGGTCTTAAAAGTATGTCTTTTAAGACCGGTTAGGAAACCAATCTTAAAAGTGACAAACTTTTTATACCGGCTGTATCAAAACCTGATCTAAAACTGGTCTAAAAAGTCAAATTTAATCCGTCTAAAAAGCCATTTTTCCACTAGTGAGAGTACACCATTCTATAATACACTGCTTAATGTTGCCTCATTAAAAACGTTGCTAGGGAAACTTAGTCGGATAAAACCATAGATAAGGAAAAAAGAGTACATCCTATATTAGCTCCCCCTCTTAGCAACATGAATTGATTCCTTGAACTATGCAAAGTCTAATATCATGAACAAGCTTTTCAAGTATTGTTGCACGAAGTGACTCGGTGAACAAATTCTATTTCAATTTCTTTATGTTGATGAAGACTTGTGTCTTGCTTGTAACATCCCAATTTTTGTCAATCTAAAGAGGAATTCCCAACTCGATGGTTTAGTTTTAAGGCTCGGGAAAGCCCTTAAAGTAGAAGAATTATTCGTAGGAATTTAGAGAAATTTCTAAGAATTTATCCTTATATAATAAGTTTGAATATACTAATAATGGTAAGGCTAAAGTATATGTTGTAACTCCCTGCCTTATAAGCAGTAATTATAATTTGAAAATACTTAATTAAGATGAATTAGAGACTAACGAAGGATACAATTTCGTTTTTAATCTCATCTTTGAGATAGGGTTTTACAAATTTTTTTTGAAATCGGTTTAGCCTGGTCTCCTATTCACATTTCGAATGTAACTACCCTGTGCAGTTAAATCACATTCATATATATTAGAGTGTACAACAAAAATCCCGGCACTCCTGGGTTTCATATATATATATATATACAAACACACTAAGGGTTTACAGTTTCCCATATAGGAGATTACACAAAATCAGGTCTAAATTTACATCACATTGACATGTTTCACAACAATCATAACATGTCACACAATGGCACAATACCAAACTCAACATTGCAATCCTTTACCTTCAAAGTTTCAAATCAATCCCAATACACCAAAACACAATATGACACCATTTTTACTACAAAAAACTATCCAATTCATTCATTCCATAGTTACACTAAAATCAGGGCAAATTCCATAATTCTCAAAACTCAACCAATGACCACAAAACTTAGGTCAAAATGCATAAAATACTCACCTTTTCCTCTTCCTCTTCCTCTTCCTCTTCCTCTTCCTCTTCCTCTTCCTCTTCCTCAAGCTTGTTTCTTGATTCCACCACTTTCAACTTTTCTCAAGCTCTCAAACACCTTCTTTCAAAAATCTAAAACCATAAAGATGAAGCTCTTATCAATATGAACAACATCAAAGAAGAGCATTTGAGCATATAAGGTCATCTCTAGGGTAAAAAACCCACCTTTTCTTTTCTCTTCCTTCCTTCACTTGGCGAAAATGGAGTCTTAGAGAGAGAAAGATTGTTGAAGATGATGATGCAGATTTTTGGTCTCTCATACTTCTTTTTGGACGAAATTAATGAGGGAAGAGGGAAGAGGGAAGAGGGAAGAGGGAAAAGGGAAGAGAATTAGTGTTGACACTTTGACCATGATCCCATGGCTCAAATGTTACCAAGTGTCAAGATCTTGAGCCTCCTCTCAACTCTTTCCATGCACATGCAAACATGGGATAATTCCCTCTATAACACTTAGATAATTGTCACACTTCTTGATCTTTATGTTACTAATAAGTTCCCTATTCTATTGCTGACTAATTGATCGGTAACTTTTCTTTTTCCCACTTCTGTTAGAGCAAGCGTTTCACCCAAGAGGGGGGGGGGGGTGAATTGGGTGATCTTAAAAATTTCGTTGCAAATATAAAATTTGACGTTGAAATTAAAACATGAAAGAGTAAGGAGAAATATCACCGAAGTGTACACCAGGAGTTATACTGGTTCGGCCATAACCACTTTGACCTACGTCCAGTCCTCAGAGCTTCTCTGAGAGTTTCACTATAACTTCTAAGATTCAGTGGGTTCTTGGCACCTCAGTACACACAAGTTCCTTCACCTGGTCACTCGCTCCCCCTTACAAGTTGTAATTCAATCCCAACTCAAGGTTCCACAACCTTAAGTTACCTCAACAACAAATATTGAGTTTGAATGAAATATCTCTCTCACAGAGTAAATAAGAATCACTGAAGCAAAGAATCACAAGTACAATGAAAACAGAGTAATGAACTTGATGGTACGTTCGTGAGTGTGTTCTTGTATATCTTTCTTTGTTCAGATGTTCACATATATATAGATACATTGGTAATGATTGCTGGAACATATTTCTTCATGTCCGTTGGAGCGTGCGCAGCCATTATTGACTTTTCCAGTTTTTGAAAAACATACGTTGTGGTAGGTGACGGTCGGTGACATTTGAGCGTTGCTTTTGACTTTCCTTATTTGGTAAGATCTCTTCATTATGTATCTGTAAATAGACTAAGAATGCTAATACAATGAAATGTTAATCATATAGGAAACAAATCAATGAACGTCTGAATGATTTCTAAAATTCTGGGTGTGCTTACTCGAGTATCTCATGAAGTTTACTCGAGTATCATCGGGAAAACTTTGATCAACTGCAAGTCAACAGACAAATTTAAGAATACTCAGGTAGTGCATGGAATAATCAATTTTTAAACCTTTGGAAATGTATGTTTACTCGGGTACCTACTCGAGTAATGCACTCACAACTTTATGAGTTACTCGGGTACCAACTCGAGTATACCTTTATAAAAACTTTTGGTTACTCGATGCTTTACTCCAGTAATGTTGCAGGATCTCAAGGCCGAGAGCACTTACCTTGTTACTCGGATACGGACTCGAGTAATGCATTCATTTTTGCATAGGTTACTCGGGTACCACCTCGAGTAAATGTACTTTTTGTGCTTGTCTTACCCGGGTAATGACTTGAGGTTTTCCTTGAAAATATCTCTGCATACTCGGGTACTTACTCGAGGAATCCACTTAAAATAGATCATTGAATACTTGCATATCAGAGTAAGGACTCGAGGAAATGAGTTAAAAATATATCAAGTTAATCGGATACCACCTTCAAGTTTTCGCTTACTTTAGTGCGTTACTCGAGTACCTACTCGAGTAATGTTGCAGTGGTACAAAATGCCGAGAGCATCATTTTTCAGAAACAGAGTTACTCGAGTACCTACTCGAGTATCTTTGGAAACTTGAAAGCAACTGGAAGTTTTTCACATGGTTACTCGAGTAGCTCCTCGAGTAACATTGGCAGGCCGAGAGCAACTTAAAAATACTTACACTATTACTCGAGTACCTACTCGAGTAACGTTGGCAGATTACTGGAAGGTGCCTCTGGTTACTTCAAGTTTTGGCTCATTATTCGAGTACCACCTCGAGTAATCCCTTAGAAAACTTGCTTCTGATCAAGTTTCTCAACTTTTTCTCTTGGCCTTTCTTCATTACTCCAATGCTTACTTCAAGTGAGGCTTATCCCTGTTATTCCTTTGCTCAAACTTATTTATTAATCATTTCCTTTTCAAACCATTCTTTTGTTATCATCAAAACATGAGATCTAACAACTTCGTCCCTGACTATGGGAATTCCTATTGAATCACCACCAAACACATTTTGTCATTCCATTGCACCTTACCATGCACCCTCTCTCTAATTCAATTCAATTTAGATATTATTCCACAATTGAACTTAAATATAGGGTTTAGGCACTAATTATTACGCATTCGGATCACAATTCAAATCGCATTCTCCAAAAGTGTTTGTTTATCAATAATTACTTTCACTTTTGATGTCATTAGCCCTTAATCAAATTTTGGGGCATTACATATGTTTAGTCCTTTATCTTTGTATTAAGTTTCATGTTGGTCCCTTATGTTTATAAAGTACGTTTTTAATCCCTCAATCCTAACACCATTAGTTTCAATTAACGAAAATTGTTGACTCGTCAAATTTAAGTGATGACTATGCAATTAAAAGCTAACAAAATATGCTTATATTTTAATCTTTTTAATATAATATTTTTATATTTTAAACAAATCTGAAAAGCAACAAACTAAACTAAGCTATTCAGAATAAACCTTAATAAGAAATTACTTTTCATGTATCCAGAAAAAAAAAAGAAAAAACTTTTCTTTCATTTTGTTGCGCCAACCATAAAAGAGGAACAAAAAATGGATGAATTCTAAGTGCAAGCTGAACTCTGGGTCATTTTGACTTGATTCTTCTTTTCTTTTAATTTGTTAATGGCTTGTTGTTAAATTCCAAGTCGCAAGAGATTCCTTGCCATTTTGAATGTCTCATCTTGAATTTTTGAATCCTTCTTCTGAAGATGCATAGTATTTTTGTTTATCCCCTTATCCTAAGTAGTGATTATGCTTTCTCCTCTCTACTTTGATGTATATCCCATGCCGGGATGAGAATTGAGATGTTGACAATAGAATGAATCATAGGAATGAAACCTAGAATCAGTAAAGATATATAGTTGTTTTTATTTTTAAATCTTTTTTAATTATTAACATTGATTTAAATATAAAAAAAATATCATATTAAAAAAGATTAAAATATAGGTATGCTTTGTCAGCCTTATATTGCACAGTCATTACTTAAATTTGACGAATCAACAATTTCTATTAATTAAGACTAATAGTGTTGGGATTGAGGGACTAAAAATGCACTTTATAAATATAAAGGACTAAAATGAAACTTGGTGCAAATATAAAGGACCAAACTTATACTTTGGCCTAATGGTAATGGTGATCGGGATCATGTATTAAGAATTATTTTAGGCTATCATAGAAGTTTGGGCCATTGAATGAAGTAAGAGTGTGCTCTTGTAGCCCAAAAGGTGAAGCCCTTAAAGACCATATTAATTAAAGTGAATAATATTATATTATAATGAAAAGGTAGTAGGTGGAGTAGATGAAAACTTTTCCTACTTTTTGTCATGCATTTTGATATGCTTTTTAAAAGTAGTTTGAAAAGCCCTTTCTTCTCTCCGTTTTTTTTTTAAAAAAAAGAGCCACATAGGATGGGCATTTGGGAAGGAGAATTGTTGTCCTAAATACTAATGTAGAAGAGAATTAAATAATGTTAAAATAAGAAAAATACATAAAATATTAATATTTAATCATATATAGAATTCAAAGATAAAAGGTGATGATTATTTCTCAAATTAAGAACCCTAAGAATGCAAAGAACAATCCTAATTGGGATCTAACTAGAGGATACTCAAAAAGTAAGAAATTTAACTTTGAAAAAGAAAACTATTCTTATCTGCAAACCTAGGTATGCGCCCTAAAAGAAGAAAGGAGGAGACAAGGTGAAACTTTACATAAGGTAAGCAAAAAAAAAGTAAGCATGAGTAGTCAAATCATGTTCGTAATACACTATACCCTTCGTCTTTTTAAAAGGCACCATAAACACCCTTTTAACCACACTCTTGTCAAGGCAAGAAAAAGGAAATGAAAAGGTATGTCCTTTATAAGAAAAGGAAAGGGAAGCTTCCAAGAAAAAATTGTCATATAGAGGTATGATCTTCCTAGTCTCCAATCTCTTTTTCCACTCAAAAAATTTATGCCATGCCCAAAAAGCAACATCTTCTTGCAAGGAACATTAAATGCTTACACCACCTTTTGTTAATTCATGATTAGAATGGATGCTTGCAAGAAAGAACAAAGGGAGTAATCATGAAAAAGGTTGTTGGGAAAAGCATGGAAGGTATGAGCTTGTAAGGAAAAGTTAAGCAAGAAAAAGCTTGTAAGAAAAACAATGTCATGTAGAGGTATGGCCTTTCTTGTAAAAGCACCTTCCTCCACTCTATAAATAGCCCCATCCTCGTCATTTCCCCCACACCATTTTGTGCTCCACCAAGAAGAGAGAAAAAGAGAGGTTGTGAGGGCAAGAGAAAAGACGGAAAGCTTCTTGAGTTCTATTGAAGCGTAAGAAAACCCTTGGTGTTCTAAGCTTGAGATTTCCTCCCAAACCTCCTTAAATCGATAAAGAGCCTTCATAAGCTTTGTTCCTCTCATCATGAGCTTCATCCTCATCTCCATTTCAAGGTTAAGATGACAGTTTTGGGGCTATTCCATGGAGGATAAATGATGTATGAGAGAAAGGAGAAAGATAAGAAGTAGAGGTAAGGCTCTTGAGGTAGATCTTGATGTTGTGGTTAGTTTGGGTTGTTTTAGAAACTTAAAGAAGCCAACTTTCTAAGGGGAAATACTGCCCAAATTTCATTCAAATAAGATTTCAAAATGATAAGCGTTGCTAAGGGAAGAAAGCCTCAAACCAAGTTACAAACAAAAGATAAATCTTTGAGAACAAAATTGCAAGTTAAGGGGTTGTAGCTTATACTACTAGCCTCTAAGCCTTGTATTTATTATAGAAGCATGTCTTAATGCCTTAGGGTTTAAAAAGTTCCAAAGATCAATCAAGAACCACAATTTCAAGAAGTGTTGGGATAAAAGCATGCAAGGTAGTACCTTACCCTCTAACTTTAAGTATTGTTTGAAATATTGTGATAATATTGTTGGCTTGCCATGAGACTATGATAAGCATGTTGATTGTTGATTGTTGCTTGTGTTAGAGCAAGCGTTTCACCCAAGAGAGGGGGGGTGAATTGGGTGATACTAAATTTTCGTTGCAAATAAAAACTTGACGGTGAATATAAAGCAATAAAGAGTAAGGAGAAATATCACCGAAGTGTACACCGAGAGTTATACTGGTTCGGCCACAACCACTTTGACCTATGTCTAGTCCTCAGAGCTTCTCTGAGAGTTCCACTATAACTTCCTAGATTCAGTGGGTTCTTGGCACCTCAGTACAAGCAAGTTCCTTCGCCTCGACACTCGCTCCCCCTTACAAGTTGTAATCCAATCCCAACTTAAGGTTCCACAACCTTAAGTTACCTCAATAACAAATATTGAGTTTAAATGAAATATCTCTCTCACAGAGTGAATAAGAATCACTGAAGCATAGAATTACAAGTATAATGTAAAACAGAGTAATGAACTTGGTAATACGTTCGTTGTGTGTTCTTGTTGTTTTCTCTGTTTGGAGGTTCCCACATATATAGATGCGTTGGTAATGATTGTTGGAATGTTTTTCTTCATGTCTGTTAGAGCGTGCGCAGCCACAGTTGACTTTTCCAGTATTTGAAAAATATCCGTTTGCGGTAGGTGGTGGTAGGTGACATTTGAACGTTGCATTTGACTTTCCTTGTTTGGTAAGATCTCTTCATTGTTTATCTGTGGATATACTAAGAATACTAATACAATGAAAGGTTAATCATTTAAGAAACAAATCAATGAACGTTAGAATGATTTCTAAATTTCTGGACTTGCATACTCGAGTAGCTACTCGAGTAGTCATTTAAGTTTACTCGAGTACATACTCGAGTATCATTAGGAAAACTTTGATAAACTGCAAGTCAATAAGCAAACATAACATTACTCGGGTAGTGCATGAAGTAAAAAAAATTTCAACCTTTGGAAATACCTGTTTACTCGGGTACTTACTCGAGTATTGAACCCTTTTCTTCATAGGTTACTCGAGTAGCAACTTGAGTAAACCTTCAAATAAACTTTAGGTTACTCGATGCTTCACTCCAGTAATGTTGGCAGGATTTCAAGGCTGAGAGCACTTCAAGTTTGATTACCTTGTTTCTCGAGTACATACTCGAGTAAATATAATTTTTCTGCATAGCTTACTCGGGTAGTGACTTGAAGTTCTCTTCCAATTAACTCTGCATACTCGAGTAGTGACTTGAAGTTTTTCTTCTAAGTAATTCTGCATACTCAAGTAGTAACTGGAAGTGAAGGGTGAGAAAAACATTTCATGTTATTCGAGTACTACCTTCAGGTTTTGCTTACCACAGTTTATTACTCGAGTAGCTCCTCGAGTAATGTTGGCAGGGTTCAAAATGCCGAGAGCAACACATTTTCTGAAACAGAGTAACTCGAGTATAGACTCGAGTATCGTTGGCAGGCCGAGAGCAACTGGAAGTCTTTTACATGGTTACTCAAGTAGCTACTCGAGTAACGTTGGCAGGCCGAGAGCAACTCCAAGTTATTTACCTGTTTACTCGAGTAGCTACTCAGTAACGTTGGCAGGTCGAGAGCAACTTGAAAACTTTTACCTTATTACTCGAGTACTTACTTGAGTATCATTGGCAGGTTACTAGAAGGTGTCTCTAGTTACTTCAAGTTTCTGTCTTTTTACTCGAGTACTTACTCGAGTAATGCCTTAGAAAACTTGCTTCTGATCAAGTTTCTCAGCTTTTTCTCTTGGCCTTTCTTCATTACTCTAATGCTTACTTCAAGTGATGATTTTCCCTATTATTACTTTGTTCAAACTTATTTGTAAATCAAATCTTTTTCATACCATTCATTGTTATCATCAAAACATGAGATCTAACAGCTTGTATGTTCTTATGCTTGAAAGTATGCTAAGGCCATATGTATTAATCTTGCTTGAACATGTGCACTTATCTGTGAAAGTTATATGGCTAAGCTTTAATATATGTCCAATATTAAGCATAACTCAGATTTCCCCAAATCTCACCCCAATCGCCAACCATTTAGGAAAAAAACATTTCTAAAGAAGGAGGCAAGGATATTTCAAAGAACATCATGAAGCTTCTTTAATATTATTAAAGTGATGAAAGCATGATGTTGTTATCAAATTAGTTTTGAATGCTAAGTTGTTTTTTGTGCTAAATATTCATGGAAGTTGATTAAATGATTTTAAAGGTTTATCCTGATGTTAATATGCATAAATTTCTGATTAAAGTTTATTTGGCACAGTATAAAGTTGTAAATCCATGACTTATGATGCAATAGTTAAAGAACTATTTCTAGTGTTAGTTTATGAGTTTTACTCATTGTGTGATGTTTTGGGCTAACCAAATGAAATACTTTAGTCATGAATTATTTATGTAAAATACTAGACATGTACATATTTCTAACAAGTTAGAAAAAAAACATTTGGAGGTCTGTAGCCTTCATGAAAAATCATGTAATGTAGCCAATGTTTTAGGGCACAGAAATGGAGTAATTTAGGGGAAATAATAAACTGTAATAATTGAGCTAGTAAAAGTTTTGTTTAGTATTTTTCCCTAGTAAAAGACTCATCAAGCCTTAAAACAAAACTTGAACAATGTCAAATCCATATTTCTAGAATTATTTATGAATTTTCAAAATTGGCTATAAGATTTGAGAGTTTTATCAATATACAACAAGAAAAGAAAATATTTTTAAAGGTTTATGTTTTGGAATTTTTCATTCTCATTCAAGCTTTAAATAGATTTCCTAAACTTATGCAAATATAGGAATGAATCCTAAAAGTGAGCTATTACATTTCTAACAACAAATGATATATCAAGTCGTGTGTGACAACAAGATGCTTAAGTGCTCCAATTGTAATGAGATATGGTACTTCTGGACCAAGTATTTTGTTATAACCTTCTTCTTGTTTAAACATATGGTACTTTTAGACCAAATATTTCTCCATCACTATCTTCAAATATAAAAGGATCTTCATCAATCTTTAAAGATTTTACAGCTAGTAGAGTACATGATGGATGTGATTCATCCATAGATAGATCTTGATGCCCTAAAATTCTATCTTTTAAATATTCAATTTGTAATTCAAAGCAACATTTTATTCTTCCTACAGCTCTGGTAAGCTCTTCAGGAGTTTAAGTAGTTTAAAGTTTTTGCAAGCTCTTCAGGAGTTCTAATGATATTTTTTGTCAACAATTATTGCAACTCATTTGCAAATACATTTATAAAAATACATGGGTAAATTTGATCATCTTCAACATATATTTACTGAGTTGGTAATATCACATATGTCATGATTCCTGTTATTTCAAGCCTTTCACCCTAGAAGGGGGTGGGTGAATTTGGTGACTTAATGGTTTTAAATTTACGAAATTTACGACCTATGTCTAGTGACGAAATTTATATTTTGCGCCTGGAAGAACTTTAGGCGTCCCAAATTTAAATTTGGGACGCCTAAAGGTTCCCCTACATATGTATAATTACGAAAATGCCACCGTCTCCCTTTTTAACCACCCAATTTTCAATTTGGGACTTCTTTGGGGGTGGTTATATCTCAATTCTGTAGTAGTGCAACACAAACTAAATGAAGAGAAGAGAGTTAGAGAGATATCACTAAAGGTTGACATAAGCTATTTATATTGGTTCGGTCTAATTCACTTGACCTATGTCTAGTCCCAAGAAAGCCTTTCTAAGAGTTCCACTATCTTTCCAAGATTCATAGGGCTCTTAATACCTCAGTACAAATAAGTTATTCTTCAAAGAACACTCACTCCTTTTACACTTTGCAATCAATGCCCACTACCTTGAGTATCTCAACCAAAGTAAATGCTTAAGTATATTCTCTCACAAGAGTAAATAAATGATCAATGAAGTATAAATTCTCATTGAGATTGAGCTTTAAAACTTAGGAATAAATATAACAGTAATTGTGCACAGTTTTACTAGTTGCTTCATCTTTAATGCTCTTTCATTTATAGTGTGAGTATGTTTGATGACCCTTGATCTTGCATATAACCGTTGGAGTGTTAGGTTATTGCTTCTACCCATTGAGAATGTCAGATTGTTCCTTTTGTCCTTTGAATTAGCCATTAGAGACAAAGAGGATTTGAGGCATTTGAGTTTGGTGCATTTAATGCTCTGGCACATAAAGTGATTTTTGCTAATCTTGTGTTAATCATTGATTAAGTACCTGTAATAGGATCAAGCACTAGAATAATGAAGTGGTAGACCATTTAGAAGCAAACAAAATAAGTTTAGGATAGATTGGAGTGAGTATCAAGATTTCTAAGATGATATTCTGTTTTTTGAAATTGTATCACTTAAGTGGTCAGTCGTGTAATATCCCAAAATGTATTCAAGGGTTAAATGACCCAAAAGCAAGTGTAAATAGTGATAGAAACCATTTTTAGGAATAAAGTTTGAGTTATGGTCCGAATTAGTTGTAGGGAATGCCCAAGCCCTCTATCTAAATTCACATATGACATAAAACCTAACATAGATCCAAAAAGAGAGGGAATGGTATCTTGGAAGAAGGAAAGAAAATGAAAGAAAAAACTTAATGACAATTTACTTAATGTTGCCATAAGCAAGAGTAAAAATGGCATTTGTAATTTGATCTTAAGGGTAGATTGGGAAGCAAAAATGAAGGGTCAAGACTTTCCCTCATAAAGAAAGAGTAATAATAAAGATGAAAAAAACAAATAAACTTTTCCCCTTTACTTAAATATTTCGGCCAAGCAACAAAGTGTAAGGTAGGGATAGTTTAATTGATATATTCCTACACTTTAAGTCAACAAAATCGGCTAGAGACATAAGAGAAGAAGAGGGAGAGTGCAACCAACATAATTCCTCATTTTTGTCTCAAGATTGGATGGTCAAAACATACCAAAAGAAGGAAAGAGAGTAGTCAATAAAAATTGGACAAAACAAGGAAAGTAAGAAAGGGAATTGGTCAACAAATATTTAATGCATACATCCTCATCTTTTTGAAGAGAAAAATCTGCCAAACACAAAAGCAGGAAAGAGAGAAAGAATAACAACATATTTCACCTTTAAACATATAAGAAAAGTTGGCCAACATGTTCAAGAAGGAAGAGAATTTGGTCAACACACACTCCCTCATCTTTAATCACTTATTGCTCATCTAATTAAAGTACTATTTCTCTCACCACACAAAAATTGACCCAAGGCTCCACATCCATACTTAGCTATTTAGTTAGATCACTCTCTCAAACAGTTACTCAAAAAGTCGGCCTAAGGCAAGAAAAAGAGAGAAAAAAGAAGGAAAAAGAAAAAGGAAGGAGAAAGAGAAAGGTTGAAGATTCAAGATGCTAGGTAAGTTTTCTTGATCCATTTTCACCTTTTAAATCACCTCTTTAGCTCAAATTGCCTTCATAAACATTGTTCTCATCAAAGGCTACATTTCTATAGTTTTTTGATAAGTTAAATATTTGCATATTAATTTTTCCTTATATGATTATTTTGTGAATGATATTTGAGCTTAATGTAATGAATTTGGGTGTAATTGATAATAAAAATGATCTTGGCATAAAATAGAATTTATCGAAAAATACTAAATTTTGACCCTGTTTCAGTTTTCAGGCAATATATAGAGCTTTAAATGTCGGATTGAGATGTTATTTATAGGATAGAAAGCTAAGAAAAATCCCTACAACTTTTATGTTGAGGCCAAAACACAGTTCTATCTTTAAGGGTTTCGAATTTTTCTTAGAAGTAGAGAACGTAAATTTGTCCGGATATGACTTTTGCTCACTAATTTGACCATAACTTGAGCTGTAAATGTTGAAATGAGGAGCTATCACTTGCGTTTTCAAGCTAAGATCCAGATCTACAACTTTCATGGGGACAAAAATGTGAGATTTCACCGTTTTGAATGTCAAAATTAGGCAGCAATCAAGAAGCATGGTTGCCACAAGGTCAACATTGGTGGCTTAAGGTCAAGATTCATGCCTACAAAGTGGAAATCTTTGCACCCTATTCATCTATAAATAGAGGAGTGGAAGACACAAGGAGAAGACACCATCTTAAAGTTAAATTTCATGTATTGTATTGCTTTTTGCGTGCCGGCTTAGGTAGTCCTCCTTTATGGATGGTATAGGTTGCCTCCTACATGGAAGGTTTTACCTCCTATATGGAAGGCTAGATTTTTCCATTTTCATGCATCTTGAGTTGTATCTTTATGATTTAGAATTTAATAATTAATTTTTATACAATGTTTGTGAATTTTTCAATTTATTTTGGTTTTATTTTTAATTTCATCATGAGCTAAATTTCCATTTTCTTAGGGTGATTATGTAGCTTACTAATGACGGATTGAATTTTAACTTATTAAATCTAGTTTTAATTTTTCCTTCATGATTGAGTTTTGATTATTGTTCTTAATGCTTTTGATTGATTGGCCATCTTTTGAATGATTTCAATATGCATGTTGAGATCGGAAAAAGATGCATGTGTAAATCCTATAATTAAAACCATAACCTGCATATGAAATAGGAATATATTCATATGGGTTGTGTAGTCTTAATAAGTTCTATAACTCTTAATACATGATTAATTGCTTTAATTCATATACGGATATATTGGATTAGCAATTAATTATAGAATTGTTTGACCTTGGAAGAGGCTAGTAATTAAATAAAGGAAACTCGGCTATCAATCATTTGGAATAAATTGGACTAGAATAAAGAGGTGATTCAATATGAAATTTGCTAAGTGAAATCTAATCCTTAGGGCTTTTCTCATAGTTGTTTTCATATTAATTGCATTCATATTTAATCATTGTTATTTTGTACTCTCAATCATCAACTAATCGATCAACAAAATAGAATTAAGATTACTAATTTTGGTACTTAGTAATCAATCCTGGTGGGAATGATACTCTACTCACCTTTGTATTAATTTAAGAAATCGAAGAGTTTGAAAGCAGTCTACTTCAATCCTAAGCAATTTGATGGCAGATTTGGGGGGAGAAACAATATATACCAAAACACTTTGTGACTATGCAATACCAACAGTCATGGGGACAAATTTTGGAATAAAAAACCGCCAGTAGCATCCAAAAATTTTGAAATTAAGCTTACAATTATCCAGATGTTGCATGCAAATCAATTCGGTGGTTTACAAACAGAAGATCCTAACACACGTATAGCTAATTTCCTAGAAATCTGTGATACATTCAAGCATAATGGTGTTACTGATGATGCCATTAGATTTAGACTTTTCCCTTTTTCACTTAGGGATAAGGCTAAGAGTTGGTTACACTTGCTACCAGTGGGAAGCATAACTACATAGGATGTCTTGGCGTAAAAAGGATTGGCAAAATACTTTCCTTCAGGAAAAATTGCTAAATTGAGGAATGAAATTACCTTATTTACTCAGCATGAACTAGAAAGCCTCTATGAAGCTTGGGAAAGACACAAGGAGTTGCTAAGGAGATGTCCTCATCATGGGTTACTAGATTGATGGTAACTACAAACTTCCTATAATGGGATGATGCATGTAACCCCCTCAACATAATTACATCCGGTTTATGTAAATCTAAGTTAAATAGAGACCAATAAAACAAGATCAACATTTATAATCCCTTACCTTCAAGATGGGGTGTTCAGAAAACAGTTCAAAAATATCATTAATCTGGTCTTACATTCACATTCGAATATAATTACTTGAGAAATCAAATCACTTTGATAAATATCAGAGTGCACAACTAAAATCCCGGCATATCCTGGGTCATAAGTATATATATTGGATGTATAGTTTCCCAAAATGGGGATTACATACCCAAAAAATCATATTTACATCCCATATACATACAGTAATCCCAAACCAAAACAGATAACCAACAACCCATTCAAATGTCCCTAAAAGTTTCTAGTCGCTTCGAGTAATCCGCTTTTCTCTTAAGCCACTTGCCTTGTCTAAAATATTAATCATTGGAAAGAATGAGATTCAAGAGAATCCCAGTAGCAACAAATCACTCATCCAGTGCACAAACACATAGCATATATGATCATGTTAAGCAGCATCACAATGTATCATGGCTCACACCATAACTGATAGCACTCATGGCTGTAAACACTATGCGTCAGCTTTCGCTGTGATCTTTATGTATCACAAAGTAGCACAATGTTTCTCAATGTATCTCAATGTATGACAAACATACATACAATGCTTCATACACAGTTTAAGAGAAAGAGTCACTACCTTGTTCTTTCCTGATGTTCTTTGGCACCGTGGGCTCACGAGGGCGGCAAATGTCAAATCCTATAACCAAATTAGGGACAACCGATCAATATTTTTTTCAAAGGCTTATTCTATAATACTCTAAGTTGGTTATCATTTAAACTCTTTAGGTATTTATTAGAGGCCTAAACACATGCGAAAAGGGTTGGGAGTAACTACCTTGAAGACCCCTTTTCAGAAGTAGAATACTGATTTTCAGCTGGCTCACTCGAGTGAAGATAACCTCACTCGAGTGATGAGAGACTTGTACTCGAGTGAGAATGGCTCTCACTCGCGAGTATTTGACAGTGAGCAACAACTATGGCCAGAAGGTGCCCACAACACTTAAGCATGGGGTTTTGCACTCGGGTGATGACTCCAAATTCACTCAAGTCCCCAAAAGTGCAATACAGGAAGTGAGAACCTGAGAGCACAGCAAACTTTAGAGGAGGGAGCTCACTTGAGCACAACCCTTGGCACTCGGGTGAGAAGACTACACTTGCGAGTGTTAGATTACACTCTTGACAAATGGCCTGCGAGTGCTTGGTCGAGAGCAACTCTTAACATGACATTACACTTGCACTCGAGTGAACCTATGCTCACTCGAGTGATGGCCTGTATCACTCGCGTATCAGGAAGTGCATTGCACTTTGGCATGAAAATGCAACAAGAACCGATGGTACTTGGGGGCGAAACTATGCACAATACTTGAGTGAGACTCATCCTCACTCGAGTGAGGCTTATTAGATTGCCAGATTGCAGTAAAAGACAGAAATTCCCAGATTTACCAAAATTGATCCCAATGGTTCCCCAAACTTAACACAAATCTCATACCCACTTAAAATCCCATAAGGAACCCATTGGTAACCTCCAAAACACTCAAAACCCATCCTAACAATTCATAATCTTGGGTCTCTATAACACATGATATCCAAATTCATTCAACCCACTTCCCAAAACTTAAAACCACATCCAACATTCAAATAACTCCACAATAAACCAATTCCACCCTCATTCATCATAAAATCCATGCATTCAAAAATTGGCATAAAACCAAGGCAAATTCCAGAATTCATCATACTTAACCAAAAATCACAATAAATATACCAAAAACCATCAAATCCTTACCTTTCCAACTTGCCAAAGCCAAAACCTTGATTCTCAAACTTCTAAATTGTTCTAACACCCAAATCACCACGTTTTAAAATTCTGAAACTACCAAGATGAAGCTCTTAATAAGGTGCACAACATTAGAGAAAAGGTCTAGAGCATTAGAGGTCCATAAAGGCATCAAAATCTAACCTTTATTCTTCTTTTTCTTCTTTAATGCTCGCATGAAATGGAGGGATAGAGAGAGATTATGAGAGATGAAGATGATAAGTGTAATTTTTTCCTTTGCCCATACTCCCCACCGAATAGGAGAGAGAAGAGAGAGAAAAGGTGGGTGTTTGACTTTTGGCATTATCCTATGGTCCATAAATTGCCATTTGGCAACATCTTGCTCACTTCCTCCATGAGCTCATATAATCTCAAAGCATACAATTCCGACCCATTGACAATAAATCTCAACCATTGATTTTTAATCACCAATGAGTTTCCTCCTTGGCAACTGGCCAATTGGTTGGTAAATTTCCAATTTTACCATTTTGCCCCTGGTTTTCACTATGATTATTAAATTATCACCATGAACATATATATCAAATTTGCATCATATTTCTCCAAAAGTATTTAATTACACTAATTACAATCAATCACAAAGTCATTATCTCTTAATCTCAAATTAGGTCATTACAATTCTCCCCCCATAAAATAAATTTCGTCCTCAAAATTTGTTACAAACTTGAGCTATAAACTCCGGATATCGTCTTCGCATATCCTCTTCTGCTTCCCAAGTTGCTTCTCTCTGGGTCATTCCCCTCCAGACCACCTTCACATATGGAATGCTTCGATGTCGTGTTGTTATTCTTCATGATCAATGATTTGTTCTGGCTCTACCTCATATGTGAAATTGTCTTATAGCTCAACCTCTTCATACACGATGATATGACATGGATCTGGTAGGTACCTCGGGCTCAGCTTTTTTTGCTTGATAGCTCGCCCAATACTAGTGACTAGTGAGACTCTCAAAAAGACATGATCCCTAACCTTTAATTCTAGTGGCCGTCTTCACTTATCAATGTAGCTTTTCTGTCGACTCTGTATTGCAAGAAGCCTCTTGCGAATGATACAGATCTGTGTTGAGGTCTGATTAACAAGCTCCAGCCCATACAGCTTCCTTTCAGATAATTCATTCCAACATAAGGGTGATTGGCACTTCCTCCCATACAACGCTTCATACGGTGCCATCTGAATGCTCGCATGATAGCTGTTGTTGTAGGCAAACTTCGCAAGTGGAAGAAAGCGATCCCAAATCCCTTTAAAGTTGAGGACACATGCACATAGCATATCTTCTAGTGTCTGAATAGTCCTCTATGACTTTCCATCCGTCTGGGGATGATAGGCTGTGCTGAATCTCAACTGAGTGCCTAGGGCTTTATGCAACACCCTCCAATCTCTTAGTCGGAAATGATATTCTTCGGTATACCGTGGAGTTTCACAATCTCTCGGATATAAATCTTTGCTAACTGGGCATAGGCAGGGCGAGAGCCTTGCTCGATACCCAGCCTGATCCATGAACAGGCTATATTTTTCAGCTCAATGCGCAGCCCTGCGGGCTAGGTAAGGGCGGGCTGGGCAGGGCGGGTTCCCTGCCCAAGTGGTGATACCCTACCCTGAAAACTAATTTCATTTAAATTTCATAAAGATTCCTATAGACTGTTTGATGATTCCACTTCTTGGAATATTTCAAAATAAGCTTACAACTTGAGTCGTCAAGTTTAAAAACTACCACATGTCTTAACAAATATCCATACTTCAAGAACTAAACAACATCTATAATCCATTATAAATAAGGCAATAAAAAGATTGTAATTTAAGCCATGAAGTCCAAGTGGTTTGTATCGATGTCCCAAAAGTTGATCAAATGATGAAGCATTTGGAAAAAAAGAAGCAACTATAATTTAATATATCACACCGTAAAAAGAAAGGAAGAAATCTACTTGTAAATTTTAAAGGATGCAACTTACCTATAACTCATGCTTACAAAATAACCCTTCAATCACCACTAGCCATTACATCTTCCCCTTCAAGAGTATCATCTAGGAAAAACAATGAATGAACAATTACTTTAGGAACTATGAGTAATGTGTATGTATGAATTCTTGAGCATTAAAATAAGTGTTTACATGTAGGCTGAATGACATTTTCTGTCTTCTCAAAATTAACAAACTCACGAAGCTTGTCAAAATTTCAAAGATAGATTGCCCAGCTTGTAGCCAATTTTGGCTAAAAATAAGTGCTTCTCTCATTTTAGGAGACAAGGAGCTCCTATAATGATCAACCACACTCCCTCCTGTGCTAAATGTAGATTCAGAAGCCACTATAGATACTGGAATAGCCAATACATCTTGTGCCATGTGGGAGAGAATTTTATATTTTTCAGAATTAGATTTCCACCATGACAGTATGTCAAACTCAGACTTAGAAGGGATTTCATTTCTTGAGTTAGTTGCAATATATCTATCTAACTCAGTTTGAGGATCTGTGGAGGTTCTAAGTTTGATAGATTCTAACCATGTATGACCTAGATCCTCTTCTTTATCATCATTAAAAGAAGGCAATGAAGTTTCACCTGCTGTACTTGTGGAGGTAATCCCTAATTCAATTGAAACCCCTGCAGACACTACTACAGAATATAGATTTTACCTCCCCAAAGGACGTCCCTTTTTAAAAAAAGGAAGTAAAAAACAAAGGCAGTGGCATTTTTATAATTATAGGTGAGAACTGAATAGCTTTAGATATCCCCAATTTAAAAAGGGATGTCTAAAGTGTGCCTTTACAGACTTTAGACATCCCTATTTGAATTGGGGATGTCTAAAAAGAAAAGTTTTTACTTTAGACGTCCCCAATTCAAATAGGGACATCTAAAGTGTGACTTTAGATGTCCCTATAAACATTGGGGACGTCTAAAGTTTTTTTAAATTTTTTTTAAAAATCAGGGACTCCAAAATGGTCTCCTTGATGATATATAAGGGCGTCCCTAATATATATGAGGGATGCCAAAGGGTGTCCCTCATTTATAAAAAACATAAATCTTACTTTAGACGTCCCCAATACATATAGGGACGTCTAAAGTGTGACTTTAGGTGTCCCTAAATTAAATTTGGGACACAAAAAAACAATTCAAATTTATACTGACAGTCTTTATTTGTCAGTTTTATACCACTGTTACACTCATCTTTCTCTTCCCGTCGCCGCAAATACAAGAAGAGCCATTACCACCACGCCTTTTAACTTTTTCTTCTTCTTCTTTCTATACTCATTTTACTCTTGCTTCTTCTTTTCTCTCTCATTTTTTACCTATAGATCTGTTATGTTTTCTTACCATTTTTTATTATTTTATCTTCTTTCTCTGGTTTCTTTGGGTTTTCCTTCTATTTTATCTTCTAACTCGTGTTGTTATGGTTGGTAGATCAAGGCTCTGAAACATGCTTCATGGCCACGTTCCCACCGAGAAAATGAGGTTCATCTCTCCCTGTCGCTCTTGTCTATTCATTATTACGAGAAAATGAATTTTAATAATAAAAGGAGATAATTTTTTTGCAACTAATTCCTCTTAGTGTTTTCATCTTCTGCCTATGAGATTTCAGCTTTGGAGTTATTATTGTGTAGATATTGGATTGGGATTTCAGATACTAGATCTGTAATTTTGTTAACGATGATCTGTAATTTCTGGTTTCAAATAATATTTAGTCCAGATCTGTAATATAATCGATTTTTTTTAAAAAGCACTTTAGACGTCTCCATTTTAAAATGGGGACGTCTAAAGTGTCAGTGTAGCACTTTGATGTCCCTTTTTAAAATTGGGACGTCTAAAGTCCATAGCTTAGGCGTCCTTTTATCTATGGACATTATTGCCATTTTTTACTACGTCACTCACATAGACGTCCCTCTTATTTTTAGACATTAGAAGGCCTAAAAAGGGGACGTTAAAAATGTTTTTTGTAGTAGTGAGAGTACTCATCAAACAACCGATACAAGCAATCTTTGACCGTTTCTTTCATAAGTGAGCAAATTTCAGGGTCAATATAAAGAACATCAAACATATGATTCATATAGGGTAGTTTATATCGACATTCTAAAATTACAGCCACAAATAGCAATGGATTTATATTAGTTGCATGACCCCAATACTTGTCAAACTTCACCTGCATGCTAGTGCTCTTCTCTCCCAAGAAGTTATTAGCATTATTCACTATATTCTTCCGCAACATTTTCTGAACACGAGCAATCTGGGTGAAACATTCATTTGATGTTACAGAAAGGGAACTTGAAGAAAAACATTAACTTGATGTTACATAAAAGACCTTCAAGAATTTGATAAAGACTCGAGCATTATCCCAATCATTAACAATCAGACCATAAAATTTATCTTGGTCACGCCTAGCACCACCAGAGGCATCATGCCTAACACTACTAGAAGCATCATGCTGATGCCTAGAGCTCGAGCTAAAGAATGAAATATAATCAGCATCTTCATCACGTGTGGGGTCAAATACTTTTTAAAACTTCATGGTAGCTTCCTTGATGTAACTTTACTTCTCTAAGGTATAACTGCCACACATCCCTTCCAATTGTTCTTCTTGAAGGGATTGGAAAGCGAGGTTTGAACACATTTAAGAATTTCTAAAATATATGTTTCTTCATAATTCTAAATGGTTGTTCAACACATACAATAAATTCTGCTAAAACTCTCCTACATTGTTTCTCATCATATAAATGTGTGGCTAAAGATCTTCCTTGCCCAGTCATCCCACCAGAGAAAAGATTTAACATAGCTTGGCTTTCATCTTTAGTAGCCTTGTGTGGGTTCTTCATACACTTTGGGATATGCCTTAACATAGAGTATGTTCCATGGCGATTTGGATCAGCTTTATATTTGGTATGGCAATACTTGCAAGCTGCTGAGTGCTCCCCATTAGTTCTTCTATTGGCAACCTGATGAAGTATTCCCACACCTCTGATATGTGCTTGGGTTCTCTTTCTTTTCTCTTTATACCCCTACCTTCAACATCTGTTATTTGTATGACAAGTTTTATCATTCTTTGTATAGGACTATTAGAAGGAGGACGGAGGGGAGGGAGGGGAGGGGGGAGGGTAGATCGAGTGGTAGGTGGAGCAGCAATAGGGCTAGGGGAAGGAGTTTCACTAGGTCTATTGGAACTAGGAGTTGGTAATTGAATAGGTCCTGTAAGAGTTGGTGTTTGAATGGGGGTTGAAGCACCTTTAGATATTTCTTTAAGGGAGGGCGATGAATTAGAATCTTGGTCATCTATTTAACCTGTAATTAAATGATAAACTGTTAAAGTAATAAAAATAATTATATCTTAGACATCATATATGAATAAAGTAATAAACATAGTGTAATTAAATTAATTATTGTAAGAACTAAGAAACAAAGCTTAACAATTGAAATATAATTTTGAAACTTTAGCAAGTTCATATTATGAAAGACCATTATGAAATAATTATAACTCAGCAAAAAAAAAGGCTAATCATTTAATCAACACATCCATATCCAGTTTTAACTTGTCATTACTAACTGATGAAACTATACCCATATGTGGTTCCTCCCCATGACCCCATCCATATCAAAGACATCGAATTTAGGCCCAAAATCATAGAATATTCAATATTGAGCGAAAACAATAAACACATCTAGAATTAACATGCTCAGTAACAATATTTGTGCATAAAATTTCATCTCAGAGAAAGATCAAATTCAACATAATAATAAAAAACAAGTTTTAAAATTTCACTACAGATTGTCCATTCCAAATCACTAAAATAGTATGAAATCCTAATAGTGTAGTCAATGCCCTTTCTATTTATTACTACCATTCCAGGACCACAATCCCCAACACACGCACATTGTATATTTCCCTGGTGCAATACCTAGCCAATAGCCATACAAGATAAAAAATCTTATGTTTCAGCTCTACTACAGCTACAGGATTTCGATCTCATCAAAGACAGAGCATTCCTATACATTTTCAAAAATCATATATAACAAGTAGATTATCATTTATTTCATTCTCACATAAAAATATTGTCTAAAAAACATTTGATTATCCAAATCTGGAAAAGGGAGAGACACAAAATATAAATTTATAATATTTATATGCCATTAAAGATAAAGGAAGACGAAGAAGAAACCCGAAAGACGATGTCGACGGCTAGCTTTGACGATAGTGAAGAATGAAGCCTGAGATGAGAGTCACTGAGAGCCTGAGATGAGAGACCGAGAAAGTCACTAAGTTGAGAACGAAACCTCAGAGTGTGAGACGAGAGACAGAGTTAGAGAGCTTGAGATGAGAAATGGAGTCAGAGTCGTTGAGCGCCTAAGCCACAGAGCTTGGTAGCTAGGGCAAAGAAGTTTCAATCTTTCAGAGTTCAGACCTAATTTGCTTTGAGTGCTTTTAGAGTTTTAGGAAGGGCACCCATTTTTCATTTTGGTTAAAGCCCTACTTAAAAATAAATAAATAAATAAAGTAACTGGCTAGGGCTAAATGGGTAGGGCAGTATCCCTTGCCTGATGCCTGGCCCTACTCAGTTATTAGCCTGGCCTAAAGTTGGCCAAAATTATTTCAAGCCATTTTTTTAGGGCCGAGCTGGGCAATTTTTTGTCCAGCTCGAGAGGGCGTACTGGGCAACTAGGCACTTTGCTCACCCCTAAGAAGGAGGAAGCACCGAAACCTAAAGAGGATGATGTGCTACCAAGAAGGATCAGCTTTCTAGATAACCCTCCTCCATATGTACCACCAGTTCTATATCCTCAGAGACTTGTGAAGGCAAAGTTGGACAAGTAGTTTGGAAAGTTTCTACAGGTTTTCAAAAAGTTACATATCAATATTCCTTTTGCAAATGCTCTTGCCCAAATGCCCAGTAATGCAAAATTCATGAAGGATATTTTCTCAAATAAGCGTAAGCTTGAGGAATTTGAGACAGTTTTACTGAAGAGTGCAGTGCTATTCTATAAAAGAAATTACCACTAAAGTTGAAAGATCCAGGAAGCTCTTGTATACCTTACACCATAGGTCAATGTCACTTTGAAAGAGCACTTTGTGACTTACGAGCAAGTGTAAATCCCATGCCTTTATCTGTCTATAGAAAACTTGATCTTGGAGAGGTAAATCCTACCACAATTTTATTACTTCTAGCTGACCGATCAATAAAACATCCAAGGGGTGTATTAGAAGATATTCTGGTGAAGGTGGACAAACTCATATTTCCAGCTGATTTCATAATACTTTCTATCGAAGAAGACCAAGAAATTCCTATCATTCTTGGGAGGCCATTCCTAATGTAACCCCCCGACCGTAATAATATCCGAATTATGAAATTCAAGTGAAATAGAGATCAATAAGACAAAAACACATTTATAATCCCTCATCTTCAAGATAGGGTATACCGAAAACAGTTCAAAAATACAATTAATCTGGTCTCACATTCACCTTCAGATACAACTACCTATGTAGTTAAATCACATAATTAATATCAAAGTGTGTAACTAAAATCCCGGCAACCCCAGGTTACTTGTATATATATTTAATGGGTTTAGAGTTTCCCAAAATGGGGATTACATATCCAAAATTATTATTTACATCTCATATACATAGTAATCCCAAACCAAAAATAGATAACCAACCCCCAACAAAATGTCTCTAAGAGGTCCTAACTACTCTTGGTTGTCCGCTTCCCTTTCGAGACACTTGCCCTGTTTGAAATGTTAGTCATTGGAAAGAGTGAGATTCTAAAGAATCCCAGTAGTAACAAATCACTTATATAATATGTAAACACAAAGCATGTAAATTCATCATGTTCAGCAACAACACTATGGGTCATGGCTCGTGCCACAACCGATAACACTCATGGCTGTATCACAATGCACTATGCCCGCTTTCACGGTAATCACAATGTCAACTTTGGCTGTAATCACTATGCCAGCTCTCACTGTAATCTCAATGCTCGCTTTCGTGGTAAACACTATTCAGCAGCATCACAAGGCACAAAGTATCACAAAGCGTCACAAAGCACAAAGCATCAAGAAGCAGCAGCAGCAGCATAATGCATGATAGGCATACATACAATATATTTACACAAAGTATAAGAGAGGAGTCACTACCTGAATCTTTCCTGATGTTCTTTGGCACAGTGGGCTTATGAGTCTGACAGATGTCAAATCCTATAACCAAATTAGGGACAACCGATCAATCTCTTTTCCAAATGCTTATTTCCATAATACTCTAAGTTGGTTATTATTTAAACTCTTTAGGATGACCATTAGAGGCCTAAAAACATACTAAAAGGGTTGGAAGAAGCTACCCTAAAGACCACTTTTTTAGAAGCACAACACTGATTTTTGGCTGACTCACTCGAGTGATGAGAGACTTGCACTCAAGTGAGAACGACTCTCACTCGCGAGTGTTTAACAGTGAGCAACAACCATGGCCTGAGAGTGCTCACAACACTCGAGCATAAGGCTTTGCACTCTGGTGATGACTCTAAATCCACTTGAGTCCCCGAAAGTGCAACACAGAAAGTGACAACCTGAGAGTACCTGCAACATCAGAGGGAAAAGCTCACTCGAGCACCACCCTTGGGACACGAGTGAGGAACCCACACTTACGAGTGTCAGAACACACTCTTGAACATTGACCAGCGAGTGACAACCTGAAAGCAACCCTAACCATGAACTCACACCATCATTCGAGTGAACCCATGCTTACTGAGTGATCACCAACATCACTTGCGGTTTAAGAAGTGCACTCGAGCTTTCTTCATAGAAACCCAAGCAAAACACAAAGGAGAAAGGGAAAACACATGGCAGCACTCGAGTGAGCTCCTCCCTCACTCGAGTGATGCTATCAGATTGTCAAATCGCATCAACTGATAGAAAATCACAACTTTGCCAAAATTAATCCCAATGGTTCCTAAACTTTACACAAAGCTCATTTCCACTTAAAATTGTCTAAGGAACACATTGGTAAACTCCAAAACACTCAAAACTCATCCTAACAATAATTGATACTTTTGGGTCTCTAATTCACACACAATACCCAATTTTAATCAACACACTTCCAAATCTCAAAACCACTACCAACACTCAAACAAATTCACAATGAACCAATTCCAACATCATTCAACATCTAATCCTTACATTCAAAATTGGCAAAAAACTAGGGCAAATTCCAGAATTTCTCAAACTTATCCAAAAATCACAACAAATATACTAAAAAGCATCAAATGCTTACCTCTTCACTTTGCCAAAATTAGAACTTTGATTCTCCAACTTTCAAATTACTCTAACACCCAAACTACTACCTTTTAGAATTTTGAAACCACCAAAATGTAGTTCTTAACACTATGAACAAGTTAATGAAGAGGATTTGAGCATGTGAAAACCATTACTCACCCAAAATTTAAACTTTCTCTTTCTCTTTCCTTGCTTGATCATCGAAAATGGAGGAATGAGGAGAGGGAATATGAGAGATGGTGAGGATGATGATGAAGTATATAATTTTCCCTTGGTCCATACCCCCAAAACTGCATAGGAGAGAGAAGAGAGCGAAAAAGTGAGTATTTGTCTTTTAGCTTGATCCATTGGCCCACAACATGACACTTGTCATCATCTTGTTCACTCCTTCCATGAGCTCACACCAATGCAAAGCATGGGATTCTGACCCATGGCCAATAGATCTCCACCCTTGATCTCTAATCTCCAATGAGTTTCCTTATTGATAACTGACCAATTGGTAGGTAAATTTCCAATTTTACCATTTTGCCCCTGGTTTCACTATGATTATTAAATCATTACTATGAACATTTATATCAAATTCATATCACATTTATCCAAAAGTGTTTAATTACAATCAATATCAGAGTCATTAGCCTTCAATCTAAAATTGGGTCATTACACCGAGCAACTGGGAGAATTTTAATAGATGTGCAACTGGGAAGGTTAACCTTGCGAGTTCAAGATAATCAAGTATCTTTCAACATTTTCCAGGCTTTTTCCTTTCTAGTTGAAGGTGACACATATTACAGAGTAGATATATTGACCAGCTGCACAAAAGACGTGGTGAACGAAATCTGCATGGATCAATTATTAGCAATGGGAATAATAGATGTATCAAAATCTACTAATCCTGAAGTCTTGGAGTAGATTAGGTACCTTGAAGCAAATCCCCCAATTTTTATCAAGAAACCATTTGAAAATTTGGGAGAAAGGCCGAGTAAGCCAGTACTATTAATGGAGAAACCACCAGTACTAGGGTTGAAAACACTACCATCCCACTTAACGCATGCTTATCTAAGAGGAAATTCAACTTTACCAGTGATAATCTTTGCAGTTCTTACTCCCAAAGAGGAAGAAAAGTTATTAAGAGTTCTAAGGGAGTATAACATAGCATTTGGATGGTCAATAGCTGATATAAGAGGGATTAGTCATTCACTTTATATGCATACGATCCTAATGAAAGATAACTACATGCCATCAGTCGAGCATTAGAGAAGGCTTAATTCAAATATGAAGGAGGTAATAAAGTGGCTGGAAGCTGGTATAATCTACCCAATCTGTGACAGTCAATGGGTAAGTCCAGGTCAAGTTATACTAAAGAAAGGTTGAATGACAGTGGTGCCCAATGAGAAAAATAAACTGATTTTTCAACGAATAGTGACTGGCTGGAGAGTGTTCATTGACTACAGAAAGCTCAATAAAGCTACTAGAAAAGATCACTTCCCTCTACCATTTATAGACTAGATTCTTGACAGACTCACTGGGAAAGCCTAGTATTATTTTCTGGATAGGTACATTGTAATCCCCTACCTTGACAATTGTAATTTAGATTCGAAAATGCGTAATTTAAATGAATTAGAGACTGACGGATACGTTTTTCTGAAATCTCTTTTCTAAAATTTGTTCAACATAGTCTTAGATTCATCTTCCAAATCTAATTACTCTGCGCAGTTCAATTACATTTATACATATCAGAGTGCATAGCTAAATTTTCGGCAACTCCCGGGTTTCATACATGTATAAACTAAGGGTTGTAAGTTAAAACTAGGGGATTACATGATCAATATCTACATTTAAAAAATAAACAGTAATCCCAAGTCCAAAATAGACAACCAACAACCTAACAACACATCTCTACTAGATCCTAGCCGCTCTTAGTGGTTCGTTTCTCCTTAGAGCCACTTGCCCTGTCTGAAATGTTAGTTAATGGAAAGAATGAGATTCAAAAGAATCTCTGTAGTAACAAATCACTCATACAGTGTATAAACACAAAGCATATATGATCATGTTAAGCAGCATCACAATGATATATGGCTCACGCCACATACGACAGCACTCGTGGCTGTAAACATTATGCGTCAGCTTTCGCTGCGATTTCAATGCAATAGCTTATACTGTAATCACTATGTGTTAGCTTTAGCTGTGATCTCAAAGCATCACAATATATCACAATGCATGACAAACATATATACAATACTTTACACATAGCATAAGAGAAGAGTCACTACCTTGTTCTTTCCGATTGTGCTCTAGCGCAGGTGCATCACGAACAGGGAAAATATCGAATCCTACAATTCCAAATGCACCATTTAGACACTTCCATAGTGTTTCTTCGGGTTATATGAGTCTATAATGAACATTTACAAAAATGCCCCCGGGGACCCGGCCCGGGCTCACCATACCCGGCCCGGTTGCACTTTTCCTGAAATTCTAACCTAGGCTATCCTAATATATTTCCACCTAAGGAATCCATTTTTGGACTCAGAATTATCAAATTCAATGTCAAATTACAAATTTACCCTTGGCAGCCCCACTTTAAGGTTTTAGGGGCGTTTCCGTAATTATGCTATTTCGGCCTTTTCCGAAAAAGTGACCAACTGTAACCCCACCTAATTTTCACTCGTGAACTCAATGGAACCATCAAATCATTGAAAATACAACTCTAAGACACATTTATAGAGTTGGCCAAAATTCTCAAGTATTCCGGGGAAAATTGGGGTTTTTCGGTTTTGGCTCCGTAAACGCGTTCCTTTCTACTCCTAACCACTTTAATAACCATTACATTAGGTTACAACTAACATTTAGTACCAATTTGGGCAGTATAACAGCCCCACACACACATTTTCCATTTCTGAAACCAATGACAATCTGGCAAAATTTTACCGATTAAATTGTTCACAATAGCTATAACAGTCAATATACAAGAGTTTGGAAGTTACCTTAAGCCCCCACTAGCTTTTCCTTGTCTTGGCTGAAACCCTATCTATTTTAACACCAAAGGAGGAGCTTCGTAACCTTAAAGAACATAAAGGTGTAGCTTAGGATCAGAGTTATACGCGTTATGAGCTAGATCATCGGAGAAATCGGCTTACCTTGCGAGTTCTCTTCTCCTTTCTCTCTCTAGAAATATCAAACGTTTTTTCTCTTATTGAACTGAATAAACTGACGGTTTTGAAGCTTGGAGGAAGAAGATGATATGTTATATTATGTTTATGTCATTATTCCCTTATGATGACATCATAATTCCAAAATTGACATTTTTGAATTTTCTGGCAGATTTTTTGCCCAAACTTTGAAAAATCATAACTAATTCTAAAAACCTCGAAATGAGTTGATTCCAAAGCCAAATGAAAGTTATTTAAGTCCTCTGTATAGGAAAATATAGGCCATTACCCAAAATTACCACAAAATTCCAGAATTATATAAAACTCATCGCTGCCCCAAAATAGAGTTCAGTTTCCATTCCAAACTTTGAACAGTCATATCTCCTAGCTCACAAAACGAAATGACAGAAATTATATATCCATTTTGAAGCTTGGGATGTGAAATTTAAGATTAGAAAGTTTCAAGATTTTTAGACACCATTTTCCCATTCAAAATGTCCATACAAACCGACTGTCCTGCACAGAATTACACTTAACAGTTTTTTCAAATTTTCACCCAATGTGTCCAATGGCTCCAAAATCAACAATCACACCTATTCCCACACAATTTTTCACAAGGAAACCATTGGAATCACTAAAACCACCAAATTCCCATCACACATTCTCCAAAAGTATTTATTCAACAATAATTACATCCACTTTTAAAGTCATTAGCCCTTAATCACTTTTTGGGATATTACATACACAGGATATAATCAAATTACAATTGCACTGGAGGATCAAGAGAAAAAAAAATTTTGCATGTCCATATGGTACCTTTGCCTTCAGAAAGATGCCATTTGGTTTATGTAATGCACTAGCAACATTTCAAAGGAGTATGATGGCGATCTTTCATATATGGTGGAGAAGTTCATTGAGGTGTTCATAGATGATTTCTTAATTTTGGGGGAATCACATGATCACTGTCTTTCAAATCTGGCAAAAGTCTTACAATGTTGTGTGGAGACAAATTAGGTTTTAAATTGGGAGAAATGCAATTTCATGGTGAAAGAAGGAATTATACTAGGTTACAAGGTATTTGATTGAGGCAATGAAGTGGATCAAGCCAATATTGAATCAATTGAAAAGCAACCACCTCCCTCCTTAATCAAGGGCATTCGGAGCTTTTTAAGACATGCGTGCTTCTATAAAAGATTAATCAAGGACTTCTCAAAAATCACAAAGCCACTTTGCATGTTGTTGGAGAAAGACACTCACTTTGTGTTTAATGAGGAATGTTTATCAGCTTTCTGAACTCTAAAATGTGCCTTGACTTCTGCACCAATTGTCATAGCTCCATATTGGAACCTTTCATTTGAAATAATGTATGATGCAAGTGATTATATAGTTAGAGTTGGTTTAGGCCAAAGAATAGATAATGTTTTTCATGCCATCTATTATGCTAGTAGGACACTCTTAGGTGCATAGCTGAATTATGCAACAACAGAAAAGGAGATTTTAGCAGTAGTGTTTGCATTCAACTAATTCAGAGCCTACTTGATCCAGTTAAAAGTCATCATCTGGACAGAATACTCAGCAATCAATACTTGATTAAGAAGAAAGATTCAAACGAATCTCAATAGTAACAAACAATCGATCATAGAAAATGCAATAATAAATATGCCATGTACCACATACAACAATATTATAATAATGCAATGTGTAGAATACATTTTGACCTTGATTTTCGCAAAATCACTACCAAATGATAGTTTTGCCCTTAACAACCCTTATTTAGGGGTTTAGGTGTATTTTCGTAATTTCACTTTCTAGGGCTTTTCTGAAAAAATGTTCAACATCAACCTTACACAATTTTCCCTCTTGAACACAATGAAAACATTAGATTTATAAAAATCTAACTCCTACCCCTAATTCAGCTTTGGCCAAAAGTTAGTGGAGAAAGGGAAAAAATGAAACTTTGATTTTCAACACCGAAAGCTTACTCCTTTCCACTCTTAATCACTTGATTAACCCTCTAAACACATACTAAACAAGATTTGAGGAAATTTAGGCAGTATAACCCTTAGAGTTTCCATTTCCCAAATTTACAAATCCAACCAACAAACCACAAATCAACAACCACAACATTACAACATCAAAAAGAAGGAGATTGTGGAAGTTATCTCTTGATTCCACTCTTCCTCTCACTAGGCGTCCCACACTCTCTTTCTCTTCCTTGGGAGTTTGCTTTCTACACCATGATTTCCATGAAGAAGGAGAGGTTAGAGAAGCTATTTTACAAGAAAGAAAACTTAATCACAAGAACTACAATCTAAACTTTGAGACTTTCTCCTCTTTCTCTCTAGAACTTGAGTTCTCTCTCTTAAGCTCACTCATTCTCTCTTTTGGTGTATGCTTGGCGTGAAGTGGGCAAGAAAGATGAAGCATGGGCTTCATAAAATATCTCTCATTTCTCCTATTATTATTATCATCACAAATATTAGAATTTTGTGATATAAGTTTTTTAATAATATCTCATGACGCATTCTCTTTCTTCTTTCCTTAAGGTCTAATGTAAATATGAGAAGGAGAAGAGAGAAATATATGATGATGCCCATTTAAAACATCTCATCATCTTTTCCTTTTTGATTTATTGTTTTTTTTAAATTGGAGTTATGACAAAGCTTGTACTTGGACTTATCTTCATCTAATTGTCTTAACCTTCAATCAAAATTCAACTAATCCTCCTCTATCTTTTTAGCCCATTGTCACGCCAACTTAGGGTCTAAGTAAGAGCAATTGGGTTTTCTCCATTTATTTCATTCCTATGGTTAACATAAAATATTTTATTGTTATTTAAAAATGTGCTCATATTTTTATAATTTGACATTTAATTCCCTTGGCTTGCAATAGTACAACTTGGCATAATTTGGTGACCAACACTTATTTTCCTCCTATTCCTTTATTCCACAATTTGCATAATTACCACTGCATTCTTTTTTTTTTTCCAGATTCGCAACAATTGACAATTTTAGTAGATTTTCTGACCGAACTTTGAAAAACCATAACTTTATTTGTAGAACTTCAATTGGAGTGATTCCAAAGGCTATAGGATTCTTATTGAGTCTAGTGTCAAGGAAAAATATAACCTTTAGAAGCAAGCTAGAAGCTCACACTTCCCAGATATTTGTTTGGACGCTACCACGAATGTTGGCCAGTTTCACTGGGCTAACTTCAAAAATTCATAACTCCTTATGTACAGCTTTAAATAATCCTCATAACCTATCAAATTAAAGCTTTGGATGTCTAATTTCATCCTGTAAAATTTCACAATTTTTGGTCATCATTGGTCATCACAAACTTACTACCTTAAAGGAAATTTCACTGACAGTACTATTTACATTTGAAATTTTCAGTGTTTAATTCCTATGATCCTGTATATTCACCAGTCCATTTCATTAAATGACACAAATAAGTACAATACTTATTGGTGAATAAAATTTGAGGTGTTATAAAACACGTACCTTTAAATACTCAAGAGATTGAGTGAATGAGTCATAATTATGAATTCGGTTAATTTATTTTCAAATAAAGTCACTCGTTTATTTTTTTGTTAGTTCAAGAATACTATGGTTTCTTTATTTTTCAGTTGTGTTCTTGATTATGGCTTGCACTTCTAAGTTTGTTTAAATCATAGTAAGAATTTATTAGTTACTCCTTAATGTCTGAGGACGTCTAAGGGCTAAGTGGGGGGGGGGGGCGAATTTGATAAGTAAAATATTTGTATGTTAATTTTCCCTTATATGATGATTTTGTGAATGACATTTGAGCTTAATGTAATGAATTTGTGTGTAATTGATAAATAAAAATGATCTTGGCATAAAATAGATTTATCTAAAAATACCAAGTTGTGCCATTGTTTTAGTTTTCAGGCAATTCTAGAGCTCTAGATGTCGGATTGGAATGTCGTTCATGATTGAGTTTTGATTATTGTTCTTAATGCTTTTGGTTGAATGACCATATTTTTAATGATTTCAATATGCATGTTGAGACTGGAAGGAGATGCATGTGTGTAGATCCTATAATTAAAGCTATAACCTGCATATGAAATAGAAATATATTCATATTGGTTGTGTAGTCTTAATAAGTTATATAAATCTTAACGCATAATTAATTGCTTTAATTCATATAGGGATGCATTGGATCATCAATTAATTATAAAATAGTTTGACCTTGGAAGATGCTAGTAATTAAATAAGGGAAGCTCGGCTATCAATCATGTGGAATAAATTGGAATAGAATAGATAGGTGATTCAATCTAAAATTTGCTAGGTGAAATATAATCCTTAGGGCTTTTTCTTATAGTTGTTTTCATATTAATTGTATTTATGTTTAATCACTTTTATTTTGTACTCTCAATCACCAACTAATTGATCAATTAAATAGAATTAATATTACTAATGTTGGTACTTAGTGATAAATCATCGTGGGAACGATACTCTATTCACCTTTATATTACTTGTTTATGACAATGTACACTTGCACTTTTTAATAAATCATTTACACGTGTAACAATTTTGTTTCTCAAGGAGAGGGGTTTTGAGCTACCAACTAAGTGCCAAAGTTGGAGAAACAAAGAACAAGCTCTAGAATGTGAAAGATATGAGCTTAGGCTTTAATTTAAACTATATAGTGTTATTTGGTTGAGTTTTATGATTTCCTTAGTGCTGCCCAAGTTTTGGTCAAAGCATGAGATTAGGGTTTGATGTTGTTTTAAGCATGATCATGATGATATATGATGTTTAAAGAGGTTACTAGGCTAGTTTAGTGGTGAAATTTGCAAACTTGTTGATTGTTGTCTTGGATGTAAGTTTCAGCCAGATGCATGGCATGAAGAAGGAGTGTGGTTTTGATGAATTTAAGGTCACCGATAGATTCTACATGAAAAACTATGTTGGGGTAGCCTATGGTTGTGCTTTTGGATGAGTTGGATAGGAAATGTCAACATTGGAATTTGATGTTGCTTAGATTAAATGCTGCTAGATTTGAGGTAGGATGATTGTGGTATTTTTTATTAATCAAATGTTAACCAATGGCCATGAAACTTTCTAGAATAATAGTGGACATGATAAGCTTTAATTTGATATAAAATATGTGGCATTTGGATTAGTAAATTGTTAGTTATGACTTGTTGAAGTTAGACATTAAATCTGAAATGAGCTTATGGCAGTGAGGATTGATTGTAGTTTTTGGAACTATGTGCATGTAATTGGTAGTAAGGGGTATTTTTTCCTTAAAATAGACTTAAAGAGTGTCACATAGGACTTTGAACCACTCCAATTAGAGGTTCCTATAAAAAGTTATGAATTTTCAAAGTTAGGTGAAAATTCTAGTATTTTGTGGCTACAATGAGAATTTAAGATACTTAGGGCAAGTGGTAATAAGTGTGAAATCCAAGTAAAGTTGAGAACTATAGGCTAGTATAGACACCTTAAATACTCATATGGTACAATGCACTAGTCTTAAGATAACCAACCTAAGTATTTTGAGATTTTAAAGAATTGGGACACGTAATAACTCGCCCGTTCATGAATTCTAACTTATAGGATTTGACATTTGCCTGGGAAGCCTAAGAGACTTGGAATAAGAACAAAACTTGGAAAGGCTACTAGGTAGTACTTTATCCCTTATATCATATGTGTTGCTTTATATGTAATACCTATCATATGCTTATGTGCGGGACAATTAGTTTCTAGGCAGTAATGTTAGAGCAAGCGTTTCACCCAAGAGGGGGGGGTGAATTGGGTGATACTGAAATTTTGTTGTAAATATAAAAATTTGACGTTGAAAATAAAGCAATAAGGAGTAAGGAGAAATATCACCAAAGTGTACACCGAGAGTTATACTGGTTCGGCCACAACCACTTTGACCTACATCCAGTCCTCAGAGCTTCTCTGAGAGTTTCAGTGGGTTCTTGGCACCTCAGTACAAGCAAGTTCCTTCGCCTGGACACTCGCTCCCCCTTACAAGTTGTAATCCAATCCCAACTCAAGGTTCTACAACCTTAAGCTACCTCAATAACAAATATTGAGTTTGAATGAAATATCTCTCTCACAGAGTGAATAAGAATCACTGAAGCATAGAATTACAAGTATAATGTAAAACAGAGTAATGAACTTGATGATACGTTTGTGTGTATTCTTCTTGTTTTCTCTGTTTGGAGGTTCCCATATATATAGATGCGTTGGTAATGATTGTTGGAACGTTTTTCTTCATGTCCGTTAGAGCGTGCACAGCCACAGTTGACTTTTCCAGTATTTGAAAAATATCCGTTTGTGGTAGGTGGCGGTAGGTGACATTTGAATGTTGCATTTGAATTTCCTTATTTGGTAAGATCTCTTCATTGTTTATCTGTGGATATACTAAGAATACTAATACAATGAAAGGTTAATCATATAGGAAACAAATCAATAAATGTTAGAATGATATCTGAATTTCTGGTCTTGCATACTCGAGTAGCTACTCGAGTATTCATTAAAGTTTACTCGAGTACATACTCGAGTATCATTGGGAAAACTTTGATGAACCGCAAGTCAACAAACAGATATAACATTACTCGGGTAGTGCATGGAATAAACAAAATCTCAAACCTTTGGAAATACTTGTTTACTCGGGTACCTACTCGAGTATTGAACTCTTTACTTGATAGGTTACTCGGATACCAACTCGAGTAAACCTTCAAATAAACTTTAGGTTACTCGATGCTTTACTCCAGTAATGTTGGCAGGATTTCAAGGCCGAGAGCACTTCAAGTTTGATTACCTTGTTACTCGAGTACATACTAGAGTAAACATAAATTTTCTGCATAGCTTACTTGGGTAATGACTTGAGGTTTTTCTTCAAAAATAACTCTAGATACTCGAGTACTTACTCGAATAATCCACTTTAAACAAGTCATTCCATACCTGCATACTTGAGTAGTGCCTTGAGTGAAATGTGATAAAAACCAGATCAAGTTATTCGAGTACTACCTTAAGATTTTTGCTTACTACAGTGAGTTACTCGAGTAGCTCCTCGAGTAACGTTGGCAGGGTTCAAAATGCAGAGAGCAACACATTTTCTGAAACAGAGTAACTTGAGTACAGACTCGAGTATCATTGGTAGGCCGAGAGTAACTTGAAAAGTTTTACCTGGTTACTCGAGTAGCTACTCGAGTAACGTTGGCAGGCTGAGAGCAACTCCAAATGATTTACCTGGTTACTCGAGTAGCTACTCAAGTAACATTGTCATGTCGAGAGCAACTTGAAAACATTTACACTATTACTCGAGTATTGTTGGCAGGTTACTTGAAGGTGTCTCTGGTTACTTCAAGTTTCTGTCTCATTACTCGAGTACTTACTCGAGTAATGCCTTAGAAAACTTGCTTCTGATCAAGTTTCTCAGCTTTTCCTCTTGGCCTTTCTTCATTACTCCAATGCTTACTTCAAGTGATGATTTTCCCTGTTATTACTTTGTTCAAACTTATTTATTAACCAAATATTTTTCATAACATTCTTTGTTATCATCAAAACATGAGATCTACAAGTAAGACCTATAAGTAAAAGTTGCCTAGGGAGTTACGCTAGGCTGCAATATAGGTGAGGCAGGCTTGAGGTGCACCTTTTATGGAGTGGAGGTTCTGGTCTGCCCGACTGAGATCACTAAGTGCTTTGGTTTTGTGATAAGGGACTGGTTAGGCCTGTTGTTTGCTGGGTGTTATTGTTTGATGATTTGATTTACATGCTTAGTAATTTGCATATCTTATCAGTGATTTTTGTTACTCCTTGGATTCCTTTAAATCTCATCCTTTCCTACAAATAATCTACATCAAAGGTGAGCAGTTCCAAGGGCAAGAAGGTAATCACGGACGGGTAAAGTGAATGACAGAAATATCTAATCCCGTTGGTTATCTATTATTTTGAGGAATTGTATAATTTGTATTTGTAACTAAAGTAAGACTAGTGGTAGAAGTTGCAGTAACAACAAATGCATTAGCTGTAGCCTATACATTAGCATATTAACTCACACGCTAGTACCTTAATGCGATAAGTGAATTAGATTTGGGCAACCCAACGCTAAGAACCCATAAGTTAACTAGCATTATTCAAGTTTTTGCTAGAGAATGCTCTATTTTTAAATAAAAGGATTAAAAACTGATAAGTGATAATGAATTTACAAACTGATTTGAGACCACACTTAAAGCGTTTTGAAAAATTGTCAAAAAACTACTTAAGTGCTGGTTCAAATCCTATATTGAAGTCAGGACTTTAACAGTTTACAATAGAACACTGTCTCGGGTTTGTAATCATTACATGTTTAGAACTCATCCAAACAATTAAAAAAATTTGGTGTTACAACTCGAGTGATCTTCACTCAGTTAAGTTGAAAACAAGACAGATCACTTGTTAGCTTATTATGGTGATATAGTAGTAATGTTTAAAAATAGGATCATTCGAGTAGTCACTCGAGTGATCTTATTTTATTTGAAAATAGATCACTAGATGCTTTATTGTGGTGAACTAGTAGTAATGAGTGCAATTAGATCACTTGAGTGATCATGCTTCTTGTTTTAAGAGAAAACATATCACCAGATAGTATCACCATGGTGCAGTAGTAATGATGCACTTTTTACATATCACTTGAGTGGTCACTCAAGTGATATTCTCTTTGAAACATTTTCAAATATACTGGTACTACCAAAGTTACTATGGTGCAATACTAGTGAGACACTTTTTCACACATCAGTCGGTGGTCACTTGAGTGTTCTTTTTGTAGAAAATTTTTAGAAGGTTGATCATTAGAATGGATCACTGTGGTGAAATGATAGTGATAAAGATTTTAAAACATGACTCGAGTAATCTAGTTTGAAATTATTTTTCTAAAAATTGATCACCAGATAGTTCACTATGGTAGATTAATAGTAATGCACTTTGTATCTCATCACTCAAGTGGTCACTCGAGTAATCGTCATAGAAAAATGTTTTCCAAAATTAGATAACTATCTTAGTAACTATGGTGAAGTGGAAGTAATGTCGAATCTTTGCTTCACTCGAATAGTCGATCATAAGAGTGAATAGCTTAGCACTTCCAGTAAATATTGCGGTGATCTTTTGTTTTTTCAAAAACTACATCACTCGAGTAGTCAACTGAAAATGTTCATAAAGTAGTTCATTATTGAGAAATAAAATGACCAATTTTCAACATATCACTTGAGTGGTCACTCAAGTAATCAAATGATTTTCACAGAAAATGTCCACTATATATTTCAAAGACATTTTAAAAAAATATATCTCTTGCAAATCACTTTCTTTAGTTTTGTTATCATTAAAACATAGAATCTAACATTCTTCTCCTTTTTGATGATGACAAAACTTAATAGTGCCATGTTTGAAAATCAGTTTTTGAAATCAAAACGTCTTTCAAGAATCATTGATACGAATCCAAACTAATATATATACCATAAAAACAACACTAAATACTCAGAATAGCAAAAGAAGGTATATATATATATATATTCAACTGGTCTGCATAAGGTCTTACATGCTATGTCAATCCAAAAACATATAGACTATAGTATAAATTATTGTTAGAGTAGTACTATATATCTAAAAATATCCAAAATAGGTCATATAACCTAAAACCATAAAATGAGCCTAAACTTATATAAAATGACATTAGATGGCATATGAATAGCAACTAAATGGCAGTATGATTCTCATAATCATTCTGAGGTTCAACTTTAGGCCTCTGGTCCTTTTCCCCCTTTTTGGCATCATTAGAAAGTGTAGGGCAGATTGAGGAGGAAAGGATGGTTTGGTTCTTAGAGGAGCATTAGGAGGTTGTGTGACTGAGTCAGGATTGATGGTATGAAGAGGGGTAACAATAATAGGGGAAGAAGAATAATTAATGGTGTCTCCCTTTTGATGAGTAAAGGTAGGTGAATTAGAGGTGGTTAGTGGAGGAAGCTTGAGGGGTAGAATGTGAATAGGGTCTTTTGGGTTAAGGACATATATGGGAATATACTAGGTTGAGAGGGATGTGAAGGTTGTTTACAAGTTTCAAAGACTTTAATGTCCTTATCAACTTTAGATTCACTATCAGTACCGAATTGATTAGAGTGATGTGAGGGTGATAGTGAAGGAGCTTGTATGATTGGATCAGACTAAGGTAGTTCACCTGGGGCTATAGTGTTGGAAATTGTGCCCTAAGGGCCAATCATTGTACTTTGAACATTATTATTTTAATAAAATTTCTCCATTCAGTTATCATATTATTTTCATGTTAACTATGATAATTGTATCCTTGGATAATTCATGAAGATTGTCTTAAAATGTCCCTGGTCGGTGGTCATCTATGCGGGAGCAGAGATGAAACATGACCAGTATGACTTTGATAAGATATGGAGATATGAATCAAAGTCTTAGGCACTTGTAAGAGTGCAAGGTGCTGGACCGACCCAATATGAGAAAGCTACATGAATCAAGTCATAAGCTTTTCTGATGTATAACCACATCACAATGCCCTTAGACCTGAGGTTATCATGGATTCCTACATGAGAGTTGCCAAGCTTTGAACTAGTCAGAAGTCACTTTTGACCGGGTGATGATAAAGGCTATGATCGAGCTTGGTTGTTTTTCATGTAGAGGAATATGAATGATCAAGATGGAATTTGTCCCTCACATTAGTAGAGAGATATTACTGGGCCCCTCGATGAGTGAGTCTGAGAAATGTATGGCCATACTACAATGGAAAGGCGTTTCCATTTCTATTGTCAGGCGATTCAGGAATCGAGAAAGTAATGGTCAGGAACAAGAGGATGACATTATCCATGCCTTATCCTTGATCGATATATCGTGTGACAAAAGGGACGTGACATGGTTGTATGACAGGTTGCATCATGATAACGATCCTCATATGAATTGGGTAGTCGTAATGTCTTGCTAGAGGCCGCTTGCGACTTTTGGGTTAGTACAGTTATTGGCCCACTGCCAACTTCATATAGGCCTATAGGGTCGCACACAAGAATGACCCAACACGAGATAATGTTTAATTTAGGGTGGACGAATTATATATATAATATAAAATTCGTTAATAATATTATATAGATATATATTTTCAAAATACATATCTTATAGATATTATATATATATATATGTATATATATATATTATATGATATTATTATATTGTGTTTGTTTTAAATTTAATTTATTAAGATATATTAAATTTAATAACTAACATGATAGAGATATAGTATCTCAGATTTAATTTATGAAGATAAATTAAAACTAATGGCTTTTTATTTGGATTAAATAAATAGGTTAAATTAAAACTGTTGGACAGATTTAATTTAAACTGAATTTATTTAATTAGCTCATCAAGATAATTAATTGTTGATTAATTTCAAAATTAATGATGATTAATTTTGAAATTTGAATATAGCCCTCATAGGTTATAAACTTGATAGAGCAGATATATTCATACGCGCATGAGAATTCAGAGCTGCAAGGGAAATCTTAAAAAACATTGGAGGCGCTAGTACGTAGTTTCTGTTAGAGAGCATTAGTGTGGATACCGGTAGAGGGAGTGGACTTAACGCGTTGGCCCCTAGAGATCGTGAAACCCTAAGTTAAACAAGGTATGAGTTCTTTCTAACCTGATTTAAACGCTGTTGATAGATCCTCGTTTAGGATCGGTAAAATTTTAAAATTCTTCCACTGTGCCTACCGATCCGAACATATAGGATATGAGATAACGGGTTCAGAGAAAGTTTTAAGATTAGGTTGGTCAAGAGTAACATTTATGTGAGTAGTGGACTCAGGATCATACATAGTGAAAAGCACAATGTCCTGACGAGTTGTCTCAGGAGCAAGATCAGAATCAAGAGGAGGTGTAGTTTGAGTAGTGGCATAAGATACCAATGTAGGCTATAGAGGTGTGGATGGATTAGGGACTAAGGCATTCAACCTTTAATAGAATGATCTTAACATGCTCCCAAACTTAAGTAACATATGTGTTTAGGCTTCCTGGTGAGCAAGCATTGCCTTATGGTTCGATTCATCACCTCTCACATCTATCCCATCTTGTGATCAACAAGTGTGATGAACTTAGCATTTGTGTTTGCCAGATCAACATGAAACCCTTGAAGAACATCCTTTAAGTATGTGTGAATAGTAGACCTAAGAAAGGAAGGTACAGTAGATGCAGCTAGTGCAAAAGAATGAGTGTGATCCATCTTTGACTATTCCTTTATGTTCTCAGACTCCTATTTCTTTTTCTTCTTAGGAGTAGAACTAAGAGGGTTTCTCAAAGGCAACTCAATTCCTAACTTTCCGATTTGATGACGACTAAACCATGGCAATCTTTCCAGAGTCTTATTTGGTTCTAAACACCAAATCCCATTTTCCTTCAGAAACAAAGATATGAACTGTGGATAAGGCATAGGAGTGGACTTTGTAAAGGTAAATCTATACTTGTTAATCTCTAAAAATATAATTTGACCCAGGTTTCTTTCTTCTTTGCTTAGAATTAAGGCCATCATTCTATAGTCTTGGTCTATGAAGTGGGCGAAGTTGTTGAACTTGTTCACGTTGCCCAAGAGTATATATACCAGACAATCTAATGAAGATTACATATAATACTTAGCTTAAGTTTAGGATCGCTATAGGTTCTCCAGTCTTAGAATTTTGTGCATCTATCCTGGATTGAGCTCTACAAGTGCTTGTGTGTGAGGTTTCTTAATCCCCAACCACTTGTTAATCCTAGAGGGTGAAATTAAAAACTTTTTCCCTCTCACAGTGGTTTCCAACTCCTCTTCAATCATAGACCCACTATCAAGGCAATCCTCAATAGGTTATAACTAGCAAGAGAAATGTCTCGCAATCTTTAGATAGTAAGGTAAATGAACATATAAGCAAGGAATATATTGACCAAGATATGGAAACAAATCTAACTTCATAGTCTCTAACAACACTTGTAAATTGACATAGAACATCTTACAAATTTTCCTTCTTGTGAAGTGTGTCATGAACTTCTTGATCATCAAGTTAATCAACAAGAAATCTAGGGGGTGCCACTAAAAGATTTCTTCATCTTCTTCTTCATTATCCCGTTGTTGCTCAGCTTCAACCTCAGAAGGCACCATGTGGATTTGGAGTAGAGGAAGGTCCAACGTTGTTCTTTGGAGATCCTTATCTTGGTCTGGTTGGAATTCCTAAGGTCAGTGCTTCTTCAAGCATATTGGCCATCATCTTGTTGATTCGAGTATTGCATCTAGCTTCTTGCTTGTCTCTTTTAGTCCATAATGGCATGTCTAAGTTAGAATTAGAGTCAAGTGGAGTAGGAGGAGCTTATGATTTTTCTTTTCCTTCTAGACTAGACAAGGTTCTCTTGCCATTGACCTTGTTGTTCTCAGTTCCTGAATCACAATCTCTTTAACTTTGGGTTGTGGTTTTGGAGTAGCTTTGTCTTGGACCTTAGGCTAAGAATGCTTTTTTGGCTTGGGCTTGAAAATTTTCTTTGGTTTCTTAGCCTAGGAGGAGATGGAGACCAAGCTAATTCTTTTACCTCAATGTAGTAGTCTTAGTTCTTGACATGCTTATGAATGCTCAGAATTTCAAATTTCTTCCCTTGCTTCTTTCGACTGTCAAATAAGTGGGCTAGGATTTTAGAGAAGTTTTTTGGTGAGTTTTGAGGTAAAATCAAAGGGGTTTTGGTCAGAATGTGATATAGATTGATTTAGGAAAAGTTATGATTAGAGCACTAGTAGTGGACTTCATGGTGATTTTGAGAAATGAAACAGCGAATGCACATAAAAAAGCACTGGGTCCCTATATCACTTGAGTGATCACTTGAATGATCATATTCTGCTATCACTTGAGTGATGCTGCCCAAAAAATATAAAGTTTAAATTCATGATACCTTATTCGAGTAATCTCATAGTTACTCAAGAAAGTGTCGCAGTAAATGGAGTTGATCATTTTCAAGGATTTCTGACTTCATATTCTCAATTTTGGAAACATAGAAGATCTTGCCCTTCATCTTGGTGATGATCACTCAAGCGATTTATGGCCGTTCATTTTCTTCTAAAAGATACATGGCTGTTCAGTAATCTTATAACTGTTCAGTGATCCCCTTTTTTGGCTTTAAGTCCACTATTAATAGAGTGATCACTCGAGTGATATTGGTCATCACTAGTAGGCATCACCATGATGATGTTATAGTGATGGCCACTTTGTTTACCCTTATTTTTGGTACCCATGAATAGAAGACTTTTCACCTTCTTACTAAACAATCTTTTAGACACTCCGATGCTTAAGTTAGTTTAAAAATCATCAAAACATATACAATAAGCAATTAAAACATAAGTTTTGAAAGAATCTTCTAATAATTCATTAGGATTTACCATTCCCAATTCTCTTCATATATATATATATATAAGAATTGATCTTTGGAAAGTGGTTTAAGTGAAGATATATGCCAATATGTGTGGGTATAAAAAATCACTTTGACATCCTTCTTTTGCACATGATCTCTGATTAAGTGATGCCTTATGTCATTATGCTTAGTTCTTGAGTGTTGAATGATAAGTAAATATTTACATATTTATTTTCCCTATATGATGATTCTGTGGATGATATTTGAGCTCAGATTAATGAATTTGGATATAATTGATAAATAAATAATGATTTGGGTATAAAATTGAATTCTTGAAAAACACTAAGTCAGACCCTTGTTTACTTTTCAGGCAATATCTGAAGCTTTAGATGTCAGATTGAGACATTCTATATATGGATAAAAAGCTAAAAAAGAGTTATACAACTTTTAGGTTAAGACCAAGACCCAATTCTATCTCCAAGAATTGCAAATTTTTCTTGGAAGTTGAGGACGTGAATTTGTTTTTTTTTTGCCATGAGAGGACGTGAATTTGTTAAAGTCTAACCTTTGCCCACAAATTTGACCATAACTGGAGCTACAAATATTGAAATGAGGAGTTTTGACTTACGTCTTCAAGCTATGATCCAGAGCTACAACTTTCATGTAGATCAAAATGTGAAATTCCACCAACTATTCCATCTACCACATTCCATCTACTATTTCACCAACTCGACTTCATCTTCCTTTTCACCTACTACTTCATCTACCATTTCACCTACTCCATCCTTCCCTATATATAGCCATCCTCTTCCTCACATTTATAACACACCATTTCATATCCATTACTTTCCTCTCTTATCCACATACACCATCTTAGAGTTAATTTTATGCATTGTATTTAATTCCTGTATGCCTTTTACATGAAAGGCTTAGCTAGTCCTCCTTTATGGATGGTATAAGTTGCCACCAATATGGAAAGTTTTACCTCATAAAGGGACGGCTAAATTTTCTCCATTTTCATGCATCTAGTTGTTGTATATTTATGTTTTAGAATTTAATATTCAAGTTTATGCAATGTTTATGAAGTTATCAATTTATTTTGGTTTTATTTTTAATTTCATTATGCTCTAAACTTGCATTTTCCTAGGGTGATGACATAGCTTACTAATGACGGATTGAATCTTAACTTATTAAATCTAGTTTTAATTATTATTCTTATTGCTTTTGATTGATTGTCCATCTTTTGAATGATTTCAATATGCATGTTGAGACCGGAAGAAGATGCATTTGTGTAGATCTTATAATTAAAACCATAACTTGCATTTGAAATAGGAATATATTCATATGAGTTGTGTAGTTTTGCTGAGTTTCATAAATCTTAATGCATGATTAATTGCTTAAATTCATATAGGAATATATTATATTAGCAATTAATTATAGAATTGCTTGACCTTGGAAGAGGTTAGTCATTAAATTAGGGAAACTCACTTCTGTATTGTTTGATTACGATAGTGTACACTTGCACTATTTAATAAATCATTTACACTTGTAACAAGTTTTTGGCGCTGTTGCTGGGGATTGTTGTCATTAATATCAATACTAAGTAATTTTAATACTAATTTAGTCTTCATGTTAAAATTTAAAAAAAAAAAATTTAAAAATGGATTATTCACAACATTCATTTGGTTTAATCAGTGATAAATTGTCATATCTTGGTTCTTTTTTTGGAATGCATGTGAATGGAATGAGGTAAGAAAATATAAATGTTGGTTGGATTGAAAATTCTTCTCCTTATAATTGTTTTTCTTGTGCTTATTGTGGAGAGTGTCATTCTTATGAGTATTGTCCGTATAGCAATACCAGTCATTACATGAGAGATGATTTCACTATGGACCAAACAATTGATAATTCCTTTTATCTTGGTGGAATTTTACAGCAACAAGATTATTTGGATCCATATGTTAGGTATTATCCTAATCCTCCTTTCTACTTTTATCCACATATTGAAGAACACTCCCTTGAGTATAAGGAAAAGTCTAATTTATAAAGATTATATGAGGATTTTGCAGAATCAACAGAGAGATTTATTAGAGAGCAAAAGGAAATTGCCACTAGAGTTGAGTCAAGTGCCTAAAATATTGGAATATATGTGAGTTTCACTTGAGACTATGAGGTAAGATAATTCTTTGAGCATGATGACAATTTCTTGTTTTGATGATGAATATTGTGAGGAAGTTGAGATTTTTAGCAATTAATTATAGAATTGCTTGATCTTGGAAGAGGCTAGTAATTAAATTAGGGAAACTAGACTATCAGTCATGTGGAATAATTTGGACTAGAATAGATAAGTGATTCAATCCAAAATTTGTTAAGTAAAATCTGACCCCTAGGACTTTTTCTCATAGTTGTTTCATATAATTTGCATTCATATTTAATCATTTTTATTTTGTATTCTCAATCACCCATTAATCGATCGACTAAATAGAATTGAAATCACTCATTTTGGTATTTAATGATCAATCCTCATGGGAACGATACTCTACTCACTTATGTATTACTTGCTTATGACAGTGTATACTTGCACTATTTAATAGATCATTTACACTCGTAACATTGAACGAGATTCTTGTCTAAACTTATTGTGCTTGTGTTGTCACAATAAATTGGTATCTCTCTTGGGTTAATGCCAAGATCTTGAAGTTGTTGCTACAACCATAAAACTTGATCACAGCAACTTGCAATTGCTATATACTCGACTTCAGTAGATGATTGTGACATTGTGTTTTATTTCTTGCTGAACCATGATACTATTGACCTACTAAGGAATTGACATTGACCATTGGCACTCCTTCTATAAGACTTGTACCCTCCATGATCAAAATCAGAGTATAGCATCAAATATTCATTGCCACCTTTATGATACCAATTCCTAGCTCAGCTGTGTTAGCTAAGTATCTGAATATTCGCTTTACTGTTTCAGCATGTGATTCCTTAGGTACTGATTGATATCTTATGCACATTCCAATACTGAATTGAATGTCTAGTTTGCTAGAAGTCAGATAGAGTAGTGAACTAACCATTTCTTTTATATTTAGAGATGTTGAAGTCAACTCCTTTGACATCAGCATCTAATAGAGTCATTGAGCTCATTAGTGTGTAAGCTCTATTGGCATGATCCATGCCATACTTCTTTAAGAGGTCTTTGAGATATTTGGTCTGAGAGATAAATATCACATTCTTCTTTTGTTTGATTTGCAACCCAAGAAAGAAGTTTAATTTTCCCATCATAGACATTTTAAATTCTCCTTGCATTAGCTCAAAAAATTCTTGATAGAGAGATTAATTAGTAGCACAAAAAATAATATCATCAACATAAATTTGAATAATTAAAAATCATGTTTTTTATGTTTGATGAATAAAGTTGTATCTACTTTGCCTCTAACAAAGCCTTGATCAATAGGGAACTTACTGAGATGTTCATACCAAGCTCTTAGAGTTTGCTTGAGACCATAAAGTGTTTCTTAGTCTAAACACATGATTGGGTTTGGTTACATCTTCAAAACCAAGTGGTTGTTCCACATAGACTTCGTCTATAATTTAACCATTTAGGAAAGCACTCTTAACATCTATTTGATAGAGTTTGAATCCTTTGATGCAAGTAAGGCTATAAGTTCTCATATGGCCTCCAATCATGCTACTGGAGCATAAGTTTCCTTATAATAAATTCCTTCTTCTTGATTATAGCCTTTGGCCACTAATCTTGCCTTGTTCTAACAATGATTGTAGATTCATAAAGTTTTTTCTTGAATACTCATTTGGAGCCAATGACTGGATGGTCTTTAGGCTGGGGTAGTGAATCCCAAACTTGATTTCTATCAAATTGATCCAATGCTTCTTGTATTGCTTACACCTAATCATTGTCTGATAGGGTATCCTCAATGCTTGAAGGTTCTATCACAAAAATAATGACAGAGAACCATCTTCATTTAGAACATTATTCCTAGTTTTTTCTCCTTTTTTGACATCACCTATGACTTGGTTTGTGGGATGATCTTTAATGTATGTACATGCTCTAGGTTGAGTTTGATTATGATCATTATCAAAAACATCTTCCTTTTTGCCAGATTAAGAAATAAGAAAATTTGAAATGGTTAGGTCTCTTAATTTATGAACCATCTCTGGTTCTTCCTCACTCAGCTTTGGTTGAGACTCATTTTTAGCAAATACAACATTTATAGATTCTTTAATAACAAATGTGCATTTATTAAAGACTCAATATTATTTACTTCTATTTGAATAACGAAGAAATAAATCTTTATCAGATTTAGGATTGAATTTATTAAGATTATCTTTACCATTATTGTGGATGAAGCACTTACATCTGAACATATGTAGATGAGCAAGGTTTGACTTTCTTCCTTTGTATAGCTCATAGGGTGTCTTTCCAAGAATTGTTCTATTACGGGCTCTGTTGGAAATGTAGCAAGATGTGCTCATCGCATCTGCCTATAACACTTGTGACACTTCTTTCTCATTCAACATTGCTCTAGCCATGTCAGTGAGAACTCTATTCTTTCTTTTAACAACACTATTTTGTTGTGGAGTCCTTGGAGCTGAGAAGTTGTGATAAATCTCATTTATATCACAATATTCTCTAAAGGCTTTATTCTCAAATTCTCCACCATGATCAGTTATAATAGACACAATAGGCATAACCTTTTCATTTTGAACCTTTTTGGCAAAAATAACAAATTCATTAAAGTTTTCATCTTTTTAAGAAAGAAATGTAGTCTAAGTAAATCTATAATAGTTATCAACTATTACCAATGAGTAGAGATTCCCATCAAGACTTTTTACTCTTGCCGGTCCAACTAAATCTATGCAGAGTAGTTGGAATGGTTTCTCTATTAAGACTACCTTCTTAGATTTAAAGGAGGACTTTATTTGTTTCCCTTTTTGACAAGAGTCATAGACTACATTGTCTTTAAATTGAAGTTTAGGAAGGCCAACAACCCAATTATTTTTGATTAGTTTGCTTAGTTGAGTCATACTGACATGAGCAAGTCGCTTATGCCATAACAAACTTTCATCAGCAATACACAAAAAACAATTTTCAGAAGCATTAGTATTTATATTAAGAGTGTAACACTTAGCATCCCTTGAGGCTTTTATCTTGACTTTGAGATTATGTTTGTCAATTAGTAAGTCCTTCTTACTCACAATGAGACATTCGTCTAAATTAAAGATGACTCAATTGTCTCTGTCAATGTTTTGGCTTATACTAAGTAGGTTGTGGCACAATCCTTCTACATACTAGACATCTTTGACTTGTACTCCATCTTTCTTGCCCACTTCACCAATTCTAGCAATCTTTCTGGATTGATTACCTCTAAAGATGACTTTGCCTCCTTCTTTTGGTTCCATCAAGGTGAATTTGCTTTAGCACCAGTCATGTGTCTTGAGCATCCACTATCAATGTATCATTTATTTATCTTTGATGCCATGAGATAAACCTATAAAAAGAGACAATCAAGTTTTAGGTACCCATACTTTCTGGGGTCCTTTGTGGTTAGCATGAATCACTTTGGCAAATATGATCCTTTTGGAACCCATTTATAAGTGCCAATGATAACAACAAGTTGTATAATGTCCTTTTCTATAGTAGAAATTATAGTACGTAAAAGAATTTGATATATGCATAAAATGTTGAAAATACTTGAGATAGGCTTTACCACCTTTCTTCTTTTTTCCCTTCTTTTTGTCAAGGTCTATATCCTATTCTTGAATTGTCATTTGTGCACCTTTGAGCCTTGAAGATCACTTTGAGCCTTTCATTTCCATTAGTGAATTTCTCAAGTGTCTTGGCAAGCTCAATGTCCTTTTTTTCCATTCCTTAACAAGTTTGACACTGAACATTAGAGGGACTTTTGATTTGATCCTCAAGAAGCTTGATCTTCTTTTGTGAACTTACCAACTCGTTAACTACTTTGACAAATTTAGAATGTGAAGCGTTGTATTCAGATTGTCACTTTTCATAACTAGGTTCAAAATCCATTACCTCTTCTATGTCAAACTCTTCTTCTTGTGCTACCAAACATATATTCAACCTTTTCGTCATCACTTTCTTCTTCTAAAGAACTACTCATATTGCAGAGGCATAGGCTTTCTTCTTCGTAAACTTGCTCTTCTTCTTCTGCTTGTTCTTTAGGTAAAGAGGACATTCTGATTTGATATGTCTTGCCTTGTTACTCTCGAAGCCACTTATTGGATCCTTTGCCTCTCTTCTAGCACTTAGACCTCCCTTCTGGAACTTCTTGAATCCTTGATCCTTGTGGTAGAATAATCATTCCTATTTCTTCATCTTCACCTCCTCTTATTCCTCTGGTTCCTTTTCTTTGACAGCATTAAGAGTCAGTCCTTTCTTTTTCTTCTTATCTATCTTAGTCAATTCTTTTATGAACTTTAGCTTTCCTTCATATTTGGAGAGACTTCCAAATAAGGTTCCTACCAATCTCATGGATTCTCCTTTGGCTTCTTCTATGGCCTTGACCTTGGCTTCCCATTCACATGTGAGGATGTTAAGAATTTTCTTCACTTGAGACCTCTGATCAATTTAAGTTTTCCTTATTGAGACAAGATAGGATGGTCCATATGTGGTGATCAATGTGCATGACTTTAGAATGATTGAGCTTATGGATAAGGATATCGACATTACATTTAAGGTGAATGGGCACCTACTTAAGCTTACACAAAAGCTTCTCAACCTCCTTAACTGCATGTTGTCTCTTTCCTTGCTTTTCCACTTACATTAGTTTGTTTGCATATGCTACCATTATTTTCAAACTTGGTTGTTCCTGAGTGTAAGATTCTTATCTTATTTACACATTTCTCAAAGTATTTGCATGCAGTTCGGTAGACACACAAAAATAGCATAAAAATACTGATAATAAGTACTTGATTTCATTATAGAAATCCCCCACTTGGTGTGTTTATAGTAATTGTTAGTGCAAGCGTTTCACCCAAGAAGGGGATGAATTGAGTGATACCAAGAAATTTGTTTTGTATATAAAATTGATTGGAAATTTAAAGGAGTTAAGAGCTAGGAGAAATATCATCAAAGTGTACACCATAAGTTATACTGGTTTAGCCACAATCACTTTGACCTACATCCAGTCCTCAGAGCTTCTCTGAGAGTTTTACTATATCTTCCAAGATTCAATGGGTTCTTGGCACCTCATTACAATGCAAGTTCCTTCATTAGACACTCGCTACCCCTTACATGTTGTAAACCAATCCCCAACTCAAGGTTTGACAACCTTAAGTTGTCTCAATAATAGATATTAAGTTTGTAAAGTAAATCTCTCTCAGAGAATAAATATATAATCATTGAAGTACAAAGAGTGAATGTAAGAAACATAGCACTAAGAATATATTGATCGTTATGTGTTCGTATGTTCTCAGTCATTGTGTTCTAACTTCATTGAATGTTCCCATATTTATAGTTTAATTTATAATAGCCATTGGAACCATTTCAATATGTTTATTAGAGTCATGCAGCTTTGTTTAACCGTTCTTTGAATTTGATACAGGAGCAGAAGATTTTGTCAGGTCTTAGTCTTCTTTTTCTTTTTGGGACTAGGCTTAAGTGGTTTCTTCAGAGGTAGTTCAATATCCAACTTACCGATTTGGTTTCTTCCCACTTGAACTAGACTCTCAATTAGTTCATTCTTCTCCAAGTGCAAAATCTTATTCTTTTTCAAGAATAAAGATATTAGCTAAGGATAAGGCATTAGAGTGGTGATTTTTCCTTTAAATCTGTTTCTCTTAATCTTAGCAAAAATGAACTCACCCAAGTCCTTTTTTCCCTTAAGAAGAAATGATGCAAATTTTCTGTAATCCCTCTCTATGAAATGAGTGTAATTATTTTCTTTGTTCATTATGGCTCTAGAATAGATATACCATAGGACTCTGTGAAGATTACACATATCACTTAGGTTGAAACTGAGGGGTCCCACTATCTCACTAGGCCTTAGAATAGAAAACAGCTAGTTTGAATCAAGATTAGGATAATTATCTTTAGGGGGTCCTTTATCCCTAACCAGGTGTTGATTTTGTAAAGTAAGATTAGGATTTCTTGCACTCTAACTTTAGCGATAATTTCTTCTTCCAGATAATTTCTAATAGGATTATTGACAGGCTTTAAATTGCAATCGAAGTTCCTAACTATCTTTGTACAAAAAGAAAGTTTAACTGATAGCCAGTGCATATAGGACTCTAGATAAGGATTGAGGTTGAATTTCAATGCCTCTTAAAGAAGTTTGGGGTCAATAAAGTGCATCTTGCATACTTTTCTCCTTGAAAAGTGATCTAAGTATTTCTGTGACTCCTCAAGCTTCTTTACATTGAATCCTTTTGGAGGAAATGTGATTTCCTCTTCCCTCTCTTCTAGTTCCTTTGAAGATTGGCCTTGCTTCCCTCCTCTAGATTTAGAAGCCTCATCTAGTGTACTTGCCATTGCTTGGGCATGTTTTCGATCATACTTGGCTCCCTTTGAAAGTTTCTTAGAGAAGGAGGGAGTGTCAGAGTCTGAAGAAGGAGGAGATGGTGCCTTGGTCCCTTTGCCTCTACCAAGGGGAATAGCCTTCTTAGATTGAGCTCTTGTGGCAATAGGTTCCTTGATCACAACTCCCTTGACTTTGGGTTTGGCTTGAGGCTTCGTATTCAATTTCGATTTCTTGGTTGTAGGAGAAGGAGGAGATTCAGACGGCTGTTCTGGTTCAGAAGACTCAGAAGGAGTGTGAAGATTAGGGGATTTGGTTCTTATTGTGATTGAAGATAAAGATAATTTCTAGAAAATGATGCTTGATAGTCGCGATCTTAGGGCTACAGATTTTGAGAAATCTGAGAGGTTTTTGAAGGCACAAATTGATGGGTTTTGACGGAAATGAGGTGAAGAAATGTTTGTGAAATTTTTTTTGGAAGGTTACTCGGAGAATCGCTTGAAGTAATTTTGTGAAAATGACAGAATGCACAGTAATATAACCTTGTCGCCCAACATTACTTGAGGGCTCCCTTGGGTAATCATTTATGGAAATTTAAATTAATTCAATTTAAAATGCATACCTGTCATAAGTAATATTGTAATTACCCATGTATATTCCTGGATCATTTGATTGCACTTTAAGACAAATTTGAATTGAAATTGGATTGATTTTTGATCTGCACTTATGATTACTCAAGGCCTTACTTGATAATTTTGATAGTTTACTCGAGGGCTCCTTCGAGTAATTTGTCTCTTCATTTTTTGACTGTTCATTTCCAACCGTTGTGCTATTTTCTTTTGAATTAATGCCTCACTGCCACATTTTCCAGGTCATTGCTTGAGTGCTTACTTGAGTAATCAAAACAATTACTTCAATTTATTACTTGGGTAATGATGGTTACTTGAAGTTGTCCCTCTAATAATATTGTTCTCTGTTAACCTCTGCTTTTCATGCCTTATACAGAGTATCAAGTTCATGTAAATCAAATTACTTGAAACTTTGATGCTTAAGTTGGTAATTATTAAAACATCACTAAATAACATCATCTAACATTTTGTAAACACTAAATAACATACAATTCATTGGGATTTACCATTCCCAATTCTCTTTTAATGAATAGAAATTGATCTTTTGCTAAGGGTTTTGTAAAGATATTAGCTAGTTGAAGATGAGTTGGAATGAATATTACTTTGACATATTTCGTTTGAATAGGATCCTTGTTGAAGTGATGTCTAACATCAATATGCTTGGTTCTGAAATGTTGAACTAAATTCTTTGCTAAGCTTATCGTGCTAGTGTTGTCACAGTATATTGGTATCTACTTTAGATAAATACCAAGATCTTGTAATTGTTGCTTTAGCCATAACACTTGTGCACAACAACTTGATGTTGCCATATACTTGGCTTTCATTGAAGAAAGAGACACTGTATTTTTTTCCTTGCTAAACTATGATACGAGTGAGCCTCCAAGAAACTGGCTTTATCGTTGGTAGTCTTTCTGTCTATCTTGTATCCTCTATGATTAGAATCTGAGTATGCAACTAGATATTCATTTTTTTCCTTTAGGATACCAGAGACCCAATTCTGCTATCTCGGTAAGGTATCTAAAGATTCATTTGACTGTTTCAACATGTGATTCCTTTGGTGCTAATTGATATCTTTCACACATACCAACACTGAATTAAACATTAGGTCTGCTAGTAGTAAGATAGAGTAATGATCCAATCATACCTCTATATTTTGTGATATTGTCATCTTTCCCCTTGACATCAGCATCAAGAAATGTAGTTGAGCTCATAGGCGTGTCCATTCCATTTGCTTAATCTATTCCATATTTCTTCAATATCTCTTTCAAATACTTTGTTTGAGATATGAAAATTCCATTCTTTCTTTGTTTGATTTGCAAAACAAGAAAGAAATTCAATTCTCCCATCATTGACATCTCAAAATCCCCCTGCATTATCTCAGAAAATTCCTTGCACAAGGTTTCATTAATAGCATCGAAAACTATATCATCAACATATATTTTTATAATGAAAATATTATCTCATTTTCGTTTTGTGAAAGTATTGTATCAACTTTTCCTCGTATAAAACTTGATCAATGAGAAATATACTAAGTCTTTCGTACCATACTCTAGGGGCTTGTTTTAAACAGTATAAAGCCTTTCTTAGTTTGAAGAAATGGTCAGGCTTAGTTACATCTTCAAAACCTGAGGTTAATATACATATACTTCCTCCTTGATATATCCATTTAAAAATGCACTTTTTAGTTCCATTTGATATACTTTGAATCCTTTGATGCATGTAAATGCTAAGAGTACTTGTATAGCTTCCAATCTAGCTATTAGTGCATACATTTCCTCATAATGAATTCCTTCTTCTTGATTATAGCCTTTGGCTACCAGTCTTGCCTTATTTCTGACAATGATTACAGATTCATCATGTTTGTTCTTGAATACCCATTTAGTGCCAATGATAAGATGATCCTTAGGTTGGGGTACGAAATCCTAAACTTTATTTCTTTCAAATTGATTGAGTTCTTCCTGCATTGCTATAACCCAATCATTGTCTGATAGGGCTTTATCAATATTGAAAGGTTTTATTTTAGAAATGAATGTAGAAAAACTTACTTCATTAAAGATTTTGTTTCTAGTTTTAACACCCTTATTTATGTCTCCTATAACATGTTCTAAAGGATGACTCTTGTTGTATTTCCAGGCTCTAGGTTGTCCTAGTGGTTGTTCTTTTTCCTTGGTTTGGTCAGCCTCTGGGATGAAAGGTTTAGGATTAGGTTAACCATTCTCTTGATTTAAAAAAAATTTCTTACTCATATTAATAGTTTTGTCAGAGGATTCAATTTCATCGAATTGATATGAATTGATTCTTCAACAACACAGGTTCATTTATTGAAAACTCTATAGGCTTTACTTTGGTTAGAATATCCTAGGAATATTCCTTCATCTAATTTAGAATCAAAATTTTCTAGGTTATCTTTACCATTATTATGAATGAAATACTTACAATTGAAGATGTGCAGATGAGCAAGATTTGGATTCCTTCCTTTGCATAGTTCGTACGGTGTCTTTCCAAGTTTTGTTCTAATGTAGGCTCTATTTGAAATATAACATGCTATACTAATTGTGTTGAATTAGAAAACTTGAAACACGTTCTTTTCATTCAGATTTTCTTTTGGCGTTTCAGTGAGTACTCTGTTCTTTTGTTCCACGACTCCATTTTGTTGAGGCATCCTTGGAGCATAAAAGTTGTGATGAATGCTATTAGTGTCACAGTAATCTCTAAATGCTTGATTCTCAAATTCTCTACCGTGATCTTTCCTGGTACTAGTAATGGACATACCTTTCTCATTTTGCACTTTCTTGGCAAAAACAATAAATTCTTAGAAGGTTTCATCCTTCGATGATAAGAAAATAGTCCATATAAATCTTGAAAAAGCATCAACAATGACCAATGAATAAAAATTGCCACCAAGACTCTTAGCTCTTGCTGGACCAACCAAATCTATATGTAGCAATTGAAGTGGTCTGTTTGTTGTGATCTCATATTTTTATTTGAAAGATGATTTAGTTTGTTTACCCTTTTGATAAGTGTCACATATCAAATCATTTTTGAAACTCACTTTGGGTAAATCGAGTACTAAATCCTTTTTGAGTAATTTGCCTAGTTGGTGTATGTTGACGTGAGTAAGTCTCTTATGCCATAACCAACTTCAATTATCATTACTTAGAAAATAGTTTTATGAAACATTTTTACTAATATCAAGAGTATAGCAATTACCTTCCCTTTTTGCTCTGAGTTTTATTTTAAAATTCTTCTTATCTAATTGTAAATCTTTCTTATTTACAATTAGACATTCATCTGAGTCAAAGATTATCCAGTTGTCTTTATCTGTGCTTTGACTAACGCTTAGTAAGTTATGACACAAGCCTTCAACATAGTATACATACTTGACTTGTATGCCCTTATTATTTTTTATTTCACCGATTCCTGCTATCTTTCCAGATTGATTTCCTCCAAATTTTACCTTTCTACCTTCTTTAGGTTGTAATGTAGTAAAACTTTTGAAATTGCTGATCATATGTCAGAGCATTCACTGTCTATATACCCTTTGTTGTTTTTGGATGTTTTAAGACATATTTGCAATCAAACACGATTAACTCTTAGGTACCCACATCTTTTTGTGTCCTTTTGGGTTAGTACAAATTATTTTCTGTACATATGAACCTTTAGGAACTCATTTATAGGTTCCTATGTTTCCTTTCTTTTAATAAATGCATGATGAAGTATAATGACCTTTTCTATTACAATAATTACAATATGAAAAAGGATTTGATGTATGTATGTAGTGTTGAAAGTAACTTAGATAAGTCTTACCTCTTGCTTTCTTTCTTCCTTTCTTTTATCTGATTTTAGATCATATCCAATACCAGAATGGTCATTTACAAATCATTGAGCTTTCAAGATTACATTTAGTATCTCATTCCCTTTAGTGAACTTTTCAAGAGTTTTTTTGAGATCAATGTTTTTCTTTTTCGAAGACAAACAATTTTCATATTCTTTTTCGAAACCATCAGATTTGTTCTTCAAGATTTTTGTTTTTTTTTGTTTTGAAAACAACTAATTCCTTAACCACTTTGATGAATTCAAAATGTAAAGTATTATATTTAGAGAGTAATTCATTATATGTAGGATCAGAATCAATTACCTCTTCTTCTTCTATTTCTTCTTGAGCAACCAACCATATATTAGCTACTTCATCTTTGTTCTCTTAATATGATAAATTGTCTCCCCATATGGTAGATACAAAGGCTTTCTTCTTGTTAAAGAACTTGCCTTTTCTTTTTTCTTTATTTTTTAAGCCAGTTCTTGATATTCTAATTTGATATGTCATGGCTTTCCACATTCATAGTAGATGATGTGTTCTTTATTGCTTGTTCCTCCTTTCTGAAAGTTTTTGAATCCTTAGCCTTTCTTGTAAAACTTTCTGAATCATTTTATCATTAAGCCCATTTCATCATAATCGAACTCTTCATCCTCATCTTGGTTTTCTTCTTTTTTTGTTAGTGCTAGGCCTCTCTTCTTCTTGTTACCAATATCTTCTAGTTTTCATTTAAACTTTAATTTACTTTCATATTCAGAGAGACTTCGAATAGAGAAGCAACTAATCATATTGATTCACCTTTTGTTTCCTCTATTGCTTTGGCCTCCTATTCGTTTGAAAGTATGTTCAGTATCTTTCTTACTTGGGTATGTTGATCATAGACTTTCCCAAGTACTGCAAGTTGAGTAACAAGATGAGTATATCTAAGTTTGAATTCAGCTATTGACTCACCTGATTTCAATCAAAGTAAATCAAATTCAGTAACTTGAGTATTGATCCAATTTTCCTTTATTCCCGTAGTTCCTTTGTGAGCTATTTCCAAGGCTTCCCACATTTCTTTAGCTATTTGAAGTATACAGATTCTGAAGTACTCATTTTGACTCAAGGCACTTTGAATCATTAGAATTACTTTGATGTGTGATGAGTTTCTTGTCATTCTCATCAAATTTTGCTGGTGTCTTAGGAACCTTCTATGAATCTACAAATTTCATAGGTTGATGGTTCTCACTCTCAATCACATCCTATAATCCATATTCTATAGCTATTACAAATACTCTGAACTTTGCCTTCCAGAAAGAGAAGTATTTGCTGCTGACACCTGGTGGTCTGGTGATAGAGCCTCCATCAGGAAGTATTCCTTCACCGATGCTTGCCATTGGATCTTTCTTAGGTTGTTATACCTTAACAAGAAGACCTACTCTCTCATACCAAATGTTAGTGCAAGCGTATCGCCTAAGAGGGGGTGAATTGGGTGATACCAGAAAATTCGTTCCGTATGTAAAAATTGACTGAAAATTTAAAGCAGTTAAGAGCTAGGAGAAATATCACTGAAGTATACATCAGGAGCTATATTGGTTCGGCTACAACCACTTTGACCTACATCCAATCCTTAGTGCTTTTCTAAGAGTTTCACTATATCTTCCAAGATTCAGTGGGTTCTTGGCACCTCAGTACATAGTAAGTTCCCTTATTGGACACTTGCTCCCCTTTACACGTTGTAAACCAATCCCTAACTCAAGGTTCCATAACCTTAAAATGTCTCTATAACAAATATTGAGTTTGTAAAGTAAATCTCTTTCACAGAACAAATATATAATCACTGAAGTACAAAGAGTGAATGTAAGAAATAGAGCACTAAGAATATATTGATTGGTGTGTGTTCGTATGTTCTCAGATGTTTTGTTTTGTTCTTTGTTGAATGTTCCCATTTTTATAGTTGAATTTGTAATAGTCGTTGGAATCATTTCAACATGTCTGTTAGAGTCATGTAGCTTCATTTGACCGTTCTTTAAATTTGAAATCTATCTATTTACGGTAGGTGAAAGTTTAGACATTTTGTTTGACTTGTCGTTCAACTCATGATCTCTGTATTGTTTCTCTGCAAAAATACTCAGAATACTAAAACAATGAAAGGTTAATCATATAGACAACAAATCAATGAACAACATATTAAAATCATAATTCTAGACATGATTACTCGAGAGGTTACTCGAGGCGTCCAAGAAAATTATTCGAGTAACCCTTTGAGTAATCACTTTCAAAATAAGCCAAAGTGTAAGTCAATGTTTTCTGACCAGATTACTCGGGTAATCCATCGAGTAATTCATCTTACAAAACTTGGCAGACTTGATTACTCGAGTGATCCCTAGAGTAATGCTTCCAGTTCTGTTCTGATTACTCGAGTGATCCCTAGAGTAATGTCATCTAAATCTTGGTAGAGAATAGCTGCTTTTTTACTTACCTGATTACTCGAGTGATTCCTCGAGTAATACAATTTTTTTCATTTTAAACTACTCGAGTGATCCCTTGAGTAATGTCAATCATTTCTTGGCCAAGAGTTACTATATCGTTACTTTTTTGATTACTCGAGTGATCCCTCGAGTAATGCTTCAATTTATTTCCAGATTACTTGAGTGATCCCTCGAGTAATGCTATGCAATTTTTAATAGAGAGCTTATTGAACAATTTCTCACACATTACTCGAGTGGTCCCTCGAGTAACGAAGAGTCATTACTTGAGTTCTTACTCTAATTATGCCTTCAAAAATCTGCCAGTGATGCTTTCTCTTGTTCTCTGTCTTTTAGTTCTTCTTCATTACTTGAGTAGTTACTCGAGTAATGATTTTGCCTGCCACCAAGAAGTTAGTTACCTTATTCAAAACTTTTTGTTTTTTATTAAAACCTTTTGTTTGGCCAAAAAAAAAATTAAAACCTTTTGTAACATTAATCCAATCTTTGTTATCATCAAAACATATGGGATCTAACAGTAATTACAGACCTTAAAAAAAAAGGTCTTTAGATAGCCAGTAGTCTTGTTTGATTAGCACCTGACCCATCAATTACCGGTAAGTATGCTTTGCCCCTTTACGCCGCTGTCCTTTGCTGAAATATTTCACATTAATGGAAAGGGTGAGATTCAAATGAAACTTTATAGTAACATGCAATCAGTCATATAAAATACGATAAATAAATATGCCAAGCACCATATAATGCAACATAATAATAACTCTATAAAACTTATAATTATCAGAATATGCAAATATATTCAGGGCCTTTGGCCCCCTACTTGTTCATACCTCAGCTAGGCTTAAGACCTCAGACTAGGCAATGTGTGTCATAATTGGATCCCCTTTAGGCTGTTGAGGTACTTGGGCTTTTCCCCCTGGATGATACTGGTGCTTTTCCCAGCCTAGCTAGAGAGTGCATTATACTTATCACAGAAAATGACATACACAAAGCATACAGATAATCACATAGTTTATCGAAGATAGAGTTACTACCTGGAATTGGCCTTCCCTGCTCTACTATTTGCTCAATAGCTTTGATTCGGCTTGGACTATTGGTATGTCCTAAAATTCCAAATGAACAAGAATTGATTTATTACTCATTCATGTACTATTCCAAACTTATTTTGTTGGTTACCTTTACCCCTAGTGTTCAAGGTAATTACATTTTGCCATTACCTTTTAAATTTCGCCCATTGACTGAAAATTACCAAAATTTTTATCAAACTTTGAAAATTCATATCTTCAATTATAAATGTCCAAATTAAGTGGTTTCAGTTTCTATGTAAAGCTCTTTCAGTCCTCTTTGAAGAAAAAAATTATAAATCATCAATTGTAACCACAAAATTCCAGGAAATTTGTCAAATCTAGTCTGCCACAGAATTCGTTCCAGTTTCATGGTTAAATTTTGAAAAATCATATCTTTTAATCAACTAGGCCAAATGGTTTATATTATTTATCCAATTACAGGCCATGATGTCTACTTGCTCCCTATAAAATTTTATGAGGTTTATACTAGGTTGGCCATTCAAAAACACACCACAACAAATCTGTTTCTGGAAAATAAATCTGGTAGCACTATTCATCATCTTCCAAAATTTAGGGTTTTCTATGCAATGAACTAAAAATCACCACCATATGATTTTCCACACAATTTTGTTTTTGTAGAATTCAACGGAAGGGTCAAAAATATCAAAATCCATATCCTTCCTATAGTTCTAGTCAGACCAATTCAGAACCCTAGTTTCATCAAATTGGATTCTTGCAATTTCAACCACCAATACCATCATATATCATCATAAAACCTCTTTTAACATCATAGTCATAATCATATGAACATTAGACCGTAAAAGAATCCCTCTGACCAAAATTTAAGGTTTTGATTACTCAAGAAATACGAAACAAAATCATAGAATATTGAGTTCAAATCAAGGAATACACTTACCAGAATTTGAATCTATGATTTGTTCTTGATTTGGCAGCACCTCCTTGTAGTAGACAGAATCAAACTCCTCAAATTAGAAATTCAAAACAATAGAAATGAAGCTAGGAGTGAGTAGAAGAAGGTTACTGAACACTTAATAGGATGAATTCACCGATTAGGTGTTCAAAATCACTCTGGAACACTCAAAGAGCTCTTCCTTCTCTTCTTTCTCTCCTTTCTTGGTTTTCTCTTCTTTTTCCTCTATTTTGTGCAGCTAAAAAAAATGTATATAGGGAAGGAGAGACAATTATTCAATTTCCCAATTTGCCCTTGGGTTGTGTGAAAATTACTAAGATGCCATTTGGTTGAATTTCAATTGACCAGTTTCTTTTCTCTTTATGTTCTTGTGTTTCAAGATTCTTTCTCTCTGCTTAGGTCTTGTGTTTGGACAAAAAGCATAGCCTTTTGAGAGATGATAATGATCCATTTGAATATCATAGCTTTACCTCTTCAAATACTAATATTTAATTCCTAATTATTGCATGTCAATTTTGACTTTTCTTCATTTTATACCTGGCCACAATTGCTCCCACATGTAATCTTTTATGTCAAAGTGTATATTTTCTCTTTCCCTTCTCTTTTTTAGATGAAAATTAAGGACCTTTGGGAGGATTAATGGACTTTAAAATATCTTCATACCTCCTCAAAATATATTATTTTATGCAATAATCGCATGCAAATTTAATTCAAGTCATCACCTTTTTGAACTTGGTCAAGATTGCTTCCACATGGAACCATTTCTATCCAAACATTTATTTTTTCCTATTATTTTCCTTTTCGGATGAAAATTTTCCTAATAGAAAGGAAAAATAAAAGTATTGCTTTTATGGCAAATTACTATTTTGCCCATACATTTTTTGTATGTAATTTGGGCCTTCTTCCTTTTTCTTTGTTGTGAGCCAAAAATCACAATTAATTGAGCCCAATACTTGTTTTTTTCCATTCATTATTTTGGGCTTCAAGAATAGGCTTTTTTGAAGACAAAAATTGCATTTCATGTCTTATATTGGAACAAAATTCATGTGGCCACTAATTCATTGTTTGCCCATTTCAAGTATGCCAATATTTACCATATTATTCCCTTTAATACCACAAAGGTGTAAAGGAATTTTGGTGACTCAAATTTGGAATGTTAATTTCTCCCCTTTTTACTAAAATTTTATCCTCAAAATTTTGGATATCACATATATTACCCTTGGGAGAATCCCATCTTAATATGTAACTTATCCCTTCATTATGTATACTCATAATGTAGGCATCATAAATTATCTATATGTTGGCATTCAAGATTAACTATCTGATGATCCTTAGTAACCTTATTGTGTGTTCTGTTCAATATAACACAACATGTTTGTCAGGTCTTACTACTTAGGCACATTGCCCCATGCAAACGTGCATATCGAGTCTTATTGCTTGTGTCTCTATTTGGCATAATTGTGATTGCATTGCAATCGCTGGCTTAAGGACACACTAGTCCAACAGGTTTTATGATCTCAAGACACATTGTTAAGTAGTACTCTATACCTCATTGCTTTGTCAAAATGCTATTCGGTATATTTAGCCTTGTAGCTTAAGTCATTCTACTGTCATAACACTGAATATTCCAGTATTACTGCACTATACAAACATGTACATTGGGACTTACTGCTACTATGTCTACATGTTCATATGCTTGTTTGTAATTGTGCCTATCTGTTTGGTGTTTAGAACTAAATAACTATTTGACCCTTATTGGCCATACTGTGTGCACTGCTTATTGGGTAGGTTATTAATTATGTAAGGCTACATTGTTGAGAGTGATTTGCTCCATTATGCCCTACTACACTGGGGCTCATCCCAAGCTCTATTTACATGTATCACCATGAACCACATTGGTTGTATGACTATTGACCATATTGGTCATGTCCTGTAAACCACACTGGTTTAGGTCACTATACACCATACCGGGTGTAATATTATTGACCACTCAAGTTGTATCACCGTACACTACACAGGGAATAATACTATTAACCACATCAGCTCAGTAACATATTTTACGGACCACCTTTCGTCCTCAAGGCTGCTTGTGATTCCACCAGTGCAACCAGGACCCGGCACAAACCAGCAACCTTGCCATGTCAGGGGCGTATCCTGATCATAGGGTTGATTAACATGCTCTGATGGGTTGCCTAACTACTCAGTGAAAATCACTGTATGCATTACAGGCTATGTCACTGTAGACCACACGGGTTTAATCATGATTTGTGATGCTCAATCTCTTCTGTTGTCCTAAAAAATTACACATAAATTTACTTTGCTTCTATTGCCCGCTCTGATGTTTAATTCTTCATAGGAGCTTTAATAATGTTAGGATGATTTAATAGGAGTTCTACGGGAACCTCCTATAACACCTGACTGCACCTAAAATATGTGTTCATCTATGTTAGTTCTTAGCCCATTTCAACTTAATGTTGTTTCCACTTGATTAGGATTTAATAGCTCTCTAATGAAATGAGAGAAAGAATTAATCTACCTATTATTCCACTAACTTGAGGCTATAGTAGGAGTCGATTGGTAGATGGTAGATAATATGAGGAAAGCTATAAGCATAGAAGAACATAAGAAGCACCTAAGAGTAGTCACAAATTGGGATCCAAAAATGTCAAACCCCTTAACATTTCAATATTTGCCAGAATAGTAAAGGCATAGTTCCACAGGGATACAAAAATAACACAAATATATTGATAATTAGTACTTGTTTACAATATAGGCAATCCCTATAATGTTTGAAAAATACTTACAAGTCCTCAAAATTCACAAAATAAAACTAAGGGTAACCAATAGACATCCTTGCTTGAACCGGTACTGTCAAATTGCAGTATTTACTATTTTTCCCTTAGAGCCACTAACCTTTACTGGAACAAATTTAAATATTGAAAAAGGTAGGATTCAAATGAATCTCGATAGTAACATTCAATCTATTATATAAAAAGCTATCAATAAATATACTAAGCCCCATATAATGCAACATAATAATAACACTATAAAACTTATAATCATCAAAATGTGCACATGTATTTAGGGCTAAATACTGTCAGAACTCCAACTTGTTCGTACCTCAGCTGGGCTTAAGACAATAGATTGGGTAATGTGCCCTCTTGGCACTATGTCTCATAATTAGATCCCTTTTGGGACATAGGAGTACTTGGGCTTTTCTCCCTGGATGGTACTGGTGCTTTTGTTGCCCCAGTTAGAGAGTGCATTATACATTTCACAGAAGACAGTATACATAAAGTATATAGATAATCACATAGTTTATGAAAGATAGAGTTACTACCTCAAATTGGCCTTTTCTACTCTATTATTTGTTCAAAAGCTTTAATTCGGCTCGGGCTATTGATATGTCCTAAAATTCCAAATGTACAAGAATTGAGTTATTACTCATTCATGTACTATTCCAAACTTTTTTTGTTGGTTATCTTTACCCATAGTGTTCAAGGTAATAACTTGTTGCCATTACCTTTTTAATTTCATCCACTAACTAAAAATTGCCTAAATTTTCATTAGACTTTGAAAATTCATATCTTCATTTATAAATGTCCAAATTGAGTGCTTCTAGTTTATGTGTAAAGCTTTTTTAGTCCTTTTTTAAGGAAAAATATCACAGATAATCAATTATAACCACAAAATTCTAAGAAATTTGTCAAAACTAGTTTGCCTTAGAATTCTTTCCAGTTTTATAGTCAAATTTTGAAAAATCATATCTTTCAATCCACTAGTCTAAATGACTTATATTACCTATCCAATTAAAGGCCAGAATATCTACTTCCATCCTATAAAATTTAATGAGGTTTGGACCAGGTTTGACCATTCCAAAACACACCACAACAAATCTGATTCTGGAAAATGAATTTGGCAGCACTTTTCATCATCTTCCAAAATTCAAGGTTTTCTATACAATCAACTAAAAATCACAACCATATGCACAATTTTTTTATGTAGAATTCAAGAATAGGCTTCAAGAATAGGCTTTTATGTCAGAAGACAGCACTATTCATTATTTTGGGCTTCAAGAATAGGCTTTTATAATGTCAAAATCTCATTTCATGTCTTATATTGTCCCAAAATTCATGTGGCCACTAATTACACTGCTTGGCTATTTCAAGTGTACCAATATTCACCATTTTATTCTATTTAATACCACAAATGTGTAAAGGAATTTTGGTGACTGAAATTTGGGATATTACATTAAGCGTAAGGAGTAAAGAGATCGAACCAGCAAAGGTAGGGTAGTTTGCAATTGGGAAGTGGTTTGGCTCACATTTAGCTTATTCATTTTATGCATACTTTTTGTGCTTCTCTTTTCAATGGTCCTATTTTACTTTGAGGGAAATTTTTTATTCAAGAGTGAGGAAGTGAGTTTGAAGTGAGATTTTATGCCTAACCTTTAGTGTTGCTATGCTAGGATAATGGAATCATGCTAAATTAATGATATTTTTTAGAATAGTTAGTTGATACATTTTCTGTAGGATTTTATTGGTAGTTTAGGCATTTTATGGTAGGAAAGTACTTGATTATCAACATATTTGTGAATTTTTAGAGGTGTTGAGTTTTGTGTTATATGTATGGGAAAATGAGAGTTAGTGAAGTTCTTAAATATAAAAGAAGAAAGACCAAATAATTGCAAGAGATGAGAATTAACTGTAACAAGATGCCATGTGGCTATGGGAAAAGTGAGTACAATTGGAATTCACTAAGGCTTGTTGACACTTAACCATTGGACATATGTATGGAGGATTTGATTTTGCAATTCACATTACTCTCTTAATGTAGAGTACTGAGTCACTCTTGGTGTGGATTCTTTGAGCACCTTCTGCGAGATTCACTTCTATATCCTCATCAATTCCTTCATCTCACATTCATCATTGTCTTCCACCTTTCAATTCCATCCCTTTGTACATAACTTGATTCCTCCTCTTTGGTGTTGTTGTTTTGCAATTGGAGTTGTGCATATTTCTAGATCATGAGAGGATGAGCAATAGAGTTCTCTTGAAGATGAGCTGAGCTTGAGTCCACGATCTTCTATAAGGGAGCTTCTATTAATTATTTAGCTCTAATATGAGATTATTGCTATAATGAATGAATTGTATATTTCCTCTTGTAATTTCAGATTCTATGTTGTTTGATAATATATCTCAAATTTATTATATGTTTTCATAGAGTTTTAGGGATTGTATTAGACTTATTGTACTTGAAGTGCATCCATTATGATTAACAGTGATTATGTGAAAATAGTAATTAAAAGGAGCATAATTGTACATTTTATGATTTCTCCTAAGTATTTTATTTGTGGGATAACTGATATTACATTTATATGATAAGTTTTATAAGTAACTTGGGAGAAATTGGAGTCATGAAGCTAAAAATAGGATAGGGACTATAATGAAAATAAGAGAAAGTTTGTAGGATCTGGGTGGAAATCTGAAAAGGACCTTAATATAAAGAATAGGAAGTGCTAGGGCCTAAGCATAAATACTGGTAATGTCTAAGGTTCTCAACTGACGCCTAGATGAAGTTATGAACAATGGAAGACATATAAAGGGCGTTAAAGCGAGAGTTTACCTGATCACTCGACACTTGTATTCTGACCGATGCTACCATTAGCTAGGAAATTTAGCCTCACATAGGCTCCTTGAGAGATATGAACTAGGCTAGACTCATTTTCACTATATATAGCTGGGTAAATTTTGATTTACCTTATGACAATGTAAGAATCATTCGATTTTAATCTAGGGCTATCAAATCTTTGTAGGAGTTATGGAAAGATGGATTATTTGTAAGCTTAGGTTGAGAATACTTCTTCTGATCTTGAAATTGTCTTGTGTTGAGGATTTTGGTCGAGTTGGTCTATCATTCATATTTGATTCAATTGATTTTAAAATAGTACATAGTTGTGACTATTAATAGAAGAATTGTTCTATTATTTCTCCTCTTCTAGGCCGAATAATCATAAGCTTGTTATTAATTCATGTGAATTGCAAATTAACTAAGAGTGAGCCATGAGTTGTTGGCTAATTCTTTGATTTGGTTGTTCATACTCCATATCTTGAATAGACTAGGAAGGAAAGTGAAAGACCAGTCTTTTGTACTGCTTTATTATACTTTTAGAAGTGTTACTAGGCTAGTAGAATTAGTAATTAAGGCTGTTCAAATCAAAACTTCCGTATTTACTTTTGGGCTACTATTGACTAGACAAAAACTTTAATTTTCAAATCTTTATCTTAACTTCAAAAATTCTGATCCTTTAACATACACATCCTTTTAAAGTGATCCACTACTTCATCTAACATTTAGGATGTGTACTTTAAGCTTACCAAGTTTAAAGAATTATTTTACATTCTTAACTAGTTAAGCATTTAAGTTGCACTAACTAGTTAGACTTGCAATTTCCTACTCATTCCTTCTTGAATATATACATACATACATGCCATGGATGACATATCTAACGACATTATTTGATTTGGCATGCTATACAATTCATCAAAACATATGATAATAGCCATAACATATTATTGCGTGTTACTCTTCAATTCTCCATCACGTCTTTCACTGTGCAACTCTGATACATTTCTCTTATGTGCTTAACATACCTATATGGTTAGGTGAGGGAGGAAAAGATTTAGGAAAATCACAGTAGCAAACATTACCAAAATATATGTAAGATATATGCTTAGTGCGTGACATGCTTGTCTTACATAAATTCATGCAAACATAATGATATATGTGCATGCTCAATGTTTCACACATCATACTCATGGCCAAAGCATAAATATAAAGAGAGTTTCAATCATTCATATATGTCTCACATAATCTGGCAGAGCAATTATACACATCAATACACAAGCATACATATCAAGTATATGCAAGTTAGGTAAGCTTACTACCTTTTGTATCTATGGCCTTCTCTTGTTCCCTTTTCTTCCAAACTTTGAAGTTTCTTGAAGAATCTTCCATTACCTCTTCCTTGATGTCTCATGGCCCTAGATACATAACCACATCATGTGTTTAACATCTTGGCTTGTTCCCTTACATAAAATTCTAGCATAAACCCTAAGCTGCTAGATTTTGTTAGTCAACTTTGAAAATTCATAACTTAATCTAGAAAACTCCAAATTTGGTGGTTCAAAGTCCTATGTGAAGCTCTCTAGGTCTTGTTTAAAGGAAAAATATCACCCACTACTAATAATAGGGCCATAAACCTAGAAATCCTAGACCAACCGAACTGTCTTAGGACTTTTTCCAGATTCAATGCCTAAATTTTAACAAATCATAACTTACAATTTGCTAACCCAAATAATGTATTCTATACCTTATGTCAAAGCTTAGGATGCCTATTAACACCTTATAACATATCATAACTATTGGACAAAATTTAGTCATTCAAAATCAGTCGATAAGCAACTTGTCTGTCATAGAAACGAGTTTGGCAGCACTATCACCAACAACCTTAAATTCAAATGTTAGGGATTTCAATCCAACCCTTCTAAAATCATTTTCATAAGTTATACCCACATAATGGTGTGTAGAATTCATTGGAAACCTGAAGTCCTCAAAATCACATTCCTTCCCCTATTAGTCAAATTTGGCCGAAAGTCGCTTTAAGGCCACTACAACATGACTTTGCAATTTTAACCACAAGACTTGTCGAAACGCATTTTTATTGCACTTAAGCCTTGTCTAACATCATATTCATACTCATATGATAATTAAAACTTCAATATTAGCTCTTAACAAAAACAAGGCAGTACCACAACATCATGAAATCTTAGCCGATACTCCCGAATATTATACTTAAATCGGAGCTTAGGCTTACCTTTAGCCAATGCTAGAACCTGTTCTGGATTTCACCAGTACCTCTACCTTGTAAATAGAACCAAACTCTTCCTTTCAATAATCCAAAATCATGGAAGTGTTTCCCTCGACAAGAGGAACATGTTTCATGAAGGCATCGGGAGCTAAAAATGTGAATTCGGAGGGGTGATAATCACTCAGGAACACTTTCTCTCCCCCTTGTGTTCTTCAATTTCATTTTCTCTTTCCTCTTTCTATTTCTCTCCATTTTTCTCTTATTTTCCCCCTATTTTGCTACCCTGGCTGAATTTTAAAGATTGTGGGTAGGTGATAGGAGTCTTGTAATAACATGTGTCTAAGTGTAAAATCATAGGGTGCCAGACACTCTTTTTCCCTGGGGTGCACGACGCTCTTCTTGAAACATGAGTTGCCATGTGCTCTATTTTGAAATTTGGCCTCCACCCTCTTTCATAAGTTTAGGCATCCTCAAGGGTTAGGGAAGAGAAGCCTGAAGATTTCCTCTAGCTTTCATGCTCAGTGTTTGGGAAAGTCGGGCATGTTACGAGGTCGAGGACCAATGAGTTATCTCATCTTATATGATTGATGTCAGAGAAAGTTGGCCATGTGTCCTGACCAAAAGAGGTGAGGTGTCTTGGCTTTTATGAACATGCGGGCTAGGAGGCACCACACCATTAAGTCAACACAAAAGCTACTTTATGAAAGAGCTAGGTGGCATCTTCTTATCAGAACAACCTAAAAGCAAACGCTAGGTGGCAACTTCTTATTGCGCCAACCCAAAAACCACTTTTCCATAAGCTACTTTTTTAAAGCTACTTTAATAAAGCTATTTTATCGTTACAAGCTTTAGATTGCACCATGTGTCTATATGCCTGTATATTTTATCTGACCAATTGCACACTCAGCACATCAGTTACTAAATGTCGGTATGTTGCATGTGGGACCCACATGGTGTCACATATACTCGTGTGTGCTATAAAGTGGCATCAAGTGTACTTATGCCTTTTGAGGGTGTCACATGTACTATAGTACATGTATGATATATTTCTCTAACTAACTACACGTCTAAGGCCTTATATAATCTAGAGACTTGTTCTCTATCCGGAGGGGTGGATCATATAGTCCCTGAGAATCATTCTATCTCTCAAACATTCTTGGGACTCTTGCTAAACTGGGCTTAGTAGTTTATGTGATTTAGACTTATTCTCAAGCTTCTAGTCCTAAAATTTGGGATATTACAATTCTCTCCCCGTACAATAAATTTCATCCTTGAAATTTTGAATATCATACAGAGTTGAGTACACCTTGGGGAGTTGCCTCTTAATACTTAATCTATCCCTTTTGATGCAAGCTTATAAGTCATGGAACACAAATTATCATATCATCAGTAAAGGTCAGGAATAGTATTCAGCACACCTGCTTTCAACAATCAGCATACAACATGACACATTCATGAGACACACTAGTCCAATACCACAGTACTAAGCAACATAGTGCTAATATAGTGCTTGGTAACACATCAATCTACAAAGCCTAAGGACATACTTTCCCAATAGTCCAACATTCATGCTAAATGCATATCGAGACTTATAACCTTAGGACATACAGTCTAATAGTTACTTTGAATATATCTAGGCTCCAACTCTTGCTACTTAAACTATTCATATACTTATGTAATATTCTCAAAGCATGTAAAACAAACCATCCAATAATATGGATTTGACAATCACAGGAAATACTGGGATATCAAGTCTTACAGCCTACTTTGGGCTACAACTCGATACACATATCAGGTCTTACAGCTTGCTTTGGGCTACAACCCGGTATACTCTCAAATGCATCTGCCAGCCTAAGGACACACAGGCCCAATAGGTCTTACTGCTTACCGTATATTCATAAAACAAATATATCTGATGGTAAACACATACATGCAGAGCTATTACATAAGATACAAGAGGAAGAATTGCTTGACTTTCTCTATCTCATCAAGTAGTTTGTTTTGCCTTAGTCTCTTTTTTGTCTTTCTTCTGATAAACAACACTGGAGTACCTTATGGCAATTTACTAGGTCATACAAACCCCTTTTTCAAGGAAATTCACCTAATATGGAACTCGTTACAATGCACCACTCTCCAGACTCGACGTCTCATCGGCTCCACTTTACAGTTTGACGTCTTGGTGGCGCCACTCTAAAGCACTTCACTTGGTGCTTTACTCAGTCACTGATTGGTCACCCCTCTGGTTAGAACCCTCCTATAACATTTGTCTTTTAGACCCTGTTATTACGCATTTGAAAGCATAACAGCTTAGGAGAATCAATAATTAAAGCTCCTAGTAAAACTTAACTCAATTATTCTTAGGGCACTATTTATTTGGTAAACATTTTGCCCATCAAAATTTCTAAACTTAACTTTAATGGTTCATAACCACACACGGATGACATGCCTAACAACATCCTTCAATTTTGAAATTGTATACAAATAAACACAAGTCACATGATAATTTGTACATAATCGATTATCATGTATGAAATTTCAAATCTCTGTCACATTTTTATTTTGAACATCTTCAAGCATTCCACCTGTGTGCTCAATATGCCTATATGGTTGGGTGAGAGAGGGTGAGATTTAGGGGAATCTCAATAGCAAATAATATCAATTATGCATGCAAGATAAATGTTTAGTGCATAACATGCTTGCCTTACATAAATTCATGCTAACATGATGATATATTAGCATGCTTAATGTTTCACCCATTACACTTATGGCCACAGCATAAACAAAAATAGAGCTTCAATCATTCATATATGCTTCACATAATCAAGCAAAGCAATCATACACATCAATACATAATCATACATATCAAGTACATGTAAGTTAGGTAAGTTTACTACCTTTTGTATCTATGTCTTCCTCTTGTTCCCTTTTCTTCCAACCATTGAAGTTGCTTGAAGAATCTTCCATGTCGTCTTCCTTGACATCTCATGGCCCTAGATACATAACCAGATCATTAGAGCTATGACAACAAGTCATTACTCATGACTTATTATGTATTGTATCTTCTTATAACTAGGGTGTTTAATGTGGTCCTATTAGTCATGCCACATGCTTCTATTCTTCCCAATCTCACATATTACAATTCACTCCAAATACTACAAATTTGAGTTCAACCCTACTCTGCCAGATTTCATCGACCAACTTTAAAAATTCATAACTTACTTTAGAAAACTTCAAATGGGGTGGTTTAAAGTTCTATTTGAAGCTCTTTATGTCCTATTTGAAGGAAAAATATCTCCTACTGCTAGTTATAAGAATAAAATTCCAGAAACCTAAAACAATCCTTGCTACCATAGAAATTATTCTAGATTCAATGGCTAACTTTAACAAATCATATCTTGCAATCTACTAACCCAAATAACACATTCTATGTATCAATTTAAAGCTTAAATGTCTACTATCAATATGGAAAATATCATGATCATTGGACAATATTTGATTATCCAAGATCACTCCATAAGCCATCTATCACCCAGAAGAACATAATCTAGCAGCCCTACTTAAATTCCAAATTTAGGGTTTTTTATCTAATCATCTAAAAATCATAAACACAAGTCATTTTCACATAAATTTACATGTAGAATTCTTTGGAAACCTCAAATTTTCTAAAATCACATTCCTTCCCTCAGATTCATGCTTATTCGAATTTGACCCTAGATCACCACAAGGTGATTTCTTGCAAATTTACCCACAAAACTTATGAAATATCATCTTAAACTTTTGTTTAACATCTTATTTATAATCACAAGATCATTAAAGCCCTAATTGCTCATATTGGCTGAAATCCTAGGGCAGAAGTATGACCTCCAAAAACTCAACAAAACCTTAAAATATATATTTAAATTGAGGCCTATGCTTACCTCTATCCGATGCCACAATTTGTTTTTGATTTGGCCAGCACCTTAACTTTAGAGATAGCACAAAACTCCTCTGATCAAGAATATGAAATCATGGAATCATAGCCATTGATGAATGGAAGAAGATTCGTAAAGGCATGATCGGTTAGAAATGCCGATTTGGGCTTGGATCGAGTAATATCACTTTCTCTTCCCCAAGAACACTCCCTTTCTCTTCTCTTTCTCTTTCTCATGATTTTCTCTATTTTCCCCTTATTTTCTAAGGGCTGGATGAAATTTAAATACTTGGGAAGGTGTTGTATTGATCTTGTGATTACATGTGTCAAGTGTTAAAATTTCAAGGTTTGTCTTTTTAAAATCCGGCCAACCTAAACACTAGGGAATTCATCTAGCTATTCCAAGGAGTGTCTAGGGAAATGACATGTGTCAAGATAAACTCATTCTCTTCTCTTTCTCCTCTTGGCCAATCCACACATTAAAGGAGGGAAGTCCAATAATTTCCTCCGGCTATCTTGCTCGGTGTTCGGGAAAAGTCTGACATGTGGTTTTGAGGCAGCTAGGTGGCATCTCACTATTCAGCCAACACAAAAGCATAACGCTAAAAGGCTTAGGTGGCGAAATCCCATAGTGCCAACCTAAAAGCTACTTTATGTGTGTATGCTCCAAAATACACTACTTGTCGATGTTGTTAGATTCCACGTTTTGATGATAACAAAAGGTTATTGTGTGCAAATTATGTTTTTACAAGTATAGACAATAGATACAAAGTTACCAAATGTATTTCACAAAGTTTAGAAGTATTTACTGTCAGTTTTATTGATGCACTCGAGTGATAGAGCTAGCACTCAAGCATCAAGCTATTGTGCACTTGAGCGCATACAAGTGTTAGACAGAAAGTGTTTGATAGAGAGCAATTGCTATCAGTTTTACTGATGTACTCGAGCAATAGAGCTAACACTCGAGCATCCAGATGTTTTGCACTCGAGCACACACAAGTGTTGGATAGCAAGTGTTTGCTCGAGAGTCACCAAGTACATGAAGGGAAAATATGCTCGCGTGGAGGAATCTGCACCCGAGTGATACCTCAGCACTCGCGAATGAGAAATCTAACTCTCTATTCTAATGCAAGTACTGAAGACAAAGAGCATCTTATAGAAGAATATTCGGTTCACTCGAGTGAGAGTAAGTATACTTGAGTGAGGACCCACATCACCTGGAAGTGCAAAATCACACTCTTGATAAAGTGGGATGCGAGTGTTGTCCAGAGATGTGGCTCATAGTGTAAAATGAAGGTGTACTTAGTGAGGAGACCTATGCTCGAGTGAGGACCCACATCACTCGCAAGTGTGAAAATGCACTTTCTCAAAATCACGTGGAAGTGCAAGTGTAAAACTGAAGCAAAAGGAGAAAATATGGTATTGCACTCGAGTGAGACCTCTCAGCACTCGAGTGATTCTCTGCCTGAAGCCAAAACACACCAGTCTTACAGCGTTCAATCTGAATATGGTTTAATGTTATTTATTCATTCTATTTCTACTTATTATTATTATATAACATTATTTAACATATATTACGAGTATGATATAGGAGTTTGAACGTTTGAATTAGAAAAGCATAGAGGAAGTCAAATAATGGCAGACAGTATCATTACAACCATCCAAACACGTACCTACCGCGTTCAAAGATTTCAAATGTACGCATGCCGTTCCACAGTAAAATGCGCCGCTCCACAATGATTATTATTCAAACGGGCAAAATCAACTGGCTATAAATACAGAGCTCCAGAGACCATAAAAAACAATGAAGTGCAAGAATTCACACAAGCATATTCATGAGTCTCTGTTATTTATATTTTTTCTGTATTTATATCGTTCTTCAGTGTTTATCATATTTACTCTGTAAGAGAGTCTATATATACTTCAAATTCTATTTTCATTTGATCTCAAGGTACTGTGACCTTGAGAGGGGAGATTTCCTTACGAGAGAAGCAGTTCAGAGAATTCCTAGTAGGACTTTCTGCTTATAAGACTTACAAGGTACAAGCAGTAGAGAATGTTGCTCCTCATAAGACTTACAGTGGTGTAAGCAGGAGAGAATGTTGCTGCCCATAAGACTTGTATATGTAAGCAAGAGAGAAAGGTCATAGGTTTGTTTTTCTACACGTAAGACTTGTCGTAAGGGGGAGAGAAATTTATAGTGTTAGAATATTTCTGCTCGTAGTCCATTCAAGGACGATTGCTGTTTTGTGGTGTTCTGAGAGCCCATTGAATCTTGAAAGCATAGGTAAATCTCAGTAGGTCTTGATCTCTGAGGACTGGACGTAGGCCTGGATTTTGGGCCGAACCAGTAGAACTCTATGTGTACTAATCTTCTCAACTCTACTCTATCTACAATTATTGTCATATCACCTCATCAATCGAAAAAATTATTACATCACTTAATTCACCCCCTCTTGGGTGAAGCTTGCTTCTTTCATATGTGTCATCATTCTCTCTCCTTTTTGTCTTTTAGGCGCGTTTATGGTTAGGGCAGGGAAGTTCGATGACTTCTTTTGGTTTCCATGAACAATGTCAGGGAAAGTTAGACATATGATTTGACTGAGATTGATGAGTCATCTTGGCTAATTGAACATGTGATTCATGAGGTAGCTGGGTGGCGCCTTCTCATTGAGCCAACAAAAAAGCTACTCTATGAAAGACCTAGGTGGCATCTTCTCATTAGGACACCCTAAAAGCAATTGCTAGGTGGTGTCTTCTTATTGCGCTAACCAAAAATCCACTTTAATAAAGCTACTTAACTTTATCGATACAGGCTTTAGCCCATGCCACCCGTGTGCTTACACATCAGGAATGTGGCAAGGGTCCACGCAGACGATAAAGATAGCACCTGGAGCCCTATATGGTTGTGGGTCCCACATGGGGCCATTATGCTTGTCTTAGGGAATTGCCTTGTATATGCTTGTGGGGCCCACTTGGCTCCATATATGCCCTTGGTGTGCATCAAAATGGCACCTAAGTGTGCTGAAGTATACTTGCATTGGTATATTTTATCTTGAGGGCTGAATCATAGAGTCCCTGCAAAGCATTCTATTTCTCGATCATTCTTGAAACTTTTGCTAAATTGGGCTTAGTAGTTTACTTACTTATTCTCAAGCTTCTAGGCCTAAAATTCAGGATATTACACCTCTGTAAGCAGCTTTCTCTGGTCAGAATACCTATAGGTAGCCCTCTCAGGTTGGCCGGCCTAGATGACATCTTGATGGCTCGACTCTATGGCGCTTCACTCAACCTTCTATTGGTCATCCCCTCAATAGGTAGCCCTTTTCAGTTAGCCATCTCTCAATCAAAGCACCGTTATAATGGGAACAAGTCCTTAGGAAAATCATACACCAAAAACTAATCGTTGGAGTTAGCAGTTCTTGAATCTACTTCTTTATTCCTGCCATGTCATTTGGGGTCATTCTGTATAGTCTTTTGATATCGGTCCATCTCCAATCATAGTCACAAATTCCACTTCCCTTACCGGGGTAATCCACCTACATCTTTCAGGGTATCCGTTAGCCACTAGTATATATTCTATTATCTGTCTCAACCAGAAGACCATAATTTGTGGCTTCCTTCTGTTCTATCAGAGAACTAACTCTCAATTAATCTTGTCAAGGGAATATTCTATGATCAAGATCTTTCCATATACTAGATTAGTAGCTAGAAACCTTTAGAAATCCCATACACATCTTTAATATATTATAATTCCTTGAATTACTTAGGTCATTCAAATTCTTAACGAATCAATTCAACTATTGAGTTTGATTCTTAGGCTACAATTCACTTGATTACAACTCTTATAATCTCAGCATCAACTGGGCTATGAAATCATTTTTCCTCAATTATACCCAAAATACATGCTAAAATAATGGTTCATAGCCCCTATTCTAATCCTCAAAACATTCAGATAATATCCACACGATATCAGTATTGATTACAAGGTTCTAATTTTACCTCAACCCTCAACATCATAAGGTTATATTCAAAATCAAGGATCACCAAATAGCAGCATACAATTATATGCCTTTCAACACAATTCATCTAACTAAGAGGATTATCTAGTATGGATAAACCTCAAGACAACCACTAGTCCTCTAGAAATGCTAGATACTAGCCTATAGGGAAACATAAACAGTACCAACTTCTTGGTATAGCTCCTCTATCTATTCCATAATAAAGGTAGGGATCTAGGTTATATTCTAACTCAACATTAGAAGCTTCAGAGTTAGCAAAAGAATCCAAATCCCGTGCTACCTCATATATCTCTAGAGCCTCAATCTCACTGGCAGAAGAATACACACTAGTAACTTCTTGGTACCGCTAAAATTACTATCACCGGAGCTTGAACCTTCTTCCTTAGGGTATACATCTCAGCTCTCCGCTTCTTCCCTTATATATAGCTCTACCCTTTCCTAAAGTAGACTGGTCTACAAACGGGGGAGATCTATCTCTTTGGGTTTATTTATTACCCATGACTCATAATCATAGTATTACTAAGTAGAGAATACTATCTTATTGCCACAATCTCAGCTCTGATACAAAAAATGTAACACCGATCTTTTGTACCCCTTTATTATCCTTTCAGAAGCGTTACTAGGGTAGTAGAATTAGTAATTAAGGCTTTGCAAAGCAAAACTTCCATATTTACTTTTGGGCTACTATTTATTTGACAAAAACTTTAATTTTAAAATCTCTTATCTTAACTTCAAAATTTCTCATCCTTTAACATACACATCCTCTTGAAGTGATCCACTACTTTATCAAACATTTAGGATGTGTATTTTAAGCTTACCAAGTATAAAGAATTATTTTTCCATCCTCAACTAGTCAATCATTTAATTTGTATTAACTAGTTAGACTTGCAATTTCCTACTCATTCTTTCTTGAACATATATATATATATACACATGCCATGGATGACATATCTAATGACATCATTTAATTTGGCATACTACATAATTCATCAAAACATACGATAATAACCATAACAAATTATCGCATGCAACTCTTCAATTCTCCATCATGTCTTTCGCGACGCGACCCTGATACATTTCTTTTATGTACTTAACATACCTATATGGTTAGGTGAGGGAGGGCAAGATTTAGGAGAATCTCAATAGCAAACATTACCAAAGTGCTTGCAAGATAGATGCTTAGTGTGTGACATGCTTGCCTTACATAAATTCATACTAACATAATGACATATCTGCATGCTCAATATTTCACACATCATACTCATAGCCACAACATAAAGAGAGCTTTAATCATTCATATATGTCTCACATAATCTGGCAAAGCAATTATACACATAAATACACAAGCATACATATCAAGTACTTGCAAGTTAGATAAGCTTACTACCTTTTGTATCTATGTCCTCCTCTTGTTCCCTTTTCTTCCAACCTTTGAAGTTGCTTGAAGAATCTTCCATTACCTCTTCCTTAATGTCTCATGGCCCTGATACATAACCACTTCATGTGTTTAACTCGTTAGAGCCATGAAAGCAAGCCATTGCTCTTGACTTGTTCCCTTATATAAAATTCAAGCATTAAGCCTAAGCTGCTAAATTTTATTGATCAATTTTGACAATTCTTAACTTAATCTAGAATACTCCAAATCAGGTGGTTCTGTTAGATCCCATATATTTTAATGATGACAAATATTAGATTAATAATAAAAAAGGTTTTGATAAACAAAAAGTTTTAAACAAAGTAACTAAGCTTTTCATGCCAGACAAAAGCATTACTTGAGTATCTACTCAAGTAATGAAGTTGAAGGAAAAGATAGAGCACAAAAAGGGGAACACTATGAGATTTTTGGAGACATTACTCGAGGGACCAATCGAGTAATGTGTGAGAAATTGTTCCAAAAAGTTCTCTGTTAAGAATTAAGTGGGATTACTTGAAGGGATCACTCGAGTAATATGCAAGTTATTTGAGACATTAATCGAGTAACCACTCAAGTAATCTGAGCAAAAACCATCCAGTAGCTCTCAGCCAAGAAATGAATGACATTACTTGAAGGGATCACTCGAGTAATATGTAATTTTATTTGAAGCATTACTCGAGGAACTACTCGAGTAAGCATGTAAGCAAAGAAGAAATTAATCTCGGCCAAGAATTTGATGCCTTTACTCAGGGACCATTCGAGTATTGAGATAAGAATTACAAGCATTACTCAAGGAATCAATCGAGTAATCAAGTCTGCCAGGTATTGTCAAATGAATTACTCAATGACTTACCTGAGTAATATGGCCAGTAATTGTTGACTTAACTTTGCCAAGTTTTTCAAAGGCTTACTTGAGTAGCTACTCGAGTAATTAAGTATGATCACTTGGGTAGCCACTCAAGTAATACAGGATAGAAAGCATGATTTTAATCTAACGTTCATTGATTGTTATATATATGATTAACCTTTCTTTGTATTAGTCTCCTAACTATATTTGCAGATAAACAATGAAAAGATCATGCATTGAGAGAGTAGTCAAATATATCATCCGCAACATCTAAAACGCCTACCTACCGCAGACGGCTAGGAACCTCAGGGATAAAAGAAAACCAAATCAATACTCTAGTTACTGAGTTTAATTTACTTTGAATGAAATTAGGTGAGTCAATAGCTAAATTTAAACGTAGATATACTCATCTTATTAATCAACTTGCGGTACTTGGGAAGGTTTATGATCAACATACCCAAGTACAAAAGATTCTGAATATTCTTTCTAAAGACTAGGACGCCAAAGTCACTGTATTGAGGAAGCAAAAGGTGAATCAATGTGATTTGTTGCTTCTCTATTTGGAAATATGTCTAAATATGAAAGTAAATTAAAGTTTAAATGAGAACTAGAAGACATTGGTGAAAAGAAGAGATGTTGATGGACCCATGTTGTGCGAGTTCACAAAATAAAACTAGGTTTGAAAATGTAGCATAGTAGCTCAACCTAGGTCATTCTTGTGAGGAGATTAATTTCCAAGTTTCTAAGTAGTAAAGTGATAAAAAAATTTAAAGTTGTGAGAAATCATTTTGAGAATTTGATTTTTAAACTAATAAAGTAATCTAAGCTAAAGCAATATTTTTATATTTTTCAGTTTTTAAAACAAAGAAGCAAAAGGAATTGAAATTAACACTAATAACAAGATAACTTCAATTAACTAATATAATGATGAAATGGGATTCCCTTGAATTGAGGTTTTAGTCTTCATTGCTTGCTAATGATATGAATTCCATAATGAGTCAAGAGGATGGAACTAAGCTACCATAGCTCCATACTTGCAATAATCATTTAATTCATTCAACCAAAGCAATTAAATGAATACCACTAATTAATTGTGATTCAAGGAGATGACTAATCAACTTCCAATTCTAACTTGTAATTACTATTACAAAAGTTCAAAACATTCAGTTTAGTCATTTAAAATTCACTTAACCAAGTTGGAATAAACAACTCAACCTACTGCTAATTTGAATCATACAAAGATTAATTAATCAGCTCCTAGCTCAACCACCAAGTTTATTCACTTGGCATAACAATCTAGATCACAACCATATACTTAACCAAGCCATACAATTATGAAATAGAAAGAGAGCTTAAGGAATTCCATTGAAGTTTAGAAGCTCAAACCATTACCCAACTTAAGGAAATCACCAAAGCTTAGCTACTCATGGAGGAGGAAAAGGAAACTTGATGAAAGAGGAAGAAATCAGCCATGAAATGAAGCACTAAACAACTCTTCAAGTGTAGCTGCAACAACGCCTTCTCTTTGTGATTCATTCGGTGCTGTTCCTAGTCACATACAATGGCCTTTCTTGTTCCCTTTCACACTATGTCGCATGTCTCTTCCCCTTTTCACACTCTCCAACGCCGCTTGCTCTCTATTCTCCCTTATTTCATTTTGGTAGCCTCCCTTTTCACACACACTCAGTCTTGGTCTCTCCTCCCATTCACGTGGTCCCCTCCTTTTTCTTTTATTCTCAGCCGCCAAACCCTTGTTTTCTTTCTCCCTTTTTGGTCAGCCCATATCAATTACTTTTCTTTCTTCATTTCAGTCAAATTCCCTTCCTTCTCATTCAACCATTTCGACGGAATCTATACAATCTGCACAGTCACGTCTCCTCCTCTTTATTCTATCGGTCCAGCCTCTTTTTCTTTGGCCTTTTAATTCGGTCCACCTCCTCTTCACATTAGCTTGATTCTTTTCCTTCAATTACTCCCATTGGTCTAGCCCATCTTCACGTCAATTCTATAATCTCATGGTCCAAATGATCTTCTCTCCTCTTTTTAATCGGTCTAACATCTTCTTTCCATATTCGGTCCCAACAACCACCTCTCACAAATGCATTTCGGTCCATCTAGCTTCAATTCTTTCCTTTTTGTATTCATTTCATGATTTCAATTTGCCTAAATTAGCTGCCACTCCTTCTTTTCTTTCTTCAATTCTCTCTAATTTGAACGAGTAGGTTGTGCCACATCATCATGTACAAAATTAAATTCACAAAGTAATATCTTTTGCTCACAATTCAAGAATAATGGGAATAACAAATATTAATTAAAAATATAACAATTTAACTACTTTAATTTCCAAATTGTTCTTTCACTAAAATCTCACATTAACACTTGATTATGCCCAAAATATTCAATTAAGTCCCACAAAAGTCTAAGATTAATTAATAAAAATATATAAATATTGAGCTCTATTAAAGGTCTAGAACTAAAAGCAAAAGAAGAAGATCAAGATGAAGAGTTTAAAGATGACGAAATGGGCCTAATGATAAAATGATTCAGAAAATTTTACAACAAAGGCCAAGGATTCAAAAACTTTCAGAAAGAAGGAACAAGCAGTAAAGAACACATCATCTACTTTGAATGTGGAAAGCTAGGACATATCAAATTAGAATGTCAATAACTGGCTCATATGATTAAAGAAAAGAGAAAAGGCAAGTTCTACAACAAGAAAAAAGCCTTTGTATTTGCCATATGGGGAGATAGTTCATCTGACAAAAATATCAATAATGAGGAAGTAGCCAATATCTGTCTAGTTGCTCATGAAGAAATAGAAGAAAATGTAACTAAATATGATCTTACCCATGATGAATAACTTTCCAAATATAAAGCTTTACATTTTGAATTCATCAAAGTAGTTAAAGAACTAGTTTGTTTCAAAAAGAAAAATAGAGTTCTTGAATTAGAACTTAAAGAGAATTTAGAAAAGGATTATGAAAACTGTTCCTCATTGAAAAAGAAAAACATTAATCTCGCGAAAACTCTTGAAAAATTCACCAAAGGAAGTGAGATATTAGATGTAATTTTAAAGGCTCAACGAGTTGTAAATAACCGATCTGGTATTTGATATGATCCAAAATTAGATAGAAGGAAAGGAAGAAAAAAAGTAGGAGGTAAGACATACTTGAGTTACTTTCAGCATTCTGTTCATACATCAAATCCTTTCGCATATTGCAATTACTGTAATAGAAAGAATCATTATACTTGATCCTGCATTCATCAAAAGAAAGGAAAAATAGGAACCTACAAATGGGTGCCTAAAGGTTCATATGTTCAGAAAATATTTTGTACTAACCCAAAAGGATCCAAAAAGATGTGACTTCTTAAGACTTAATTGTATTTGATTACAGATATATCTTAAAGTATCCAAAAACAACAAGTGGTACATAGACAGTAGATGCTCCAAACATATGACTGGTGATTTTGAAAGTTTTACCATGATACAACCTAAAGAAGGTGGGAAGGTAAAATTTGGAGGAAATCAATCCGGAAAGATAGCAGGAATTAGTAAAATAGAAAATGTTAAAGGCATACAAGTCAAAGACATATATTACCCATAATTTGCTGAGCGTGAGTCAAAGTGTAGATAAAGACAACTGGGTAATATTTGACTCAGAGGAATGTCTAATTGTAAACAAGAAAGACTCACAATTAGATAAGAAAAATCTCAAGGTAAAGCTCCGAGTAAAGAAATAAAGGTGACTACTATACTCTTGGTATCAATAGAAATGGTTCTGAAAATTGTTTTCTAAGTAATGTTGATGAAAGTTGGTTATGGTATAAGAGACTAGCTCATGTCAACATGTACCAACTAAGCAAACTTCTCAAAAAGGATTTAGTACTTGAATTACCCAAAGTAAATTTCAAAAATGATTTGATTTGTGATGCAAGTCAGAAGGGTAAACAAACTAAATCATCTTTCAAACTGAAAAATGAAATCACAACCAACAGACCACTTAAATTATTACACATAGATTTAGTTGGACCAGCAAGAGTTAAAATCCTTGGTGACAACTTATATTCATTGGTCATTGTTAATGGTTTCTCTTGATTTACATGGACTATTTTTCTATCATCGAATGATAAAACATTCAAAGAATTTATTGTTTTGGCCAAGAAAGTGCAAAATGAGAAAGGTATGTCCATTGTAGGTTTTAGGACAGATCACAGTGGAGAATTTGAAAATCAAGCCTTTGAAGAATATTGTGATACTAATGGCATTGATCACAATTTCTCTACTCCAAGGACACCTCAATAAAATAGAGTCATAGATTAAAATAACAGAGTACTCACTGAAATGGCTAGAGCAATGTTGAATGAAAAGAATGTGTCTCAAGTTTTCTAGGCCGATTGTAAGTGTTTCATTCATAATAATGGTAAAGATAACATAGAAAAATTTGAATCTAAAACAGATGAAGGAATTTTCCTAGGTTATTTTAACCGGAGCAAAGCATACAGAGTTTTCAATAAACAAACATGTATTGTTGAGGAATCAATTCATGTTGTATTCGATGAATTTGAATCTTCTGACAAAACAATTGACGATGAGCAGGAAGTTGTTTTAAATCAAGAAAATGGTCAACCTAATTCTAAATCTTCTATCCTAGAAGTTGACCAAACCAAGGAAGAAGATCAGTTACTAGGACAACCTAGAGCCTGGAAATATAATAAAATTCATCCCTTAGAACAAGTCATAAGAGATGTGAATGAAGGAGTCAAAACTAGAAATAGAAATTTCAATGAAGTTAGTTTTTCTACTTTTATTTCTGAGATTGAACCTTCTAACATTGACGAAGCCCTATCAGATAATGATTCGGTAATAGCAATGCTAGAAGAATCAAACCAATTTAAAAGAAATCAAGTTTGGGATTTGGTACCCTGACCTAAGGATCATCTGATCATTGGCACTAAATGGGTATTCAAGAACAAACTTGATGAATCTGTAATCATTGTCAGAAATAAGGCAAGATTGATGGCCAAAGGCTATAATCAGGAAGAAGAAATTGATTATGAGGAAATGTATGGTCTAGTGGTTAGATTGGAAGCTATACGAGTACTCTTAACCTTTGCATACATTAAAGGATTCAAACTCTATCAAATGGATGTAAAATGTGCATTTCTAAATGGCTACATCATGGAAGAACTGTATGTAGATCAACCTCTAGGTTTTGAAGATGTAACCAAACCTGACCATGTTTCCAAACTACGTAAAGCTTTATACGGTTTAAAACAAGCTTCTAGAGCATGGTATGAAAGGCTCAGTAAATTTCTCATTGATCAAGGTTTTTTATAAGGAAAAGTTGATACAACACATTTTACAAAACAAAAATGGGATGATATTTTATTTGTATAAATATATGTTGATGATATAGTTTTCGGTGCTACTTGTAATATCCCAAAAAGTGATTAATGGCTAATGACTTCAAAAGTGGATGTAATTATTATTGAATAAACACTTTTAGAGAATGTGTTATGGGAATTTGGATATTTTAATGATTCCAATGGCTTCCTTGTGAAAATTTGTGTGGGGAGAGTGTTTATTGTGAAATTGGAACTATTGGGAACAATTGTGCAAAAGTTGAAAACTCTGTCCATTGAAACTCTATACAGGGCAGCCATTTGTATGGACGTTTTAAATAGGCAAATGGTGTCTAAATGTTCTGAAATTTTCTAGTCTTAAAGTTCACATGTCAAGCTTCAAAATGGACGTATAATTTGTATCATTTTGATTTGTGAGATAAGAGTTATGGATTTTTGAAGTTTGCCCAGTGAAATTAATTATTTTCTGAAACAGTATGTAAAGATTGAAATTCTGGGAATTTTGTGATTCCGTCCAGGAAAATTATATATTTTTCTTTAAAACTAGACTCAATAAGGGTTCTATAGGCTTTGGAGTCACTCCATTTTGATTTTTCTAGAATTATTTATGAGTTTTCAAAGTTTGGGCAGAAATCTGCCAGAATTTTGTAAAAATCCGAAGTTGATGGAAATTTAGTAAATAATTAGAAAATAATATTATATCACATTAAATCATCATCCACCTCTTCCATCAGCCAAAAACCATGACAGTCAGCTGCAACAAGAGAGAGAAGGTGTGAGAAATTCTAGAGAGAAAGGAGAAGAGAACTTGTACGGTAAGTCGATTTCTTTGGTAAATCCTTACCTAACGCGTATAACTCCGCTCCTAAGCTATTCTTCTATGTTCTTCAAGGTTTATGGAGCACAAATTTGGGTGTTCTAGGGTTAGGGTTTTCAGCCACCTTGAGGAAAAGCTAGTGGGAGCTTGAGGTAACTTCCAAACTTTCGTATATTGCTTATTCTGGCTGCTGTGGGCAATTTAATCGGTGAAATTTCACCGGATTGCCATTGGTTTTAAAGTTTGGAAATGATATGGCCTAGGGGTTATGCCGCCCAAATTGGGTCTTAATGTTAGTTTTAACCTAATGTAATGGTTAATAAAGTGGTTAGGAGTAGAAAGGAACGCATTTACGGAGCCAAAATCGTACCCCGATTTTCTCCGAATAGCTCATAAATTTTAACCAGCTCTAGAAATGGGTCTTAGATTTGGATTTTCAATGATTTGATAGTTCCATTAAGTTCAAGAGCAAAAATTAGGTGGGGTTACTGTTGGTCACTTTTTCGGAAAAGGCTAAAAAAGCATAATTACGAAAACGCCCTTGAAACCCTTGAAGTAGGGCTGCCAAGGGTAAATTTGTAATTTGACATTGAATTTGATAATTCCAAGTCTAGAAATGGATTCCTTGGGCAGAAATATGTTAGGATAGCCCATATTAGAATTTCAGGAAAAGTGCAACCAGACCGGGTACTGCGGGCCCGGGCTGGGTCCCCAGGGGCATTTCTGTAAATTTTCATCATAGACTCATATAACCCCAAGAAACACTATGGAAGTGTCTAAATGGTACATTTGGAATTGTAGGATTCGATATTTGCCCTATTCGTGATCCACTTGCGCCAGAGCACAATCGGAAAGAACAAGGTAGTGACTCTTCTCTTATGCTATGTGTAAAGTATTGTATGTATGTTTGTTATGCATTGTGATGCTTTGAGATCGCAGCGCAAGTTAACGCATAGTGATTATAGCATAAGCTGTTGCATTGAGATCGCAACGAAAGCTGACGCATAGTGTTTACAGCCATGAGTGCTGTTGTATGTAGCGTGAGCCATATATCATTGTGATGTTGCTTAACATGATCATATATGCTATGCATTTATACACTGTATGAGTGATTTGTTACCACAAAGATTCTTTTGAATCTCATTCTTTCCATTGACTAACATTTCAGACAGGGCAAGTGGCTCAAAGGAGAAACGAACCACCAGGAGTGGCTAGGATCTTGTAGAGATGTGTTGTTTGGTTGTTGGTTATCTATTTTGGACTTGGGATTACTGTTTATTTTTGAAATATAGATATTACGTTGATGTTGTTCATGTAATCCCCTAGTTGGAACTTATAACCCTTAGTTTATACATGTATGAATGTGATTAAACTACATAGAGTAATTAGATTCGGAAGATGAATTTGAGACCATGTTGAACGAATTTTAGAAAAGATATTTTAGAAAAACATATCCGTCGGTCTCTAATTCCTTTAAATTACACATTTTCGAATCTTAATTACGGTTATCAAGGTAGGGGATTACACTACTAATGAAACCTTGTGTAAGGAATTGTCTGAGATAATGCAGGGGGAGTTTGAGATGTCAACGTTAGGAGAATTGAATTTCTTTCCTAGTTTGAAAATCAAACAAAGAAAGAATGGAATCTTTATATCTCAAACAAAGTATTTGAAAGAGCTATTAATGAAGTATGGAATGGATGAAGCAAATGGAATGGACACGCTTATGAGCTCAACTATGTTACTTGATGCTAATATCAAGGGAAAAGAATACAACATCACAAGATATAGAGGAATGATTGGATAATAACTCTATCTCACTACAAGTAAACCTGACATCCAATTTAGTGTGGGTATGTGTGCAAGATATCAATTAGTACCAAAGGAGTCACATGCTGAAACCATCAAATATATATTTTGATATCTTACTGACGCGAAAGATTTTGGTCTCTGGTATCCTAAAGGAAGAAGTGAATATCTAGTTGCATACTCAGACTCTGATCATAGAGGATACAAGACAGACAGAAAGAGTACCAATGGACAAAGCCAGTTTCTTAGAGGTTTACTTATGTCATGGTTTAGCAAGAAACAAAATATAGTATGTTTTCAATCAACGGAAGCTTAGTATGTTACAGCATGTAGTTGTTGTGCATAAGTGTTATGGCTGAAGCATCAAGTTGCCGTTAGTTTGAACTTCTCAGTTGCTTTAACTGGTTTACCAACATAAGGGATAAATTCTCCTAATGTTGGCACAGGTTTAGGACAATCGTCAACACAAGGTGAGTAGTTGAAAGCCGTCTCAAGGTCATCAAAGTACCTTGAACAAAAATATAGCACCTCATCCCCTATATAGCCTTCAGCTATAGAACCTTCTGGCCATGCCTTATTCCTTAACAAAGATTTTAATTTCCCAAGGAACCTATAAAGTAAAGAAAGAAAATTGATACTAAATGCTGAAAAGGATGAATAACAAACATAAAAACTAACAATGAAGCACATATTTAAAATGAGTACCTCTCAATCATATACATTCATCGATATTGTACTAGGCCAGCGAGCTTTGTTTCATGAACGAGGTGGACTGTAAGGTGAACCATTACTGTAAAAAGGGACAGGGGAAAGATCAGCTCCAAATGACAAAGCGTAAGAATGATTTTTGGATTGTAGCTGATCAAGCTCCTCAACGATCAAAACCTTAGAACACAACTTCCTAAAGAAAGAACAAAGTTCCACCAAAACGATAGAAACTTTGGGAGGAAGTGCATTTTTTATAGCCAGAGGGAGTAACTGTTGCATAAGAACATGAGTCATGACTCTTCAGACCAGCAACCTTTCAAGCTTGCAAGTCAACACATCGAGAAATGTTGATTAAATACCTATCTGGAACTTTTAATTTCTTGAACGTCACGAGGAAGACGTCCTTATTCAGTTTTGTGAGGGTAAACTTTACTGTCTGAAATTTTTCATGCTCATCTGGCCAAGCGTCTTCACGAACTTTCATGGCATGTAAATCTTTCCTCGCTTGAAGATGATCTTTTGTCTTGCCAGCTTCGTTAAGTAGCGTATATAACACATTATCCCAAACATTCTTTTCAATGTGCATGACATCAAGACTATGGCAAAGTAAATTAGATCTCCAATATGGAGGAGTGAATAAAATACTTATCTTCTTCTACTGCTGAGGCACCGAAGACCTGAGTGTCTTTTGGCAAGTTTGTGCTAAATCGTCACTTTTTCCAAAATCAAAGTTAACATGCTCAAGCTGCTATAAGATATCTATACTGGATGAAGTCTGAGGTGGTCCTCTTTTTTCTGGTTTCCTATTGAAGTGATTCTGTTGCAATATGAACTTATGCCTTCAAGTGAGAAACCTCCGATGTCCCATAAATCACCACTTTTAGCTGTGGGGAAGGTGCACTGTGTTAGAGTTAAAATTGCAAGCTAGACACGCCAACCCAGTATGCACATTCCAACCAGATAATATGCCAAGGCCAGGAAAGTCACTAATCGTCCACATCAAGGCTGCACTCAAGTTGACAAAGCTTCTCGTAAGCGTCGTATGTCTCTATGCTGACATTCCATAGGTCAAGCAATTCCACAATAAGTGATTGGAGATACACATCGATGTCATTGGCCGATGCCTTTTTTCCTGGAATGATCATAGACATAATGAAGGAGCTTTGTTTCATACACATCTAGGTGGTAAGTTGTAGGGAACTAAGACTACTGGCCAAATACTGTAACTTGTGCTAAGATTCCCAAAAGGATTGAAACCTTTAGTCGTCAACGTCAGCTGAACATTTCTAGGGTCAGTCGTGAAATCTGGAAAGTCGTTGTCAAATGTTTTTCAAGCATCTGTATCCCAGGGATGTCTTAATTTACCGTCTTCATTCTTATCAACAGCATGCCACCTCATGTGCTTCGTAGTTTTAAAGGACATAAATAATCTTTGAAGGTGAGCTTTCAAAGGGAAGTACCTAAGAATCTTTGCAGGTTTCTTTTTCTACTTTTTCCCTTCCGAATTGTCTTGTACCTTGATATGTGGCATCTCTTACAAGTCCCCCTGCTGGAATCGTCTCCCCAATATAGCATACAATTATTGGGGCATGCATAAATCTTTTTATAGTTCAACCCCGACCCATTGATAATCTTCTTGGCCTTGTAGAATGTTGTGGGAATCTCAGCATTGAGGAATACATCTTATAATAATTCAATCAACATCGACATTCCCTTATTTGTGATTCCACACAAGCACTTGATATGATACAATTTCATCAAGAAAGATAATTTAGAATATTTTCGACAATCTTGATATAAAGGACGATCTGCTTTATCCATCAAGCTAAAAAAATCTCAAGCTGCTACATTCCTTATGAACACCGGGTCATAACCGTGCACTTTTTCGTTGAAGTTGTCACCTTGAAATCCAAATGCATCATGAACAGCATTATTCACAGGATCATCTTCATCCAGTTGAATGCCTACTTGAGAACTTCGAGGAAGAGAATCATCATATCTAATGCCAGCCTTCTCACCATAAACTGCCCAGAACGTATAGTCCTCCTGGAAAGGCTTCAGAAGCAAATGTTCCTTAACAACATTTCATGCATGCCACTTCTTGAACTTGCATCTCTGACACGGATAGACTATCTTGCCGTTACAACTAGCATGAGTGAATACGGACTCTAAGAAATTGTTTAATCAGTGCAAATATTCCAGAAAATTGTGTGGCAACCTGATCCATGACTTATCCATAGCTACTAGTGAAAGAGAAGAAAGTATAGTGAAGAAGATGAGTGAATGAGAATGATGATTGCTTGGAACCTTATATTCTGAGTTTCCAACGTTTAATATTTTGTAGCGGTTATTAACCGCTACTTTAATCGCTACTAATTTTAAAGCTGTTGAAAATTAAATTGAAGAATTAGTTTTAAACTTATAGCGGTTATAAGGGAAACCCTACTAATATACATTTGTAGTGGTTATATATAAGTAACCGCTATAAATTTGCAAAAAGTGGGGGGGGATTCAAAATTGAAAAGTTCTGTATTTGTAGCAGTTATCTATATAGCCACTACAAATAGTCAATGATTCAATTATGAATTTTGTCGTGCCGATGTCTTTAAATTTGTAGCGGTTTTTGCATTAATCGCTACAAATATCGAACTATATTTCAAAAACTAAAAAAAAAATATATATATATATATATAATTGTAGCGGTTATATTATAAAACCGATACTAATATAATTTTATTATATTTGTAGCGGTGTTATAATATAACCGCTACAAATATATATATATATATATATTTATATATTTTTTAGAAATATAAATAATACTGTTGCAATTAATTCACAAATTAAACAACGCAGTCTAAGAATATAAATATAACTATTGTAAACGCAATAAGAATCTAAGTTCTGAAATAAAAAAGTATATATATTTATTTGCAAATGTTTGGACAAGAAAAAATAAATATGTCCTAAACTAAGTAGCTAGGGGCTGATCATCTGGTGTTCCCTCAGGTGCTGCTGAATTGGGGCACTGGGAAGAGTTAACCGTACCATCATCATCAGTAGGAGGAGGAGGAGGAAGAATAGTTTGGATGACGTATCGAGGGACAGAGGGAACTTATGGATACTACTTGTCCGTTAACAGGCGACTCCATGACCGCTTGAGTATATTGTTCGTGATATCACGCCTCTGCATCTGCTGAGCGTAGATGAGATCGGCCTGCTGTTGCATCTGTTGCTGCTGCTAAAAATGCAGCTGCTACATCTGCTGCTTCTGTTGAACCACTACAACTTGTGTCCGCTCCAAATCTGACCACAGCTGCTCAACTGACTCATTCCTCAGATGTCTGACCCCTTTAAAGCTGCCAATCTCAGAGATGGCGCTCCTGCTGTAGACCATGCTAGGTTTGGCACCTATCCCCATCCCTCGCATGCATCTGGGGTGCTCAGCCTGACCTAGACCTACCTTCAAAGGAGTCGTGGGGTCCACTGATCCCTGTGACTCCTCGGCCTGGGTCTCTCGCAGCTCAGCCTACGACTGCTACATCCGCTTCTGCCATTTTATTAAACAATTACTTATTAGAATTTTTAATTATTAAGTTGGTTTTATAAAAATTATAATAATGAAATTACTTACAATGGCTGCCTCTGCCTGCTGAAAGGTCGGAGTCTCGTCACGGTGTCTGTATGTGATAGCGTACAACTCCCCATAGTTTGTTTGACGAGTCTCCTGTTGTGGCTTCCTCTCTTAAAACAATTACAAAATTCAATTAGTTTTATGAAATAACCAGTTAAAAGTTAGTGATATTATGAAAAGTTTGTTAGAACCAACTATCACCAAAGAGGGGGTGAATTGGGTGTATAATAAAAACTTAAGAACTTTGGAAATCTTTTCGCATCTTAACAAAAGTGGTAAGTATGAAGGTTTATAAATCAACAGTTAGATTAAATAATATATGCTGGAAATATAAGAGTTTATGGAAGAGAATATGCAAACTGTGATTTATCCTGGTTCGGTCCAATCTGTGATGGCCTACGTCCAGTCCCCAGGCTCTTCTTGAGATTTTCAAATCCATTATCTTCTTGTTTAATCTAGGCACAAGAAAAGCCTTTACAATTCCACAAGTTTAATCGGGTACTTGTGAAACCTATTACAAATCTCTCACTGAAATACTCCCCCTTACGCCAAGTCTTACGAGCAGAGCAATCCCGAAGATCTTCCTCTCCTGCTTACTCATGCAAGTCTTACGAGTAGCAACATTCTCTCCTACTTACACCCCTGTAAGTCTTATGAGCAGCAACGTTCTCTACTGCTTGCACCTTGTAAGTCTTACGAGCAAAATGTCTTACTGGCAATTCTCTCTACAGCTTCCCCCGTAAGGAAATCAACCCTCTCAAGGTCCCTCTACCTTGAGATCAACTCAGAAATATAATTGAAAGTGTTTACAGACTCTCTCACAAAGTGGGTATAATACTCACTGAAGTACAATCAAATAATCACTCTCTCAATGATAAGTAATACAGAAACTGGAAAATAGAGAGTGTTTGTGTAGAAGCAAAGGATTCATATTTCTATCATTTTTCACGTAGTTGTTTGCTGTCTCTGTTTTCTCTATTACCCATCAACATTGAGTGCTCTCTTATTTATAGTTGATGAAGATGATGACCGTTGTGAGCATTCGTCCGTTAGAGTCATTTTGACTGTTGAGCATATTTGAAAAACGAGCTACCATGAGATTTCTGTTGCAAAGCAGAGCGTCACGTTGAGGAGCGGTATGTCTCATTATGAGCTGTACATCACGTTGTGGAGTGAGATGAATACGTTTGAGTTTCCAGACAATCTCTCATGGTAGGTCAAACTTTTGTCATAGTAGGTAGCTGATACTCGATGTGTAATGATGCCGCCTACCACACTTGACTCTTTCATTTGAATCTGTAAGCTCACCGTTAAATTTCCTGTTTCACACTGTAAAATTCTTAATCGCTAATATGATGAAGTATTAGTCATGGGTATGTTGGATCATTAGTCAAAAGCTGAATTTTTGGCTTCTGGGACTTATCATGTTGAGTGAAGACTTTTTGCCATACGTGACCTACGTTCTTGAAGATGCAATCCAAATATTTAATCTCCTTTTTTATACTTGAAATATATGTTAGTTAATGTTTAGGAACAATAACAAGTGAAAACATAATGATTGTATAACATTTAACCATGTTTGCGGTGATTGCTGTGAGGCTCTGTTTCGTTTCTACATTCTACCAGTTCTCACTTGAGTGCAGTATGGCTCACTCGAGTGCATTTAATATTTTCACGTTCTAGCTTCCTCTCGAGCAAACACTCCCTGCTCTTCACTCACATCTGCTCGAGTGAATTCTAGACATCACTCGAGCACAACATGTCCTGCTCAAGTGCGCCTCTTGTTTTCACGTACATGCTTCTTCTCGGGTTAACATTCTCATATCAAAACTTGCATGTGCTCGAGTGAGAAATAGTCTAATGCTTGAGTATTGATCCTAGTGCTCGAGTGTTGTAAATTTTTTCACGATTCAGCTGCTTCTGGGCATCACTCGCACAACTTTTTTCAAGAGTTCGTTTTTGCACTCGCGAGTGATGTGGGGCCACTTTAGAAAAAAATTATTTATTTGATTCTAATGATGTATCATAAGAAAGCTCTTGCCATATGCATTCCAATGCAAAAAACATCAGCTCCAAACTCCTTGTATTCTATAAGTTATGATCGAAAGAGTGTCTTTCGCACTAGACTGCATAAGTGTCAACTTTTAGAAGGCATAGCTCCTAGAATATATTTTCAAATTAGGAAAATTACCTATCCATGGAAAGATCCTTGAGTCTAGTTTTATTTGGCACTAGTCTCATTTCAATCCAATGTGTGGTTTGTGAGTTATGCTCATAATACCAAACCTGTGTTGAAAAGTAATGGTGATTTCACTGTCATCTTTTACGGATCATATCTCCTTCATTTGAGCTTTTTTCAATGTGATCTTGGTGCACATTTTACGTGTTGTGAGTCTTAGTTCATATGCCACCAGTTTTGGGTCAATCCGAGTGTGGTTTGAGAGATATGGCCAAAATACTAGACCTCTGTCAGGCTGAACGTAAAACAGAGTAGAACAGAGTGTTTATCCCGTGCTCTCCCGTGCTCGAGTGTGTTCATCCCGTGCTCAAGTGCAACACCTCTGGCACTCGAGTATTGAGCCCTCACTCGAGTAAAAATCCCCTAGAAGTGTCATAACTCATATATAAGTCATCTTAGCTTCGTATGAACATATTCCAACCATCATTTGATCATAGAAGCCTCTGGTATCATCATAGAAACCTCCAGTATCACTTTTAACAGCTTGAACCTTGATATTCTCATAAGATCTTACAAGTTCTTCTTTCTTCCATATCTTTCTTCTTGATTTTCCCCTTGATAATAATTCTCCATAACCCAAGTAAGCATCTCCTTGACTATCTTCAATTTCTTTCTTCTTCTTCCTCTTGTTCATTTTCATTAATTCAATCTTCTTCATTCTTTGCTTGACTAATCTACAAAATATGTAACATTAAATATAGTAGTTAGTTAAAGAAATACATTATATAAACTTTTTGCTCTTATCATTTCACATTTATATTTGACATCATCAAAACTAATCATATCTAACAAAGTTATCAGCTCACTGTAAATGATAGCAAAGGTCTTTGATCCTGCTGTGTGGTGGATCGTCTGCTGCCCATAGCACCAAGTGTTCCTCTGAGAAAGCGCCTGGAAAAAAAAACAATAGTAAATGTTTTAAAAAAATATATAAAACATTTTAAATTAATAAAGTTCAAATTAAAATTGATTAAATTTAAATTATAATTTAATAACTAACAATTACAAAATTATATATAAATAATCTAATAAATACATTACTTGCCCCTCGCGCTCCTCCTGAACTGGACGGAACTCGCCCAGTCATTCGGCGGGACGCCGTTTGGGATGCTCTCAATCAGTTGCTTCAAAGGCATCGTCCCTTCCTTATCCACATTGTGGAAGAAACGGTTCCTCCTGTTCCTCTAGCTATCACCCATCTTCACCAGGGTGTACCTCTTCTGGTTGGCCCGGATGGCGAACTGCAGATGCAAAAAAATTATTTAAATATCAATAATTACAAAAATCCTATTAAAAATATTAATTAAATAGAATTAATTAAAAAAATATTAATTAAATACTATTAATTACCTGCACCACCTCCTCCCAAGCCAGGTCCTTCGGCCCCTTCGGAACGTGCCTCCATGTCCTGAAGTAAAGGGGGAACCGCATCTAATTTAAGCCCAAGTCATTCAGGAAGCAGTTGAACAGGTGACCCCCATGTTGATTGGCTGGTCCGTGCCCTCATTCCACGACACTACAACTCATAGTTTTCGGTCTATGCTATTCAGACTTGCTACGTCCAGCGTCATCGTGGACACGTTCCCCTGCTCATCTGCACAATTTACCGCATGTTAGATAAATTGTAATTCAAATTTAACATTTCACCTTTAAATAAATAATTTATTAAATAAAAAAATTATTTACCTTGGACCTGCACCTCAAACCCAGTAGACCGCAAAGAAGACCCTTATAGGTTGTTCTGCTCTCGCGCCTCCTCCTCATCAAGGAACTGCTCCATCTCTTTGATCCCAATCGGGATGTCGAAGTCCTTGTTCGCGACATAGTCCTCAATGATGATATCTTCCTCCCCCAAATCAGGCACCTCTGGTGCGATAGTCTCTGTAGGATCGTCTGAGGTGCTTGTGGTAGGGCCAACTCCTGTGGGGGATGGCCTGAAATGCCACGGTCGCCCTCCCTCCATGCTGCCCCTTGCCTCTGCTCCCTTCTCTACTGTTGCCACCTTGCAAAATTGGTTTGAGGATCTCGAGCTCCTTCCCCCTATACTGTCTTGAAGCCATATCAACTACAAGCATTCAAAAAAAACATTTTAGTGACATTATTATGTAAAAATATAATAAAAATAAAAATATAAATAAAATACATATTGTTTCTGTACCTCAAGTACAAATAATGAGAAATACTACAGCAAAAACTCTTACACAAAAGTCTGAACGCTCAAATCTAAAAGAAAACACTCAAAGAAACTTCTGGAAACAAAATGGCCAAAAGGAAGAGTGAAGGGGGGCGGTGGCCTTATATAGGGGAGGAATTTGTAGTGGTTCCTCAAATAACAGCTACATCAACCGCTAAAAATATGCTAGGGCGGCTAAACTTTATAGCAGTTCTATAATAACCGCTACAAAAGACAAAAATGTTTGAAGTTTCGTAGCAGTTATAGTACAAAACTACTACAAATTTGGAGACCTTTGAACTTCTGCAGTAGTTATAACTTTATAACCACTTCAAATAGGCGACCTTTCACATTTTGTAGCTATTTAATTGGTTAAACCACTACAAATAACTGCTACACTATTGGCACATTTTGGTCTCGCCAAGTGGCGGCAACTTTGTAGCAGTTATTATTTAGTAACCCTACAATTTTACCGCTACAAGTTTTAGCAAGAATTGTGCGCCATATTTGTAGTGGTTTTTTATACTTAACCGCTACCAAAATGTTGCTAATGTGTCGCGCCACTTGGTGAGTAGCTTGCCGCTACAAATTTGTAGCGGTTTAGGTTTTAACTGCTACAAATTTTTAGCGGTTTAAGTTTTAACCACTACAAATGTTAATATTTGTAGTGATTTATTGTAACCGCTACAATGTCATCGCTACAAAATACCATTTTTTTGTAGTGTTCCTTTTCGGGGAAAATCACACCAGGGCCAAAGTATTGCAAAAAATTGCCAAAGCTATGGCAAACATGCTTGAAGTGGCCCTTCAATCCAAAGGAGAAACAAAGGAAGGCCAATCCTCAAAGGTACCAGAAGAGATGAAAGAAGAAATCATATTCACTCAAAAGGGATTCAATGTGAAGAAGATTGAGGAGTCACAAAAATTCTTAGATCACTTTTGAAGGAGAAGAGTGTGCAAGATGCACTTCATTGACCGCAACCTTCTTCAAGAGGTTATTGAAATTTGACCTCAAACCTTATCTAGAGTCCTATATGACCTGGCTATCAGTTAAACTTCCTTTTTGTCAAAAGATAGTCATGTACTTCTATTGTAATTTAGAACCTGTCAATGATCCTATAAGAAATTCTCTAGAAGAAGAAATAATCTTTAAGGTTAGAGGGCAAGAAATCCTAATCTCACCCTCTAAAATCAACACCTAGTTAGGAATAGAGGATTCACTGAAGATAATTATCCTAATCTTGATTCAAACCAGCTATTTTCTATTCTAAGGCCTGGTGAGATTATGGGACCCCTCAGTTTGAACCCGAGTGATATGTGTGATCTTCACAGAATCCTATGGTATATTTATTCTAGAGTCTTAATGAACAAAGAAAATAATTACACTCATTTCATAGAGAGGGATTATAGAAAATTTGCCTAATTTCTTGTTAAGGAGAAAAAGGACTTGGGTGAGTTCATTTTCTCTGAGATTAAGAGATACAGATTCATAAGAAAAATCACTACTCCAATGCCTTATCCTCAACTCTTATCTTTTTTCTTGAAAAAGAATAAGATTTGGTACTTAGAGAAGAATGAACCAATTGAGAGGCTAGTTCTATGGGAAGAAACCAAATTGGTAAGTTGCATATTGAACTACCTCTGAAGAAACCACTTAAGTCTAGTCCTAAAAAGAAGAAGAATGAGACTGAGGTAGGTCGATTGGATGATACACAGTCTTCTACTCCTGCAACTACATCCTCTCCTTAATTTCTTGTGCCATATTACAAACATTCTTAGAGAATGCATTGAAGGGTTTTCATATTGACATTGTTAACACTAATGCTGAATTGATAACCCATATGCACATGAAGATGGAAGAATTGGTTGTGAGCATGAATAAGCAGTATGAGGAAATGAACAAGAAGTATGAGGAGATAATGGTATATCAATAGGCCTAAGGAGAACTTATGAGATCATTACATGCAAGATTGGACACCTTGGCCTCCAGTTAATACATACCTACCCCAGCTCCTACCTCTGATCATATGCCTTCTACTAAACAGCTGATATACCATCTTCTGAACCTGGACCTCATCCATCCCTCTTCCTACCATACCTATCTCTATTCCTAGCAACCTTTTATTCACTGTTCCTGACCTATCATCTAGCTTTGAGCATATACATATCACAAGTGATGATCTTCTCCAGCCAACCCAGCCTATGCCAACACCTATTGCATCACCTACAGGCACTGAGGAGGTGGTTGCCTCTCTAGTGATTTTCAATCACCTATTAGAACAATGGAGGTGAAGATTTCTTCTAAGGTCCTAGTACTATAAAGTCCTCTAAAGGATCTTATTTTGATTCCTCCTTTAGTACTTCTTGACCTTAAACTTTCTTCCACAGATACTTCTAGTCAGGATGATTCCTATTACTGTGGGCCTATACCTCTTCTATTTACTCCTCTCTATGCTGTCAAGTCATCTAGTTCTAGCTCTTCTCTCAATTGATTTCCACCTTGTGATGAAGACAAAAAGGGGGAGAAGAACTTAGATTTTTTGAAGAATGCTGTGATTTTGTAAAGAATGCATAGGGATATGGGTATATAGGGTTTAAGGGAGCTTTATTACTTTCTCTTTTAAGTTTGATTATGTAATAAACTCATTATGTAGTTTAATTTGAAGTTATTTATATTAAGTTGTGGATTAATGCGTTTTTGATTGTACATGCAAGGTGAATGAATGAAAAATTAGAACATACCTTCAAAGTTATGAGTTTTTGATTTTGACATCACTAAAATTGGATTAAAAAATAGTTCAAATACTAAATTTCTCAAAATCATTAGATTTGGATTCAAAATGATCTTTCCCGAGACATTTCGAAAGAGTTTTCAAGTTTAAATTACACAAAAGATTCTATATGAAAAGTTATCAATAAATATATGATTGAAAACTCAATTTCAAAAACTTTGTTTAAAATCACCAAGTTATTATCAAGAAGGGGAGAATGTTAGATCCCATATATTTTGATGATTACAAAGATTTGATTAATGTTACAAAATGTTTTGATAATAAACAAAAAGGTTTGAATAAAGTAATAAAGCTCTTGGTGGTAGGCAAAGTCATTACTCAAGAAACTACTCAAGTAATGAAGAGGAACTGAAAGACAAAGAACAAAAGAAAGCATCACAGGTAGATTTTTGAAGACATTACTTGAGTAAGCCCTCGAGTAATGATCCTTCATTAGTCGAGGGATCACTCGAGTAATGTGTGAGAAATTGTTCCAGAAGCTCTATATAAAAAAATTGCATGGCATTACTTGAGGGATCACTCGAGTAATCTGAAAAGAAATTGAAGCAATACTCGAGGGATCACTCAAGTAATTAGAGAAGAAATGATTCAGTAACTCTCGGCCAAGAAATGAGTGACATTACTCAAGGGATCACTTGAGTAATTTGAAATAAAAAGATTATATTATTCGAGGGATCACTCGAGTAATCAGATAAACAAAGAAGCAGTTACGCTCAGTCAATATTTGGATGATATTACTCGAGGGATCATTCGAGTAATCAGAAATGAATTGGAAGCATTACTCTAGGGATCACTTAAGTAATCATCAAAGAAAAGAAAGACTTACTTGAGGGATCACTTGAGTAATCAATTCTGCCAAGTTTTATAAAAGGAATTACTCGATGGATTACCTGAGTGATTTGGTTAGAAAACATTGGCTTACTCTCTGGCTTATTTTAAAAGAGATTACTCGAGGGGTTACTCGAGTAATAGTGCTGGATTACTTGAGTAACAACTCGAGTAATTATATCCAAAATTGGATTTTTAAATTGATTCTCATAAATTTGTTATCTATATGATTAACCTTTAATTGTTTTAGTATTATGAGTATATTTGTAGACAAACAATGAAGAGATCATGTGTTGGAAGAAAAGTCAAGCAAAACGTCCAAACGTTCACCTACCGCAAACAGATAATTTTCAAATTCGAAGAACAGTCAAATTTTGCTGTGCGCGACTCTAATAGACAAGTTGAAATTGTTCTATTGGCTATCACAACTCATGTATAAATATGGGAACATTCAATATGGAACATACACGATTGAGAACATACGAACACACACCAATCAACATATTCTTAGTGCTCTATTTCATATATTCACTCTTTGTACTTTAGTGATTATATATTTACTCTGTGAGAGAGAATTTTTTATGTAAACTCAATATCAGTTATTGAGACAACTTAAGGTTGTGGAACCTTTAGTTGGGGATTGGTTTACAACGTGTAAGGGGAAGCGAGTGTCCAGTGAAGAAACTTGCTGTATACCGAGGTGCCAAAAACCCACTGAATCGTGCAAGATATAGTGAAACTCTCAGAGAAGCTCTGAGGACTGGACGTAGGTCAAAGAGGTTGTGGCCAAACTAGTATAACTCACGGTGTATACTTCGGTGATATTTCTCCGAGCTCTTAACTGCTTTAAATTTCCAGTCAAATTTTATATATGAAACAAATTTTTTGGTATCACCCAATTCACCCCCTTTCTTAGGTGAAACACTTACACTAAGAGCCAGCACCAAACTCCTCCTTTCAAGAATCTGAAATCATAGAAAAGTTGGTTGTGAAGGCACCAGGGGTTAAAAATGTGAATTCGGGGGGTGATAATCACCTAGGAACACTTTCTCTCTCCCTTGTGTTATTCAATTTTGTTTTCTCTTTTCTCTTTCTTTTTCTCTTATTTCCCCCTATTTTACTGCCTTGACCAACTTTTAAAGACTATGGGGAGGTTTTAGGAGCCTTGTATTGACATGTGTCTAAGTGTAAAATCATAAGGTGCTAGATGCTCTTTTTTCCCGAGGTGCCCGACGCTCTTCTTGAAACACAGGGTGTCAAGCACTTTGTTTTAAAATCTGGCCTCCTCTCTTTCTCACAAGTCTAGGCATCCTTAAGGGAAAGGGAAGAGAAGCTCGATGATTTCCTCCTGGTTTCATGCTCTGTGTTCGGGAAAGTCGGACATGTGGTGGGGCCGGGGACTAGTAAGATGTCCCAAATTATATGATTGATGTCAAAGAAAGTAAGACATGTGTCCCAACCAAAAGAGATGAGGTGTCCAAGCTATTATGAACATGTGCACATGTGGGCTAGGTGGCGCCACACTGTTAGGTCAACACAAAAGCTACTTTATGAAGGAGCTAAGTGGCGTCTTCTTATTATGCCAACCCAAAAGCAAACGTAGGTGGCAACTTCTTATTGCACCAACTCAAAAGCCAATTTTCAAAAAAGTACTTTAATAAAGCTACTTTATTGGTGAAAGCTTCAGATCGCGCCATGTGTCCATATGCCAGTATATTTTATCTAACTAATTACACACACAGGACATCGGTTACTAAATGTTAGTATGTTACATGTGGGACCCACATGGCACCATATGTACTCATGTGTGCCATCAAAGTGGCACCAAGTGTGCTATGCCTTCTAAGGGCGCCAGATGTACTAAAGTACATGCATCAGTATATTTCTCTAACTAACTACACAGATTGAGCCCTTATATAATTTGGAGACTTGTTCTCTATCCGAAGGGCTGAATCATATAGTCCCTGAGAATCATTCTATCTATTAGACATTTTTGGGACTTTTGCTAAACTGGGCTTTGTAGTCTACGTGATTTAGACTTATTCTCAAACTTTTAATCCCAAAATTCGGGATATTATAGAAGGGGTTATCTTTAAGGGAAGAATCATTTCATACGTATTCAATCCATTATGTTATCATGTCACTATTTTGCATAAAACCTATTCCATAAATAGTAGAACAAATAGGAAAATTAACAAAGCAAAGTGATCACAATTTTGATCATTAATTTGATATTTTGTGGTTGATGGAATTAGCTAGGAATCTTAGCATCCACTAGGCTCGTTTAAGACTCAACCCAAGTTAGATTCACTTTTGCTACATTTTAGCTTAGTTTTATTTTGATTAACCCTACAACAAGGTTAAATCAAATAGCTTTAAACCATTGATCGAATAACGCTTTTGGTTCAAATAATTTTTGACTCACAAGTCCTTATCCTCTTATCAGAATATTACAAATATATTTGTCTCATTCGAGCACAACTGAATATCGATTTATGTGCGAATATAATTAAACTTGCAACAGCTTACACTCACATTCATAAAATGCTATAAAAGCTTAATACTTATCAAGCCATTTGAATATATTTAATGATATGAATATCACTTACACTTCTCATAGTATGTTATCATGCAAAACTAACTCTTCTCTAGTTTTGTTATCATCAAAACACTAATTCTAACATATTCAATTTTGTTTATACCAAGGGTCCTCGGTTTTTTTTTGTTTTTCAATTTTACCCATGTTTAAGTTATTTTATCAGTTAATATTTGGTCACTTATTTTCTTTTTATTTATAGATTCATATTTATCTATGTTTAATTTATAATCATTTTGTAATTTATACTTCAATTTCTTCCCAAATTGTACATAATTGATTGGTTCTATAGGATTGTATACTTAAGTTATTCTCCCATTTATTTTCTTATGTTTTATTTATTAATTTTGAATTATGTATTCTATTTATTAATGATTTTTCTCAATTTACTTATTTCTATAATGAGACATATTATTCAGTTTGCAATAAATGATTGATGAGACATGTTATTTATTTATTTATTTTTATCTGATAGGTTATTTCTTTCAACTCTTCTGTTTATTTATTTTCTCAAAATATTTACGTTTTTAGGCATGTTATTTATTTATTTTTCAAATAGTAATTATTTTTTTTGGTTTTAATTTTAATATTTGTTGAGTTATTTAGTTATCTATTCAATTTTGTATATACCAAGTGTAACATCCTAAATTTTCATTTAGATGATTTAAATAATCTTATGAATGAATAATTTAGCAGTAAATATAATTTAATGAATAATAATTTAAATAGGAAAAATAGATCTAACATAAATTGAAATATCAAAGTTTATTTAAGTTAAATAAGAGTAAACAAAGTTACAGAGGTTAAATAAAATATTAAAGATATATCTAGTTAAATATGCATGTGTGTGTGTGTGTGTGAATAAATAATAAAATAAAATAGAATAAGAAGTCCCACATTGATGTTTCTTTTGTTGCTAAAGCAATCAATTAAACTAGGACCAACTAATGCAATATAGTGGCAACCTAGGTCATTCTCCCGAGAGGTTTTTCTATAGGATTGAATTGAGGTGGTGAAAATGTAGTGGAATAGATCTAAACTAATGCAAATGACTCTAAAACCTATATGAGAATGAAACTAACATAAATGAATGCAGATACAATTTTTGATGTTTTTTGTGAAAAGGGGAATTAAAATCCTAAAGAAACGAATTAAATTAATAGCTAAGAAAATCAAATAAGAAAAGGTAACAAAGGTCTACTTCAGGTACGGTGAAGGGAACAACTTAGGATTTACATAGAGTTAGCTTTCTTGGCTCAAATTAATTAATTAGACTAAAGGGAGATTGATAGATTTAATCACCTAATTGAAATATGGATAACCCTCAAGCTCAATAAAACATACTTCACTAGAAAACTCATAATGAAATAAGCGGTGGCTAATTAAACTCATTAAACCAAACGCAATTACTTTCAAAATTATTTTGGAAATTTTGTTCACAATTGTCTCATTAAACAATCAGACAATTAACTAACCCAATTAAACAATCAACATGATAAACCAAATTGACAATTAAATTAATAATGAAAACTCAATTAATAATTCAAGTGACAATCCAAAGGCGTGCAAACAAAAATTCCATCAAAAGTCTCAAGCACAAAACATTCCAAAATATCAATTTAATCCAAATTAAATAATATGTCTACAATCTAAAACTAGATTGTTCTCAAGAAAAAAACTCAAAATTATTTAAAACTAAATAATCTCAAGTCTTGGAACAAATCGATAAAAGGAAAGACACTCCCTTGTTATCTTCAAATGCAAGTCTTAGCTCCTCTCAAGTTGCCTCCCAACTAGCTTAAGCAGCCATCAATTTCTTCCTTCTCTATTAAACCAAGCAACTCATGGCCATAAGGACAATGACGGTAGAGAAAGGATGGTGAGGTGGTGTGAGGATATAATGTAACATCCCAAATTTCAGTCACCAAAATTTCTTTACACCTTTGAGGTAATAAAGGAAATAAAATGGTGAATATTGACACACTTGACTTAGCCAAATAGTATAATTAGTAGCCACATGAATTTTGGGCTAACATAAGCCATAAAGTCCAATTTTTGGTGTTCTTAAAAGCCCATTTGTGTAGCCTAAATTAGATAATGGGATAACACAATTTTTGGGCCCAAAAAATAGTGAATTTCGGCCAACAATAAAGGATAGGAAGAAGGCTTCATTTAATTACAAAAATGTAAGGGAAAATAGTCATTTGACTAAATAAAAATTAAAAGCCCATATTTTCCCTTGCCTTTTGGTGCTGGATGTCCAAACAAGCGAAGCAAGAGGGAAATAAATACTTGGTCCAAATTATGCCAAAACTTGTGCATAATTAGGCAAGTAAAAGAAAGGAGAAAAGTCAACAATTATCATGTAATGAATTAGTAAATAAAATAATATATTTCAAGGAGGTGGATGTTGATAATCCAAGAAACCCTTTCAGCTCTTTCAAAGGGCCATATTTCAGTCAAGTAGGAGAAGCAAAGAGAAAGCATTTGGGTCAAGCCAAAAAGCAAGAAGCAAAAGTCAATTATCTCATGCTAGTTGACATTAACATAATAATTACTTAAGGAGGTGGATTGGGATATTTTTAAAAGATAATTATCCCTTCCATTTGGCCAACTAAGAGAGCAAGAGAGAGAGAGAGAGAGAGAGAGCACTAGTGGTTCAAGAAGCAAACAAGGTAGGTTTCAAGTGATTTTCACTTGTTTATGCTTCCTAATTCATGAACAACTCTCTAATCTCTATGCCTTCTTGAAATAGACATGAAGTAAGAAGAAAATCAAGAGCAATAGGGAGGAGAGAAAGGACGATTTTTTGAGAGAGAGAGAGAGAATCAAAGGTAATCTCAAGAACCTTGTTCCTCTTGTTGATTATGTTTGTTGTTGGTGGAAGTTTTTGATTTATTGGCTTGAATTGCTTGGTTTTGTAATTTGGGATGCTCAAACCCTAAGGGGTTATGCTACCCAAATTAAAACTAATCATGATTAATAAGTGTTAAGTAGTTAATCATGTGATTATAAGAGGAAAGGAATGTGTTTAAAGGGATAAAACAAGAAAACATCATTTCCCCTAATTTTTCCTAAACATTCGGCCAACAGCTCTTCACAGGGTTAGAGCTTGATTTTGGTTAATTTAATGATTCAATTGTGTTTAGAATGAAAAATTGTGTAAGGGACATGTAAAATGTGAAGTGTGAAGGCTTTTGGGTGTGAAATGACAATTTTACCCTTAAAACCTTAACATAGTGGCTGCCAGGGGTAAATCTATAATTTGGGCATGAATTTGACTAATCTGAGGTCAAAAATGGATTTTTCACTCAAAATTATGTAGAATAGTCTGAGTCATAATTTTTGATAAAGGAGCTTAGACCAGGATCCCAAGGGTATTTTGATCAATCTGTAATTTTAAGTCAAGATAACCAACACAATAAGTTTAGAATGATTTATGAATAAGTAAGAACTCATTTATCATAAATTTTGAATTTTAGGATATATCAGTAGTTTGAGTTAGACACCGGATATTGGATAGACATACAGGCAAGGAAATGGCAATTCCAAGTAGTAACTCTGTCTTTCATACACTATGTGGTGGTATATATGTTGTATGTTGTTATATTATGTGATATGTATAATGAACACACACTATCTAGCTGTGGGGCGGGAAAATCACAAGTACAGTCCCAATAGGAAAAACACAAGTACCATTTGATCTAATGAGGACCTAGCTATGATACACAGTGCCTGGGGCATATTACCTAGTTATGGTCTGGGACTCAGCTAAGGAATACAGACAAATAGGGGATTTGACCCTGAATAGTGTGCACACGCCAATTTACAGTATTATTGTTATATTTACACTATGTGGTGCATTATATATCTATTTATCACATTTTATATGAGTAATAGCCTATTATGCAATATCTCAAATTTTGGGATTAGAGCCTTAAGACTAAGCCTGAATCAAGTGGCCTACTAAGGCCCAGTTTAGTAAGAGTCCTAGGGATGTAAACTTTGCTACCAGTGTGCTCTCTTGTGTGGCAATCTGTTTTTATGATGGGTTTGGATAATCAAATGATATCCAATGAATGTGAAATTTTCCAAAACAAGAGTACACATGTCAAGTTTCAATTTGATAGGTAATATAAATCATTTCGATTTGTACACAAAGAGTTATGAATTTTTGAAGTTAGCCCAGCAAAACTGGCAAGTTTCTGTGACAGCGTATGAAAATGGAAATTATAGGAATTATGAGTTTCTAGTTGGCTAAAGGCTATATTTTTCCATAAAATAGATTTAATAAGGGTCACATAACCTTTGGAACCATATCAATTGGACATCTGTACAATTAGATATAAGTTTTCAAAGTTTGATGAAAATTCTGTCAGCTTATGCGAAAATCGTAAAATGTAAGGGTAAAATGGTAATTTGCCATGTTAAGCTAGAGGGAATTATTGTCCCCAATTTATTTGTCCATTTTCAGTCAAAGAGAGATATACGAAAGGAAAAATAATTAATTGGGAATTTATATCCATTTGGAACCATTTTTGGAGATATGGTCAAAATAAAAAAAAAAGATGATGGAAGAACTCAAAGTTTGCAACTCATATTAATTTATGTGGAGGAAGTTAAATGTGATAATTGAAGGCATTTCTTTCCTCCCTCCTAATATTCAATTTTGCCCAAGTAAGTGACCAAGAGAAAAGATGATGATTAAAAATAAAATAGCTAGTGTTCAAATTGTATTAAAATAACATAAAAAGAAAGGAGGTGGATGAAGATTTTATAAGTGAATTTTTATCTCTTTCTCTTAGTATATTTTGGTCAAGTTAGAACCAACGAGAATTGTGATTAAAGGCTGTAATAGTTCAAGTAATACGTAGTTACTTGTAACTTTGATTTATAAGAATTTGTAATAGCCCGAGCCAGATCAAAGGTATTGAACATCTAATAGAGCAGGAAAGGGCAAGTCCAGGTAGTAACTCTATCTTTCATACACCATGTGAATGTTTATATGCTTTGTGTATGCCATCTTCTAAAATATGATCATTGTATTGCCGGGTAAGGCATTGTGTGAGTAGGCACATTTATGGAGGTTTACGAATATTGGGGAAGTAGACCCGACTCATGTGCACATGCCATGTTGTTTGTGTTATTGTTATGTTGCATTACATGGTGTATGGCATATTTATCTATCATATTTTATATGACTGATTACATGTTACTACTGAGATTCTTTCAAATCTCACCCTTTCCATGAATATATTAAATTTTCAGCAGCAAGCAGTGGCTCAAGGGGCAAAGGTGTACTTATCAACAACTGATGGTTCCAGTACGGATCAATCAAGACAGTTGGTTATTTGAAAACGTTTTTATCTTTTTAAGGTTTGTAACTATTTTGAATACATCCTGTTAGGATTTTTGTAATATAATCATGTGTATTTTATCAATATATTTATGCTATTCATGTGTGTCCATTGAACTACGCGATTGCTACTTTGATTAACATCTATAGTAAGTCGTATGTAAGGCGGGGCCTTACATGTTACTACTGAGATTTTTTTGAATACCACTCTTTCCATAAATATATAAAGTTTTCAGTAGCAGGCTGTAACACCCCAAATTTTATTCACCAAATATATAGTAATTATTGGAAATAGTCAATGAAATGAAATGGTGAATTTTGGAGAATATAATTATGTTTTCGGTGAAATCGCCAATGAGGCAATGAGCTTGTCATGTGATTTTGTATGACCAAATGATGAGAAACAATTATGAAATTTTATAGAATGAAATTAGACATCCTGAGCTTTAATTTAATAGGCCATATGAATCATTTGAAGCTATAAAGAAGAAGATATGAATTTTTGAAGTTTACCCAACGAAACTAGAATGTTTCTATGGCAACATCTAAAGATGAAATTTCTGGGATTGATGTGCTTTCAATTGGCTAAATAATATATTTTTCTTTGAAACTAGACTAAATGAGGGCTTCATAGCCTTTAGAATCACTCCAATTCAATTTTTCTAGAATTAGTTATGATTTTTCAATGTTAGGGTAGAAAATCTGGCAAAATTTTTATAAATCCGAAAATAAGGGAACAATTATGACATAAGCAAGGTGTTGTAATGACATAAGCTAAATGTTATAAAAAATAATCCTCTTCCTCCATCAGCCAAAACCATGCAGCACCATGGAGAAAGAGAGAGAGAGAGAGAGAAGGGGAAGAAAACTCATAAGGTAGGTCGATTTTTTCAGTGAATTCATACAAAACGCGTATATCTCTTCTCCTAAGCTCCTCTTCTATGTTATTTAAGGTGTTGGAAGCTTGAATTTTAGTGTGTAGAAGGCCAGGTTTTCGTTCATAAAAGGGAAAAGCCAAAGGGTGCTTGAGATAACTTCCAAACTCTTGTATATTGACTATTCTAGCCGCTGTAGATAATTTAATTGGTGAAATTTCTCTGGATTGTCTTTCTTTGTAACTTTTGGAAATGAGTTTTCTTAGGGGTTATGCTGCCCAAATTGGAGCTAAATGGTAGTTATAACCTAAAGGAATAGTCAATAAAGTGGTTAGGAGTAGAAAGAAAGACGTTTACGGAACTGAAATCGAAAAACCCCAATTTTACCCGTAATACTTGAGAATTTTGGCCAGGACTGTTAGAGGGTCTTAGGGTTGGATTTTCAATGATTTGATGACTCCATTGTGTTCAAGAGTGAAAATTAGGTAAGGTTACAGTTATCACTTTTTCGGAAAAGCACGAAAAAGCATAATTACGAAAATGCCCCTGAAACCCTTAAAGCGGGGCTGCCAAGGGTAATTTTATAATTTGATATTGAATTTGATAATTTTGAGTCTAGAAATGGATTCCTTGAGTGGAAATATGTCATAATTGCCTAGGTTAGAATTTCTAAAAAAAGTGCAGCCAGACCAGGTGTGGTGAGGCCAGGCCGGGTCCCCAGAGGCATTTTAGTAAATTTTCATAATAGGCTTATATAACCCCCAGAAACACTATGGAAGTGTCTAAATTGCATATTTTGAATTGTAGGACCAAGTTGTGAGCCTAGTCGTTGTCACGCTTTACAAGGCACACGTTTCAGTACAGAAAAAGGTTGAGGTAGGGAACTTACCTCTCGCTTTTATTTGATATTTGAGCTGGTGTATTGATGCTTGTTATTTCTTCACTTGATTATGTGAAACTTATATGAATGATTGAAGCTCTGTTTCTATTTATACTATAGCCATATTTTTGTTGCATGAAACATTGAGCACGCAGATATGTCATTGTTTTAGCATGGGTTTTTGTAATGCAAGCATGCCATACATTAAGCACTTATCTCACATGCATATTGGTACTATTTTCCTACTGAGATTCTCTTGAATCTCACCCTCCCCTACCAACAAATTAGACATGTGAAAACAAGAGGTGTACTAAAAGTAGAGAAGAGAACTACATAGGAGGAATGCAGTGGTGGAATGAAGACAGAAAGATGTCTCCGTTTCACTAGGATGACTTTATGTAATATCCTAAATTGTAATTAAGGACTAACGACCTTAAAAGTGGTGTAATTAATGTTAGTTAAACACTTTTGAAGTATATGAGGTGAATTGCGATATAAAATGTTTTTGATTATAGTTTAATGCATATTGTGATAATTAGGGATACAATGGTAAATTACCGATCAATTGGTCAGTTATCGAAGAGGGAACGCCAAGGTGACTTGAGATCAATGGTTAAGATTTGTTGACAAGAGACCAAATAGGGTGGAATCTTGTGTAAATAGGTTTATATGAGTTCATGGTAGAGGCAGTAGGATTATACCAAGTGTCAAATTGTGGACCATTGGATTGGTCAAAAGGTTCAAACTCTCTTCCCTCTCTCCTCTATCCCTTAAGGTCAGTTGTGTGTGTGTGAGGAGGAAGGAAATCTAATCTTTATCATTTTCATCTATCTCATCTACCTCCATTTCGATCACAACTCATGGAAGAAAGAGAAAGTGAAAGGTAGTATCTAGACTTGCTAAATGGCTTCTAATGCTCAAAATTTCTTAATTAATCATGTTCCTAGTGTCAAGAGCTTCATTCCTATATTTTCATATTTTTTATTTGTGGAGTTTGAGAACCTGTGGAAATTTGAAAGTTGGGGAAACCAAGGATTTGATCTTGGCAAGTTGGAGAGGTGAGTATTTGATTCCTTTTGTCATATTCATTGTAGTCATTGGTTTGGTTTTGAGATTTTGTGATTTTGCCCTGATTTTGGCTTATTTTTGAAATGCATTAACTGAGTAGTATAATGTGGTGGAATATATGCCAAATTGTGTCTTGGTGTCAATGGTTTTGGTTTGGATTTGAAAAGAAAATGTTTGGTCATTAGGTGATTTTGGTTGCAATGTAGTTCGGAATGTGGAGTGTTTCATTTTGATGTTAATTTGGATGTTTTAAGGTTACCAATAACTTCCTTATGGAATTTTGAGTGAGAATGAGTTTTGGTATAAGTCTTTGAGCCATTGGGATCAGTTTTGGTAAATTTGGAAAGTTATATCAGTTGCTATCTTTCTCGGTTTTGATGAATGTCACTCGAGTGAGTGAGGGCCTCACTCGAGTGCAGCAACATAAATTCCCTTTTCCTTTTGCATTTTGCTTGGGTTTTCTGGTGGGAAGCGTAAGTGCACTTCCCAATCCGTGAGTGATATAGGTCATCACTCGAGTGAGCATGAGTTCACTCGAGTGCAACTATATGTTCATGCTAAGGGTTGCTCTCGGTCAAGCACTCGCAGGATAAATTCCAAGTGTGTGATTTGACACTCGCAAGTGTTATGCTCTCACTCAAGTAGTAGGGGTAGTACTTGAGTGAGCTTTCTCTTCTAAGTTGGGTGTGCTCTCAGGCAAACACTTTTGGTGTTTCACTTTTGGGAACTCGAGTGAATTTGAGGTCATCACTCGAGTAAAAGCTATTACGCTCGAGTGTTGTGAGCACTTTCATGTCATTGGTGGTGCTCTGTGTCAAACACTTGCGAGTGAGAGCCACCTTCACCCGAGTATAAGTCCCACATTACTCAAGTGAGTCAGCCAGAAATCAGTGCTTTTGCTTCCAAAGAAGGATCTTTGGGGTAGTTTCTTCCAACCTTTTAGGCATATAGGCATTAAATAGCCACCTAAAGAGTTTACATGAATACCAACTTAAAGTACTATGGAATTAAGAACTTGGAAAAGAGATTGATCGATTGTCCCTAATTTGGTTTATAGCATTTGACATTTGCCGCCCTCGCGAGCCCTCAATGCTGAAGAACATCCAGAAAGAACAAGGTGGTGACTCTTTCTCTTATACCATATGTGATATATTATATGTGTGTTATATCATTGATTTGTGATGAATTCGAATTGTGCAATATTTGTGAAATTGTGTTTGCGCCGCCATGCCAACAGTCCTTGAGTCGTTAACAATGGTTCAAATACGGCTAGTGAGCCTTCTCAGCGGTAAAAGGGGATAAGGATGGGGTGTGATATTTGTGATTATATGGGTCGAAAGGCTATTTGTGGGTTGAAAGGCTATTTATATGCACTGCCATACCTATAGTCCTTAAGTCACTAACAACGGTTCAGGTTAGGACGGTGTGCCTTCCCGGCGTTAAAAGGGGATGAGGGTGGAGTGTGATTTGTGCTGCTGCTGAGTGGTGATTTGCTTACATGCTATGTGATTATGTGTGGTATGAATGGTTTGTTACTACTGGGATTCTCTTGAATCTCATTCTTTCCATTGACTAATATTTCAGATAGGGCAAGTGGCTCCAAGGAAAAGGGAATGACCAGGAGAGGCTAGGACTCTGTAGGGACATTTGATTTAGGTTATGTTGGTTATTTATTTTGGATAAGGATTATTGTATGATATTTTTGAGTTGTAAATGGTTTTTGAATACATAATGGTTTAATCCCCTAATTGGGAATTGAAACCCTATAGATCTATACATAAATGAAACCCAGGGGTTGCCAGGAATTAAGTTATACACTCTGATATGTTAAAATGTCATATAACTACACAGGTAATTATATTCAATTTTTGAACTTTAGACCATGATAGAAAAGAAGTTTTGAAAATTTCGTGAAATCCCTACTATAAAGAGGGAATTTTAAATGAGTTTTAAATTATCCGATAGTTTCTAATCCATTTTATTGTGTTATCGAATCTTAATTATGCTAATTAAGGTAGGGGGTTACACTTTAGATACCCTAGTGCCCTATGTGGCTATAAGGTTTGTAATTATTCATAATATTAGTATATTTGCGCTATCCCTATGTTGCCAACTAAACTGCATATCGTTTTTTGTGAATACTCTAGTAAAGGTTAAATTAAAATAAGGGCGTGACACAGGCAATGGCTCAAAGGGGTAAAAATGTAATTATCGGCAACTAAAGGTTCCAGTGCTGATCAAACAAAACTGATGGTTATCTGTAGGCTTTTAATAGTTTAAGGTTTGTAAATATTATGTACAACTCCATGTGGGAATTCCTATAATATAATCATGTACTATATGTCAGTATATTTATGATATTCCTATGTGTCCACTGAACTACGCGTAAATACTCTGATGAATGTTGGAATAAATAAGAGGCCTTACATATAATAGGTTGATGATGAAGAATATGGTTTTGGTGGTGTGTGGCCCAATGAGAGAATGAGAGAAATTAATATAATAATGAAAGGGTTGTGGAGGTGTGTGGCTGAAGGAATGAATACATAGAAGCAAGAATTGGTGGTGATGGTATGAGCCTAGCTCTTAGTGAGAGCTTCCCTCCACGATGGTGATGGCTAGGTATTTTTGATAGGAGAATGAGAAAGCTTAAGGTACAAGATTTTAATTAATTAGAATTGAATTGGCATATTCAAACTTAGCCATTAGATTCTCTTTAAACTTCCAAAAATAATCATGCACCATAGGATTTCCTAATATGCTTTTTCTTGACCTGCAAGAATTAAATGGGATCGTGATCTATCATATATTTGAAAATGTTAATCCATCACAAAATAGGCAATTAAGATATTAACAACCTATGCCTAATATTATAATTATTAATTCATATTTATATTATTTCTTAAAATTGGATGATGATTCAAATATTTCCTAATAAATTCAAATTAGCCTAAATCATTCCCAAAATAAATGAATAAGGTGGGATAAAATATATAAAATCTATGATTTATCACACATAGACTAAATAAGGAAAAGAGGGAGTTCTTGAAGCCTTTATATAGGAGTGTTGAGGTGGATTTAAGGGTGTGTTTGGTTGAGGGGAGGGGATGGAAGGGGAGGGAAAATGTGTAACACCTTACTTTTAGGACTGACTTCTAAGATTCCATCACCTTTGGAATGTTATTCAAGCTTGCATGAGAATGAAAAATGTCAAAACATGAATTGAACCTTTTAAAATCCTTTTCTTTTCTTGATATACATTGTGGAAATTATCAAAACTTTCAGTCAATTTTGAAAATACATAAATAATTCTAGACAAATGTTTTTGACATAGTTCACGTCTCATTTGGAAGCTTGGAGAGTCCTTTTTTAGGAAAAAATGTTAAACAATACTTTTACATGCCCAATTAACATAGTTTATTATTTTCACTAAATCACTCAAATTTTTTGCCTAGCAGCATAAGCTCTTGAACATATCTCATAATCTTCTCTTTTACCATTGCTTCCTAGTTATGCTTCTTTGTCAATGAATTTGTATGACCATCAAGGAACTTTTTTACTACTTTCTTCTATTCCAATACATTATTTTCTATTTATAATTGGTTTATCGTTCTCATAAGTTAGAATTGTGTCGAATAAAATTTTTCACTTTTTTTAGCTTCGGAATCCATCTTTTCATGTTCTTGAAATAAATAAAGTCCTTTAAAATTGAAATTGGATACTGATTTTCCGTAAAATTGAGTAATCAAGTTAAAAAAATGAATTTCATTTGATAATGATTTTTTATCAAATCTATCATTTTCTTTTCAAAGTTTGGATAATCAGTATTAATATTAAGAAGGATAGAGTGAATCTTATTTATCAAAATGTAGCTTTTTGTGTAAGTTTTATTCTTGATTGAGAATAAAAAATTGTTTTTGATTCGTCCGTGATAGGGTCCTTTCAACAAAGGATGATATATTTTAAGTAAGTATTTTTTAGTTTCATCATTACATAATCTAATCTTTTTTTCGAGTACATCCAAAGCAAAAAATTCCTTATCTAGAGCTTCGACCTATTTAGAAATTGATTACTTAGGTTGTTTCTTTTTTGTTCATTAATCAAACTGCAATGATTATCCAATTCATCATAGGAGAGTTTTTCTGTTGTGAAGAGAGATGTCTTTCTTTGCATCATTTCAAGAAAAGTTGATAAACTAGATGAATACGTAAAAGATATTCATTATTTTCCATCACTTTGAGATGTATGAAAAAAGAATTGTGACATCTCATTTCTTATAGTATTTTCAAATCAATCAATTTTTATATATCACAAAGGACGATGGAATCGTTTATAATAAAAAATCATCCTTAGAAAAAGGTTTTTCCAATTGAAAGATATCTTTGACTTTCTCCTCTTTTTCATTGATTTTGTACGAATTCTCTCTTTCCTTCAAAAAAAGAGAAGTAGAAAGATATTCTGTGTTGGATTCTTTTTGTTATTGCTTAGTTAACTTCGTTTTGGAAGTTCTTTCTACACTATTTTTTTTTTATGAATTTCACCTCCTTCTTGAACTTCTAACAATTTTTTATTGAAAATAAAAACAAGCAGTGGTGTTCTCCCTAAATAGTATATTGAGGAAATAAATAAAATAATAATAAAGATTTAAGACATCCATATTCTCAATTCTAACATAATGTACTTATTAGATTGAATAAGTACACTAGATTTAATAGAATTATTTTTCTATATCCAGACCAATACCAATTTTTGTATCTAGACTAATACCAATCCAACCCATTTCATAAATAAAATGTGACCACTTAACAACCAACAAAACTACTTGTTAGAAATAAGAATTGGTTGTTGCATCGAAACATATAAATGTTGCCTAATCTGACTACCATTGAACTTGGTAAAATGAAAAGGTTCAATAACTGAAAAATGAGATTATTCTGGAATATCGTTTGAATTCTAAAATTATGCATTGAATTTTGATTAGTGGATCCATAATTCAAAAAGTACTTGTTGTGATTATTGCAGAAGAAATGAAATAAAAGATAGGGTAGAGCTATGACAGTTATTGTATGAGGTCTACCCAATGCTAGATGCAAAGATGCATAATAGATCGATATGAACATCATGAGGTGTCCTGTAATAAAACCAGTTGTTGCTGATACATTCTTCTTGGTTCCTTCTTCCATAACCCGAGCTCGGAGAAGCAAGAGATAAGAGGGCCCTTTGAAGAATGTGGTCACAAATCGATATTAGGGTCCGACCACAACGACCAAATTAATTATCTTCATGCATAAGGATACCAGATTATCTAGTATAAAACACTTTAAAATCATCACAAACCTCCTTTTTTTTCTTTTTGATTGTGATTTCTAGATTTTTATATGATAATTCTTTTTTTCTTTTTGATTGTGATTTCTAGATTATTATATGATAATTCTTTTTTTCTTTTCTATTGTGATTTTGGGATTATTATATGATAATTTTGAAACTTTCTATATATATAGAAATAGAAACAAATTGACTAGAGACAACATCTCTTATCTTAATGACCCTAAAGAAAGGGATATTAAATGAATGGAATTAGAATATGGATGGACTATAATGAAATGGAGTCACTTTGAGGTTCCATATGAAATGAGGCATGGAACGGAGCCACTGCAAAGAAGTCCCATGAGTTACGAAGGAAACTTTGAGCTCATATCGGTCATGGGTTGAGACTGGAATTAAACTCTATCAGATATAATTTACCGTTGTTCCTCAGTAGCTCAGTGGTAAAGTGGTCGGCTGTTAACTGACTGGTTGAACAGAGCCACTACATGATTTTTCATGAAGGCTATAGATGTTCAAATGTTTTTGTTTCTGGATTGTTAGAAATTTATGTATGTTTGGTATTTTACTTAAATAACCTATGAGTAAGGAAGTTTGTTTACTGTGTCAAAACAAACATTAATTGAAAATCAAACAGAACAATTTCCAGAAACTACATAACAATATAGATAGCATACATTAACAAGGTTCATGATTAGTAAATGGCCTCCATCATAGATCTAAAGTAACATGAGCATATAGAATACTCCACATAGGTTCATAACCATACTAAAATAATATGATTGCCATGATATAAATTCATTAGTAAAACTTCAAGAAACATCAATACATAAGTCTTTTAAAACAATATATAGAACATAAGATGATATTGCATTCACTTGGGCACTCCTTTGCCATTCTTCTTTGAAGTACTTGCCCTTAAAATGTTTGAATATAAGGGATGAGATTTGGCAAAATCTCAGTAGTATAAACCAAACAACACCAAGCATGTTTAACACTACATATAACTATAATGATGCCAATAACTTCTTCATATGAGCATACATGTTCTAGCAAAAGCATCTACACATGGACATGGCATATACTATGCAAAGAGACATATAATTACTTCAATATGCTTCCATTATGGCAAGCCAACATATTATCACAATATTCAAATAGTACTTGAGATGTAAGAGGGGTAAGTACTACCTTGCACTCTTTTAACTATTTTTGAAGTCTTGCTTTATGGTGGATCTTTGGAAAATATTACATCCTAAGGAATAAAGGCATGTTTCTAAAACCAACACAAGTCTTGAGAGACTAATCTTACATAACCTATTTGAAACCCTCAACTTTCAATTTTGCTCTCAAATCTTTTTCTTTTTGTTTGTAACTTGATATTAGGCTTTCTTTCCTTAGCCAAGCTTATCCTTTTTTGATCTCATTGCAAAGGAAATTTGGATAACTTTTCGCTTTAGAAAAATGGCTTCTTTATGTTTCTAAAGCAACCCAAACTAACCACAACATCAAGAACTAGCTCAAGATCAAAGGTGGTTTGGGAGGTGATTTTACTTTAAAGCTTCTTGCAACATAACCCAACATTCATGGGAGGCTTAAAACCCTTTTCTTTTACCTCAAGAGCTCTCACAACACTTTCTACTCTTTCAAACTTGGTCATGTATGAAATTATGAGAGAAGAGGGAGATTAGTAGCCTGTTTATAGATGAATTGAGTGATTATGAGCCATTAGTTTAAAGTTGCAAGATGTCCTCTCAAGTTGTCACATGGCAATTTTATGGAAAAAGGTAATGTCACATCATTTTGATTTTCTTGTAAGTTTTGTTTTCCCTTTTGTTCTATCTTGCAAGATGTCAACACCTATTTCCATTTCGATATATACTGAGTAATAGAGACCAAATCCCACAGGCATACAAAAAAGTACAAATATACTAATAATAAGTATTTGTTTATAGACCAAAATCAACCATACAGAATTTGATAATATTTACAAATATGTAAAGAATATCCAAAAATATTCCCAACACAAACTATGTATAACCACTATCTTCATCTTGGGAAACATGCCAAGCAGTTTCCCATATCTACGTCCTTGCCTTTCAAGTAGCTGGCACCCACTAAGATAGTTTTATTTAGAAAAAAGGGTGAGATTCCAAGGAATCCCAGTAAAAACATACTATCTTTCACATAAAATGCGATAAGTAGATAAGATATGCACCATGTATGCACTAATTAATGAACAACATAAAACATCATCATCATGTATATATGAGTAGGGCTCCTACCCCACTAATCAACCCCAATTGGATTCTTACCCAATTCCTAGGTGTAAGTACACTTCCGGCACTAACTGCCTCTTCTAGGCAAACCATGCTAATTAATAAAAACATAAACTTGCAACCACACAATCATATGAACTATGGCATGATGTATGAAGGATAATGTTCCTACCTCAAGTCTTTGTCACCCCATTTTCTGTGCCTCATAAAACGTGCCAAGGTTAGGCTCACAACTTGGTCTTAAAATATCAAATATACAAGAATTAGGTTAGAACCCATTTATGTACCATTTTAGAGAATTCCATAGTGTTTACAATGGTCATATTACCCTATTATGAAAATTTACCAAAATGCCTATGGGGACCTGGCCTGACCCTGCCGTACTCTGTCCGACTATACTTTTCCCAAAATTTTGACAGGGGCTATTCTGGTATATTTTTACCCAAGGAATCCATTTTTGGAATTAGAATTATCAAATTTACTACCAAAAGAAAGATATGCCCTTGGCAGCCCTACTTTCTGGGTTTGAGCGGTGTTTTCATAATTATGCTTTTTCGGGTTTCTTTGAAAAAGTGACAACCTATAACCCCACCTAATTTTTCCTCCTAAACTCAATGGAATCATCAGAATGTCAAAAATCCAACTCTAACACCTCTATCTAGCTCTGGTCAAAAATTACAGAAAACTCCAGAAAAAATTGGGGTTTTCCAATTTTGACTTCGTAGACTTGCTCCTTTCTACTCCTAATCATTTTATTAACTATTTAATTATGTTATAACCACTATTTAGATCCAATTTTGGTAGCATAACACCTAAGACACCTCCTTCACCAAATTTACAATCAAAGCTAAATCAGAACAAATCCACAGATTAAACTACTCATAGCAGCCAGAACAATCAATATTCTAAGTTTTGGAGGTTACCTTAAGCTTCTTTTGGCTTATCATTCTTATGGCTGAACCCTAGCATCTTTGATTAGCAAAATTGATGCTACAAATATCTTAAATCATATAAAAGAACAACTTAGGAGAAGGATTACACAAGATATGAGCTAATTCACCAAAGAAATCAAACTTACCTAGCGAATTTTCTCATCTTTCTCTCTAGAAATCTCAAAGTCACACACTCTCTCCTGAGCTCTCTAAATCGACGTGAAATGGAGGAAGAAGAAGATGCAAAATGCTTTTTAATCTCATGCTTATGTCATCTATAGCTTGCTTATGTCATATTTAACAAATTTCCAAAATTCACAAGAATTGGACTTTTTTGTACGTAAAGCCCATTTTGCATGCAATTCATATTTCCTATCTTGGTCCATCCCACAATGACGTCCTAGGGTCCTTCTTTTTAGGTCCAAATTGGCTTTTCTATTTATCTCATAATTTCAAAAATTGCCATCACATTTTTATTCAATTTTTAGATTAATTGGCAATTTTGGCATATTTTTTGGCCTAACTTTGAAAAATCATAACTTAATATATAGACATTGTATCAAAGTAATTCTAAAGGCCATATAACCCTTATTGAGTCTAGTTTCAAAGTAAAATATATCCTTTTGCCATTTGGAAGCACAAAATTCTTAGAATTAATTTCTTTGAATGCTATTCCAGAGAAAAGGCAGTTTACGTGGGCTATCTTCAAAAATTCATAACTTTTTACATACAGCTTTAAAAGTTACCCATGACCTATCACATTAAAGCTTAGGATGTCTACTTTGATCCTGTAAAATTTCATAATTTTTTCTCATCATTTGGTCATCAAAACAAATGACAAACTTATTGCCTCACCAGAAATTCTCACTGGCAACGAAATCACATCCTCCGAAATTCACTCTTCTCTTTTATTAGATATTTCCACATATTTACATTGTATATAGATGAATAAAAGGTAAGGTGTTACAGTTCTCCCCCACTTAAATAAATTCCGTCCCTGAAATTTGCTTGACATTTATAACCATAAACTTTGAAGTAACATTTATGCGTATGTCTCACTGATATTATTACCACTTATCAACATCTGCTTATACAGACTAAGATCCTTGAAATCCTTGATGAGCTTTTTGCTCATGAATCATCATGTCTACCACCTATACTACTTTATGGCTCAACGTATCAACGACAACACTAGCCTTCCCTAGATAATAGTTAAATTCCAAGTCTTAATTGTTAGAGCTGATTAACATCCAAAAGGGGGTGAATTGGGTGTAAACTAGATAACAAATTAAGAACTTTGAAAATCTTTTCTGATTTTAGTAAAAGTAATAAGTATGAAAGTAATGAATCATAAATCAACAGTTAGATTTAATAATATATGCTAGAAATATAAGAGCTTAGGGAAGAGAATGTTCAAACTGTGATTTATCCTGTTCTGTCCAAACCGACCGTGATGACCTATGTCTAGTCCCCAAGCTCCTCCTAAGATTTGCAAATCCACTGTCTACTTGTTTAATTCGGGCACAAGAAAAGCCTTTACAATCCCATAAGTTTAGCCGGGACTTGTAAAGCCTTTTACAAATCTCTCACTAAGATACTCCCCCTTACACACCGTAAGGATACAACCTTAGTGATGAATGATTACAATCAATCTTCTTTCTCAGAAGTGAATACGATGAATACTGAAGTAGAATAAAAATAAGCACTCTCTCAAAGATAAATGATATGGAAACTAGAGAATAACAGAGAGTGTTTGGATTGAGGTGGATAACTCATGATATTAGCATGTTTTCATTATTGCTCTCTGCTTGAATCTCTTGTATTTATATTTGAGTCGGATATAACCTTTGTGAGTATTTCAACCTATCTATTGAGTCCCGTTGCTTCGTTTGACTATTCTTCATATTTGAGAAACTTGCCGTTACATTTGGTGGACTTTCTATTCCCGTAGGTGGCTTTTCTTCTGTTTGTATGATCTTCTCATTGTTTTCCTGGAGATATACTTTAATCACTAATTCAATGAAGTGTTAGAGCGATTATAAGTAAGTAGAATGAATTACACAATTATTCCAATGATTTTTAGAAGTTATGTTGTGTGCTCTGTTTTCTGGAATTAAACATCTCTCTAGTGGTTTAGCCTTTCACTCGAGTGATATGGCTTTTATTGTGTATCACTCGAGTGATTTGCTTCTAGTCATATATCACTTGAGTGAATTTCCAAATCACTCGAGTGATCTATCAAATCACTGCAACTCAATTTCACTTTCTCTCCCGTTGAGCAAACCTTCTCAAACTTCTACATAAAGGTCAACTTTCAGTGGGCATAACTCTTTGAATATAACTCTAAATTTGACCCATAACCTATCAAATGAAAGGTATTTAAGTCTAGTTTCATATTCTACTAGTTTGATCTCAATCTAATATGTATTTAGAGGTATGTCAAAATACGAAACATGTTCTGGAATATGATGGTAATTTGAGTGTCATTTTGTAAAATTCATATCTCTTTCATATGAGCTCCTTTTTACTTGATCTTGGTTTCAAAATGATGCATTAGGAGTCTAATTTCATATACCACTAGTTTTACCTCATTCAGAGTTATGGTTTGGGAGACATGACCAATTTACTAAACCTTATTCATGCTAAACAAAAACAGAGATTGTCACATTTGAACATCATTCCAAGTGCAATAGGATTTCACTGGAAGTGATCTAACAACTTCCTGCATCACTCGAGTGAGTTGTGGATTCATTAAAAGTGATCTATCAATTTGGGTAATCACTTCAAGTGATTCTGATATTTAATGGAAGTGATATGTTGTTTTGGAAATCACTTCAAGTGATTCTGATGTTCACTCGAGTGTAATATGTATTCACTGGAAGTGATCTGACATGTTTAGAAATCACTTTAAGTGATTCTAATATTCACTTGAATACAATGTGTATTCACTGAAAGTCATCTGACAATTTTGGAAATCACTTCAAGTGATTTTGGTGTTCACTCGAGTGCATTAATAGTTCATTTCAAGTAATTCTAGTATTCACTTGAGTGCATTGAGAATTCACTTAAGTGCAGCGGGACTTCATTAGAAGTGAATTGATAATTTGAATATTCACTCTAAGTGATTAGGAGGATCACTCTAAGTGATTGCAATCACTCCAAGTAATTCGTAAGTGAACATAGAAAAGCTTCTAGATTGGGTATTTTAACTTCAAATTTAATCATCCCAACTTCTATTTGATCATGGAGACCTAATATCAAATCTAATGATCTTGATATTCCTATTAGATCTTGCAAGCTCTTCTTTCTTCAATCTCTTACTTCTTAATTTTTTTCTTGATGATCATTCTCCATATCCCAACTAGATATCTTCTTCCTTTTTTTGACTTTCTCATTCACTTTCTTTCTTCTTCTTCCTCTTAATGATTCTCATCAAATTAACTTGATATCTTCTTCCATTGACTAATCTATAATATATTTCACATTAAACATTAAAGTTAGTCAAAGTATAAAATAAATAAATTATGTAAACTTTTTGCTCTTAATATATAGCATCTATATTTGACATCATCAAAATTAATCATACCTAACATTAATCTTTCAACAACTCTATCCACTTATATTGCATCAGATTTCATTCTTTCTGTTCATACAAACATTTTAAGCATTCATAGTCGCAGTACAACTTTACAGCTATACCATAAAGGCAACGTTTAAAGATTCAATGCAAACATTATTACCATCAACTCAATATTATGGATGCTATAGTTCTATTCTCGAAGCTTCAACTGACGAGATGCATATGCCCTTACCCGGGTCGCATCAATTCCCATCTCAATCCATGCCTACTCGGATATGGGATTTAATACCCTTCCCAATCCATGCCGTCAGGCTTCAATAAAGACAATAAAGGTCTATTGTAGATCTTGGATTATCAGTGTTGGTACTTTAATAAATTTCTCATAAGCTCTCTGAAGCTCCTCTCACTCTCATCATCTCATGCATAATGTTGAGTTTCGGGGAATTTCGGTATAGGCCCCTTATACTAATGAACAAGACTTAGAACATTGTGTATCACAACCATAGTTTATGGCCTTCCCAGTTCGATACTGCTTCCACTTTACTAGGGTCCATCAGGATCCGTTGCTGAAAGATTATGTGGCCCAAAAATATGACCTCTGAGAGCCATAACTTATATTTACTTACATTGGCATAGAGTTGCTTTTCCCTTTACTGTGTTCAATATCGTTCACCAAAATGTTATCAATAGAGATTGCCACAAATTAGATCATATGCGGATAAAGAATTTGATTCAAATGGTCTATAAATATAGCAAGTGCATTTGACATTAGCCAACCAATTTTAAGGATTAATACTAAGCCAAACAGCCATGCATCCGTGGACAATCAAGTCCATTGTCGATTCATATCCCTCAATAGTCATTATATCATGTATACATACATTGATTGTGGCAACCCTAGCACTTGTGGGTGTAGGCATAGTCTTTTCATATAGGAATCTACGTTTACTTACCAATTCTACTACCCCTTTCTAGGGTAGCCTATTTATATCCTTTGAAACAAATTCCAGAGAATTTGTCAGCCTACCAGGCTGTCAAAACACGATTCTCAACTATCCTCTATTCTATCAAAGATCTAATCTCCATCATTCTTTCTATAGGAAATTTTATGATCGAGTCTATCCCTATGCTAGACTAGCAACTAGCAACCTTGAGAAACCTCACACATGTTCCAATACATTCCAGTACCATGTTATAGCACCTCAGACCATCTAAGTCAATTCAAATTCCTAGAAATCAGTTAAACTATTGAGTTTTAATTTTGAATCACAATTCAACTCTTAGAGCCTTAACATGATCTGAGCCAAGAAATCACTTTCCTCAATTCCACGGATTATCACCATCACAATACGATCCTTAATAAATTTGCCACCTAAGGACATACTAGTCCACTAAGTCTTAGGGCCTCTAGACACGCAGGTCCACTATAATCTCCGGCATATAAGATTTTATAGCCTAGGGTATCTAACCCAACTTTAAGGTCCATCATGAAATATAAAACCTTAATATCGCATACATTAGAAATTGTTTTCCTTAATTATATCTAATAGATTCGCTAAGATTCATGATCAATAACACCTATTTTAACCTTCACAGTATTTGGGTAATATCCTCAAAACATTAATAAAGGTTCAATATTATCCATAAGATTCAAACTTCTATCATGGTAGTGCAGCAAATTCACATTCTGGCCTAAGTATAATTTCAGCTTAGATTAAATTCAGGCTTGTCCCTAACCTTCGGTATCATCAGATCGGATCCTCTAAGATCAACATACCGCATAATCACCCCATATCATGTTTCACTTTCTATTACCTCAAATAACTTTAGGCCATATCAAATGCCTAAGGAGTCAACTCAACTACGAAGTTTGATTCTCAATTACAGTTTTCTCAATCACAACTCAAACCTTAATTTCATTAGGGTTTAAAATCATTTCACCTCAATTATCCCTATCATCCACTAATATCTTTTAGAAGGACCTAGGGATTTACCAACCACTTACCTATCCTCTATTTTCTCTATTCTATTCGTATTGAGGACTAGCTTTCTGATTTAATCGAGTATCAAACATCACTAGGGAGCATGTATAATAAGAAATAATTAAAGCTGAAACCATACATTACTTGTATTGAGTTGTCATTAAAAGAAACTATACCTTGGATAAGTTTAGGGGATTTTCTAGCCTCCTCCTGAATTATCTCATGTATCACACTCTAAGCTCCTGGTATAGGTTCCTCTAGTTATTGCTTCTATGGGCAATTTTTAGCAAGATGCCTTGGTTCTTGACACTGATAATAGTTCCGGCTAGTTGGATCCTATCTAGTTGGACTATATCTTTTTGGCACACTACTACATGCTTTACTAGGATGGTATGGTATGTAACAATGCCAACATTTTCTACCCTTAACATAATTTTGACCTTCACGGCCCCCAGCCTATTTTGGCCATTTATAGGTCCCTCTGAACAATTCATCTTGATCTTGTGTTTTTGTGAGGTACTCCCACTACAAGACAAATTTTTGTAGTTGTCACTTATGTCAGGGTACAAGCTCGACAAGTCTTTCTCGGCAAGTCGAGACTCTTCAACTACTTTGGAAAACACTGTAAAATATTTAAAAACCAATTTCTTTATCAGTTCTAGCTTTAATCCTTGTATCAATATGTTAGAGCTTTATTCCTCATCATCCTGATGTATTAGGTACGAGGAATACTGAGACAATCGGACATAATGTGCCAGTTACTCATCGAAGCTCTCTTCATTATCCTATCATATGTTAAGGAATTCCTTTTCTTTTTCTAACTTTTCTGGTTGAGAGAAATATCTTTCATTAAATTTCCCCTGGAATATTTCCCATGTTACTGGAATATTCCATACCTATAGAATCAGCTCTGTATTCCTCCACCGTATATCTACCTCTCCTTCTAATTTGCGAACAACTAGCTGAACCTTAATATAATTGGAGCACATCAATCTTTTGAAAATTTGCTCCAATGTGGATAACCATTCTTCGGCTTGTAGAGGATCAAATCGACCTTGGAAAGTAGGCGGTTGTTGTTTCTCAAGTCGTTTCACCCATGTTTGAAAAAAGTTTGCTTCATACATAAGCATGGGTGGTAACTCCTAATGAGTTTGCTTAGATGAATTATATTCACCCCTTGTCTTTCAAGATGCTCTAATCTTCCCTCTCTCTGTCGTATCTCTTATAGTTCATCTCTAAGATCATTTATCATAAGTTGTTGTCATGCCATCCTGTTCTAAATTTGTTGTATAGAGTCAGGGCTATCTTCCTAATTTGGGTCATGATCTCATTCCCTTGTACGCATTATCTTGGTATGTCACTAAATGAAAATAACGAAAAATAAATTTGTACATAGATGCAAGGGTATTTTTGTCATTTCATAATAGTTTGGGTACACAATATGTCATTTATAACATACATCAACTATTTATAGTAGTTATAGAAAGATAGGAACATCACACAACCTATAAAGTACTGTACATGGCATGTTAGTTCCTTTTATATTACATAACTCTTAAGTTATAGGCAACTTCCTAGGGGTCACCTATCTTAGGATTATCCTGAGTTGAGCATGCTTAACTTTCTATGTACTCGTCTAAAACACTGATTTTGACTTTATCTTCTTCCGTTCGTCGGTTCCACATGACTGCCCTTACCTCGCAATACGTGCTGATTACCTTTGGTCACCAAAATATACTACCTGGGTCCCACATCACCTGATGTACATGTATCACTGTACTAAAATAGTAATATACTCCATAAACTCATTGAAATTATTATTTGGGCCTCACTTGACTATATTGTTCCTTTTCCTGGCCTAAAATGTTGTATCCGAAAGGAAATATAATGTAGTGAAAATCCATACATTATCCAAAATATCCAAATCAAAGTAGCTCTGCCTCATGTGTAACGTGTCTATTTCTTCTAGATATTCCATATATTGATCAACAGGGGTGTCCTATGCAAAGAAGGCCCGCCTATATATACCTTTCACATACTCCCATAAATCTCGATTTGATCGTAAGTCCTATAATACATGCACAATTCTAGCTCTGGTATAGGTAGCAGAACCCAAATCTGATTCTAATTCATCGATTTGTGATTGTTCAGAATCTCCCATCCCTTCTTGAGGTACTGGTTCAGGTCTCAACTGAGGCCTATATACTGCTCTAACCTGGGCCTATTCTACAGATGTCCTCGTCTAGGCAGACTGCAGATCCTTAGAGATATTTTGCCCTAGAGTATATTGATTCAGCTACGAGAGTCATCCCTCGTGCTCCTCGCTCGAATCACTTAAATTCCAACTGCTCATGATTCCTTAAACCATGCAAACAAGACCATATCAGTATACGATTCTAATATAGCCAAAATAGCTTATTAGGTTTGCCAGAATCTCTTGGGCTTTGATTCCAAAAATGTCAACACCCATTTCTATTTTGACATATATAGAGTGATAAAGTCCTAGTCCCACAGTCATTCAAAAAAGTACAAATATACTCATAATAAGTATTTGTTTACAAACTGGAATCAACTCTGCAAAATTTGCTAATATTTACAAATATGTATAGAATATCCACAAAGATTCCCAATATAGACTATGTATAACCACGATCTTTGTCTTGAGAAATGTACCCATCAGTTTCCCGTATCTACATCATTGCCTTTTAAGTCGTTGGCACCCATTAAGATAGTTTTATTTAGAAAAAGGGGTGAGATTCTGAGGAATCATAATAGAAACATACTATCATTCACATAAAATTGATAAGTAGATATGATATGCACCATGCATGCACAAAATAAATGAAGAATATAAAACGTCATCATCATGTATACATGAGTAGGGCTCCTGCCCCACTAATCGTACACCGGTTGGATTCTTACCCAACCCCAAGGTGTAAGTGTACTTCCGTCACTAGTTGTCTCTTCTAGGCAAATCATGTTGATTAATAAAAGCATAAACAATGGCAACCACACAATCATATGAGCTATGACAAGGATAATGTCCCTACCTCAAGTCTCTTTCACCCCCATTTTGAGTGCCTCGTAAAACATGACAAGCTTAGGCTCCCAACTCATTCCTAAAATATCAAATTATAAGATTAGGTTAAAACCCATTCATGTACCATTTTGACACTTCCATAGTTTTACAGTTGTCATATTAGCCAACTATGAAAATTTACCAAAATGCCCCCAGGGACCTAACCCGACCCCGCTGTACTCGGTTCGATCATACTTTTACCAAAATTTTTACTAGGGATATTTTGACATATTTTCACCCAAGGAATCCATTTTTAGACTCAGAATTACCAAATTCACTCCCAAAAGACATATATGCCCTTAGCAGCCACGCTTTCCAGGTTTCTAGGGTGTTTTCATAATTATGCTTTTTCGGGCTTCTTTGAAAAAGTGACTAACTGTAACCCTACCTAATTTTCCCACATGAACTCAATGGAATCATCAGAATGTCAAAAATCCAACTCTAACCCCTTTATCTAGCTATGGTCAAAACTTACAAAACTCCAAAAAAAATTGGGGTTTTCCAATTTCGAGTCCGCAAACTTGCTCCTTTCTACTCCTAATCATTTTTTAAGTATTTAATTATGTTATAACCACCATTTAGACCCAATTTTGGTAGCATAACGCCTAGGCCACCTCCTTCACCAAATTTATAATCAAAGCTAATTCAATAGAAATCTACCAATTAAACTACTCACAGCAGTTAGAATAATCAATATTCAAAGTTTTGAAGGTTATCTTAAGCTGGTTTTTGGCTTATCTTTCTTATGGTTGAACCTTAGCCTCTTTGATTAGCAAAATTGATGCTTCAAATATCTTAAATCATATAAAAGAACAAATGAGGCAAATGAGGAGAAGGTTAATGCAAGATAGGAGCTAATTCACTGAAAAAATCAAACTTACCTGGAAAATTTTCTCCTCCTTCTCTCTATAAATCTTAAAGTCACACACACTCTCTATTGAGCTCTCTAAACCGATGTGAAATAAAGGAAGAAGATGATGAAAAATTCTTTTTAATCTCATGCTTATATCATTTATAGCTTGCTTATGTGATATTTAACAAATTTCCAAAATTCACAAGAATTAGACTTTTGTGTACATAAAGCCCATTTAGCATGTAATTCATGTTTCCTCTCTTGGTCTATGCCACAATGACGTCCTAGGGTCCTTCTCTTTAGGTTCAAATTGTCTTTCCCATTTATCTCATAATTTTAAAAATTGCAATCACATTTTTATTCAATTTTCAGATTAATTGGCAATTATGGCAGATTTTCTGCCCTAACTTTGAAAAATCATAACTTAATTTGAAGGCATCGTATCGGAGTGATTCCAAAGGCTATAGAACCCTTATTGAGTCTAGTTTCAAAGAAAAATATAGCCTTTTGCCATTTGAAAACAAAATATTTCAAGAATAAATTTCTTTGGATGTTGTTCTAGAGAATAGGTAGTTTTCCTAGGCTATCTTCAAAAATTCATAACTTTTTACATATAGCTTTAAAAATTACCCATGACCTACACATTAAAGCTTATGATGTCTACTTTCAACCTGTAAAATTTCATAATTTTTTCTCATCATTGATCATCCAAAACCACATGAAAAACTCACTACCTCACTGATAATTCTCACTAGCAACAAAATCACATCCTGTAAAATTCACCCTTCCCTTTATTTGGATATTTCCACATATTTACTATGTACATTGGTGAATAAAAATTGGGGTGTTATACAGGAAATCCTCTCATGATGATTTTACTTCTATGGCCATATTTGATTTGACTAATGCATTTAATGTGCCTTGCAAAAAGATTCATGATTTTATCTCTTGATGATAATTTTTTGGGCTTGTCATAAATTTTGAACTTCATTTTGTCTGTCCTCTTTATGGTGCACAAAATTGTGTGGAGAGAGGGGATAAGGAGCTCTTTATAGAGTGGAAAAAGTACTTGGAGACTCGTAAGACCATACCTCTACATGACAATGCTTTTCTTGCAAGCTTCCCTTTCTTTTCTTACAAAGGCAATACCTTTTCATTTTTTCCCTTAACTTGACAAGGGTGTGGTGAAAAGGATGTTTAAGGTGCCTTTTAAAAAGGTGAAGAGTATGGTGTCTTAAGAACATGATTTGACTACTCATGCTTACTTTTTTTTTTCTTACCTTGTATAAAGCTTCACCTTGTCTCCTTATTTCTTCCTTAGGGTGCATGCCTGGATTTAAAGAGAAGAAAGGTTTTCTTTTTCAAAGTTCAATGTTTTACTTTTTGAGTGTCATCTAGTCGGAACCCAACTCAGATAGTTCCTTACATACTTATGATTGTTAGTTGAGGAAATAACCATTCCCCAATCACCTTGAATTTTTGCTTTGATTAAATATTAATATTTCTTTTTATACATTTTTTTGTTTGACATAATTTAATTATATATCCTCTTCTTGGATAATTAGTCCATCTCATTTTTCCAAAAATGGCCATCCTATATGTTTCCCTTTTTATAGGGGAGAAGGGGTAAAAAGGGATTTTCATGTCGTTTTAAAAAGCATGTAAAAAAGTAGAAAAAGTTTTCACCTATTGCACCTACTTCACCTACTACCTTTTCATTACACTACTATAATAAGGGCTTCATCTTTTGGGCTACAAGTGTAACCCCCCAAATTTTATTCACCAAATATATTGTAATTATTGGAAATAGTTAATGAAATAAAATAGTGAATTTTGGAGAATATAATTATGTTGCCAGTGAAAATAAATTATCAAGTGGTTTTGGATGACCAAATGATTGCTAAAATAAATTATGAAATTTTACAAGATGAAAAGTAGACATTCTAAGCTTTAATTTGATTGGTCATAGGTAATTTTTAGAGCTATATACAAAGAGTTATGAATTTTTGAATTTAGCCTAGAAAACTATCTATTTTCTAGAACAACGTCCAAAACCTTAAAATCTGGCAATTTTCAGCTTTCAATTGGCTAAAGGCTATATTTTTTCTTGAAACTAAACTCAATAAGGGTTCTATAGCCTTTAGATTCACTCTAATTTGATATCTACAAATTTAATTATGATTTTTCAAAGTTAGGGTAGAAATTCTGCTAGAATTGTTATTAAGTCTGAAAATGGAAAATTATGTTGACAAATAATGTAATCTTAAGATAAAATTTATATCAGCCCATTTTGCTCTTTTAAGGGATTACTAGGCATCATTTTTAAAAGGACAAGAGAGGGAAGGGCTTGGTTAAACTCAATTGGGCTTCATGACCCAATTACTTGTACATAAGGTTATGTACACAAAGTTAAATTTTTAGAATTTTAGGGAATTGGTTAATTAAATAATATATGTACACAAAGTTAAACTTTTAGAATTGTAGAGAATTAAATAATATAAGAGAAAATATGATATTATAGAAGCTTTCTCCTTCCTCTTACAGCCCTAAAACTGAGATCTTTGTGCAGCTAAGAGAGAGAGAGAGGAGAGAGAGTTTTAGAGAGAGAAGTAGGAAAATCTCATGAGGTAGGTCGATTTCTTTAGTGAATTCATTCCTAATGTGTATAACCCTTTTCCTAAGCTTCTCTCCTAGGTCATTTAAGGTCTTTGAAGGAACAATTTTGTTGTTTAGAAGAGCTAGGGTTCAACTACATCAGAGAAAAGCCAGAAGAAGTAAAAGTTAACTTCCAAACCTTCAAATATTGATTGTTCTGGTTGCTATGAGTAGTTTAATCGGTGGAATTTTGTTGGATTGGCTTAGATTGTAAATTTGGTAAAGTTGGTGGCCTAGGCATTATGCTACCAAAATTGGGTCTAAATGGTGGTTATAACGTAATTATGCAACGAATTAGGGGCTGCCAAGGGTATTTTGATTTTTTGGCAGTGAATTTGGTGATTCTAAGTCTAGAAATGAATTCCTTCAGTGAAAATATATTAGAATAGCCTAGGTCAACATTTTAAAAAAAGCACGGTCGGACCGAGTAATCGGGGCCGGGCTGGGTCACTGGGGGCATTTTGGTAAATGTTCACATTTTGGTACATGAATGGGTTTTAACATAATTCTTGCACATTTGATATTTTAGGACCGAGTTGGGAGCCTGAGTTGGCACCCTTTATATGGTGTATGTTTCAAGGCAAGAAAGGGTTAAGGTAGTAGCTATTATCTCTCATACACTATATGACTATTGATATGTTGTGTGTTACTATATTATGTGATATGAACACATGCCTGGGGAACATTACATAGCTGTGGTCTGGGACTTAACTAAGGTATACTAGTATACCTAGCTGTAGTCAGGATCTCAGCTGAGGTACATGTAAGGGTTCCAACTGGATAGTTGGTGATGAGCTTTGTGTACACACAAGGTATGAAATGAATTTTCATTTTATACTACATGGTACATTGCATATTTAATTCTTGCATTTTATATGTTTGATGTTTTGTTACATTGGGATTCCTAGGAATCTCACCGCTTTTTATAAACAAAAATGTCATAGCGGGAATAAAAGGCTCTAAAAGCAAGGGTACAGATACGAGAAACTGGCGGGCACATTTTTCAAGATAAAGATTATGGTTAGATGTCATTATTTTTGGACCTTTTAGACAGAGATTTTAAATATTATGAAATTTTGCATAGTTGAACCCTACATGTAAACAAATACTTTTTAAGTATATTAGTGCTTTTCTATTTTCCTATAGAATTATGTCTTTATTCCTCTACGTATATCAAAATAGAAATGGGTGTTAGAGCCCAAGCAGTTTTGGAAGAGCTTATAAAGCTGTTCTAGAATTTTCAAAAGAATATACTGATATAGTTTTGTTTGCTTGATGACAGAACCATGAGCAGTTCGAGTAATTCATCTAAGGGAGAACCATCAGTGAACCAACACCTACTGGAGCAGCATATCCCAGGCGAACTGCTATTTATACAGTACTGTGTATTTAGAGGTGTCCATATGAGACAGATGACATAGAAAAGCATAGCAGTACTACCAGTGATGGATCGGAGCTGAGGCTGGCATCACTTAGGAAGTCACAGGTCAAGGAAAGAGGGCAAGATCCAGAGGAGGACCCCGATGAAGATCTAGATGAACACCCCAATAAGGATTTGAAGGAGTACCCAGAGGACGAGCCGAGTGATTGTAAGAGTCGGGCTGGCGCAATGGAGGTAGAGTAAGACTTGCAGCCGAACATGGAGCTGTGGGACTACATTCACGGTAGATACTATAGGGAGTTTGGAGCTTAAATCATACTTATAGATCATTACCCTATATTGCTTACTAGGTTGAGTCACTGTATGAGATTAAGGAGCAGCTAGGGGTAGAGCTTCCCAAAGAGTTCTGGGTGTATACAATGCTGGATTACTTCCATGACTCTAGTTTTTGGAATCAGCCGAAGATCAATAATGTGGAGCGGGGGGTCCTAACAGGAACATCTATGCATTTTTGGACCATATGGCCGACCTGGTATAGAGATTTATGCAGATAGTCTGATTTAGGGCCAAAAGGTATAGTTTTGATGACCGGAGGTAACCAGCAGGTATTTCTAAGCAAGAATAGTCATGTGGAACCAACGGACAAAGGAAGATAGAGTCAGAATTGGTGTTTTGGGAGGGTACATAGGAAGTTAATAGTGATCAACTCAGGGATGGGTGTCCCTATAATACCCCGAATTCTGAAACTTGAGGCTAGGGAATAAGCCTGAGATAAGTAGACTTCTAAGCCTTGGTTTAGCAGGATCCCAAATTTGATTAAGGGATTTTGACTTCAAAAGTGGGTGTGATTATTTATAAATAAACTCTTTTGGAGAATATGATGTAGATCGTAGTCGTTTGTATTATGAGCAGTGCCAAAACCCTGTATTTAAGTTCAATTGTGGAATAACATCTAAATTGACTTCAAATATGGGGAGGGCACATATTATAGCTAGAATAATGAGAAAATATGTTTGATGGTGATTCCAAGAGAATTACCATAATCAGGGGCGAAACGATAAAGTTACCGGCCAATTGATCGGTTGCCAAAGAGGAAACTCATTGGAAACTTTAAGATCAAGGGTTAGGATTGATTTGTGTAATAGATCAAGGGGTGGAATCATGTGTAAGTGTGTACATGTGAGCTAATGAGAGTTGAAGCAAGATAGTGACAAGTGGTAACTTGTGAACCATTGGATCATGGTCAAAGATTCAATTCTCATCCCTTTCTCCTCTCTTTGGTAAGTCATCCAAATGGCCTAAAAATCTGTGGAGCTTCATCATCATCATCATCATCTCATCTCTCTTTCTCCTATTTCTCTATGGATGCAAGCTCAAGGAGGAAAGAGAAAGGGAAAAGGGTGATTTTTGATGTGGTAGATGATCTCTTTAGCTTAAATCATCTTCATTAAAGTTATTCATAGTGATGAGAGCTACATTTCTATGATTTTAGATTTGTGAAAGAAGGTGTTTTGGCCTTGGAAAGAGGAAGAGGTGAGTATTTTCCGCATTTTGATCTATATTTTGCGATTTTTGGTTGAGTATTGTGATTTGTAGGTTTTTCCCTGATTTGGTATAATTGTGGAATGGTGGTGTATTTTTTTTTAAAATGATGTCATAGTGTGTTTTGGTGTCATTGGAATTGATTTAGAGCATTAAGAGTAAAAGTAGTGAAATTTGGGTAATGTGTGTAATAAGTGTGATCATAGGGGAAAATGTCTTTGTGGTGTGATTTTGGTTGTTTTGAGGTTTCTAATGGGTTCTTTGTGTGAAATTATGTGGGAATAGCCTTGTGTCAGAATTTTAGGACCATTGGAAACATATTGGTTAAGTTTAGGAGAATTCTTGTATCTGTTGTGTTCTGGGTTCTGATAGAGCCTCACTTGAGTGAACAAGGGTCTTACTCGAGTGCAGCGTGATGTTTTCCCTTTCCCCTTTAGTTTTGGTTGCACTTGTTCATGGAACAAGCAAGAGTACACTTCCTCACCTGCGAGTGATGTGGGTTATCACTCTTGTGAGGGTGGTCTCACTCGAGTGATCATGTGCTTCTGCACTATGAGCTGCTTCTTGGGTTGTCACTCGCAGTTGGTTTGTCAAGAGTGTAAATTAGCACTCACAAGTTCTGGGCTATCACTCAAGTGAGGGTCTTTGTGCTCGAGTGCACTTTTGACTCAAGGATTTCTGTGCTCTCAGGTAAGCACTTTTGGAGCTTCACTCGGTAGGACTTGGGTGCATGAGGAGACATCACTCAAATGTTGAGGTTATCACTCGAGTGAAAGGCATCCATCACTCAAGTGAGGTCATCTTCACTTGAGTGCTACAGTCAAAAAACGGATTTTGAGGATTTAATATGGTATTTAGTCAAGTATTTCCTAACTCTTTGGGCATGTGTTCAAGCTTTGAGTAGCCACCTAAAGGTTGTGAATTATAACTAACTTAAGTGTTTAAAAGTTAAGGAATTGGAAAAGGGATTAACCCTATGTCCTTGTTTTGGTTATAGGGTTTGGTGTTTACCCTGATCGTGAGCAGCCGAAGAGCCAGAGCTGGGGCTTACTTGGAAGAACAAGTGTATGGAACATATCTCTTTTGCATGTATTTGATATTTGTGTTAGTGTGTTGGTGCATGTCTTAGCTTTGCATGATTATGTGTAATTTGAAGCTATGTTTCAATTTTTGCTATGGCTATTAGTATGTTGTTTGAATTATTGAGCTTACAAATTTTTCATTGTATGAACATGAGTTATGTGATGCAAGCATGTCATGCATTAAACATTTAACGTACATGCATATTGATACTATTTTCCTACTGAGATTCTCTTGAATCTCACCCTCCCCTACTAACCTTTCCGATAGAGTAGTGGATCGAGGATGGAGCAGGCACCAAGTGGAACGAGGACTCCTTCGGGTTGTCATTCTGGTTATTGGTTATCATGGTTGGGAGTATTATGTATTTGGATTTGGCTGTGTATATGTGGATGAGGAGTTGCTTATGTGTATAAGAAAGATTTGTGTAATCCCCATATAAGGCTTTGATTAATATATGAAACTCGAGATTTGGCCGGGAATTATATTACGTACTCTGATATATTTAAATGTGATTTATCTTTGTGTAGTAATTGTATTCGGAAATGTGAATGTGAAACCAGATTTCAAATGATTTCGAAATGTATTTATGAAAACCTCGTCTGGTATATGGGTTTGTAAAATGTTATTAGATTGTTATTGGTCTCTATTTAACTTTAATTGCGTAATTCGAATATTAATTACAACAGGGGGTACATAACCCCTGGGAAGTGGCATGTAATTTAGGTTTTATGTAAAGTAAAAATGACAAGTATGTCATGTACAGTAGTTTTATAGGTTATATGATGTTTCAAAATTTCTATAACTATTGTAAATAGCTTATGTATATCACTTATGACATATTTGTGTACCCTGACTTTTATGAAATGACAAGAATGCCCTTGCTGTTATATGAAATTTATTCTCTATTTTTCATGTAGAGTGAATTGTTGAGATGATGTGTGGTAGGCCATGAGGTAAAGGCCATGACCGAGGTAGGAACGGAGGTAGAGATGGAAATAATAATGAGGAAGATTAGGGTCTTAAACCAAATCCATTACAAAAGCAAATTTTGAATATGCTTAATCAGCAGCAAGTTATGATGACTGAAATCAAAGGAGAATTTAGGGAAGTACAACTTAGGCAAGATCGCCTAGAAGAATTGGTTAGAGGAGTAGTGAGGAAGAACTATATGAAGAACCCCTGTTCAGCAAACAACAACCTCCTATATTCTGAGGAAAGTTTGACCCATAGATTGTGAAGGACTGGTTGTCCTGTTTGGAGAAAATTTTTAATATGTTGTGTTGCCCAGGTGAAATCAAAGCCCTATTGCCATCTACAAACTGGAAGGTAATGATGATTAGTGGTGGAAGAACACAGAGCTTATGCTGAGGGGAAGGAATATTCCAATCACCTGGGAATTATTCCAACAATAGTTTAATGAGAAATATTTTCCCCTATTTGTTAGGCTTGAGAATGAAAAAAAGTTTCTGAGCATTCGACAACAAGAATGGCAGAGCTTTGATGATTATCTGGCTCGATACATTCAATTATCTCGGTATTCAGCATACCTCAAGCTTTATGATAGCGATGAATGGAGTGCTGATATGTTGATTGATGGGCTAAGACTATGATGAAAGAGAAACTAATTTCACAGCATTTCACTGAGTTTAACAAAGCAGTGGAAGAATGCCATCACATCGAGAAACGTATGTTGAGTTTAGCTGCTAGAGAAAGTAACAAGGCTACTTCTGGAAGGGTGGTTCATCATAGATGCAAAAAGATCAGGGTGAACCTTCCAAGGGTGAAAATAAAAGGCCTAATTAGGTAGGAGGCCGAGATCCTCAAGGAGCAAAACATGTTGGCATTGCCGTAAACCATTCCATCCTAGCAAGACTTGCAGTGGTGGCCCATTGAGAATGGATCCTAGCAAACCACTAACTTATTTTAATTGTGGTAAGTCGGGGCATATGTCCAAAGATTGCCCACAGAAATGTCAACAGGAGGATTTCAGGCCCAAGGTTCCAAGCAGGGTTTATAAGCTGATACAGGAAGAAACCAGAATATCTCTGGAATTGATTCAAGGTATGATTTCTCTCAATGATAGTCTGGTGCATGTCATGTATGATTCAGGCACTAGCATTTATTCATTGTATATGACTGCGTGAGACAGTTGAATTTACATGTTCATAAATTTCCATATGATCTAGTTGTATTACAGCCATGGGAACTCAAATTGTTACAGCCGATGTTTATGTGAATTGCATGGTAAATACCAAGGGGCATAAGTCAATATAGATTTGATCTATTTGCCACTGTATAGGTTAAAGGTAATTTTGAGGATTAACTAGTTGACATCCAATAGTGTATTGTTGGATTACAAAGCAAAGAGGGTGATATATCTTGATTCATAACCATGAGTTGACACCGAAATCACTCTTAACCTTTTATCTGTAGATAAGGTCGAGAGATACTTGTAGAAAGGTTGTCTTGGGTACATGGTATTTTGCTTTGTGCAGTCGGAGGCCAGTGTAGCTTTAGAACGTATCCCTGTAACGAACGAGTTTCCCAATGTGTTTCAAAGCATATAGGTTGATTACCTTTAGAGAGGGAAGTAGAGTTCTCGATTGATCTTAGGCCTAGAGCATGTCCAATATCCAAAGCCTCATATCAAATGGCTCCAAGAAAAATGGCAGAACTAAAGAAGTAAATTGAGGAGCTACTTGAGAAAGGGTTCATTTGACTTAGATTTCACCATGGGGTGCTCCAGTGCTATTTGTCCAGAAGAAGGACAGAAGCCTGTGTCTCTGTATCGACTATCAAGAGCTGAACAACCTGACCGTTAAGAACAAGCATCGACTCCCTAGAATTGATGATTTGCTCAATCAATTATCTGGTTCTTGTGTATTCTCAAAGATTGATTTGTGACTGGGATACTACCATTTGAAAGTTAACACAGAAGATGTGTCAAAAACTGCTTTCAAAACAAGATATGGCCATTACAAGTTCCTTGTGATGCCATTTGGGCTTACCAATGCACCTGCCGCGTTCATGGTTTACATGAATTGAATCTTTCATCCGTACCTAGACCAGTTCGTAGTAGTCTTTATTAATGATATACTGGTGTATTCACGGAGTAAGGCTGAACACGAGCAGCATCTGAGAACTGTGTTGAACATATTACGAGATAGACAACTCTATGCCAAGCTGAGTAAATGTGAAATTTGGCTTGCAAAGGTAAAGTTTTTTGGCCATATTGTCTCGCAGCGAGGGGTTTCTTTGATCCTAGCAAGGTGGAAGTAGTACTAAGCTAGAAGAGGCCAGAGGCTGTATTTGAAGTATGCAATTTTCTGGGTTTAGATGGGTATTATAGAAGGTTTATATAGAATTTCTCTAGAATTGCATTGCCTTTGATAAAATTGATGCGGAAAACTCAAGATTTTCTATAGGACGAGAATTGTGAACAGAGCTTTATGAAGTTGCAACAGAGGTTAACTACAGCACCAGTGTTGACGATCCCAGATCTATAGCTTATCTACATTATGTATACATATGCCAGTAGCCATGGATTGGGATGTGTGTTGATATAGCATGGCGAAGTGGTGGCATACACATCTCATCAGCTGAAACCTCATTAATTAAACTATCCTACCCTCGATCTTGAGTTGGCGGCGATTGTGTTTGCTCTGAAAATCTGGAGACATTATCCCTATAGTATGACCGTAGAGTTGTACTATGACCATAAGAGCTTGAAGTAATTTTATGATTAGAAAGAGCTCAATATGAGACAGCATAGGTGGATAGAGTTGCTAAAAGATTATAATTTGGAAATCAAATATCATCCTAGAAAGGCTAATGTCATTGCGGACGCATTGAGTCATAAATCAATACAGGTGGCAACCATGATGATTTATGAGCAAAAAATGATCAAGGTATTTAGAGATATCAATTTGTGTAGTCAAATTCTAATGAGTAGTGGTATTAGTAAAGTGTACAATGATCTGGGAACAGTAATTAAAGAAGCACAACTACAAAATAGATAAGCACTGTCTATCAGGGGTATGAATGATAGGGGCAAAACATAGGAATACGACTTGTCACCTAGCAGACTAGTCAAGTATAAGAAGCAGATTTTGTTTAACGCAGCTAGAATTGAAACGAAAAATCCTGTAGGAGGCACATAAGAGTATATATACTCTGTATCCACGGGTAACAAACATGTACCATGACTTGAAGTCCTAATACTGGTGGTCAAGGATAAAGAGAGAGGTGACCAAGTTTTACGCTTGTTGTCTAACATGTCAGAATGTGAAATTTGAATATCACCAAGAAACAGGGCTATTGTAAAACCCTGAGATTTCTGAGTGGAAGTAGAAAAGCGTTACAATGGGTTTTGTGACGGTACTACCCAAGTTCAGAAATCACGACGCTATATGGCTGATAGTTGATAGATTTACAAAGACAATCCACTTCCTGCCTATTAGTATCCACTATTTTTTAGACAAACTGGCAAAGATTTATATCAAGGAGATTGTGCGACTACATAGTACTCCAAAGAACATTATCTTTGATCAAGATACACGGTTTACTACCAAGTTTTGGAAGACCGTTCATGAAGCTTTGGCTACGAACCTCCAATTCAGCACGACATATCATCCTCAAATTGATGGATAGGCAGAGTGAACCATACAGACACTTGAGGATATGCTAAGGGCATGTGCACTTGATTTTAATGGTAGTTGGGATAAATTCCTTCCATTGGTAGAGTTTGCCTATAACAGCAGTTATCATTTGAGCATCCAAATGGCTCTATATGGGAGAACATGTCAATCACCCTTGTGCTGGATAGAGTTGTCTAAGAGGCATTTGTTGGGGCCAGATATTGTTGATTAGATGACAGAGTAGATAAAACTATTAAGCAGAGATTATTGACTACTCAAAGCCAACATAAGAGTTATGCCGATAAGAGGAGAAAACCTTTAAAATTCGAAGTCGGTGACTATGTATTCATGAAAGTATGCCAGTTATAGGTATTGGCAGAGCATTGAAAGTAAGAAAGATGCATCCAAGGTAAATTAGTCCATTCAAGATCTTGGCGTGGATTGGGCTAGTAGCGTATCGTATTGCTTTGCCACCAAATTTGAGTGGGTTACATGATATTTTCCATGTTTCCTAACTGAAGAAGTATCAACCCAATCCAGAGCATGTAATTGAATTTGAAGATGTAGATAGATGTGACGATTTGACTTATGAGGTCACACCTAATCAAATCATTGATTGGCAGGAGAAACAGCTTAGAAGTAAGAGAATTCCATTCATCAAGATTGTCTGAAAAGGGTTATCTCCAAGAGAGGCGATATAGGAAACGGAAGAAAGTATGAGGAAGTGTTTCTCGGAATTTATGGTTGTATAATAGAAAATTTCAGGGATGAAATTTATTTAAATGGGTGGAACTCTAACACCCCAAATTTTATTCACCAAATATATTGTAATTATTGGAAATAGTCAATGAAATAAAATGGTAAATTTTAAATAATATAATTATGTTGCCAGTGAAAATTCCTTATGAGGCAGTGAGTTTGTCAAATGGTTTTGGATGACTAAGTGATGGCCAAAAAATTATGAAATTTTATAGAATAAAAGTAGACATCATAAGCTTTAATTTGATAGGTCATGGGTAATTTTTGGAGCTGTATACAAAGAGTTATGAGTTTTTGAATTTAGCCCAGAAAAACTTGATATTTTCTGGAACAATGTCCAAAAACTTAAAATATCAGTATTTTCAGCTTCCAATTGGCTAAAAACTATATTTTTCCTTGAAATTAGACTCAATAAGGTTTCTATAGTCTTTAGATTCACTCCAATTCAATATCTACAAATTTAGTTATGATTTTTCAAAGTTACGACAGAAAATCTGCTAGACTTGTTATTAAGTCCAAAAATGAAAAATTGTGTTAGCAAATAATGTAATCTTGAGATAAAATTTATATCAGCCCATTTTTTTTCTTTTAAGGGACTACTAGGCATCATTTTTAAATGGACAAGAGAGGAAAGGGCTTGGTTGAACTCAATTGGGCTTCATGACCTAATTATTTGTACATAAGGGTTATGTACACAAAGTGAAACTTTTAGAATTTTAGAGAATTAAATAATATAAGGGAAAATATGATATTACATAAGCTTTCTCCTTCCTTTTACAGCCCCAAAAATGATGTCTTTGTGCGATTAAGTGAGAGAGAATTGAGAGAGTTTTTGAGAGAGAAGGAGGAAAATCTCGCGAGGTAGGTCAATTTCTTCGGTGAATTCGCTCCTAACGTGTATAACCCTTCTCCTAAGCTTATCTCCTACATATTTTAAGGTATTTGAAGCTCCAATTTTGCTATTTAGAAGAGCTAGGGTTCGACCACATTAGAGAAAAGCCAGAGGAAGCAAAATATCACTTCCAAACCTTCGACTGTGAGTAGGTTAATCGGTGGAATTGTTTTGGATCGGCTTTGATTGTAAATTTCGAAAAGGTGGTGGCCTAGGTGTTATGCTACCAAAATTGGGTATAAATGGTGGTTATAACATAATTATATAGTGAATAAAGTGATTAGGAGTAGTAAGGAGCACGTCTTTGGAGTCAGATTTCGAAAACCCCAATTTTCATCAGGAAATTGAACATTTTGACCAGGGGCAGAAATAAGACTAGGATTTGGATTTTTGACATTCTAGTGATTCCATTGAGTTCATAATGGAAAATTAGGTTGGGTTATTATTGATCACTTTTTCAGAAAAGCCTGAAAAAGCATAATTCCCAAAATGCCTTAAACCCTTAAATAGGGGATGCCAAGGGCATTTGAGTCTTTTAGCAATGAATTTGGTAATTCTAAGTCCAAAACTGGATTCCTTGGGCCAAAATATGTGAGAATAGTTCAGGTTAAAATTTCAAAAATGTATAGTCGGACCGGATAAATCGGGGCCGGCGGGGTCCCCAGGGGTATTTTGGTAAATTTTCACAATAGGCTAATATAACCACTATAAACACTATGGAAGTGTCTAAAATGGCACATGAATGGGTTTTAACCTAATTCTTGTACATTTGATATTTTAGGTCCGAGTTGGCACGCTTTCAAGGCAAGAAAGGGTCAAGGTAGTAACTATTATCTGTCCTACACTATATGACTATTGATATGTTGTGTGTTACTATTTCTATAATATGAATATGTGCCTGGGGCATATTACCTAGCTGTGGCCTAGGACATAGCTAAGGTACGCTGGTACTACCTAGCTGTAGTCAGGGAATCAATTGAGGTACACATAGGGTTTCCAACTCAATAGTTGGCCCTGAGCTTTGTGTAATCACACGGTATGATATGAATTTTCATTTTACACTATGGTGCATTACATATTTAATTCTAGCATTTTATATGTTTGATGGTATGTTGCAACTGGGATTCCTTGGCATCTCACCCTTTTTTATAAACAAAAATGTCTCAGTAGGAACCAGTGGCTCTAAAGGCAAGAGTGCAGATACGAGAAACTGACGGGCACATTTCCTATGATAAAGATTGCAGTAATATGTCATTATTTTTGAACCTTTTAGAAAATATTGTACATATTATCAAATTATGCATAGTTGAACCCTGTATGTAAACAAATACTTTCATAAGTATGTTAGTACTTTTATGTTTGCCTATAGAATTATGTCTTTATTCCTCTACGCATATCAAAATGGAAATGGGTGTTGACAACAAGAACACATTGTTATTTTATACTATGGCTGAATCTTCTATGATAGCCTAAGATAATTCATAATACAAGAGCCCAACCAGCTACCCATATTAGTATACTCAAACTTGCTATATAAGGAAAAATTCTTATAAATTCCTCTAAATCTATAAAAATCATTCATAATATTTATGGGATTTTTCAAGCCTTAAAACAAAACCATCGGGTTGGAAATCATCTTTAGTTGATAAAAATTAGAATATTACAAAATTCTCCCTTCCCCTCATTTGGTTTGAAGTTGTTAGGAAATTGTTACAATTACTATTAATGCAAATAGCATATAATCAGTGTAATATCCCAAATTTTGAGGTTAGAGGCTTGAGAATAAGCATGAATCAAGTGGACTGCTAAGCCCCAGTTTAGCATGAGTCATAGGAATGTAAACCTTACTACTAGTGTGTTTTTCTACGTGGCAGTCTGGTTGTGCGATGGTTATGGATAACCAAATGATGTTTAATGAATGTAACATTTTTCAAAATAAAAGTAGACTTATCAAGTTTTAATTTTTTTAGGTCATATAAGTCATTTAAAATTGTACACAAAGAGTGATGTATTTTTGAAGTTAGTCAAGTGAAATTGGCAAGTTTCTATGGCAGTTTCCAATAAATGATATTTATGGAATGTTGTGCATCTAGTTGGCTAAGGGAAATATTTGTTTCTTAAAAATAGACTTAATAAGAGTCACATAGCCTTTAGAACCCCTTCAATTGGATATCTATAAATAAAGGAATTAATTTTAAAAGTTTGATGAAAATTCTGTCTGCTTTTAGGCAAAGTGCGAAATTAAAAGTTAATGGCAAAAATGTATGGGCAAAATAGTCCTTTGGCTATATTTAATCCAAGGCCTATATTTTTTTCTTTTTCTTGTATGTAGGACATCCATCAATGAAAGGCAATAAGGGAATTATATACTTGGTCCAAATTAAAATTAAGATGGAGTATTATTGGCCAAGTAAAACTAAATTGAAAAGTCCAAAAGTAATATGGAGTAATTAATTATTTGAAGAATTGGAATTTTGGAAAATGCAAGAATGCATTAATTATTTCCCTTCCTCCTATGATTTTCATCCAAGAGGGAAATACATAGGGAAAAATAAATACTTGGAAGATAATTATGCCATGTGTCATAATCTTGAGCCAAGTAAAAGAGATGAAGTCATAAGCAAAATGCATATAGACAATTAGCATTAAAATATATTAAGTTAAGAAGGCATATGAAGATATTTTTAAGAGCTCATCTCTTTCCATTTGGGACATCATTTTCATCCAATTTGAGAATTTTGACATAAAAGAAATGAAAGCTCACTCCAAGTCAAGTGTGGTGTTGCATTCCCAATGCACTCTTGACACTCTCTAACAGGAAGCAAGAGAAGAAGTTTTGATCTCATCTATGCAGTCGAGTATGCCCTTTAGCACTTGAGTGAGGACTCAACACTTCTCAAGTGTAAATTCTTACTCTCCCAAGTGCTAGTGCAATTGTAGTCCAGAAGATGACCATGAAGTGTAAAATACTGATGCACTCGAGTGAGGACCTATGACACTCGCAAGTACAAAGCACACACTGGGAAAAATTGGTGCAAGTGTTATCCAGAAGCTCAAGTGTAACCCCCTATCTTATAATCCATAATTATAAATCGAAAATATGTAATTAAGATGAATTAAAGACCAATGGATGATAAAAAAACTTGTTTTCAATCCCATCCTCAATATAGGGTTTTCACAAAATTTCTTTCGGAATCCAATTAACTTGGTCTAATATTCACATTTTCAATATAATTAACCTGCGTAGTTAAGTCACATTCATACATATCAGAGTGTAAAACAAAATTTCTGGTAAACCTCGGGTTCAAACATTAGCTAAAGGGGTTTACGGACATTTTTGCCCTAATGATTTCCCACTCAGGGGATTGCATATGATCATTCAACATTTAAATCCATAATATATACAGTAATCCCAACCAAAAATTTGACAACCAACATCAAAATCATAACCTTAAAGGATACCTAGCCGTCCTTAATTGTTTGTTTCCCCTTTGTGCCACTTGCCCTGTTTGTAGGTTAGTCAATGAAAAAAATGAGATTCAAGAGAATCCCAGTAGTAAAAAATCACTCATACAATATATAATCATGTAGCAAGTAAGCAAATCATCAATCAGCACAACATCAATGATCACAGTATACACATTGCCTTAATGGCATACACATAGTCTAAGTAGCATACACATAACCTTGCATCTCACACATAGCCTTTCTGCATTCACATAGCCTTACAGCTATCACATAGCCTTTCATCTCTCACATAGCCTTACGGCTTTCACATAGTCTTTTGGCTTTCAGATAGCCTTTATAGCTTTCACATCTACAAGCTTTACAGCATTCAAAATAATCACAATTCAATGATCAATCAAACACACAATGGATCACATATAGTATAAGGGAAAGTGTCACAACCTTGTTCTTTCCGGGAGTGCTCTAGCACAGGTTGCTCATGTTCAGGGCAAATATAGAATCCTATCAGTAAATATCAAGGACATAGGGTTATTCCCTTTTCCAATTCCTTAACTTTAAAACACTTAAAGTTGGTTGTCATTTGAGTCCCTTATGTGGCTATGATAAGCTTAATGAAAGCCTAAAAGGATTGGGAAGTACTAGATTAGAAACTACTTTCAAAATCACAAAGTGCTAAAAACAGGGGTTGGATGCAGCCAAGAAATCTCTAGCTGCGGCCAAAAATAGTACAGAAAGTTTTTGGCTACAGCCAAGATCTTCTGGCTGGGGCCAAAAACAGCATAGAGTTTTTGGCAGCGGCCAAAAACTGACTAGAAAGTTTTGGGTTGTAGCCAACGAAATTTTCTATTTCTTGGCTGAATTTCAAAAAATTACAACTAATTCTAGAAAACTCAAAATAGAGTGATTCTAAAGCCAATGGAAATATATTTTAGTCTTTTTTACAGGAAAAATATGAATCAATGTTGTTCATAACCAAACAAATACAAAATTATACGAAATCCCATACTGCTCTAGAATAACTTCTAGTTTCAATCCCAAACTTTGAAAAATCATAACTCCTAGATCAAAAATTGAAATGACATGCATTATATGTCCATTTTGAAGCTTGGAATGTGAACTTTAAAACTAGAAATTTTCAGAATTTTTAAATACCATTTTCACATCCAAAACATCCTTTCAAACCAACTGCCTAGCACAGAGTTGCAATGGACAAAATTTCCATTTTCTACCAAGGTGTTAAATGGCTTAAAAATCAACAACCAAACCTATTACCACAAAATTTTCCACAAGGAAACCATTGGGATCACTAAAACAATAAAATTCCTATCACATACACATATATTCTATTTTCAATCACATTGCAACATAAACCACCAAATTGCTAAACTTTCCATTTAATGTTCCAAACCAATTTGATTGTTTAAATCATGCAACAAGACACCTATTCCAATACCAAATTACCATGCAATTCACAAGATCCTAAAAATATAAAAATTAGGGCAAAAATCCAAAAATTCAAAAGTTCCACCAATGGTCACAATATATATCAAAAGATAGCTATTTTTCACCTCTTACACCTTCTATAGCTTGTTCTTTGATTCCACCACTTTCAAATTTTCTCAAGCTCTCAAACACCTTTTTTCAAAAATCTAAAACCATAGAGATAAAGCTCTCATCAACATGATCAAAGTTGAAGAGTGCATTTAACTTAAAGAGGTCATCTACAAAGCCAAACTCTCACCTTTTGCTTTCTCTTTCTTTTTGGAGCTAGACGAAAATGAAGAATTGAGAGAGAGGATGAAATAAAGAGGATGAGTTCAGATTTTTGGGGAAAGAAGGCCTCTTGGCTGACTTTACAAGTAGGAGGGAAGAGAAAATGTGTTGCAAGTTTGACTTCCATCCAATGCTCCACAATGCCAAGTGTCACGATCTTGTTCCTCATCCCAACTCCTTCCATGTTCATGAAGCATATAATCACTCTCTCATAATCTCTTTGGCAATTAAACACAAATAATTAATAAACTCCCTCTATGGTAGCTGGCTAATTGGTTGGTAACTTTTCTTTTCCTATTTTGCCCCTAACTATGGCAATTCCTATTGAATAAATATTTAACAAATTCAATCTTTCCATTACACCTTACCATACGCCGTCCCTCTAATTTAATTCAATTTAGGTATTAATCCACAATTGGAAATACAGGGTTTAAGCACTGATTATAATATATTTAGATCGCAATTCACATCATATTCTCCAAAAGTATTTATTTAACAATAATTACATTCACTTTTGAAGTCATTGGCTCTTAATCACATTTTGGGGCATTACATTTCTCCCCCCGTAAAATAAATTTCACCCTCAAAATTTGTTATACAACTTGAGCCATAAACTTTGGATAATGTCTCTGCATATCTACTTCCGCTTCCTAAGTTGCTTGTCTTTGAGTTATTCCCTTCCAGATCACCTTCACATACGGTATACTCTAGTGCCTGAGCCGTCATTCTTCTCTATCAATAATCTGTTCTAGCTCTACTGTATATGTGAAGTTGTCTTGTAACCTGACTTCTTCATATTCAACAATGTGTGCTAGATCTAGTTGGTGCTTCTTCAATTGGGAAACATGAAACACATCGTAGAGCCTATTCATGTTCAGGGGTAAGGCTACTCAATAAGCAAGAGGCCTGATTCTGGCAAGAATCTCAAAAGGACCTATATACCTCAGGTTCAGCTTCTTCCGCTTGATAGCTCTCCCAGTGCCGGTGACTGGAGACACCCTCAAAAACACATGATCACCAACCTCAAACTCTAGAGGTCTTCTCCTCTTATCAGTGTATCTCTTTTGTCGACTTTGCACTACAAGGAGCCTCTTATGAATGATTCAAATTTGCTCTAAGGTTTGATCAATAAGATCTGGCCTATACAACTTCCTCTTAGATAACTCTGTCCAGCATATAGGTGATTAGGACTTCTTCCCATATAAAGCTTCATATAGAGCCATCTGAATACTCGCGTGATAGCTATTGTTGTAGGCGAACTCAGCTAATGGAAGAAAGTAGTCCCAATTCCCCTTAAAATCGAGGACACATGCTCACAACATATCTTCTAACATCTGAATGGTCTTCTCTGACTATCCATTAGTCTGAGATGATAGGCCGTACTAAATCTCAGCTTCGTACCCAGAACCTCTGTAGAGCCCTCCAAAATCTTGAAGTGAAATGAGGATCTCTGTCAAAAATGATATTTTTTTGTGCGCCATAGAGTCGCACAATTTCTTGAATACAAATCTCTACTAGTCTATCTGGAGAATAACTAAAATTGATTAGTATGAAGTGTGCCGACTTCATTAACTAATCAACAATCACCCATATCGCATCATAGTTCCTGATCCTGGGCAATCCCACAACAAGGTCCATGGTCACACTTTCCCATTTCTACTTGGAATTTCAAGACTTCGCAACAACCCCGGTGGCTTTTGGTGTTCAATCTTCACCTTCTGGTAAGTAAGGCACTGCACCACATATTTAGTCACATCACTCTTCCATCCCGGCCACCAATACATAGACTTCAAATCATATTTCATTTGGTCATACTGGGGTGAAGAGTATACTGGCTTTTGTGTGCCTCATTAAGGATTCTTTGCCTCAATTCTGCCTTCAGTCTAACACAAATTCTCTCTTTGTTATGAACGAATCCACTTAACGACATATCATAATCTTGAGCATCTCCTCACTTAATCATAGCCCTGATAGATTTCACCAGATCAATTTTAGCCCTGAAATCACTTTCTCTTGAGAAACATTGAAATTGGCACAGACGATCTGGTTTGACAAATTCAAATATTGGAATCTCCTATCAACTTCACTTCTTGAATCATCATTGCTGCAACAAGCACTATCTTTCGACTAAGAGCATCGACAACGACGTTGGCTTTACCCAAATGGTATTTAATCTCCAGGTTGTAATCTTTCAGCATTTCCATCCAACGGTGCTTTCTTATGTTCAATTCATTCTGATTATACAAATACTTGAGACTCTTGTAGTTGCAGTACAGTTCTACCGTCACACCAAACAAATAATGCAGCCATATTTTCAATGCAAACACAATTGCCGCAAGCACTAGATAATGGGTGGGATAATTCATTTCATGAGGTTTCAGCTGTCGGGAGGCATAGGCCACCACACGTCCCTACTGCATAAGGACACACCCTAATCCCTACTTACTCGTATCACTATACACAACATAAGTTAAGCTGGAATAAGGTGTAATCAGCACAGGTGCCATAGTCAACCTCTCATTTAGCTCAACAAAACAACTTTCACATTGCTCATCCTACATAAATGGCTGATCCTTTCTCATAAGCTTGGTTATCGACAAGGCAATACGAGAGAAATTCTGGATGAATCTCCGATAGTAACCAGTAAGACCCAAAAAACTGCGCATCTCAGCAATAGTTTCTGGCCTCTTCCAGTCCAGTACTGCTTCCAATTTTCTAGGATCCACTAAGACCCCTTCTTCTAAGATAACATGGCCTCAGAATTTTACTTTTGCTAGCCAAAACTTGCACTTACTCAACCTGTCATAGAGCTGATTCTCACGCAATATCTCTAACACAATTCTCAAATGACACTCATTCTTTTCTCTGCTTTTGGAGTATATCATAATGTCGTCAATAAACACCATAATGAATTGAACCAGATACTGTTGAAAGATGTGATTCATGTAATCCATAAATACCGCAGGTGTATTGGTTAGACCAAAGGGCATTATTAGAAACTCATATTGCCCTTTCCTAGTCCTAAAAGTAGTCTTCGGTACATCTTCTGCTTTAACACGTAGCTGATAATATCCCGACCTTAGATCGATCTTCATAAACAACATAAACCAGAAAATTGATCTAAATGGTTGTCGATTCTCGGAAGAGGGTACTTGTTCTTGATGGTAATCATATTTAATTCTCTATATTCAACACACAAACGTTGATACCCATCTTTCTTTTTGACAAACAACACTAGAGCTCCCCATGGTGACACACTGGGCCTAATAAACCTTTTTTTGAGCAAGTCTTTAATCTGCTTCTTAAATTCTGTCATTTCATTTAGAGCTATACGATATGGGGCCTTAGATATAGAACCAGCACCAGGCACAATTTCAATTGGGAACTGAACTTCCTTTTCTAGAGGTAATCCGCTAAGATCGTCTGAAAACACCTCAGGGAATTCTCGTACCATGGGTATACTATTCAAAGTTTCTTCTGCCTCTCCTTGTATGAGAAAAAAACACCATATACCCCTGGTACATCTTCTCCAAATATTTCTCAACTTTAGCTGATGAAACGACATTCAAACTAGTATTCACATTTTTAGCATTCTACGAAGTAGGGTACATTATCCTTTTCTTCCCACAATCAAGCAACACATTATTTTCTGTTAACCAATCAAAACCCAAAATAACTTCTAATTGATAGAGTGGTAGAAAAATCAAATCTACAACAGACTCGAGCGCCTCAACAATTATTACACAATTTAAACAAGCTTCAGTGGTCAAAGCTTTAACACCCATCGGTGTTGACACAACCAAATCAAATGGCAATTTACGCACATGTAATCCCAAATGCTTCACATAATTATAAGCAATGATAGAGTGACTTGCACTCGAATCGAATAAAGCTTGCAACAAATTACCATTAAGGAGGATTTTACCTTGGTTCAGGTTAGGGGACTTCCAGACTTCCTCATGGATCATAGTAAACACCCTACCCTGATTCCTTAGTTTCTGCTCTGCTTACGGCCGCTTACATTCTCTAGGAATGCGCCCCTATTGTTTACAGTTGAAACAGAGCACTTGCCCCTGATAGGTTCTATCATAGTGTGCTTTACCACAACGAGGACATATCCATACAGTTGAGGCTTTTTGTGGTTCATGATCTCTGCAATGATAGGGCTTTTTACCATTGCCCTTAGATGAGGGGAATCCCTGGCCCTTCTGCTTCTCTGAAGTTTACCCTTGTTGGGTTCACTGCAGCTACTAACACCCTTAGTGGGGGTATAAATCTCTCAAGTTGTTCTCAGTAATTCTACATTCCTTCACTGCTTTGTTAAATTCAGTGAATTGGTGGGTGGCTAACCTCTTTCTCAATTCACGCCACAACCCATGAATTAACATATCTGAACTCCATTCCTCATCATCCATATGCTGAAGATAAGAAGAATACCTGGCCAACCAGATGAAATGAGATAAATAATCATCAAAGGTCTCAGTATCAATTTGCTTGATAGATATAAATTCACTGTCCTTCTCGAGTAGTATTGACTTGGGAAAGTACTTTTTATTAAACTGTTGTTGAAATAACTCTTAGGTCTATGGCACATTTCTATTTTGCAAGGTCATGGCGATATTCCGTCACTAAAGATCCGCATCTCCCTCCAACTTGTACATAGCAAACCATGCCTTATTTCAGTCATGCACTCAAGCCCTTTGAAGATTTTCTCCAGAAGGTTCAACCAGTCTTCACCTAATTGAGGATCAAATCTCCCTCTGAACACCGGAGGTAGATGCTTGTAAAATTTTGAGACCCAGAATTGAAGATCTTTCTCTTCTCTAACTACAACCCCAAGAGATTTTTATTTTGGTTTTATGTGAGGAGGTGACTTTAAGGGTCGTGCAGACCCCTCCGTAGTTTCTTCTTTTTGTGTCTCCTTATATGTCTCCTTCTGGGTGGACTGGGCCCGGTCCTCATTTCTTTTGGCTCTCTCTTCTCTGAGCTCTGTTCTCAGCTAGTTAATCATATCTCTTTGTTCTCTAGTCAGGCCTATCATTTCCCGCATAGGATCCAGTGGATTATCATTAACTACCTCCACCTCTGGGTCTACACATCTAATTCTCAGGTAAGCTATTATATCTTTCAATTCTACAAAGATTCACCGCGTCAGTATCACATATAATGTATATACATAGTCCACAAATTTCATATATATTCATAATAGATGGAACATACATGTGTATACACAACAAAAAAATTTTGAGTCATCATCTATCCCTAAGGCAACTATCCTAGCAAATGTTATCCTTACCATAAACTACAGCTCTGATACCACTAATGTAAGCCCCTGCCTTATAATCCGTAATTATAATTAAAAAAATACGTAATTAAGATGAATTAAAGACCAATGGATGATAAAAAGACTTGTTTTCAATCACATCCTCAAGATGGGGTTTTCATAAAATTTCTTTTAGAATCTAATTAACCTTGTCTCATATTCGCATTTTGAATATTATTAACTTGTGTAGCTAAGTCACATTCATACATATCAGAGTGTAAAAGAAAATTCCCGGCAAACCCTGAGTTCATACATTAACTAAAGGGGTTTATGGACATTTCTGCCCTAATGATTTCCCATTCAGGGGATTACATATCATCCTTCGACATTTAAATCCATAATATATACAGTAATCCCAAAAAATAATTTGACAACAAACATCAAAATCATATCATTAAAGGAGTCTTAGCTGCCCTTAGTTGTTCGTTTCCCCTTCGAGCCACTTGCTCTGTCTGTAGGTTAGTCAATGGAAAGAATGAGATTCAAGAGAATCCAAGTAGTAAGAAATCACTCATACAATATATAATCACATAGCATATAACCAAATCATCAATCAGTATATCAATAATGATTATAGTATACACATTGCCTCATTGGCATACACATTGTCTTCGTAGCATACATATAGCGTTATAGCTCACACATAGCCTTTCGGCTTTCACATAGCCTTACGGCTTTCATATAGCCTTCTGGCTTTCACATCTACAAGCATTGCAGCATTAAAAATCATCACAATTCAAGATTAATCAAACATACAGTACATCACATATAGTATAAGGGAAAGTGCCACTACCTTATGCTTTTTGGGTGTGCTCTAGCATAGGTTGCTCATGTTCAGGGCAAGATACTATCAAGAAAAATCAAGGACATAGGGTTATTCCCTTTTTCAGTTCCTTAACTTTAAAGCACTTAAAGTTGGTTATAATTTGAGTCCCTTAGGTGGCTATGATAAGCTCAATAAAAGCCTAAAAGGATTGGGAAGTACTAGGTTAGAAACCCCTTTTCAAAATCACAAAGTGCTGAAAATAGGGGTTGGATGAAGCCAAGAAATCTCTGGCTACAGCAAAAAATAGCACAGAAAGTTTTTGGCTGTAGCCAAGATCTTCTAGCTGCGGCCAAAAATAGCACAGAGGTTTTTACTGTAGCTAAAAACTGCCCAGAAAGTTTTAGGCTGTAGTAGCCAATGAAATTTTCTATTTCTTGGCTGAACTTTAACAAATCATAACTAATTCTAGAAAAATCAAAATGGGCTAATTATAAAGCCAATAAAAATAAATTTAAGTCCTATATATATGAAAAATATGAATCAATGTTGTTCATAACCAAAAAAAAATACAGAATTACATGAAATCCCATACTACTCCAGAATTGCTTTTAGTTTTAATCCCAAACATTGGAAAACATAACTCCTAGCTCACAAATAGAAATGACATTCATTATATGTCTATTTTGAAGCTTGGCATGTGAACTTTAAGATTGGAAAGTTTTATAATTTTTAGACACTACTTGCTCATTCAAAATCGTCCATGCAAACCAACTGCCCAACATAAAGTTTCAATAGACAGAATTTCCAATTTTCTTTCAAAGTATCCAATGGCTCCAAAATCAACAACCAAACCTATTCCCATACAATTTTCCACAAGGAAACCATTGGGATCACTAAAAAACCAAATTCCCATCAGATACACATATATTCTATTTTCAATCACATTGCAACGCAAACCACCAAATTGCTAAAATTTCTATTTAATGTTCTAAACCAATCCAAACCAATTTCATTGTTTAAATCATGCAACAAGACAACCTATTCCAATACCAAATTACCATGCAATTCCAAGACCCTAATAATTTGAAAATCAGGCTAAAATCTAGAAATTCTAAGGTTCCTCCAATAGTCACAATGTATATATATATATCACAAGATAACTATTTCTCACCTTTTGCACCTTCCTAAGCTTGTTCTTTGATTCCACCACTTTCAAATTTTCTCAAGCTCTCCAACACCTTTCAAATATCTAAAACCATAGAGATAAAGCTCTCATCAATATGATCAAAGTTAAAGAAGAGCATTTGAGCTAAAGAGGTCATCAACAAAGCCAAACTCTCACCTTTTGCTTTCACTTTCCTCCTTGAGCTGGACGAAAATGGAGAATTGAGAGAGAGGATGAAATAAAGAGGATGAGGTCAGATTTTTGGGGAAAGAAAGCCTCTTGGCTAACTTTACAAGTAGGAGGGAAGAGAAAATATGTTAAAAGTTCAACTTCTATCCAATGCTCCATATAATGCCAAGTGTCACGATCTTGTTCCTCATCCCAACTCCTTCCATGTTCATGAAGCATAGGATCACTCTCTCATAATCTCTTTGGAAATTAAACACTCCACAATAGGTCCAAGTAATTAATAAACTTCCTCTATGGTAGCTGGCTAATTGGTCGGTAACTTTTCTTTTCCCCATTTTGCCCCTGACAATGGCAATTCCTAGTAAATCACCATTTAACACATTTTATCTTTCCATTACACCTTGCCTTGCGTCCTCCCTCTAATTTAATTCAATTTAGGTATTAATCCACTATTAAACATAAATACAAGGTTTAGGCACTAATTATAACATATTCATATCATAATTCACATTGTCTTCTCCAAAAGTGTTTATTTAACAATAATTACATTCACTTTGGAAGTCATTAGCCTTTAATCACATTTTGGGGCATTACATCAAGGTAAAAGAGTAACACACTTATGCACTCGATTGAGACCATCAACACTCGAGTGAAGAATTAGACCACTTGTAAGTGTAAAGCTCACTCTTGCAAGCTTTGGTGAAAGTGTTATCCAGAATGTAAAAGTATAATGATACACTTGAGTATGGATTGAGAACTCAAGTATTGGACTAAAATTCTCTCAACACTTTTAATCTTCACTTGAAAGTCATGCAAGTATTGTTTGGTGAAATAATCCTTACACTTAAGTATATTACTGAGAACTCAAGTGTAACCATGACAAAAGCAAAAATATTATAGACTCACACAGCATACAATACGAAGATGGTTGAGTAATATTTACCATTATGTTTTAACTTGTTATTATACCTAAATGTCATCTAACATATATTTCAAGTGTGAAAAAGGAAAATGAACGTTCGGATTACATATTCAAATGTGAGAGTCAATTGTGGTGGACATCATCATTATACACCGACTGCCAAAAAACTGTCATCACATACAGTTGACCCACTATAAACAAATGTCTGAAAATACAAATGCCCATATCCCTCTTTACAACGTGACGTTTAGTTTCATAATAAAACATCCTACTCCTCAATAGCACGTTACTTAACGGCTATTTCAAACTTACTATAAATACAGAGCATCAAAGACAGAGGAATATATATACAGAATATACCATAAGATCATATATATATATAAACTTACTAGATTCTCTACTTTTATATTCATCTATGTATTCATATTGTACTTCAGTGATTATCATATCTAATTTGTGAGAGAGTATGTAAACACTTCAAGTTATATTTTCAATTGATCTCAAGGAAAAGGGATCTTGAGAGGGTAGATTTCCTTACGGGTAAAGCTGTAGAGAAAATTCTTGTTAGGACTCTCTGCTTGTAAGACTTACAAGGTACAAGCAGGAGAGAACGTTTTTACTCATAACACTTATAAGGGTGTAAGCAGGAGAGAATATTGCTACTCATAAGACTTGCATACGTAAGCAAGAGAGAAAGGTCATAGGAATTATTCTTTACTTAAAGGGGAGAGAATATTATAGGTGCTAGAGTATTTCTGCTCGTAGTCCTTGCTATGACGATTGTTGTCTTGATCTCTGAGGATTGATCTCTGAGGACTGGACGTAGGCCTGGTTTTGGCCTGAACCAATATAAATCTCTATGTACAAATTCTCTCATATCTATTCTCTCTTTATCTATTTTCATATCACTATAACGATCAAAAATTTTATTACATCACCTAATTCACCCCCTCTTGGGTGAAGCTTGCCTCTTTCAATTTCAACTTCCAATTTTTTGTACTTGTGAGTGAACTTGAAAGTTATGAAGTTCAAACTCGAGTTCTCCTTAGAAACTCGAGTTTTTAAGATTGTTGGTATTATTTCAATATGTCTCTACTAAGAACTTGCAATAGTGAACTTGTGCTTGTAAGATTTTGAAAGCACAACTAAAGTTTTATGCCAAAACTTGAGTTCTTAGGTTGGTCAATACCTCTTCATTTTGATCCTGTCAGAAAGTTGTAAGAGTTAATTGGAAGTGCAGCACCAAACTTGAGTTCCTTACCCAAACTCAAGTTCTCCATTGCATGTCTGATTGATTAATATTTTGGATTGGCTTTAGAATGGAAGTTGCAAAAGATGACTAGAAGTGTTGAGGTAGAACTTGAGTTCTATATCAAAACTCAAGTGCATGTCATGGGTTCAGATTCTGGTTTTGCTTCTAGACAATACTTGCACTAGTTCACTTGCAGGATAAAGTGCACTTGTGACCAGAACTCAAGTGTTGAACTAGGACTTGAGTTCTTCAAGCAATCTTAGTTTCTATCTTAGCCTCTAGATAAAACTTACAAGAGTGAGAGAGTCAAGCTGTAACACCCTGCCTTTAATCACGTAATTATAATTCGATAATGCACATTTAATTCAGATTAGAAACCATCGGATAACTTAAACTCATTTCAATCTCCTACTTTGTAGTAGGGTTTTCACAAAACATTCAAAATCTCTTCCTGTTCCTGGTCTCCATTTCAAAATTCGAATATAATTACCTGTGCAGTTTATCTACATTCATGTATAACAGAGTGTATAACCAAATCCCCGGCAACTCCCGGGTCCTATACTTATATAATCTAGAGGTTACAAGTATCTACTAGGGGATTACACAACCAAAATCGAATGTAGTGTTCCTGATTCAGGATATACAATAATCCCGAGTTTAAAGTAGATAACCAACATCTCAAAAATCCTTAGTATCACTAAAGATCCTAAGTGCTTCGGGTTGGCCGCTTCTCCTTTGAGCCACATGCCCTGTCTGAAATGTTAGTCATAGGAAAGAATGAGATTCGAGCGAATCCCAGTAGTAACAAACCACTCACACCATGCATAACACAAAGCATGTATATAAATCACAACCAGCAACAGCAGCAGCAATCTCAAAGATACATGGTTTTCACCACAAACGACAGCACTCACGGCTGTATGCATAATACGACAGCTCTCGCTGTAATAATAATCACGACAGCTTACGCTGTAATCACAATAACGACAGCTTACGCTGTAAACGACAGCTTGCGCTGTAAACGACAGCTATCACCAGCTGTAATCGCAGCAGCATCAAAGAATCATCACATAACAATGATAACACACACATACAGAGCATTATACATAGTATAAGAGAGAGAGTCACTACCTGATCCTTTCCCGACGTTTCTTGGCACTGCGGCCTCCCGAGGGCGGCAAATATCGAATCCTACAATTCCAAATGCACCATTTAGACACTTCCATAGTGTTACTTGGGGTTATATTAGTCTATAATGAAAATTTACAAAACTACCCCCGGGGACCCGGCCCGGGCCCGCCGTACCCGGTCCGGTTGCACTTTTCCCGAAATTCTAATCTGGGCTATCCTAACATATTTCCGCCCAAGGAATCCATTTCCGGATTCGGAATTATCAAATTCAATGTAAAATTACAAATTTACCCTTGGCAGCCCCACTTTAAGGGTTTTAGGGGCGTTTTCGTAATTATGCTTTCTCGGCCTTTTCCGAAAAAGTGACCAACTGTAACCCCACCTAATTTTCGCCCCTGAACTCAATGGAACCATCAAATCATTGAAAATCCAACTCTAAGACCCATTTAGACCCCTGACCGAAATATATGAGCTCTTCGGAGAAAATCGGGGTTTTACGATTTCGGCTCCGTAAACACGTTCCTTTCTACTCCTAACCACTTTATTGACTATTTCATTAAGTTAAAACTACCATTTAGTATCAATTTGGGCAGCATAACCCCTAGAAAAAACCATTTCCAAGAATTAAAACCAATGGCAATCCGGCGAAATTTCACCGATTAAATTGCCCACAGCAGCCAGAATAGTCAATATACAAGAGTTTGGAAGTTACCTCAAGCTCCCAATAGATTTTCCTTGACTTGAATGAAAACCCTAGGTGTTTTAACACCAAAAGAGGAGCTTCCAAACCTTAAAGAACATAAAGGAGTAGCTTAGGATCGGAGTTATACGCGTTAGGAGCTAGATCGTCGGAGAAATCGGCTTACCTTGCGAGTTCTCTTCTCCTTTTCTCCCAAAACCCTCTCAACTCTTTTTCTTTACTTTGGCTGCAGAATGGCGTCGGGAATAGCTGATGAAGATGATGAATAAAAAGTGTTTTAACATTAGGATGATGTCATGTTTTATTATGCTGATGTCATAAATCCCATTTTCGGATTTTATGACAGTTTTTCTGCCCAAACTTTAAAAAAATCATAACTAATTCTAGAAAAATAGAAATGAGGTGATTCCAAAGCCAAATGAAAGATATTTAAGTCCTATTCATAGAAAAAATATTGGCCATTACTGAAAATCACCACAAAATTCCCAGACTTTCAATCTTTGCATACTGTTCCAGAAAATAATTAATTTCGCTGGGCAAACTTCAAAAATCCAAAACTCTTAGGTCACAAATCAAAATGATACAAATTATATGTTCATTTTGAAGCTTGACATGTGAACTTTAATACTGGAAAATTTCAGAATTTTTAGACACCATTTGCCTATTTAAAACGTCCATACAAATTGGCTGCCCTGTACAGAGTTTCAATGGACAGAGTTTTCAACTTTTGCACAATTGTTCCCAATGGTTCCAACTTCACAATAAACACTCTCCCCACATGAATTTTCACAAGGAAGCCATTGGAATCATTAAAATATCCAAATTCCCATCACACATTCTCCAAAAGTATTTATTCAACAATAATTATATCCACTTTTAAAGTCATTAGCCCTTAATCACTTTTTGGGATATTACATTTCTCCCCCCGAAAATTAAATTTCGTCCTCGAAATTGCTACACAACTTGAGCCATAAACTCCGGATAATGTCTTTGCATATCTGCTTCCACTTCCCAAGTTGCTTCTCTTTCTGTCATTCCCTTCCAGATCACTTTCACAAATGGAATGCTTCGGTGTCTGAGCCGTCGCTCTTCTCGATCAATGATCTGCTCTGGCTCTACCGTATAGGTGAAGTTGTCTTGTAATTCGACTTCTTCATATTCAACTATATGAGATGGATCCGGTTGGTACTTCTTCAGTTGGGAAACATGAAACACGTCATGGAGCCTGCTCAAGTTCGGGGGTAGGGCTACTCGATAAGCAACAGGCCCAATCCTCTCAAGGATTTCAAAAGGACCTATATATCTCGGGCTCAGCTTCTTCCTCTTGATGGCTCGCCCAATGCCCGTAATTGGTGATACTCTCAGGAATATGTGATCACCAACCTCAAATTCTAGAGGCCTTCTCCTCTTGTCAGCGTAACTTTTCTGTCGACTCTGCGCTGCAAGGAGCCTCTTACGAATGATCCGAATCTGTGCTGAGGTTTGATCAACCAAATCTGGCCCATAAAGCTTCCTTTCGGATAATTCATTCCAGCATAAAGGTGATTGACACCGTCTTCCATACAACGCTTCATACGGAGCCATTTGGATGCTCGCATGATAGCTATTGTTGTAAGCGAACTCAGCCAGTGGAAGGAAACGATCCCAACTTCCTTTAAAGTCGAGAACACAAGCTCGCAACATATCTTCCAGCGTCTGAATTGTTCTCTCAGATTGTCCATCCGTTTGAGGATGATAGGCCGTACTGAATCTCAGTTGAGTACCTAAGGCTTCATGCAGTGCTTTCCAAAACTTTGAAGTAAATCGTGGATCTCGATCGGAAATGATGTTTTTCGGAACACCATGAAGTTTGACAATCTCTCGGATATAAATCTCCGCTAGTTTATCAGGAGAATAACCAGCATTGATTGGTATGAAGTGGGCTGACTTCGTTAACCGATCCACAATTACCCAGATCGCATCATAGTTTCTGATCCTGGGTAATCCCACCACCAAATCCATGGTCACGCTTTCCCATTTCCATTCCAGAATCTCAGGACTCTGAAGTAAACCAGGCGGTCTCTGGTGCTCGATCTTCACTTTCTGACAAGTGAGACACCTTGCAACATATTTGGTCACGTCACTCTTCAAACCCGGCCACCAATACACCGATTTTAGATTCTGATACATCTTGGTCATACCAGGATGAAGAGTATATCGGCTCTTATGTGCCTCATCCAGAATCTTCTGCCTCAACTCTGCCTTAAGTGGAACGCAGACTCTTTTCTGGTAATGAACCAATCCACGAGGCGATATATCGTAGCCTGAAACTTCTCCCTGTTCGATTCGAGTCAGATTGCGCTGTATCCAGTCATCTTGACTCTGAGCTTCTTCAATTTCCGCCTTTAGATCACTCTCCTCTTGAGAAACAGTGTAATTAGCACAAATGATCTGGTTTGTCAAATTTAAATCACGGAAATCTTCAATCAATTTCCTTTCTTGTATCATCATAGCTGCAACGAGCACAGTCTTTCGGCTAAGAGCATCAGCGACTACATTTGCCTTACCCGGGTGATATTTTATCTCCAGGTCGTAGTCCTTAAGCAATTCCATCCAGCGGCGCTGTCTCATATTCAGTTCTTTTTTATCATACAGATATTTAAGACTTTTGTGGTCGCAGTACAGTTCCACAGTCACACCATACAGGTAATGACGCCAAATCTTTAAAGCAAATACAATGGCCGCAAGCTCCAGATCATGAGTGGGATAATTCAATTCATGAGGTCTGAGCTGTCGAGAGGCGTAGGCCACCACACGTCCCTGCTGCATAAGGACACACCCTAATCCCTACCCACTGGCATCAGAATACACAACATATGTCACACTGGGATCGGGTAAAATTAATACAGGTGCTGACGTCAACCTCTCCTTCAGCTCCACAAAGCAGTTTTCACATTTCTCATCCCACACAAACGGCTGATCTTTTCTCGTGAGCTTGGTCATCGGCAACGCAATACGGGAGAAATTTTGGATAAATCTCCGATAATAACCAGCAAGACCCAGAAAACTGTGTATTTCCGCCACAGATTCTGCCCTCTTCCAGTTCAGTACTGCTTCCACTTTGCTGGGATCCACAGAGACCCCTTCTTGCGAGATAACATGGCCTAAGAATTTCACTTCTGATAGCCAAAACTCGCACTTGCTCAATTTAGCATATAATTGCTTCTCGCACAAGATATTCAATACGATTCTCAAATGATGCTCATGCTCATCCTTATTTTTGGAATATATCAAAATGTCATCGATAAACACAACAACAAACTGATCCAGACATTGCCGAAAGATACGGTTCATGTAATCCATGAACACCGCAGGCGCATTGGTTAGCCCAAATGGCATCACCAAGAACTCATAATGACCATATCGGGTCCTGAAAGCAGTCTTTGGAATATCTTCTGCTTTCACTCGCAGCTGATGATACCCTGACCTTAGATCAATCTTTGAAAACACACACGAACCAGAGAGTTGATCTAATAGGTCATCAATTCGGGGAAGAGGGTACTTGTTTTTTATAGTAACTTTATTCAGCTCTCTGTAGTCGATACACAAGCGAAAACTCCCATCTTTCTTCTTTACAAACAACACTGGAGCTCCCCAAGGCGACACACTGGGTCTAATAAACCCTTTCTCAAGCAAATCTTCTATTTGTTTCTTTAACTCCGCCATTTCGTTTGGGGCCATGCGGTATGGGGCCTTGGATATAGAACCAGCTCCAGGTACAATGTCAATTGGGAACTGAACTTCCCTTTCTGGAGGTAGTCTGCTCAGATCGTCCGGAAACACCTCAGGGAATTCATTTACCACGGGTATATTATTCAAGGTTTCGCCATTTTCCCCTTGCACAGAGAAAAACACTACATACCCCTGGCAACCCTTTTCAAGATACTTTTCAGCTTTGGCTGTCGAAAGAAAATTCATACTAGCATCCACATCTTCAACCCTCTGAGATACAGGATATACTATCCTCTTGTTTCCACAATCAAGCAATATATTATTTGACATTAACCAATCAAAACCCAAAATGACTTCTAATTGACTAAGAGGCAAACATATCAAATCTACAATAGATTGATGCCCTTCCACAGTTATGACACAACTCAAACAAGCTTCTGTGGTCAAGGCCTTAATACCCATTGGAGTTGACACTACTAATTCAAATGGCAGTTTGTGCACATGCAATCCCAGGCGCTTCACGCAATCATAGGCAATGAAGGAGTGACTTGCACCCGAGTCAAATAAAACTTGCAACAGATGGCCATGAAGTAGAAGTTTACCTTGTATTAGCTCAGGAGATTTGCGGGCCTCCTCATGGGTCATAGTGAATACTCGGCCCTGTGTCCTCGGTCTCTGGTCTGGTCGTGGCTCTTTGCATTCAGCAGAAGTATGCCCCACACGCTTACAATTGAAGCATATTATTTTGCCATCACAAGTTTTGCCTTGATGTGGTTGGTTACACCGACGACAAATCCATGGTCCAGAATATGTTCTTTGCTGGTCACGGCTCCCAGACTGGTAGGGCTTCTTACCACTTCCAGACGAAGATCCTTGCCCCTTTCGCTTTTGTGAGGTAGCACCCTTATTAGGTTCATTGCGGTGGCTAGTAGCTCTGGCAGGATACAAATCTCTCAAGTTGTTCTCTGTAATCCTGCATTGTTCAACCGCCTTGTTGAACTTGGTAAATTGATGAGTAGCTAAGCGCTTCCTCAACTCTCGCCTCAGACCGCGAATGAGCATATCAGAACTCCATTCTTCATCATCCTTGAACCGGAGATAGGAGGAGTATCGAGCCAATCGGACAAAACGGGACAAGTAATCATCGAAGCTTTCCGCGTCCCCTTGCCTGATATTCAGGAATTCTGTCTCCTTCTCGAGCCTCACTGATTTGGGAAAATACTTCTCGTTGAATTCTTGTTGAAACAATTCCCAAGTCAATGGCATCTTGTTGCTCTTCAAGGTTAGGGCGATATTCCGCCACCAACGGTCTGCATCCCCTTCGAGTTTGTAAACGGCCAGTCGTGGCTTCACCTCATCCGGACAATTAAGCACCTCAAATATTTTCTCCAGTCTGTTCATCCAATCTTCGGCTGCTTGAGGGTCAAACCTCCCTCTGAACGCAGGAGGCAGATGCTTGCAGAACCTGGTGACCCAAAACTGAAGGTCTCTTTCCTCTCTAAGCGGTATCCCATGTGATTCTTGATTTGGGACAATGTGAGGTGGGGACTCCAGGGGTCGTGCTGACCCTTCAGCAGTGTCCTCAAGACGGGTTTCTCCTTGAGTTTCCTCCGGAGTGGATTGAACTGGACCTTCCTTGTTCTTCGCCTTCTCTGCTCTGAGCTCTTCTCTCAACTCAGTTATCATATCTCTTTGATCCCGGATTAGACCCATCAGCTCTTGCATAGGATCTGGTGGATTATCATTGACGACCTCCACCTCTGGGTCTACACGCGGAATATTGGGGCGTCCTCTAGTTTTCTTCATTCTACAAACAACTTGCCCCATTAATTTAGCAGAGATAGTATGCACATATAGTCACAAAACTCATATATATATCCATGTCAATTAAACATACATGTGCATACACAACAATCATTCACAGATAATCTTCTATCCCTACTACTATCTAAGGGATCTATCCTAGCAACCTCTACCCTTGCCAGGAACTACAGCTCTGATACCAAAATGTAACACCCTGCCTTTAATCACGTAATTATAATTCGATAATGCACATTTAATTCGGATTAGAAACCATCGGATAACTTAAACTCATTTCAATCTCCTACTTTGTAGTAGGGTTTTCACAAAACATTCAAAATCTCTTCCTGTTCCTGGTCTCCATTTCAAAATTCGAATATAATTACCTGTGCAGTTTATCTACATTCATGTATAACAGAGTGTATAACCAAATCCCCGGCAACTCCCGGGTCCTATACTTATATAATCTAGAGGTTACAAGTATCTACTAGGGGATTACACAACCAAAATCGAATGTAGTGTTCCTGATTCAGGATATACAATAATCCTGAGTTTAAAGTAGATAACCAACATCTCAAAAATCCTTAGTATCACTAAAGATCCTAAGTGCTTCGGGTTGGCCGCTTCTCCTTTGAGCCACATGCCCTGTCTGAAATGTTAGTCATAGGAAAGAATGAGATTCGAGCGAATCCCAGTAGTAACAAACCACTCACACCATGCATAACACAAAGCATGTATATAAATCACAACCAGCAACAGCAGCAGCAATCTCAAAGATACATGGTTTTCACCACAAACGACAGCACTCACGGCTGTATGCATAATACGACAGCTCTCGCTGTAATAATAATCACGACAGCTTACGCTGTAATCACAATAACGACAGCTTACGCTGTAAACGACAGCTTGCGCTGTAAACGACAGCTATCACCAGCTGTAATCGCAGCAGCATCAAAGAATCATCACATAACAATGATAACACACACATACAGAGCATTATACATAGTATAAGAGAGAGAGTCACTACCTGATCCTTTCCCGACGTTTCTTGGCACTGCGGCCTCCCGAGGGCGGCAAATATCGAATCCTACAATTCCAAATGCACCATTTAGACACTTCCATAGTGTTACTTGGGGTTATATTAGTCTATAATGAAAATTTACAAAACTACCCCCGGGGACCCGGCCCGGGCCCGCCGTACCCGGTCCGGTTGCACTTTTCCCGAAATTCTAATCTGGGCTATCCTAACATATTTCCGCCCAAGGAATCCATTTCCGGATTCGGAATTATCAAATTCAATGTAAAATTACAAATTTACCCTTGGCAGCCCCACTTTAAGGGTTTTAGGGGCGTTTTCGTAATTATGCTTTCTCGGCCTTTTCCGAAAAAGTGACCAACTGTAACCCCACCTAATTTTCGCCCCTGAACTCAATGGAACCATCAAATCATTGAAAATCCAACTCTAAGACCCATTTAGACCCCTGACCGAAATATATGAGCTCTTTGGAGAAAATCGGGGTTTTACGATTTCGGCTCCGTAAACACGTTCCTTTCTACTCCTAACCACTTTATTGACTATTTCATTAAGTTAAAACTACCATTTAGTATCAATTTGGGCAGCATAACCCCTAGAAAAACCCATTTCCAAGAATTAAAACCAATGGCAATCCGGCGAAATTTCACCGATTAAATTGCCCACAGCAGCCAGAATAGTCAATATACAAGAGTTTGGAAGTTACCTCAAGCTCCCAATAGATTTTCCTTGACTTGAATGAAAACCCTAGGTGTTTTAACACCAAAAGAGGAGCTTCCAAACCTTAAAGAACATAAAGGAGTAGCTTAGGATCGGAGTTATACGCGTTAGGAGCTAGATCGTCGGAGAAATCGGCTTACCTTGCGAGTTCTCTTCTCCTTTTCTCCTAAAACCCTCTCAACTCTTTTTCTTTACTTTGGCTGCAGAATGGCGTCGGGAATAGCTGATGAAGATGATGAATAAAAAGTGTTTTAACATTAGGATGATGTCATGTTTTATTATGCTGATGTCATAAATCCCATTTTCGGATTTTATGACAGTTTTTCTGCCCAAACTTTAAAAAAATCATAACTAATTCTAGAAAAATCGAAATGAGGTGATTCCAAAGCCAAATGAAAGATATTTAAGTCCTATTCATAGGAAAAATATTGGCCATTACTGAAAATCACCACAAAATTCCCAGACTTTCAATCTTTGCATACTGTTCCAGAAAATAATTAATTTCGCTGGGCAAACTTCAAAAATCCAAAACTCTTAGGTCACAAATCAAAATGATACAAATTATATGTTCATTTTGAAGCTTGACATGTGAACTTTAATACTGGAAAATTTCAGAATTTTTAGACACCATTTGCCTTTTTAAAACGTCCATACAAATTGGCTGCCCTGTACAGAGTTTCAATGGACAGAGTTTTCAACTTTTGCACAATTGTTCCCAATGGTTCCAACTTCACAATAAACACTCTCCCCACATGAATTTTCACAAGGAAGCCATTGGAATCATTAAAATATCCAAATTCCCATCACACATTCTCCAAAAGTATTTATTCAACAATAATTATATCCACTTTTAAAGTCATTAGCCCTTAATCACTTTTTGGGATATTACACAAGCTCGAGTGTTCTTAGTCTAGAACTTAAGCTTTATCCCAAAACTTGAGTTTCTCAGCAATTTTAAGCTTTAGTGCAGCTTTTGTGAAATACTTCCATGAGAGAACTTAGTGAACTCAAGTTCTTTACCCTACAGAACTTGAGTTTTACTCCATAAATCAAGTGCATAAGATATTTTGCAGCAATTTTCTGTAAACTTGTGAAATGTATTTGATAACCACTTTGATTCAATTAAACTTTGTCATTTTCTTACAAATCAATTTGTTAACACTTTGTTATCATCAAAACAAGGATTCTAACATTCTCCCCCTTTTAAATGATGACAAAACCTTTCTGATGGATTTGAAAAACTTATTGGATATCTAAATGCATAAACACTAAAGTTTAAAGTTATTGGTTGCAATTTTGCACTTTTCTTCAAGAACTCTCAATAATGCTTCCACAACTAAACATTTGACAAGAATAAGTCATAATATCTTAACCTCATAATTCATAATGAAAACCATAACTTTTGCCAAACTTCGTTATAGATTTCAAATTGTCATAAAACGCCATAAAGTTAACATAAACCAGTAAAACCATAACATAATCTATAAGGTCCATACAAACTACTCCCCAATAATCTATGACACGCAAATCCAATTTCAATTGAAAGCTGAAATGCCATGACTCATTATTCTCCCCTGTTTTGTCATCAATAGAAGAAGGAGGCTAAGGGAAAGTGATATTTGATGGTAAAGGCGTATAAGACCAAAGCAGTAGAGGGATCAATAGGGTCAGGCACGAACAGTGGTAAAGATTCGAGGAGTGTATGTCTTAGGTTGCAGAGTGGATTAACCACCTAAAGTGACTATTAGGATCGGTAGGTACAGTGGAAGAATTTTAAATTTTCGCTGATCCTAACCGAGGATCTATCAACAGTGTTTAAACCAAGTTAGAAAGATTCATACCTTTTTCAATTCAGGGTTTTCGATCACTAGGAGCCAACACATTAGGTCTGCTCCCTTTACCGGTATCCACACAAATGATCTCCAACATAGACTATGTGCTAGTGCCTCTAATGTCTCCTAGGGTTTTCCTTGCGGCTCTAAATTCTCATTCGTGCATGAGTATATTTGCTCTATCAAGTTTATATCCTATGAGGGCTATATTTGAATTTCAAAATTAATCTTTATTAATTTCAAAATTAATTAAATATTAATTATCTTGATGAGCTAATTAAATAAATTCAGTTTAAATTAAATCTATCCAATAGTTTGAATTTAACCTATTTATTTAATCCAAATAAAGAGCTATTAGATTTAATTTATCTTCATAAATTAAATCTGAGATACTATATCTTTATCATGTTAGTCAATAAATCTAATTTTTCTTAATAAAATTACATTTAAAACTAACACAATATAATAATATCATAATATATATACATATAAAATATGTATTTAAAAAATAAATACATATATATATATATATAATATTATTAACGAATTTTATATTATATATACATAAATATAAAATTCATCTACCCTAGATTAAACATTATATCATGTTGGGTCATTCTTGTGTGCGACCCTATAGGGCCATACGAAGTTGGTAGTAGGCCAATAATTATACTAACCCATAAGTCGCAAGCAGCCTTTAGCAAGACATTACAACTAACCAACTCATATGAGGATCGTTAACACAATACAACCTACCATACAACCATGTCATGTCCCTTTTGTCACACGATATATCAACAGGGATAAGGCATGGATAATGTCATCCTCTTATTCCTGACCATTACTTTCTCGATTAATGAGTAGTTTGGCAATAGAAATGAAACTCCTTTCCATCGTAGTATGGCCATACATTTCTCAGACTCACTCATCGAGGGGCCCAATAATATCTCTCTACTAATGTAAGGGAAAAATTCCATCTTGATCATTCATGTTCCTCTGCATGAAAAACCACCAAGCCCCATCTTAGCCTTTATTATCACCCGGTTAAAAGTGACTTTTGACTAGTTTAAAGCTTAGCAACTCTCATATAGGAATCCATGATGACCTCAGGTCAAAGGGTATTGTGACGTGGTTATACATGAGAAAAGCTTATGACTTGATCCATGTAACTTTCTCATAGTAGGTCGGTCCAGCATCTTGTACTCTTACAAGTGCCTAAGACTTTGATTCATATCTCTATATCTTATCAAAGTCATATAGGTCTTGTTTTATCTCTGCTCCCGCATAGATGACTGACCAAGGACATTTTAGGACAATCTTTATGATTTATCCAAGGATACAATTATCACAGTTAACGTGCATATAATCTGATAATAGAATGGAGAAATTTGTTAAATTAATAATGTTTAAAGTAAATGATTGGCCCTTTAGGCACAATTTTCAAAAGTGACATCCACAGTTGTCGAGGTGATTGGATCAGTGTAAGTGAACAGTACTGGTGCAGTAGTGGATGGTGATGTAGAGGTAGTTTGTTGAGGAATTGAGGTAGGAGGTACAGAGGTAAGATGAACAAGAAGATAAGTATGCAAAAATGTCTCCAACTCATGAAGTCGCGTTGAGTAATCCTCTTGTGCCTTAATCATCATGTCGAAGTTATAATTGGTCTTATTTACCAATTTGATTACTTGAGACTCCATCGTGTTTACTAATTTCTCATATTCTTTAAACAATTCCTTCCTGAGGTTGTCCATCACTTGCTTAATCACCTCTAACACATAGCCATAGATGGATACACCAAAAAAGGAGATGGAGGTATACCTCTTGCAAAGGATTAAGCCTTATTAGCCCGAGATAGTGTGGTCTCTCACTGTTGTGTAGATTTAACCATACTTAAAGGAATAGATATCCCCATGTGATTCAACTGAGTCATACCAAACCTTGGGATCTTAACCTTCTCATTGCCATCCAAGTACAAAATTTTGTTGTGGCGAAGGATGAGGGATATAAGCTAAGGATATGGAATAGTAGTGGTTCGAGTTGAAGAGAACCTAAATCTTCTCATTTCATTAAAGATCATCTCTCCCACATTCCTTTATTTCCTGGCAAGAAATAAAGCCATCAAATAGTAGTCTGTATGGGTAAAATGCATGAAGTTCTTGTATTTATTGATAATGCTTCATGTGTATATATATATAAAAGGACAATGTGAGAATCTGGCATAGTAGCTGGTTTGAAGTTCAAAGGTCTTATGGGCTTTCCCAGTTTTAATAATTGGAAACCTTGGATAGGTGTGAATTCTTGGGTAGGATTAGAGGATCATATAATATAGCCAGGTATGGTATTGATAATTGAAGGAGTAATCATCACAGATTGGCCATAAATAGTAGTAATAATCCCTTCCTCTATCAATTCACCAATTTCATACATGTTATTTTTCATTTTCATGTTGCAATAAAAGGTTCTAACAATTAAGGGTGAATATGGTAGGTGCACAACTAACCATGGTCAGTAAAATCCTTGATATTGTGTAAGGTTCATGCCATAATGTGTATTAGGGTAATCCAAGTCAACATATACCACTAGACAAAAGCTACAATGAGAGAATTCAGTATCATATATGTTCTTGTTGAAGGTTTCAGTTCCTGGGTATTGGAGTCCTTTGGAGGAACAATATCAAGTTCTTCTTCCTCCAACACTTGAGTGGTTGATGGTGCTCTCGACTATGACCCGGCTTGACTCTTAGAAGGTTTGGATACAAAGGCACCAATCTTACCAATCAAGGCATCTATCCTTGATTATTCTAATGCTTCCCGAAGTTGAATGACATCCTCGCTATATGAGGATGAATCTTGTGGGACTTCTATAGCCTTTTTCTTCTCTCTTCTTTCTACTTCCTTAGTGTTTGATCAAGTTACCATAGGCTCCTTTATAGTAACTCATTTCTTTCTTTAAAGGAGGTTGGACATCTTTAACCTTTGGCCTCGAGTGTTTCTTCTTCATAGGAGTCACCATTTTCTTAGTGACAGTTGGCTTAGGAGGAGGAGGAGGAGTGAGTATTGAAGATGGAGTCAGAGTCAGAGTTACAGTCAGTGTTGCTGTCTGAGTAGGAGTTGATTGGAGTGAGAGGAGTGAGAGTGGGAAGATAATGATGAAGAAGAAGATGAACTCTGAGTTACCTGAGGCACTTTTGTACGAACCATTGTAAAGAAATAGAGTGAGACAAAGAAACTAAACGCCTAGAGATTTTCAGTGAAGAACCGATCAAGGCTCATTTATGTGGATTTGTAGGTGAAAATATGTCATTTAAGGGAGAAGAATGAAGATTTATGGTTCAGGAAGTGTCGATTAAGTGAGTAACGGCTAGAATTTATGCAGGTGAGTTTCAAGTGAAGAGACATTTGAATAAGAGTGTACGAGTGTGTCGTTTGAGCTTCAGACTTACTGTTATAAATGCCTGATACTCGAGTTCTGCTCAAGAACTTGAGTTCATCTACACTCAAGTATGACTATATAACTTAAGTGTTACAAGCAAATTTTAGAAGAATTGCTATGGTGTACTTAGTTTGAGTGTAACTTGTAGACACCTAAATGTACTCCCATTTTCTTGTATCTTTGTACTCAAGTCCTCCAAGAACACTTGAATAAACCATGCTTTATCTCAAGTTTTTCTCAAGTTAAGAAGCTTTATTGATAGAAAATAAAAAAAATAAAAAACAAAATTTTAAAAAAAATCTCCATTGATGGTTATTAGGTCAAGTTAGGTAAAAAAAGTTCAAAAAAGAAAATTCAAAAAAGAAGGAACATTTATGAAGAACACCCTATCTTGAAACTAAAAATAGGAATATAAGGGTTGAAGCAAGGCAGACAAGAATTTTGGGAATGAAGAGAGGCAAGGTAGAGGGCTAATTTTAGTTTCTCATTTTGTATTGCTCATACATAATAATTCTCATGGGGAAGGGTAGTTAACATAAGGGGCATCTTATTTTGTTCAAGGCTCTTTGATTCTGATAAAGTTCGCATGCTCTTCTTTTATTTGTGATCATGTTCAACCACTTATAGAAATTATATATTTGACTAATCCTCCCTCCACCATGCTCTTTTATGATTGCTCTTATCTCAATGACCCAACACTGCATAAATCACCTACTTTAATATATGTTTGCAATGTTGGACGTGTCAAATCTAAGATCAAGAGTTTGGTGCACTTGCTTTCCATTGTCTCATTGAGTTATCTTACATATTGTTGTTGGACGTGTGGCATTTGGCTCAAGAGGTATGTGCTTACTTGTCTTCTTATGATGCTAGGTGTCATACTTAATAAATATAGGTAATGTGATTGTACTTACCTCTTATTTATTAGGTGACTTTATCACCCTATTTCTTATTGCAGCGGGGTTCAAAGCATAAAAGGTACACACTATCACCATGTCTTTATTTATTTTCTTGTCTTTTTGGACTTTCTACAATGAATGATATGATTAGAATGCGATTCCTTCTTGGCTTGATGAACTCTTCTTTCTTTTCCTTTTTTCTTTCCTTTTCTCTCTCTTTTGCAAATAAAGAGTTTCAAAATAAAAAAAAGGGGTTCCTTTCTTAAAATAAATGAATTTGGTTTCATATGAGATAATTAAAAAAATGCTTTTTTAAAAAAAACACAAACCAAACAAAAAATATTTTTTCTCAAATGAATTAAATAAACATTTTTTCTAAAAAAACACCAACAAAGTGACACACATTTGTACCCCCGAACTATGTGGACTTTGATGTCTCTAAAGGGTACATTGGCCCTAGGCTCTCTTCCTGGGTCAAGTCCAACTTGGTAAATAAATATATTTTTCCTTATTTTCTTTTTATAAATAAATGTTCATTTTTTTCTTTATTTTTCATTTCATCTATTTTTGTAAATATTTTCTTCTTATTTGGGTAATTATCATATGATTAAAGGCCATATATATTTTTAAATAATTAACTTAGGATAACTATTCTTATGAATGGGTATTGTGGGGTACCTAACACCTTCCCCATATACAATGGACTCCCGAACCCTAACTGATTTTTGTAAACCAGTCTTCTTTGTTTCAAAACAAATGTTTCTAAAATTATCCTTTTCCAAAGTTTTGGTGGCGGCTCCTTGTTTTCCAAATTTCAGGTGCTACAACTTGGTGACTCTACTGGGGACGGTTTGATAGTGAAGCCCATTTAAGTTAAGTATTTAAACATAATATGGCCTTAATTTTATTTTAATTACCCTTTTTCTTATTTTTTTTATGAATATTTGTTTTTATTTATTAAATTCATTATTCATCTATTTGTTTGTTTGTTTATTTATTTATTCTATCTTATGATCTGCTTAGCAGATAAGGGTTGGGTAGAATCTAGGCCCACAGGCTGGTATGCTCTCTACATACACTGTACACATACACTATTTTTCTCACACATATTTTAGGCCCTATACTCGGGTCTGTGAGTTCCTTAGGTAAGCGAAAGTTTCTACCAGTCTCCTTGTAGGGTTTAAAGAACCCCTTGAGGTTACTGTAAAGACTTCATCCTAGCTGTAACTCATTTAGTGAGGTTGATCCCTGTGGGGTTTTTAGAACCCCCTTACGGTCAATTTTGTCAGATGGGATCTTCATCTTTACAATGGGGGCAGTTATAAGACCTTTATCTGTGAGAATTAGAATCACCTTGAAACCATTGCACCTATTAGAAGAAATTATTGACTTGCCTAATTAATTAGTACCTGCCATTCTTAAGATAGATAACCCCAACCTAGGGTTATTCTTAAAATAGGACACTGGAGGGTAAAAGATATCTTGAAGAGGTGAAGTTCTTTTTTTCAATATTTATCACCCATATCAAAACTTGAAGTATAAGTCATCACTCTTTTATGTCTCATGAGGTACCTTTACATCATCTATTGGCATTTGATATAGGCCTTAGACATAATAGGCACTTTATTCTCCCTATGAGGTAATGGATCTCTTGAGGAGGTGGAGTTCTTTTTCTCAATGTCCATCACCTATATCAATTCTAGCAAGCACATGTAATCATCTGTATAATATGCATTTGGAAATACTTTATTACTCTTCTATCTCTTTTCTTTAATGAATGACAAGAAAGTCATCAAAGGATTTAAAATTTGGCATAAAGGTTAAATGGCACCAAAACTGGGTTTAAATCAAGTTCTTGTAAGAAAGGTGTATAGATGAAAGGGCATCAGACTGATTGCAGGAGTAGAAATACTTGAAGGCCTCATTCGATCAAGTCACTACATTCAAAGTTCAGTCAAATTGGCCTTCAAAAGAAGTAGGGAAACATCATTGATTTGCTGCATGTGCCTGTGCATACTGATGATATCATATAGCTGGGCCAGTATTAGGATGCCTCTTTAAGATGCTTCACTTTCTCTGATTTTCAACTAGCCACAACCTTTGAGGAATATGGGGAAATCCTTAGGATGCCAATTAAGAGGAATGATAAGATCTACCATTATCCAAGTCAGCTACCTTCTCAAGGAGGAATAGCATAGTTGTTGGGGATCCACGTGGAAGAAATACAGATTGTAGGCATCGGACAGGTCAAAGGGATTAAAGGACCATGGTGGAAGCTTGCTTAGCAAGATTATCTAAGAATAAAGATTGGGAGAAATTTTGTAGGGTCTTTGCTTTTGCTATTTATTGCATGATCCTCTTTTATTCATTAGCAGGAATAATCAACCTTGGAGCTATCAGTGTCTTTCAATTGGTTGAACATTACCAAATCAACTCGGTACTTGCAATTTTAGCAAAGACCTACATGTCATTATCTCAGTCTCACCTAAAGAAGGAAGGTCAAATAAATTGTTGTCTTCCATTACTTGAGGTATGGATGTTGAGTCATGTGTATGGAAAGAAGAAGTACTTCCGTTAAATGCATGACAAGTTTACTAATCCACTCATGTCTTTCAATCATCTTCAATTAAACAAAAATGATTAGAGGAACGAGTTCTCATGGTTAACAAAAGATTCTCTCTTACAGAAGATAGAATGGTGGGAGGATGAAGAGATTATCCATCACTGTAGGGACTTTTTTCTAATGTGCCTCGCATAAGATCAAGATGATGTATTAACTACAACCCTTCTTTAGTATTGAGGCAATTAGCATTCTGGCAAAAAGTTCCCTCTAGGGAAGAAATGCAAGCCATACACTTCTTGTACGAAGAAGATGGTGGGAAAGACTTATGTCAAGAAATCAAAGAAGCTTGGAGCAAGATAGCATGCAAGGGAAAGGCTGAGCTAGGGAAGCAAGAAATAGGTGCAACTTTGGGCTATAAGGATTGGCTCAAGGACAGAATTAAAGGAGCCAATCCATCTTATTCTCCTTAAGATCCTTTGTTAGGAAATGATGCCCAAAAAGTAAACAAATAGTTGGCAAGGCACCTGGAAACAAAAGAAAAGGAGCTAGAGGAGCTGTCTATGATGGAATCACAAAATAAGAAAAAAGATGAGTCAACTAGAAGACAAATGTGCATCCCTCTAAGAAAAAATGGCAGAAAAGAGAAAAAGAAGAGATTTAGAAGAACACTTAACGATCATAAAGCCGGAAGAAGAAAACAAAAGCTTAAAAAGGGCTATGCAAGAGAACGACAGGTAAATAAAGAACAATAGAGTTTGACTATTAAAGATGAATAAAACAAAAGAGTTGCTCAAAGAGAAATTGCAAGACAATGAACCTCTTAAGAAATTACAAGGGGAAGTTGATATTCTTACTCAACTCTTAGAAAACAAGAAGGGTGAATTGGTTAATATAAGGGCTAGAAGCACTGAAACCATTCAGAGCCTTGAGGACAAGCTAAATCATAAAAGGAAAGTTTTAGCCAACTAGGAACTCCTCTACCACAGACCAGTTGTTGTGACAGAAGAATGGGTAAAGAGGTGTGGTTAATTAATTAACTTTGCTAAGACCAAGATCCCAGAATTTTCTAGCATATTCAAGTGCGCTGAAGGCATGAGTATCCCTTTGAATCCACCAGCAGAGATTGTTGAAGTTTTCAACTTATATAATCAAATAGTAGAGGAACTCAAACTTGTAACTAAATTTTGATATTATCGAATAAAAGCATATCTCGCTCCTTTTACTATCAATGTTTTTATGTGGTTATTACTACGATCAATAATAAGATCTTGGGCTAAGGTGGGATTTAAGGTACCCCCTATCTAATGATCAACTCTAGTTCTCCCTACAGAATAATGGATTCTCGGAGGAGGCTAGAGGACACTCATTCTAGAAGACTATGTGCCGACTAAGCACTTACCAAATGAAAAGATCTTGGCTAGGATGGGACTCAAGGTCCCTCCTATTTAATGATCAACTCTAGTTCTCCCTGTGGAATAATAGATTCCCTAAGGAAGCTAGAGGATACTTGTGCCAGAAGACCTTTATGCCAATACATCGTGATAACTCACTATGCCCGCTTGAAATTGTAAGTTTAAATAAACTAATGATATTTTGTTCCATCTAAACATCCTAACTAGCTACCCCTTACGCATTCAAACAACACGCACTTACATAGTTATCAGATGGCAGCCAATCCTAGTAAAGCCGAATCTAATCTGAATCATCAAATGTCTTATATGGATGTACAAATAGCAGATTTGAAAGAAATGATTTCCACCTTGGTTATAGCTATTCAAGACCAAAATAATGAGAAAGAGTTAGGAACATTTGATCTATTGAAAAATACTGAGATAAGTATACCAGAAAATGGTAAGAAAGGAAAAATGACAGAAGAGCCTCAGAGTAAACAGAATACTCAAATTATGAGCACTAAGGAGGAACAACCAGGTAAAGATTCAACATACACTTTCAACATTCCCTCCATATTAGCTGAAAAGAAGGGATGAAAGGAAGAGTTAGGTGAAGTAAAAGACCAACTAAAAGCACTCCAAGGACCAAACACTTGGGGTTCACTTGATTTAAAAGATTTATGCTTGGCACCACATGTCTCGATTCCCAAGAAATTCAAGATGCTAGACTTTGATAAGTACAATGACACAGGGAATCCGATATACCATCTTTGGGCTTATTGCACCAAGATGCTTGTTCGGTCATAAGACGAAAAGTTTTTGCTACTTTTCTTCTATGAGAGCTTGAAAGGGCCAGTATTGGAATGGTACATGCAACTTGATCAGATAAATATCAAGAAATATAGAGATTTGACTGATGTATTCATGAAACAATATAGGTTCAATCTTGACACTGCCTCCATTAGGGAACAACTAAAGTCATAAGCAAGAAAGCCACTGATGCTTTCAAAGATTATGCCTAAAGATAGAGGACGGTCGTAGTATAAGTTTAGCCTCCCCATATACCGTCTGAGCTCAATTCTTATTTCATACGTACTTTGTATGAACCTTACTACAGATACATAGTTGGAACGTACATCACCAAATTTTCAAGTTTGATTGAGATTGGTAAGCGAATAGATGCTGATATACGTGATGGCAGGATTCCTTAAAGCGGGAGCAACACCAAAAGGGGAAATAACGGGAAGAAGAAGGAAGGCAATGTTAGCTTCATCCAAACCACAAGACAACCCCAAATAATACATCAAAGTGGTGACGAAAGGTTTCAATAGATGAAGAATGATTCGACACCAAATAGGCAAGGTCAAGTTAGAGGATGAAGGAATTGGCAGCAATGAGATAATCGCCAATGGCCAAATTTTGGCATTACAAATACTGAGCTGTATCGCCAACTTTTAGAATCTCAACTACTAGGACCACACTTACAAATAGCTTCAACCACCTTACCTCGCCTGGTATGACTCCAATGCCTGATGTGAACACCATATAGGTACCTTGGTGCACTCAATAAAAGACTGCACAACATTCAAGAGGAACATATTAGACTTAATTGATTCTAATCACATCTAATTGAAGAGGAATGACAACTCTGCTATGAACACCAATCCCCTTCCAAGCCACGAAAACCAAGTAAATGTTGTTGATGAAATCGAGTTCTCTGACGATTCTCTAATAGTACGAGAAGATATCTATGCCCATTTAAGGGCAACAGGTTATAAGCCTCAAGAGGAGAAAGAAGTAGGTATGGTACAAAAGAGACATGTCGGGTTCGTCGTTAAGGAACCATATGAAAAAATGAAATTCCCATGTTGTCTCTTTCACCATCTTAGCTCCATTGCAATAGCTTGTAGTGACCATTCAGGTACCAACCCCTTTTCCATATTAGAGTAATTATGCCATACCATGGAGGTATAAAGGTATTATTAAGAATCCCTTAGGGCAAGTAATGGAAGCTGAGGCTAGCAACAAAATAATGGTTCGGCCAACAAGAGTCACACAAAGCGGGAAAGCTTATCTGCCATAAAATCTTAGGTCATTAAAGAAGGGAAAACAAGCCAATAGGGGATAACGATGAAGAATTCCTTTAAATCATGAAGCAAAGTGAATATATCATAATAGACCAATTGAATAAAACTCTAGCCAACATCTCAATTCTCTCTTTTATCTTGAGCTCTAAACCGTATCGTCGTACACTATAAAATGCCCTAGATGAAGCATATGTGCAGTCCAGTATGACCCAGAAAAGGTGGCAAGCATTATGAATGTAGCGAGGGTGTTCTCTACCATCTCATTCCCAGGAAAAGAGGTTGTTCAATCAGCTATTGACCAACATAAAGCCCTCTACATTACCCTAAAGTGTAAAGGATTTGTTGTGGCCAAAGTGTTCATAGATAGAGGTTCAACGTTAAATGTTTTGCCACTATCCACATTTGAGCAATTGTCAGTAGAGGCATCAGAGGTTGAAAAGAGTAATATGGTGGTTAGAGGGTTCGATGGTACTCAAAGAGGTGTGTTGGGAACGTTTTGCTTACCTTTATAGATTGGACCAAGTTCATTTATAGTAGACTTTCAGCTTACAAACATTGACCCATCCTACTCTATGCTATTGGGGAGGCTATAGATACACTCAGCTGGGGTAATACCCTCTACCTGACAGCAAAAGGTGAAGTTAGTTGATAGCAGGAAGATAGTGATAATCAAGGGTGAAGAAGAAATCATGATGAGCAAGCCGAGTTCTCTTCCATACATCAAGGCTACCGAGCATGAGGAAGGAATGGTTTTCCAAGGCTTTAAAGTCGAAGGACCCAATGGATATAAAAATGTCAACTACATAATAACTAAGATAATGGAAAAGAATAGGTTTAAGCATGGTAGAGGATTAGGCACTCACCTCCAAGGCATCAAATCCCCCATAAATCTGTAAGAGAATAACAAGCGCCAAGGGTTAGGATACGAGCCACCATTGGAAATAAAGTTGAAAGAGCAAGCAAGCTTGAAGATAGGGAGGGAGGATGAGCACTTTGAAATCCCCCACATAAGGAAGACATTCCCGATATTCTCTAAAGTGCTAAACAAGTCAACTGTTGCAATGGTTTCAACAATAGGTGAACAGACCTGCACATGGATTTCAGCTGATGATTTTGGAAGAGCTCTGGAAAATTGGGAGTTTGAGGACACCTTCAATTCTATTATTTTAGAGTAACATGCCTAGCTAAAAGTTGTCCTTTTATGTTTTGTATGCACCTTTAGGAAAGCTCTTATATGAATCATGAATAAAGATTCACTTATTTATATCAATTCTTCCTTTTTTTCCTTCTATTCATTCGTTGTTCATTTTTCACCCTCTAGGAAATTGATTTCCTTGGAACTCCTGTCCAATGCAGAGGTTTTTGAGTCCCTGAATGATTATTCGCTTGTTGCCATTGATATGCATGATTACAAGTGTGATGATGATGAGATCATTCAACTATACAAAAAAATCCTTGAATCTGATGATAATAGAATATGCCTACATGAAGATGCAATTGAAGTAATAAACATAGGCATAGAGGAAGAAAAGAGAAAACTAAAGATAGTGATAACCCCAAAAGAGAGGAAATGGTTGAACTCTTCAAATAATTCATGGATGTATTTGTGTGGTACTATCAAGATATGTCAGGCCTTGATCCAGGGATTGCCTCTCACAAGATTTCCTTATTCCCAGACAATAAGGCTAAAAAGCAGAAATTAAGGTGGCTCACTTCTGTTATGTCCGTAGTAGTTCAATATGAGGTGATGAAGAATTAGAAGCGAGTTTCCGGGAAGTAGTTCAATATGTGTTGATTATCGAGATCTAAACAAAGTAAGCCCAAAAGATGATTTTTCATTGAATCATATTGATGTCCTAGTTGATAATAAGGCCCGTAGCTATAGGTACACGTTCATTAATAGGTACTTAGAGTATAAACAAATCCTTATGGATGAAGATGACAAAGAAAAAGCAACATTTATTGCACAATAGGGAACTAATTGTTACCACATCATCCCATTCAGGCTAAAGAATGCAAGGGCAACTTATCAGCATACCATGGTGGCACTCTTCCATGATATGATGCATAAAGAACTTGAAGCATATGTGGATGATAAGGTAGCTAAACCTTTTAAGGAAGAAAGCCATGTTGCGGTGCTAAGGAAACTATTTGAAAGGCTACGCAACTACAAAATGTGACTAAATCCTAACAAGTGTGTCTTTGGGGCTTTATCTGGAAAAAAAATGTAGGGTTCATTATAGGTTAAAAGGGATTACAGTAGACTCTGATGAAGTAAAAGCAATATGGGAAATACCCCCTCCTCAAAAAGAAAAGAAGTAAATAAGTTTGAAGCTTTTTGGGGCGGTTGAATTACATTACACGATTGATTACCAACCTGATTACCAACCCAAGAGGGGGGTGAATTGGGTGATACTAAAAATTACATTGCAAATATAAAACTTGACGGTGAATATAAAGCAGTAAAGAGTAAGGAGAAATATAACCGAAGTGTACACTGGGAGTTTTACTGGTTTGGCCACAACCACTTTGACCTATGTCCAGTCCTCAAAGCATCTCTGAGAGTTCACTATAATTTCCAAGATTCAGTGGGTTCTTGGCACCTCGGTACAAGCAAGTTCCTTTGCCTAGACACTCGCTCCCCCTTACAAGTTATAATCCAATCCCAACTCAAGGTTCCACAACCTTAAGCTACCTCAATAACAAATATTGAGTTTAAATGAAATATCTTTCTTACAGAGTGAATAAGAATCACTGAAGTACATAATTACAAGTATGTGTAAAACTAGAGTATTGAGGGTGAACTTGATAATGCGCTCGTGTGTGTTCTAGTTGTCATCTCTGTTTGGATGTTCCTATCTATAAAGATGTGTTGATAATGACCGTTGGAACATTTTCTTCTCACCCGTTAGAGTGTGCACAACCACTGTTGACTTTTTCAGATTTTGAAAAATATCCGTTTGCGGTAGGTGGCAGTAGGTAGCATTTGAACGTTGCATTTGACTTTCCTTATTTGGTAAGATCTCTTCATTGTTTATCTGTGAATATGCTAAGAATACTAATACAATGAAGGGTTAATCATATAAGAAATAAATCAATGAACGTTGGAATGATTTCTGAATTTCTGGATTTGATTACTCGAGTAGATACTCGAGTGATCATGCTATTTACTCGAGTGGTTCCTCAGTAACTTGATGAAAAAATTGGCAGAGAATTAATATATCATATTACTCGGGCACAGAGTAAAGCAAATTACAAACCTTGGAAATACTTGTTTACTTGAGTACCACCTCGAGTGAATATCTATTTTCTGCATAACTTACTCGGGTGGATACTTCAAGTGCATTGTAAATAACTCTACAGATCACTCGATTACTGACTCGAGTAATCTCGTTCAAGTCTTTGACATAGAACATTTTCATACCTGCATACTTGAGTGGTGCCTCAAGTGAAGTTTGGTAATAACATTTTAGTTTAATCGAGTGTTACCTTCAAGTTTTGTTTACTATAGTGATTTGCTCGAGTAAAATTGGGAGGACTGAAATGCTAAGAGCAATATATTTCTTGAAGTAGGGGCTCGATTACTGACTCGAGTAACGTTGGCAGGCCAAGAGCAACTGGAAGTGATTTCCCTAATTACTCAAGTTCTTACTCGAGTAACGTTAGCAGGATTACATGGCCGAGAGAAACTCATTTCCTTGTGGCAGGTTACTCGAGTGTTGACTCAAGTAACTCTTCTTTTCACTTCATATCACTTGAGTCGTCCCTCGAGTGATGTATCTGACCATGAGTTACTTGAGGTTCTTTGCTCTGGTTACTTCAAGTTTCTATCTCATTACTCGAGTTCTTACTCGAGTGGCCCTTTAGAAATTCTGCCAGTGATGAGTTTCTCAGCTTTTTCCCTGAGCATAAAATATCTTTAGGAAGAAGAATGGGGATTTTGAGTGCAGAGGGTCTAGGTTCAAAAGGTCTAAACTCTGGAAGTTTGGAAAAGGAGGTCTTAGGGACAGTTGGATCAACCTCAATATGATGATGCTCTGAGGGGATGTTCTCTGGAGGTGAGAATGCCTCAGGAACAGATGATGGACCAGCAGAAGATCCAGGACCCATAAAGTCCAATCTAGCCAGAATCAATCTCAGAGTCTCACCCTGGCACGCTGCTCTGCTAACATCTCCTCGTGCCTCTTGTCCATCCTCTTAACCAATTCAGCTATCTTGTAATTCATATGAGTTACCAGCTCAGCATTTGTGGTGGAGATGTCAATGTGAAAGCTCTTCAACATGTTCTGCATGAAGGTCTGCAGTGAGGTGTTGAGGAATGAAGGTGAAGAAGTAGTGGCAGCTGGAGCAGAGGACTGAGTATCATCCATTATGCTTGTCTCAGTCTCAGTCTTCTTCTTCCTGGGGCCAGACTCCATAGGGCTCTTGAGGGGAATCTCAACATTAAGCTTCCCAATCTGGTTTCTTCCAATTGGAGTGATCCTCTCAATGGGCTCCTTATTCTCCAAATACCATATCTTGTTTTTCTTTAGAATAAGAGAAATGATCTGAGGATATGGCATAGGAGTAGTTGCTTTTCCTTCTATTCTGTACCTCTGCATCTCAGAGAAGATGTATTCTCCCAAGTCCTTTTGTTCCTTCAGGAGTAGATAAGCAAATCACCTATAGTCTCAGTCAGAGAAATGAGTGTAGTTATTGGCTTTGTTCACAAGTGATCTAGAGTAAATAAAAAGAACCCTGTGATGATCAAACATGTCACTCGGTTTAAAGTTAAGAGGACCTACTAGATCACCAGGTCTAAGGAAAGTGAAAATCTGGTTAGGTTCAAGCTTGGAATAGATGTCATCAGGGGGATTTTCTATTCCTAACCAAATATTGATCCTAGAGGGTAAGATAAGGAATTTCTGGCCTCTAACTGTTGTGGTCATTTCTTCCTCTGCATATGTCCTATTCGGTTCATCTAGGATTTCAAGGTTGCAGTAGAAATGAGTGACTATTTTAGTGCAAAAAGGAAGTTTAATTGACAACTAAGGCATAAAGGGTTCAAGGAAGGGACTTAGGTCATACTTCAATACCTCCTGAAGAATCTTGAGATCCACACTGTGAGTTTTGCATACCTTCCTTCTTGAGAACTATGTCAGGTACTTCTGGGATTTCTCCAATTTGTTGACATTGAATCCTTTAGGAGGTTTAGTGATTTCTGCTTCTGGAAATTCTGGCTTTTTGGAGGATTGGCCCTTCTTTGCTCCAGTTTTCTCTAATCCTTCCTTGATAGCTTCTTCAAGGAACCTAGCCATAGCTTTGGCAACTTTCACATCATACTTTGGCTTTTTGGAAGATTTCGAAGTAAGAGAGGGAGTGGAAGAATTAGAAGGAGAAGGAGAAAGTGATTTAGTGCTTTTGCCTCTCCCAGTTGAGGTGCTTTTCTTTGATTGAGCCCTTGTTACCACTGGCTCTTTGATCACAACACCTCTCTCCTTTGGTTTAGGTTGAGGTTTCGGTTGGACTTTTGCCTTTGATCTTGGAGTAAGCTTTCGTCTCTTTCTAGGTGGAGAAGAAAGAGGGTTAGAGGGTTGTCGAGATTTAGAAGAGTTTGTAGGAGTAAGAGTCTTGGTCTTAACCATCTTGATTTAGAGAAAATAGAAATCTCAGAAAACTAGAGTGAGAAGTCGCGAGATAGGGCAGAGAGATTCTGAGCAAAATATAAAGTTTTTGGAGCTAAGATTTGATAGGTTTTGACGCAATTCAAGCAAGGAAGAGATTGTGAAAACTTTTTGTGAGAGGACTGGGTGATTCACAGGGGGAGATTTTATGGAAATGACCAAGTTTGCGACTGTTAAAGACCTAGAACCCGACATTACTCAAGGCCCTACTGGGGTGATTATCAAGTTCACTCGAGTCCCCACTTGAGTGATCATATAGAAAATTCTAAAATAATTCATTTAAATTGCGTACCTAGCATGAATAATATTGTAAGTATTCATGTATGTTCCCTAGATCATTTGATAGCCATTTTAGAACAGATTTGAATTGATTCTCATCAAATTTATGATTTGGACCTGCAGTCACTCGAGGCCTTACTAGAGTAAACTTCAAATTTACTCGAGGCTTCCCTCGGGTAATCTGTCTTTTCTCCTCTTGACTGTTCATTTCCCACCAAATGAGCCGTTTGATTTAAATTCCATGTGACTTGAGACTTCATTGCCATTTTTTGAAGTCTATTACTCGAGTGCCCACTCGAGTAATGTGCCATTTTACTTCAAGTCATCTCTCAGGTAATGCTGCACTGTCAGACATTACTTGAAGTTGGCACTCCAGTGATGGTGTCCTCTGTTAACCTCTGTTTTTATTTCTTAAAACAGAGTTTCAATCTTCCTACAAAACAAGTTTCTACATACTCTGATGCTTAAGTTAGTAATCATCAAAACATTATCAAATCACATTATCTACATTATAAAAAAAACCGAAATAACTTACAATTCATTGGGATTTACCATTCCCAATTCTCTTCTAATATATAGAAATTGATCTTTTGCAAGAATTTTGGTGAAGATATCAGCTAGTTGAAGATGAGTAGGAATGAATATCACTTTCACATCTTTCTTTTGGACATGATATCTGATGAAGTGGTATCTGACATCCATATGCTTGGTTCTAGAATGTTGAACTGGATTCTTTGCCAAGCTTTTTGTACTAGTATTGTCACAATAGATTGGTATTTCTTTGAGATAAATACCAAGATTTTGTAGTTTTTGTTTTAGCCATATCACTTGTGCACAACAACTTGAGACTGCAACATATTCGGCTTCCGTTGACGAAAGAGACACTGTATTTTGTTTCTTGCTGAACCATGATACAAGAGATCCTCTAAGAATGACCTTGTCCGTTGGTGCTATTTCTGTCTGTCTTGTATCCTCTATGCTCAGAATCTGAATATTCAACAAGATATTCACTTCTTCCTTTAGGATACCATAGACCCAATTCTGGTGTGTCAACAAGGTATCTAAAGATTCGTTTCACAGTTTCGGCATGTGATTCCTTTAGTGCTGATTGATATCTTGCACATATGCTAACACTGAATTGGATGTCCGGTCTGCTTGCCGTGAGATAGAGTAATGATCCAATCATTCATCTGTATTTTGTGATGTTGTAGTCTTTCCCTTTGACATCAGCATCAAGCAACGTAGTTGAGCTCATAGGTATGTCCGTTCCATTTGCTTCATCCATTCTATACTTCTTCAATAGCTCTTTCAAGTACTTTGTTTGAGATATGAAGATTCCATTCTTTCTTTGTTTGATTTGCAAACTGAGAAAGAAATTTAATTCTCCCATCATTGACATCTTAAACTCTCCCTGCATTATCTCAGAAAAATCCTTACACAGAGATTCATTAGTAGCACCGAAAACAATGTCATCAACATATATTTGAACAATTAAAATATCATCATGTTTTCGTTATGTAAAAAGTGTTGTATCAACTTTTCCTCGTACAAAACCTTGATCAATAAGAAATTTACTAAGCCTTTCATACCATGCTCTAGGAGCTTGTTTTAAACCATATAAAGCCTTTTTGAGTTTGAAAACATGGTCAGGTTGGGTTACATCTTCAAAACCAGGAGGTTTCTCTACGTATACTTCTTCCATAATGTAGCCATTTAGAAATGCACTCTTTACATCCATTTGATAGAGTTTGAATCCTTTGATGCATGCAAAGGCTAAGAGTACGCGTATAGCTTCTAATCTAGCCACTGGAGCATACGTTTCCTCATAATCAATTCCTTCTTCCTGATTATAGCCTCTTGCTACCAATCTTGCCTTGTTTCTAACAATAATTGTAGATTCATCGAGTTTGTTCTTGAATACCCATTTAGGGCCAATGATCGGATGATCCTTGGGTCGGGGTACCAAATCCCAAACTTGATTTCTTTCAAATTGATTTAGTTCTTCTTGCATTGCTATAACCCAATCATTGTCTGATAGAGCTTCATCAATGTTAGAGGGTTCAATTTCATAAATGAATGCAGAAAAACTTACTTCATTGAAAATTCTATTTCTAGTTTTGATCCCTTCATTCACATCTCCTATGACTTGATCTAAGGGATGACTTTTATTGTATTTCCAGGCTCTAGGTTGTCCTAGTGACTGCTCTTCTTCCTTGGTTTCATCAACTTCTGGAATAAGAGATTTAGAAATAGATTGACCATTTTCTTGATTTAAAACAACTTCCAACTCTTCATCAAGGGTTTGTCAGAGGATTCAAATTCATCAAATACAATATGAATTGATTGTTCAACAACACATGTTCTTTTATTGAAAAATCTATATGCTTTACTTCGGTTAGAATATCCTAGAAAAATTCCTTCATCAGTTTTAGAATCAAATTTTCCTAAGCTATCTTTACCATTATTATGCATGAAACACTTACAACCGAAGATGTGTAGATGAGCAATGTTTTTCTTCCTTCCTTTGTACAACTCGTATGGTGTCTTTCCGAGTTTTGTTCTAATATAGGCTCTATTTGAAATATAGCATGATGTGCTCATAGCATCAGCCCAGAAAACTTGAGACACGTTCTTTTCATTTAACATTGCTCTAGCCATTTTAGTGAGCAAATGCTCCACGACTCCATTTTGTTGAGGTGTCCTTGGAGTAGAGAAATTGTGATCAATGCCATTAGTATCAAAATATTTTTCAAAGGCTTGATTTTCAAATTCTCCACCATGATCTGTCCTAATACTTGCAATGGACATACCTTTCTCATTTTGCACTTTCTTGGCAAAAACAATAAATTCTTCAAAGGTTTCATCCTTTGATGATAGAAAAATAACCCATGTAAATCTGGAGAAGTCATCAATAATGACCAATGAATATAAGTTGCCACCAAGACTCTTTACTCTTGCTAGGCCAACTAAATCCATATGCAATAATTATAGTGGTCTATTTGTTGAAATCTCATTTTTCAATTTAAAAGATGATTTAGTTTGTTTACCCTTTTGACATGCGTCACAAATCAAATCATTTTTGACATTTACTTTGCGTAATCCAAGAACTAAATCCTTTTTGAGTAGTTTGCCTAGTTGATGCATGTTGACATGAGCCAATCACTTATGCCATAGCCAACTTTCATCGGCATTACTCAGAAAACAGTTTTTAGATTCATTTCTACTAATATCTAGAGTATAGCAGTTACCTTCCTTTTTTGCTCTGAGCTTAGCCTTGATATTCTTCTTATCAAGTAGTAAGTCTTTCTTGTTGACAATTAGACATTCCTCTGAGTCAAATATTACCCAGTTGTTTTTGTCTGAACTTTGACTCACACTCAGCAAGTTATGGCACAATCTTTCGACATAGTATACGTATTTGACTTGTATTCCTTTGTCATTTTTGATTTCACCAATTCCTGCTATCCTTCCAGTTTGATTTCCTCCAAATTTTACCTTTCTACCTTCTTTAGGTTGCAATTTGATAAAACTTTCAAAATCACCGGTCATATGTCTAGAGCATCCACTATCTATGTACCACTTGTTGTTTTTGGATGCTTTGAGAAATATCTACAATTAAATATGATTAAGTCTTAAGTACCCACTTCTTTTTGGGTCCTTTTGGGTTAGTACAAGAAATTTTCGAAACATATGATCCTTTTGGTACCCATTTGTAGGTTCCTATCGTTCCTTTCTTCTTATGAATACATGAAGCGTTATAATGACCTTTTCTATTACAGTAATTACAAAATGCAAAAGGATTTGATGTATGTATAGAATGCTGGAAATAATTCAAATATGACTTACCTCATGCTTTCTTTCTACCTTTCCTTCTATCTGATTTTGGATCATATCCAATACCAGATCAATCATTTACAAATCGTTGAGTTTTTAAAATCACACTTAGCATTTCACTTCCTTTAGTAAATTTTTCAAGAGTTTTTGTGAGATCAGTGTTTTTCTTTTTCAAAGAAGAACAATTTTCACAATCCTTTTCTTAACTTTCTTTAAGTTCAATTTCAAGAACTTTATTTTTCTTTTTTAAAACAACTAATTCTTTAACTACTTTGATGAATTCAGAATGTAAAGCATTATATTTGGAAAATAATTCATCATAGGTAGGATCAGAATCATTTACCTCTTCTTTTGTTTCTTCTTGAGCAATAAGACATATATTGGCTACTTCTTCATCATCACTTTCTTCGTAAGAGGAACTATCACCCCATATAGCAGATGCAAAGGCCTTTTTTGTTGAAGAATTTGCCTTTTCTCTTTTCTTTGCTCTTTTGGTTCAGCTCTGGACATTCTGATTTGATATATCCTGGTTTTCCACATTCGTAACAGATGATATGATATTTGCTGCTAGTTCCTCCTTTCTGAAAGTGTTTGAATCCTTGACCTTTCTTGTAAAACTTTTTGAATCGTTTTATGATTAGGCCCATTTCATCATCGTCAAACTCCTCATCCTCATCTTGATTTTCTTCTTTTGCTTTTAGTGCTAGGCCTCTCTTCTTCTTGTTACCGATGTCATCTAGTTCCTATTTGAACTTTAGTTTACTTTCATATTCAGAAAGACTTCCAAATAGAGAAGCAATTGATCTCATTGATTCTCCTTTTGCTTCTTCTATCGCAGTGACTTTGGCCTCCCACTCTTTAGAAAGAATATTCAAAATCTTTCGTACTTGGGTATGTTGATCATAGACTTTCCCAAGTGCTGCAAATTGATTAACAAGATAAGTATATCTAAGTTTGAATTCTGATATTGATTCACCTGATTTCATTTGAAGTAGATCGAATTCAGTGACCAAGGTGTTGATCCGATTCTCCTTTATTCCCGAAGTTCCTTCATGAGCTATTTCCAGAGCTTTCCACATTTCCTTTGCTGTTGGAAGTATGCAAATTCTGAAGTATTCACTTTGACTCAAAGCACTTTGTATCATCAGAATTGCCTTGCTATTGAGAGTGATAAGTTTCTTGTATTCTCATCATATTCTGCTGGCATTTTGGGAATTTTATGAGAATCTACAGTCTTTATAGGTTGATAGTTTCCACTTTCAATCACATCCCATAGCCCATATTCGGTAGCCATCATGAATACTTTGAACTCTGCTTTCCAGAAAGAAAAGTGTTCGCCACTAAAACCTGGAGGTCTAGTGATGGATGCTCCGTCGGGAAGAATTCCTTTACCCATGCTTACCATTAGATCCTTCTTAGGTTGTTATACCTTAACAAGAAGACCTACTCTCTGATACCAAATGTTAGAGCAAGCATTTCACCCAAGTGGGGGGTGAATTAGGTAATACTAAAAATTACGTTGCAAATATACAACTTGACGGTGAATATAAAGCAGTAAAGAGTAAGGCGAAATATCACCGAAGAGTACACCGGGAGCTATACTGGTTCAGCCACAACCACTTTGATCTACGTCCAGTCCTCAGAGCATCTCTGAGAGTTTCACTATAATTTTCAAGATTCAGTGGGTTCTTGGCACCTCGGTACAAGCAAGTTCCTTTGCCTGGACACTCGCTCCCCCTTACAAGTTGTAAGCCAATTCCAACTCAAGGTTCCACAACCTTAAGCTACCTCAATAACAAATATTGAGTTTGAATAAAATATCTCTCTTACAGAGTGAATAAGAATCACTAAAGTACAGAATTACAAGTATGTGTAAAAACATAGTATTGAGCGTGAACTTGATAATGCGTTCGTGTGTGTTCTAGTTGTCATCTCTGTTTGGATGTTCCCATATATATAGATGTGTTGATAATGACCGTTGGAACATTTTCTTCTCACCCGTTAGAGTGTGTGCAGCCACTGTTAACTTTTCCAGATTTTGAAAAATATCCATTTGCGGTAGGTGGCGGTACGTAGCATTTGAACGTTGCATTTGACTTTCCTTATTTGGTAAGATCTCTTCATTATTTATCTGCGAATATGCTAAGAATACTAATATAATGAAGGGTTAATCATATACGAAACAAATCAATGAATGTTGGCATGATTTCTGAATTTCTAGATTTGATTACTCAAGTAGATACTTGAGTGATCATGCTATTTACTTGAGTGGTTCCTCGAGTAACTTGATGAAAAACTTGGCAGAGAATTAATATATCATATTACTCAGGTAGTGCACAGAGTAAAGCAAATTACAAACCTTGGAAATATCTATTTACTCAAGTACCGCCTCAACTGAACATCTATTTTCTGCATAACTTACTTGGGTGGATACTTCAAGTGCATTGTAAATAACTCTGCAGATCACTCGATTACTAACTCGAGTAATCTCGTTCAAGTCTTTGACATAGAACATTTTCATACCTGCATACTTGAGTGGTGCCTCGAGCGAAGTTTGATAATAACAATTCAGTTTAATCGAGTGTTACCTTCAAGTTTTGTTTACCATAGTGATTTACTCGAGTGGCTGCTCGAGTAACATTGGCAGGATTGAAATGCCGAGAGCAACATATTTCTTGAAGCAGGGGACTCGAGTACTGACTTCAGTAACATTGGCAGGCCGAGAGCAACTGGAAGTGATTTCCCTGATTACTCGAGTTCTTACTCGAGTAACATTGGCAGGATTACATGACCGAGAGCAACTCATTTCCTTGTGGCAGGTTACTCGAGTGTTGACTCGAGTGACTCTTCTTTTCACTTCATATCACTTGAGTCGTCCCTCGAGTGATGTATCTGGCCGTGAGTTACTTGAGGTTCTGTGCTCTGGTTACTTCAAGTTTCTGTCTCATTACTCAAGTTCTTACTCGAGTGGCCCTTTAGAAATTCTACCAGTGATGAAGTTTCTCAGCTTTTTCTCTTAGCCTTTCTTCATTACTCCAGTGCTTACCTCAAGTGATGATTTGCTCTGTCATTACTTTGTTCAAACTTGTTTGTTTATCAAATCTTTTTCACATCTATTCTTTGTTATCATCAAAACATGTGAGATCTAACACGATATTCAAGCTTTTGAAGAAGAACTGCATAAAGAAGTAGGATGAAGATTGCTAGCAAGTATTTGATAAAATCAAGGATTATTTGTTAAATCCCCTAATTTTAGTTACTCTAACACCAAGATGACCTTTAATTTTATATTTGACAATATGACCCAACTCCATGGGAGCCATACTGGGGCAACACGATGCATCTAAGTGAAGAGAACAATCGATCTATTACTTGAGCAAGAAGTTTAATGACTGTGAGTCACGTTACCAAATGATCGAGTGAACTTGTTGTGGTTTTGTCTTGCCTATATAGAGGCTGAGGCAATATATGCTTTATTACATCACGTGGTTAATTTCTAGAGTAGACCTGCTCAAATACATCTTTGAAAGCTCGTACATAGCTCGAAGAGTCTCTAAGTGGAAGGTAATACTGTTTGAATATGATATAAGGTACGTCACTCAAAAATCCGTTAAGGGTGGTACAATAGCCGATCACTTAGTGGAAAACCCCATAGATAAATGTCAGCCACTAGATTTCAAATTCCCAAATGAAGACATATGTGCTACAGAGGATCCAAATGAGGAAAGAAAATCGATGGAGTGGGAGATGTATTTTGATGGTGTAGCAAATATACATGGTAATGGTGTAGGGGTAGTGATAATATCCCCAGATGGAAGCAATTCCTGATTAGTATAAAGTTAGCGTTTAAATGCACCAATAACATGGTAGAATATCAAGCTTGTATTAATGGTCTCTAAGTTGCCATAGATCTTGGAATAAAAAACCTAAAAGTCAATGATGACTCAGCTCTTATAATTTATCAGGTGACTGGTGAATGGTGTACTAAAGACCCAAAGTTGATCCCTTATCAAGAGTATTTGATAGAGTTGATCAAAACTTTGAAGTAATCAATTTCCATCACATGGCCAGAGAAAAGAATCTATTCGTTGATGAGTTAGCTACGTTAGCAGCTATGATCCAACTTGATTGTGGGGTCCAAGTTCAGCCAATATAGATTGAGACCAGAAGATCGCCAGTATTTTTCTACAATATTGGAAGAGAGAATGACGAGCAACCTTGGTACCATAGTATCAATTTGTATATGGAATATGGTACTTACCCTCTAGATGTGACACACAATAAAAAGAAGACCATCTGGTGAATGGCCATGGGCTTTTTATTAGTAATAATGTCCTGTATAAGAGGAGCTTTGATAGGATATTGTTACGCTATGTAGACATAAGGGAGGCGTACAAGATTATGGATGAGATCCATAAAGGCATATATGGTACACATGAAAATGGCCACTCATTAACTAAACAAGCTCAAAGATCATGTTACTACTGGATAACTATGGAGAAGGATTATATCAATTATGTTAGAAAGTGCCATAAATACAAGATATACGCCAATAAAGCTAATGTTCCTGCGGCTATAATGCATAGTCTTGTATCTCCATGGCCATTTTCCATGTGGGGAATCGATGTCATCGGGCTGATTAACCCAAAAGCTTCAAATAGTCATCATTTCATCCTCGTTGCTATTGACTATTTCACTAAGTGGGTAGAAGCCAATTCCTTTGCTAGTATTACTCAAATGGCCTTCACCAAATTCTTAAAAATCAATATCATCTGTCGATATAGCTTACCAGAGAGGATCATAATTGACAATGCACTAAACCTCAACGGGGCAGTAGTTAAAGAATTATGCAATCAGTTTAAGATCAAACATCATAATTCTATACCATATAAGCTCAAATGAATGGTGCAGTTAAAGCAGCCAATAAAAACATTAAGAAGATCATCGACAAAATGACAATAACCTATAAGGATTGGCATGAAATACTTCCATATGTATTACACAGATACCTTACCCCAATGAGTACTTCATCTGGGTCAACCCCTTACTCTTTAGTTTATGCCATGAAGGCATCACTCTAATTGAAGTAGAAATACCATCCCTGAGAATCTTGGCTAAATCAGACCTAGATGAAAGTGAATGGATACGCTCTCAGTTTTAAAAATTAAATATGATTAAAGAAAAGAGACTCACAACAATATGTCATGGGTAGTTATATCAGTCAAGAGTAGCAAGGGACTTTAATAAGAAACTGTGACCCAGGGGGTTTAAAGTAGAAGACCTAGTCCTCAAGAAGATCCTGCCAAATCAAGAACATGATAGAGGTAAATGGGCTCCAAATTATAAATGCTCATATGTTCATAAGCAGGCTTTCTCTAGAGGGCCATTAATACTAACAAACATTAATGGCCAAGATTTACTAAGACTAATCAATTCAGATGCTGTAAAGAAATGCTATACATACAAAAAAAATAGCTCACTAAGTTGAAAACCCAAAAAGGCGGCTTAGGCAAAAGTTAGAGCACTAAAAAAAAAGAGGGCTCGCTAAGTTGAAAACCTGAAAGGGATGGTTAGGTAGAGTTGGAGCAAAAAGAAAGAGGGCTCGCTAAGTTGAAAACCCAAAAGGGTGACTTAGGCAGAAGTTAGAGCAAAAAAAAAGCTTGCTAAATTGAAAGCCCAAAAGGGTTGCTTAAGCAAAAGTTAGAGCAAAAAATAAAAAGGAGAGAGCTTGCTAATTTGAAAACCTGAAAAGGCGTCTTAGGTAAAAAATTATAGCACAAAATTGGGAGCACGTTAAGTCAAAAACCCAAAAGGGTAGGTTAAACAAGTTTCGGAAAAGGTTATCAATCCTAGCCCCATGACTCTCTTTACTTTGTTTATTTGGAAGACTCTATAATCATTCACCGAAAAGTGCATATCTCTGGTAATTAAGTAAGGCACCATCAAGGGAACTACATAGAACTGAAAGTAAAGGACCTCCTAATAGCATCACGTCTACACCAATATATGCTCATCATTATGCATCCACTTGAATATTGGAAGATCATTTCTTTTAAATGAACCTTCATCCTTAGTATATCTTTCCCTTTTATTAAATCACATGTCAAACTTTGTGTCATGATCTGTATAAGGGTAACTCTTTTTAATGAAAGCACAACTTTTGTCTGGATAAACACACATGATGATGTACATTGTGTCCTCTACTCAAATTTAACTTGTGTAATTTCAGGATCATTAGCGAAGGTCCCAACTGGAATCTCTATTGTGGGGTCAAACAGTTGACAAAGGGACACAATGTAAACCAAGGGTTCTAGGTTGTGGCATCTATGTGTATCACATTATGCACATCTTCATACATCTGACAAGACTACTTGAGTTAGGGGGTTCTGGTTAGGTACCTGGACGAAGAAGGATAAATATTACCTACTAGGCTATTCTTTAACACCACCATATTGCACTCATTCTTATTAGCATGTCATCACCTCCATTATCAACATCACCATTAACATCATCATTAGGATTCTATCATCATCATTATTAGTGTCATCAACTTTATCATGACTTCACCATTTTGATATTTCCCTCATTATCATGGCCATTATCATCCTCTTCATCATTATTGTTGTAATCCTCAATAGGATTTCATCATCATTATCAATGTCATCATCTTCATAAGCACTACTCTAAGGGGCATCACATGTTTATGGAACCTTTTCAAAGCCCTGTACCGGAAGGCACCTTCAAAGCCCAGTAATGGCTGGCATCCTTTCCAAAGCCCTACATTGGCAGGCACCCTCAAAGCCTTGTACCGGCAAGCACCCTCAAGGCCCAATAACGGCTGCACCTTTTCAAAGCCTAGTAATGACTGGCACCCTTTTTAAAGCCCTGTATCGGCAGGCACCCTCAAAGCCCACTAACGGCTGGTACCATTTCAAAGCCTAGTACCGGCAGGCACCCTTAAAGCCTAGTAATGACTTGCATCCTTTTCAAAGCCCTATACCAGCAAGCACCCTCAAAGCCTAATAATGGCTGCCATAATTCCTTTAAAGCTTAGTAACGGTTGACACAATTCTTTTAAAGTCCTGTAATGGTAGGCACTATTCTTTCAAAGCCCTGTACTGACAAGATCCCTTAAAACCCAGTAAAAGTTTGCACAATTCTTTTAAAGCCCAATAACTCTTGGCACTATTCTTTTAAAGCCCTATAATTACAGGCACCCTCAAAGCCCAGTAATGGCTGGCACAATTCTTTCAAAGCTCAACAACACTGGCACCCTCTCAAAGTCCTATATTAGCAGGCCCTTTAAGCCTAGTAATGGCTAGCATAATTCTTTTGAAGCCTTGTAATGGCAAGTACTATTCTTTCAAAGCCCTATATCAGCAGTCACTCTCAAAAGCCCAGTACTATTTGGCACAATTATTTTACACCCCACCAAAGTCCTCTGTAACTAGGAGCTTCACTTCCACTCTAGGTAATCATCTGTCTCCACCTACGTTTTTCTCCCCTATAAACCAAGTAAAGAGGGGGCATGGGCACTGTATTTTATCTAAACCCTCTTTGGTTTCAAGGGGGCATCTTGTTCTTATGGCCTGACAAAATACGTGTCATTATCTTTACTTGCTTCATAGTAAGAATCTCACTTTTCTTAGCTATGAAAAAAGTAAAGAGGGGCAACTGTGAACACCCTATTTTATCCATGCCTCACTCAAAAATTAAAAAAAACTAACAAAAAACAAAAATAAAATAAATTCCTCTCATTGATGATGATTAGTGCCTAAATTGGTAATCATCACTAAAGGGAAAATTAAAAATAAATAAGAAAAGGAAAATAAAAAAAATCCTCCCACCAATAATGATTAGTGTCCAGATTGGCAATCATCATTAAAAGGAAAAAAAAATAAAATTAAAAAAAATAAAAAAAATCCTCTCATTGATTATGATTAGTGTCCAAATTGGCATTGTCATTCATTAGAGGAAAATAAAATACATATATATATATATATATATAAGTATATCCCTTTCATAGGTTTAAATTAGGAAGTTGCTTAAAGGCAAAATATAATAACATAAATAAAAATTAAAAATACAAGTCAGATTTCGGGTATAGCTTAAGCGTTATTTTTAACTCTTATGATACCCACGTAAACCGAATCACTATCGGGACACCAGCTATATCACACAGCAAATACACAGGAAGGGAAGAGTGGAGAAGAGGTTCTGTGGAGAAATCTTTCTGTGTCAGAGTTTTTCTTTTTTTCATGTGCGGTTCTCTTATTGACACACATACGCACTTAAACAACTGTTCCCCCCAAAATATGTGGGGAAACTGTTCCTACCAGGTTTCAATTTCAAACCCTTGGGAAAATTACCAATAAACACCTCACATTCATTTGGGTATTTTATATGGCCCTAAAAATGAAAAGCTTAATGGGTTTGGGCCTAATCCACCAAGGGTGGACTACACCCAATTCCCAACATATCCCACTCACACCTGATGGATTGGATGCCATAAGGATTCTCTCTCTCTCTCTTTCTTCTTTCATACTATGTGATTTGCTGTGACCACATGGGCATGACGTCTCCTAAGTGTTTGTACTTGCAATCCCTTTCACAGGACCAGCACAAAACAACCTTTCTTTGTGTAGTTTGAATTTAATATAATGCCTTATATGTCCTAAATATACCAATATACACTTCCACATGGCAGATCTAATCCCTCTCAAGTCAAGATAAAACTTAGCCTTCCTTTTTATATGCTTAGTATCCACAATCATGAAATTACCAATATTAATATCATAAGGGACATGGCTTAAACAGTAGCATAGGTGTGTATATTTTAGGTAATCTTACTTTCGCTCATATATCATTTTGATATGCGTCAACCGCTTTCCTAACATAAAGCCTTGGATAGTATCAATCATGATCATAAGATGAATGTTAAGGTAGCAGACGTTGAAGCATACCTCCATGATAATGTCAAAGTCGAAGGACATCACTGAAGTGTTTAACCTTCTTGGGACTCACACAACAGTGAAGCAGGGATCCATTTGCTTGCTTCCTATTTGTGGTTCTTTCGAACATGTGGTATAAATCACATGTTACGGTGTTACTCTTGCACTATAAGAGTATACGTCGTTTTGAATCTTATTATTAACACCGTAAAGACATAAGTTTAGATGCTCCCAGTATCTAAACCCAAATTCTTCTACTCTATTTATCTATCATGACGTCAATGTTAAAGAATTTGTTATCTGGAAATAGGCATCATGGAAGTGGGTATCCATGATTCAATCCATGTTTATATTATGTCTTATTGGATCTTATCTCGACATACTACACTCTTATCAAGGTGACATAATTTGTGTTTCTTCTCTACCATATCAGCTTTCCTGCTGCTTTACTGGTGAACACAACAGTCTCATCTTTACATACTCTTCCTGAGTATCAAAAGCGGTTGCTCGTGTGAGAGAGCCAACCTTACCTACCTGTACGACATACTACACATTGTATACCTTCATATAGACATAAAATTTTATGAAGAAACATTTTCATTAATCATAAACATATTACATAGTATCTGCAAGTTTACATTTTGTGCATCTCAATAGCCTTCACATGTTTGTCATACATTTCCTTGGCTATGGGTTTGGTTAGGGGGTCTGCGACCATACTCTTGGTCAAAATATGTTGTACAGTAACAAATTTTTGTGCTACAAAATCACTCATAAAATTATACTTTATATCCATGTGTTTGGTCTTGCTATGATATTTGGGATCTTTCATATAGGTTATGGCTGCGGTATTGTCACAATACACTAACACTGGATTTGTGATTTCATTTCTAAATCCAAGATGTTCAATAAATCTCTTGAGCCATATAGCCTCTTGTACTACTAAGGTGCACGCCACAAATTCAGCTTCCGTAGGAAATGCACGTTTGCTTCTTGCTACTCCAACATATGGCGCCATTGTTCAACAAGAAGGTGTATCCTGAAGTTGATCTTCGCTCAACTTCATCTCCACCCAACTCAACGTTAGAGTATCCAACAAAGCGCTGATCGCTTCCTTGATAGCATAGTGCATAATCTGACGTGCCCTTCAAGTATCTCAAAATCCTTTTAACTACTTTCCAATGTTGCTCTACAGGATTTGACTGGAATCTGCTAACCAGTCCAATTACGTAACAAATATTTGGCCTTGTACACATCATTGTGTACATCAAACTTCCAACGACACTAGCATAGGGAACCCTGTCCATTTTCTTCTTTGCTGACTCAGTTTTGGGACACATATCAAGACTTAAGGTTACACCAAAAGCTACTGGGGTATCTAAGGGATTGTAGTCTCTCATATTGAATCGCTCAGGAGTTTTCTTGATGTAATTCTCTTGTGAAAGAGAAAGAATTCTTTTAGAACGATTCCTTTGGATTTTAACTCCAAGTATATATTCTGCTTGACCCATGTCCTTCATCTCAAAATTCAATGATAGCCATTCCTTAATAGCTAAGACCGACTTTAAACTATTTCTAGCCAATAATATGTCATCTACATATAAGGATAATATTACAAAATTACTCTCAAACAGCTTAATGTAGACGCAGTGGTCCTCTTCAATAATTTGAAAGTTATAAGAGGTTATGGCTCTATGAAACTTTAAATACCACTGTCTAGATGATTGTTTCAGTCCATAAATGGACCTTTTGAGCTTATAAACTTTGCTCTCCATTCCTTTCTTAATGAAACCTAATAGTCATTCCATATAGTTTTCTTCAACCAGATCACCATTTAGAAATATGGTTTTTACATACATCTGATGCAGTTCCATATCTAAACTATTTACTATTGCCATAATAAGTCTTATAGAATTGAAATGTACAACAGGTGAGAAGGTATCTTTGTAATCTATACCTTCCTGTTGTGCGTACCCCTTTACAACTAATCGAGTCTTGTATTTGTCAATTGATCCATCAAATTTTCTTTTAATTTTGAGAACCCATTTGCTCCTAATGGCTTTTTGCCCTTTTGGTAGATAAACTAGTTCCCAAACTTGATTCTTCTTCATTGAATCAATTTCTTCCTCCATTACATTCTTCCATTCATCCCTAGCAGGACCTGATAAGGCTACTTACACAGAATGAAGCTCATCATCTCCGTCTGGAGAAACAATAAGTGCCTCTCCTTCTATGGAGAAGCATCTCCTAGGTACATTTCCCCTGTCACTCCTTCTTATGGGAACTTCTTCTCTCTTTTGATTCTCTTGTCTAGGCCTTTTTAAAGACCTTTCTGAGCTCCCACTCAAGTCAATGTATTAAGACAATTGAGGATCATTAGTCTGAGTTTGTTCTATACTGCCTTTTTTTTTGTGTCTCATAAAGAGATACTGTGCGATCAATATCTCCCCTGCTAGGAAATTCATTTTCTAGTAATACGGTATCTCTTGATTCAATTTCAGTCACAATTCCATCTTTATTTTCACCTATGAAAATATATCCTTTTGATTGCTTAGAGTATCTTATAAAGATACACTTTTTTTTTCTAGGACCCAATTTCTCATACCTATGGGAATCATTATGATGTACGCAGCAAACCCCCAGGGTCTCAAGATGTTTAAATCTGGCTTGTGTTTTGTCCATAACTCATAGGGTATAGAAGTGACTGATTTTAAGGGCACACGGTTATGAATGAAGGCAGCCGATAATAAAGCATCACCCCAATATGAAATTGGCATATTTTCTTAAGCTATCATTGACCTAACCATGTCTAGAAGAGTTCTATTTCTCCTTTCAGCAACTATGTTTTGTTGTAGAGTGCTAGGGATGGTTAGTTGCCTAATTATCCCTTTTTCTTCACAGAGCTCCTTAAACTGATCAGATAAGTATTCACGACCCCGATCAATGCATAAAGCTTTAATTTTACAATCCGTTTGATTCTCTACTTCATTCATGTACCATCTAAAGCATTCAAGAGCTTTAGAATAGTCATCAATGAAGGTAATAAAATACACACTCATTGGACTGCATATATCAGAATGGATTAATTGCAACTGAATCTCAACTCTAGTTCCTTTACCGAAAGGTTTCCTAGTTGCCTTACCAGCTAGACAATTCTCACATAAGGACATTTCCATGTTCAAAATTTCACCTAGCAAACCTTCTCTAGCTAGTTTAATCATTCTATTTTGGTTAATATGTCCTAGTCTAGTGTGCCAAATATCATATCAACGTTATATTGGAGGAAACAATGAAACAGTCATGCACATTAAAATTACCAACAATATCCATAACAAAGAACTTTCTAGAAAGGAAAGCTAAACCATAAAAGGTCTTATTGCTAAAAGTGTCTGCAACTTTGCCATGAAAGTTTACATCAAACCTATAATCGAATAAACAAAGTACTGAGACTAAATTTCGTTGGATGTCAAGTACATGAAGAACATCATGTAGGATCAAAGTCTTCCCACCACGCAAAGGTAACTTGCAGGTGCCAATTCCTTTGACTTCGATCTTTACATTGTTGCCTACATAAAGTCATTTTCTTTGATGTGGCAATCAACAGTATTCCATAAAGGATCCCCGATCTCTCGTCATATGGTCTGTTGAGCCTGAATCCAAAATCCAAGAAGACAGGTTTTGTCACAAAAGAAGTACTTAAAATAAAAGAAATGTGTGAATTCACAAAATCCACTAGTACCTTCTCATGGTTGTTTCACTAGGTATAGTCCTGTGCAAAGTCACCCATTTTCTGGAAGCCATAACTCTTGACCTTATTTAGGTCAACTTTCATCTTGCTGCCCTTCTTACCTTTCTGCTTGAATTGCTTTCTGCCTTTTTTGAACTTAAAGCTATCCTTCTTCCCTTTCTTTTGAGATTTCTTACCCTTTTTGGAATCGGGCTTTTCATTAGAAGGACCAGTATTTTCAGTGTAGTAGGCTTGTCCAGAAGCCTTATACGCCTTTAGGCATTCATCCTCAAGCTCAAGATGTTTCACTACATCATCAAAAGTGATGTTGTTGTCATTATGAATCAAGTTCACTTTCATGTGCTCCCAGCTAAAAGGAAGCGATCTGATTACAGCCTGAACTTGCTATTCATCAGTAAAGCTGTGTCTAGCTTCTTAAAGTTCTTTGATCATGTTGGACATCTCTCTCAGATGCTGTTTCATAGGAGTATTTGCTCTAAGCTTGTAGGTATCAAACTTGATTGTCAACCTTCTAAGCTTAGTGGTTGATGTGCTACCAAACTTATCCTTGAGTGCAGCCCATATAGCCTCAGCAGTTTGGTATTTATCATATTGGCACATCAGGTCATTCTCCATTGTGCTCAATAAGGTGACTCTTGCAATGCTATTCTTCTTCTTCCATGCTTGGTAAACTTCCAAGTTTCTCCTGTGCTGAGTAGTCATCCCAACTTCAGGTTTCACTAAAATAGTGGTTAGTGGTTCAATAGCCTCCTGTTCCTCCAAAATGTACTGCACCTTATGGGGCCAGATGTCCCAGTTGTCACCATTCAATTTCTTTACCTTATTCAGTTCAGCAATGATGCCTTTTATGGCCATATGTCAATTCTGAAGCAACATTTTTCACATTTAAAAATGTTGTTCTCTTTAAGAGAACATAACCAAATGATTATATAGCACAACACGATATACAACGTCTATACATATATCATTTTTTACCAGAAAATAAGTTCATTACTAGATCCATGATTAGGAGAATACGTTTGTACCTCCCATCACACAAATATTAGCAACGTATTATTTTCTATAAAAAAACTACATATAAGTACTTTAAATAAGTCATCAGCTTTAAGAAGTTTCACCTTCTAAAAGCTCCCACTCATTAGGGATACATGGTATCATAATACACAATTAAAAGTTAGCATTAACTGACAAACATAATTCATAACATGAAAAATACCATGTCCATACATAAAACATACAAACAATAATATTTAGAGTCATATTCTCTATACAAACAGCATAAAAGGAAATGGGAACATAATACACCATTAAATGTCAGAACAACAGTACTCAATAATGGCTTTCCTTAGTTTCCTAGAGAATCTTTTCTTTTTCTTCATGAATCTTGTTTTTATCACATCATCAACCCAAGAAACAGTCATTGAGAATGTGCCCCTTACCCTTACAGCTGCACTGTACTTTACTATTATGCTCACATAGAACTCTGCACTCTTTTTATCTTTTATGCTTTCTACATAATTCGTAATGATTGAGTATATGATTTTTATATTATTTATTTTAGCTGTTTTGTCGGTGTCAAGTTTCACTATCTTCTCAACTATAGCAGCAGAATAGGGTTGGTTGACCTCTTCTTCTAAATTTTGAGGTTCTTCAGGACAGGAGGGCACAGATTTTGGTCCAGAATCATAGTAGACCACTTGTGCTTCCTTTGGAACAGGCACCAGAAAATCTTCTTCAGGGATAAGATTGAGATCGTCTCAGGATCTTTAAAAAATTCATATTCTTCAGGATCCTCTTCAAGATCATCCATATGAGCTTGATCGTCCACGAACTTAATGCTCAATGACCCATACTCAAGTGTTTCAATGCTGTTAGAAGCCTCTTGCTTTATTTTTGACCTAAATAAACAAATGTAAGTATTATCATGATTTTAGATGTTTTTAAATATATAAAAAACACTTAAATAAGCACTAAAACCTCACAAATAGATCCTGAATTGCCAAAAAATTAGGCAAATAACATATCATTATGAAGATCTCAAATTTAGGGAATTTTAGGAATAAACCGCGTCTCAACAAAGCTCCCACGCGCCCTCACGCACCCTAAGAAGAAAAAATCCAAGAAAAATCAAAAAAATTGCATAAAGCCCACTCTCGTTGGAAGCGCGTGTCATACACACGCCACTCTGCTGCCGTCCGATCATCACAAGCTCTGGCTAGCTGGACTCCACGCGCCGACTGCTATCGGTCTATATCCACCATGTGTTAAACAAGTCTGCCACGTGGCCACACGCGCCACATGGCATTTTTGTCCCTTTTAAATTCTTTTTTTTTTGTTTAGGTTGATGGGTCAGGTTGGGCCTTTACCCTCTGACCCAATCCACCTTTTTTTTGGTTTGGGTTTTGGGCCACTGATGGCCCAAAACATATTTTTTTTAAAATACTACTGCAACGGATCAGGTTTGGCCATGTGCCCGATCCGTTTTTTTGCTATAATTGCTCCAACGGATCGGGCTAGGCCATTGACCTGATCCAGTTGTTTTTTTAAATTAGTCGTAAAAACGACGCAATTTTGGAGTTGCTGGAGGTTATCTTCAACCTCCAGTCGGGTTGACCCGGACCCAGTTTCAGATGGACCCGACCCGAAAAATTCTCTCCTTCGTAACTTCGCTGTTCGATGTCCGTTTTGCGCGTTCTTAGTGTCCATCTTTATCGTTTTTCAAGCTCTACACAATGGGATTATTTTTAAATCCTAAAAAACTCATTTTATGGTGACCCAATTCAATTCTCTTTTTGGTCTTTTGATTCTCTTTCCGGATTTCGCACAACCTATTGGTAATTTTGTTCTATAGCTTTAGTATATGTTTTATGATACTTTTCAATATTCTAATGCTCATAGAACCAACACATTATCATACAACTGAAGTTCACCGAAAGTAGATTGCATAGTAAAGCACCAAAAAGCAACAAAAAAAATGCAAAACGGAGTGATTTCAAGCACAATTTCATATTTTCATTTAAACACATGAACCGAAACTCAATCTCATACAGAAAGATACACATGAACCAAATCATATACTCTCACGTATACATGAAATTGGACTACCGTACATAAAAAAAATTTCTACATACATGCTTTCATGTTCAAGAACACAGACACAAAGCAGAACCTATATTCAGAACTGATAAAAACCTAAATGCTATGATACCAAAGTCAGATTTAGGGTGTACCTTAAGCGTTGTTTCTAACTCTTACAATACCCATGCGAACTGGATCACTCTCAGGACACCAGCTATATCACACAGCAAACACACAGGAAGGGAAGAGAGGAAAAGAGGTTTTGTGGAGAAATCTTTCTGTGTCACAGTTTTTCTTTTTGTTCATGTGCGGTTCTGTTATTTACACACAACGCACCTAAAAAACTGTTCCCCCCAAAACATGGGGGGAAACTGTTCCCACCAGGTTTCAATTTCAAACCCTTGGGAAAATTCCCTATAAATACCCCACATTCATTTGGGTATTTTATTTGGCCCCAAATGCTTAAAGCTTAATGGGTTTAGGACTAATCCCCCAAAGGTGGACTACACCCAATTCCCAAAAATACAAAATAAAAAAAAAATCTCTCATTTATGTTGATAAGTTTAAATTAGGAAATTACTTGTAGGAAAAATAAAAAAAAAAAGTTAAAAAAATTAAAAAAAAAGCCTCTCACTGATTGTGATTTAGTCACATTAAGAAGTTTTATTGATAGAAAATACCAAAAAAAATTTAAAACAAAAATTTAAAAAAAAACCTCCATTAATGGTGATTAGGTCAAGTTAGTTAGTTTTTAACATAAAATACAAAAAAATTTCAAAAAATAAAAATTCACAAATAAGGAGCATTTATGAACAAAACCCTACCTTGAGACAATAAATAAGAGTACAAGGGTTGAAGCAAGCCAGACAAGAATTTTGGGAGTGAAGAGAGGCAAGGTAAAGGGCTAGTTTTAGTTTCTCATTTTTTATTGCTCATACATAACAATTCCAATAGGGAAGGGTACTTGACATAAGGGGCCATCTTATTCTGCTCAATGCTCTTTTATTGTGATAAAGTTTGCATGATCTTCTTTTATTTGTGACCATGTTCAACCACTGATACAAATTATATATTTGACTAATTCTCCCTTCACCATACTCTTTTATGATTGCTTTTATCTCAATGACCCAACACTGCATGAATCACCTTTCTGTTAAAAAAGAAACTGCATGAATCACCTACTTTAATACATGTTTGTAATGTTGGACATGTCAAATCTAAGATCAAGAGTTTGGTGCACTTGCTTTCCATTGTCTCATTGAGTGATCTCACATATTGTTGATGGACGTGTGGCATTTGGATCAAGAGGTATATGCTGCCTTATCTTCTTATGATGCTAGGTGTCATACTTTATAAATATAGGTAATGTGATTGTACTTGCCTCTTTTTATTATGTAGTTCTATCACTCTATCTCTTCTTGTAGCAGGGTTTAAAGCATAAAAGATACACACTTTCACCATGTCTTTATTTATTTTCTTGTCTTTTTGGACTTTCTATAATGAATGATATGATGAGAATTTGATTCCTTGCTGGCTTGATGAACTCTTCTTTCATTTCTTTTTTTCTTTTTTTTCTCTCTCTTTTGCAAATAAAAAGTTTCAAAAATATAAAAAAAGAGGTTCCTTCTTTAAAATAAATGAATTTGGTTTCAAATGAGATAATAAAAAAAATGTTTTTTAAAAAAATAAAAAACACAAACCAAAGAAAAAATATTTTTATCAAATAAATTAAATAAACATTCTTTCTAAAAAAACATCAACAAAATGACACACATTTCTTCCCCCAAACTACATGGACTTTGATCCCTCTAAAAGGTACGTAAGCCCTAGACACTCTTCCTAGAACAAATCCAACTTTGTAAATATTTTTTTATTTTCTTCTTATAAATAAAAGTTCATTTTTTCTTTAGTTTTCATTTCATTTATTTTTGTAAATATTTTCTTTTTATTTGGGTAATTATCATAAGATTAAAGGCCATATATATTTTTAAATAATTAACTTAAGGTAATCATTCTTATGATTAAGTGTTGTGGGGTGCCTGAAGGCTAACTGATCTTTGTGGACCAGTCTTCTTTGTTTCAAAAAAAGGTTTCCAAAATTATCCTTTTTCAAACTTTAGATGGCGGCTCCTTGTTTTCCAAATTTCAGGCTCTACAGTGTTCTTCTTGAACTTGAGTTTGTTACATGACCTTTCAAGTTGACACTCGAGTGTGAGTCTGGAACTCGAGCATATGGCAAGGCTTATTTGAACTTGAGTGTGCACTGAGAGTTCATGCACTCTCTGTTTATGTCTCTTTTACTAATTCAAAGTAGACCATTCCTACAAAACAAACTTCTACATTCTCCCATGCATAAGTTAGTATAGTAATAATCAAAACATGTACAAAAGCATAACTAGTAACAAAAAAACTCTTACAACTCATTGGGATTAACCATTCCCAATTCTCTCTTTATGTATAAGAATTCATCTTTAGCTATCGGCTTTGTGAATATATCAATTAGTTGAAGATATGCAGGAATGAATTCTACTTTGACATCCTTCTTTTGAACATGGTCTCATATAAAGTGATGTCGGATGTCTATGTGCTTGGTTCTTGAATGTTGTACAGGATTCTTGGCCAAGCTTATAGTACTCATGTTGTCACAGTAAATAGGTATCTGCTTCAAGTTGATTCCCAAGTACTAAAGTTGTTTCTATAGCCATAGTACTTGAGAACAACAACTTGTTGTAGCCATGTATTCAGCTTCAGCAGAGGATAATGAAACTATGTTATGCTTTTTGTTGAACCATGATACTGTTAATGCAAGCGTTTTACCCAAGGGGGTGAATTGGGTGATACCAGAAAATTTGTTTCGTATATAAAAATTGATTGGAAATTTAAAGCAGTTAAGAGCTAGGAGAAATATCATCGAAGTGTACACCGAGAGTTATACTGGTTCGACTACAACCACTTTGACCTACATCCAGTCCTCAGAGCTTCTCTGAGAGTTCTACTATATCTTCTAAGATTCAGTGGGTTCTTGGCACCTCAGTATACAAGTTCCTTCACTGGACACTTAAAACCCCTTACACATTATAATTAAATCCGCAACTCAAGGTTCCACAACCTTAGTTGTCTCAATAACAAATATTGAGTTTGTAATGAAAATCTCTCTCACAGAATAAATATATAATCACTAAAGTACAAAGAGTGAAAGTAAGAAAAACAGAGCACTAAGAATATGTTGATTGAAGTATGTTCATGTGTTTTTTGTCATTGTGTCTTCTATTCTTCGTTGAATGTTCTCATATTTATAGTTGAATTTGAAAAATAGCAGTTGGAACCATATCAACATGTTTATTAGAGTCACGTAGCTTCGTTTGACTGCTCTTCGAATTTGAAAAATAGCCGTTTGTGGTAGGTGATCGTTACAGATGTTGCGGATGATATGTTTGACTTTTCTCTCAATGCATGACTCTTCATTGTTTCTCTACAAATACACTTAGGAAAATAATATAATGAAAGATTCATCATATAGATAACAAATCAATGAACAACAGATTAAGATTATGATTCTGGACATGAGTACTCGAGTGGTTACTCAAGGCATCCAGGAACATTACTCGAGTAACCCCTCGAGTAATTCCTTTCAAAATAAGCCAGAGAGTAAGTTTACATTTTCTAACTAGATTACTCAGGTAATCCATAGAGTAATTCATTCTACAAAACTTGTTAGACTTGATTACTCGAGTGATCCCTCGAGTAAGTCTTTCTTTCCTCTCTGATTACTCGAGTGATCCCTCGAGTAATGCTTCCAATTCTTTTCTGATTAGTCGAGTAATCCTTCGAGTAATGTCATCCAAATCTTGGCTAAGAGTAACTATTTCTCTGCTTGCCTGATTGCTCGAGTGATCCCTCGAGCAATGCAATCTTTTCATTTCAAATTACTCGAGTGATCCCTCGAGTAATGTCACTCATTTCTTGGGTGAGAGTTGCTGCATCATTTCTTCTCTGATTACTTGAGTGATCTCTTAAGTAATGCTTTAATTTCTTTTCAGATTACTCAAGTGATCCCTCAAGTAATACCATGCAATTTTTGACAGAGAGCTTCTGGAACAATTTCTCACATATTACTCGATTAATCCCTCGAGTAATAATCTCGAGTAAAGCCTTCAAAAATCTGTTAGTGATGCTGTCTCTTGTTCTTTGTCTTTCAATTCTTCTTTATTACTTGAGTAGTTACAGCCATCAAGAGCTTAGTTACTTTATTCAAACCTTATTTTTTTTATTATCAAAATATTTTGTAACATTAATCTAATCTTTGTTGTCATCAAAACACATGGGACCTAACATTCTCCCCCTTTTTATGATGACAAAACTTGCTGATTTTGAACAAAGTTTTTGAAATTGAGTTTTCAATTATATGTTTCTTGATAACTTTTCATATGGAATCTTTTGTTCAATTAAACTTGAAAGTTCTTTTGAAATGACTTTGGAAAGATCATTTTGAATCCAAATCAAATAATGTTAAAACTCTTTGTTAAGGTTTTTTTAATTCAAATTTCATGACTTTAAAAGTTTGTTCTGATTTTAAACATTAACCTTGCATACACAACTAAAAAACTCATTAGTCCAAAACTTAATATAAATAACTTTAAATTAAACTGCATAATGTGTTCATTACGTAATCAAACTTAAAACATAAACTAATAAATCTCCCTTAAACCATATACACCCATATCCCTATGCATTCTTTACAAAATCATAGCTTTCATCATAAAATCACACTAAGTTCTTCTCCCCCTTTTTGTCTTCATTGCAAAGATGGGAATCTATTGAGAGACGAGCTAGAACTAGACGACTGGATAGCAGAAAGAGGAGTGTCTGGAAGAGGTGTAGACCTAGAGTAACGAGAATCATCTTTACTGGAAGTATATGGGAAGAAGGTCAGGGTCAGGAAGAACATAAGGAGGAATCAGAATAAGATCCTTTAGAGGACTATGTGGTGTTGGAACCTGAGAAGATATCTCCACTTCTACTGTTCTATCAGGTGATTGATGATCACTCGAGGAGACAACTACCTCCTCAGTACCTGCAGGTGGTACAATGGTATTGGTACAGGCTGGGTTGGCTAAGTTGGTTGGACAGGATCATCAATAGTGATATGCACATGCTCAAATATGGATGATAGGTCTGGCATAGTAAATAAAAGGTTGCTAGGAATAGAGATAGGTAAAGTAGGAAGAGGGATGGATGAGGGTCCATATTTAAAAGATGGTATATCAGTTGGTGTAGTAGAAGGCATATGATTAAAGGTGGGGGCTAGGGTAGGTATGGATGAACTGGAGGCCAAGGTTTCTAATCTTGCATGTAATGATCTCAGAATGTCTTATTAGGCCTTTTGTTCTACCATTATCTCCTCATACTTCTTGTTTATCTCTTCATACTGCTTGTTCATGCTTACAGCCAATGCTTCCATCTTTATGTGCTTATGGGTTACCAATTCAGCTTTAGTGTTAATAATGTCAATATGAAAATGCTTTAGTATATTCTCTAGAAATGTTTGTAATATGGTACCAAAGAATAAATGAGAGGATGTAGATGCAGGAGCAGAAGACTATGTTTCATCCAATCGACTTGCCTCAGTCCCATTCTTCATCATCTTTTTAGGACTAGACTCAAATGGTTTCTTCAGAGGTAGTTCAATATGCAACTTCCCAATTTGGTTTCTTCCCACTAGAACTAGCCTCTCAATTGGTTCATTCTTCTCCAAGTACCAAATCTTATTCTTTTTCAAAACTAAAGATATGAGCTGAGGATAAGGCATTAGAGTGGTGATTTTTCCTTTGAATTTGTGTTTCTTAATCTCAGCAAAAATGAACTTACCCTAGTCCTTTTTTTATTTGAAAAGAAATGAGGCAAATTTTCTGTAATCCCTCTCTATGAAATGAGCATAATTATTTTCTTTGTTCACTATGGCACTAGAATAAATATACCATAGGACTTTGTAAAGATCACTTATATCACTTGGGTTAAAATTGAGGGGTCCCACTATCTCACCAAGCCTTAAAAAAGAAAACAATTGGTTTGAATCAAGATTAGGATAATTATCGTTAGGGGGTCTTCTATCCTTAACTAGGTATTTATTTTAGAGGGTAAGATTAGGATTTCTTGTTCCCTAACCTTAGACACCATTTCTTCTTTCAGAGAATCTCTAAGGGCATTATTGATAGGTTCCAGATTGCAGTAAAAGTGTCTTACTATTTTAGAGCAATAAGGGAACCTAATAGACAACTAGGGTATATAAGATACAAGGTAAGGAGAGATGTCAAATTTTAATACCTCCTTGAGTAGGTTGAGATCTATGTAGTGCATTTTGCATACCCTCTTTCTAGAGAAATGCTCCGTGTATTTCTGAAACTCCTCCAATTTCATCACATTAAAACCTTTTGGAGGAAAAGTGATTTCTTCTTCCATCTCTTCTGGTTCCTTTGAAGATTGTCCATCTTTTCTTTCTCTAGACTTACAAGCCTTATCTAGTATACTTACTATTGCTTGGGCAATCTTTCTCCCAAACTTGGCTACCTTTGAAGGTTTCTCAGAGAAGGAGGGAGCGTTAGAGTTTGAAGAAAGAGGAGATGGTGCCTTTCTCCATTTGCCTCTACCAGGGGGAATAGCCTTCTTAGATTGAGTTATTGTGGCAAGGGTTCCTTGATCACAACTCCCTTGACTTTAGTTTAGCTTGAGGCTTCAGTTTAGTTTTAGGCTTCCGATTCAATTTCAGTTTCTTAGTTGGACGAGAAGGAGGAGATTTAGACTATTGTTGTGGTTCAGAAGACTCAGAAGGAGTATGAAGATTAGTGGATTTGGTTCTTACCATTATGATTGAAGGAAAATAGAATTTCTGGAAAATGATGCTTGATAGTCGCAATCCTAGGGCTACGGATTTTGAGAAATTTGAGAGGTTTTTAAAGGCACAAATTGATGGGTTTTGACTTAAATGAGGTGAATAAATGTTTGTGGAAAATTTTTTTGCAAGGTTACTTAGAGAATAACTTGAAATAATTTTGCAAAAATGACAGAATGCATAGTAATATATCCTTGTTGCCTGACATTACTCAAGGGCTCCCTCGAGTAATCTTGGGCCATTACTTGGGGGCTCCCTTGAGTAATCATTTTTGAAAATACAAATTAATGCAATTTAAATGCGTACCTATCATAGGTAATATTGTAATTACCCATGTATATTCCCTCAATCATTTAATGGCACTTTAAAACATATTTGAATGGAAATTGAATTGATGTGTAATCTGCACTTATGATTACTCGACGTCTTACTCGAGTAATTTTGCTAGTTTACTTGAGGGCTCCCTCGAGTAATATGTCTCTTCATTTTTTGAATGTTCATTCTGAACCGTCATGTCATTTTCTTTTGAATTAATGCTTCACTGCCACATTTTCTAGGTCATTACTTAAGTGGCCTCTCAAGTGACGCTTACCATTACTTTCAATTATCACTCGGGTAATGTTGATTACTTGAACTTATTACTAGAGTGATATGATACTCTATTAGCCTCTTCTATTACTAGAGTCTCAAATTACTGCAAAATAAATTACTAGAAACTCTTATTCTTAAGTTAGTAATCATCAAATCATCATTAAATAACATCATCTAACATTTTGTAAATACTAGATAACTTACAATTCATTGGGATTTACCATTGTCAATTCTCTTCTAATAAGTCAAAATTGATCTTTTGCTAGGGGTTTTGTGAAGATATCCGATAGTTGAAGATAAGTTGGAATAAATATCACTTTGACATCTTTCTTTTGAACATGATCCCTGATAAAGTGGTGTTTAACATCAATATGCTTGGTTCTAGAATGTTGAATTGGATTCTTTGCCAAGCTTGTCGTGCAAGTATTGTCACATATAATGGTATCTCCTTCATATAAATACCAAGAACTTGTAATAGGTGCTTTAGCCATAACACTTGTGCACAACAACTTGATACTGCAACATACTCATCTTTCATTGATGAAAAAGATACTATATTTTGTTTATTGCTAAACCATGACACAAGTGGACCTCCAAGAAACTGGCTTTGTCGATTAGTACTCTTTCTATTTGTCTTGTATTCTCCATGATCAGAATCTGAGTATGCAACTAGATATTCATTTCTTCCTTGAGGATACCAGAGACCCAATTCTATTGTGTCAGCGAGGCATAGAAAGATTCATTTGACGGTTTCAATATGTGATTCCTTTATTGCTGATTGATATCTTGCACACATACCAATACTGAATGGATGCAGGTCTGCTTGCAGTAAGATAGAGTAATGATCCAATCATTCCTCTACATCTTGTGATATTGTAAACTTTTCCCTTGACATCAACATCAAGCAATATAGTTGAGCTCATAGGGGTGTCCATTCCATTTACTTCATCCATTCCCTATTTCTTTAATAGCTCTTTAAAACTCCACAAATCTCCCTTCATTGATTTCTCAAACTCCCCCTATATTATCATAGAAAATTCCTTGCACAAGGTTTTATTAGTAGCACCGAAAACTATATCATCAACATATATTTGTGCAATTAAAATATCATCTCGTTTTTATTTTGCAAAAAGTGTTGTATCAACTTTTACTTGCACAAAACCTTGAACGATGATAAATTTACTAAGTTTTTCATACCGTGCTACAGGAGCATGTTTTAAACTGTATAAAGCATTTTTTAGTTTGAAAAGATGGTCAGGCTTAGTTACATCTTCAAAACCAGGAGGTTGATCTACATATACTTCGTTCATGATATATCCATTTAAAAATTCACTTTTAACATTTATTTGATACAACTAAATCCTTTGATGCTTGCAAAGGCTAAGAGTACTCGTATAGCTTCCAATCTAGGCACTGGCGCATAGGTTTCCTCATAATCAATTCCTTCTTCCTAATTATAGCCTTTGGCCACCAATCTTACCTTGTTTCCAACAATTATTGTGGATTCATAGGGCTTGTTCTTGAATACCCATTTTGTGCCAATGGTCAGATGATCCTTAGGTCGGGGTACCAAATGCTAAACCTGATTTCTTTCAAACTGATTTAATTCTTCTTGCATTGCTATTACCCAATCATTGTCTGATAGGGCTTCATCAATATTAGAAGGTTCTATTTCAGAAATGAATGTAGAAAAGCTAACTTTATTAAAAATTTTGTTTGTAGTTTTCATACCTTCACTCACATCTTCTATGACTTGATTTAGGGGATGACTTTTGTTATACTTATAGGCTCTAAGTTGTCCTAATGGTTGATCTTCTTCCTTGGTTTGGTCAACCTCTGGAATGAAAGGTTTAGAATTAGATTCACTATTCTCTTTATTTAAAGCAATTTCCTACTCATCGTCAATAATTTTGTCAGAGGATTCAAATTTATCGAATACAACATGAATTGATTCTTCAACAACACATGTTCGTTTATTGAAAACTTTATATGCTTTTCTTCGGTTAGAATAGCCTAGGAATATTCCTTCCACTGTTTTAGAATCAAATTTTCCTAGATTATCTTTACTATTATTATTAATGAAACACTTATTACCGAAGATGTAAAGATGAACAAGATTCGGCTTCTTTCCTTTGTATAGTTCGTACGGTGTCTTTCCAAGTCTTGTTCTGATGTAAGCTCTGTTTGAAATGTAGCATGTTGTGCTCCTTGCACCAGCCCAGAAAACTTGAGACATGTTCTTTTCATTTAACATTGATCTAGCCATTTCAATAAGTACTCTATTCTTTCGTTCCACGAGGCCATTTTGTTGAGGTGTCCTAGGAATGGAGAAATTGGGATCAATGCCATTAGTGTCATAGTAATATTTAAAGGCTTGGTTCTTAAATTCTCCATTGTGATCTGTCCTAATACCTGCAATGGACATAGCTTTCTCATTTTGCACTTTCTTGGCAAAAACAATAAATTCACTAAAGGTTTCATCCATTAATGATAAGAAAATAGTCCATGTAAATCTAGAGAAATCATCAATAATGACCAATGAATATAAGTTTCCACCAAGACTTTTAACTTTTGCTTGTCTAACTAAATCCATATACAACAATTGAAGTAGTCTATTGGTTGTGATCTCATTTTTTTATTTGAAAGATGATTTAGTTTATTTACCCTTTTGACATGCATCATAGATCAAATCATTTTTGAAATTTACTTTGGGTAATCCAATCACTAAATCCATTTTGAGTAACTTGTCTAGTTGGCGCATATTGACATGAGCTAATCTCTTATGCCTTAGCCACCTTTCATCAGCGTTACTTAGAAAGCAGTTTTTAAAAATATTTTTGCTTATATCAAGAGTATAGCAGTTACCTTCCTTTTTGCTTTGAGCTTTGCTTTGAGATTCTTCTTATCTAATTGTAAGTCTTTCTTGTTTACAATTAGACATTCCTCTGAGTCAAATATTACCCAGTTGTCCTTATCTGCACTTTGACTTACGGTCAACAAGTTATAACATAGGCCTTTAACATAATATACGTATTTGACTTGTATACCTTTGTCATTTTCAATTTCACAAATTTCTGCTATTTTTCTAGATTGATTTTCTCCAAATTTTACCTTGCCACCTTCTTTAGGTCGTAATGTGGTAAAACTTTCGAAATCACTAGTCATATGTCTGGAGCATCCGCTATCTAAATACCATTTGTTTCCTTTTGATGCTTTAAGACACATCTACATTTAAATACAATTAAGTCTTAGGTACCCACATCTTTTTGGGTCCTTTTGGGTTAATATAAATCATTTTCTGAACATAAGAGCCTTTAGGTACCCACTTGTAGGTTCCTATTTTTCCTTTCTTTTTATGAATACATGATGAAGTATAATGACGCTTTCTATTACAGTAATTGCAATATGCAAAAGGGTTTGATATATGAATAGAATGTTGAAAATGACTCAAATATATCTTACCTCCTGTTTTCTTTCTTTCTTCCTTTCTTTCTATCTGTTTTTGGATCATATCCAATTCCAAATCGATCCTTTACAAACCATTGAGCTTTTAAAATAACATTTAACATCTCACTACCTTTAGTAAATTTTTCTAGAGTCTTAGTGAGATCAATATTTTTCTATTTCAAAGAAGGGCAATTTTTACAAACTTTTTCTAAATTCTCTTTAAGTTCTTCTTCAAGAACTTTTTTTTTCTTTTCAAAACAACTAGTTCTTTAACTACTTTGATGAATTCAGAATGTAAAGCATTATATTCGTAAAGTAATTCATCATAGGTAGGATCAGAATCAGTTACCTCTTCTTATGTTTCTTCTTAAGCAACTAGACAGATATTGACTACTTCTTCTTCATCGTTATCTTCGTCTAAGGAACTGTCTCCCCATATAGCATATACAAAAGCTTTCTTTTTGTTGAAGAACTAGTCTTTTCTATTTTCCTTGTTTTTTTGAATCATGTCTGGACATTCTGACATGATATGTCCTGGCTTTCCACATTCATAGCAGATTATGTGTTCTTTACTGCTTGTTCCTCCTTTTTGAGAATTTCTGAATCTTTGGCTTTTCTTGTAAAATTTTATGAATCGTTTTATTATCAGACCCGTGTCTTCATCATTGAAATCTTCATCATCTTCTGGGGTTTCTTCTTTCACTTTTAGTGCAAGGTCTTTCTTCTTCTTTTCTCTAATATCCTCTAGTTTTTGTTTGAACTTTAATTTGCTTTCATATTCAGAGAGACTTCTGAATAGAGAAGCGACTGATCGCATTGATTCGCCTTTTGCTTCCTCTATCGCAGTGACTTTGGCCTCCCATTCTTTTGAAAGTATGTTCAATATCTTTCTTATTTGGGTATGTTGATCATAGACTTTCCCAAATGCTGCAAGTTGATTAACAAGATTAGTATATCTAAGTTCAAATTCAGCTATTGACTCACCTGATTTCATTCGAAATAAATCAAATTTAGTAACCAAAGATTGATCCAGTTTCCTTTATTCCTAAAGTTCCTTCCTGAACTATTTCCAAGGCTTCCCACATTTCTTTAGCCGTTGGAAGTGTACAAATCCTGAAGTACTTGTTTTGACTCAAGGCACTTTAAATCATTAAAATTGCCTTGCTGTTGAGTGTGATGAGTTTCTTGTCATTCTCATCAAATGCTAGCACCTTAAGAACTTTCTGTGAATCTACAATTTCCATAGGTTGATGGTTCCCACTCTTAATCATGTCCCATAATTTGTATTCTATAGCCATTACGAATACTCTGAACTTCACCTTCCAGAAAGAGAAGTGTTCACCATTGAAACCCGGTGTTCTAGTGATAGAGGCTCTGTAAGGAAGTATTCCTTCAGTCATGCTTGCCATTGGATCCTAATTAGGTTGTTATAACTTATCAAGAAGACCTATGCTTTGATACCAAATGTTATTTGTAACCCCTACCTTTAAAACCGTAATTATAATTTGAAATACATGATTAAAATGAAATAGAGACAAATAATAATCAAACTCATTTAGTATTCCTTCCTTACGATAGGGTTTTTGTAAATTCTTTCAAAATTTTCTACCTTATCCTGGCCTCAAAATTTCACAATTCAAATATAATTACCCTGTGCAGTTAAATCATATTAATATATCAGAGTGTACAACAAAAATCTCGGCAACCCCCGGGTTTCACATAAAGACTAAGGGTTTACAAATTTACATTTAGGGAATTACACAAAATCATTTCAATATTTACATCCCAAATAAGTACAATAATGCCAATACAAAAATTGATAAACAACAACCAAAATATAAATCTCCTTAAGGAGTCCTATCTGCCCTTAGTTGTCTCTTTTCCCTTGAAGCTACTTGCCCTTTCTGGAGGTTAGTTAAAGGAAAGAATGAGATTCAAAAGAATCCCAGTAGTAATAAATCACTCATACCACATGAAATCACATAGCATGCAAGTAAATCATCAAGCAGCAGCAACAATACACATCACACTCCACCCGCATCCCCTTTTACTGCCGAGAAGGCATGCAGTCCTTACTCAAACCGTTGTTAGTGACTCAAGGACCATTGGAGTGGCGGTTCATACACATAGCCTTACGGCTTCACAAATAGCCTTTAGGCCCACAAATAGCCTTTTGGCTTTCACAAATAGCCTTTCGGCCCACAATAGCCTTTCGGCTTTCACAAATAGCCTTCCGGCTCACATCCTCAAGCTTTGCAGTATATGAAGTCTTCACAAATCAATGAAAAATCAAACATACAATGTATCACATATAGTATAAGAAAAAACATCACTACCTTGTTCTTTCCAAGAGTGGTCCATCACAGTCTGTTTTCAAGTAGGGCAAATATCAAAGCCAATAAACCAAATCAAGGATGATAGGTTATTCTCTGTTCTAAACTCTTATCTTCATAACACTTAAAGTTGGTTATCATTTGAACTGTTTAGGTGGCTACTAAAATCCTAAACACAAGCCTAAAGGTAGGGAAAAACTTAACCAAACTCCCTTTTTCCAAATGTATAACACTGATTTTCAGCTCTTGCACTCGATTGATAGATGATGCACTCAAGTAATGAGATGGTTTGCACTCGAGTGAGGTTAGCTCACTTGTGCGAGTACTTGGCCGAGAGCAACCACTGGGATAGAAAATGATCATAGCACTTGAGTGATGCCCTTATGCCCACTCGAGTCCAACCGAGTGAGACACAAGAAGTGACAACCTGAGAGCAATCGAAACCCTTAAATGAGAAGTGCACTTGAGTACTAGCTTTGGCACTCGAGAGATGTCACAACACTTGCGGGTGTTAAGGCACACTCTTGACAATATGACCACGAGTGTTTCCCCGAGACGCGATCAGAAGGTGCAAAATACATACTCACTCAAGTGATAACCCATACTACTCGTAGGTGAGGAATTGTACTTTTGCATTCTGGCAAAGAAGTACAACCAAACATTGAAAGGAAAAGGGAAAACAAGATGCTGCACTCGAGTGACACACCTATGCACTCGAGTAAGGCTTATTAGAAGCCAACACGCATCAATTCACAAAATTTCCCAGATTTTGTCCAAAGTGTCCAATGACTCCCAAAATCCACAAATAAGCTTTTCCCCACACAAGTTTTCATAAGGAACTCACTGGACATACCAAAACAACTAAATTCTCATTCTATCAAAAAATTCCACACTCCCAAACACATTACAGCCCAAGACCACTAAATGATCACTTAGGTTCCAAAATTTCAAACCCATTCCAATGACACAAAGACACACTATGCTACCAATTTCACTACCATACATTAGCCAATTCATGCATTCCAAATTATACTAAAATTAGGGCAAAATCATAAATTTCCAAAACTTAACTAATAATCAAAATGCGCATATCAATAAATAGCTCTTCCTTACCTCTTCCTCTTCTCAAGGTTGGTTTCTTGTTTTCACAACTTCTAATTTTCTTCAAACACTCAAACACCACCTTTCAAAATTCTAAAATTATAGCAATAAAGCTATCATCACTATGAATAAGATTAATGAAGATGAATGAGGCTAGAAGAGACATTAAGCAAGTCAAAACCTTACCTTTCACTTTCTCTTTCCTTCCTTGAACACACAAAAATAGAGAATAGAGAGAGAAAAGATGAGATGAAGATGGAAATGCAAATTTTTCCCTTCCCCATGCTCACAACCAACTTGAAGGGAGAGAGTAGAGAGGAATGAGTGGTTTGAACTTTTGACTTAATCCATAGCTCTCATGTTAACAAGTGGCATTATCTTATTTCTCTTTTTATAGCACACATGAACTCAATTCCACAAGATTCCACCCCTTGAACAATCAATCCTAACCATTGATTTCCAATTACTAATGAATTTCCTTTTCGCTAACTAACCAGTTGGTCGGTAACTTTACATTTTCCCATTTGCCCCTGATGTTGGCAATTCCACTTGAATAACCACTAAGCACCTTTATATAATTCATATCACCATTCATACGCCTTCCCTTACAATTAAGATTCATTTTAAACTTTATCACACAATTAAGCTTAAATGTAGGGTTTAGGCACTGATTAGAACACATTCAGATCGAATCTCACGTCATATTCTTTAAAAGTGTTAATAATTACATATACTTTTGAAGTCAATAGCCCTTAATCACTTTTGGGATATTGCATTAGTACAAGCGTTTCACCCAAGAGAGGGTGAATTGGGTGATCACAGTAACTTCGTTTCGTATATAACGATACCTAGAAATTTAAAGCAGTTCAGATCTAGGAGAAATATCACCAAAGTGTACGCCGGGAGTTATACTGATTAGGCCACAACTACTTTTACCTACGTCCAATCCTCAGAGTTTCTCTGAGAGTTTCACTATATCTTCTTAGATTCAGTGGGTTCTTGGCACCTCAGTACATAACAAGTTCCTTCACTGGACACTTGCTCCCCCTGACATATTGAAATCAAATCCCCAACTCAAGGTTTCATAACCTTAAGTTGTCTCAATAATAGATATTGAGTTTGTAATGAAAATCTCTCTCACAGAGCAAATATATAATCACTAAAGTATAAAAAGTGAATGTAAGAAAAACATAGCACTAAGAATATGCTAATCGATGTATTCTTTGTTATCATCAAAACATGTAGATCTAACAGGTTCTGCATTCTCAGAACACAACATATTTGATAGTAAAACACACATACAGAGCATTACATAGTATGTGAAAGGAAGAGTTACTACATGAACGCATTTCCGACAACTTTCATTGTTTATCAATTCTATTGATCGATCTGGCAAAAGATCTAATCCTGTAAGTTAGAATTCATAATGAATGTGTTATTACTTGATTAGGCATCTTCTAAGTCTAGTACATTAGGTCAAATAAACAATAAATAAGGCTACACTAGCTACTAGTACATTTCTTTATCATTTAGATTCAAACTTGCTACAAATTGCTTTGAGTATCTCAAATTCATAGGTTACCTTAATCTAGCAATTTTGAGACCTAACTTTGATAATTCAAAACTTAATCTAGAAAATTCTAAATGGGGTGGTTCTAGGTCCTACGGAAAGCTCTTTAAGTCATAGTACATTTCTTTATCATTTAGATTCAAACTTGCTACAAATTGCTTTGAGTATCTCAAATTCATAGGTTACCTTAATCTGGCAATTTTGAGACCTAACTTTGATAATTCAAAACATAATCTAGAAAATTCTAAATGGGGTGGTTCTAGGTCCTACGGAAAGCTCTTTAAGTCATATTGCAAGGAAAAATATAACTCAATGTTAAATATAGGGTCAAAACTTCAAGACTCCTTGACCAACATTACAGCCTCAAAATGCATTATAGTGTTTATACCTCAACTTCAACATATCTTATTTCATAATTGATAGAGCCAAATGGTGTATATTATATATCATTGGAAAGCATAGGATGTTTACTAACTCATTGTAAAATATCACAGTCATTGGACAAGGTTTCGCTACTAAAAAAACTCACAAGTAGCCTCACTCAAATCTGGCAAAATCAAACATTGACACTTTGAATTCCAAAATTAGGGTTTTCTAACCAATCATCCAAATATCATATCCACATGCTATTCCTACACAATTTTGGCCTTAAAACCCATTTCCAACCTCAAATTTATCAAAATCCAACTCTAACCCCAAGTACTAAGGCTAATCGAATCTAACCTTAATTGGCCAAAAAATGTGTTCTCACAATTTTAACCTTAAAACATGTTCTTAACCATCATTAAACCTCATTTAACATCATGTTCAACATCAAACATCCATTAAAGCTCAAAATCCCTCTCTTGACAAAAACCATAGGGGGTCCATAAGTTCAAAAATACTCATCAAAATATTAAGACACTATACTTAAATCGAAGCTTAGGATTACCTCAACTCGATTCTCCAATCGATTCTTGATTCCAGCAGTACTTCCACCAACAAGATGACACCAAACACCTTTGATTAGAAATCCAAAACCATAAAAATGTAGCTTTTGATGAGTAAAAGATGATTTGTGAAGGCTCTGCTGGCTGAAAATGCGATCTCGGGCTTCAGATCGGCTAATGAACTCAAGAACACAACTTTTATCCTCTTTCTTTTCTCTTGAATTTTTGATTTTCTCCTATTTTATGAGTTGGTTGACTTTTTGATGCCTCATAGATGTGCTTGTGTTATTTTAATAATAGCGGTCAAATGTCTAAAAATTAAGGTATTGGGTGCTTCTTTTTAGAATTTACACGTATCTAACGATCCTATGTACCGAATGCTCTTTCTTAACATTGGATGGTAACTGGTGCACCATCCTAAAATTTGTCCTCCCTTTCCCTCCCCATAGTTGGATGAATTCATTGGTTAGGGGAGAGGGAGTCTGATTAATTCATCTAGCTTCTGGTGCAATAGTTAGGAAAATCAGGTATATAGCTGGACTGGAGACCGGTGGATTGCATTGACTTTTCAATATATATCGGATATATTACTATAAATGTCTTCGTATGATTGGTTAATCAGGGGAGAAAGTTAAAAGTTACTTTAATAAAGCTACTTTTTGATACAGGACTGCTCAGTTTTGCAACACGCGTCACCCTTCAGCCTGATTTTTGTCATATGTCCTGGAGTCTACTCGGAGAGTGCAATATGTCCCTAGAGACCATGAAATGGTGCCACCTATACCAGTGTCTCTGGAAACTGCTGAGTCTGTGTACCGTTTATCATAGTGGAAGTTGGGTATTTGTGTAGGACCTATACTAGGTCATGGCGCTATATTTGCCTAAGTCTCCTAAAATGCCACCCAGTTCCCACCCAGAATTACAAAAATGCCACAACCTTTGTTTTTACTTCCCTTTTTTAAAAAACAAGCGTCCTTTGGGGTAGTAGAATCTGTATCCTATAATAGTAAAGTGGGTATTTATTCTTAACTGTCATGTTGTTCATTTTTCTGCAGTCAACAAATAACCTCAGGTTTCTGTCTTTTCCTCTAACACATAGTTGACTAGGTACTCTAAATGAATTATAGGCTCACCTTTTGCAACTTAACCCATTCATTTACTTATGTAATCTTCATAAAGCATGTTAAACAAACCATCCAATCATAGCAATCGTTTCAAGAGCATTCCTTGATTACAAACGATGGACCATTGGTCCACATAAAGATGCTTGGTCTTACTAGTCTTATAATCAAGGGCGTTCGCCCCATGCAAATGTGAATCCGGGTCATACCCCATGCAAATTTGCTTATTGGTCTCAATGTCAAATTAGCATCCGCCCGTCTTATTAGGAACCAAAGCGCTTGGTCATATAGTCTCATAATCTCATGGGTATCGCTCATCATATTCTAAATGCTCATGCCAGCCTAAGGAGATACTGGCCTACTAGGTTTTAGGGCATCTCACAACAAGTTCGTATATTCATAAAGCAAATACACGTGATGGCAAACACATACATGCAAAACCATTACATAAGTACGAGAGCAATAGTTTCTTGAATTTCTCTATCTCATCGAGCATGTTTTGCTTTAATCTCTTCTCATCTTTTCTCTCTATAAATAGTATTGGAGCACCCCATGGCAATACACTAAATCACATAAGCCCTTCTTTCAAGGAAACCTATTCGGTGGGGGACTCATTTCAATGCACCACTCTTCAAAGTTGATGTCTTGGTGGATCTACTCTACGGCACCTTATATAGCATTTTACTCAGTCACTGACTAGTCAGCCCCTCCAGTCAGAACCATCCATAGGTATCCCTCTATGATTAGAACCCTCTGTCGGTAGCCCTCTTCAATTAGCCATCTCTCAATAAAAGTACTATTGTAACTGAAACAAGTCCTTAGCAAAACCATACCCTAAAACTAACATTAGAGTTAGGGAATCTAAGGTCTTCTAAGTAGTTCTGCAATCTGCTTCTTAATTCTACCATTGCATATGGGCCATTTTGTATAGACTTTTAATATCAATCCAGCACCAAGCATAATCACAAATTCAACTTTCCTTACTGAAGTAACTTACTCACGTCTTTTAAGGAATCAATAAGCCACTAGTATGTATATTTTATTATTTGTCTCAACCATGAGACCATAACTTATAGCTACCTTAGTTCTATCTACCACTTTGTTCCACTAAGGAACTAACTCTCAATCAATCTTTTTAAGGGATATTCTGCTATCAAGATCTTTTCCTATGCTAGATTAGTAGCTACCAACCTTCAGAAACCTCATACACATTTCTAGTACCTCAACCTACTCAGGGCAATTCAAATTTCTAAAGAATCAAACTCACCAGTTTATTCTTAAGTCATAATTCGCTCAATTGAAATTCTTAGAATAACTAAGTTTAAAACCTCATAACATCAGCATTAATCACAAGATTCTAACTTTACGTCAAACTTCAATATCATCAAGTCATTTCAAATGTCTAAAAAATGCAATTCAACTTCTGATTGAATATTCACCCAACTTCTAAATTCATAATGAACCTAGAACCTCGACATCAATTGATTCAAAATCATTTTTTCCTCCATCATACCTAACATGTATGGCTTTAAACATAAATCATTTAACTACGACGATCATTAATCATAGAGAAACCTTAAGGCAATCACAAGTCCTCAAGTTACCATATGAACTTCTCCGGCAATATTCACTATGATAGTGATGTCTTAAATTCAAGATCAGGGCATAAGTTATCATCTCCATGTTTTAGGCATTCTTTAAATAATCTAAGAATAACACCATAACTCAACACAACATTAATGCACTCCAACCTTGAGTTAAATGTTTCAGCATGAGGACTTCCCAGGGGTTACTCATCCTAATCCTACTCATTCACAAGCACGCTTAATTGCGGACTTCTTGGTAAAGTTCCTATATGTATTCCTCTAGCTTAACAGGAAAATCTAAATCATATTCTAATCCATTATTAGAAACTTGAAAGTTAACAACATAATCCATATCCTGTGCTACTTCATCTATCTCTTAGAGTCTCAACTTCACTGGTGGAAGATTCCATACTAAAATTGTAATTCATAGCATATTCTAATCATCAAAACATTTAGATAATATTCTTACTCTGTCTATTTTGTACTTCTCATAACTCACCTCTAAGCTCATGTATCGTGGCTTGCTGCTCAATCAGCAGGCCTAAAACTTACTGTATAGGATCAAGCCATTTATTGTCACCTGGTCCTACTCTATGCCCATCTCTCAATTCAACCATGTTGTCTTCTTCTTCTCACTATTATAACAAAAAATGCACTATTAATATCACATATTACACACACACGCACATACATATATATATATACATATATATATATATATTCCTCAAGTTCAAACACCAATGTACAACCAAAATATAGATGTACATATATCAACCTCACAGTCACATTACACCAGAATATCTTTCTAGTACATGATCATCTCAAAATAAGGATTAGTACATTATTAACCTTCCTTACTATATCATTTACCACATATAATCCCTAACAAAACCTTTCATGTGCTTCAGAAAACTAGTTACACTAAAGGGACCCTGTTCATAACCTCATTCTTCTCTCTGACTAGAAGTAGGTATTGGGGAAAAAGCACAACATTGTATGGATCCATATTTCAACGATCATCTGCATTCCATACATCTCACTATCCCCATATAGCCAAATGCCTTCTCTAACTTGCTAAGTATTTTACTTGTTAAGTATCTTGCTAAACAGTCACAGTCTGATTAAATTCCTCTATATACTCCCACAACATAGGGTGGGGATATAGATCATACTTAAGTTCAATATCAAAAATTTTAAAACTAAAGGCGATGTTATGTGATACCTCCACCCACTTCCAGCTCTCATTGTCACTAGTAGAAGACTCTATAGTGGGCTCCTTATTCCCCGGAGCTTGTGGAAGAGTTACTATCTCTGAAAGTTGGATCCTCTTCCTCAGGGTGTTTCTCTAAATCATTCTGCCTCTAAGCCAGATCATGCTTCTTTCTGGATGATTAACCAACAAAGGAGATCTACTCATTTGGTTCCTTCTACTTCTCACCTCTAATAATGAGATCACTAACAAAGGATCAATACTCTAGTCATATAAGCAAGATCTCTAGCCTATTGCTAAAATCCACCCCTGATACCAAAAATGTCAAACCCACCTTTATTTAATATACATACGAATTATTAATTAATTTCCTTATATATATTAATAAAATATCAATATTGATACTATTGTCGTAGTTGTACACTTTACTACCACTGTTCTTCGATAATTTTGATACCACACCTGAGTGCTGATAACCTTATCTTATGTATTGATCTTACCTTTACATGGGTTTGTGTTACCAAATATGTAAATATTCTAGAAAAATAACTAAGTGTTCTAATACTATCTTATATTATCCTAACTATTACGTCTACAAGTATTTACATACATACATAGTGTATAGTCATATAAAACTATTCAACTATCTTACTACGTATTACAAAAATATACAAATAGTCTGCAAAATAACTTCTTCCTTCACTCCTTCCTTCACTATTTTCCCTTCGTGCCATTTGTCTTTGTTGTATAATAAATATTTGGAAAGGATGAGATTCAGAAAAATCTCAATACTAACAGACATCCAATCAAATACAATACAATTACATAAAGCATGCATTACAACTATCACAACATAATGAGCAATGTAGGAACATTTAACACATCAATATGCAACACAACATACATAGATTACAAATACCACAACACTTGGTTACATATACGAGCATTCACCCGTCATAATGGACAGTATAGGAATACATGGTGCTCTTTTTTGGAACTTACTGGGTATCTGGTGATCCTGTATAGCAAATGCTCTTTCTAAACACTACAGGGTACTCGATACACCATCCCAAAATCTATCTTCCCTTCCCTTCCCCAATGGTTGGATGAATTTATTATTTAGGTGAGAGGGAGTCTGATGAATTCATCTGACTCCGGTGCACTAATCAGGAAAATCAGGTATATAGCCAGACCGGAGACCAACGATTGCACTGACTTTTCAACATATTTCTAATAGATAACTATAAATATCGTATGATTGGTTAATCATAGGAGAAAGTCAAAAGTTACATTAATAAGGCTACATTTTGATATGGGGCCATTCGGTTTTGCAACACGTGTCACCTTTCATCCTGATCTTTGCCATGTGTCCTGGAAACTTCCTAGAGAGTGCCATATGTCCATGGAAACCATGAAATGGCACCAGCTAAACCAATGTCTCTGGGAACTGCCTAGTCTGTGTACTGGTTTATCATAGTGGAAGTCAGGTATCCATGCGAGACCCATACTAGGTCATGGCACCATATTTGCCCAAGTCTCCTAAAATAGCACCATGTAGGTGCTTCCAAGGAGTCTCCATGTTTTCCCAAAGATAAGCATTTATATATATATATATCTTACGATGGCTCATCATCCAGATAATTCATATAAACACAAAACATTATGAGTTACAAAATTTCAGTATATTACACTTACTCAATAAGGTGAGTAAGTCTGTAATGTTGAATGATGATTAATCCTTGCATATGAGTTATTCTACTATAAATTAAGTTTTCATGAGATTATACAATGATTACAATTGTCTATAGTTACTTAATGTACTATTGATAGAGTAAATGTGGAATGTATGATTATATATGATGAGTATAAGAATGTTGATAATCCTGAGATGATAACATGATATAAAATGAAGAGATATAGAGAAAGGGATGTGATATACATAAACTAAGTACAATGTGACACACCATAAGGTTTTATTATTGGGCACCCTAGCTGGCACTAATTGACAGGGTCATACCCCTTGATATGACACTCTAGTGGCTATTTGGGCAGTATCCCCTATTAAAGAAACCCATGGCCTCTTGTGTGCTTTATAGTACTTTGACCGATCTACATCACACTTATGGAGTGTTTGTAAGAGTCACCAGTGACATGGAATAAAACTAGACCATGGGTTCAGTTAGAGGATATAAAGATGGATCAAGGGTTAATGAAACGACAATGAAAATAATCGATTTGTGATAACCTATGATGTAAAATGCCATATTGTGATACATATTGATTATTGTACATCCATTGCTGCATTGTTTGATCCTTTTTATTATATATGTTTGTTAGTTGCACTTGGTACCCTATGGGTAGTCCTCATGTAACACCATATTTTTTGTAATCGTTCTGATGAATTTTACGCAGTGAATTCTAACAACTAAGCAATTTTCTTTTTTAAAAATTTTTCTATTCCCAATCTCGAGATAGGATTTGAACCTGTAGTTGAGTAGGTTTTTATTAAAATTTCAAAATTTTGTGTAAACGTATTCTAGTGGTTAGTAACTTTGTTATTACTCATTGATTCTTATCTTTTCTTTCAATTCAATCAGAGTGATTCTCTGCTCATACATAATTCATTAATTAACATACATAAATTGTGTAGTCACATAGGGCTACAAAAGTGTCTAAGTCTAATACAAAAATAGTAGACTGTTGGTCCTACCTTCATATTTCCCTTTTGTAATCATCTTCTCTATTCTCAATGTACCTATATGGTTGGGTAAGGAAGAGTTAGTTTTGAGAGAATCTCAAAAGCAAACAATGCTAACTATATATGCAAGATATTGCTTAGCGCATGACATGCTTACTCACATAAATTGATGCCAAAATAATGACATTTGCATGCTCAAGGTTTCGTGCAACATATCTATCACCACTGTATAAACAGAAATAGAGCTTCAATCATTCACATATGTCCCATACAATTCATCAATGCAACACATCACCACACAAGCATATATATATCAAATACATGCAAGTCAGAAAAGTTTTCTACCTTGTGTCTTTATGTCCTCTTTTTTTCCCTTTTCTTCCAACCATTGAAGTTGCTTCTTCTTTGTCACATCATTGCCCTAGTCATATAACCACATTATGTGTTAACTCATTAGAGCCATGACAACTGAACATCTAATATGGCTACACTAGCCCCAAGTGCTCAACTTGACCCTTGGAGTTCCCATTTATTACAATATACCCTTATTCTCTTAATTTCAAACCATACTCAAAACCTAGCAGAATTTTCAACCAACTTTTAAAATTTATAACTTTGTCTATGAAACTCCAATTAGGATGGTTCAAAGTCCTATATGACCCTTATTAAGCCTATTTTGAAGGAAAAAAAATCATCTTTAGCCAATTACACACACACACAATTCTAGATACCTCAATTATTCCTCCCTGCCATAGAATCATTCCAGATTTCTATGTTTAAATTCAATAAATCATATCTCCTAATGTATTGATCCAAATGGGACAAATAACATATCAAATTAAATCTTGAAATGTGTACTTTTGTTGTGAAAAGTGTCATGGCCATTGGATAATATTTGGTCATTGAAAACCTCACTATAACTAAGCTACCCCCAAAAAATAAAATATAGCAGCATTATGTTCAATTCCAATTTTTGGATTTTAAATCCATTTTTTCTAAAATTATGCTAAACCCCTATTCCAATACAATTTTTCCTAAGGAATCCATTAGAAACCTTAAAAATAGCAAAATCATACCCCTTCTTCTGTAAGAGGCAAGCTTCACCCAAGAGGGGGGGTGAATTGGGTGATGCTATAAATTTTTCGCTTGATGTGGTGATATGAAAAATATAATAGATAGAGCAGAGTTAAGAAGATTTGAACACAGAGAGTTATACTGGTTCGGCCTAACAACAAGGCCTACGTCCAGTCCTCAGAGATCAAGACCTACTGAGATTTTTACTATACCTCCAAGATTCAATGGGCTCTCAGAACGCCACAAAACAACAATCGTCCTTGAACGGACTACGAGCAGAAATATTCTCTTAACAAGAAACTTCTCTCCCCCTTACGACAAGTCTTATGTGCAGAGAAATAACCTATGACTCTTCTCACTTGCTTATGTATACAAGACTTATGAGCAGTAACGTTCTCTCCTGCTTACACCACTGTAAGTCTTACGAGCAGCAACGTTCTCTACTGCTTGTATCTTATAAGACTTATGAGTGGAAGACACTACAAGGAATTCTCTCAACTGCTTCTCTCGTAAGGAATAACTACCCTCTCAAGGTCCCAATACCTTGAGATCACATAAACATGAAACTTTGAATTGTATGAAGACTCTCTTACAAAGCAAATGAATAAACACTGAAGATCAATATGTATACAGAGAAAATAATGAATAGTAGAGACTTGTGTATAAGCTTGTGAATTCTTGTGCTTCGTTGTTATCTTGATTATCCTTGAATCTCTGTATATATAGTTGCTCCAGTTTTTGCCCGTTTGGGAAATCAATATTTGAGGAGCGGGACTTTGTAACTATTGAAGGACACGCGCATGTTTGAATATTCTGAATGCGGTAGGTGTGAACGTGTTTGTAATCATGTTGTCTGCCGTTGTTTGACTTTCTCCGTAACAACTAATTTCAAATGTTTATGTTCCTGTATCACACTCATAATTAATTCAAAATAAGGTTAAACAATGATAATAAGCAATGATGATATGAATAAATAACAATAAATTATATTCGGAATGAACGTTATGATACTTAGCATTTTCGGTCGTCAAACAGGGCATTACTCGAGCATGAAAGGCTCACTTCGAGTAATCTTCTATTTTCCTTCATATACCTCTGTTATCGGGTTGTGCTTGCATAGAAAATCAGAGAGACGAAATCTTCACTCACGGGTGAAGAGGGGTCTCACTCGAGCACAAAACCTCTGCTCGAGTGATCTTGCAATTTTTACAGGGAATGTCCTCTCGGGTCATCACTCGCACACCATATTGACAAGAGTGAGAATTTGTACTCGCGGGTGAAATGGACCCTCACTCGAGCACACATACCTCTGCTCGAGTGAGACGCATATTCTCAAGGAATATGCTCTCAAAACCATCACTCGCATCAGGATTTCAAAGGGATAGAATTTTCACTCGCAAGTGATGTGTCACTCGAGCATAAACGGGTGTGCTCGAGCACACTTGCACTCCTCTGTACTTCATGACTCTCGGCCAGACACTCGCAGTACCTTGCTTGAGCACAAAATGCTCATGCTCGAGCATTGATTTCTCTGCTTGAGAAATGAAGGAAGCATGTTGTTACTTGCTCTCGGCCAAACACTCACAGACCTGCTCGAGTGAACAAAGGAAGCATGCCATTACTTGCTCTCGGCCAAACACTCACAGACCTTCACTCGCATGTGTGCTCGAGTGATCTAGTGATCACAAAGGAAGAATGCCTCTCGGGTACATACTTTCTGGCTTTCTCTCGCACCTACTCGAGCACAAAGGAGATCTCTGCTCGAGCACAAATATCCTGCTCGAGCACTCAAGTGCAATATCACAGCAGATATCAGCAAAACATCAAATATGCAAAGGTGAAAAAATATCAATACTATGTTTGGTAAGTCATCAAAGAGTAGAAATGAGAAAAATATATGGAAAAAAAGGTCCGTCTTCTTCGATCTTCCATATTGGCACAATCTTGACGTCAGACACTGTATTGATTTCATGCATGTGGAGAAGAACGTATGTGATAGTATTGTTGGGACACTGCTCAACATACAAGGAAGTTCTAAGGATGGCGTGAAGGCAAGATTAGACTTGCAAGAAATGGGAATACGAGAAGATTTACATCCAAGGCCATACGGTAATAGAACTTTTTGTCCTCCAGCTGCTCATACTTTGTCTAAGGTTGAGAAAAGAAGCTTTTGTGAGTGTTTACATGGCGCTAAAGTTCCTTTAGGGTATTGTTCAAATTTTAAAAAGCTTGTATCGATGAAAGACTTGAAGTTAATAGGGCTAAAGTCTCATGATTGTCATGTCTTAATGCAACAACTACTCCCAGTAGCTATTCGAGGCATTGCCGAATATGATCTTCAACACATATTGACTAGACTTTGTTTCTTCTTCAATGCCATTTGTTGTAAAGTCATTGACACAGAAAGATTGGAGGAATTGGAAAATGAAGGATATATGATCTTATGCCAGCTTGAGAAGCTTTTTCTTCCTTCCTTTTTTGATATCATGGTACACCTGGTTGTTCATCTAGTGAGGGAGATAAAGTTGTGTGGCCCTATCTATTTCCGATGGATGTACCCCATCGAAAGAACTATGAAAATACTAAAAGGGTATGTGAAGAACCCCAATCGGCCAGAAGCATCTATTGTTCAAAAATATGTTTCTGAAGAAGCTATGGAATTTTGTCAACATTATTTGTCAAATGTACGACATATTGGCCTTCCTAAACGTCATGATCAAGAAGGGGGTAGACGCGGGGCAACAGTAAAGAGCATAGATGCTGATGAATTGCAACAAGTCCACTTGTACATCTTGAACAATGTTGATGAAGTTCAATATTACATGAATGCCCATAAAGAAATTGTACAGAAAAAAAATAGTCGAATGACTAAACAAAGGTTAATCAGGGAGCATAACAGAGCTTTCGCACATTGGTTCAAACAAAAGGTTGACGGAGAAGAATGTGTTTCTGATACAATAAATTGGTTAGCACGTGGTCCTGAAGTTGAGGTCATAAGTTGGACTTCATTTGTGATCAATGGTTATACCTTTTACACGAAGTCCCTAGATGATAAGAGCACCATCCATAACAGTGGTGTTGTATTAGTGGCTGAATCTATGCACTTCTCTAGTTCGAAAGATAAGAACCCTACATTGGCTGTCATACCTTATTATGGGGTGATTGAAGAGATTTGGGTGGTTGACTATGTTAAAATTAGATTTCCCATTTTCAAATGCAAGTGGGTTGATGTCAATAATGGTGTGAAGATCGATAGGTTAGGATTTACATTAGTAGATCTGAATAGTAGAAGTTTTGGAGATGAACCTTTCATTATGGCAGATCAGGCGCAACAAGTGTTCTATATCACTAATCAGGCAAATAAAATGTGGTCTGTAGCTCTCCAAGGAAAAAGGGTCGTTGATATTGACGAGAAAAGTCACTCAAATTATGATCTTCTTGACACTCCTTCTTTTTCTAGGGGTCTACTGGAACTAAACGAAGAAGATGAAGCAGATAATGCGCACGGCACAAGAAATGATCATCACGAGGGAATATGGGAGGATATCTCTTTATGATACTACTTTAACCTTAACTAACTAAAGTAATTATGATTATGATTATTATCCGAAGAATATGTTTAGTTATTTTATCGATATAGTCTTCACATGTCATAGCTTAGGATTTATCTTTCTTTGTTGTCGTTACAGGCAAATGACGGATCCCCAGTGTCCTAGTGCAAAGGATCAGCCACCTCCTCCACCTCTGAGTCAGCCACGTAGTGCTCAGGAGAGTCAGCCACCTAGTGCTCAACAGAGTCAGCCAACTAATGTTAACCAGGGCAAGACTAGCAATGCTCCGAGCCAGGGTCATAGTGAGCGTAGTAGCTAGTCTGTACGGAGGGGTAGACGTGGCACACAGTTGACAGATGTTTCCCTCAGTCGGAGTGCAGGCGAAAAGATATCGATTGAGTTTGATAGACATTGGAAACCAATCGGGCCTAATGCACAACGATATAGGAGTTTCGCCAGCCTCCTTGCACGTAACAAGCCGAGCATCTTGATAGAGGAGTGGAGAAATGTCGATGCAAAGGTGAAGCAGCATATTTGGGACATTATTCAGGTATACAATTCTTTCTGTATGTAATTAATCATTATCAAATGTCACAAATTTGTCACTTACTCCTTCAATGCATGCATTTCAGCTCACCTATGACATTCCTCAGAGTGAGATCTTGTACAACAAGACGATGACGTATTGTTATGAGCGCTGGAGCAAGTTTAAGACAAATCTGACCAACAATTACATTCATATTGAGGTAAAAGATGGTCAGCCTCGTCCTAATCCGTACGACCAGTATACATTTCTTGATCAAGCGACTTGGCAAGAATTTGTTAGGCTTCGGACTACTCCAGAATCTTTGGTTAGTTGACTTATTTTTCATTTTATTTACTTAGCAATTATCTTAATTGATTCTAACACTTTCCTTTTGTATCATTTCTTATTCGTAGGCAAAAAGCATAAGAGAGTGGTAGAAAGAATGATTGCCCTCATACAATGTCTCGTGGGGGTTATGCAAAGGCTGAAAGAGACTTGTTGGCGGCCAAACGGAAGAGATTGGAAGAAGCATCTCAATCCGATCTTTCTGTTCTTCTTTCTCCGCCATCTCCGATTCGTCGAGAAGAAAAATGGTAATTTGCCCACCAAAAGAGGAGCGGGACTTATACGAGTGAACAATCTCGTATAGTTGGTGAAAGAATTGTAAGTATATATCGTTATTGTAATTATTTACATAAGAACCCTACATTATTACTTATGTTTGTTACTTTGTATTATGTTACAGGATGAACTTAGAAAACAAGAAGCTGAGGGCTCTTTTAAGTCGGAGGGCAGGAATGACATCCTAACAATTGCTACTGGTAAACATGAGCATCTAGGCCGTGTCAGGGGAGTTGGAGGAGGGGTAGGGATATGGGATTACTTTGGAGCCCCCGTACGCCGTTCCTCAAACATCGTGACTAGGGAGGAATTGGAGACTATGTTGGCCATTGCAAGAGCAGAAGCAAAGGCCGAGGCTGAAGCATCATTTGATGCACTATTTGAGACCCGGTTGAGCAAGATGAAAGAGGAAATGATAGTGTTTATGAGCTCAAGACAAGATACCAGTGCTCCCCAGCCACAATCGATTGATCCTAATAAGCAGAGCACTAAAGGTAGTTGTTGCAACATCGGGCAATCATCAGAGGGTCCTAACCCGGAAATTACTGAGTTTTGTGATCTTTTTGTCTAGGATCCTCTGAGACGGTTAGTTGCACGGGGTAGTGCGCATAACCTGGGATCAACTGTCCACTACCGACAAATGGAAGGTGATCAAGTCCGAGTGTCAGTTGACGAGGTGATTATTGCAGATGCACCTGTCCCTATCCCTTCTGATGAATTCAAGATCGTTAGCGATATCTTGGGCACATTCATCTTGTGGCCAACGAACCTTGTTTCTGGTCGAGCTGAGGAAAGTCCGATCAAAGCCCCACCAAGTCCGATCAAAGCCCCACCAAGTCCAGCTCCCTTCACTCAGCAAGAAGTTTCACAGCCTCCATTGAATATCATACAGCAAGTGATTCTGATGGCATATGATACATCATTCAAAATTAGAGAGTGGCCTACGGATTCAGTTGTTGGACAGTCAGGAGTGACATGCTATCTTGAGAGGGATGATTTGATGTCCCTAGTAGCTCCTGGACAAAATCTTACGATTGGGATTGTCCAACTGTTCTTAATGTAAGTAGCTTCTGCAATTCAAAGTAAATATTTTAAAAGTTTCACCATTTACCTTTTATTTATGTGCTTGCGTTATTGTAGGTACATGCATCGTAGGTTGGTCTCCTCTGGCAAAAGCGAAAAATTTGGATTCTTATGCCCCCATCACATCCAAGAGAAAGGGACCACTGCTGCTACTAGACATCGATACTTGTCAGAAAGGCTTAGTGAAACTGGAACTGAGTGTTTCTTGGCTCCATATGTGCATAGGTAAGAAAGAAACTGATATTTTATAATTTATATAATGTTTTATGTTTGCTTAATATTCTTCTATTTTTTTCAGTGATCATTGGCAGTTGCTTCTTCTATGCAAGAGTAGTTACACTGTCATCCTCTTATGTTCCCTCCACTTTAAACCAGGGAATGATTTGAAAAAGACCATGAATTCGTTAGTTTTCTTGCATTATTACCTTTTGTATGCAAAGTTTATGGAATTTGTGTAAAACCAATAACATTTGTCATTGTGATGATCATAGGGCTATGCGGACATTCCTACACAGTGCTTGTGGTAAGCATGTTCGTGACTTAAAGGACCCTACATGGATCATGCCAAAGGTTAGTACATATGGATTTGTTTAAAGAATGTAATAAGACATGCCTTTATATTTGTTTTAATGATATCATGTTTTTTCTCAGAGCCGTCGGCAACCAAAGGGGTCCAACTTATGTGGTTTTTATGTTTTGAGACACATTTACAATATTATCACTTTAGGCATGACTGATTTTACTCAAGAGGTAAATTTATATTTCAGAACTTTTGTTTTACTTTATTGTTTTTAAGTTACTAAGTCAATGTTTCGTCTGGTTTTGGTGTTACAGATGTTTGATCTTGCTGATCCCTTTCCTAAAGAAGATATTGATTTCATTCGCACATGTTATGCTGAATTCATCCATGAGCTATTACAAAAATAGTGAGTTTTTGAATCCAATGTTACATTGTACATTATTTTATTTCATTCTGCATGTATTTGGCTTTGATTTGTATGTTTGATTTTATTTTGTGATTGCTTGGTTTCATTTATTTGAACCAATTTTTGTTATATGATCTTGTCTTCTATAATGTGAAAATGTTTGTTTCTTCTCACGGACTGTTTCATTTCTTATGTATTATCTCTCTCTCTCTCTCTCACCCTCTGTTCCACAAAATTGCATTCTGTGTGCATCATAATGCTTCAATAGTTGTATTGATGATATAAGCGATTTCTTTCCTTCACAAAGCACTCATTTCCAAATATTATTTTCTAGCAGAGAGAAATTAACATGTTCTAATTTTGATGAGTAATGAATGAAGTGAGTGAATTGGTGATATATGCAGGGATTATGGATTCTTCATATTCGTCAAAGGGAAAGAAGAAGGGCTTGGCAGATCAAGCAGGTTATGCAATGCAATATGGTTCTGATGACAATAACAATGGACCAAAGGGCATGTTCATTTCTTTGCATGTTCATTGCTTTTGTTTTACTGCTATCATTTGGTCATCCTTACTGTCTAATTGCAAATGAATCATCAATGTATGACTGTACTGGCTTGTATGAACATTAATTTGTTGCTGCTATAGACTGGTGCTTTTGAATTTTGAAGTTGAAATCAGTGATTGTTATGTACTGCTGTTTAAAATTGGAGCATTCTGTGCGTGTACATATAATAAAAGGGACGTTTTTTTTAAAAAAAAAAAGAAGTCACAACCGGTCTTAAAGTACTTTTTAAGACCGGTTGTGACTACAACCGGTCTTAAAACTTCTTTTTTTTAAAAAAAACGTCCCTTTTATTAAGCCCGGTTGTTATAACCGGTCTTAAAAGTCACACTTTTAAGACCGGTTGTGACCACAACCGGTCTTAAATGTCTAACCTTTAAGACCGGTTGTTCCCACAACCGGTCTTAAATGTGTGACTTTTAAGACCAGTTATAACAACCGGTCTAAAAAATAACAGACTTTTTAGACCTGCTGTATCAAGACCTAATACAGAACCGGTCTAAAAAGTCATTTTTAACCGGTCTAAAAAGTCATTTTTCTACTAGTGTATGCATGTTGAGACCAGACGGAAATGCATATGTGTAGTACCTATAATTAAAACCATGACTTGCATATAAAATAGGAATATATTCATATGAGTTGTGTGCTGTTACTAAGTTCCATAAAACTTAATGCATAATTAATTGCTTAAATTCATATAGGAATATATTGGATTAACAATTAATTATAGAATTGCTTGACCTTGGAAGAGGTTAGTAATTAAATTAGGGAAACTCAACTATCAATCATGTGGAATAAATTGTGCTAGAATAGATAAGTGATTCAATCCAAAATTTGTTTAGTGAAATATGATCCCTAGAACTTTTTCTTGTAATTGTTTTCATATTATTTGCACTCATATTTAATCATTTTCTATTTGGTACTTTCCATCACCAATTTATTGATAAACTAAATAGAATTAAAGTTACCTATTTTGGTACTTAGTGATCAATCCTCGTGAGAATGATACTCTACTCACTTCTATATTACTTGATTACTACAATGTATACTTGCACTCTTTCATAGATCCTTTACACTAGTAACAAACCCCTTGCTTTGACTAGACCTTTACATCTGAGCAGACAATTCCATTGCCAGAATCCCTGCTCTGATACCATAAATACAAAACCATATTTTTCATAATCATTTTGATGAGTTTCATGCAGCACATTTGAACCACTAAGCAATATTCTTTTGTAAAACTCTTTCTATTCGCAATCTCAAGACAGGATTTGAACCAATAATTGAGTAGGTTTTTCTTAAAATTTCAAAATCTTGCAAAAGCGTATTCTAATGGTTTGCAACTTTGTTATTACTCATCGATTCTTATCTTTTCTTTAAATTCAATCAGAGTGATTCTCTGCTCATACATAATTCTTTCATTTACATACACAAACTGTGTAGCCACACAAGGCTATTAAAGTGTCTAAGTCTAATACAAAAATAATAGACACATTCCGATCTTCGTTCACCTTCGTATTTCCCTCTTGTAATCCTCTTCTCTGTTCTCATTATACCTATATGGTTGGGTGACCAAGAGTGAGATTCGAGAGAATCTTAGTAGCAAACAATGCTAACTATACATGCAAGATAATGCTTAGCTCATGACATGCTTGCTCACATAAATTCATGCCAACATAATGACATTTGTATGCTCAATATTTTGTGCAACATAACTATGGCCACAATATAAACAGAAATAAAGCTTCAATCATTCACATATGTCTCATATGATTCATCAAAGCAATATAACACATCAACACACAAGCTTATACATATCAAATACATCAAAGTATGGAAAGTTTACCACCTTGTGTCTTTATGTCCTTTTCTTGTTCCTTTTCTTCCAACCATTGAAGTTGCTTCTTCTTTGTCACCTCATGGCCCTAGTCACATAACCACATTATGTGTTAACTCATTAGAGCCATGACAATTGAACATCTAATATGGCCACACTAGCCCTAAGTGCTCAACTTAACTCCTAAAGTTTCCATTTATTACGATATACCCTTATTCTCTTAATTTCGCATCATAGTCAAAAGCTGGCAGAATTTTCAGCCAATTTTTACAATTTATAACTTTGTCTAAGAAATTCCAATTAGGTTGGTTCAAAGTCCTATATGACCCTAATTAAGCCTATTTTGAAGGAAACTATCTCCTTTAACCAATTACATGCACACAATTCTAGATACCTCAATTATTCCTCACAGCCATAGAATCATTCCGATTTCTATGTCTAAATTCAATAAATCATATCTCCTAATGTACTGATTCAAATGGGACAAATGTCATATCAAATTAAGTCTTGATATGTCTACTTTCAGTTTGGAAAGTATCATGGCTATTGGATAACATTTGATCATTGAAAACCTAACTATAACCAAGCTGCCTCCCAGAAAACAAAATATGGTAGCACTATGTTCAATTCCAATTTTTGGATTTCAAATATATTCTTTCTAAAATTATGCCAACAACCTATTCCTACACAATTTTGCCCAAGGAATCTATTGGAGACCTTAAAAATGGAAAAATCATACTCGTTCTTCATGCCCTATTCAAACTAGAAAATTAGGGTTACACTTAACAATTCAACAATTCATAATTTAACCACCAAACTAGTCTTATATGCTTCCTAAACATCATATAACCACATACATATAACCAAAACATGATGAAACCCTAAAAACCCTTAAAAAACTGAAATAGGGCAGTCAAAACAACCCACCAAAATACAACTAGCCAAGGCAACATATACATCAAAATATTGATCATACCCACCTCTAGCTCATTCTTTTGCTCTTTTCTTAATTCTCCAACTTTAGCTCTTGCTAGAAGACTCAAAATACCTCTCCTTGAAATTCTAAAACCATAGAAATAAAGCTCTTAGAGAGGAGAACAATGTTTAAGAAAGAAGTTTTAGATCAATAGGTGATTTATAAGGTGAAAATTGAGCTAGAACTCTTGCCTAAACTCTTGTTTTTCACCTTAGCTCTTTCTCTTTCTTCTTTCCTTCACTTGGCTGACTTTGGGGTTAAGTGAGAGAGTGTTTAATGTGTTTAATTCATTTATCTTCAGCTCTCAATTCACTTGGCCCAAAATGCATACAAGGAAATGAGAAAATACCATGTGTCAAATATGGGTGGAGTTATGAAAACTTGGAGGGTTAATTAACCTAAGGTGGTTTGGTTATTGGTAACAATTTTTACAAGAGCCTTTAGCCAACTGGAAGCTTAATTCCTATCATTTCCATTTTTGGACACTGTCACAGAAGCTTGAAAGTTTCACTGGGCTAACTTCAAAATAAATAACTCTTTATGTACAGCTCCAAATGTCCTATATGACCTATCAAATTAAAGCTTTATAAGTCTACTGTTATTCTAAAAAGTTTCATAGGCATTGGATATCATTTGCCTATTTAAAAATGTCACACAACAAGAATGCCACACAGGAAAACACACTGGAAAAAAATCTTAATTCATAGAATTTGTGTTCTAAACATAATCATGTTGTGTGTTATCACTATTTGGTCATTTCAAATGTGCCAAAATTCACCATATTATTCCCTTTGATATAAGGAATTTTGGTGACTAAAATTTGGGATGTTGCAATGTGTAAGGCCATATTTAAAGGAGACCTGTAAGACCCTGCCTTACATACCACTTATTATCGATATTAATTAGAGCTGTAATTGCCCAGTTTAGTGGACACACAATAATAGAAAAAAAATATAATGATATTATTAAAACAATATTGCTTCAATATATTATAGGAGGTCCCTATAAGAGTTCATACATAATAATTTCATACCTTAAAACAACAAAAGGTCTTCAAATAACCAACATTTCCTCTTGTGCTCGTCCGGAACCTTCTATTGCTGGTAATTACGATTCTACCTTCTCAGTCATTGTGTACTGCTAAAAACTTTTTTTTCATTTATAGAAAGGGTGAGATTAAACAAATCTCAGTATTGTAGTAATTGTGATTTTCTAAAGTTGATTGAAAAATTGCCAGTTTTTTAGGAACAGTGAAATGCACTATGCAGATTGTAGTATGCAAAAGTTGATGAAACTGTGATAGATAACCAACAATATGAGTTTGAAAGAGTTTAGAGTAGTACATAAATGGGTCTTAACTCACTTGTATGTTTGGAATTTTAGGATCGAAATGATAGCCCAAGTCGTTGAAACAAAATTGAAGGAACGGATTATGAACAAAAAGGGGTTTAAGGTAGTAACTCTTTCTTTCATGCACTATGTGATGATTGTATGTTTATGTATGCCATTTTTTGTCACATGAGCATAGTGTTTTGGACATGCATATTAGCTTAGTTGTGGTCGAGACCCAACAGAGGTGCAGAGAACTCCAAATTGACTAGTTTTAAATCCTATATGAACCTCTTTAAGTGTTCTTTTATGGAAAAATACCAAATTCTAACCATTACAATCACATTATTCCCAAAAATTCGTCAAACTTCCCCTGTTCCGAATTTCCTTCCAGAAACAGGGCACAACTTCAATAATCCATATCTTTTAATGTACTTGTCTAAAAATTATAATCTAACTGTCAAATTAAAGCTCTACATCTCTACTTTAATCCTAGAAAGTTTCATAATATTTGGACTAGGTTTGTCTATCAAAATGCGTTTCACAGCAAAAATGTTTCCAGGAATCAAATCAAACAGCATTTCTTCTAAACTTCTAAAATTTCCAGATTTTGACACAATCATTAAAAAATCATGAACACATGTATTCCCACAAAAGTTTTTGTGTAGAATTCAAAGGAATCATCAAAACACCAAATTCTAGTTCCAACATGCCAAAAATGCCCCTGGACGAAATCTGGAAATTAAAGAGAAACAAGGATTTTCTTGATTCCACTTGGTTAATGAATCATGATTTGGGCAACATAACCCTTTAGGGTTTGGTATCCCCAAAATCATAAACAAACAAAGCAAGCCACTAAACAACCACAACAACAGTCAAATATCTTGAATTAACCAAGATTACAAGGTTTTATGGCTTACCTCTTGTTCCTCCTCTTTCTCTTTTTTTACAATCTTCTCTATCCTCCTTGTTTCTCTTGGTTTTGCTTGCTACATATGCATTTCAAGAAGAAATAGAGATTAGGAGAGAGTTTCCATGAATTAGAGACAAGAACAAGTGAGATTTGCTTGCAAATTTATCTAGTTTGTTTCTTGAACTTGCTCTCTGTTCTCTTCTTGTGATTGTTCGTCCAACTCCTTCTCTCTCTTTGTTATTGATGTTTGGTTGAAAACATGGCCAAAGAAGAGATAAATATTCACTCAAAATATTATCATCCACCTCCTTTAGTATATAATATTTTATTGTATTAAACACACTTTTTTTTTTTTACTTTTCATCATCTTTTACTTGGTTACAATTGTTTTCCCTTGGCTCTCTTTAAGTTGACGTAAGTTGGCTCTTTGAAGGACTAAATAAGCTTTTTGAATTAGCTTCACTATTTCCTTGAAGTTCATGTGGAATGGCCATTTCATACATGTTTTACTTTATTGACTTTTCAACTACAATTTAGTTGGCTAATATTGCCCTCTCTTAATTAAATTTGAGCCAAGTATTAATTTCCTTTCTTGCTCCCTTTTTGACCAAAATTTATCCCAATTAAAGGGAAAAATAAGTGTCTTCTTGCTTTATTGTTCAAATAACCATTTTGCCCTTGCATTTTTTTTTCCATTTTCACACTTTGCTAGAAATCTGACAGAATTTGCATCATTCTTTAAAAATTCATATCTAATTGTACAGATGTCCAATTGCTATGGTTCCAAAGGCTATATGACCCTTATTAAGTTTATTGTTAGAGAAAAATATAACCTTTAGCCAACTGGAAGCTCATAATTCCCAGATTTTCAATTTTTGGATGCTATCACAAAAGCTTTCCAGTTTCACTAGACTAACTTCAAAAATTCATAACTCTTTCTGTTCAACTCCATATGAACTATCAAATTAAATCTTGATAGGCCTCTTTCATTCTGGAAAATATCATAGGCATTAGACATCATTTGCCTATTTAAAAATGTCACATAACCAGACTGCCACAGAGAAAAAATGCATTGGCAACAAAGTTTACATCTTGGGACTCTTGTAAAACCGAGGCTTAGAAGTTTACATGATTTAGGCTTTTTCTCAAGCCTTTAATCCCAAAATTTGGAATATTACAAGACCTACAATGGCTCAAGACAAAAAAAACAAAGAAAAAAGAAAGTATGAAGATATAAAAGAAGTTCTTAATAACTTGAGCTTGTTTCATCTTAAATATCCCTTCATTCTTCATTGAATTGCTTAGAACTAATTAAAGTATCCATCCATTATCAAAGTCCTTTTGAGTTGCGTAAGCAATGGGATAATAAAATAAAGATTGAGGTGATAAACAAACCTGTGGTAGATAGATCACTATAAAGGGAATTGAGTTAAACACAAGCCCATAATTATCTTGAGAGAAGAGTGCAAACACTTAACTGGTGAGAGACATTCTACTGTAATTTATCTTTGCCAAGTTATTTGCCTCCTATTTGCATTTTTTTGAAGCTGGAAAAGAGTTTTAAGAATAGCCATTAGGTTAATTGTTGGAATTACTATTATTGCCATAACTATACATTTACATTTTATTCATGAGTTGCAGTGAGACTATTTCTTTGGGTTTCCTTTCAGTATGCTTTTAATAGAATGAGAAGACCTAGGATTCATTCAAGATATCTGTTTTGTATGAATTTGATATTGCTTTTATGAATTATGGCATAGACCTAGTTAAACCATAATTGTCTAAACTATGGGCAAGCGGAGCTCCTGTGATTTTAAATCTATTACAAGGGTTTGATTTTTATCTGGATGGATGTGTATATATGAACGCTTTTAATTAACCAAGAAAAACTACCAAGGGTTCAATTCTTTTCAATCATAGTTAAGATCCAAAAAGGAGTGACGTGACGCCTATTTATGAAAAGTTTTTAAAATTCGTGCTAAGAGTAGGATAAGTAGATCGGTTGTTACATGTCACTACTATAGAAAAGTCCATACTTGACTGTGATTTTTGTATATATTTGATGGTTCTAAACCATCAAATATGGATGCGTTAAATATTCTCTGAGCAAATACTGAATGGTTCTTAACCATCAAATATTGGGTACCATACTTGACGGTTTTCACAAGAACTATCAAATAAGAGTAATTTACTTATTGGTTCTTTACAAGAACCGTCATGTAAATGTGTTTTTTTTTTTTAAGGAAAAAAAAAACAATTGCATTATATGAATATAAATGTTAATTTGGGTAAATAAATTATTCAAAAACCAATAATTTTTCAATCATCAAACTATTATTGATTATAAAAAATTACAATCACTAACATAAATTATCTTTATACTCCGATATGGTTCTAGAAAACACAACAATTTTATGTCAATTAATCCCTAACAAATGTAGAAATAAAAGTAAAGAAAAAAGAACAACTTGTCAATTTGATTTATTTAATGAAAAATTAATCCCATAATATAAGCACGGACTGTACAGTAAGTAGATTCCAAATGATGATTAACAACGTTCTTGGCAATCTCTTTTTGTTTGCTAAGATATGAGTTTAATTAATCCCCAACGTACCTGTCAAAGAAAGCCCCTGCAAATGGCAAAAAAAAGAAAAAGAAAGAAAGAAAGCCCCTGCAAGCTTTAAATATATACTAAGAACTTAGTTTGGTTTAATATTTAACAAAAGAATGTTATGTTAATTACATGTTCTTAGATATCAACATTTGAGCATATAAGCTACAAAACCTATACGATTAAAAGAAATGCAAAGGTATTTTTGGCAAACATTTCAATTAGTAGATAAAAAGCTTCTAAGAATTTACACCTATGTGGCTAGAACTTCATATCCTCTTCAATTGATTTGGGTAGCAGGTTAACAAAGGATTTCCCTTCTAGATCATATGTAGGTAGGGGGAGGATTATCATCAATTTCCACATCTTATTTCTTACAAATCCATGTAATTCTGATGCCCTACAGCTTAGAAATTCATGCAGTTCTGATGACCCACAGCACAAAAAGCATGTGGCTGCAACGAACAAAAAATGTGCAACTTTAATGGCTAAGCAATTTCTTTTCTCTTCTTTTTTTTTTTTTTTTTTTTTGTAGGGGAACAACTTCATATATGTTACTTTTTGCTTATATGTGCAATTTAGATTAAAAATGAATTCCTATAATTAGGACTTTAATTCTCACCCTGTTGATTATTACTATTTTCATGTGAACCTTCTAGTTCCGGCCGTCGCAAAAGGAAGCAATATGAGGTATAGACATCTGAAGCCTTCATAGGCCTCCTTTTGTTTCATGTTGTAATTATCCGTATATTGGAATCTAGGGCCACCAATTATTATATTTTGTTATGACTTATTATCTAAACTTGACTTGTTCATTAGATAATTGTGATATTGTGGAGTGCTGATAGATCAGCTGGAGGCCGCATGCAATCAATTTGTGTATTCAATGCTAAAATTTGTAGGGAAACCATTTGCATTCTTTTTTGTGGGGTTCAATGTTGAGAAGAACTTATGGATTGGGTTCCTAACCCTTAATTTTTTGTGCCCTGGGTCTTCGAATTTATTTTAGTGCGTTTATAGGTGGGTTTTGTTCCTTGACCTCGATGCATTATTGGGCTTGTGGGCATCCTCTTGTGTCCTAAATTCTTTGTGATGAATGTGTTACTTAAAAAGGGCAATTTGTGGAAACTGTGAATTGAGGTTAAACTCTTTTATAACCATGATAGTTCTTTATATTAGTTATATTCTTTTCCGTTATGGTTTTTTTTTTTTTTTGTGGTTTTATCCTTTTTAACCATGGTAATGTTTGTGTAAATAAGGCTTATGACTTTTCTATCATGGTTGAGGTATTTCTCAAAGTGAGGCTGTTCTTTTAACCATGGTAGTACTTTTGAATATGTAGTCAAGCTTTTTCTACCCTCGTTAAGCTTTTAAACTCGGGTTTGCCTCTTTCCTACGATGGTAGCATTTCAAGTGGCTTTAACTCTTTTCAACTATAGTGGTGGTTTGAATTTTTTTCTGATTGGCTGAGTATTCCATGTTATGAGATACGGTGTTAAACTTCTAGCAGTCAAATATCATTTATATTTCATCCAACACCTTCAGTCATGAATAAGATTAGAATGTTGAATGTAACTAAAAAATAACATCATATGGTATTGGATGTCTCAAAAAACAACATTACGGTTATAGACGCTACTGGGAAGTAACATTAGGATGTTGTTGGATGTTATTTTACCCTTCAATAATTAGATTCATGAACATGATTCAAGAATATTAATTTGATTTATTGAATTAATTAGGTTCATTAATATAGGTTAATCATATTCATTGGCTAGAGTATGGCACCTTTTTTGGATCCAATTACTAGGAGTCCGAGCAATTGAATACTCCAATTTCAGGATTCGTGGCTGCCCTCGAAGCAAAAATGTATCCTTTGGACTCAAACTCAAAGTGCAAAAGAATCTAGCAAGGTCTTGCACTGCTAGACAATTATGTGTTGGTACTGATTAATCATAATATATATTATTTTAAAATCGATGCAAATCGATTTTTAGATACAAATATATTTACTCAAATATCTAGCAATTACTATTTTCATCTAAAATAACAAAAATCTTTGTTGCTAGTAAAAACAAAACATCTAGCACTTGCACTACTACAAAAATTGTAATTATGATGGCTATTATCTGTCATATATAACGGTTCTGAACTGTCATATGTTATGGACCTATTATAATGATTATAATATAGCACCCATTATGTATGAAGCTTGGTGAGGCCATGATATGCCCATTGCCATGATAATAATGAATAGGCACACATGAACAACCGTTATAATATACAGTAATACTTGAATCATATATAACAATTCCACTTTAACAATCGTTATATATAGTTGACATAAATCAAAGATAATTTTTTAAAAAAAAAATGGGATTGTTCTACTTTTGATATCCCCTTGCATATACATTCGTACAGAAGAAATCACAACATATATTTAATTCATTCATATATAGAACGATCCTACAAATCAGAATATATTTACAATCATTCTTGTACATGTACACACTATTAAAACCAAAACTTTAAAATAAACAAATGATCAGTATCTAGAATTTATAGTCATTTTTATATATTTACTCTCCCACTGATGTTTTATAGATGTCGCCAACTCTTCAACAACTTCTTATACTTGTGAGATGCTAAACATCGTGCAAAACACATTAAAATACTGTGCACAAAAGGAAACTAGATGGAAGTTAGATATTGTAATATATAGCTAATCGAATGTATATATGAACGAATTAAGCACATAATAAACCTTAACTGTATCAATATTTTCAGGACCGTGGGTGATGATGTCCTTCATGTACTATATCCTCCAGTACCCAGAAACCTCGTGTGTCATTGCTTGACATCTTCCTTCATGTCAGCACCCTAGTTATTGATTTGGTTAGGGTGGATGAACTTGTTCTTGTCTTAAAGGCCAAGGGGGACGAGTTAATTATGGTACAAGGGCCTGGAATATCAAAACCAACATATCAAGATGTAATCAAAGTTCTAAGCAATGAACTATTTAATCATAATTGAAGAAATACCTTATAAAGAAGTTGGCAAACACTGAACTTGCCATGTCCTTGTTCAATATCTCAGAAACAAGATCCTTATAGCTTCCACTTGGTTTGGTTGGTCATAGACCTCTATGTCAAATGTGATCATTGGAAACGGGTTAAAAGCAAAGCACTTGTTAGCGAACTCCTAGAAAACTTCTTTCTGGATTGATCATTGGAGGTGGGATGCTTCCTCTTCTTCGAATGATTGGGGATCTTGGAAGATGGGGGCTTGGACTGATTGGGGGTCTTGGACTTGATAGGTAGTTTCTTTTGAGTGACCGACTTCTTTTGAGTGCCGGGCTTCCTTACTTTAAGTAGACAATAAGCCCACACAATGAAGCTACCCGTAGCCCCGACTACTATATCTGTGCTTTGGTTAGTATAGGGAATATATAGCTAGGGTTGATATACCTTCACATTTTCTGAGATAGGCTCATTATGAAGTATGTTATCCTTCAGGTGTTGAACATTTGATTCGTTGCAACTGTATGGTGTCCAAGGCTATCATGAAATGTGCAATTGCCTCAGTACTTGGTCTGCCATTTCCCTCTTATTGGTTCGTAGAATGCCTTTTCATCAACTCTTGTATGAAAAAGTGTATTTATTCTAGCATTTCATCACACTATTTTTGGAGCTTTTCATACTTTTCATTCCTGTTATTTCTTCGAGGTTGCTGCTGACCATAATATTTTGTCTTGGTCAATTTAAAGCCAAAACCCCTAAGAAGACCGGGATGGTCAGGCCCCAATGTCTTGGCCAATATGTCCTCATTCGTATAAAGGCAATCACCATGTGTTGTAACTTCCTGGGACCTAGCTTGCTGTGCATTTAATAATAATGTTAATATTGATAGTTAATTGAAGACATTGCTATTATGTTTTGATTATAACATAACTTAGAAAGATTGTATGAAATGATACTCGGGGACCATATCACCTTGGGTCACCAAAAGGTAACTAGGTTGTGATAAAACTATTTTAAAGAACATTGATGCACTCGAGTAAAGTTTGTGCCACTCGAGTTAAACCTCAAAGAAATAACATCACTGACAAGGTACCAACTAGTGAGTGAAGGAATGTGTACAAACTTTATCATTCACTTGAGTTATAAATCTGTCACTCGAGTGATAAAGAAAGCAAATGATGTATCACTTACAAAGTACTCAATGGTGATATTTGAAAATCTCTCATTCACTCGAGTCCTGAAACTATCACTCTAGAGATGAAGTCTAAAATAATGTATCACTTGTAAGGTACATGATAGTGATATTTGAAAATCTCTCATTTACTCAAGTCCTAAAACTGTCACTCAAGTGATGAAGTAAAAAATGATGTATCACTTGCAAGGTACCTAATGGTGATTCTTTGGAAATATTCTTTCTACTTGAGTGTCAAGAGTAACACTCGAGTGATGCCTAAAACTTTATAAGGTACCTGATGGTAACTAGCTATTTTTAGAAGGAAAATATGATACGTTACTCATGTTACTAGGTTGCCACTCGAGTGACATTCAAATATTTTCTAGTTACCTCTTGGTAACTAGAAGGAGATAACATGGGAAACTCATTAAAAAGATAAAACCACTCGAGTACCAAGTATTCACTCTAGTGATACATATATAACCATATTATCACTCTTTAATTACCCGCTGGTGATAAATTTTTTAAGAAAAGAACAGGAGTAAACTTAAGTGACTTAAGTGATAACTTGTTTATTGCAACACAGAGCATTGCTTCTCATCCTTCAAAAAACATTGGATTAACCATGTAAAATGTTTTTCTTGCATCTAATTAACGTAACTTGTCATTATATTAGTTCTTAAGCTTTTCCTAGGTGATCAAACGAAGATTAACTCATAAACTGGATGAAGCACATTGTTTGTCAGAAGCATTAAATGCATAATGGAAATAATCAATCTTTCATCAATGACTACTATAACATACTGAAAACTCATAATCGATATTGCCTTGCGTGTGTGTACATAGTAGGATGAAATATATCGGTGCCTAAACACACTTGGCGCCATCTTTATAGCCATCAAAAACACATGGTGCCATCCCTGTACACATACCAGACACTTAGCATGTTGCAAGATACAAGGCACCATTTCATGCCATATCTTAACATATGTGTTGCCATCTTGGATTGGTTTACATTTCTAACTTTACTTTATGGTTGGAACTATAGGAAAATGCCACCAACCTCTCTCATGAAACATGTGACTAATTAGTCAGAAAAAATATGTCAGTGAAGGTGTGCACATAGCGTTTTCATTGCAAACACATACACCCTACATTTTTAGAAAAGACACAAGTATGTGGTTCTATTTAGTGACACCTATATAGACATCCGACATTCTCCAAGACAAACCAGTATGTACTCGACAATTCCCTAAGGTACAAGCATATATGGCACCATTTGATGGCTTGGTACAGCCACTTGGCATGTTCTTGAAGATCACATGCACATATGGCGCCACCATAAGTAAGACACCACAAAAGTTACTTTATCAAAATAGCTTTATTAAACGCTCTATTAAAGTAGCTTTTACATAAAGTGACTTTTGTTTTTGCGTTGGCCTAATGACAAGGTGCCACCTAGCCCACAAGTTGCATATGTTCAGGTAGTTGGGATTGCAATATACTGAAATTCGTCCCTGATGTTGTCGTGTGTATACATGGTTGGACGAAACTTACAGATGCCTATATATACCTGGCTCTATCTATATGATCCTGAGGCACATATGGCAACATTATCGATACATATACAGATACTTGGCATGTTTCAAAGTGTATGGCGCCATTTCCCTAACACCTATACACATATGTGGTGCTATCTTGTGGGAGGATGACTTCTTGCCAAATTTAGCTTTTTGGTTGGCCATATGTTTGGATGCCACCTAACTTTTCTTTTGTGTTGGCTTAGTGACAACCCGGCACCTAGCTCTTTCATGAAATATGTGACCAATTAGTCAGATAAAATATGCAGGTATAAGTGTGCACATGGCATTTTCAGGGCAAACACATACACCCTACATTTTTGAAGAAACACTGGCTTGACGCCATTTGTCTAGGATACACAGCTATGCATGTGGGAAAATCTTGAGGTACAGATACATAAGTTGGGCCCTCTGAGGCCTATACCGATAAAGTAACTTTATTAAAGTAGCTTTTTGGTTGGAACCATGATATGTTGACACTCCAACCTCTTCAGCTTTATGATTTTGGTTGGTTCAATAGTGGGGCGCCACCTAGCCCACAGTCGGGACAACTCATCGATCTCCAATCAGGCCTCAAGTCTGTCCTCCCTTGACCTTACACATTAAAGCCAAGGAAAAATCATCATATCTCCTTTACTCTAACTATTACGTTGGCCAAGCATAAGAGACAGGAAAGAGGCCGAATTTCGAGAAAAGCACCTGGCACCCCGAGAAAAGAAGAGCACCTGGCACCCTATGAAATTAAATACTCCCAACACCTCCCACACCCTTAAATTTCATCCTAAGTTAGAAAAATAAGGAGAAAAATCATAAGAAAAAGAAAAAGGAGAGAAGGTGAGCAAACTTGAAGAACACAAGGGAGAGAAAGTGTTCCCAAGGAAATTTCACCTCCAAATTAGCATTTTTAGCCCGTAGAGCCCTTAAGAATCTTGTTCCTCTTATCAAGAACAACATTTCTATGGTTTTGGATTCTTGAAAGGAGGAGTTTGGTGCTACCTCAAAGGTATGGTGCAGGTAAAATCAAGAGAGGGTTATAGCACCAGATAGAAGTAAGCATAAGCACTAATTTGACTATAATATCTTGAGATTTGGTTGGGTTTTTATAAGGTCATTGTACTGCCCTAATTTTCATTCAAGAGGTAATTTTAGGGTTTGATGATCATATGAACATGAATATGATGATTTATGAGGTTTAAGTATGGTAGCAATGAAATTAGACAAGTCATCTCCTAATTCAACTTTTAAACCTTTTAATTATTCCTCCCACATACTTAATCAAGGGGCAACACCTCTCCATAGGGTTCATGCATCCCAAATCATAAAATCAAAGCAACCAAGCCAAATATTCAATCAAACCACCAAATACAACCAAGAATAAGCAAGTAAATCAAGGTTTCTTGAATTACCTTTTGGTTTTCTTCCTCTTCCTCTAATATCATTATTTTGCCATTATTTCAAGTGCACCAAAATTCACCATTTTTCTTCCTTTCAATGTCACAAAGGTACAAGTTTTGGTGAATAAAATTTGTGATGTTACAGTTCTCCCCCCATTAATAAAATTTTGTCCTCGAAATTTTGAATATCATATAGAATTGATTATCCTCAGGGAATCACTACTTAATATTCAATTTATCCCCATCTTATGCATGGTCATAGGGCATGCATCACAAATCATCTGATAGGAATTAATACATTTAGCCTATTAAACTCTCATACTTTTAGCCTGTTTAGTACTCATGATGTAACGGCCACTTGAATCACCACCTCGTGCAAGACCAAACCAGGAATCATTCGGAGTTCCAGTTAAAGAGGAAAGAGATCTTCAGTTTTGGGTCTCTAGATTTTGTAAGCACCTACCTCTAGCATTCAATAGGAAATTTGATCCTCAGGTGGCAGAAGATTGGCTAAACCGTCTTGAGAAGATTTTTGAGGTCTTAGAGTATTCCTCAGAGGTGAAAGCCCGATTGGCGGTGTATAAACTTGAGGGAGATACAAAACGCTAGTGGAAGAATATTGCTCTGCCTTTGAGGAGTAAAAGCATACCATTGACCTGGGAAGTGTTCCAGCAACATTTCAATGAGAAATATTTTCCCAAGTCAGGGAGGCTTGAGAAGGAGAACGAGTTCTTGAATATCAAGCAAGGGGACACGGGGTCGTTTGATGAGTACCTGTCCCGTTTTGTCCGTTTATCTAGGTATTCATCCTATTTACGGAAAATGGATGACGAGGAGTTGAGCTCAAACTTACTTAAACAGGGTTTAAGGCGTGATATGAGGAAGAGAATAGCTACCCATCAGTTTTCTGAGTTCAATAAGGTAGTTGAGGAATGTCGGATTACAGAGAGCAATCTAAGAGAGTTGTATCCGGCTAAGACTGCTGGTGGTCATAGTGAGCCCAGTAAGGGCAATGCTTCTCAGAAGCAAAAGGGCTCAGGATCATTATCATATAGAGGTAGAGTAAGAAGCCTTATCAGTCTGGGAGTTGTGATCAGCAGAGAGCTCCTATGGTATGGATGTGTCCCTACTATAACAAACCACATCATGGCAAGACTTGCGATGGTTGGGTGATTTATTTTAAATGCAAGCAAGTAGGGCATACATCCGTTGAGAGTGGACAGCCACGACTAGAGCAGAGACCGATGACTCAGGGCTGAGTATTTGCTATGACTCACAAAGAGGCCCAAAAATCCCCAGAGTTGATACAAGGTAAAGTCATTTTTCATGGTAATGTGTTACAAGCTTTGTTTGACTCGGGTGCAAGTCACTCCTTTATTTCCTAACAGTGTGTGAAACGCCTGGCTATGAATGTGTATAAGTTAGCATTTGATCTGATTGTGTCAACATCGATGGGTGTGAAGGTTGTGACTACAGAAGCCTGTTTAAATTATGTTGTAATTGTTGAGGGTCATGAGTCTGTGGTAGATTTGATTTGTTTACCACTCTACCAGTTGGAAGTCATTTTGGGTTTTGATTGGCTGAGAGCGAATAATGTATTACCAGATTGTGGGAACAAGAGGATAATGTATCCTGTTTATCAAGGCATTGAGGACAAAAATGTTGCCTTAAATTTCCTTTCAACAGCTAAGGCTGAGAAATATCTGAAAAAGGGTTGTCAAAGGTATATGGTTTTCTTTTCTGAGCAAGGAGAAACCAGTGAAACTTTGAGTAGTATACCCGTAGTGAATGAATTCCCTGAGGTATTTCTAGATAACTTAAGTGGATTACCTCCTAAGTGGGAAGTTCAGCTTCTAATTGAAATTGTGTCTGGAGCTGGTTCTATATCAAAAGCCCCATATCGTATAGCCCCAAATGAAATAGTGGAATTAAAGAAACAGATTAAGGATTTGCTTGAAAAGGGGTTTATTAGACCCAGTGTGTCACCTTGGGGAGCTCCAGTTTTGTTTTTGAAAAAGAAAAATGGGAGTCTTTGTTTGTGTATCGACTATAGAGAGTTGAATAAGGTAACCATCAAGAACAAGTACCCTCTCCTAAGAATCGATGACTTTTTAGATCAACTATCCGGTTCATGTGTATTTTCAAAGATATATCTAACATCAGGGTATCATCAGCTGCGAGTGAAAGCAGAAGATGTTCCGAAGATTGCTTTCTGGACTAGTATAGTCATTATGAATTCTTAGTGATGCCGTTTGGGCTAACCAATACACCTGCGGTTTTCATGGATTACATGAACCATGTTTTCTGACAATACCTAGATCATTTTGTTGTGGTATTCATTGATGATATTTTAATATACTCTAAGAGTAGAGAAGAGCATTAGCATCATTGAGAATTGTATTAAATACATTGCGTGAGAAGCAGCTCTATGCCAAGTTGAGTAAGTGTGAGTTTTAGCTATCAGAAATGAAATTCTTAGGCCATGTTACCTCGCAATAAGGGGTCTCTGTGGATCCCAGTAGAGTGGAAGTTGTTAGATCTCATGTTTTGATGATAACAAAGAATGGTATGAAAAAGATTTGGTAAAACAAATAAGTTTGAACAAAGTAATAACAAGGCAAAATCATCACTTGAAGTAAGCACTAAAGTAATGAAGAAAGGCCAAGAGAAAAAGCTAAGGAACTTGATTAGTGGCAAGTTTTCTAAAGGATTACTCGAGTAGGTACTCGAGTAATGAGATAGAAACTTGAAGTAACCAGGTCAACCTTCAAGTAACCTGCCAACGTTACTCGAGTAAGCACTCGAGTAATAAGGTAAATGTTTTCTAGTTGCTCTCGGCTTGCCAACGTTACTCGAGTAGCTACTCGAGTAACCAGGTAATTCACTTGGAGTTGCTCTCGGCCTGCCAACATTACTCGAGGAGCTACTTGAGTAACCATGTAAAAGACTTCCAGTTGCTCTCGGCCTGCTAATGATACTCGAGTCTGTACTCGAGTTACTCTGTTTCAGGAAATGTGTTGCTCTCGGCATTTTCAACCCTGCCAATGTTACTCGAGGCACAACTCAAGTAACTCACTGTGGTAAGTAAAACCTGAAGGTATTACTCGAATAACATAAAATTCTTTTCTCACACTTCACTTCAAGTCACTACTCGAGTATGCAGATTTACTTAGAAGAAAAACTTCAAGTCACTACTCTAGTATGAAGAGTTAGTTGGAAGAGAACTTCAAGTCATTACTTGAGTAAGCTATGCAGAAAATTTATGTTTACTCGAGTAAGGACTCGAGTAACAAGGTAATCAAACTTGAAGTGCTCTCGGCCTTGAAATCCTACCAACATTACTCTAGTAAAGCATCGAGTAACCTAAAGTTTATTTGATGGTTTACTTGAGTTGCTACCAGAGTAACCTATGAAGTAAAATGTGCCATACTCGAGTAAGTACCCGAGTAAATAGGTATTTCCAAAGGATGAAATTTTGTTTACTTCATGCACTACATGAGCAATGTTATGTTTGCTTATTGACTTGCAGTTTATCAAAGTTTTCTTGATGATACTCGAGTATGTACTCAAGTAAACTTAAGTGAATACTCGAGTAACTACTCGAGTATGCAAGTCCAGAAATTTATAAATCATTCCAATGTTCTTTGATTTGCTTCCTATATGATTAACCTTTCATTGTATTAGTATTCTTAGCATATCCACAGATAAACAATGAAGAGATCTTACCAAATAAGGAAAGTTAAAAGCAACGTTCAAATGCCACCTACCACTACCTACCACAAACGTATGTCTTTCAAATACTGGAAAAGTCAACAGTGGCTACGCACGCTCTAACGGACATGAATAAATATGTTCCAACAATCATTACCAACATATCTATATATATACATCCAAACAGAGAAGTACAACAAGAACACACACACGAATGCATTATCAAGTTCATTACTCTGTTTTACATTATACTTGTAATTATATGCTTTAGTGATTCTTATTCACTCTGTGAGAGAGATATTTCATTCAAACTCAATATTTGTTATTGAGATAACTAAAGGTTGTGGAACCTTGAGTTGGGATTGGATTACAACTTGTAAGGGGGAGCGAGTGTCCAGGCGAAGGAACTTGCTTGTACTGAGGTGCCAAGAACCCACTGAATCTTAGAAGTTATAGTGAAACTCTCAGAAAAGCTCTGAGGACTGGACGTAGGTCAAAGTGGTTGTGGCCGAACCAGTATAACTCTCGGTGTACACTTTGGTGATATTTCTCCTTACTCTTTATTGCTTTATATTCACCGTCAAGTTTTTATTTGCAACGAAATTTTAGTATCACCCAATTCACCCCCCCCCCTCTTGGGTGAAACGCTTGCTCTAACAGAAGTAGTACTAGGCTAGAAAAGGCTAGAAACTGTTGTAGAGGTACGCAGTTTTCAGGGTCTTGCTGGCTATTATTGAAGATTCATTCAGAATTTCTCCCGTATTGCCCTACCAATGACTAAGCTCATGAGAAAAGATCAGCCATTTGTGTGGGATGAACACTATGAAAATTGCTTTACGGAGCTGAAATAGAGGTTGGCTACGGCACCTGTGCTGATTTTACCTGATCCCTGTTTAACATATGTCGTGTATAGTGATGCCAGTGGGCAGGGATTAGGGTGTGTCCTTATACAGTAGAGACATGTGGTGGCCTACATCTCTCAACAACTCAAACCTCATGAATTGAACTATCCCACTCATGATCTAGAGCTTGTGGCCATTATGTTTACTTTGAAAATTTGATGTCATTACCTGTACGGTGTGACTGTGGAACTGTACTGTGACCACAAGAGTCTCAAGTATCTATATGATCAAAAAGAATTGAATATGAGACAACGGCGCTGGATGGAGTTGCTTAAGAACTACAACTTGGAAATAAAATATCATCCAGGTACGGCAAATATAGTCACTGATGCTCTTAGTCGAAAGACTGTACTTGTGGCAACTATGATGATACAGGAGGGGAAGTTGATTGCTAATTTTCGTGATAAGAATTTATCAAACCAAATTATCTGTGCCAACTATACTGTTTCCCAAGGGGAAAATAACTTGAAAGCTGGGATTAAAGAGGATTAGAGGCAAGATGGCTGGATACAGCGTAATCTAGCTAGAATCAAGCGGGAAGAAGCTCGAGGCTATGATTTGTTGCCTAGTAGACTAGTTCGTTATCAGAAAAGAATTTGTGATCCACTTAAGGCAGGGTTGAGACAGAAAATCTTAGATGAGGCATATAAGAGTTGATACACTCTTCATCCTGGTATAACCAATATGTACCATAATTTGAAATCTTTATATTAGTGGTTGGGAATGAAAAGTGATGTGACAAAGTATGTGGCAAGGTGTTTCACATGCCAGAAGGTAAAGATCGAGCACCAGAGATATCCTGGTTTATTGTAAGCCCTAAGATTCCGGTATGGAAATGCGAAAGTGTGACTATGGACCTTGTTGTGGGATTGCCTAGGATCAAGAATTATGATGTGATCTGGGTCATTGTGGACCGGTTGACGAAGTCGGCGCACTTCTTACCGATCAATGCTAGTTACTCTTCGGACAAGCTAGCAGAGATTTATATTTTTGAAATTGTGAAGATCCATGGCATACGAAAGAATATCATCTCCAATCGTAATCCCCGTTTCACTTTGAGATTTTGGAGGGCATTGCATGAGGCACTAGGTACTCAGTTGAGATTCAGTACGGCCTATCATCCTCAGACAGACGGACAGTCAGAAAGGACTTTTCATGCCCTAGAGGATATGTTGCGGGCATGTGTCCTTGACTATAAAGGGAGTTGGGATCGTTTTCTTCCTCTTGCGGAGTTTGCCTACAACAATAGCTATCATGTGAGCATTCAGATGGCACCGTATAAAGCGTTGTATGGAAGAAAATTCCAATCGCCATTGTGTTGGAATGAATTGTCTGAGAGGAAATTGTATGGGCCGGATCTTCTTGACCAAACCATGGCCCAGATTCGAATCATTCGTAAGAGGCTTCTTGTAGCTCAGAGTCGGCAGAAAAGTTACGTTGACAAGAGGAGAAGGCCTCTAGAGTTTGAGGTTGGTGACCATGTGTTTTTGAGAGTATCTCCTATTATTGGTATTGGGCGAGCTCTCAAGCGAAAGAAATTGAGCCCAAGGTATATAGGTCCTTTTGAGATCCTTGGAAGGATTGGGCCTATTGCTTATCGAGTAGCCCTACCCCCGAACTTGAGCAGACTTCATGATGCGTTAGATGTTTCCCAATTGAAGAAGTACCAACCGAATCCGTCTCACATCATTGAGTATGAGGAAGTAAAGGTTCAAGATAACTTCACATATGCGGTGGAGCCAGAACTGATTATTGATCGAGAAGAACGACGGCTCAAACACTGAAGTGTTCCTTATGTGAAGTTGATCTAGAAGGGAATGTTACAGAGAGAAGCAACCTAAGAAGTAAAAGAGGATATGCGAAGGCGATATCTGGAGTTCATGGCTCAAGTAGTTTGACAAATTTCGAGGGCGAAATTTATTTGACGGGGAGAGAATTGTAATGACCCAATTTGGGATTAAAGGCTAATGACTCTGATGTTCATTGTAATCAGTGTAATTAAACACTTTTAGAGAAATGTGATATGAATTTGAAATAAATGTTCATAGTGATGAATTAATCATCATAGTAAAACCAGGGGCAAATAGTAATATTTGAGATTTACTGACCAATTGGGTAGTTACCAAAGAGGAAACTCATTGGTGATTAGAGATCAAGGGTTGAGATCTATTGGCTATAGGTTAGAATCCTATGCTTTACACTTGTGTGAGCTCATGGAGGGAGTGAGTAAGATGGTGACAAGTGGCACTTTGGAGGACCAATGGATATGGCATAAAGGACAAAAGTCCACTTTTTCTCACTCTTCTCTCTCCTATTCGGCTAGATGCTTGGGCAAGGGAAAATTTGTACATCATCATCATCATCATTTTCATCATCTCCATCTCTCATCTCCTTATCTCTCCATTGTTTCTGGCGACTAAGAAGAAAAGGAAGAAGAAAGGTAAGATTTTGATGTTCTAGTTGATCTCTAATGCCCTAAACCTCTTCTCTAATGTTGTGCACCTCATTGAGAGCTCTATTTTGGTTTTTTAAGAATTTTGAATAGTGGTGGTTTGAGTGTTAGAGAAATTTGAAAGTTGAAGAATCAAGATTCTGTATTTGGCAAAGTAAAGAGGTAAGAATTTGATGCTTTTTGATATATATGTTATGATTTTTGAATAAGTTTGAGAAATTCTAGAAATTTACCCTGGTTTATGTCCATTTTTGGATGTATGAATTTCATAATGATTGATGTTGGAATTAGTTCATTGTGAAGTTATTTGAATGTTGGTTATAGTTTTAAAGTTTGGAAGTGTATTGATGGAATTGGGTATTGTGTGTCATAGAGACGCAAGGGCATAAATTGTGATTAAAATGGTTTTTGGGAGTTTTGGAGTTTACCAATGGGTTCCCTATGTCATTTTGAGTGAGTATGAGCTTTATGTGGAGTTTGGGAACCATTAGGTGTAATTTTGGCTAATCTGGGATTTTCGGTCAGTTGCTGCGATCTGGGCAACTTATAGCATCACTCGAGTGAGGGAAGATCACACTCGAGTTCTGCGTGTATTTTCTCTTTCTGCTTCATGTTTTGCTTGGGTTTTATGGGTAAAACTCGAGTGCACTTCCTTTACCACGAGTGATATTGGTGATCACTTAAGTGAGCGTGGGATCACTCGAGTGATGGTGTGTGTTCTTAGTTAGGGTTTCTCCTGGGTTGTCACTCGCTGGTTAATATTCAAGAGTGTGCTCTGACACTCGCAAGTGAGGGCTTCTCACCCAAGTGCTAGGGGTTATGCTCGAGTGAGGTTGTCCCTCTGATGTTGCATGTGCTCTCAGGTTGTCACTCTTTGTGTTGCACTTTCAAGGACTCGAGTGGATTTGGAGTCACCACCCGAGTGCAAAGCCTTATGCTCGAGTAATGTGAGCAATTTCTGGCAGAAATATCTGCTCACTGTCAAATACTCGCAAGTGAGAGCTAGTCTCACTCAAGTATGAGTCTTTCATCACTCGAGTGAGGTCATCTTCACTTGTATGAGTCAACCTAAAATCAGTGTTAGGTCTTCAAAAAATGGGTCTTCAGGGTAGTTTCTCCTAACCCTTTAGGCATATGTTCAAGCCTCTAATAGTCACCTAAAGAGTCTTAAATGATAACCAACTTAGAGTATTAAGGAAATATGCATTTGGAAAAGAGATTAATCAATTGTCCCTAAATTGGTATAGGATTTGATATCTGTCAGATGTGTAAGCCTGCTGTGCTGAAGAATGTTAGGAAAGATACAGGTAGTGACTTCTCTCTTATACTTTGTGTAAATGTATTGTACGTTTGCCTATCATGCATTGTGTGCTACTACTGCTTTGAGATACCTTATGGAGCTTTGTCCATTGTGGAGCTTTGTGCCTTATGATACGTTGTGCTTTGAGATACTTTATGCCTTGTGATGCTACTTCATAGTGATTACCGCGGAAGTAGGCATAGTGATTACAGTAAAAGCTGGCATGGTGTTTACAGCGAAAGCTATCATTGTGATTAACGCAAAAGTGAGCATAGTGTATTGTGGTACTGCCGTGTGGATGTCGGTTGTGGCGCAAGCCATGACTCATTGTGTTTTTGCTGAACATGATGAACATACATGCTTTGTGTTTATATATTGTATGAGTGATTTGTTACTACTGGGATTCTTTAGAATCTCACTCTTTCCAAATGACTAACATTTCAGACAGGGCAAGTGGCTCGAAAAGGAAGCGGCCAACCAGGAGTGGTTAAGGCTAGTAAGGACATATTAGATTTTGGATTGTTGGTTATCTGTTTTGGATTTTGGATTTTGGGATTACTATATGTACATGATTATAAATATGTATCTTTTGGATATGTAATTCCCATGTTTGGGAAACTTTAAACCCATTGTATATATACAAGTATCCCGGGATTGCCGGGATTTTGGTTACGCACTCTGATATTTATTATGTGATATAACTGCATAGATAATTGTATTCGAAAGTGAATGTGAGACCAAATGAATTCTGTTTTTCAATGTTTTGTTTGGACACCCCATCTATTGGAGATGAGTGATTATAAATGTGTTTTTGTCATATTGGTCTCTATTTCACTTAAATTTTATAATCCGGATATAATTATCGTGAGGGGGTTATACATGAGACACAACCCCTTACAGCACGGATTGATTACTAGGTCTTACTACCCATATGATAAATGTTTATATTATACAAGTCATTTAACATTCATGGGGCACACAACTCATTACAACACAAAGTGCTTATCAGGTCTTACTGCTCAGGGACACTGCTCCATGTAAACATGCACATTGGGTCTTACTGCCTTTTATCTCTACTCACGTCAGCATAACTTTGATTGCAATTCAATTTGTTGGCCTAAGGACACTCTGGTCCAATAGGTCTTATGGTTTCTAAACACCTAGTCTAACATCTATACTGAATGCATATCAGGACTTACAGCCTCAGTACACACAGTCCTCTGGTTACTCTAACTACATTCCAAGCTTCATCTCTTGCTACTTAATATATTCATGTAATGTTCATGAAGCATGCAAAATAAACCTTACGAACATCAGTAAGCTACTCATCATTCTCAAGACACATAGTTTATGGCATTCACAAGACACACAGTCCACATGACATGTAGTCCACTACCACATCACTTAGTAACTCAGGCCTCACCGCCTCTTTGAGATGCTTCCTAGTACATTCAGCCTTACGGCTTATTCTACTCCATAGCACTGGATATTCTGGTCTTACTACCTTGTACAAACATGTATACTTCTTCATTATGAGTGGGGTAATTCATTTCATAAGGCTTCAACTACTGAGAGCCATTTGCCACCAGAAAGATGATCTGCAATGAGATTCTAGGTCCCTTTCTTGTCTTTAATCTCCAAGTCAAATTCTTGTAGCAGAAGCGCCCATCTGATCAATCTAGGATAAACATCTTTCTTCTCAATCAATTATTTGATTGTTGAGTGGTCTATCCAAATAATGACTTTTGACTCGATCAAGTAGGCACTGAATTTGTTAAATGCAAACACTACTGCTAAAAGCTCCTTTTTTGTTGTTGCATAATTTAGCTATGCGTCTAAGTGTCCTATTAGCATAATAGATGGCATGAAAAGCCTTGTCTCTTCTTTGGCCTAAAACAGCTCCAACTATATAATCACTTGAATCATACATCATCTCGAATGGAAGGTTCCAATCTGGAGCTATGATAACTAGTGTAGAAGTTGAGGCACCTTTTAGATTTTAGAAAACTGCATAATTTAGCTATGCGTCTAAGTGTCCTATTAGCATAATAGATGGCATGAAAAACCTTGTCTCTTCTTTGGCCTAAAACAGCTCCAACTATATAATCACTTGAATCATACATCATCTCGAATGGAAGGTTCCAATCTGGAGCTATGATAACTAGTGTAGAAGTTGAGGCACCTTTTAGATTTTAGAAAACTGCATAATTTAGCTATGCGTCTAAGTGTCCTATTAGCATAATAGATGGCATGAAAAACCTTGTCTCTTCTTTGGCCTAAAACAGCTCCAACTATATAATCACTTGAATCATACATCATCTCGAATGGAAGGTTCCAATCTGGAGCTATGATAACTAGTGTAGAAGTTGAGGCACCTTTTAGATTTTAGAAAACTGATAAACATTCCTCATTAAACAAAAAAGGAGTGTCTTTCTCCAACAACATGCAAAGTGGCTTTATGATTTTTGAGAAGTCCTTGATGAATCTTCTATAAAATCCCGCATGTCATAAAAGCTTTGAATACCCTTGATTGAGGAGAGAGGAGGTAGCCTTTCAATTGTTTCAATCTTAGCTCGGTCTACTTCAATGCCTCGGTTAGATACCTTATGACCTAGCACGTGACATTTCTCCTAATTTAAAACCAAATTTGTCTCTACACAACGTTGCATGAATTTTGCCAAATTTGAAATACAATGATCATATGATTCTCTAAAAATTGTTAAATCATCCATGAAAGCCTCAATGAACTTTTCCACCATATCTGAAAAGATCGTCATCATACTCCTTTGAAATGTTGCTAGTGTAATACATAAACCAAAGGGCATCTTTTAAAAGGCAAAGGTATCATATAGACATGTAAAAGTTGTTTTCTCTTGATCCTCTGGTGCAATTGTAATTTGATTATATCTTATATACCCATCCAGAAAACAATACTAGGCTTTCCCAACGCATCTATCAAGCATCTGGTCTATAAATAGGGGAGGGAAGTTATCTTTTCAAGTAGCTTTATTGAGCTTTCTATAGTCGATGCATACTCTCCAGCTAGTCACCATTCATTATAGAATCAGTTCATTTTTCTCATTAGGCACTATTATGATTCCACATTTCTTTGGCACAACTTGAGTTGGACTTACCCATTGACTATCAGATATTGGATAGATTATACCAGCATCCAGCCACTTTATTACCTCCTTTCTCTCAACCTCCTTCATATTTGGATTGAGTCTTCTCTGGTGCTCGACTGATGACTTATAGTTATCTTCCATTAGGATCTTATGCATACAAATTGAAGGACTAATTCCTCTTATATCAGCTATTGACAATCCAAATATTATTTTATACTCCCTAAGAACTCTTAATAACTTCTCTTCTTTTTTGAGAGTAAGAGCTACAGAGATGATCACTGGTAATGTTGAATTTCCTTCCAGATAAGCATACTTTTAATGGGCTGGTAGTGTTTTCAATTCATGTACTTGTGGTTTCTCTATTGATGGTGCCAACTTACTCGGCCTCTCTCCAAAATCTTCAAATAGTTTCTTGAAAAAAATTGGAGAATTTGCTTCAAGGAACCTAATCTGCTCTAAGACTTCACGATTAGTAGATTTTGATACATCTACCATTCTCATTGCTAATGGTTTATCCATGCAAATTTCGTTCACCAAGTCTTTTGTTCAGCTGGTCAATGTATCTACTCTGTAACAGGTGTCACCTTCATATAGAAAGGACAAAGCCTTAAAAATGTTGAAAGATACTTGATTATCTTAAACTCGCAAGGTTAACTTTCCCTGTTACACATCTATTAAAGTTCTCCCAGTTACTAGGAATGGCCTTCCAAGAATGAAAGAATTTCTTAGTCTTTTTACATGTCGAGTATTATGAAATCAGCTGGAAATATGAGTTTTCCTACCTTCACCAGAACATCTTCAAGACACCCCTCGAATGTTTTATTAATCAGTTAGCTAGAAGTAATGAAACTATAAAAGGCTTCACTTCTCCAAGACCGAGCTTTCTATAGACAGATGCATACTCTCAAAGTGCTCCTTGGTCACAAAGTGCTCTTTCAAAGTGACATTGACCTATGTTGCAAGTTATACAAAGGCTTCCTACATCTGTCAACTTTGGTGGTAATTTATACTCCTCAGTAAGTACAACTGTTTCAAATTACTTAAGCTTACACTTATTTTAGAGAATATTCTTTATGAATTTTGCATAACTGGGCATTTGGGCAAGAGCGTCTACAAAAAGAATGTTGATATGTAACTTTTTGAAAACCTCTAGAAACTTTTCAAACTTCTTGTCCAGCTTTGCCTTCACAAGTCTCTAAGGGTATAGAACTTATGGTACATATAGAGGAGGGTTATTGGGAAAGCTAATTCTTCCTGATAGTACATCATCTTCTTTAGGTTTCTATGCTTCCTCCTTCTATTCTTCTCCACTTTCTTTCTTTTCTCTATCATTCTTCTTTTTAATTATGAATCTTTCACTTCTTTCCCACTCCTTAGTGCAACGGGCTTCATATACTCTCTCGGGTTTCTTTCAGTGCTACTTGGTAGAGTTACTGGTTGTCTGGAATTCAGCATATTTGCAATTTGGCCCATTTGGATCTCTAAGTTCTTTATTGATGCTTCTTAGCTTTGAGTGTTGCATCAGTCCTAGCTATGAATTGAAATGTATTTATAGTTAGTTGATCCGGTGCATCTTCTATATTCACTTTCTATTGTGATGGATTTTGTGGTTGAAGAACTTGTTACTAGTAGTCCCCTTACAGTTTAAACACATTTTGATTATTCCTCTAACCAAAGTTTGGATAATTTTGCTGACATGGATTGTAAGTGTTTGAGAATAGGTCAATTCTTTGATTTCCAATGTAATAAGCTTGCTCCGGCATGAATGGGTATCCTTCTTGACATTGTGTGTTCACATGAGGTCCTCCACACTGATCACAAGTTTCAATAGGAGTGCTAATTACATTTGCTTGGGTTGTCAATGAGCTCACTTGTTTGGATATAGATGCAACTTGACAAAACAAAGTTGTAAGGATATCCAGCTCATGCACTCCAAGTGCTTTCTTTGAAATGTTACATTCAGAAGGTCATTGGTATGCATTGGCTGCCATCTCCTCAAGTAGGTTGTAGGCATCATCTAGACTTTTTCCCATTAAAGATGCTCCAGCTGCAACATCTACAAGAATTCTGAAGGTGTGCGTCATCCCATTATAGAAAGTTTGCAGTTGCCACCAATCTAGTAACCCATGATGAGGACATCTCCTTAGCAACTCCTTATATCTTTCCCAGGCTTCATAAAGGCTTTCTAGTTTATGCTGGGTAAATTAGGCAATTTCATTCCTTAATTTAGCAATTTTTCCTAAAGGAAAGTATTTTGCCAAAAATTTATGAGCTAAACCATCCCATGTACTTATGCTTCCCATTGTTAGCAAGTGTAACCAACTCTTAGCCTTATCTCTACGTAAAAAAGGGAAAACTCTAAGTTTAATGGCATCATCAGTAACACCATTATGCTTGAATGTGTCGTAGATTTTTTGGAAGTTGGCTATATGTGTGTTAGGATCTTCTATTGGTAAACTACCGAACTAATTTGCTTGCACCATCTAGATAATTGCAGGTTTAATTTCAAAATTATTGGCTGCTTTTGGTGGCTTTCTAATTCTAGAATTTGACCCCATGACTATTGGTGTTGCATAGTCACAAAGTGTTTTGGTATATGTTATTTCTCCCCCCCAGATCTGCCATAGGATTGCTTAGGCTTAAAGTAGACTTCTTTCGAACTCTTTGATTTCTTCGACAAGTTCTCTCGATCTCATATTCAAAAGGCTATAGCTCAGTCTTCTTTGATCTGATCATCCATTAAACAATAGCCTGAAAAGAAACACAAGACACCAAAAAAACAAATGTAATATGAAGACCAAATTAGTATTAAAATTACTTGGCATTAATATTAATGACAACAATCCCCGGCAACGGCGCCAAAAACTTATTATAGTTGTAAATGGTTTATTAAAAAGGCAAGTGTACACTGTCGTAAACAAGTAATACAGAGGTGAGTAGAGTATCATTCCCACGAGTATTGATCACTAAGTACCAAAATTAGTAATCTTAATTCCATTTAGTCGATTGATTAGTTGGTGATTGAGATTACAAAATTAAAAATGATTAAATATGAATGCAATTAATATGAGAAAAAGTCCTAGGGATCAAATTTCACTTAACAAATTTTGGATTGAATCACCTATTTATTCTAGTTCAATTTATTCTACATGATTGATACCCAAGTTTCCCTAATTTAATTACTAGCCTCTTCCAATATCATGAAATTCTATAATTAATTGTTAATCTAATATATCCCTATATGAATTAAGACAATTAATCATGCATTAATATTTATAGAACACATGAAGATTACAAAACCCATATGAATATATTCCTATTTCATATGCAAGTTATGCTTTTAATTATAGGATCTACACACATACATCTCCTTCCAATCTCAACACACATATTGAAATCATTCAAAAGATGACCAAACAATTGAAAGCATTAAGAATAATAATCAAAACTCAATCATGAAGGAAAAATTAAAACTAGATTTAATAAGTTAAGATTCAATCCGTCATTAGCAAGCTACATCATCACCCTAGAAAAATGAAAATTTAGCTCATGATGCAATTAAAAAAAACCAAAATAAATTGAAAAATTCATAAAAAATTGCATAAAAATTAATTATTAATTTCTAAAACACAAAGATACAACTACAAAATGCATGAAAATGGAAAAATCTAGCCTTCCATATAGGAGGTAAAACCTACCACATAGGTGGCAGCCTATATCATCCATAGAGGAGGACTACCTAAGCCTGTTAGAGCAAGCGTTTCACCCAAGAGGGGGGGTGAATTGGGTGATCTTAAAAATTTTGTTGCAAATATAAAATTTGACGTTGAAATTAAAACAGGAAAGAGTAAGGAAAAATATCACCGAAGTGTACACCGAGAGTTACACTGGTTCGGCCACAACCACTTTGACCTACGTCCAGTCCTTAGAGCTTCTCTGAGAGTTTCACTATATCTTCCAAGATTCAGTGGGTTCTTGGCACCTCAATACAAGCAAGTTCCTACACCTGGACACTCACTCCCCCTTACAAGTTGTAATCCAATCCCAACTCAAGGTTCCACAACCTTAAATTACCTCAATAACAATTATTGAGTTTGAATGAAATATCTCTCTCACAGAGTGAATAAGAATCACTGAAGCATAGAATCACAAGTACAATGAAAAACAGAGTAATGAACTTGATGATACGTTCGTGAGTGTGTTCTTGTGTATTTCTCTATTCAGATGTTCACATATATATAGATACGTTGGTAATTATTGCTGGAACATATTTCTTTATGTCCGTTGGAGCGTGCGCAGCCATTATTGAATTTTCCAGTTTTTGAAAAACATACGTTGTGGTAGGTGACGGTCGGTGACATTTGAGCGTTGCTTTTGACTTTCCCTATTTGGTAAGATCTCTTCATTATTTATCTGTAAATAGACTAAGAATGCTAATACAATGAAATATTAATCATATAGGAAACAAATCAATGAACGTTTGAATGATTTCTAAAATTCTGGGTTTGCTTACTCGAGTATCCCTTGAAGTTTACTCGAGTACTTACTCGAGTATCATCGGGAAATCTTTGATCAACTGAAAGTCAATGAATAAATACAAGATTACTCGGGTAGTGCATGGAATAACCAATTCTTAAACCTTTGAAAATATATGTTTACTCGGGTACTTACTCGAGTAATGCACTCACAACTTTATGAGTTACTCGGGTACCAACTCGAGTAAATCTTTACAAAAACTTTTGGTTACTCGATGCTTTACTCCAGTAATGTTGCAGGATTTCAAGGTCGAGAACACTTACCTTGTTACTCGGATACTGACTCGAGTAATGCATTCATTTTTGCATAAGTTACTCGGGTACCACCTCGAGTAAATATACTTTTTGTGCTTAACTTACCCGGGTAATGACTGGAGGTTTACCTTCAAAATATCTCTGTATCCTCGGGTACCTACTCGAGGAATCCACTTAAAATAGATCATTGAATACTTGCATATCAGAGGAATGACTCGAGGAAATTAGATAAAAATATATCAAGTTAATCGGATACCACCTTCAAGTTTTCACTTACTTCAGTACGTTACTCGAGTAACATTGGCAGTAGTACAAAGTGCCGAGAGCAACACATTTTCAGAAACAGAGCTACTCGAGTACCTACTCAAGTATCATTGGCAACCTGAAGGCAACTGGAAGTTTTTCATATGGTTACTCGAGTAGCTCCTTGAGTAACATTGGCAGGCCGAGAGCAACTCCAAGTTTTTACCTGGTTACTCGAGTAGCTCCTCGAGTAACATTGGCAGGCCGAGAGCAACTTAAAAATACTTACACTATTACTCGAGTACCTACTCGAGTAACGTTGGCAGGTTACTGGAAGATGCTTCTGGTTACTTCAAGTTTTGGTTCATTACTCGAGTATCGCCTCGAGTAATGCCTTAGAAAACCTGCTTCTGATCAAGTTTCTCAGCTTTTTCTCTTCGCCTTTCTTCATTACTCCAATGCTTATCTCAAGTGATACTTATCCCTGTTATTCCTTAGTTCAAACTTGTTTATTAATCATTTCCTTTTCAAACCATTCTTTTGTTATCATCAAAACATGAGATCTAACAAAGCCTTCCATAAAGGAGGCATGCAAAAAACATTACAATGCATGAAATTAAACTCTAAGATAGTGTGTCCTCCTTGTGTCTTCTACTCCTCTATTTATATATGAATGGGGTGCAAAGATTTCCACTTGTTAGGCATGAATCTTGACCTTAAGCCACCAATCTTGACCTTGTGACAACCATGCTTCTTGATTGTAGTGGAATTTGACATTCAAAATGGTGTAATTTCACATTTTGATCTTCATGAAAGTTGTAGCTCTAGATTTTAGCTTGAAGAAACAAGTGGAAACTCCTCATTTCAACATTTTCTGCTCAAATTATGGTCAAATTAGTGGGTAAAGGTCAGACTGAGTCAAATTTACGTTCTCAATTTCCGAGCAAAATTTTTAACTTTCTATTCATATAAAGAACATCTCAATCTGACACCTAAAGCTCCAGATATTGCTTAAAAACTGAAATAGAGTTAAAATTTAATATTTTTCAATAAATTCTATTTTATACCAAAATCATTATTTATTTATCAGTTATACCCAAATTTATTACATTAAGCTCAAATAACATCTACAAAATCATCATATATAGGAAAATAAATATGCAAATATTTTACTTATCACACACTATTTACATCCTTCCCTTATTCTCAAAAAAAATTAAATACTTAATTTTACACGTATAAAATATATTTTTTGTAAGAAGAAAAAAAAATCTCTCCAAAATTTAGAAACCCCAATTCAGATGCTAAAATGGCTTCGTTACAGTAAGGTCATTAGTATTAGTCTAAAATTAAATTATGTAGCAAAGTAACTTAAATTTCCTTAATTTAAAAAATAAAATAAAATGACAATAAATATTTAGCAAGTAAAATCTTTAACCCATCAAATGACAATAATACTTAAAAAAAGTTATAACTAATTTCATTGAGGCAGCTATGCCATTTCACTAAAAGGACTTAATTTGAAAATAATCCTTAAGGACTTTGTAGGAATTAAGTTAATTTAAAGTAACATTTTAATATTCTCATATTTTGGTGCTTGTTATGCATTTCAACATTTTTTATGAGAATACTTAAGGTGATTATTTTAGTTAAATTAAGATTTAAATTTATTCACGTGTTATTTATTTTTATGCTCCGATACCTAGTGGAAGCCATGTGTAACATCCTAATTTTTTTCTAACTTTTTATTTAAATAATGTTAGAAAGAAAATTAATTTATGGTGAGTGAAATCTTACCATATAATTAATTAAACAAAGAGGATTTACCTATAATATAATTTATAAGAACAAAAGAGATTAAAGAAAAGGAATAATGATAAAAAAAAATGACCCAATGCCCATTCAGGAGGAAAATAAGAAGAAAGGAGAAAGATAAAAGCAAAAAAGAAAAAGAAAAGAATAAAATGGGCCCAAGATTGAATCACCTTGCCCATTTGTTTTGTTTTTTTAAAAAAATAAATGTCCCGCCCCTTTTATTGAAAAAGCACAGTGGAGGGGTATTAATTGTATACCCCTCACCAAGGTTTTGAAACCCGAACCGGTCATTGAAATGGTCAAGGTACTGGGTTAAGGGTCAGTGGGTCAAATCAGAGTTAAACTGTAGCTAAACCGGAGCTATTATCTTATTTTCTCATTTTTCAGAGTGCTTGCACACAGTTTGGTGAGTAATACAGGAATAGCGTAACAATACTGATATTTAGTACATGATTACATTGTAGGTATTCCCCATAAGGTTTGGTAATATATACCAATTTGACCAATATATTCAATAATAAAGGCTACATATAACCATCTATCCTCGCCTCGAGATCCGTGCCTGTTAGTTCCGACTGTTACATAAGCATTATTGAATAAGAATGTGATTCAGAGGAATCCCAGTAGCAACATACTATCGTTCATGTAAAATGAAGAAGGTAAATATGATATGCACCATATATACACAATTAAGGGAAAATATAAAACCATCAACATGTATACATGTATAGGGCTTCCACCCCACTATTCGTACACCGGTTGGATTGACACCCAACCCCTAGGTGTAAGTGCACTTTTTGCACTAAATTCCCCTTTCGGCAAACCACCCCTTCTGGGAAAACCATGCTAATTAATTAAGCAAAATAATGGCAACCACAAAAACATATAAACTATGGCATCATGCATCAAGGATATAGTCACTACCTTAAACATTTTTATCCTTGAAACATTGCCCTCATTTTGCGTGCCAGCACCCCGAGCTCTCAACTCTGTCCTAAAATGTCAAATGTAAAAGAATTACGTTAAAACCCATTCATGTACTATTTAGGCACTTCCATAGTGTTTTTAGTGATTATATGAGCCTATTGTGAAAATTTACCAAAATGCCCCCAAGACCTGCCCGGCCCTGACTTACCCTTTCCGGCCTTACTTTTTTCAAAATTTTGAACTAGGCTATTTTGACAAATTTTTGCTCAAAGAATCCATTTTTGAATCCATTTGTTTTTCTTTTTGAAAACAATTAATTCTTTAACTACTTTGATGAATTCAGAATGTAAAGCATTATATTCAAAGAGTAATTCATCATAGGTAGGATCAGAATCATTTACCTCCTCTTCTATTTCTTCTTGAGCGACAAGACATATATTAGCTACTTCTTCCTCATCACTTTCTTCGTCAGAGGAGCTATCACCCCATATAGTAGATATGAAGGCCTTCTTTTTGTTGAAGAATTTGCCTTTTCTCTTTTCTTTGCTCTTTTGATTCAGTTCTGGACATTCTGATTTGATATGTCCTGGTTTTCCACATTCATAGCAAATTATATGATCTTTGCTGCTATTTCCTCCTTTCTGAAAGTGTTTGAATCCTTGACCTTTCTTGTAGAACTTTCTGAATCGTTTTATGATTAAGCCTATTTGGTCATCGTCAAACTCCTCATCCTCATCTTGATTTTCTTCTTTTGCTTTTAGTGCTAGGCCTTTCTTTTTCTTGTCACCGATGTCATCTAGTTCCCGTTTAAACTTTAGTTTGCTTTCATATTCAGAGAGACTTCCAAATAAAGAAGCAACTGATCTCATTGATTCTCCTTTTGCTTCTTCTATCGCAGTGACTTTGGCCTCCCATTCTTTAGAAAGAATATTTAAAATCTTTCATACTTGGGTATGCTGATCATAGACTTTCCCAAGAGCTGCAAGTTGATTAACGAGATGAGTATATCTAAGTTCAAATTCAGATATTTATTCACCTGATTTCATTCGAAGTAAATCGAATTCAGTGACCAAGGTGTTGATCCGATTCTCCTTTATTCCCGAAGTTCCTTTGTGAGCTATTTCCAGAGCTTCCCACATTTCCTTTGCTGTTGGAAGTGTACAAATTCTGAAATATTCACTTTAACTCAAGGCACTTTGTAACATCAGAATTGCCTTGCTGTTGAGAGTGATAAGTTTCTTGTCATTCTCATCATATTCCGCAGGCGTCTTTGGAAATTTCTGAGAATCTACAATCTTTGTAGGTTGATAATTTCCACTCTCAATTACATCCCATAGCCCATATTTAGTAGCCATTACGAACACTCTAAATTTTGCTTTCCAGAAAGAAAAGTGTTCTCCACTGAAATCAGGAGGTCTAGTGATGGATGCTCCGTCGGGAAGAATTCCTTCACCCATGCTTGTCATTGGATCCTTCTTAGGTTGTTATACCTTAACAAGAAGACCTACTCTCTGATACCAAATGTTAGAGCAAGCGTTTCACCCAAGAGGGGGGGTGAATTGGGTGATACTAAAATTTCGTTGCAAATAAAAAATTTGACGGTGAAATTAAAACAGGAAAGAGTAAGGAGAAATATCACCGAAGTGTACACCGGGAGTTATACTGGTTCGGCCACAACCACTTTGACCTACGTCTAGTCCTCAGAGCTTCTCTGAGAGTTTCACTATAACTTCCAAGATTCAATGGGTTCTTGGCACCTCAGTACAAGCAAGTTCCTTCGCTTGAACACTCGCTCCCCCTTACAAGTTGTGATCCAATCCCAACTCAAGGTTCCACAACCTTAAGTTACCTCAATAACAAATATTGAGTTTGAATGAAATATCTCTCTCACAGAGTGAATAAGAATCACTGAAGCATAGAATTACAAGTATAATATAAAACAGAGTAATGAATTTGATGATACGTTTGTGTGTATGTTCTTGTTCTCTTCTCTATTTGGATGTTCCCATATATATAGATACATTGGTAATGATTGCTGGAACATATTTCTTCATGCCCGTTGGAGCGTGCACAGCCACTATTGACTTTTCCAGTATTTGAAAGATATACGTTTGCGGTAGGTGGCGGTCGGTGACATTTGAATGTTGCATTTGAATTTCCTTATTTGGTAAGATATCTTCATTGTTTATCTGTGGAAATGCTAAGAATACTAATATAATGAAAGGTTAATCATATAGGAAACAAAACAATGAACGTTGGAATGATTTCTGAATTTCTGGGTTTGCATACTCGAGTAGCTACTCGAGTATTCATTAAAGTTTACTTGAGTACTTACTCGAGTATCATCATGAAAACTTTAATAAACTGCAAGTCAACAAACAACTATAAGATTACTCGGGTAGTGCATGGAATAAACAAAATATCAAACCTTTGGAAATGCATGTTTACTTGGGTACCTACTCGAGTAATGCACTCTTTTCTTCATAGGTTACTCGGGTACCAACTTGAGTAAACCTTCAAATAAACTTATGTTACTCGATGCTTTACTCCAGTAATATTGGCAGGATTTCAAGGCCGAGAGCACTTCAAGTTTGACTACCTTGTTACTCGAGTACATACTTCGAGTAAACTCAATTTATGTTCATAGCTTACTCGGGTAATGACTTGAAGTTTTTCTTCAAAAAATAACTCTGCATACTCGAGTGCATACTCGAGTAATCCACTTAAAAAGAGTCATTAAATACCTGCATACTTGAGTAGAACCTCGAGTGAAGTAAGATAAAAATAGATCAAGTTATTCGAGTACTACCTTCAGGTTTTTGCTTAACACAGTGAGTTACTCGAGTAGCTACTCGAGTAACATTGGCAGGGTTCAAAATGTCGAGAGCAACACATTTTCTGAAACAGAGTAACTCAAGTACATACTTGAGTATCATTGGCAGGCCGAGAGCAACTTGAAGATTTTCACATGGTTACTCGAGTAGCTACTCGAGTAACGTTGGTAGGCCGAGAGCAACTCCAAATAATTTACCTGGTTACTCGAGTAGCTACTCGAGTAACATTAGCAGGCCGAGAGCAACTTGAAAACATTTACACTATTACTCGAGTACTTACTCGAGTAACGTTAGCAGGTTACTCGAGGTATCTCTGGTTACTTCAAGTTTTGTCTCATTACTCGAGTACATACTTGAGTAATGCCTTAGAAAAATTGCTTCTGATCAAGTTTCTCAGCTTTTTCTCTTGGCCTTTCTTCATTACTCCAATGCTTACTTCAAGTAATGTTTTTCCCTGTTATTACTTTGTTCAAACTTATTTATTACTCAAGTCTTTTTCATACCATTCTTTGTTATCATCAAAACATGAAATCTAACAGGCTTTACCTCCTAAATGGACGACTTAGAATTGTATTACTTTTTGCATGCCTCCATCTTAGAAGGCTTAGGATTGTATTGCTTGTTGCATGTCACATACATGGAAGGTTTTACCTCTTAAATGGATGGCTAGATTTCTCCATTTTTCAGGCATTTTTTGGTTATATATTTATATTTTAGAATTTAATATTCAAGTTTTATGCAGTATTTTTGAGGTTTTCATTTTAGTTTTATGTAATGTTAATTAATTTTATTTTGTTTTTAATTTCATTATGAGCTAATTTTTTATTTTCCTAGGGTGATGAAGTTGCTTACTTATTACGGATTGAATCTTAATTTATTAAATCTAGTTTTAATTTCTCCTTCATGATTGAGTTTTAATTATTGTTCTTACTCTTTTTGATTGATTGGCCATCTTTTGAATGATTTCAATATGCATGTTGAGACCGGAAGGAGATACATGTATGTAGACCCTATAATTAAAACCATAATTTGCATATGAAATATGAATATATTCATATGAGTTGTGTAGTCTTAATGAGTTCCATAAAGCTTAATGCATAATTAATTGCTTAAATTCATATAGGAATATAATGGATTAGCAATTAATTATAGAATTGTTTGACCTTGGAAGAGGCTAGTAATTAAATGAGGGAAACTCGACTACCAATCATGTGGAATAAATTAGGCTAGAATAGATAAGTGATCCAATCCAGAATTTATTAAGTGAAATATGACCCCTAGAACTTTTTCTTGAAGTTATTTTCATATTATTTGCACTCATATTTAATCATTTTCTATTTTTGTATTTTCCATCACCAATTTATCAAGCGACTAAATAGAATTAAAATTACTCATTTTGGCACTTAATGATCAATCCTCGTGGAAACGATACTCTACTCACTTCTGTATTACTTGATTACGATAGTGTACACTTGCACTATTTAATAGAACATCTAAACTCATAACAACCATAATCATAACAAGCACTGGACCTCACTGCCTATACCACACCAAAGCGCTTGGTTACACTAGTCTCACCGCCTCAACTACAACCTAGTATAGTTTGAATGTTATGTCAATCTCAAGACATACATTGGACATACTAGTCCAATGCCATCGTGCTAAGTATCAACCACAGCGCTAAACATATAGGTCTTATAGCCCAAGGACACCGCCTTATGCAAACTTGCACATCAGGTCTTACTGCCTCAAGCCTCTACTCGGTACAATTTTCAAACACATCATATTCTGCCAGCCGAAGAACTTACTAGTCTATCAGGTCTTATGGCCTAAACACATATAGTTCCTCATATTTGCTGAATACATATCGAGTCAAACTACTTAAGACAAATCACTGTATGCCATACAAGCTATGTCCTTGTAGACCACGTGGGTCTAATCATGACTTAAGATGGTCAACATTGGTGCAAACATCAACCTCCCCTATTGGGCTCAACAATTACCCATAAATTTATTATGCTTCCACTGCCCATACTAAAGCCTCTCTCCTCAATAAGCTTTAATAATGTCAAGCGATTTATTAGGAGTCCCATAGGAACCTCCCATGACACCTAACGGCACCTACAATCTATGTTTCTTTGTGCCCGCTCTTGGCCCGTTTTAACTCAAATAATTCTGGACCATTTCATATGGACTTTCAATATCGGTTCAGCTCCAAGCATATTCACAAAATATACTTCCCTTGTTAGGGTACTCTACCCATGTTGTACAAGGAATCCAGAAGTCACTCATACATTCTAATCTCTATCTCAACCTTGAGACCATATCTCGTAACTACTCTTTATTCTATCAAGATCTATTCTCATTCAGTAAGGGAATATTCTATTATCAAGATCTTTCCCTATACTAAATTACCAACTAGCAACCTCGAGAAACCTCATACACATTTCAATATATTGTCATACCATGTTCTAGTACCTTAGATCATCCAGGTCAATTCAAAGTCCTAAGGAATAAGTTTAACTATTGAGTCTGATTCTTGGATCACCATTCAACTCTGAGAACATTAATCTTAGCTGAGCTGGGAAATCACTTTCCTCGATTCCATGAATCATCATTAGCCCAACACCATTTTGATCAGGCACCTTAAGGATATTGTGTATAATTCAACTATCCCCACCTCCATTGAGTATATAATTGGGAGTACTCTATCTCTACCCGCACTCCTCGGGTCACTGCCCTACACATCTCTACATACATCTCTAGCCTAAGGACATATTGGTCTACTAGGTCTTAGGATTTCTGGACACACAGCTCCACTACAACATATTTGGCATGTAGGATCTACAGCCTAGGGTCTGTAACCCAACTTTTAGGTTCATCATGAAATCTAGAACCTCAACATCACATCAATTGGAAATCATTTTCCTCAAATATAAACCTAAGAATCAGGATCAATAGCACCTATTCTAACCTCCACAGTATATAGGTATTATCCTCAAAACATTACTGAAGGTTTAACACTATACACCAGGTTCGCAAGGTTCAAATTCCCATCATGAACAGAACCATAGTCAACAAATTCACATTCTAACCTAAGCATTATTTTAGCTTAGATCAAATTTAAGCATATCCACAACCTTCAATATCATCAAATCAGATCCTCTAGGATTGACATATGGCATAATTGTAACACCCCGATTTTCGATTAAAGGCTAATGATAATTATTAAGGATAATTATCGAATTAAAGTGGAATGATTATAGGTTTGGTGGCTATATTAATTAATATGCCATAACTGTTGGGAAAATTGAAAGAATGAAAGTATTAGCCATAAGTTAGTGATTAATGGAGAAATTAATTACTAACTAAGGAGAAATGAGATATGTAACTAAATGGCTAATGGAATGAGTAGAGTAACCAAGTGGTTACTTACTTTATGAGAATGTATAAGATGTGGACAAGTGTCACTTGATGATGAAGAGATATGAGAAGGAAAAGTCAAGGGACCATTTTTTATTCATTTCCTCTCTTCTCTCTCTCTCCCATGTGCATAGAAAGGGGCTAGGGGACAGATTTTCTGCACTTCATCCCTCTTCTCCATCTCTCTCTCACGTTCTCTCTCTTCTCTCTTCATTTCCTCCATTGTTGGCCAACAGAGAGAAAAGAAAAGCTGGATTTGAGGTAAGCAAATGGCCTCAAATGCCAAAATGCTCTTCATTAACATTGTTCCTTGAGCTAAGAGCTTTCATCCTATGGTTGTAGATTCTCCATTGGTGGTGATTTGAGGAATCACGAAATTATGGACTTGGGAGAATCATGAAGTGCCTTTGGGAAAGTTGTTGAGGTAAGTGAAAGCTTCATTTTCATATAAGTTTTGTGGCCATTTGTTAGGCCTTGAATTTCTGGAATTTAAGCCCTAATTTTCGTGATTTAGGGTCTTGGGGAGTATAACATGTTGTTGTCATGGAATTGGTGCCTTGTTTAGTGTTTTGAATTGATAGAAGGGAATTGAAGCTTAAATGTGAAAGTTGATCCCTTTGTGATAGCTTTGGTACTTTGGTTAAAACAGGGTATGTTGATAGGTTGTGATTTTGGTCATGTTGAGGTTACCATTGTGTTCCTTGAGTGATTTTGTGTGGGAATAAGCTTGGTTATTAATTTTGGATTAATTGAACACTTTGATAGAAAATTGGCAATCTGTTTGGTTTAAGCTCTGTTTTGCGCAGTAATTTTGTATGAGCGTTTTGAATAACCAAATGGTATTGGAAAATTCTGAAACTTTCCAGTCTTAAAGTTCACATCCCAAGCTTCAAAATGGACATATATTTTGTGTCATTTCGTTGAGTATTCTGTGAGATATGGTTGTCCAAAGTTTGGGATTGAAACAGAACTCTGTTTTGAGGGCAGTGATGAGTGTTGTGTAATTCTGGAATTGTGTAGTGATTTCCAGTGAAGGGCTATATTTTTCCTTGAAATAGGACTCATATACCTTTTATTTGGCTTTAGAATCACTTCGTTTCGATTTTTCTAGAATTAGTTATGGTTTTTTGAAGTTCAGCCCAGAGTCAGGAAATTTCTGGGCCACGGCCCAAGAGTGGCTGGCCGCGGCCCATAAGTGGCGGGCCGCAGCCCAAGACCTTCTGACCATATTTGGGCCGCAACCCAAGGAAGGGCGGGCCGTGGCCCAACCCTGTGTTCCAGCACTTAGTGTTTTCGAAAAGTGACCTTCAACCTTTTGTTTCCCAACCTTTTAGGGCTTTCATTAGAGGCATCTGTGGTCTCTTAAGAGTCCTAAATGATAACCATTTAAGTTATAAGAAGTCATTGAGAATTGGAATAAAGGATTGATACTTCGTCACGCATTGTGAATTATAGGAAGCGACGTGTGCCCTCTTGGGAGCAAGCAGTGCTGGAGTGTGCATGGAAGGAACGAACAGGTAGTGATTTCTCACTCATATTGTGTATGATATATGGTATGCATGACTTATCATAGTGTTTGTGAAATGTGACTTTGTGCTTAGTGATTTGTGAATTGTATGTGCCATGGTCCATTACAGTGTGAGCAGGTTAGCGTGAGCCGTTTAGGGAGTGACAGTGGTCATCTCTAGCTCGGCCGTTGAACTGCCGTTGTAATCGATATGGATCAATTGTGAACTGAAAACCAGCCAGTACGGCTGTGCATTATGAATTGTTATATGAATCCCAACTGTGGTGAAGTATATATGTGTTTGTGAACTGTGATACGTGTGATACAGCGTGAGCACTTCAGCGTGAGCAAACGTAAGGGTGACATGAGTCATGTCTGCCTTTGCCGCTATAACTGCCGTTGTAGTTGCAATGTCTGTGTTATGTGATTGCTTTCATGCCTTACTGTTATGCACATTCTGAGTGATTTGACACTACGGGGATTCTTTAGAATCTCACTCTCCCAAAAACAATGTTTTAGACAGGGCCGAAGGATCGAAGGGAAAGCGGGTGACGAAGAGCGGATAGTGCTCCGATTTAGAAGTATATTTGGTTTTATTGGTTATCGTATATGTATATCTTTTGGGATAATTTTGGGAAACAATTGTGTATATTGGGATTGATAGTATAGTTTTGTGTAATCCCCAAGTTAAGGGTATTGAATTGTGGGCTTTGTGCCTTTATAAATCCCTTAGTAATGAATGGAACCCTAGTGTGTCGGGAATTTCTTTATACTCTGATATTAATGAATGAAATCAACTTGTACAGGCCATTTAGTATTGAAATGTGAATATGAGACCGTCATGAACAGATTATGTAAAAGTTTTTGAAAGCCATGATTTTGGGAAGTTTGATTTTGTTTAAGTCCCAAAATCATCTAAGGTCTCTAATTCTACATCAATTACGGGTTTATAAACTAAATCTCGGCCTTAATCGTGAAGGGGGTTACAATAATCACCACACATCATGTATCACTGTATATCATTCCTGCATACATTTATCACCACGGGTTACTAAGGATCATTATTTAGCATGGAGAATGTAATATCCTGGATTGTAATCAAGGGAATAATAACTTCAAATGATGTAATTAATGTTAATTAAACATATTTGAAGTATATATTGTGTAATGTGATATCAAGATCATTAGTGATGATTTAATGAGTAATGTATTAATCAGGGGTAAAACGGTAAATTTACCGAGAGATTGGTCAGTTACTGGAGAGAAAAACTCTTTAGTAATCAAGATCAATGGATGAGATTGAATGAACAAGAGATTTGATCTTGTGCATGTGAGTCTAGGTGAGCTCATGTAAGGGAAGAGGGGGATGGTGACAAGTGGCTAAATGAGAACCATTGGATGAGTCAAAATATTCAAACTCTTCTCTCTCCCTCTCAAGTCGGTTATGAGTGCATGGGAATAAGGAAAGAAGCTGATCATCATCATTCTCTCTCTATGCTCTCCATTTCCAGCGAACAAAGCAAGAAAGAGGAATTAAGGGCTTGAATTTTGTCAAGGTAAATGGTCCTATATGCTTAGCTACCTTTCATTAATGTTGACCAAGAGGTTGAGAGCTTGGTTTCTATGGTTTCAGAATTTCCATTAGTGGTGTTTGATTGTGGGACAAATCTAAAAATTGGTGGAATCAAGGTGTTGATTTCAGCAAGTTGTAGAGGTAGGCTTGTAATGCATTTTGATATATATGTCAAGATGTTTGCCTAATCAATGAAAATTCTGGAAATTTGACCTAATTATGATGTTAAATGAAGGGTAGAGTTTGGTTAGAGTGTCACTGTTCATTTGGTCAGTTTTGACACTTGGGAGTGATTAGAAGTTAACTTGAAGTTGAATAAGTAAAAGGTGTTAAGTAGTGGTTTTGATGGATTATGGTTTAGAGAGGTGATCTTGATGTTTGAGTTGAATTTGGGTTGTTTTTGGTTGCCAATGGGTTCCTTGTGTTGAAATAAGTGAGAATGAGCTTTGACACAAGTTTTTGAACCATTGGAGTTCATTTGGGTGAATTCTGGAGAAGTTTATCAGTTGCTGCGTTTTTGGGGCTTCTGATAGGATCTCTCGAGTGAGAGGAGTCTCACTCGAGCACAAGATGAACATGCTCGAGTGAGCATGTGTGTGCTCGAGTAAGGGTGCATAAAACACTGGGGGGTGAGCGTTGCAAGTTATCACTCGTGGGCAGTTTGCCAAGAGTGCGCTGGCACTCACGAGCATTGGGAGATCACTCGAGCACTGGAGTTTGTGCTCGAGTGAATCTGTTGCCTGGGAGTTGGGTTGCTCTCGGGTGGACACTCGCTGGACCTCATTTCCTTGTGCTTGAGAGCACTGAGGATCAGTGCTCGAGCACAGGTGTTTGTGCTCGAGTGAAGGTAGAGGAAGATGTGGAGAGATGCTCTCGGGTTGTCACTCGCAGGCCTCACTTCCGTGGTGCTCGAGTGCTTCTGAGATCTCTGCTCGAGCACAGCCTCTTGTGCTCGAGTGAGAGTGTAGATTTGTCGCGGGAATTGCTCTCGGGCAAGCACTTCCTGCGTCTCACTCGCATGTGCTCGAGTGAGAATGGGGGGTCATGCTCGAGCACGGCCGTCTGTGCTCGAGTGAGGGGACCCAAAAATCAGTGTTAGCTTTCCAAAGAGGGATCTTTGGGGATAGTTATCCCAACCCTTTAGGCATATGTTTAGGCATTTAATGGCCATCTAAAGAGTCCAAATGAATACCAACTTAGAGTGTTATTGAATTAAGAACTTGGAAAAGAGATTGACTTAATGTCCCTATTTGATTATAGGATTTGACATCTGCTATCCTCGTGAGCCTACTGTGCCGGCAACCGTCAGGAAAGGATCAGGTAGTGACTTTTCTTTCGTACCATATATGATGCATTGCATGTGTGTGATATCGTTGATTGGGAATGGATTCGTATGCTGTGATCTTTGTAGATTTGTGTTAGCACTGTCATTCCGATAGTCCCTGAGTAGCTAACAACGGTTCGGGTTTAGGCAGTGTGCCTTCCCGGCGGAGAAAAGGGATGAGGATGAAGTGTGATATATGTGATATGTGAGCCGAAAGGCTATTTGTGAGGCCGACGGGCCATTTGCGAGAGCCGAATAGCTGTATGAGCTATAAGGCTATGTTTAGGCACTGCCACGCCAATAGTCCCTGAGTAGCTAGCAACGGTTCGGGTAGGACTGTGTGCCTTCCCGGCGGAGAAAGGGGATGAGGGTGGAGTGTGATATGTGCTGCTGCTGTTGATGATTTGCTTACATGTTGTGTGCTTATATGTGGTATAAATGTTTTGTTACTACTGGGATTCTTTTGAATCTCATTCTTTCCTTGAACTAACCTTTCAGACAGGGCGAGTGGCTCTAAGGAGAAGCGCGTGACCCGGAACGGGTAGAGTTCTGTAGGGACATTTATTTTGGACATGTTGGTTAGACTGTTTAATTGGGGATTTCTGTATAACGTTTTGAGTTGTAAATAGTTGGAATACTTGGTTTTGTAATCCCCTAATCAGGAGATAGAACTCTATGTGTATATAGATGAACCCGGGGGTTGCCGGGATTTTGGTTATACACTCTGATATATGTAAATATAAGTTAACTGCACAGGTGATTATATTCGATAGTCGAAATCGAGACTGGGGTAGCAAAGAAGTTTTGAAAAGTTTTGTAAGTCCCTACTATCTAGTGGGTGATTTGTCAAGTTTTGAACTATCCTGCGGTCTCAAACCCCTTTTATTACGTTTTATCGAATTATAATTACGTTATTTAAGGCAGGGGGTTACAGAGAAACCTCAAAACATTTACTATGCCTCAAATTCCCATAACCTCATCAAATAAACCTTTCTAATAATACTCATTGCAATAGAAATGTTCCGTATTAAAATCAATACTTATATCATCACTCTATTTCTTTAAGCATTCTTTAAATCATCTAATTAGGATGATCATTAGTCATAGAGAAACCTTAAGACAATCACTATTCCTCAAGTCTCCATAACCTTGTAAACTTACTTCCCAAGGGGTAACCCATTCTAGATTTTCCATGGGTTGAGCACGCTTAGCTTTTATATGCCCATGCCAAAATACAGATACCGACTGTATCTGATTCCAACCACCAGTACCCCGTGACTACCCTTCGGATATTCACTTATCTCTTGAGGCTAGCCCACATATTAGGAGGATACACTCCTTTGGTACCCCCGTCCTTGCATATTTCTATCACTATATAATCAAGACCGTATCAGTATACTATCCTATTATAAGAACTGCCACTCTGCCAGAACCTCTTGGGCTCTTCCAGAACCACTTAAAGCTCTAATACCAAAATGTCACACCCTTATCTTATTTTCTCATTTTTCAGAGTGCTTGGGTGCAGTTTGGTGAGCAACATAGGAATAGCATAACAATATTGATATTTAGTGCATGATTACATTGTAGGTCTTCCCTATAGGATTTGGTAATATATACCAATTTAACAAATATATTCAATAATAAAGGCTACATATAACCATCTATCATCACCTAAGGATTCGTGCCTTTCAGTTCCCTATGTCTACAACTTTTCCTTTAGATCCGCTAGTTTCCGCTGGCACATTAGCATTATTGAAAAAGAATGAGATTCAAAGGAATCCCAGTAGCAACATACTATCGTTCATGTAAAATTCAGAAGGTAAATATGTTATACACCATGTATGCACAATTAATGGACAATATAAAAAGCATTGACATGTATACATATGTAGGGCTTCCAACCCACTATTCGTACAACCGTTAAATTAACACCCGACACCCAGGTACATGTGCACTTCTTGAACTAACTGCCCCTTTCAGCAACCGCCCATTTTGAGCAAACCATGCTGATTAATTAAGCAAAACAATGGCAACCACAAAACATATAAACCATAGCATCATGCATAAAGGATATAGTCACTACCTTAAACCTTTTTCTCCTTGAAAAGCATGCCTCGATTTGCGTGCGAGCACCCCGGGCTCTCAAATTGGTCCTAAAATGTCAAATGTACAAGAATTAGGTTAAAACTCATTCATGTACTATTTTAGGCACTTCCATAGTATTTTAGTGGTTATATGAGCCTATTGTGAAAATTTACCAAAATGCCCCCAAGGATCCGACCAGGCCCCAACTTACCCGTTTCAACCGTACTTTTCTCGAACTTTTGAACTAGGCTATTTTGACATATTTTTGCCCAAAGAAATCATTTACAAACTCAGCCCCTTTTTTAGGGTTTCAGGGGTGTTTTTCGTAATTATGCTTTTTCAAGCTTTTCTGAAAATGTGATCAACTGTAACCCCACCTAATTTACCCTCCTAAACTCAATAGAATCATCAAAACATCAAAAATCCAACTCTAACCCCTCTAATTGTCCTTGCTAAAATTTAGAATTCTCCAAAAAAAATTGGGGTTTTCAAAATTCAAATCCACAAACTTGTTGCTTTATACTCCTCACCACTTTATTAACTATTAATTACATTAAAACCACCATTTAGACTCAATTTGGACAGCATAACATTTAGAACACAACTTTTCCCAAATGTGCAAATAGAGTAAATCTAGCAGAATTCCACCGATTAAATTACTCACAGTAGTCTAAACAATCAATATTCGAAGTTTTGGGAGTTACCTTAAGCTCCTTCTTGCTTTCTCTAGTGTGGTCGAAACCCTAGCCTCTTTAACACTGAAATTTGTGCTTTAAATATCTTAAATAACATAAAAGAGAAGCTTAGGAGAAGGATTATACATGTTAACCACAAATTCACCAAAGAAATCGATATACTTTGTGAGATTTTCCTTCTTCTCTCTCTCTTGGCTGCACTAAACTGAAGGAAATAGGAGGAGGAAGATGATGAAATATGTTTTACAATATAACCCATTATTTAATTAATTTCCAAATTTTGGATTTAAGCAAATTCTAGTAGATTTCTGCCGAAACTTTTGAAAATTCATAACTAAATTTGTAAACATCGTATTGGAGTAATTTCAAAGGCCATAGAACCCTTATTGAGTCTAGTTTCAAGAAAAAATATAGCCCTTAGCCAATTAGAAGCTCACAATTCCCAGAATTAAATTCTTTGGACGTTGTTTAAGAAACTTTCCAATTTCACTAGGTAAACTTCAAAAAATCATAACTTTTTACATACAACTCCAAAAATTACCCATAACCTATCAAATAAAAGCTTAGGATATCCGCTTTCATCCTATAAAATTTCATAATTTTGAATCATCATTTGGTCATCAAAATAGCATAACAAGCACACTGCCTCACGAAAAATTTCACTAGAAGCATTGTTCACCTTTCAATTTTCAATATTTAATTCCTATGACCAAAATTAACATTAATATTAGGTTAAATATTATTGTCTTGTATTCCTCTACTTTGGGCCTCAATATTGGGTTTTTAGAAAACCTAAGAATTAACTCCATAATTTATTCTAGCCCAATCTTCATGAAAATGGAAATTTATTAATTTCTAAATTTCCAAGTTCATGAATATTCATCATTTTATTCCCTTGAATATAAAGGAGTTTGGTGACTAAAATTCAGGATGTTACATGACCGATGAGGAATGGAATATTTTAGGGTTATTTATATGAAATTCTAAGTAAAATATTTATAAAAAATTAAAAACCAACCAAACCTCAAGAAAACCGATCAAACTGGGGTAATTATTGAACGAACCGATTTGACCACCGGTTGGTCGATTTCTGGATCAGACCGGCTGGTCTAGTCCGATCTTCAAAACCATGCCCTCACTATCTTTCATTTTCAGACACAGCGAAAGAGGGATAGTAAATAGGTCTGCCATTTTTTATTTTTTCTCTAGGGCAAGCTTTGGGTTTATTTTGGTAAGTAATACCACTTCTCTTCACTAAAATTCCTTTATAAATATTATTCTACTCAACTTGCTTTTTCTAATACTATTTCCGCATTAGAGTGTGGAACGAGTGTTGAGTTTTAACAATATATGACCACAGGATTGTAGAGCTATCTTAATAGTCAAGTTCTATGGGTTTAGATTTATTTATTAGTTATTTTGAGGATTTAAAAATGTAATTTGTATTTAAAAGTTTTAGGGTTTTTGATATATGATATTTTCACCAATTAAATTTCAGTTAAATGATTGACTTGATTTTGTTGGAGATATTATTGAATTTTTGATGATTTATTTTTAAGATTTAAGCTTAAAATTTGAAGGTTGGAATTCTAATGAAATTTTATATTTTTATAATTTTGGGGTTTTTGTTAAATTAAGCTATTTAGGAGTTATTGAGGATTTAATTAAGTGAATTGCATTTTTAGAGAAAATAGAAACTTGTGTTAAAATGATTAGTTATGGTTTGTTGGCAAAAAAAAAAAAAAAGATTAGTTATGGTTTATGAGAGATTTGAGAATTTTCTTTACTTGAAAAGTACAAACTTTAACTATATATATATATATATTGTTTGAGCAAATAGAAACCTCAAGTTATATTGGGATAATTAAGTTTGGCCTAGAATGGAAATTGGGAAATCTAGAGGGGACCATGTCCCTAAGTTGTTATTTATACCACCCAATTAGTTGATAACTAATGTGTTGTGATGCTGAATTGAGTATACTGATTTATTGTTATTGATATTGAGCATGGGGCTTTGATTGTGGTAATATTTCCTTGCTTGGCAAGAGGTAATCACTTTCCACTTGTTATAGATGCTAATGTCTTGTTTTTTAGAGATTTTGATATTATGAGATACTGAAAAGAGATATGGACTTTCTATTGGTATGGTGCATATATTCTGCAATGAGAAAATTGTCTTGTGAGATTTGTGATTTTGAAATGAAAATATAAGGTATGGGAAATGAGCCTTTGCCTTAATTATTGTTTTTGCAAGAGCATAACCATGAGTAATCATGAGATATATTGTATGAGTTATTGTTGTGATGTTGATTGATTGTGATTGATAGAGAATAATTAGAGAGATATTATTTGTGAATATTGTGTTACTTATTCGTCTCTATTACGATAGGCCTGCAAGGCTAATCGTCCCTATAGGGATAGGCCTATGAGGTTAATATGTCCTTATTAGGATAGGCTCACATGGCTCATTTGTCCTAGAGAAAAGGACAGGCTATTACAGCTATTTTCATTCATAAGAAAAAGAAATAGGCTTTTGTGGCTTGTGTGTATGTCTCCATTGTGATGGGGATAGGCCTTCTTAGGCTTATGTATTTGCATTTCTCCTTTGGTAGAGGCTTGAATGATTTAATTTGTATAATTATGAGATTATATGAGTGATATTATATAAATTGCTATGTTTTGTCCCACTTGACACCTTACTAGCACATGTTGGTATGTACGATGAGTTGGAACTTAGTTACTAAGGCTTTTATCTCACCCCATTGCTCTCAACATTTTTCAAGTGATAATTCCTATATAGGGTCGTTGGGGAGAGCTTCGGAGGCTTAGATAACTCTTTATCTTGGTATAGCCTCCACTATTTATTTGTGTTTAGATTGATGTATATTGCCACATCTAGGGCCCATATTTTGTAAACTTTAATTTACTTATACTTTTGATAAACAGTCACTAGCTAGTGAGCTAGTAAAGGGCTAGAGGCTTTTAGAGATTTTTTTTAAATGACGTTGTGGATCCATATATACATGTGTTGGATATTTTCTAATGTTGGAAATGCGTTTTGGTATTATATGGGAGATAGTTTCTCTACTTAGGCTTATGGTTGAATGTTATATTCTGAGCTTCAGGAAGCTCAAGGCCCAAGTGTTGTGATTATTGATGGTAGTGAAGAGTTTGTGTTGTTAGATGATTAGAATGGAGTTTTGTTATCCATAATATCTTTTAAATATTTATACAGTCTCTTTTCTATCATGGACAAGTTTATTAAGTAATTTTAATCCTTTTAACCATGATAGGTGTTTTCACACGAGCTAGTTCAATTCTTTTCTATCATGGTTAACTTCAATTTGAAAGAGAATCTTTTGATAATAATATTTGATTTTTGAAAAGTAAATATGAGAATTTTCTATTATGGTAGACCCTTGGATTTAATCTTATTTGTTCGCTATAGTAGTGTTGATTATCACAAGATCTTGATTAAGTGTATGGATAATTAAGTTTCAAGAAAAGAATGTTACACCATAAATACTCAGCAGCCCCCTTTTCTTTGACTTTGTGTATTTTTATAACTAACTTTAATTTATTATTATAAATTTTACTATTAAATTATTTTCTAACATCCTAAGTCAATCATCCTACCAAACCTAAGATGAAAAATTCTAGAATTTGTTAAATATTTTACTCTCTCCGATGTTTAATATAAGACATATTTACCTAATTTGATTATATTAAGGAAGCTAATTGAGTTAGTTAATATCACATGTATTTTTTAAAATACCCTAGTCATTTTTCTTGATTCCCTCATTCACTCTCCTCCTTGATTATTGTTAAAGAAGCTTCAATAGTAGTAAATTAGGAAAAAATTGACAAATATAAAAATTATATCATATATTTAAGACGAAGATCAACTTCAAATATCTCTTATATTAAGGACAGATGTGAGTATTATATTCCCCCTCAAATTCTATTTGAAAAAATATATCTTTAATACAAAATATACAAAAATATGAAACTTGTTGAGACTCAAATTCATCTCATCGCATATAGAGTTAGGAAAACGGGCCAACCTGTTTAGGCCTAACTCCCATAAAAGGTCCATATTTTGAAGCATAGCCCGATAGGCTTCAAGCCCATTTAACAAAAAATATTTTTTTTTATTTTTTTAAAGAAATTAAATTAAAACAATAAAATTTTTAATTCAAAACAAATATTTTTAAAGTATTAAATGCTTATCTTTTTTTATAAATAGAACAAGTGACATTAGTATTGGGAAAACGGGCTAGCCCGAGTCCAAAAAAGATGTTCATATTTGTGACCCAACCCTTTTAGTTAAGGGCCATGGGCTGGCCCGCAAGTTTAAAGCTATTTAGCACTTTTTTACTTCTTACATGCTTAAAGACTAAAATACATAATTTAAAACATAAATATTATCAAAACTAAGTTAAAACATAAAACATTATCTATGTTTAACAAAATGTAAACACTAAGACCTAAGTCCAAACCAAAACTAATGTCCATACCAATCAACCACAACCACAATCAAATAAATAACTAGGTAAAGTCATAATCATCAATTAAACATTAAACCATATGAATAACATTATCATTTTTTTCTCCATGACCATCATCATTATCAACGTTATAAAAGACATTTGATTGTGCTTCACTACAAGTAGGCTTCTCTTCAGCTTCAAGGGCAAAAATATATAGCCTTTTCATTTCTTCTTCACTATCATATGCATTATCCCCTCCATTATTTGCAATAAATAATAAATCAACATCATATGTAATTTAAAGTGCAAATGTAATAACTATAGCAAAATACATATAAATTACTAAATCACTATCATATTTGAATCCATGCAACCAATTATGAGTACAAAAAAAGAGTTTGAACATTAGCTGAGAAAATGAAACTCCTATGTTTTTTTAAAACACGCAAACCAATACTGAAAGCTAATTTACTAGCTACTGTAGTGATTGGAATGCTAAGGATATCAACAACCATCCTTGAAAGAACTGGGAATCACTCTACCTTCAGTGAACAGTAGCTGGATGAAATTTGGGTTCTTAGGAGGGAAAATGTGTTTTCTTCATTTCTCTTATTTAATCACTTCCTTTCTACTTCTAATCACATGATTAACTACTTAAACACTAAATGAACATTATTAGAGGAAATTTTGGCAGCATTTTCCCCGAGGGTTTCATACTTCCAAATTTACAAAACATCCAAAACCAAGCCAAAACCAATAACAACTTGTAGCATAAGAGAATTAAAGTTTGGAGATTACTTCTTGATTTCTTGACTTTCTCTCTCTAAAATGTCACTGTTCACTCTCTCTCTCTCTCTTCTTGATTTTACTTGCTAAACATGATTTCCATGAAGATCAAGAGGTTAGAGAAGAGATTACACAAGTTAGGAAGCTTCAACATGTGAAATCACAACCCTTACCATTGATTTTCTTCCTCTTGAGCTTCCTCTCTCCAAGTTTTCCAAAGCCTCTCTCTCTCTCTATTCTTGTTGTTCATGGCATGAAATAAGATGAGAAAAGATCAAGGAAAGCTTTTAATATTAGCCTACATCTTTGCCTAAATAAATAAATGGTAGCTTAATTGATTTATGACATACGCTTGTCCTTTGGCATTATCTCTTGCCAATTTGTGTCATAATTCTCCACTCAATTTGAACCAATTCTTCCCTCTTGTTAAGCCCATAAAGACGTCCTAGGGGTCCCTTCATAATCCCATTTAGGCTTCATCCATTTTTTCTAACCAAATGCATAAGAATATTATATTTTAATCTTGACTAAACATGTGCCCAAACCTTAATCAATTATTATTTAATTCCTTGGCTTGGATTTTTGACACTTGGCATGTTAACAAGCCAAATAATTTTTTTCCACCTATTTATTTATTCCATAATTTACACAATTGTCATTACATTTTTTTTCCAAATTCACAACATTTGGCAATTTTGGCAGATTTTCTAATCAAACTTTGAAAAAATCATAACTTTATTTATAGAACTTCAATTGAAGTGATTCCAAAGGTTATGTGACCCCTATTAAGTCTAGTTTCAAGGGAAAATATAGCTTTTAGCCAATTGGAAGCTCAATATTCCCAGAATTCAAATATTTGGATGCTACCACAGATGATGACCAGTTTCACTAGGCTCACTTCAAAAATACATAACTCTTTGTGTATAGCTCCAAAAATTACCCATCACCTATCAAATTAAATCTTAGGATGTCTACTTTCATTTTGTAAAATTTCAAAATTTTTAGTTATCATGTGGTCATCCAAAACTACATGACAAATTCACTGCCTAGCAAGAAATTTCACTTGCAGTATTGTTCACATTTCAAATTTTTAGTGTTTATTTCCTATGATCATGAATGTTCACTATTCCATTTCATTAAATGTCACAAATAAGTACAAGGTATAATGGTGAATAAAATTTGGGGGGTTATAGATGCACTTGCAACTCTGGAATTTGGAAGAGATCTCTTCGAATATTCATAAAAAATGAGATTCAGCTTACTCCTTACAATAACAACCTTCTCATAAGAAGTGATAGGGTCAATTCTTTCATAGTAATATTTTATTATGTTGAGCTTCTATCGTGGATCAAAGACAATTGCAAGGGCAAGAAGGACATTATAATTATGCCAATATTTGTCAGATTTCTCTTCTCATTAGTATATACGTCTCTCAAATCACAGGGTCAAGGCTTGTCATATTGGCTTCAAGCAACATCTCAATTTTTGAAATCTACATAAAATAAGAATTTGAAGTCAGATAAGACAACCTATAAATCAACCTTGTAATCTTTTCAAATAGCCTCAAGAAATTGCACATTGCCTCTATTCTAGTCCACTCATCATGTGCTAAACCAAACTTGTAATTTTTATCATCTAAAGACAACTTTGCAAAAGCAAAACAAAATTTAAGTCCACTCTCAAGCATTGCGTAAGTAGAGTTCCATCTAGTGGGCACATCTAATCGCATGCCCATTGAAATGTCAATGCCACCAACTTCCTCAATACATTGTTTGAAAAGAATCATCCTTACCTCAGATGCCTTAACATGTTTAATACTCTCTCTGATCTTATGTAAAGCAGGAGTTGCTACTTTTATGCCCTCTTGAACTATTAGATTGAGAATGTGGGCACAACACCTCACAAGAAAAAATTCTCCATTAGAGACCAAGCTGAATTTGTCTTGCATAAGTAGCCTCTATTTCAGTAAGTATTGCATGTTATCATTTACAGATGCATTGTCTAGAGTAATTGAGAATGCTTTATCTTGGATTCCCCATTCTTTCAAGCAATCATACACCTTCTTAGACAACTCAAATCCAGAATGTAATGGCTCCATTTTACAAAAAGCAAGTATCTTACTATTTAGTATCTACTTTTTATCTACAAAATGAGTTGTCAAACATATATATCCTTCAGACGTCACAACAGTCCAACAATTAGTGTCAAACATATTCTACCTATACTTTTCTTCCATTTTTTTCCTCAAATTCTCCTTTTGTTGGCGATAGAATCTCATAAAATCGGCCACTATTGTTTTTCCAATCATGAACCTCACATCAGGATTCAATGTCTAAAGTAGTTCTCTAATGCATCTATATTCAACAAATAAATAAGAAAGGTCATGCTCAATTATGGCCATAGTCATCATCTCCCTAACACGCTTGTGATCAATTTTCCTATGCTTAAGTTTTCCTTCTCTATCCAACATCATCACCCCAACAGCACGAAATTTTTTAAGATCATTACAAGTCTTCATATGGTGACTTAGATGTAAGGTGTCTTTAGCCCCACAATATGCATATAAAGATTGACAACCATTACACTTTGCCTTTGCAATACCATCAATGTTTACTATACTAAAATACTTCCAAACATCACAGGTCAAAGTTCTAGACTTTTTAGGCTTTGATTCTTCACTATCCTTAATAGCTAATAATTCATAAATCGCTTGAGGTTTAAATTCTTTTTGTGAGGAAGCCATTGTGTATGCTACCTATCATCAAATCAATTAATCAAACATCATATTCAACAAAAAAAACTAGAATCACAATATAAACAAATTAAACCATTCTGGTACAAATTAAACCATTCTGGTACAAATTAAAAACAAAATCATAAACTAAATGAATTAAGCATTGGGAAAACACAATGACAGAATCATAAACTAATAGAATTCATCATTTCATCATGAACAAAAATCTAATATATACAAACAACGCAATGATAAATCATAAACTAACAGAATTCAGCATTGGGCAAAAGTATTGAGTAGAATCATAAAATGACAAAATTCATAGTTCATCAAGGACAAAAATCTACTCTATACAAACAACACAATGATAGAATCATCTAATGAAGTATGAAGTAAAGAATAGAACTACTGTTACTTGTTACAAGTTGAAGAAGCACTGAAGTCTGAAGCAGAGCACCAGAGTTTGATATGAGAGGAGACGATAAGAGTGCGAGACAAGAGATCAAGAGAAGCAGAGTGCCAGAGTAGTAGACACGGTCACATTGATGGTTAGACACGGTCACATTGATGGTGAGACACCAAGTGAGAGTGAGTGACAACGAGAGGCTAATTTGAGAGGTGACGACGAGAGTACGAGACCAGAGAGCAAGAGCCGAGAGGCTGATCTGTAAGTGAGAATGAGTCACTAAGAGATGAATGTTAAGATCTCATGTTTTGATGATAACAAAAGAATGGTTTGAAAAGGAAATGATTAATAAACAAGTTTGAAATAAGAATTAACAGGGATAAGTATTACTTGAGATAAGCATTGGAAGAATGAAGAAAGGCCAAGAGAAAAAGCTTAGAAACTTGATCAAAAGAAGGTTTTCTAAGGCATTACTCGAGGCGCTACTCGAGTAATGAGACAAAACTTGAAGTAATCAGAGGCAACTTCCAGTAACCTGCCAACGTTACTCGAGGCGCTACTCGAGTAATAGTGTAAGTATTTTTAAGTTGCTCTCGGCCTGCCAATGTTACTCGAGGCGCTACTCGAGTAACCATGTGAAAAACTTCTAGTTGCCATCAGGTTGCCAAAGATACTCGAGGAGTTCCTCGAGTAACTCTCTTTCTGAAAAATGATGCTCTCGGCATTTTGTACCACTACAACATTTACTCGAGTAGGTACTCGAGTAACGCACTACAGTAAGTGAAAAACTTGAAGTCCGAGTAACTTGACATATTTTTAACTCCTTTCCTCGAGTCCTTACTCTGATATGCAAGTATTCAATAATCTATTTTAAGTGGATTCCTCGAGCAGGTACCCGAGTATGAAGAGAAAATTTCAAGGAAAACCTCAAGTCATTACCCGGGTAAGTCAAGCACAAAAAGTACAGTTACTCGAGGTGGTACCCGAGTAACCTATGCAAAAATGAATGCATTACTCGAGTCTGTATCCGAGTAACCAGGTAAGTGCTCTCGGCCTTAAGATCCTGTAACATTACTGGAGTAAAGCATCAAGTAACCAAAAGTTTTTATAAAGGTTTACCCAAGTTGGTACCCGAGTAACTCATAAAGTTGTGAGTGCATTACTCGAGTAGGTACCCGAGTAAATAACTATTTTCCAAGGTTTGAAATTTAGTTTACTCCATGCACTACCCGAGTAATCTTGTATTTATTCATTGACTTGCAGTTAATCAAAGGTTTCCCGATGTTACTCGAGTAGGTACTCGAGTAAACTTCATGTGATACTCGAGTAGCTACTCGAGTAAGCAAACCCAGAAATCCAGAAATCTTTCAAACGTTGAATATTTTGTTTTCTATATGATTAATCTTTCATTGTGTTAGTATTCTTAGCCTATTTACAGATGAACAATGAAGAAATCATGTCAAGTAGTGGAAGTCAAATGAAATGTTCAAATGTCACCGACCGTCACCTACCACAACGTATGTTTTTCAAAAACTGGAAAAGTCAATAATGGCTGCGCACGCTCCAATGGACATGAAGAAATATGTTCCAGCAATCATTACCAACGTATCTATATATATGTGAACATCTGAACAGAGAAAAAAAAAAGAACACACTTACGAACGTATCACCAAGTTCATTACTCTATTTTCATTATACTCTTGTTTCTATGCTTCAGTGATTCTTATTTACTCTGTGAAGAGAGATATTTCATTCAAACTCAATATTTATTATTGAGGTAACTTAAGGTTGTGGAACCTTGAGTTGGGATTGAATTACAACTTGTAAGGGGGAGCGAGTGTCCAGGTGTAGGAACTTGCTTGTACTGAGGTGCCAAGAACCCACTGAATCTTGGAAGATATAGTGAAACTCTCAGAGAAGCTCTGAGGACTGGACGTAGGTCAAAGTGGTTGTGGCCGAACCAGTATAACTCCCGGTGTACACTTCGGTGATATTTCTCCTTACTCTTTCATGTTTTAATTTCAACGTCAAATTTTATATTTGCAACGAAATTTTTAAGATCACCCAATTCACCCCCCCTCTTGGGTGAAACGCTTGCTCTAACATTTGGTATCAGAGCGTAGGTCTTCTTGTTAAGGTATAAAACCTAAGAAGGATCCAATGGCAAGCATGGGCGAAGGAATTCTTCCCGACGGAGCATCCATCACTAGACCTCCTGGATTCAGTGGAGAACACTTTTCCTTTTGGAAAGCAAAATTCAGAGTGTTCGTGATGGCTACCGAATATGGACTATGGGATGTGATTGAGAGTGGAAATTATCAACCTACAAAAACTGTAGATTCTCAGAAAATTCCCAAGACGCCAACGGAATATGATGAGAATGACAAGAAGCTTATCACTCTCAACAGCAAGGCAATTCTGATGTTACAAAGTGCCTTGAGTCAAAGTGAGTATTTCAGAATCTGCACACTTCCAACAGCAAAGGAAATGTGGGAAGCTCTGGAAATAGCTCATGAAGGAACTTCGGGAATAAAGGAGAATCGGATCAACACCTTAGTCACTGAATTTGATCTACTTCGAATGAAATCAGGTGAATCAATTTCTGAATTTGAACTTAGATATACTCATCTTGTTAATCAACTTGCAGCACTTGGGAAATCTTATGATCAACATACCCAAGTACGAAAGATTTTGAATATTCTTTCTAAAGAGTGGGAGGCCAAAGTCACTGCGATAGAAGAAGCAAAAGGAGAATCAATGAGATCAGTTGCTTCTCTATTTGGAAGTCTTTCTGAATATGAGAGCAAACTAAAGTTCAAACGAGAACTAGATGACATTGGTGACAAGAAAAAGAAAGGTCTTGCACTAAAGGTAAAAGAAGAGAATCAAGATGAGGACGAGGAGTTTGACGATGATGAAATGGGCCTAATCATAAAACGATTCAGAAAGTTCTACAAGAAAGGACAAGGATTCAAACACTTTCAAAAAGGTGGAACTAGCAGCAAAGATCATATCATTTGCTACGAATGTGGAAAACCAGGACATATCAAATCAGAATGTCCAGAACTGAATCAAAAGAGCAAAGAAAAGAGAAAAGGCAAATTCTTCAACAAAAAGAAAGCCTTTGTATCTGCTATATAGGGTGATAGCTCCTCTGACGAAGAAAGTGATGAGGAAGAAGTAGCTAACATATGTCTCGTAGCTCAAGAAGAAACAGAAAAAGAGGTAAATGATTCTGAACCTACCTATGATGAATTACTTTCCGAATATAATGCTTTACATTCTGACTTCATCAAAGTAGTTAAAGAATTGATTGTTTTCAAAAAGAAAAACAAAGCTCTTGAAACTGAACTTAAAGAAAAGAATTGTGAAGATTGTTCATCTTTGAAAAAGAAAAACATTGATCTCACAAAAACTCTTGAAAAATTTACACAAGGAAGTGAGATGCTAAATGTTATTCTAAAAGCTCAACGATTTGTAAATGACTGATCTGGAATTGGATATGATCCAAAGTCCGATAAAAGGAAAGGTAGAAAGAAAGCAGGAGGTAAGTCATATTTGAATTATTTCCAGCATTCTGTACATACATCAAATCCTTTTGCATTTTGTAATTACTGTAATAGAAAAGGTCATTATACTTCTTCATGCATTCATAAGAAGAAAGGAATGATAGGAACCTACAAATGGGTACCTAAAGGTTCATATATTCAGAAAATTATTTGTACTAACCCAAAAGGACCCAGAAAGATGTGGGTACCTAAGACCTAGTCATTTGATTGCAGGAATGTCTTAAAGCATCCAAAAATAGCAAGTGGTACATTGATAATGGATGCTCTAGACATATGACCGGTGATTTCGATAGTTTTACCAAATTGCAACCTAAAGAAGGTGGAGAGGTAAAATTTGGAGGAAATCAATCCGGAAGGATAGCAGGAATTGGTGAAATCAAAAATGACAAAGGAATACAAGTCAAAGATGTATATTATGTTGAAGGCTTGTGTCATAATTTGCTGAGCGTAAGTCAGAGTATAGATAAAAACAACTGGGTAATATTTGATTCAGAAGAATGTTTAATTATCAACAAGAGTGACTTACAGCTTGATAAGAAGAATATCAAGGCTAAGCTCAGAGCAAAAAGGGAAGGTAACTGTTATACTCTAGATATTAATAGAAATAAATCTGAAAACTGTTTTCTGAGTAATGCCGATGAAAGTTGGCTATGGCATAAGAGATTGGCTCATGTCAATATGCATCAACTAGGCAAATTACTCAAAAAGGATTTAGTGCTTGGATTACCCTAAGTAAATTTCAAAAATGACTTGATTTGTGATGCATGTCAAAAGGGTAAACAAACTAAATCATCTTTCAAATTAAAAAATGAGATTTCAATAAATAGACCATTACAATTATTGCATATGGATTTAGTTGGTCCAACAAGAGTAAAAAGTCTTGGTGGAAATCTATATTCATTGGTCATTGTTGATGATTTCTCTAGATTTACATGGGTTATTTTTCTATCATCAAAAGATGAAACCTTTGAAGAATTTATTGTTTTTGCCAAGAAAGTGCAAAATGAGAAAGGTATGTCCATTGCAGGTATTAGGACCGATCATGGCGGAGAATTTGAAAATCAAGCCTTTGAAGAATATTGTGATACTAATAGGATTGATCACAATTTCTCTGCTCCAAGGACACCTCAACAAAATGGAGTTGTAGAACGCAAGAATAGAGTACTCACAGAAATGGCTAGAGCAATGTTGAATGAAAAGAACGTCTCTCAAGTATTTTGGGCTGATGCTATGAGTACAGCATGTTATATCTCAAATAGAGCTTACATCAAAACAAAACTTGGAAAGACACCATACGAGCTGTACAAAGGAAGGAAACCAAACATTGCTCATCTACACATCTTTGGTTGTAAGTGTTTCATTCATAATAATGGTAAAGATAACTTAGGAAAATTTGATTCTAAAACAGATGAAGGAATTTTCCTAGGATATTCTAACCGAAGTAAAGCATATAGAGTTTACAATAAAAGAACATGTATTATTGAAGAATCAATTCATATTGTATTTGATGAATTTGAATCCTCTGACAAAACCATTGATAAAGAACAGGAAGTTGGTTTAAATCAAGAAAATGGTCAATCTATTTCTAAATCTCTTATTCCAGAGGTTGATGAAACTAAGGAAGAAGAACAATCCTTAGGTCAACCTAGAGCTTGGAAATACAATAAAAGTCATCCCTTAGATCAAGTCATAGGAGATGTGAATGAAGGGATCAAAACTAGAAATAGAATTTTTAATGAAGTAAGTTTTTCTGCATTTATTTCTGATATTGAACCTTCTAACATTGATGAAGCCTTATCAGACAATGATTGGGTTATAGCAATGCAAGAAGAACTAAATCAATTTGAGAGAAATCAAGTTTGGGATTTGGTACCCCGACCTAAAGATCATCCGATCATTGGTACTAAATGGGTATTCAAGAACAAACTTGATGAATCCGCAATTATTGTCAGAAACAAGGCAAGATTGGTGGCCAAAGGCTATAATCAGGAAGAAGGGATTGATTATGAGGAAACGTATGCTCCAGTGGCTAGATTAGAAGCTATATGTGTACTCTTAGCCTTTGCATGCATCAAAGGATTCAAACTCTATCAAATGGATGTAAAGAGTGCTTTTCTAAATGGTTACATCATGGAAGAAATGTATGTAGAACAACCTCCAGGTTTTGAGGATGTTACCAAACCTGACCATGTTTTCAAACTTAAAAAAGCTTTATATGGTTTAAAACAAGCTCCTAGAGCCTGGTATGAAAGGCTCAGTAAGTTTCTCATTGATCAAGGTTTTGTACGGGGAAAAGTTGATACGACACTCTTTATAAAACGAAAACACAATGATATTTTAATTGTTCAAATATATGTTGATGACATTGTTTTCGGTGCTACTAATGAATCTCTGTGTAAGGAATTTTCTGAGATAATGCAGGGAGAATTTGAGATGTCAATGATGGGAGAACTAAATTTCTTTCTTGGTTTACAAATCAAACAAAGAAAGAATGGAATCTTTATATCTCAAACAAAGTATTTAAAAGAGCTATTGAAGAAGTATGGAATGGATGAAGCAAATGGCACGGACACGCCTATGAGTTCAACTACATTGCTTGATGCTAATGTCAAAGGAAAAGACTACAACATAATAAAGTATAGAGGAATGATTGGATCATTACTCTACCTCACGGCAAGTAGACCGGACATCCAATTTAGTGTTGGCATATGTGTAAGATATCAATCAGCACCAAAGGAATCACATGCGGAAACGGTCAAACGAATATTTAGATACCTTGCTGACACACCCGAATTGGGTCTGTGGTATCCCAAAGGAAGAAGTGAATATCTTGTGGCATATTCAGATTCAGATCATGGAGGATACAAAACAGACAGAAAGAGCACCAGTGGACAAGGACAATTTCTTGGAGGATCTCTTGTATCATGGTTTAGCAAGAAACAAAATACTGTGTCTCTTTCGTCGACGGAAGCCGAATATGTTGCAGTCTCAAGTTGTTGTGCACAAGTGATATGGTTAAAACAACAACTACAAGATCTTGGTATTTATCTCAAAGAAATACCAATCTATTGTGATAATACAACTACGATAAGCTTGGCAAAGAATCCAGTTCAACACTCTAGAACCAAGCATATCGATGTCAGACATCACTTCATCAGAGATCATGTTCAAAAGAAAGATGTGAAAGTGATATTCATTCCTACTCATCTTCAACTAGCTGATATCTTTACAAAACCCCTTGCAAAAGATCAATTTCTATACATTAGAAGAGAATTGGGAATGGTAAATCCCAATGAATTGTAAGTTATTTCAGTTTCTCATAATATTAGATGAAGTCATTTATTAAAGTTTTGATGATTACTAACTTAAGCATCGGAGTATATAGAAATTTGTTTTGCAGGAAGGTTGAAACTCTGTTTTGAGAAACAAAAACAGAGGTGATCAGAGGACATCTTTACTGGAGTACCAACTTGAAGTAATGTGTGACAGAGAAGCAATACCCGAGGAACAACTTGAAGTAAAGAAGCACTTTACTCGAGTACATACTCGAGTAATAGACTTTAAAACTGGAAGTAACGGATCAAGTTACTTGATTTTCAAATATAACGGCTCAGTTACAAAGAATTGAAGAGTCATAAGTTGAAAATTCAAGTTACCCGAGGAAGGCCTCGAGTAAACTTGAAACTTACTCGAGTCAGACCTCGAGTAACTGGAAGTCCAGAATATCAAATTGATCAAAAATTGACTCAAACTTGTTGCAAACTGGTTTAAAATGATCGAGGGAACATCCATGGATAATTACAATATTATTCATGCCAGGTACGCAATTTAAATGAATTATTTTAGAATTTTTCTGCATGAACACCCGAGGAAGGCCTCGAGTAAAGATGAAGTTTACTCGAGTAAGGCCTCGAGTAATGTCGGGTTTTAGGTCTTTATCTGTCGCAAACTCAGTCATTTCCACAGAATCTCCTCGAGTAAATCACTATTTTCTCTCACAAAAATTTTTCTCAAGTGATTCCTTGATCCATTTCGGTCAAAACCCAAGAGATTTCAGTTCCAGAAACTCTCTATTTCTTTCAGATTCTCTGTGCCCTAACCTGCGACAGTTTCTCATTCTTTTCTGAGTTTTTCATTTTTCAATCTTTCTGAAAAATGAGAACCAAAAACCTTACTCCCTTAGATTCATCTGAGTCTCAACAACATTCTGATCCTCTTTCTTCTCCTCCCAAAAAGAGAAGAAAGTTAACCCCGAGACCAAAGGCTAAAATCCCTCTTCAACCTCAATCACAACCGAAAGCCAAAGGTGTTGTGATTACAGAGCCTATTGCTACAAGGGCTCAATCTAAAAAGAGCATTTCATCTGGAAAAGGGAAGAGTGCCAAATCTCCCTTACCTCCTCCCTCGGATTCCTCTACCCCTTCTTTCACTCTTAAGCTACTCAAAAAGCCAAAGTATGACAAGAATGTGGCTAAGGCTATTGCTGGAATCATTGGTCAAATGGAGAAGGGACAATCCTCTAAGAAGACCAAAGAAGCAGAGATCATCAATCCACCAAAGGGGTTCAATGTCAACAAATTGGTGGAGTCTCCCAAGTATCGGACCCAATTCTCCAGAAGGAAAGTGTGTAAGACACACTATGTTGATCTGAGGTTACTTCAAGAGGTAGTGAAGCATGACCTAAGTCCTTATTTAGATCCCTTTATGCCTTGGCTGTCTATTAGATTACCATTTTGTACTAAAGTGATCACCCATTTTTATTGTAACTTAGAGATTATAGATGAACCTAACCGAACCTCACTTGAGGAAGAGATGACCACAACTGTGAGAGGCCAAAAGATTCTAATTTCACCATCTAGAATTAACTTGTGGTTAGGAATTGAGAATCCCCCGGATGATATATATTCTGAGCTTGAGCCAAACCAAATTTTCACTATTCTCAAACCTGGTGAGCTAGTTGGCCCCCTAAATTTCAAGCCCAGTGATATGTGTTATCATCATAGGGTCCTTTGGTACATATACTCTAGGTCCCTAGTGAACAAAGCCAACAACTATACCCACTTCTCCGATAGGGACTTTAGGTGGATCGCTTCACTGCTTCTTAAAGAACAAAAGGATTTGGGAGAATATATCTTTTCGGAGATGAAAAGATATAAGGTGGATGGGAAGGCTACAACACCAATGCCATACCCTCAAATTGTGTCTCTAATCCTGAAAGAGAACAAAATATGGTATTTGGACAGCAAGGAGCCAATTGAGAGGTTGACTCCGGTTGGGAGAAACCAGATAGGGAAATTGAATATTGATATCCCTCTCAAAGGCCCTTTGGAGTCTGGTTCCAAGAAGAAGAGAAAGGCCACTGAGGCAGAGACTAGCAAGTTGGATGACACTCAGTCATCGGCTCCAGCTGCTACCACATCATCGCCATCCTTCCTCAATGCCACTCTCCAGTACTTCATGGAAAACATACTCAGAGGATTCCATGTGGATATCGCCAACACAAACGCCGAGTTGATTACCAACACAAACTTCAAGATGGCGGAGTTGGTCGAGAAAGTCGACAAGAGACATGAGGAATTGGTTGAGAGAATGGATAGAAGGCATGAAGAGTTGCTAGCTGAGCAACGTGCTCAGGGCGAGACCTTGAGATTGATTTTGGCACGACTGGACTCCTTAGGTCCAGGACCTTCTGCCGATCCATCTTCATCTGCACCACCACCACCTCCAATGAACCCTCCTTCAGACACTCCTATCCCTGAGGATGAACCATCTACCCCTCTGGTTTCTAATCCACTTGAGCCCCAAGGAAAAGATATTCTATTCACAGTGGATGATCCTGAAACCCATGAGACCACTCACATCATTATTGATGATTCACCTCCCAAACCTCAGCCAGACACCGCTCCTAAACCAACTTCATCACCTGCCCCCACAGAGGAAATCTCTCCTTCTTCATTCTCCTCTGAACATCTTACTCCCAAGGCTGAGACTACCCCTGAGATTCAAACCACTCCAGGAGGAGAAACATCTACTATGGTTGTCTTCCAACCTTCTCCTCCCGACGATGACATCCAAATCCCTCCAGTTAATCTACCTGAACCTGTCCCCTCTAGCTCCTTTGACTCTTTGAGCTCAGATGAATCTCTGGTTCTTCCAGTAACACCCATTTCCGTAGTCAAACCTCCTAGCCCTCCACTTGATTGATGAAGCCAAAAAGGGGGAGAAGAGCTTGAGAGTGATTTTGTGGATGTGTCCTAGTTTCTTTTGATCATTTGGTTGTATATGGGCTTTTAGGGAGCATTTTGAATTTCTTTGAACTTTATCTTGTAATTTGAAAGTTTAAATGCAAGTGTGTTTAAGTTATAATTTCATTTTAAGTTCATTCAAGCTTTAAATTATAATACATGTTTGGACTAATGAAGTTATTGTGTATGCAAGGTGTGTATGTTATGAATTCAAACTTAATAAGACATATTTAATTGAGAATTCAATTTGAAAAACCATGTTCAAAATCACCAAGTTTTGTCATCATCAAAAAGGGGGAGAATGTTAAGATCTCATGTTTTGATGATAACAAAAGAATGGTTTGAAAAGGAAATGATTAATAAACAAGTTTGAAATAAGAAACAACAGGGATAAGTATTACTTGAGATAAGCATTGGAAGAATGAAGAAAGGCCAAGAGAAAAAGCTTAGAAACTTGATCAAAAGAAGGTTTTCTAAGGCATTACTCAAGGCGCTACTCGAATAATGAGACAAAACTTGAAGTAATCAGAGGCAACTTCCAGTAACCTGCCAACGTTACTTGAGGCGCTACTCGAGTAATAGTGTAAGTATTTTTAAGTTGCTCTCGGCCTGCCAATGTTACTCGAGGCGCTACTCGAGTAACCATGTGAAAAACTTCCAGTTGCCATCAGGTTGCCAAAGATACTCGAGGAGTTCCTCGAGTAACTCTGTTTCTGAAAAATGATGCTCTCGGCATTTTGTACCACTGCAACATTTACTCGAGTAGGTACTCGAGTAACGCACTACAGTAAGTGAAAAACTTGAAGGTGGTATCCGAGTAACTTGACATATTTTTAACTCCTTTCCTCGAGTCCTTACTCTGATATGCAAGTATTCAATAATCTATTTTAAGTGGATTCCTCGAGTAGGTACCCGAGTATGAAGAGAAAATTTCAAGGAAAACCTCAAGTCATTACCCGGGTAAGTCAAGCACAAAAAGTACAGTTACTCGAGGTGGTACCTGAGTAACCTATGCAAAAATAAATGCATTACTCGAGTCTGTATCTGAGTAACCAGGTAAGTGCTCTGGCCTTGAGATCCTGCAACATTACTGGAGTAAAGCATCGAGTAACCAAAAGTTTTCATAAAGGTTTACTTGAGTTGGTACCCGAGTAACTCATAAAGTTGTGAGTGCATTACTCGAGTAGGTACCCGAGTAAATAACTATTTCCAAAGGTTTGAAATTTAGTTTACTCCATGCACTACCCGAGTAATCTTGTATTTATTCATTGACTTGTAGTTAATCAAAGGTTTCCCGATGTTACTCGAGTAGGTACTCGAGTAAACTTCATGTGATACTCGAGTAACTACTCGAGTAAGCAAACCCAGAAATTCAGAAATCTTTCAAACGTTGAATATTTTGTTTTCTATATGATTAATCTTTTATTGTGTTAGTATTCTTAGCCTATTTACAGATGAACAATGAAGAAATCATGTCAAGTAGTGGAAGTCAAATGAAACGTTCAAATGTCACCGACCGTCACCTACCACAACGTATGTTTTTCAAAAACTGGAAAAGTCAATAATGGCTGCGCACGCTCCAATGGACATGAAGAAATATGTTCCAGCAATCATTACCAACGTATCTATATATATGTGAACATCTGAACAGAGAAAAAAAAAAAGAACACACTTACGAACGTATCACCAAGTTCATTACTCTATTTTCATTATACTCTTGTTTCTATGCTTCAGTGATTCTTATTTACTCTGTGAAGAGAGATATTTCATTCAAACTCAATATTTATTATTGAGGTAACTTAAGGTTGTGGAACCTTGAGTTGGGATTGAATTACAACTTGTAAGGGGGAGCGAGTGTCCAGGTGTAGGAACTTGCTTGTACTGAGGTGCCAAGAACCCACTGAATCTTGGAAGATATAGTGAAACTCTCAGAGAAGCTCTGAGGACTGGATGTAGGTCAAAGTGGTTGTGGCCGAACCAGTATAACTCCCGGTGTACACTTCGGTGATATTTCTCCTTACTCTTTCATGTTTTAATTTCAACGTCAAATTTTATATTTGCAATGAAATTTTTAAGATCACCCAATTCACCCCCCCTCTTGGGTGAAACGCTTGCTCTAACAATGAAGAACGATGATGAGAGGCCGAGATGAAGAGATTGAGAGGGAGAGCTCATAATCTCATATTTGTCATCTATGAATCGAGAGAGGCAAAGAGCCAAGAGATGATAGAGGAGAGGAGAGATTGCCTCGCCAGATGCCCAGATCGAGTAAGGTCGTGGTCAGGTAGGTTGGCCGATACTTTCCTTTAGGGTATGTTTGGTTTGAGGGGAGGGGAGGGTGGGCAAGGAATGGGAGGATGGGTAAATTACCTTGTTGGGTTGAAGGTATTTAAATTTTGAGCTGGAACCCAAAATTTAAAAGGAATAAGAGAATAAATTTTGGGCGGGAACCCAAAATTTAAAAAAGGATAGGGTAAATTTTGGGTTTCTTTTGTCTAAAATTGTAATCTCCCCACCCTCCCCTCCCCTCAAACCAAACACACCCTTAGGATCTTCAAACTTCAACCTTTTTTTTGGACCTGGTTCAAACTTTAACCTTGAAGAATAAAGAAGAAGGAGTTCGCTTTAGACTGGGCCCTGTGACTGTGTCTGTGACTCTGTGAGGTGTGAGTGTGTGCTGTCAAATTCAAGTAGTAGAGGGTTAAGTGTTTTACCCTTATTTAAATATATATGTATATATTAAAAGGGTCGGCTCTTTTAAGCCTGCAGTCTTACAAGTCTGGCCCTTTTAGACTCAACTCCTTCTAGATGCTCTAAATCATAAGTCTGTCCCTTGACAGGCTGGACCCGATTACCCGACTCTAGTGACCATTTGCCTTAAAACAAAATTCTTGAGACTCTACTTTCTAATTTTTTTTAAATATGTGTTATTAGTTTCTCTTGTTGATACAATTTGCATAATATTCAAATCTCTTCAAATATAATTAAAAAATTGTTCTCTTTGTTTACTTTAGATCAATAAAGAAAATGATTCTTTCAATATTTCATAAAGAAAAATTCCTTTAGGGAAATATTAAGAACCAAATTAAAGATTCTTAAAAATTGAGTAATTGTTTTTTAAAAAAATAAATTAGGAGACTTTTAACTAACTCTAATGTAATCAACAAACTTTTCTTAACTTTTCAGTAAAAATATAATCAATTTTTTCCTTAAAACATTCAAATAGCAATCCTATATGATTTGAAAAACATTTTCAATTTTAAAAAATCATTTCTTTTCAAAGTACAACTCAACTTGTTGTCATTTAATAAAATTTTTACAAATTGGCAAGCTTGAATAGAGTCGGCTTGTTTACGCCTACGGCCTTATAGGGCTAATAACCCTTTAAGGCTCAACTTCTTCTAGAGGCTTTAAATTATAAGCCCTACCCTTGACAAGCTTGAGCCTAAACGGGTCAACCCAATGGGCTTGGCCCAATTTCCCAATTATAATCTCATTCACTATTCCTCAATAAATAAAAGTATTTTTATAGAATAAGTTATATTTATTAGGGAAAATCCCTTAAAAATACCCCCAAAATAGCTAAATCCAGATTCAGTACTGCAAAATTTTGAAATCCTGATTCAGGGCAGTGTCAGTATGAATGAACAGTATAGGGGTGCGAAAAGACGAGCCTCTTCAGCCCTCCTTCTCGCCAGAGTTATTAATCAAGAATCCAGAGTTGTTAATTAAGAGCCTCGTGTTGTTATTCTGAAGTGGCGAGAAGGAGGGCAGAAAGGCAAAATCATCTTTTCACACCCCTGCACTATTCATCCGTACATAGGACTGAATCAAGATTTCATAATTTCACAGTACTGAATCTGAATTTAGCTATTTCGGCGGTATTTTTAAGGGATTTTCCCTTTTTAATATCTTTAAATTTATGTTAATGACTTCTTAATTTATATAATTCAGCTTCTTTATATTTTGTGAAAAAGATGAAAGGGAGAGTGAAAAGTCGAAGAGCTTGTACTACAGTGGCCATGAACTTCCAGTCACCATTAACGCCCCTTGTGTGAAAGCTGCATATCTGCAAGAGCGTTATTGTAAAATTCCAGTTGCCACCTAGTTCAGCTTCGCCATCGTCCTGTACTGTTGCTGACGCAGTTGAAGTTTAAAACTGAATCGATGTGGTGTCTTAAGATGTCAAGTTGATTTCTTATCTTGAAGCTTTAACCCAAAGATCGAGCTTGCATCATCATCTTGTTTACAGTGCAGAAGGTGTCTCTAGATTCTGACCGTTGCACTACATAAGGTGGCTCTAGATTCTGACCGTTGCAATGTGTGACATCAGAGATCCAGGGGGAGCCTTATCAAGAAGACGATCTGAGAAGTAGATCTGTCGAGAAGGAGATCTGAGAAGGAAATCTCCAATTATTCTCTGGTGGTTGCTGGACTGTTAGTGAAGGAGATCTGAGAAGAAAAGGAAGGAGAAAAAAAATGTACTCATGTTTTTTTAAGTCTGTGCAGGCTTGAACTTTTTCATTGTCTGGACAGCTTTGGAGCTGCTAGACATGATTGAACGTGAGAGAGAGCGTAGTCCTGAGAGAACAATTTCGGCGCCGATGAAGAAGAAGAGTGATGCCTTGGAGTGTAATACAAAGAAAATTCATGATGATAATGAAGAGTTCACAGGTAAGCAATCCTTAGCCCCATGGGTAGAGGACTGGATAAGTGATGAGGATATTGGAAAGGAAACCATTATACCTGAAGCACCAAAAAGGTCATACAAGGATACATGTGTTGAAGATCAGACAAGGGAGGAATGTTCAGATGAAGAAGAAGAATGGTGGAGAGGGGATGGATGGAAGTCCAGAATTGAGGTGGAGATGACAAAGAAGGGTCCAAATATCATTGTGTCTCTAGAGTTTAGAAAGAAGCTAGCACGGAAATGGTCAACATCGTTGTTCATTAGACTACTTGGTAGGATGGTGCGGGAGGATCAACTGGGTCTCAAACTGCAACAACTATGGGGATGTAAAGGGCAAGTCAAAACTATTGAGATAGGTTCCAAGTATTTTCTGGTTCTTATGAGCAATGAGGAGGACTATGATTTTGCATTAATAGGAGCCCTTTGGTTATACATGGATCATTACCTAGCAGTGCAACCATGGAAGTCAAAGTTTGATCCCGATTCTTGTGAGGTTTCCAAAATTGCAGCATAGGTAAGAATTCATAAATTCCCAATTGATTTCTATGATAAGGGTATTTTATATGTGGTGGGTAACCAAATTGGAAGGGTTTTGAAAGTCGACACTAATACCCTTAGGCAAACTAAAGGGCATTTTGCCGGTATATGTGTTGAGGTTGATTTGAGTGCACCTTTACTTCTGTCCTTGATGATTAATAGGAAAGAAAAGAAACTTGTTTATGAGGGTTTGCATTTGATTTGCTTCTCATATGGGCGGTATGGCCAATGCACTGAACATTGCCTAAATAATCAAGCAATAAATACATCAAAGTCATCATGCATGGCTAACACGTCGACTTCTACAGCTACAACACCATCGCCCACATCCTAAAAAATAACTGTTGGAATGTATGGGGAGTGGATGGTGGCGCCACGTCAGAGAAGAGGGCAATGGATCTCAAATGCAAGGAACAACAATTATGGTCATGAACCTAGGCGTGATTTACATTCTAGGAATATAGGAGGAGGATCTCACTTTGAGGCTCTAAATGCTAAAGACATGAGAATTATTGATGGAGGTTTTGGTGATAACACATATCAGGGGAACCTTCGTGTTAGTTCAAAGCCAGAAGATAGGTCGCGTGAAACTAAAGGGAAAGCTGGTCATCTACCTAAATTAAATAAAGGGAGCAAGGCAATAATAGATCAGATATTTCAAATGTAAGGAAAAAGGAGAGAAATTGTAATGCTGTAAATAGTGTTGGGCATTTAAATAAGTTGAATAAAACACGTGGGATCCAAGTAGCTAAGAAGAAAGGGTTTGAGGAGGGAGCTTCCCAAGCAATCTTAAGTACGAGAAAAACATGAAAAGCTCGAACATCTGTAATTCAAGTAGGGAAGTGGGTTCAAGAATAAAAAAGAATGTTATGAAAATAGATTCCAGTTCCCCCGCTATTCTCCTAGAAGCCTCCAGCCCTCTTAACCCAAGTGCAGAAGGAGGAGAGACTTTTGCAACTCGACTTAATCCACTTGGAGGTGTTGATGACTTGGTGATGCATGGTATTAAGGATGTGCAGGAGGGACATATGTCTCAATAATGCCTGGTTTGTTTGTCCTCTTTGTCTATTTTATTAATTTTTTAATGATTATTATGACTTGAAATACTCGGGGTGCTAGTGGTGCCTCTTTTCAAAGGTTACTTAGTGATGTTGTTGCCAGACATGGAGTTAATTTATTTGCGACGTTAGAACCTAGACAGCTAGGGATAAAAGCTAAGCTCATTTCTAGGACGTTGGGGTGGATAAATATGCACGTGGTTGAAGCTCGTGGCTTTAGTGGAGGTATGTGGTTGTTCTGGGATTCTACATTAAATTTCTCTATTACTTGTTCAAGTGATCAATTTATTCATGGGGTGGTTAATAAAGGCACCAGTGATGAGTGGTCACTTGCTGTGGTGTATGGGCACCCAAATATGGTTATTAGACACCAGCTGTGGCATACTCTTAAGGGTATTTGGCAATTGACTGTTGGAGGCTGGGTTGTGATTAGAGATTTCAATGCTGTTTCACATCCCGATGAACGCTAGAGTTAGAATCACAAGAATAGTAATGGTATTGATAAGTCCTTCCGAAATTGGCTTTTGAGTAGCGAGTTACTTGATATTGATTTTAATAGACCTTAATTTACATAAGGTAATCTGACTAACCAGTGTAGAATAGACAGGGCCTTGTTAAATAACTGCTGGTTGATAAATAATCCTAATGCCATAATGACACATTTAGCAAAATATAAATCCAATCATTGTCCGATGTTGGTTGATACTGAATCTCATGTTCTTACGGCAAAGAAACGAAGGTCTTTTAGATTTTTCGCCCCTTGGGTTATGCATGATGAATTCAAGAATTTTGTTCATTCACACTGGGGGTAGATGATGACTGGTGCGGATCCATTAAACAATTTTCTAAGGACTTAAGGTTATGGAATAAAGAGGTTTTCAATAATATATCCTATATAAAAGACACATTATATCAAAGATTATATGGGATTAATGCAAAGATGGCTTTGGTAGGTATCTCGGAGCACCTTAAAAAGTTATGAGGGGAGCTATAGGGCGAGCTTGAGAAGCTCTTGGCACGGGAAGAAGTCATATGGCTTCAATACTCTCAGGCTAATTGGTATGTGGATGGAGATCGTAATACTAAATACTTCTACTCAGTGGCTAATGGCAAACGAAGAAGGAATAAAATTGAAGCTTGAATCTGGGGAATGGACATATAATGCAGCGGGAAATTATGAGATTGGGAAGCTAATTCTTTGAAAATTTGTGTATGGAAACCTATAATTATAATGGATCTTTGGTATTCGGATGCACTTATCCTAAAATTAATAATGTTAATCTGCATAATCTGGGGAGATTGGTTGAAGATCATGAGATTAAAAGAGCTTTGTTTGACATGGGGCCATTGAAAGCGCTAGGACTAAACGGATTCAATCCGTTATTTTACCAAAGCCAATGGGAAACCGTGGAACCCTCAGTGATTGAATTAGTTAAAAGATTTTTCAATGATCCGATATCGATACAACAAATCAATGGGACTCAAATTGTACTCATACCGAAGGTGGACCATCCAGAGTTGTTTCGCAATTTTTGTCCCATAAGTCTTTGCAATGTTGTATACAAGATTGTTATGAAGGTTATATCAAACAGACTCAAGGCATCATGCCTTTGGTGATAACCCTAAATTAGTGCAGCTTTGTTAAAGGGCATCAAAGTTCAGATAATGTTATCCTAGTGCAGGAGATCATTCACTCTATGAAGTCCTTAAAAAGGAAAAAAGGGTTTCATGGCCATTAAGATTGATTTAAAGAAGACTTATGATCGTGTTAAATGAAATTTTGTCAATAACTGTCTAAGAGAACTCAAGATTCCTGAATATCTTCTTAAAGTTATTCAAGCTTGTATGTCGACGTCTCATTTGCAATTACTTTAGAATGGAGAGGCTACTAATATGTTTTGTCCTTCCAGAGGGGTTAGACAAGGTAACCCAATATCGCCGTATCTTTTTGTTATCATGATGGAAAGATTGGGGCATCTTATCCAAACGATAGTAGAAGAGGGTGTTTGGCAACTGTTTAGACTCTCCAAATGAGGTACTCCTATCTCTCATATTTTTTTACTGATGATCTCATTTTTTTGCAGAAGCAGGTCTAGATCACGCAGGGGTTATTAAGGCTATCCTGGATGACTTCTGTAACATTTCAAGCTAGAAATTGAATGCTGGAAAGTCAAGAATTTATTTCTTAAAGAATGTGAATCATATCAAATACAAAGAAATCAGCGAGTTTTTGAATTTTACTCGGACATCAAATCTAGGGAAATATCTGGGAATACCTATATTACATGAACGGAGTTCAAAGGTGTAACCCCCTGCCTTATAAACAGTAATTATAATTCGAGAATGTGTAATTAAAATGGATTAGAGACCAACAGATAATTAAAACTCATTTTAATCCCTTCCTTTCAGTAGGGTTTTCACAAATTCTTTCAAAATTCCTTCCCTATCATAATCTCAATTTCAAATTTTAAATATAATTACCTTATGCAGTTAAATCACACTTATACATATAAGAGTGTACAACAAAAATCCCAGCAACCCCAAGGTTTTATATATATATGCTAAGGGTTTAAACATTCCCATTTAGGGGATTACGCAAAATCATATAAATATTTACATCCTAAATATGTACATTAATCCCAATACCAAAATTGATAAGCAACAACCAGCATATAAATCTCCTTAAGGAGTCCTATCCGTCCTTGGTCGTCTCCTTCCCCTTGGAGCCACTTGCCCTGTCTGAAGGTTAGTCAAAGAAAAGAATGAGATCAAAAGAATCCCAGTAGTAACAAATCACTCATACCACATGTAATCACATAGCATGCAAGTAAACCATCACACAGTATAGCAGCATGAACACATATCACACCCCACCCTCATCCCCTTTTACTGTCAGGAAGGCACGCAGTCCTTACCTGAATCATTGTTAGTTACTCAGGGACTATTGGCAAGGCGGTGCATACACGTAGCCTTACAGCTCACATAGCCTTTCGGCCCACAAATAGCCTTTCGTCTTTCATAAATAGCCTTTCGGCTCATATATCCATAGGCTTTACAACATACGAAGTCTTCATAAATCAATGATAAATCAAACATACAATATATCACATATAGTATAAGGCAAAGTGTCACTACCTTGTTCTTTCATGGCGTGCTCTGGCACTGTCTATTCATGAACAGGGCAAATATCACACCCTATAAACCAAAATCAAGGATGACAGGTTATTCTCTATTCCAAGCTCTTTCTTATAACACTTTAAGTTGGTTATCATCTGAACTCTTTAGGTGGCTACTAGGAGTCTAGACATATGCCTAAAGGGTTGGAAACACTACACCAAAGATCCATCTTTTGAAAAAGAAAAGACTGATTTTTAGCTCTTGCACTCGAGTGATTGATGATGCACTCAAGTAATGAGATGGTTTGCACTCGAGTGAGGATGGCTTGCTCGTGCAAGTACTTGGCCGAGAGCAACCACTGAGATAGAAACTTATCACAGCACTCGAGTCTTAACCCCAACACTAGAGTGATGCCCTTATGCTCACCCGGGTCCAATCGAGTGAGGCTCAAGAAGTGACTACCCGAGAGCAACCGAAACCCTAGAATGAGAAGTACACTCGAGCACTAGATCTAGCACTCAAGTGATGGCTCAGCACTTGCGGATGCTAGCACACAGTATTGAAAAATAGCCTGCGAGTGACAACCCAAGGCACAGCCTCATAATACAAAATGCTTTTGCACTCGAGTAAGACAAAGTTCACTCGAGTTATGACTCATATCACTCGCAAGTGGAAACGTGCACTCTTACATTCTGGCTTGGAAGTGCGAGCAAAAACTAAAAGAAAAGGGAAAACAGGATGCTGTACTCGAGTGACACCCCTGTGCACTCGAGTGAGGCTTATTAGAAGCCAAAATGCAGCAACTGACAGCAACTTCCAATTTTTACCAAATTATTTCCAATGGTCCTAAAATTCCTGTATAAGCCTAATCCCACCTACTTTCACCCAAAGAACCCATTGGAAACCTCAAAACACCCAAAATCCCACTCTAACAACAAGTTTTATTTTGGGTCACCATATAACCCATATTACTTAATTTCCCCCAATACCTCTTCCAATGTTCTAAACCAATTTCAACATGCAAATAGCACCAAATAACACCAATTATACCATAAATCATCATACAACTCATGCATTCCAAAATCACACTTAAAATATGGAAAATTTCACAAATATTAAAACTTAACCGGAAATCACAACATATATGCCAAAATGCTACAAATGCTCACCTCTTAAACTTGCCAAGATTAGATCCTTGATTCCTCAATTCTCAAATTTGTTCAAGCTCCAAAACACCTTCTATAATGCCCCAAATTTTGATTAAGGGCTAATGATGATTACTGAGAATAAATTGTATAATTAAATCTGAATTATTATGTGTTTGTGGCAATTTCAGTAAATGTGCCCAAATCAGTGAAAAATTGTCAGTTGATTAGTCAGTGATTAATGAAGAAATTAATTACTAACAAAAAAATAAGATATGTAACTAAATGACTAATGAAGTGGTTAGAGTAACTAATTAGTTACTTATTTAAGGAGAGCCAATGAGAAGTGCACATGTGGCAAGATTGTGTGTGAAGGGAGAATAAAGGAGAAAAGTCAAATGGGAGTATTTTACATTCTTTCTCCCTCCTTCCTCCCTCCTTTTCACTCGAAGAAGTATGGGCATGGAGAAAATAATCATCATTTCTTTATCTCCTTCAAGCTATCATCTCTCTCTTTTCTCTTTCCATATTTCTGGCGCCATTATTGAAGAAGTGAAAGAAAGGAAAAGCTTGTGATTTGTTCCTTAGATTGAGAGCTTTAATTCTATGGTGGTAGATTGCCTATTGGTGTTGATTTGAGCTCTCAAGGAATTTTGAAGGTTGGAGAATCAAGAAACTCCTTTGGAAAAGTTGATGAGATAAGTAAAACAAACCTTTCTATCTATGTTTTATGCCAAATGGTCAAGTTTGGAATTTCTGGAATTTTTGGCCTATTTTTGTTGGATTAGGGTCATTAGGTATTTGGCATATTGTTGGTATAGAAATCGGTATTTCGGTATGTGCTTTAGATAGATGGATTGATTTGAGATTGGAATAGTATGTTTAGAGATTTTGAAATTTTGGGTTGATTGTTGTAAAAAATCAAAGCCTAATAATGGAATAAAAATTTTGTAAATTTGATGCTTCTATGTGATTCCTTGGGTGAAATTATATACGGATAGCTTTGGTTGAGGCTTTGGGATCATTGGAAACACTTGGGTAAAATCTAGAAGTGCTGTCAGTTTTTCTGCATTTTCTGGGTTATGATTTGGCTCACTCGAGTGACATGGGGTCTCACTCGAGTGAAGCGTGATACTTTTGTTTTTCCCTCAGTGTTTCTGTTGTGCTTCCATATTCAAAATCAAAAAGTGTTGTCTCACTTACGAGTGTCGCAGTTTTCACTCGGGTGAGCCTCGTCCCACTCGAGTGAAGGTGTATCTGACACTATGAACTTATGTCTCAGGTAATCACTCGCGATCCATTTTTCAAGAGAGGGCCTTAGCACTCGCGAGTGCTAAGATGTCACTCGAGTAGAAATATCCCTACTCGAGTGTGTTTCTTCTCTGAAAGTTTATTGTGCTATAGAATGAGCACTTCCTGAACATCACTTTATGGAACTCGAGTAAGCATTAGGCTACCACTCGAGTGTAGCTAGCATTTCTGGATTCTGTCATTCCTTTCTACTCTCAGGTGAGTACTTTCTGGACCTCACTTCCTAGAACTCGAGTGAGCATATAGGTATCACTCAAGTGTTGGTTCCAGGACTCGAGTGCAAGTCCATCATCACTCGAGTGAGGCCTTCTTCACTCGAGTGCAACAGTGAAAATTCTGTCCTTGTGCTTCTAAAATGGGATCTTTGGGATAGTTTTTCCAATCCTTTAGGGCTTTTGTTAGAGGTATTTATAGCTTCTTAAAGAACATAAATGATAACCAATTTAAGTAATATGAAGTCATTTGAATATTGTAATATAGAATAACACTTCATAACTAATTATGAATTATAGGATTTGACATCTACCCTACTCAGGAGAGACCGGTGCCAGAGCACGCCCGGAAGGACCAAGGTAGTGACTTCTCTCATGTTGTATATGATGCTTGGTATACATGACTTATCATTATTTTGTGTTAAAAATTTTTGGCATAAGGCCATTGTGAACATGTGTATATGTTATTGGGCGTAGGGCAGTTCAACGTGACTAGTCGTAGGGGGTGATGGTTATCACACCTACCCCTACCATTGTATCTGCCGTTGTAATTGCTGAGGCTACATTGTGGAATTGTGAATTCCTGTTTAATTATCCGGCTAGTATGGCTGTGCCTATATGAAATATTTTATATAGATCTCAGCTGTAATGATATATGTGATATGAACATGTGAATGTGCAATACAACGTGATCACTTCAGCGTGGGCAAACGTAAGGGTGACGTAAGTCATACCTGCCCTTGCCGCTATAAGTGCCGTTGTAGTTTCTATGTGTGTGTGATTATTTGCTTTCATGTTTTGTGATTGTGCATATTATGAGTGATTTGACACTATGGGGATTCCTTAGAATCTCACTCTCCCAAAAATAAATTTTTAGATAGGGCCGAAGGATCTAAAGGAAAGCGGGTGATGAAAAGTGGATGAAGCTCTGGGCAAGAAGTTTTATTTTAGATAAATTGGTTATCATACTTCTGTATTTTATAAATCATTGGATATTTTGTTGGGAATTACATGTATATATCTAATTATGGGTATTTGTGCTCTGTAAACCCTTTAGTGATGAATAAAACCCAAGGATGTCAAGAAATTATGTTATACTATGATATTTATGAATGAAATCATACTGTACAGGCCATTTGTGTATTTGAAATGTGAATATAAGACCATTGTTGAACAGGTTTTAGAAATATTTTTGTAAACTGGTATGGGAAATTTAATTTTAATAAAGTCCCAAATCATCATACGGTCTCTAATTCGACATAATCACGTATTTATGAATTTATCTCGGCCTTGATCGTGAAGGGGGTTACACCTTCTTTCAAGAATCTAAAACCATTAAGATAAAGCTCTCATCAAGGTGGTCAATATTAAAGAAGAGCATTTGAGCATTTGAGAACCATAATAACATCAAAATCTTACCTTTCACTTTCTCTTTCCTCTTGGTCTTTCACAAAAATGGAGTTTAGGAGAGAGAAGATGAGATGATCATGAAGTTTCAGATTTTTCCCCTTGAACCAAACACCCTAGCCGACTTGGAGGGAGAGAGAAGAGAGGAAAAGAGTTTGAAATTTTGACCTCCATCCCATGGTCTACATTTTGACACTTGTCAAAATCTTGAGTTTCCTTCCATGATCACACATGAGCTTATACACATACAATTCTACTCTCTTGCTCAATGAATCTCAACCATTGATATTTGAATTACCAAGGAGTTTCCTCTTTAGCAACTAACCAATCAATTGGTAACTTTTTGTTTTCCCATTTCACCCCTGCTTATGGTAATTCTTGCTAAACCACCAACAAACACATTTATATCATACATATCACTTTAATATGCGCCCTCCCTCTTATTTAATTCAATTTAGATGCTAATCCACAATTAAACTTAAATACATGATTTAGACACTGATCATAACACATTTAGGTTGAAATTCACATCATATTCTTCAAAAGTGTTTATTAACAATAATTACATCTACTTTTGAAGTCATTAGCCCTTAATCCCATTTTTAGGTCATTACAAAAGGAAACGTATAATTTTTTTCCTAAATAAGATGGATGATCACCTGGCCAATTGGAAGTCTAACATGTTATCGATGGCTACCAGGCTTACTCTTGTGTCGTCTGTAATGTTAGCTATGCCATCTTATGCTATGCAAACAATGCCTCTTCCTTTAAGGACTTGTGATGAAATTGACAAACAATATCATAACTTCCTCTGGGGTAGTAGCTCAGCTAGTAGAAAACCTCATCTAGTCTCCTAGGATCTAGTGTGTGCACGTAAGGAGGAAAGAGGCCTAGGTCTTAGGTTGGCTCGTTACCAGAACCAGGCTTTCATGATAAAGCTTGGATGGAGTATGATTAATAGAAGAGACTCGCTCTGGGTCAAGTTTTTGCGAGAAAAATATAGAGCCAGCAATGATATTATTCCTAAAGTTAAGAAGACCCGGTCAGAGTCTAGTACGTGGAGGGTATTTCTAACTGTTGGGATAGGATCAAAGATAGTTTAACATGGAGAGTTACCAATAGGCAGAACAATTCTTTTTGGAATGACATATGGGTATCGCATTTGGACAAGCTTCAGAGTTTGGCAATCTGAGAACTGCCTAGAGATGCTACTGAATAGAGAGTAGCTGATTGTATCACTTCCTCCGGACAATGGGATATAAGCAAGTTTAATCACGTACTTCCAAGACAAGTATGTACAGCTATATCAATCAGTTAAATGGGGAGGATTTTTCGGTATGGAGATGGTCTTATGATGGAATTTTCTCTATCAAATCTACTTACAAATACCTAGTGGGCACCCCACAGCGTCACACTAAGTACGGTGGAGATGTGTTTGAAAATTGAAAGTCCCTCAAAGGTATAGTATTTTCTTATGGACGTGCTTTCATGGTCGTCTAATGACAAACATGGTGCGTTGCTATCGTGGTAGTCATCCTACGGGTACTTGCGATATATGTCATAATTCACAAGAGTCAGTACTTCACGTTTTACAGGAATGTCCAGTCACTTCTGAATTATGGAATGGATTCTTACCGCCAGATTGGCGTGATCTATTTTTTGGCATGTTGGATAGAAATGATTGGCTTACATGGTGCGTGCAGAGGAAAGACATAATACAGGGATTCGAGCTTCATCTTTGGTTTACGGTACTATGCCGGTATATCTGATTGGCTTGTAATGACCGATGCTTTAAGAACAATACTTATAGTAGACAGGCCATATTAGCTCGTGCTCGTGTCTGCTTAACATGGGGTAATACAAGACTGTTTCGAAATCGAAGTGAAGAAAGGAATCAGCCCCATTGGAGGCCACCACCGCTTGGGTGGGTGAAGATTAATACTGATGGATCTAGGAATGACAACTTAGGGACCTGCACTTATGGAGTTGTTTTGCGAGATCAAAATGGTGAGGTTTTAATGATGTACCAAATTGGGCAAGGAATGATAGTATTTCCGGAAGCTTGGGGTGTTTTGTGCGGACTTAAAATTGCATGGGATAAAGGATGCAGATAGATCGTGATTGAGTCTGATTGTCGTAAAGTCATGGATCTAACTCAGGGCAAGGTGTCTCAAGAACACCCTGATTTTCAGCTTATTGTGGAGGTTCACCTGCTGATAGACAGAGACTAGGAAGTGGAAATATCACATTACACTCGAGATGTTAACATAGTTGCATATACTATGGCAAAGAAGCTTGGAAGATGGTAATTGATCTCCATATCACCGATTCACCCCTGATGCTATTACCACCTTTTTAATTACTGATGTAAACAGGATGGGACTGCATGTTGACTCAGGAGGATAACTTCTGATGTGTTTGTAAAATATCATTTACTATCAAAAAAATAAAAAATAAAAAGACGAAGGGAAGAAAACATAACTTTAAGGATCTGTTTGGTTTGAGGGGAAGGGGATAAATTACAATTTTGTCTAACTAAAACCCAAAATTTACCCTTTTATTTTTTAAATTTTGAATTCCCGTATAAAATTTACCCTCTTATTCCTTTTAAATTTTAGATTCCCGCATAAAATTTAAATATTTTCAACTCAAAAAGGTAATTTAACCTCCATTTCCCTCCCCTCAATCCCCTACCCTCCTCAAACCAAACACACCCTAAAAAGCTAAAGTGAGGCGGCAGATAGCACGCGCTGACATAAACGGCGCGGGTTTATTTTTATTAACTGGAAAACATTTAAGAAACGGCGACTTCTCTCCCTGACGTGAAGACGAACACTTGTCTGCTTCTTGATTTTAAAGTAAAAATCTGTGCTTTGCCCACTTTCTCTCTCAATCAAATCTTCATTCTATCTTTCTCCCTATTATCTCTTCCCAAAATCCACTTCACAAGCCAACAATGAAGATTAAGAACACAGGTAAAGTTCACCCTTCTCCGTCATCTTCCTCCTCCGCCGCCTCCGATCACGCCGATGTTCTCCGGCTACTTCCCGCCGCTATTCTCGCCCTCGCTTCCGTCCTCTCCGTTGAAGACCTTGAGGTCCTCGCTTATTTGATTACTAGGTCCATGGATGCTTCCATTTTTCTGGAATCTTCTAAGAAGAGGAGGCCGTCGTCGTCAAAGAAGAAACTCTTCCCTCACAATCCTCCTCTCTTTCACTGTGACTGCTTCGACTGCTACACCAGCTACTGGTTCCGGTGGGACTCTTCCCCAAACCGCGAGCTCATCCACCAGGTTATCGATGCCTTCGAGGACCACCTGTCCAACGGCGAAAACGCTAAGAAAAACGGCCATAGAGGTAAGAAGAAAGAGAGAACAACTCGTCCTCTTATGATTGTTCCACCTCAGAACACAATGGCTTTGCGAGAGAGTCCACCGCCGGATGTGGCTGACGACGGCTCTGGAGTCGCTGAGTCTCAAGATAATGAAGAGCCTCCATTGATTTCGCCAGGGCACACGGATAATGCTGAAGTGAGTAAGCTGCTGGACACAGACAAGGAAATAGATACGGCAGCATCGACGGCAGAGGAGGAGGAGGAGCTGAGTGCGGCGTTCCCTCCGATGCCGGAGAGTAACCACAGGGGTTTGGCTAGGATGGTGTTGCCGGACGTGATGGGGTTATTGAATTCGCGTTTATGGAACCTTTGGGGTCCGAATGTTTAATGCAATTATTTTTTTATTTTATTTTTCTCGAGCCCAAAAAAGAAATGCAAGAAAGTAAGGGGTGAAAATCTATTTTTATTATATCAATGGTCGGTTTGGTCTCTGCGACTCTGAATGCGAGCCCTTATTTCAATAATAAAGGATGAGGGGTTCGCTGCGTTCTGTCTCGCTAATTATGTGGGTGCTTTTTCGTTTTTTTTTTTCTAAAGTTCGTTTTTCCCCTTTTTGGTCTCTACCTGTAAGCCAAAAGTGGTTGCCAGCGGGAAGTCGTTTTCCGGGCGTTGGACTTAATTCGAAGTTTCTAAGATACTCTTCTAGGATATTTTGATTAAATTTTGCTTAAGAGCAACGTTTTGTAATTTGGTGGGATTAGATTTTTCATTTTTCTGTCAAATTTAAGGATTAAGAATAAACAATGATTTCCCATCTACTTATTTTAAGTTATATGGGCTTACAAAAGCAACGTATAGTGCTGTTCTGAATTTTGCGTATCCCTAAGTTCACGTTCATATTGGGGCACTTTTTTAGGCGTCAGACATGTTGGGGCACTGATGTTCTGTCATAACTTACATTGTATGGGAGATAGCAGTATTATACTTCAAATTTCGGTTCTTTTATGGGGCTAAACGCGTGAGCTTTTTGGATGACGTTGTGGGCGGATTCACAACTCGTTAAGGGAAATTGTTTTTCATTGAATTTAGTGGTTTTGCCACTCCATCTTGAAATAATTAGTATTGTTTCATGGTTCCTGTAACACCCTGCCTTTAATCACGTAATTATAATTCGATGTTAGGTAATTAAATTAGATTAGAGACCGTCGAATAGTTTACAAACTTATTTAAAATTCCCTTTAGTAGTAGGGACTTTACGAAATTTTCAAAACTTCATTCCTCTTCCGGTCTCAAGTTCAATTATCGAATATAATCACCTGTGCAGTTTATCCACATTTAAGTAGGACAGAGTGTATAACCAAAATCCCGGCAACCCCCGGGTTCAACTATAAATGTAGAGTTCAAATCCTGTTTAGGGAATTACAAAACCAAGTATTCAGACTATATACCTCTCAAAATGTTATACAGTAATTCCCAATTAAACTATCTAACTAACATGTCCAAAATAAATGTCCCTACGGAACTCTACCCGCTCCGGGTCACGCGCTTCTCCTTGGAGCCAGTCGCCCTGTCTGAAAAGTTAGTTCAAAGGAAAGAATGAGATTCAAAAGAATCCCAGTAGTAACTAAACATTTATACCACACATAAGCACATAACATGTAAGCAAATCATCATGCAGCAGCAGCACATATCACACTCCACCCTTATCCCCTTTCTCCGCCGGGAAGGCACACAGTCCTAACCCGAACCGTTGCTAGCTACTCAGGGACTATTGGCGTGGCAGTGCATAAACATAGCCTTATAGCTCATACAGCTATCCGGCTCTCACAAATGGCCCGTCGGCCTCACATATAGCCTTTCGGCTCACATATCACATGTATCACACTTCATCCTCATCCCCTTTCTCCGCCGGGAAGGCACACTGCCTAAACCCGAACCGTTGTTAGCTATTCAGGGACTATTGGAATGACAGTGCTAACACAAATCCACAAAGGTCGCAGCATACAAATCCATTTCCAATCGACGATAAAACACACATGCAATGCATCATATTTGGTACAAAAGAAAAATCACTACCTGATCCCTTCCTGATGTCTCTGGGCACAGTAGGCTCACGAGGATAGCAGATGTCAAATCCTATAATCAAATAGGGACATTTGGTTAATTTCCTTTTCCAAGTTCTTAATTCAATAACACTCTAAGTTGGTATTCATTTGGACTCTTTAGATGGCCATTAAATGCCTAAACATATGCCTAAAGGGTTGGGATAACTATCCCCAAAGATCCCCCTTTAGAAAGCTAACCACTGATTTTTGGTCCCTTCACTCGAGCACAGAAGGCCGTGCTCGAGCATGACCCCTCCTCTCACTCGAGCACACATGCGAGTGAGACGCAGGAAGTGCTTGCCCGAGAGTAACTCCCGCGACAAACTTACACTCTCACTCGAGCACAAGAGGCTGTGCTCGAGCAGAGACCTCGTCAGCACCCGAGCACCACGGAAGTGAGGCTTGCGAGTGACAACCTGAGAGCATCTCTCAACATCTTCCTTCACATTTTCTCGAGCACAAACACCTGTGCTCGAGCACAGATCCTCAATGCTCGCGAGCACAAGGAAGTGAGGTCCCGCGAGTGTCCACCCGAGAGCAACTCCACTCCCAGGCAACAGATTCACTCGAGCACAACTCCAGTGCTCGAGTGATCTCCCAATGCTTGCTCCCAATACTCGCGAGTGCCAGCGCACTCTTGACAACCACCCACGAGTGATCACCCGAGACGCTCACCCCCAGTGATTTCAGGCACCCTCACTCGAGCACAACATGCTCACTCGCGAGCACATTCATCCTGTGCTCGAGTGAGTTCTTCCCTCACTCGAGAAATCACCTCAGAAACCAGATCGCAGCAACTGGTAAACTTCTCCAAAATCCACCAAATGGACTCCAAGGGTTCTTAAACTTGTGTCAAAGCTCATTATCACTTATTTCAACACAAGGACCCCATTGGCAACCACAGACAACCCAAATTCAACTCATTCAACACATTCTCTCTCTAAATCATCAAATCACTCAAAACCTCCTTCTAACAACTTCCCTTATTCAACTTCAAATCGATTTCTAATCACTCCCAAATGTCAAAACTGACCAAATGAACAGTGACCCACTAATCCAAGCCTACCCTTTAATTAACATCATGATTAGGTCAAATTTCCAGAATTCTCATTGATTAGGCAAACATCTTGACATATATATCAAAATGCATTACAAACCTACCTCTTCAACTTGCTGAAATCAACACCTTGATTCCACCAACTTTCAGATTTGTCCCACAATCAAACACCACCAATGGAAATTCTGAAATCATAGAAACCAAGCTCTCAACCTCTTGGTCACCATTAGTGAAGGGTAGCTAAGCATATAAGATCATTTACCTTGACCAATTTCAAGCCCTTAGTTTCTCTTTCTTGCTTACACCGCCGGAAATGGAGGAAAATGGAGAGAGAATGAAAATGATCATTTCCTTCCCTTCCTCCCATGCACTTGGCCGACTAAGAGGGAGAGAGAAAGAGTTTGAAAATGTTGACTCATCCAATGGCTCTCCTCTTGCCACTTGGCAAAATCTCATCCTTCCTCTTATGAGTTTATATAAACTCCTCCACACAAGATTCCACCCCTTGGTCTTCCAATCTCAACCATTGATCTTGATTACCAAAGGGTTTTCTCATCAATAACTAACCAGACGGTTGGTAAATTTACCGTTTTACCCCTGTTTAGCACAATACTTATTAAATCATGAATAATGATCTTATTATCACATTACACAACATATACTTCAAATATGATTAATTAACATTAATTACATCATTTGAAGTCATAATTCCTTGATTAAAATCCAGGATGTTACAGTTCCATTGTTGTAGTTAGGCTAAAGTATATTTTTAAACTCTGTTTGATATGCAAGTTTGAATTTTGATGGATTGAAACTATAATTGTGATTGAGATTAGAGTTTTTAAATTATGACTCCGGGTGTAACCTATTGTGACTTGAGGTAAAGTAATTTATATTCTCTTTTGACTGTTTTTTATTTTGGCCGGCATAATATCTTTTGATTGTTTATTCTTATCAGGATTAAGAAGCATCCAGCGCTATGAAATAATTTTCAAGTTACATCCAAAACTCTGAAGTATTTTTCAAGATGCATATAGTGTCTTTAAGTATTTGTGGTGCATCTAGCATCTGAAAATATTTTTCAGGTGCATTTATTATCATCGAGTATTTTTGTGTGTGCAATTTTACACTTAACAATTTAGATAATTTAAAGTGTTGAATGTATCTGAAAAAATATTTTAGGGTATTGGATGCATCAAAAAATAATTTAAAGTTCTAGACACACCTAAAAAATATTTTAGGGTGATGGACGCACTTAAAAATACTTTAGGGTGTTGAATGTAATACAAAACACTGTAGGACACTGTATGCACCTTGAAAAATACTTTCCGGCGTCGAATATATGTTAACCCTTCTTATTATTAACCCATATTAATATTTTATACGGTAAAACAAACTTCTCTCCAATTTGGTTATAATCAAAACACTGGATCTAACCATAAATGGCATGAGAAAGTGTAATTCATCACAACTTCTTTACTGCTTGTGATCCTTATAGTAGATTTGTCGTGATTGTAAGACTAATTTTAAATCCCAATAATGCTGAAATTTATGACGTGTCAATAAAAGTAATTATATTTAATTTATTCTAGAAATTTTCAAGTGAGAGACTTGGGAGGAGAGAAATTACTTGATAAATGAAAGGAAATTTTTGTAAAGATATTGTCATTTTAAAAAAAATTAAAGATGTTAATAATTTTAATATATCATATAAGTCCACACAATTTGATTAAAGGGTCCTATTTCAAGAAATCACATATCCAATTATTTATGTATATGCGGAAGGTAGACTGGCCGTTGGAGAAGATGGGAGCGTGGAGAGAAGAAAAGTGTAACCCAACTGTGTGGATAAGGGAAGGGAAGCATAGTGTTGAAATTTACAAAGGACGGTTTGTCTGCTTTCATTTTTTAAAATGGGATTGTCTATTAGTCGTCTTTAATTTTCCTTGCATGGTAATTGGTAAACGACAAAATGTCGGGAAAATTATCCATAGCTTACATTTGAGAAATTTGAATATAAATATAAGTTATGCGAATTTTACTTATTAGTGATTACTAAGTGAGTGTTTGGACATTCGATTTTGGGTCAAATCGTATGATAAAAGTCAAAATCGTACTATCAGTCATTTGTGTTTTTTTTTTTTTCTGTGTTTGGGAACTAAATTTGCCATTCGCAATTTGATCAGAAATCGCATAATAAGAGAAAGCTCTAGGGGGAGCTTTTAACTTTAATTTATCACAGTGATTCCTCTGGAGAGAGAAAGAGAAGGATGATGTGAGAGTGGGTGGCTGGGTGGGTGAGTGAGAGAGAGAGAGAGGAAAAAGGAGGGTGACATGTAGGGGTGGAAACAGGCCAGGTCAGGCCAGACTTTTGCCTTAACAGGCTTTATCTGTTAAGACACAAACTGGTCTGAGCTTGGCTTGTGGCCTGTTAAAGGTCAATTTTTAGGCCTGGGCATGGCCTGAAGCCTGTTAAGGAGGCCTGTATTTTTAAAATTTTTTAAACAAACCGATAGGCCTACAGGTCACACTGCAAAACAGGCTAACAGGCCACAGGCCGAAAACAGGCCTCCTTAAACAGGCTAAAACTTACAAGCTCAGGCGAAATTATCTTTTAACCATTATCTGATTTTTTTTTAAAAAAATATTTTTACAGGCTAAGGCCGGCCTGACAGGCCTGTTAGGCCTTGGCCTGGCCTATTAAGCAAAACAAGCTTTTGTTTTGACCTTGATCTAACCTTTTAGCCTGATAGGCCAGGCTTGAGTAGGCCAATCGCAGGTCAGGCTACAGGCCGCCTGGCCTATTTTCACCCCTAGTGACATGAAAGTGAGAGAGAGACGAAAAAGAGAAGGATGGGGGAGAGATAGGATAAATATTTATATATATCACTAATTTATACTCTTTTTAGTCTTAAATATAAAACAGAATTAATATTTTAGAGATATTAAGAAAATTAATTAAATTATTTTAAAATATTAATATTTATAATTTTACTTAGTATGTTATCAGACTTATTATAATTTTACCCTTAATATACTTTTTCAGCTCCAAAAATTACTTTAAAATATTGTTTTAGTATTTTTAACCCCTTAAAATATTTGTCTAGTTGTACCCAGTATACTAACAGACTGATTGCAATTTCACCCTTAATGTACTTTTTCAACTCCAAAAATTACTTTAAAATATTTTTTAATGTTTTTAACCCCTTAAAATATTTTTCTAGGTGTATCCAGTGTACTAACAGACTGATTGCAATTTCACCCTTAATGTACTTTTTCAACTCCAAAAATTACTTTAAAATATTTTTTAGTTCTTTAACCCCTTAAAATGTTTTTTTAGTTGTACCTGATATTTTAAAGTAATTTTTAAAAATTTACTTGATTTTTTAAATATTTTTCCATCCACTCTCTCTTACCATTATCACAAAAGTCATTTATATTTAAGTCAATCCAAACACTCACTTTAACAAAAGTCATTTATACAATCGTCAATCCAAACATAAATCACATTATAAAATTTGACTTTTATCAAAATTACAATTATAAAAAGTCATTTTTCCTATCGTTGTTCCAAACACACACTAAGAAGCTCCAAGAAATCTAAGTATGATTTGGATTTTACGAGAAAAGACTCTTGTGCCCCTACCAATAATGCGATTTCCCCAAAATGCCCCTTGTTATAAAATATAAAGAGGAGGGAGAAATAATGTAATAGGTGTGATAGGGTGTTCCAAACTCGAGATAGGGCTGGGATACCCCAACCCTAGTTCCTGGTCCAGTTTTTGGTCGGGATGCAAATCACATCTTGGTTTCGGATCTTGAGAAATCCCTGTTTTTTGTTAAAAAAATATTATTATATTAGTTAAATTTTTCTTATTTTATTTTTTAAATTGATCATTTAATAATTAACAAGGCCATAATGATGACACAAATTGATCTAGAATTGAAGAATAACATTTCATCATCTTCATTATTATTTGTATAAATTATATATTCGGATTAATCTCACAATATATACGATTTAACTCCAATTAAAGAAGTTATTCACATCTTATCAAATCATAACTTAATTTATGAGGTAGAAAATAAAAAAAATAAAAGGATAACTTAATTTATAAGGTAAAAAAAACAGGACTTAGATCTCAAGGGTGATCCCGATTCTTGTCCCAGTCGTGGTTAGGATGAGAAATTATCAAGATCAAAATGTTTAGGATTGGGTCGGGATGACCGAGACCGAGATACCATAAACAGCTCTAAGTGTGAATTCAGGTTGGATCATTGAAACGTTCGGCAAATGCACCACCGCACTGGGAGAAAAAAAAGATAACCAGCAAATTCAATGGTTGGGATAAGTAACAACTTAAGAAGGAACTCCCTATTACAATGTCAGTAGGTAAGTAGGTTTCCCACTTTTTAGGAAATTACAATGTCCATTGTTTTGTAAGGGTGAAAATAAGTCAGACGGCCTATATAAGATCTGTGGTTTGACCTATATTTGGCTTAACTTGTTTAATAATAAGAACAGGCTTAAACCTTTTAAAAGGCCTGTTTAGCTTAAAAAGCCATGTTTTCTGACCCGAACCGGAAACCGGCGACCCGGGCACTAAACCGGTCCAGGTCAAATTTTTTAAATTTTTTTAAATCATTTTTTTTAAAAAAAAAAATCCTTTAGAATTTCATATTATAAGCCAAGATATTTCATTTCTTACTGATTTGGTCCCGATTTAGCTCCGGTTTGAGTCCGGTCCGACCCACTGACCCTTAACCCAGTATCTCAACCAGTTCACTGACCGATCCGGATTTAATTACCTTGTTAAAAAATTAGGCCTAGGCTCACTGAAAAACCTATTAGACCTATAGGTTTTACAGGACCGGCCCAGCTTGTTAAGGGTTATATTTGACCTGACGTGATATGTTTGCATCCGTAATTGCTTGTCCCTCAATTAACTCTAAAGATTTTGAACAAAAAAAAAAAAAAAGAAAATTAACTCTAAAGAGATTTATCTCAATCTCTCAATTATAATGACATCTGATTTAATTTATATTATATTTAATTTATTAAAAGCTTTAATTAAATATTCTTGCCCATCAAGGACGGATCCAAAGCCCAATGCTGCTCCTGATGCAAATAAAGGCTTACACATAGGATGGAATTAAAGAAAGACGCAGAGAGGTATCACTTAGCTACCATCTGCCCTGGCTTATCCCCCTATGTTGGATTTTGGGTCTAAGTTCGTCCTTGATGGACCGGACTATTTGATTAAGAAATAAGTAACCTAATCAAATAAGAATAAAATCAGCATAAAATGCAGATTTGAGAATATTTCAGCAATAATTATGGATTTGTTAAAAGAGGAACAGATCACCATAATTAGGGAATTAATTGAGAGACAATTAATTGCTGTCTTGGAAGGCAAAAAGGAGTGCACACGTTTCTTAATTAGTGGCCTCCATAAACCACTATAAATAGGGTGTGCCTCTTTAATTGCAACTCGCCCCGCCATTTAGTTTTCTGGCAATTCCCTTCTCTCTTACTATCTTTCTGGTTCTGGTGATTTGCTGTGCAACTCACAATTAGGCTTTAATAGTCTAATAATTGTGTGGACAAAAGTATGGAGTATTGGAGCTTTGACCCGGATCCGAACATGGATTCGTCCAGGTACGCCTAATCTCCTTTTAGTTAAATATTTTTTCCTACACCATAAATAACTAGAAAGAAATAAAGCACGTCTTCCTCTCCTTCTCACTTTGGCTTCTGACAGAGCTTTTGGAAAAATGGGATTTGTGTGGTGGGTAAACGTTAAACATAAAAAAACTGAAAATGTAGAGTCTATATAAAAATTGAGTGGTTTCTAAAGGAAAAATTTCAAGTTTGAGTTGTAAATTGCACTAGATATAATGTTTACGGGAAAGTAGAATTACATAAAGAAACAAGTCACTTGGAAGTGGGTATAGAGAAATATCTCTTTGAAAGACGTGAGGACAAGCCGGATATAAAAGTAAAGCGTGGTCTCAATCTTGTTTAATATTGAAGTGTAGAGTACAATATTTCTCAGAGACTTGTGAAGAAACTCATTTGGAGTATTGTCGGCGACACTACCTGTTCGCTAGAGTTCTTAGTCACCAGTGTATTAACATGTTTCAAAGATCCAAGAACTCATTAATGTGCACTGTTGTACTAAGGATGCTGTTCAGATGGTCCAGCAGCATAAGAACTTTTTTATTCTGCATTTACGCAATTTTAAGGACTTCTCTTCCATCTTTAGCCAATGATCTGGGATATTGCAGGGTTTAATTGTTGTTGTTTATGAGTGGAATAAAAATTGAGATGTTGCTCTAGTTCTTCACTTGCGCGAGAGGAACGGATGGAGCCGATGAGTTTTGAAGGAGGTTGTTGAAGACGCACGCTTAACTTTTCTGAAGAACGTCATTCGAGGCTTTGATATGTGTGTTCTTAGCAGGGTTATGAAAACCGGACCGGACCGGCCGGTCCGGCCCGGTAACCGGCGAACCGGCCGGTTGGCCGGTCCGGTTTTCATTTTTAAAAAAAAAAAAAAAATTTTTTTAAAAAAATTTTTCCTTTAGAATTTCATACTATAAGTCTAAAATCTTCAATTTCTCACCGGTTTGGCTCCGATTTGGTCCCGGTTTGACCCACTAACCCTTAACCCAGTACCCCAACCGGTTCAATGACCGGTCCGAATTTTAATACCTTGGTTCTTAGTATATGCTAACGAAGTTCTTAGTATATTTGTATGATGACTTCTCCCTCTTCTTTAGTCTCTCTCATCTCTCAGTGTCCTTCGAGCCTGTGATCATGTGGTACGAAAACTGTTTCTCTCTATCAATCAACGTATGGCACGAACGTTGACCGATGACTTCTCCCTCTTCTTGTTATTGTTTTATTTTTTCAAAAAGAGGTATTTCATTAATATATTTAGGGGTGTTCAAATTCGGAACCTGATCCACCACTCCCGGTCTCGGTCCCGATTTTTAGTCAGGATGCAAATTGCATCCTGGTCCCGGTTTGATCCCGGTCCCCGTAATCCCGGGTGGGATCGGGATCAAACCAGGAATTCCCGATTTTTTTTAAAAAAATTGAATTTAAAAAATATTATTATTTTAGTTAAATTTTCTATAATCTAGTGTTTAAAGTAATTATTTAACATCTAATAAGGTTATAATAATCACACAAATTGATCTAGAATTGAAGAATAATATTTTATTATTATTATTATTATTATTATTATTATTATCACCTTCATCATTTTTGTTATTGTTTTTATACATTATATAGTAGGATTAGTATCACGATATATATAGTTTAACTCCATCTAAATATGTGATACATATTTTATCAAATGGTAACTTAAATTATGGGATAAAAAATACAAAAATAAAACAATAACTTAATTTTTAAGAAAAAAAACTTTAAAAATCGGGACCGGGACCGGGATCACAAGATGTGTGACCGGTCCCGGTCCCGGTCCCGGGTCCTATTGATCCCCGTCCCGGTTCCAGGACTGGAATACTTTGAACACCCATAAATATATTAAACACATTCACAAGTCCATAAACTGTTATAAGAGAACCTAAATCTTAAATATAAGGGTTAAGAAGTAAAACTACTCAAGAATTTTTTTTTTTTTTAAATACACTTACTACCATAAAATTTTTTTTAGGTGTAAAAGTGACTATAAAATTAAAAAAAAAAAGTGCAACAGTGACAACTTCATTAAATTATTTCACTTTGGTCGTTAAGGAGGAAATGTTTGATTGTGAATGACGACATGGACACTGACTTAGATCACTTAAAGTCCACGCATCAGTTTTCATTGGTGACAAAAAAGATGACATGTAAAGGTGTAAAATGACCCAAAACAAAATCAAGAAAAGCTAAAAAAAATTAAAGTAATCAGAACCCAAAATTTCCACTCCTGCCTGCCATTGATGAAAGGGTAGGTGGTATGTAGGGTATTCAAGAAGAAGAACCATCTCAAAATCTTATGCTACTAAATTTTAAGTAAATATCGTAAGTGCATGGATCGTAAAAATAATATAATAGCAAATTAATGTTGTGCCCACAGAGATGTAATCGAATTAGTGATTAAAAATTAAATTTCTCATTTTCATTTGAGTTAAGCAAATCAAATAAGGAAATTGAAGAACAATTTAAATAAAAGTAAAAGTAATAAAATTAATGTGTTTAATATTTCAATTGATAAAAACACCTTAGAGTAGCTAACCATCACCCAAAATAAATACACTTAACATTAATTTATTAATATAAAGTACTAATGGACATAAATATCTTCAGATCATTTATACCCTTCTCTTAAGTTAAAATTGGTTTTTCTAACTAATTTACTCATAAATGTATAAATCCACTCTAATAGAATTATATGAGTTAAATAAGTAAATTCTTATCATATTAATAAATTAGAATGGATTTTAAACCCACATTACTTAACTATATAACCCAATTAAGATCCATCTTCTAAGACTAATCTAAACTCCTTAAATTCATATTTAGTAGTTATCAAACATTAAGGATTAAGTAAACAAAACAGAACAATATTAAATAAACAGAAATAACATTAAACCCAATTAATTAGTTGAAACATTCTCAAATCACCAAATTATTTCATAGCTATCTAAGTTCAAAACAAACTAACCACACATTGAAATCATCTCAGAACAAACCAAATCCAGAATTAATAGCAATATGGAAATCAATGGCAAAGGAATAACAGAACAAATCAGTAAACAGCTCTTCTCTCCTCTAATTAAGCTCGAAGAAGGTCTAGTAATGGCGCCCTCAGCTTCTGCTCTGGTCCAAGAGTGATTGAAGCCGACGTCTCTGCTCTGGAATGAATAACCAGAGAATTCCCCTTCCAGCTCGTTCTCCAGTCTTCACTGGTCTCGCTCTCGCTCGCGGCTCTGGTTCGCGATGGTGAAGACAGATCCACCGTGCAATCTCGGTTGCTCCCCCTCACTCGGCTCTGTTCTCCGATCGCTCTCCTGTGCCTCCTGGGTCCTTCAATACCAGTCGTCATCTGCCTTGGACCTGGAGAAGAAGAAGATGAACAGTAGCTAAGGTAGCCTCCCCAGGTCCAGCCTTCAACAACGTTCCCTCCTCACTCTCTAGAAGATGATTTCTCTGCTCTCTTATTAGCTCCTTCTCTCTGGTTCGAAGAATACGGTCTGGAAGAAGCAGGAACAGTGTTCCCCCTTCCTCTGTTTTTCAGTCGGCTCCCCACTCTTCGAAGTTCAATCTGTCGAATTCCTTTTTGCCGTTTGCTACGATGAAATTGAAGCATGGAATTGAAATTGGAATTCAATTATATGAGTTGTGTATATTTGGTATAAAAAAATGCTCATAAAATTTAATTTCATATGGAAGTTAAATAAGGTCAATTCCATCAAACTTAATTCTACCAAAGTAGCTAAGATTTACAATTCCATGTTTTCAATTCCAACCTTACTCTTTCTGTGATGGACCCAGGTTTAAGAACCTAGACTGGACCTGCAGGTCCGAGTTCTAATTTTTTTAAAATTTTTTTTATATATATATTTTTTAAAATTTCATACTATAAGTCTAAAATTTTTAATTTCTTACTAAGGAGAGGGATTTTTTATATTTTAATTATAAATGCATTTCGGCCTTTTCATATATAAATTAGGTTTCATTTTCATGACATATCAAACATATTTTTAAACCTCATATCTATTTTCATCAAAACCAATTCCATTATACCAAACGGTAATGTCCTCTCTTTCCCATGTGCTTTTTTCCCCTTTCTTTATTTTTATCTTTCGGCACACTATAAGAAGAAAAAGGAAATTAAAATGAAAGAAAACGATGCACAAAAAAAAAAAAAAAAAAACAAAGGAAAAATAAAATAAAGTAAATGAAAATAAAATAAATAATTTTTATTTTAATTAATATCTAAGATATTCAAAATAAAATTTCTAAATGATACATCAAATTGATATATTATAAAATGTCAAAAAAAATTATTTTAAATTAGTATTGATAACTTCTAAATTATATCAAAATACATCTTAAATATATTAAAAATAGGAAATTATCAAATCTTAACCCAGTAGATTCTCGAGCAAATAGGAAGAAGCTACTGCAAAGAATAAGAAGAACAAAATGACCCCACCTCCAACAACAACAACAACGAAAATCGAAGAATCACCACGTACCGGTTGATGATACCGTCAACAACAACAGCAACCTTAACAATGGCTACTTCCACCATGACAGGTTCTTGAAGCTTCCTCACTTGGAAAGCCCAAAATCAAATAACTTCGGGAACCACCCTATTATTGAAGGGGCCTATGGCGGCGGTGGCGGCGGTGGCAACGACTGCTTTGTTCATCATCAAACGGAATTAGCAAGTTCATCTATTAATGGTGGCCACGAACTGGGCAGCATTGGATCAGCTGGTAGCTTTGCAGCTTAATGGCGGCCAAACGGAGACTTCTTGGAGCCCACCTTGCTTCAACACCACTAGTGGAGACCCCACTATGGGATATGGGTTGAGCGAGCATGATCTGCAACTTCCGACCCTACGATCTTCATCACTTTCATCAATAATACCATCATGAGATCGAGGGAGGCACGGGACTCGGTTTCTTCAAGGCGCCTTGCTGCAGCAACTCTCACCATGAAATTCCCATAGACTCATCGGACTCCTCTCCCAGCCGCCCTTGCAAGCAGAGGTACAGGGAACATCAACGGGAGTGGAAATTTTGGGGTCCGATTATTTTACTTTTTTTAGCTTTCCTTGATTTTGATTTGGGTCATTTTACACCTATACATGTCAGCTTCTTGGTCACCAATAAAAACTGACATGTGGATTTTAAGTCAGCATCCATATCATCATTCACAGTCAAATGTTTCCTCCTTAATGGTCAAAATAAAATAATTTAACGGAGTTGTCATTATTGCATTCGTTTTTAAACTTTATAGTCATTTTTGTAATAAAAAAAAAAAATTTATAGTGATAGGTGCACTTTTAAAAAAATTTTGTAAGTGTTTTTACCTATAATCCAAAATATAATTAAGATAAATTCAAATTAAATCATGACACCTAAGAGGCTTAAGCTCAACACAACAACCCTAAGCCCAAAATAACATCACCGACAAACCCTAACCCTAATCAAAGATATAGAGTCGCCTATGTTGCTGCCGCCTGAAAAGTAAAAGACACCGACAACATTGCCGGAAATAAGGGATATGGGTTCAAAGAATCACTCTTTCAAATTCATCCTTGTTGGTTTTCTAATTGCAACTACTAAGAGAGCAGAGACCCGTAACATCGAAAAATATTAGCCAACACTACTCAGTACCTCCCAACCCCAAACCACCAAATCTATGTGGACCACCAAAAAGCTAACCCCATCCAACCTAGATCGAAGAAGAGGCACCAACATCCCCAACACCAAGGGAAGAAGCTCTCATGAGGGAGAAGACAAGACTCCAAGAAGGATAGAGAGAACAAAGCCACAAATTTTCATCCATTCTCTTCTTGTTATTCTTAATTGAGCATAAGAATGAAAATGTCCCAAGGTGTTGGAGGAATTTCTTACTATGCCCAACTTCGTTTTCTAAGAACGCGTTCTCTAGAAGATTGAACTTTCTAATAAGCTTTTTGATACCAAAGTTGATACTAAATAATAATTATTAAGAAGGATAATTGATGCCAAATGTTAAATAAAAACCAACGAAGCAAGACTCTATATCATGATATCAATTTTAAAAACATAAGACTTTTGGAATACATTTTGATAAGGACTGTTGAATGAAAGATAATTGATGGTAATGGATTTAAAAACAGATTTTTCAATGCGATACCAAATGTCATGGTGTTAAAAAACAAATGAAGTTCAAGAATATTTTTTTTTTTTAAAAATGATAAAGCTCACAACAAGGCATGGATTTGTTAAAGATAAATTTCATTATCAAAATTATCAATCATGCAATGCTCCACCTTAATAAATGCATATAAACAATAAAAAAAAAGTAAGGGTTCAGAAATGCTTGTTTATAATGACAAGTTCATTTGTTGATCAATAAAATATGTTGCCATATTCCTGTGCTTCAACTTTTCTTTAGTTCCAACATATATAGATACCAAATGTTATATCCTATCTTCTTCCTTTCTTCTTCTTCTTCATCACCATCACATCATCTCCTTTTTGGCTCATAGATACCAATGTTGTCCTCCTTCAACTTTGATATAGACGATCCAATAATTTTTGTGGTGCTTGATGCATTTTGATCACTTACATCTCCAAAATCACTTAAATCCATCACGTAGCTAGTTAAATAAATGTCAATGGGTCCCACATGATGAACAGTGCCACAATTGGCAATTGAAAAAAATATTATTTTATTTAAATTTATCAATAGTACAAAATTTTCCTTTTAGACTGTCATATTTAGATCAGTTATAGTGGATAAGGTCTAAAAAATTTGACCGGTGGCAGTTTTGTAATTATATAGAACTTCTAAGACCGGTTCTCAAAAAAAATGGTCTTAAAAAAATTATTTAGACTGGTTATAAATAAAACCGTCTAAAAATATCAAAATATTTAAAAAATTAAAAATTTTAAGCTTTTAAGACCGGTTATTATTAATAACCGGTCTTAAATATGAATTTTTTTTTTCATATTTAAGACCGGTGTTAATAAAAACCGGTCTTAAATATGAAAAATTTAAAAAAGATTTTTTTTTTCCACCATTTTACGACCGGTTTTATATATACCCGGTCTGAAAAATCGACCCTAAATTTTTGAATCTCCTCTTTGTCGCTCTTAAATTTCGCTCTCTAAATCTGAAACCTCTCTTCTTGGTGCGATTACTCTATGAGCTCGGTCATCTTCACTCGATCTCATTCTCATGTTTGTTGCTGCGGTGCTCTCACCTTTGCACTGAATGAGTTTGTTGCCGCCACAACCTCACTTGATCTGATCTTCGTCACGACTTTTCTCTTTCCCTGTGACATCTATCCTTCATCGCAACCTACCTTGGCAGTCTCACTTCTTTGCTGCCATGAGCTGCTTGCTCTTTGCTTTGACCCAGAGATGTGTGAAGAAGATGCAACTGATGTTATGAGGTTTGAATAAACTTTCCTTTTAAATATTTAATTAGTTTATAAACTAATTTTTTAGTATCTACTGCAAGGTGGCGATAGATGAAAGAGGAAGAAAAAGGTGCAGAGCGAAGCGCCTCGTTTAAAATAGTTCCTCGTCTGCTTTCTTTACTAGAGGAACAAGGGTCACGAAGAGAAGAGAGATCCTATTTGGATTTTGTTTTTTTAGGGTTTTATTGTAGGTGTAAATGGTATACATACTGATATATACCGAGTTAAGTGTGTGGTCGGTCTCTAGGAGAGTCTATCTGCGAAATTGCTCTATTTGCTTTTTTTAATTTCATCTCTGGTTTTCTTCTTCCTTATGGTTGTGCCAAAATAGTTCCATAGTTTCAACTAAGAAACAAAGTTAAACTTATGGGTGTGCCTGAATTTTGTTACAAGAGCTGTTCATTATTTTTCTACGTTGTTTGATGTTCTTAGTGAAAGATACAAGAATTCAGGTTTTCAGAAATTTTAGCAGCGGGATTCACAAGGAAGGTGTTTTCGTGAAATCTTATGGTGGTAATTTATTTGGAAGTATCTACAATCGATTTTTCACTGTAATCCCTTCTACTCATCTGTACATTTGACTACAAAAAAAGGTCATATTTATGTTTTTTTTAAAATATCACTTTTAAGACTGGTTATTAAAATAACTGGTCTTAAAAGTATGACTTTTGACTTTTAAGACCGGTTATTTTAATAACCGGTCTTAAAAATCTTGAAAAAAAGTTTTTAGACCGGTTTTTAAATAATTGGTCTAAAAAGTCTGGACTTTTTAGACCTGGTCTTCGAGCAATCAGTCTAAAAAAGTGATTTTTAAGACCGGTTTCGTTAACCGGTCTAAAAAATAGCAGACTTTTAAGACCAACTATATCAAGAACGAATCCAAAACCGGTTTAAAATGTCGTTTTTAACCAGTCTTAAAAGTGATTTTTTCACTAGTGTATACTTTAAAGTTGGGAAAGAGACATTAAGATACATTTGAAATTGTCAAAAACTAAATCAGTTCGCACCAAATTTTAAATCAATTCCTTGGACCTAAGGATATTTCAGAATTTAGGTGAAATAACCTTAATGTCCCTGACCTTTTTTTTTAAGAAAAAAAGAAACTCCCACCTTTGTCGGTCGCTTGAGGTTGCCCAATTCTTTGTCAAAGGTTGGTTAATGAGAGATTTAATTCCACCATCTTTTGGTTCCCAAAAAAACTATATAGTCATACCATCTAACCGAGTGACCATTATTTTCACGTTTAAATTTGTGTTTGTAATTTACGATCATTTCCTAGTCAATTGTTGTTAGTTATTGAACTACTATAGTAATTCATGATTAGACTTGAGTTTATGAAAATAGTAATAAACCACTGAGATGGTATGGTTATTGACTAGTCAATTATTGTTATTCACTATACTAATATAGTCATCCATGACTAAAATTGTGTCTATAAAAATATCGGGCACTCACTTCGCTAATAGGTCATTCACAAATTAATTGTTGTTGTTTACTATGCTTTTTAATAGCTCAATAATTATATATCCTTTTCGAAATCAAAATGTGGTGGGATCAAATCCCACTTTGACTAACCTTATTTGTATACTCTTTAGTTTTCAAATTTATTTATTTTTTAACATTGGAATGGCAAGATTAACTTGATGTACTAATCCTAGGATATCCTATAAACATAACATTAAATCCGCACGCAGGCGGTCTTGACAAAATAATGGTGGTTCCGCCAAAATAACTTGATCCTCTATCATGTGATACACTTGTTTTGCAAGCATGTCAGCACACTGAATGGTGGAATGGGGAACGTACTTAAGGGTAATAATGTCCTATTGAGAAAAAATTGGTTCCCTGACTTCATCAATCTGTGGTCTTAAGGGATGATTTCGTCCTTCATCACACATAATCATAGACATTACAACTAAGGAATCAGTACAAGCTATAACCTTGACAACTCCCTGTTGCTTGCATACTCGGAGTCATGTTAGTAAAGCTAAGAGTTTTGCCCTTGTTGATGGCATATACCCTAACTTCTTCATGAATCCCTACACCCATTCTCCATTAGCATCTCTAATGGTACCTCTACAAGCTTACTACATATCCTGCCTAGCCGAACCATCAATGTCTCATTGTACATATTGTAATATCCCGATTTGTGATTAGGGCTAATGACTCTGATAATTATGGTAATTAGTGTAATTAAGCACTTTTGGAATTAATGTAATGTGAATTTTGGAATAAATATGTGTGGTATTTAAGATCAAGGGTTGTGATTCTTTGACTATGGGTCGGAATCCTATGTGTTGTAATTTTGGTGAGCTCTTTGAGGGAGTGAGTGGATGATGACATGTGGCATTGTGTGAGCCATAGGATATGGCACTAAAGGACAAAACCTCACTTTTCTCTCATTTTCTCTCTCTTATTCGGCTAGCATGGGCAAGGAAAGAGGAGGAAGTGTGCACCATCATCATCATCCTATCTCTCATCTCTCTCTCCTCCATTTTTGTTGAGCAAGCTTGGAAGGGGAAGGATAAAGCTTTGATCTTTGGTAAGTGATGAACCTCCTTTGCTCAAAACCTCTTCTCTAATATTGTGTATCTCATTGAGAGCTCCATTGTGGTGGTTGTAGAATCTTGAGAAGTGTTGAGTTGTGATTTGAGCGAATTTGAAAGTTGGAGAATCAAGATTCTGGATTGGACAAAGAGAAGAGGTAGGCATTTAGAGCATTTTGGTATATTGTTTGTGATTTTTGGCTAAGTTTGGTAAAATCTGGAAAATTTTCCCTAATTATGCCAAATGTTGAAAATGTGGATTTTATGGTGTTTGATAGTGGAAATGGTTTAATGATGAGTTATTTGATGGTTGGATATAATCTGGAATATTGGAAATGAGTTGAATGAAATTTGGATATTGTGTATCATAGAGACCTTAGTGTTTGATTGTGGTCAAAATGGTTTTTGGAGTGCTTTTGGTGTTGCCATTGTGTTCCCTAGTTAGTGCTTAGAATGTATGAACATTGGGAAGAGTTTTGGGAACCTTTAGGTGAGGATTTGACCATCTGGTGTTTTCTGGTTTTTACTGCGTTTTTGGGTCTCTAATGCACAACATTCGAGCACGGGATGATCATGCTCGAGTGATGTGAGAGTTTTTCCCTGTTCTGCTTCGAGTTCGTCTGGGTTTTATGAATAATGCTCGAGTGCATTGCCTTGTGCTCGAGTGAGGGAAGAACGTGCTCGAGTGAACTTGGGTTGCTCGAGTGATGGTGCGAGTCCAGAGTGAAGGGTTTCTTTCGGGTCTTCACTAGCTGGTTAATGCCAAGAGTGTGCTCTGACACTCGCGAGCATAGCCGTCTCACCCAAGCATTGGGGGTCATGCTCGAGTGAGCTTGTGCCTCTGGTGTGGGTGGTGCTCTCGGGTTGTCACTCGCGGGTAAGGTGCACGAGTGTGCCTTCTCACTCGCGGGTATGAGGTGTATGCTCGAGTGCATATGGCTGTGCTTGAGTGATCCTGATTTTAGAGAGCTTTGTGTGCTCTTGGGTGCTCACTCGCTGTCTCTCACTCTCTTGTGCTCGAGTGATGTCCGTACTTGTGCTCGAGTGAGGGCATCTGTGCTCGAGTGAGGCTGTCAAAAATCAGTGTTTTGCCTTCGAAAAAGGGGTCTTTTGGATAGTGTCTTCCAACCCTTTAGGCATATGTTTAGGCCTCTAATACTCACCTAAAGAGTCCTAAATGATAACCAACTTAGAGTATTATTGAAATATACATATGGAAAAGAGATTGATTGGTTGTCCCTAATTGATATAGGATTTGACATCTGTCGCCCTCGTGAGGCCACGGTGCCGGAGCTAGTCAGGAAAGATACAGGTAGTGACTCTTTCTTTATATCCTATGTGATACATTGTATGTGTTCAATGTCATTGAGATGAAATGGATTTCGTATGCTGCATGTTTGTGAAAATTATGGAAGCACCGCTATACCAATAGTCCTTGAGTCGCTAATAACGGTTCGGGCAAGGGCTGTGTGCCTCCCGGCGGTAAAAGGGGATGAGGTTAGGGTGTGTATATGTGATTATGTGGGCCGAAAGGCTATTTGTGCAAGGCCGACGAGCCATTTGTGAAAGCCAAAAGGCTATATGTGAGCCGTAAGGCTATTCGTATGCACTGCCACGCCAATAGTCCCTGAGTCGCTAACAACGGTTCGGGTTAGGACGGTGTGCCTTCCCGGCGGTAAAAGGGGATGAGGGTGGAGTGTGATTTGTGTTGCTGATATGAGATGATTTGTTTACATATTATGTGATTGCATGTGGTATGAAAAAGTTGTTACTACTGGGATTCTTTAAAATCTCACCCTTTCCATATGACTAACCTTTTCAGACAGAGCGAGTGGTTCGAAAGGGAAGCGGACAACCAGGAGTAATTAGGATTACTCTGAGACTTAGGGTAGTTGGTTATCCTTATTTTGGTTTTGGGATTACCAAGTGTACATGAGAATGTAAATGAATATTTTGGATATGTAATCCCCATTTTGGAAACCTGTAAATCCATGATATAAATATATGTAGATGAACCCGGGGTTTTGCCGGGATTTTAGTTTCCGCACTCTGATATTTCTTATGTGATTTGATTTCTCAAGTAAATATATCCATCTGTGAATGTGAGACCAGCAATAAGTATGTTTTGAATTGATTTTCGAAATACCCTATCTCTTGGATGTGGGATTATAAATTGTTGATTTCATTTTATTGGTCTCTATTTCACTTAAATTTCGTAATCCGGATGTAATTACGGTGAGGGGGTTACACATATCCTTCTGGTGGTGGGGTCCATAAGCATTCAACGCGTGTGTCTGTACGAAAAATCTTATGCTTAAGATAATCACGGTCTATATCTTCCATAAGCTAATGAAGATCAGAGTGAAGAATCTCTAGTGCCTTGTACCGGGAGCCTTTCATGATGCCATTACATCTATTCTTCCAGATTAACCAGCAAAAAAATATTGAAGACTTTGCTTTATGGCCACTGAGCGAATATGTTATTCCCAATGTTCTTAGTGGGATTCTCCTTGAGCCATTCCACAAATTATATGAAAATAAACTAAAGAGTGCATGAGGTGAAACAATTTTTATCTAGATTGATCTAGTTATTTCACAATCTCTCAAAATGTATGTGATGTTTTCCTCTCTCAAGCACTTAAATGGGCAGTCTACACTATTTGTAATTCCTCTCTTGACTCTAAGGCAATTGATAGGGAGCCTCTCATGAATCAGGTGCCAGAGAAAAACTTTTATTTTTTCTGGGACTGGGAGTTTCCATATATGCTTCCACCAAAAGGGTAGCCAGCCAACCAACCATCTAGCTCAGACATCATTTTATAGGCAGCTTTAACACTGAAGTTCCCATTAAAAGCATTTCTCCAAATAAAGGTATCACTACCATTACCATTATAATGTTTCACTTTCGCTACTATATCAATCACCCACTTAGAAAAGTATTGATTTGATAGTGTCTTTACGCCTTAGGGTCAAATGCAAAATATTTTTTTATCCAAGAATTGCAGTACAATGCAATACTCGGGTCGTTCTCTTGAGGAGCCTTTATTGAGCTACCTAAGTAATCTAATTATCATGCAAATGCAATTAAAACATGGGGAAATGGGTTTTGGTTTTTAAAATTAATAATTAAAAGAAAGTTCAATTTTTAATTAAATTCTAATCTAATATTTTTTTGGTATTTTCGTTATAAAAATGGAAAATGAGTAAAAGTGAATGAAATGGTATGGAATGGAAAATATGAATAAAGAATGCTCTTGGTAATGAAGAAAGTGGCAATTTTTGCTTAAAGAGATTATGGGAGTTAAAAATTCATTAAGTTTAAAAAAACAACCACAAGATAACACTTGAGTCAAATATTCCCAATTAATAGTAATTCCTACAAACATAACTAACTACTACTTCTTGAGATATTGTTTAAAACCACTTAATGTGTAATTGAAATTGGAAGAATGCAACATGAGCCTTCTTGAAATTGAGTGCTAAACAGCCCCTCAAGGGCACAAATCAATCACATTAACTAGACAATAACATGCTAATTAATATAATCTCATTGCAACCACAAAGAAATTCAAAAATATATAATTTTCACACAACAAAATCCAATCTCAATTACAAATATCATACCAACAGAGACAATTAACATCAATCTCAGTTCCAGAATCACATATATAAAAATTCCTAAAACTAGGCAATCCAAATATATAATTCTAGACTAATGGAATTATAGCAAAACTCCCCTTTATAGTCTAATAAGCTCAAGCACAATTCATCATCACCAAGAAGCATGGAATCAGCCTCTCATTGTCACACTTTGAGCACAAGTCAGTTCAATTACTCAAACAAACTTGGATCCCATTAAAGTGGTTCTGCATTCTTCTTCCCAGAGACACGTCGGCATTATGGTGATGAGAGTTTGATAGGTTGTAGTGTGCAGGTGAGCTCCGATCAGTGGTGGTAATGCTTACGAAATTGTCACGTTTCAGCTCTGTCTAATAGGTAATGGAGGTTGTGGTGTCTGATGATGGTGAACATGGAGCAGGAGCAGGATGATGCTGGCCGGTGCTGAAGAGTAGGGAAGAATCAGCGGTGGTGAAGTCAAAGGTGATTGTGGTGACGGTGGTGATGCTGCCGACGGTGGTGGTAAATGGAGAAGGTAAAACCACTGAAACTCGCGCTCACTCCCTCTTTCTTGCTCTGTGCTCTATTTCTCGAGTCCTCTCTGTTTCAAATCTCTCTTTCAGCTTATGCACGATGATGGTGGTTAAGGGTCACCGGCGGCGATGGTGGAGAAGCAGTAGTGCTGTCGGCGACACTAAGAAGAGGAATGAAGAAGAAGAAGAAGTGCGATGATGATCCAATAATGCTGATTAGGTGATACCTCCTTCTCATGCGGCGCTATTCTCTCTCTTTTTTCTTTGCTTTTGGGCCAATAGTTTGAAACTCCAAAATCTTCAATTTCTTCTTTAATACCTACAATACAAAATTTAAGTATAAGTAGCATTAGAAGTCCAAGAAACAATTGTACAAAATAATTAATAAGTTTGATCATTTTGCCCCTAATTACCATTAATTCAAAACAATTGTTCCTAACCAAAATTCATGCTTAATCATGCAATAATGCTTCATAAAAATGCATTTAAATCCCAAATAAATCATGAAAAATCATGTAAAAATATGGTTCAATCAATTCCCCCATACTTAGACCTTTGTACTCCTGAACAAAGGCAATTAAATACAATTTTCTAAATTCAAATAACTATTGCATTTGAAATTTGAGCAATTTCATAATTAGAAACCAATAAATCAATTAATCAAATTCTTTAAGTGTCTGTTTGGTGTGAGGGATTTGGAGGGGAGGGAAAATTTTTGAGTTGAATTTTAAAATATTGAAGAAGTGGGGTAATAAAATTTTAATAAGGATAATATATAAGATAAAAGAGTAATAAAAATTAATTAAAATTTTTTAATCCCACTTCTCTAATTTTTTTAAATTCAACTTAAAAAAATTTTCCTTCCGTCCACTTTCCCTCCCCTCCCCTCAGACCAAACAAGCCCTAAGTCAACACTAGTCATAGTCAAGCAATGCAAAGAAATTAGCTAACTACACAATCTAAAATATTAGAATGAAGTACAAGAGACTCTCAAGGTATTAGTGTTTAACTCATCTCACCTTATTAGGATACTTTCACTCTAGCTCACTTAGTTAACACCTTACCATAGGCTTGTAACAACTCTGATATCTCCACAACCAATAGCACTTAATGCAATGAATCAAAAGGACTTGAAAGGCTTGTAATGATGGATGAAGGCTAGATGAAATGAATTAAACAAAAGAAGAAACTGTTGATATGCAAGTTTAAGTTATTGAATAAATTCATAGCATCTAAATAACTTGAAAACTCTTGCCAATTTTTTTTTTCCTAAATTCATGAACCAATGCCGTCTTGGTATTTCTTTTGCCTCTCTCTCTCTCTCTCTCTCTCTCTCTCTCTCTCTCTCTCTTCTATTCAATCAATTTTTTTTCTTTTTTTTCTTAACTATATACATATTTTTACTAAACTCTCTCCTTCTTTTCTTTCTTTTTTTTCTTTTTCTTTATATATATATATATTTTTTAAATATGCTCTCCTTTTTTTATACCTTCCTCTTTTCTTCTTCTTCTTCTTCTTCTTTTTTTTTCAATTCTCTCTCTCTTTTTTCAATTCATACACATACACACACACACTCTCTCTTTTTTACTTGCTTTCTCTTTTCTAATACATGGCATTTCACTATATACAATGTTCAACTTCGTATTGGCAAACTACTTTGATTTAGAATACTATGAACACTATGAATAACAAGACATGCATACATCATAGGAATGACTCAAGGGGTAAACAAATGGGTAGATGAATGTAGGTTTGTGTTTGGGTAAAAGGGTTTAGAGTAAATGCCTCTTTCATTTTCATCACACTAATGCCAATGTCGTTTTGAAAAAGAGTTGAAACAAGTTCTAGAAGGTGAAAGACTAAGTGAACACGCACATATGGAAAGAATTCAAGGCTCAATTAACCTTCCAACAAGGTTTCTCTCTAATGCTCACTCCAACTCAATCAATTGCATAGGAAGCTAACCACAATGCATTTACTTCACTATTCCTAATGCTAACCTTACAAACATAATCAATCAAAATATTGCAATCAATTATAAGAATGCTCAACTCTTAAAAGCGCTAATGATGTGGAAACTTTCTTTTCTCAAAGCAAGAAGTAAGCAAAAATCTAATTGTGGGTTCATTTCTCTTCCTATTCACTTGAAAAGCAAAACATGGTTTTAAAAAGTTGCCAAAACACTAGATCACATGAAAGCTCAAAGAATTACCGACAAATCACATTCCAAAGTGGCAAATGCGACCCTTTACCACTTAGGACATGCATCAAAGCAAGTCATTCTTGAAAAAAATTGAAAAATTTTCTAGTTAAAGGCATTTATCATTTAAAAACAACCAATGGGATTCCAAATGCATTTTCCTCCCCCACACTTAATCAAAACATTGTCCTCAATGTGTAAAGCAACTTTAAAGAGAATGCTTCGTAGTTAAAATTCTAGGCATAATGATAATTAAGCAGGGTAGTGGCCACAAATGCAAAGCATACAAAGGGGATTCTTATTAAGCCTACTAAACTAAGCGACTTCTACCTTTTTCTACTAGTTTATGTCCCTCCCCCACACTTATCTTCTTCACACAATAATTATGCTCAAAGAATCATAGAATTTAGGAGGAAAACAAGTGAGGAAAGAGACAACCTATGCTAGAGTATCTTGAGTCGCTTGAAGGAGAAGTTCTCATCCCTGATGAGAATCATGCATTTGGCTTTAAAAATAACTTCTCCCGCATTGGATTTCCTTGGTGGAGGTGGCTCATGATCAATTGGAAGAGGTCCAAGGATGTAAGGTGGATGTTGGCTCATTCGATGTCCTTTCCAAGAATGTGTCTGTAAAGAAGACAAGCCAACAACAATATCCCATCCAAGAATAGAAACATGGAGAGATTTCAAGTGAAGTAAAGGCAAGTAAAGATCCAAACTCTCCAAGTAACTATCAAATCCAAGGAAATCAACGCTACTCCCATCAGTAGGAGTCAAACAAATAGTTAAATTCTCTTGTGTTTGCAAAGTGGAAGGTGCGGAATCCAACTTAGTGTTGGGGTACACTACATCATCATTACAATCATAAGAGATAGAAGGGAAAAGAGTGGAAGAAGAAGGAGAATTTTTCAAATTATTACCACCCAAACCTTTTGAACTTTCAAAAGAATCATTTTCCTTTTCTATATCGGGTGGCAAATCACAAGAAAGAATCATATGGAAAGAATCAATTTCATTTGTAAAATCATCAATCAAAGTATTTGAATCTTCCCTTATGAAACAATCATGCAATTCATCGGAATCAAAAGAAAGACCTTGTTTCTAGGCTATGGTTTTTCTCAATCACATCAACCATATCAACATTCACACAAGAGTCAACACATTCACAACTATCATGCTTACAATTATCAATAGTACAAGGAGGTGCATCAAAATCAATGATAGAATCAACCACTTTGCTTAATGCTTTCTTTCGAAACTCAACAAGTAAGTGGCATTTTTCATGATAACAATCTACACAAATATGATCTTCTGCACAAGAACATGAAGTATATCATCCAATTGAGCACTATCATCCCCAGTACTATGAAGAGAAGCATTTTCAACAATAAAAGTATCACAAAAAGAAGTAGAAGCACAGTCATCAACAACTACAATCGAATCACTACTACTTGAACTAAGAGGTTGGGCAATTACATTTTCAAACATTTGAGGGGATTCAACAATGATTTCCTCATCCACCTCATCATTACTCAAATCATTAATTGTGTCACTAGTTAAAGGAGTAGGAGAGTCAACTTCTATAAGGATAGGATTATTACCAAATGGTAGAGAAGACTCATCAATGTTCTTTTGTACTTACTTCACCTCTTGTACTTGTGTGAGAATAGGCAACGAAGGTCTGAAATCTTCCACTTGTGAAGTGGCATGTGACTCTTGAGCTTGGACTCCTATTTCCTCCTCCACAGGAAAAGAAGACTCCTCTGGAAGTTGAAATCGCACCTTCTTGACTTTCTTGACTTGAATAGGTGGATCACATGTAGGCAATGGAGGAAGAGTCTCTTGTGGAGTGTTGCACTTAGAAGTCTTTTGTAAAAGCAACTTTATTGCTTTTTCAAACTGCTCAACATCTTTCTTCTATCGCTCCTCTTTTTGTGATGGTTGAGTGAGACGCTCAAAGTCCTTGGCCAATCTTGCACGCTCTTTATCTCCTTGCTCTATTGATCTCATTATAGAGGCCATGCAATTGGCAAAGGTGTCCTTGTGTGACCACTCCTCATTTATAGTACAAGTCATTGGTTTTTGGAATTCTCCAATAACTCCACCAATAGAAAGTTCTTGGAGAGGCACACATGGTTGAGAAGGAGGTCCATAAGATGGTTAAAATGGTGGGTATAGAGACTCTTGAGGTGGATGGCATGGTTGGAAAGTGGAATGGAATGAAGGAGAAGGGTCATGATATGGCATGCAGTTATATGATGAAGGATTATACTGAGGCTCATGATATGGGTTATATGGTAGAGGAGAAGGTTCATGGTATGATCTATAGGGTGGGTAGGGTGGGCAACGAGATTGGAATGAAGGTTGTTGGTAGGGTTCATGGTATGAAGGGTGGAATAGACCTTGGCATTCTTGACCAATTGGACTATCTTGACATTCCAAATTAGCTTGAAGAAGCTGCAATGTTTGTTAAATAGCATGGATGCTTTCAGAGATGGTCTCTTTCCTTTCAGTTGAATCTCCTATAGAAGAATGAGATTGAAAGGGTAAGCCTTGATTACCATTAAACCAAGCCATGAAAATTCAATCACAATACAATCCCAATGAATCACAAGAAGACTATCTAACTATAAACTATGAAAACTAAGAAAAAGAACCTAAGAGAATACAAATGCAAGTGAAAAGAGGGAAAAAGAATTTCAAAATGACAAGTATGCTATGAATCAACTTGGAGACATGGTGAATTCATACAAATGAGCTCAAAATCACTTCAAATTGAAAGCATGTAACACCACACAGAAGCTACCAAGTCAAAACAATGCAAGAATGCAATGAATGCAATACAAACTATCTAAATGCAAAAATCCTAAACTATATGCAAAGAAATAACAAAATATGCAAAACTAATAAGCTTCACTCGAGAACCCCTTGTCAAAAGATGAATTTGACAATTAGATTTCCTAGGGAGCCAATTACTTAGCTCCTCGGCAACGGCGCCATTGATTTGACCGTGTCTTTTAAGCCTTGGGGTCAAATGCAAAATATTTTTAATCTAAGAATTGCAGTATAATGCAACACTCGGGTCGTTCTCTTGAGGAGCCTTTATTGAGCTACCTAAGTAATCTAATTATCATGCAAATGCAATAAAAGCAAGGGGAAATGGGTTTTGGTTTTTGAAATTAATGAATAAGTGAAAATGAAAATTAATTAAATGCTAAACTATTGTTTTTGGTATTTTTCTTATAAAAATGGGATGGATAAGATTGAATGGAATGGTATGGAGTGGAAAATATCAATAAAGAATGCTCTTGGTAATAAAGAAATAACAATCCTTGCTCAAAAAGATTATGGGAGTTAAGAATTCATTAAGTCTTAAGAACAACCTCAAAATAACACTTGAGTCCAATAATCCCAACTAATAGTAGCTCCTACAAACATATCTAACTACTACCTCTTGAAATATTGTTAAAAACCACTTAATGTGCAATTAAAATTGGAATAATGCAACACGAGTCTTCTTGAATTTGAGTGCTAAACATGTTAGGATCGGCAGGCACAGCAGAAGAATTTTAAAATTTTACCAATCCTAATCGAGGATCTATTAACGACGTTTAAACCAAGTTGGAAGGATTCATACCTTTTATGATTCAAGGTTTTCACGATCTCTAGGAGCCAACACGTCAGGTCCGCTCCCTCTACCGGTATCCACACGAATGCTCTCCAACTGAGACTGTGTGCTAGCGCCTCTAATGTCTCCTCGGGTTTCCTTGCGGCTCTCAATTCTCATGTGCATATCAATATATCTACTCTATTAAGTTTATAACCTATGAGGGCTATTTTCAAATTTCAAAAGTAATCATCATTAATTTTGAAATTAATTAACTATTAATTATCTTGATGAGCTAATTAAATAAATTCAATTTAAATTAAATCTGTCCAACAGTTTTGATTTAACCTATTTATTTAATCCAAATAAAGAGCCATTAGATTTAATTTATCTTCATAAATTAAATCTGAGATATTATATCTCTATCATGTTAGTTATTAAATTTAATATATCTTAATAAATTAAATTTAAAACTAACACAATATAATAATATCATATAATATATATATAAGATATATATTTCAAAAATATATATCTATATAATATTATTAATGAATTTTATATTATATATATATATATAAATATAAAATTTGTCCACCCTAAATTAAACATTATCTCATGTTGGGCCGTTCTTGTGTGCGACCCTGTAGGCCCATATGAAGTTGGCAGTGGGCCAATAACTATACTAACCCAAAAGTCGCAAGCGGCCTCTAGCAAGACATTACGACTACCCAATTCATATGAGGATCGTTATCACGATGCAACCTGTCATACAACCATGTCACGTCCCTTTTATCACACGATATATCGATCAAGGATAAGGTATGGATAATGTCATCCTCTTGTTCTTGACCACTACCTTCTCGATTCCTGAGTAGCCTGATAATAGAGACGAAAACTCCTTTCATCATAGTATGGCCATACATTTCTTAGACTCACTTATCGAGGGGCCCAGTAATATCTCTCTACTAATGTGGGGGACAAATTCCATCTTGATCATTCATATTCCTCTGCATGAAAAACCACCAAGCTCGATTGTAGCCTTTATCATCACCCGGTCGAAGGTGACTTTTGACTAGTTCAAAGCTTAGCAACTCTCATGTAGGAATCCATGATGACCTCAGGTCTAAGGGCATTGTGACGTGGTTATACATGAGAAAAGCTTATGACTTGATCCATGTAGCTTTCTCATTGTGGGTCGGTCTAGCACCTTGTACTCTTACAAGTGCCTAAGACTTTGATTTGTATCTCCATATCTTATCAAAGTCATACTGATCTTGTTTCATCTCTGCTCTTGCATAGATGACCGACCAGGGACATTTAGGACAATCTTTATGAATTTTCCAAAGATACAATTATCACAGTTAACATGCAAATAATATGATAACAGAATAGAGAAATTTTATTAAATTAATAATGTTCAAAGTAGAATGATTGGCCCTTTGGGCACAATTTCCAACAAAACATCCCCTCAAGGATACAAATCAACCACATTAACTAGACAATAACACGCTAATTAACATAATCTCATTGCAACCATAAAGAAATTCAAATATATATAATCTTCACATTGCAAAATTCAATCTCAACTACAATTATCAAACCAAAAGAGACAATTAACATTAATCCCAATTCCCATTAATTCAAAATAATTGTCCCATTAATCCCAATTCACAAAGTAGTATTAAAAGTTCAAGGGACAATATAAAAAATAATAATTAATGAATTTTGACCATTTTTTTGCCCCTAATTCCCATTAATTTAAAATAATTGTCCCTAACCAAAATTAATGCTTAATAATGCAATAATGTCATAGGAAATACATTAAAATTCCCAAATTAATCATGACAAATCATATAAAAATATGGTTCAATAAGGTATTTAGCCCATCCTCTAATATTCCATTAACTACTGGAAAGTATAAATGAGCTAACCTTATCATATGGATTCAGCGGATGATGATTTTTGTCCACAAAATAAATGATGGGTTTATCTAAAGGAGTCCAAAGATCCCACCAAAAATGTGTTTGGCTACCATCCCTTACCAAACGTCCCACGCCCTAGTAAAATTGTTGCCAAACAGCTGTAATGCTACGCCATGTTGCTGATGCATTCTTTTTCTTTACAACCAGAGGGTACATACCATTCCCACATTGAGACTTAAGCTTAGAGAATAAGCCTGAGATTAGTGGACTGTTAAGCCTTGGTTTAGTAGGATCCCAAATTTGGATTAAGAAATATGAAAATGAGTTTGATGGTGATTCCAAGGGAATTACCATAATCAGGGGCAAAAAGGTAAAGTTACCGACCAGTTGATTTGTTGCCGAAGAGGAAACTCATTGGTAACTTCAAGATCAATGGTTGAGATTGAATTGTGCAATAGATCAAGGGGCGGAATCCTATGTGCTTGTGTGTATTTGAGCTCATGGGAGATGTGGGGAGATGGTGACAAGTGGCACTTTGTGAACCATGGGATCTTGGTCAATGTTTCAACTCATTCCTCTCTCTTCTCTTCCCTTAAATCGGTTTGTGTGTGTGTGTTGGGGGCCAAAAATTTGTCTCCTTCATCTCTATCTCTCTCTCTCTTCTTCTTGCATGGATGTTGAAGCTTGGGAGGAAAGAGAAATGGAAAAGGTAAGATTTGGTTAGTTTAATGTCATCTTTAGCTCAAATACCCTTCTTTAAAGTTGTTCATAGTAATGAGAGCTTCATTGCTATGGTTTTAGATTAGGAAAGAAGGTGTTTTGAGAGCTAGAGGAATCTTGGAAGATGAAGAATCAAGGATTAGCTTTGAGAAAGAGGAAGAGGTGAGTGATATCCCCCTTTTGATCTATATATTGTGATTGTTTGATGAGATTTGTGATTTGTAGTTTTTGCCCTAATTTGGTATAATTGTGGAATAGTGGTGTATTGTGGTTAAAATGATGCCATAGTGTGTTTTGGTGTCATTGGAATTGATTTAGAGTATTGGGTGTAAAGTAATGAAATTTGGGTAATGTGTGTGATAAGTGTGACCATAGGCGGAAAATGTTATTGTAATAGGATTTTGGTTGTTTTGAGGTTTTCAATGGATTCCTTGAGTGAAATTATGTGGAAATAGCCTTATGTTAGAATTTGGGAACCATTGGAGACATATTGGTTAAGTTTGGGAGAATTTTGGTTTTCTGCGTTTTTCTGGGTTCTGATAAGCATCACTCGAGCGAACATGCCTCTCACTCGAGTGCAGCATGATGTTTTCCTTTCCCCTTCGATTTTGGTTGCACTTGTTCATGGAAGAAGCAAGAGTGCACTTCCTCACCTGCGAGTGATGTAGGTCTTCACTCAAGTGCACCATGGCTCACTCGAGTGAATGTGTGCTGTGTGCTAAGAGTTTGCTCTCGGGTTGTCACTCGCAGTTGGTTTGTCAACAGGGTGAGCTATTACTTGAGTGAGGGTCGTTGTGCTCGAGTGCACTTTTGACTCTGGGATTTCTGTGCTTTCGGGTAACCACTTTTGGAGCTTCACTCGGTAGGACTCGGGTGCTTGAGGAGGTATCACTCAAGTGTTGAGGTTATTACTCGAGTTAAAGGCATCCATCACTCAAGTGGGGTCATCTTCACTCGAGTGCTACAGTTAAAAAGGGGATTTTGAGGATTCAAAAGATGGTCTTTGGTCAAGTATTTCCTAACCCTTTAGGCATGTGTTTAGGCTTTGAGTAGCCACCTAAAGGTCGTGAATGATAACCAACTTAAATGTCTAAACGTTAAGGAATTGGAAAAGGGATTAACCCTGTGTCCTTGTTTTGGTTATAGGGTTTGGTGTTCGCCCTGATCATGAGCAGCTGCAGCTGGAGCTTACGTGGAAAGAGTGTAGGGAACATATCTCTTCTACATGTATTTGATATCTGTGTTAGTGTGTTGGTGCATGTCTTAGCTTTACATGATTATGTGTAATTTGAAACTATGTTTCAATTTATGCTATGACCATTAGTATATTGTTTGAAGCATTGAGCTTACAAATTTGCCATTGAGTTAGCATGAGTTATGTGATGCAAGCATGTCATACATTAAACATTTATCATACATGCATATTGATATTATTGTCCTATTGAGATTCTCTTGAATCTCACCCTCCCCAACTAACCTTTCAGACAGGGTAGTGGATTGAGGATGGAGTAAGTAATTAAGGGCGTCAAGGACTTCCTTTGGGTTGAAGATTTGGTAGTTGGTTATTATAGTTGGGAGTATATGGATTTGGATGTGTATATATGTATGTGGATAAGGATTTGTTATATATTTGAGATGGATTTGTGTAATCCCCATATGAGGGCTTGTAATGGGTGAATGTGCCCTATAAAGCTTGAGTTAATAAATGGAACCTGGGATTGGCTGGGAATTATTTTGCATACTCTGATATTTATATAAATGTGATTTATCTTCATGTAGTAATTGTATTCGAAACATGAATGTGAGACCAGTTTATAAATGATTTCAAAATGTATTTATGAAAACCCTGTCATTTGATGGGTTAGTAAAATGTTATTTGATTGTTATTGGTCTCTATTTCACTTTAATTGTGTATTCCAAATATTAATTACGGAAGGGGGTTACAAACTCCTTCCTTAATCCTAGTCGGAACAAGGTATCTTGGAGATTGCCCCAGTCTAATCGATCGTAGGCCTTCTATATGTCAATCTTTATTGCAGCAAAACCCCTCCTACCCTTTTTTCTCCTTATGATATAAATGGCTTCTTGAGCGATGATGATATTATCACTGCTTTGACGCCCTGCAATAAAACTACACTACTGTGGCTCTATCAAGTAATGAATCACCTTTTTCATCCGATTCGCAATAATCTTTGTGATGATCTTAAAGACAACATTATATAGAGATATTGGTCGGAAATCCTTCACACTGGTCGGATGATCTATCTTGGGATGAGCACGATATTAGTCTGGTTTATCTCTCAAACTATGCTTGGGTTCTACCATGCTTCTTTGATAAAGGAACACACAGAATCACCAACATACTTCCATTGGGTCTGAAAAAAGTGCACTGTAAACCATCCGGCCCAGGTGCTTTAAATGGCCTAATCATAAAGGATGCACTTTTTATTTCCACTTCTAAGACTTATTTATGGATATCCCTTATGTCATTGTCAGATATGGAAAGGAAACAAGCAGGCCAATCATCAGGCTGAGAGAGATTATTATCTTTTGTATACAATCGTTCAAATAACTCTCTGGCTATTTGTTTTAAGATACCTTGATCAGTGATCTAGTGGCCAGCCTCATCTTGTAAAGCTTCCACTGATTGCTTTCTTCTTTTTATCTTTGTTGATACATGGAAGGACCTAGTATTCTTGCCTCCCCACTGCAACACTTACATCTTGATTTTTGATACTATATAAGCTCCTCTTATGCTATCAATTAGTGATATTCTCTCCGCAATTTCTTCTCAAGTTTAAACAGCCCATTTGATAATTTATTTACACGAGCCCTATCAATTCCCTCTAATCTCCAGAGAACTTCTTGTTTCTTTTTGGCAATGCTACCGACTACCTGTTCATTCCATCTCATGGCTCTCTCAACAAATTTATCCCTGCCTGCACACCATTCCCTATTTTACCATTGTGTATGAACCACCTCCTCAAAACTTTCTTAAGCATTCCAAGCTACTTGATATTGAAAGATTTTCTTTTTTGTTCGGATATGATTCTGGAAGTTATTCTCTGCCACCAACGTTACTTTATGATCAGACTTATACTTTAAACAATAGAAAACTTTATTGGAAGGATGTCTAAATTCCCACATCATGTTCCCGAAGGCCCATTCTAAACATTCTCTAACATTTCTCTTTTCCTATGTGAACTTCTCTCCAACCACAGGTAATGCAAAAAAGGCCACTTCATTAATACAACCAGAGAAAATTTTCATTGAGGCCCATATTGGAGGAGAACCCCCCATTTTGTTAGATGGGTCTAGAAAAGTACTAAAATATCCAAGAACAAGCCAAGCATCATCAATGTATCGCGCAATATTTCTTAGAGCATTCAAGAGTGTCAATATCTTGTGTAGGATAGTTTCACCATAGACAAAAGTAACAAAAGAAGCTTCTAAGAACCCTTTATCAAGTAGTTTGCAATGTATTAATTGAGTGGTAGATGACAAATAATCAACCTGAATTCTTTTTTCATTCCAAAGAATCCATATGCCACCTACAAACCCTGAAGCTTCTAAACGAATCCAATTATTTAAGCCAAATTTCTTGACAATTTTCTCGGCCCTCAATCCACTTATTCTAGTTTCCAGAAGAAATAATACATCAATCCTATTGGTTTTTACAATTTCCTTAACAATATTAGGGAGCGATTTATGTCCCATTCCCTTACAATTCCATGAAATGACTATCATAAGGGTACAAAGGATAGAAATAGCCAGAAGACTTACTGATCAGGTGGTTCATCATCCATCCATGTTGGATTAGGTTGCATAGGGTAGTTCGAGACACTCAATTCCTTGGCTGCTTCCTTCTTCGTCAAGCCCCCCCATTTTCTCCCGGTAGTTTCTGAAATACACTTCGCGACCATGGAAATCTCGAGCAGAAGGGATGAGTAATTTTGGTTGGAGATTGATTTTCTTCAATATTTGGCTCATCCTCGGGTAATGTCTTCCTAGGCACAAGTGAGGGAAATTCTTTAGAGTAATTAAGCTCAATTGGGCCCAACTGCTGCATATGCCCACTCTCTACCACATGTGACCTCTGGCCCAATTTCAAACCTTCTATTTTTCCATTTGAAGCTGGTTTTTTCGGTCCTTTGTTGCTCTTAATCAACTCCATCTACCCACTTTGGGCCTTCTCTTTCAATTGTGGCCCACTAAGATTAATGGGCCTATTCTCTTTACCCATTTGTACTCCTAAAGTTCTACTCCTTTGTCCTTCCTTTTTGTAACTGCCCTTTTTCACGGCATCACCTACTCCCCTTTTGGTTCGGAATTGATTTCCTGATCACCAGGTCCTCGTTCTTATACCTTTACTTTTGAAGTCTCTAGATTGTCAATCGCGCCATACAGGTACATGTCCGACATCTTTCTCTCTTCTTCCAAATTAGTTAGGATTTCAAATTATGAAAGAGATACCCCCTTTGATTTTTTTGACAACTTCTTGGGATTTACCTTGGTTAATCTTATTGTCATTTGGATAGTCACGCCTTGAAACTCGAGGCTTAACATGGTTCTTTACAATCATCCATGCGGCAAATTCTTCCTCCAGGGGCTGTTCCTTCTTCTTCAGTGACGGGTTTTGAACCTACATTTGAAGATCGCACTCCTTTTCCTCGGCTCCTCCTTCTTTCTATGCTCTAGTATAGGTCTATGGACAATTTTCTTTTTTATGTCCATACCTTCCATAAGAAAAATAGATCATATTTAATCCTTCGTACTCTTATATCTTGTTAGCTGCAACCAATCGAGGAACAAGTTTTTTCTGGAGATCGAGTTCTACATATATCCTAGCAAATTGTCCTCTTTCAAATCTTAGTCCTTCCCCTGTCGAATCCGCAAGGGTGTTCATATCAACACGTAACATCCTACTGATTCTATTGCCAATTCTTGTGATACAAGTCCTTGTATAACATTGCAATACAAAATGACACACTTTAAAATGTGTGTGTATATATATAAATAGATATCTTATTCAATTTAAATATATGCATGCACACAAACATGTCAATATTAGGTTTCAATTTGAGGCCTCATCTCTAAGTGTTGGACTTTGGGTCCAAGTTTGCCCTTAATGAGTTGTACTATTTGATTAGTAAACAAGTAGCCTTATCAAATAGGAAACAAATCAGCATTGATTATGAATTTGTCAAATGAGAAACAAGTTATTATATATTAGGAAATTAATTTCTTGATCACTAACTTGGAAAGTAAGTAGGAATGCACAAAATTTCCTAATTAGTGGTCACTCTAAACCTTTATAAATAGGATGTGCCTCCATCAGTTATAATCTATCCTTGCCATTGAACCTTTTAGCAATATCTCTTCTCTCCTACCATCTTTCTTGTTCTAGTGCATTGCTATGCTAACCCCATTTAGGCTCTAGTAGTCTAATATTTGTATGAGCTTTCATTACCCGGATTCAACTTGACCCGGTATGCGTCTCTTCTTTCTCCTTACATTTATCCTTCATTAAGCGTAGTGGGTGGTTGGCGTTGCCACTTGGGCAACTTACTATTGACTAAAAAAATTTATGTAAGAGTAAAATTATGCTAGACTGACTTTAACAAGCCAGCAAACAATATTAAAGATGCAAGACTATGATCTCTTTCAAGGCTTCAAGCGTAAAGGGTTTTTGCCTTTCTTAATAAGTGTGCTTCTCAGGATTTCAAACTTTTATTCTCCTCCTTACAGAGTGAGTCTGCTTACCATTTTAACCAATAGCTTGTTAGTAATTTCTCTTATTTAGTTATTAACCAAGCTTATTTTCAAGGATATTTAGTTTTTAGAAGATAGAGATAAATAATTTGCTTAATATAAATAACTTATTTTTGTAAATACATTTGATACCTTGCCAATATCATTTTTATAAGGGCAATGTAAAAAATTTCAAAATAAAATAGTTTATTTATAATTTAGATATAAACAAGTTATTTATCTCAATGAATTGTTATTGACACACTTACTTGCCTTTGTTGGTTCCTCAAATGAACAAGAGCAAGGAGGTGTTTTTTTAAGGCGAATTAGTGTAGCCAAGTCCTATTAAACTTCAATGCAATTTGATGATTTCAAATGATCTGTTTGTGACTTTTTTGTAACATCCCAAATTTTATTCACCAAGAATATATTGTAATTATTATATATATTCAATGAAATGGTGAATATTTAAGGGCAACGAAATTAAATATTGAAAATTGAAAGTGGAATAGTGGTTTTAGTGAAATCGCCTGCGAGGCAGTGAGTTTGTCATGTGGTTTTGGAATACCAAATGATGATAAAAAGTTATGAAATTTTAGAGGGTGAACGTAGACATCCTAAGCTTTAATTTGATAGGTCATATGACTCAATGGAAGCTATGTACAAAAAGATATGAATTTTTGAAATTAATCCAGAAAATCTGGAAATTTTCTGGAGCAGCGGTCAAAGATTGAAAATCTGGGAATAATATGATCCTATCCAATAAATTTCCATATTTTTCCTTGAAACTAGATTCAATTAGGGTTCCATAGGCTTTGGAATCGCTTTGAAACGATGTCTACAAAATTAGTTATGATTTTTTAAAGTTAAGGCAGAAAATCTACCAGAATTGGCATTATTCCGAAAATTTAAGAAATAAAGTAATCTTCCTTTTTCTCTTAATTATTTTAGAAATTAAGGGATGAAGGAGGAGAAGACAAGTGTCAAAATCCAATGAGACCAAGTGTCAACACCACATGAAAGATGATGGAAATAATTGTTGTGTCATAAGTCCTTACTTATGTCATAAGGTTAGGTAGCCAACTCTTATACCAATTGACTTGAGTAAATGGAAGGAACAGTTGATTTAGTTGGAGCATAAGAGGGAGCACGTTTTTGGCCAACCAAGGAAGAAGGAGAATTGGTTCCAATCTAATGGAAATCAAATGAAGCAAGCAAGTCAAAGTATGGCATAAAGTGGAGAGGTATGGTGCAAGCAGGGAGGGAAGTATGGTGGTTGGCATGTGTCATACTATAACAACCTTAGATGAGATCAATGGTTTGGAATCAAGGGAGCATTTTTATGAAGGATTTCTCTTCCCTTCCCTTCATGCATTTTTGTTCAACATAGAGAGGGAGAGAGTTTGGAGAAACTTTGAAGAGTTAGAGGGAAGAGGAAGAAGAAATCTTAAGGTAAGAGTTGATTCTTAAGCTTTCCTTGTAACATTTCCCCTAGATCCTTCTCTAAACCATGTTTCTTCATGAATCTATGATCTTGAAGACTCATTCTTAGCTCAAGGAGAAGAGAGAGAGAGAGGACGTCCTAGAGAGAGAAACATCAAGGATCAAGAGGTAATCTCCAAAATCTCAACTTCTTAGTGTATGGAAGTTGTTGTTGGTAATTGTTGTTTGGTTATGTGATTTTTGGGTTGAGTTGTAAAATTAGAAAAGCCATGACCCTAAGGGGTTATGCTGCCCAAAATCCTTTAAATCATGGTTAAGAAGTGTTTAAATAAGTTAATCAAGGATTAGAAGTGGAAAAGTATAAGTTTTGGGAGCTAAAACACAAAACCTCATTTTTCCCATTTTCCCCTAATATTTTGGCCAGGACCAGAACTGGTAGTAGGATTTGGATTTTAATGAAATAAATGGTTCCATTGGACTCAATGGGCAAAAATAGGTGGGGTTACAGTTGGGCACTTTTTCGGTTGAGGCCGAAAAAGCATAATTACGAAAATGCTACTAAAATCACTAAATAGAGGCTGTCAAGAGTATTTTCGTAATTTGACAGTGAATTTGGTAATTTTGAGCCCGGAAATGGATTCCTTGGGCGAAAATAAGTAAGAATAGATTTAGTCAAAATTTTAGGAAAACTTGCCATCGAGCCGGGTACAGCAGGGCCGGGCCGGGTTCTTATGGGGGCATTTTTGTAAATTTTCACTATAGACTAATATAACCACAATAAACACTATGGAAGAGTCTAAAATTATACTTGGATAAGTTATGACCTATTTCTGGTTCATTTAATATTTTAGGATCGATTCGAAAGCTGGAACAACACGCTTTACGAGGCACACCGTTAAGCAAAGGATTATAAAGCATTGAGGTAGGGACATTATCCTTCATATGCTATGCTATAAGTTATGTGATTGTGTGGATGCCATTGTTTTGTAAATGCACTTTATTAATCAACATGATTTGCTTAGAGAGGGGCAGTTGGTGCCAGAGGTGCACTTACACTGGGAGTTGGCAGAAGTCCAACCGGTGTAGATTGTGGGGTTGGGCTCTACTCATGTATATATGACGATGATATGTTTATATTGTTCATTAGTTTGTGCATACATTGGCGCATGTCATATTTACTTTTTGCATTTTCTATGAACGATATTATGTCTCTACAGGGATTCTTCGGAATCTCACCCTATTTTTAATAAACACCTCAGCGGGTACCAGTGGGTCTAAGGGAAAAGATGTAGACGCCGGAAAGTGAGCGGCATGGGTCTCGAGGCGAGGACAAGATTGTGGTCATAATTAGTCTATTTTGTGATATTTTGGGAAAATTTGTAAATATTAAAACTTCTGCTGTATTTTCTGTTTCCGTCGTCGAAAAATGTTGGGAATGTAAATGAATATTTTTATTAGTATAATTGTACTTTTCTGTATGCCCATTGAATTCCGTCTTTATTACTCTTCAATTATCGAAATGGAAACGGGTGTTGACATATTTTCTCTTCTTTAAAGCTTGTATATAATTACCCCAATAATAAATTATATCATACATACCAAAAATTCACTTTGTGAAAACAAATACTCCCTTGTTCCTTTTTATATGGTACAACTAACAAAATCACGTGATTCAAAATGTTAGTTAAAAGTAATAAATATGTTACTTGTGTACCTTTATTTCCAATTATACCCTTATTTAGAAAGGGTGTACATAATAGATAATGAATAGAATTTATTGTATAGAGATAATAAGTGATGACAAATATTTAATGAGTTAAATGACAAGGTTAAAATTTTGGACAAATGTGGTTTATTTCTTATATTAAGGACCACTCCTATGAGAAAGAACGTTCCTTATAAAAGGACTGGAGAGAGTATAATATAACTAGGAAAAATTATTAGTTTATGCCCCATAATTTATACCAATTTTCAAATTCGTACATAACACTTATTTTGATATAATCTTATGAAAATAAACAAAATGAAAAGAGAAGTTTTTTGGGAGAATTACAGTTAGGTCCCGTCTAAGAGAACAAATGAAAAATTGGTCTCATTAACAACCTCAGGAGCTTGAATTAACAACTCGAGGAGAGAGCCTAACAACCACAGGGGACAAATTATTTAGTATCTAAAATTTGTTTTCGTAACTGTTAGGGAACTTTAGGGTTTAATGAAAAAATTAAGAAAACAAATTAGAGAGGGGGCCAAGTGGGAATAATATTTATTGGTGAAGGTCTTAAAAATTGTAACTATTTAGAAGGACTAAATACTAAAATGTAAATTTTAAAATACTAAATTAACCTTACATAAATTAAACCTCCCATATTCTCTCCCATTGCATCATATAATTTTCCCATTATTTCATGAAACAATCTGGATTTATTTCAAAAAATTTAAACTAATTTTGAATTTAAAGTCAAACACAAATTTCAAATAATTAAATTAGGAACCAAAATTAATTTATTTTTTTAATATTTTTTAATCAATAAAAAATTTTCTTTTACGCTTTTTGAATAAGGGTGGAAATAGGTCAAACAATCTTTTAAAGGCCTATTGCCTGGCTTGCATTTGGCCTAAGTTGTTGAAAAATAGTACCATGGCCAGGCCTTATAGAAGGTTTGTTTCACTTAATAGACAAGACCTAGACTCATTAAGAAGCCTATTAAGCATGTAAGGCCTACCTGAGCTTATTATAAATTTATAATATTATAAACAATTGTGTAAAAAATAGTTGTTGATTGTACCATCCTAATTTTTATTTTTTTGATTTAATTATCATTAAGAAACAATTATTTCATGATAAATAGATTTTATAAAATAATTAGTTGGGTAACAAGAATTCACCCAAAATATTATTTATTAGAGTAAAAGAAAATATTAAAAAAAATAAAACAATATAAATAAAAGAAGTATAATAAAAAAGGAAAAGATAAAAAAATTAAAAGAAAAGACATTGGAAAAAAGATTGAAAATTGAAACAAATATTACAATGTAATAAAAAATAGGGAAAATCACTGTCAGGTCCCAAGGAAGCAAAATATTGTCAGAAAAGTCCCAAGAAAAACTGAAACATCTGAAAAGTCCCTAGGGACTTTTTTGATATTATTTTCTAAAGTCAAATTACACATGCCCCTCTTCTATTTTTCTCTCTCTCACGTTTTCAGCTCACTCTCTCTAATGTTTTCAGATCGCAAATCTCTTCTTAATATCTGCATATTCAGTTTTTGCAATGGTGGAGGGTGAAGCTTTGAGGTGGTGAAAGATTTGTGGGATGAGAAGTAAGATAGAAGGAAGAAGAAGATGGAAGGAAGGTGGTGGGATTTTTTTGATCTCAAGCTTCCGCCATTTTTAAAGAAGGAAGGGATGAAGGTGATGATGATGATGAATAGTCCAACCTCATTGTGCTGTGAAAACGCTGAAATGGGAAAAAATTAAGTTGTTGTTAATTTCCGCAGTAGTAGTTGTTAATATAACTCTAGTAGTTGTTAATACGAAAAATGAGGTTTGAGCGCCATTTTGCTATGTTTTTGGGAAAGAAAACAGAGGAAGTGGTGTGTTTTAAGTGGTTGGGTGCTATGAAAACGCTGATATAGAAGAAAAAAAGTTGTTGTTAATTCGCACAGTAGTAGTTGTTAATATAACAGTAGTAGTTGTTAATACGGAAAATGACGTTGGACGCCATGGTGCTCTGTTTTTGGGAGAGGAAACAGAGGAAGAACTACTGTTATATTAACAACTTCCACTACACGAATTAACAACAATTTATTTTTTTTTCCATAATAGCATTTTCATAGCACCCCACCACCTCAAACACACCACTTCCTCTGTTTCCTCTCCCAAAAACAGAGCACCATGGCGTCCAACCCCGTTTTCCGTATTAACAACTACTACTGTTATATTAACAACCTCCACTGCACGAATTAACAACAATTTATTTTTTTTTTCCATATCATCATTTTCATAGCACTCCACCACCTCAAACACACCACTTCCTCTGTTTCCTCTTCCAAAAATAGAGCACCATGGCGTCCAACGTCTTTTTCCGTATTAACAACTACTACTGTTATATTAACAACCTCCACTGCACGAATTAACAACAATTTATTTTTTTTCCATATCATCATTTTCATAGCACCCCACCACGTCAAACACACCACTTCCTCTGTTTCCTCTCCCAAAAACAGAGTACCATGGCGTCCAACGTCATTTTCCGTATTAACAACTACTACTGTGCGAATTAACAACAACTTTTTTTTCTTCCATATCAGCATTTTCATAGCACCCAACCACTTAAAACACACCACTTCCTCTATTTTCTTTCCCAAAAACAGAGCAAAATGATGCTCAAACCTCATTTTTCGTATTAACAACTACTAGAGTTATATTAACAACTACTACTGCGGAAATTAACAACAACTTAATTTTTTCCCATTTCAGCGTTTTCACAACACAATGAGGTTGGACTATTCATCATCATCATCACCTTCATCCCTTCCTTCTTTAAAAATGGCAGAAGCTTGAAATCAAAAAAATCCCACCACCTTCCTTCCATCTTCTTCTTCCTTCTATCTTACTTCTCATCCCACAAATCTTTCACCACCTCAAAGCTTCACCCTCCACCATTGCAAAAATTGAATCTGCAGATATTAAGAAGAGATTTGCGATCTGAAAACGTTAGAGAGAGTGAGCTGAAAACGTGAGAGAGAGAAAAATAGAAGAGGGGCATGTGTGTAATTTGACTTTAAAAAATAATATCAGAAAAGTCCCTAGGGACTTTTCAGATATTTCAGTTTTTCTTGAGACTTTTCTGACAATATTTTGCTTCCTTGGGACCTGACAGTGATTTTCCCTAAAAAATAAACATTGTTAAGAATATCATATTTGTGTTGATGTCCATAAATCTCTATTATCTCCAGTATCCCACATTTTTCTCTTATTGTCATCAAATCTATAAAGATTGATATAGTTTATTGATATTGTAAAGTGCCTATAAATATGGGGCATGTACTACGTACTTGATACATTTTGAATAATGAATAAGAATCTTCTCTCTTTCTCTTTTCATATTTCCCTTTTATTAAAAAAGATTAGAAATAAAAACAATATGAAATAAAAGAATATAATAAAAAAAAGGAAAAGATTAAAAATTAAAAGAAAAGAGGTTAACAAATAAAAGAAAAGACAGTGGAAAAAAGATTGAAAATTGAAACAAATAATAATTACAATGTAATAAAAAATAAATATTAAATAAATAAAAAAGTAGGCTTTCTTAATAGGCTTTTGGTGCCTTTGTACAAGCAAGTTTAGACTGAAAAAAAAGCCTATAACATGCCACATGCTCGTTAGTTCAAACCTTTTACCCAAGGGGGTGAATTGGGTTATTTAAAATTTTAAACTTCAACACAAACTAAATGAAGTGAGGAGAGTTAGAAAGTTATCATCGAAGGTGGACACAAGCAATTTATACTGGCTTGGTCAAATCCTCTTGACCTACGTTCAATCCCCAGAATGCCTTCCTGAGAGTTCTATTATCTTTCCAAGATTCACATGGCTCATGGTGTTTCAGTACAAACAAATTCTTCTTCAAAGTACACTTGTTCCCCCTTACATTTTGCAATCAATGCCCACTTAAAGTCCTACTACATTGAGTATCTAAACCGAAGTAAATGCTTAAGTATATTCTCTCACAAGAGTACATAAATGATCACTGAAGTATAAATTCACAGGGATTGAGCTTTGAGACTTAGCAATGAATGTAACAATAAATGTATAGTGTTGGTTGTTGCTTCGTCTTCAATGCTCTTCTATTTATAGTGTGAGAATGTTTGATGATCGTTGCTCTTGAATGTAGCTATTGGAGTTTTAGGTCTTTGCTTCTATCCATTGAGAATGTTAGATTGTTCCTTTTGTCCTTCGATTTAGCCGTTGGAGGCAAAGGGAATTTGAAGTGTTTGAGACTTGGTGCATTTAATGCTCTAACACATAAAGTGCTTTTTGATAATCTTGTGTTAATCTTGATTAAGTACCTGTAATGTAATCAAATACTAATATAATTAAGTCTTAGATCAATTAGAAGCAAATAGAACAAATTTTGGATAGATTGGGTGAGTATCAAGATTTCTGGGACGCTACTCTATCTTTTGAAACTACATCACTCGAGTGGTCACTCAAGTGATCTTCATTTAGTCAATTTGAAAACAAGACAGGTCACTGGTTAACTCACTGTGGTGATATAGTAGTGATGTATAAAAATAGGATCACTCGAGTGATCTTGTTTCAATTGAAAACAGATCAGTAGATATATCAATATAGTGAACTAGTGGTGATGAGCGCAACCGGATCACTCGATTGATCATGCTTGTTCTTGATTTAAGAGAAAATAAATCACTAGATAGTTTACCATGGTGCAGTGGTAGTGATGTTCTTTTTACACATTACTCGAGTGATCTTCTCTTTGAAATTTTGTCAAAAATACTGCGCACTACCAGAGTCACTGTGGTGTTATGCTAGTAATGAACTTTTTCACACACCACTCGAGTGGTCACTGAGTAATCTTTACTTTAAAAATTTCTAGAAGGTCGATCACTAGAATAGATTATTATGGTGAAGTGATAGTGATAGTGATGAAAATTATACACATTACTCGAGTGGTCACTCGAGTAATCTTCTTTTTGAAATATTTTTAGAAAACTAATCACTAGGACAGATCACTACAGTAAAGAGGTAGTGATGCAGATTTTGAAACATCACTCAAGTGATCTAGCTTAAAATTTCTTTCCAAAAAGATGATCACCAGATGATTCACTTGGTGGTCTGATGGTGATGTACTTTGTATCTCATCACTCAAGTGGTCCTCGATTGATCTCTTAGAAAATATTTTCAAAAATTATATCACTATCTTGGTCACCATGGTGAAGTAGAAGTGATGACAACTCTTTACATCACTTGAGTGATCATAAGTCTGAACAGTTTAGCACTTTCAGTAAGCACGGTGTTGATTTTTTATTTTCAAACATGCATCACACAAGTAGTCACTCGAATGATCAACTAAAAAGGTTTATAAATTGTTTTACAACTGTTTGAGAGATCACTGACCATATTTTAACATATCACTTGAATGATCACTCGAGTGATCAACTGATTTTCAAAGAAGATGTTCATTATGTAGTTTAAAGCCTTTCTAAAATAATGTATCTCTTGTAAAACACTTTGTTAAGCTTTGTTATCATCAAAACATAAGGTCTAACATTCTCCCCTTTTTTGATGATGACAAAACTTAATTGATCCAAGTTTTTGACAATCAATTTAAAATCAAGAAAATTTCTCAGATATCTCTGATACTCAAACCAAACCATTCTATTCATTCCATTGATCATAATATCAACCCTAAATACATATAATATCAGAAGAAGACATATATATTCAATTTATCATAAACCAAAACATGTACACCACAAAGTATATTGTCAGGATAGTACAACATAGCCCAAAATACCCAAAACAATAGATAAAATGACATTAGACAGACAATATCATCTTCATCAACCATCTTGAGGATCAATTCCAGCACTCTGGTCCTTTTCCCCCTTTTTGGCATCATCAGAAGGGGTAGAATGGTAGGAGAAGAGGGTTTGGTTCTGAAAGGAGCATTGGGAGGTTGAGTGTTTGAGTCAGGTTTGATGGTCTGAAGAGGGGTAATTGGAAGAGGAGAAGAAGCATCATCAATGGTGTCTCCTTCTTGATAAGCAAAGGTGGGAAAATCAGAAGTTGCTGGAGGTGGAAGTCTGAAAGAGGGAATCTGAATGGGGTCTTTTGGATCTTGCACATACAGGGGAATATATTGAGGTTGAATGATGAGAATGATATGGTGAATGAGCTTAAAGGATTGGGGTATCATGTGGTAGCTCACCAAAGACAATGTGATATGATATGTGAAGTTCAAGGGTAGGCTGTGGGTCAAACTGATCAAGAGTGACATTCATGTGGGAGGAAGACTCAAGATCAAGCATAGTGAAGAGCACATTGCCCTGAGAAGTGGTCTCAGGTGTAACACCTTATTTCTGTAATCGATCTGATGAGTTTTATATAGCGAATTCAAACTACTAAGCGAGATTCTTTTCAAGACTCTTTCAATTCCCAATCTTAAGACAGGGTTTGAACCTGTAATTGAATGGGTTTTTCTGAATAATGTAAATTTTTTAAAAAAACTATCATAAAGTGGTTCGTAACTTCTTCATAACTCATCATTTCTTAAATCTCTTTTATCAGAGTATTCAAGTGTCTCTCTACTTATTACCCTCATGTCATCATTTGGTTTTGGGCCTTTTGGTGTATAGATGCTCCATTCTATTTTATTTATCAAGTCAATAGGTAACTATTCACTTACCATACGTCTGTAAGGCTACCATCACCATTACTACTACTGGTACCATAACTATGATCTTAAGTTGTACACATCATACACAGTTCCAAAATAGGCAACCAACAGGAAATAAAATCTCTCAGCTTTATCCTCTAATTGTCCGGTTTTACCTTCTTTCCCCTTGAGCTACTGACTCGTGCTGTAGTTGTTATAGGAAAAGGCTGAGATTCAAAAAATTTTTAGTAGTAACATACATTCAATCACATATATACAAGAACACAGAGCATGCCACATAGTCATCATATAACACAAAAATAGTAGTTAGCATTCAAAACACATCATGTAGTATATCACATTACCATGGTGCTAGGTATAATAATCACTTGGCCCCGAGTGTTCACTAGTGCAACAGGCCTTAGGATTTCACTCGTGCATAATAGTAATTTTCATAGCCCAGGCGTCTACCGGTGCAACAGGCCCCAGTCAACCACATCACAAACTCTGAATGCTTCTAAAACTCATGTTGATACCATAAACATGCAACATACCTTATAACATATGAAAGAAAGAGTTACTACCTGGTCGCTTTCCCTGAAGGGTGTCCAACTATTTCTCCAAGCTTGGGCAGGTCTGAAATCCCAGACAGCTAGCAGGTCCTATAATGTAGAGTTGACAAAAGACTAGGTTATTACTCAGTTTAAAGTTATCAGTATAATCAACTATATACTGCTCTTGACCCACATTTGCCCTTGTCCTTAATTTAGTCGTGTCGGTTATCTATAAGAATCCTATATTTACCATACAATGTCTATTATAAGACATATTATGTGCTCCTTGACTCCTAGGACTTAGGTGTCCAAGGTGACCCCTTAGATCCCTAGGTTATCTCTCTATTTCCTATTATCCTTTTAACTTAACTTAGGTTAAATTCTGTAAATTTGCAAGTCAAACCTAATATGCCAGTTTTGATTAGTCAACTTTGAAAAATCATAACTTAATTTACAAAATTCCAAATGGAGTGGTTCAAAGTCCTATTTGAAGCTCTCTAAGTCTTCTACAAGGAAAAAAATATTAACCACTATCACTTGTAACCACAAAAATATAGAATTCCATGAATTGCCATACTATTGTAGAATCCAGTCTAGTTTCAAACCTCAAACTTTAACAATTAATATCTCTCAAAGTATTAACCCAAATTGAACATATTATATTTCTACTTAAATCTTATAGTGTCTATTATTATTTTGGAAAATATCATAGCCATAAGAAAACATTTGCTAATCAAATTCATCCCACAAGCAATCTGGTTTCAGACAGGCAGCAACTAATCACAAGTACTTTAAATCCAAATTTTGGTTTTTCATCCCTATCGATTAAAATTTATAATCAGGGCTTATTCCCACATAGTTTTTCATGTAGAACATAATGGAAGCCTAAAAAAATGCCAAAATCAAACTCTTACCTTCCTACCAGGTCTGGCCGAATAGACCCTTAAACCACAACCACCCTTGGCAGCCCTACTCGTAATTATGCTTTTTCGGCCTTTTTCTGAAAAAGTGGCCAACTGTAACCCCACCTAATTTTTGCTCCTAAAAGCAATGGAACCATCAAATCATTGAAAATCCAACTCTAAGATCCATTTCTAGAGCTGGCCAAAATTTATGAGTTCTCCAGGGAAAATAAGGGTTTTACGATTTTGGCTCCTTAAACGCGTTCCTTTCTACTCCTAACCACTTTAATAACTATTACATTAGGTTATAACTAGCATTTGAACCAAAATTGGGCAGCATAACCCTTAGGAAACTCAATTTCCAAAATTTAAAACAAATGGCAATCCGGCAAAATTTCACCGATTAAATTGCCACAGCAGCCAGAATAGTTAATATACGAAGGTTGGGAAGTTACCTTAAGCTCCCACTAGCTTTTCCTCAAGGTGGCTGAACCCTAACCCTTGAAACACCAAATTTTTAGCTTCACAACCTTAAAGAATAAAGAGGAGTAGCTTAGAGTCAGAGTTATACGCGTTAGGAGCTAAATCGTCGGAGAAATCGGCTTACCTTATAAGATTTCTTCCCTTTCTCTCTCTAAACTCTCTCACCTTCTCTCTCTTGTTTCAGGTCTGGAATAGGACGAAAATGGCTAGAGAAAGAAGGCTGATGGTATTTAATATCATATATTATATGATATTTAATTATTGATTAATTTCCAATAATTTCGGATTTTTCAGAAATTCTGGCAGATTTCTGCCCAAACTTTGAAAAATCATAACTAATTCTAGAAAAATTGAATTGGAGTGATTCCAAAGCCTATGGAACCCTTATTGAGTCTAGTTTTAAGGAAAAATATAGAATTTTTCTGGATGGAATCACAAAATTCCCAGAATTTCAATCTTTGCATACTATTCCAGAAAATAATTAATTTCGCTGGGCAAACTTCAAAAATCCATAACTCTTAGCTCACAACTCAAAATGATACAAACGATATGTCTATTTTGAAGCTTGACATGTGAACTTTAAGACTGGAAAATTTCAGAATTTTGAGACACCATTTGCCTATTTAAAACGTCCATACAAAGTGGCTGCCCTGTACAGAGTTTTAATGGACAAAGTTTTCAACTTTTGCACAATTGTTCCCAATGGTTCCAATTTCACAATAAACACTCTCCCCACACAAATTTTCACAAGGAAGCCATTGGAATAATTAAAATATCCAAATTCCCATCACACATTCTCCAAAAGTGTTTATTCAATAATAATTACATCCACTTTTGAAGTCATTAGCCCTTAATCATTTTTTGGGATATTACATTAGGTTATAACTACCATTTGGACCCAATTTTGGCAGCAAAACCCCTAGGCCATTTCAATTTCCAAATTTCAAATCAAAGACAATCCGGTGAAATTTCACCAATTAAATTGTCCACAGCAGCTAGAACAATCAAAGATTGAAGTTTCGGAAGTTACCTTAAGCTCCTTCTTGTTTTTCCTCTTTTAGGCGGAAACCCTAACCTTCCCAAGAACTAAATTTGAGCTTCCCAAACCTTGTGAGTTTTCTTCTCTTTCTCTCTCTAAACTCTCTCAAGCTTTCTCTCTCTATTTTTAGCAAAAAATGACGTGAAGTGGCTAAAGAAGACGAGGGAATATATTTTAATACATTATGCTTATGTCATAATTCCCATTTTCGGATTTTTCAGAAATTCTGGCAGATTTTCTATGCAAACTTTGAAAAAGCATAACTAATTCTAGAAAAATCAAAATGAGGTAATCCCAAAGCCAATGGAAAGCTATTTAAGTCCTCTTTACTAGAAAAATATAGATCGTTGCAGTTTATAACCACAAAATACTGAATTGCACAAAAGTTCATACTACTCCAAAATAGATTTAAGTTTCAATCCCTAAACTTTAGAAAATCATAACTTTTAGCTCACAAATGAAATGACACAAATTATACGTCCATTTTGAAGCTTGGCTTGTGAAATTTATGACTGGAAAGTTTCAGAATTTTTAGACACCATTTGCCTATTCAAAACGTCCATACAACTGACTGCCCTGTACAAAGTTTCAATGGACATAATTTCCAATTTTTGCACAATTGTTCCCAATGGTTCCAATTTCACAACAAACACGCTCCGCACACAAATTTTCACAAGGAAGCTATTAGAATCACTAAAACAACCAATTAGTCAGTTACCGAGAGGAAACTCATTGGTAACTTCAAGATCAATGGTTAGGATTGATTAGAGTAAGAGATCAAAGGGTGGAATCATGTGTGTGAGTGCCTACGTGAACTCATGAGAGATGTGATAAGGGTGTGACACATGACACTTTTTGGACTTTTGGATCTTGGTCAATTTGTCAAAGCTTTCCTTCTCTCCTTTCTCCCTTAAGGTCGGCTAAAGGGGGCTTTTTGCCCAAAAATCTGATGCTTCTTCATTATCTCATCTCTCTTTCTTCATTCTTCAATTTTCGTGAGCTTAAGGAGGAAAGAGCAAGAAGAAAGCCTAAGGTTAGTGTTCTATTTGGCCTCTACTGCTCAAAAACCCTTTTATAATGTTGTTCCTAGTGATGAGACCTTCATTTGTATGGTTTTAGATTTGTGAAAGAAGGTGTTTTGAGAGCTTGAGGAAACTTGAAGTTGGAGGAATCAAAGAATTGTCCTTGGAAAGAGGAAGATGTGAGTATTTGAAGCATTTTGACCTAAGTTTAAGTGTTGTTGGTTAAGTTTGGAGAATTGTTGAATTTGCCTTGATTTTTGTGTGATTTTGGAACTGGAGAATTGGTTTGTGTATTATGGTCACAATGGTGTCATATTGTGTTTTGGTGCCATTGGAATTGGTTTTGAATTTGAATGGAAAGAATTGCAAAATTGAGGTTTGAAAAGTGACATTGTGTGACATATTGTGTTCATTGGGAAAACATGTCAATGTAATGTGAATTTTATTTATTTAGGGTTTCCAATGGATTCCTTGTGAAATTTTTGTGGGAATGGTGTATAATGTGAAAATAGAACCATTGGAAGTCATTGTGCAAAATCTGGAAGTTCTGGTTTTGGCTAAGTGTAAAATGTTGTGCAAGTGATCAAATTTTCATGGTATTTTGACATAGCAAATGATATTGAATTGATGTGAAACTTTCCAGATTTGTAGTTCACATTGCAAGCTTTCCATTGATATAAATTTTGGTCATTTTGAGTTTTGTGGCCAAAGTTATGGTCTTTGGAAAATGAGCCGGGGATAGGTCTACGGTTGGCCACGGCCCAAAACCTTCTAACCTACTTCTGACAGTAACCCAAATGTTTCTGACCTATCTCTGACCGTGGGCCAGAAGTGCTGATCATCGCCCATGAGTTTTTGACCATTTGTTGTCCGCGGCCCAAGGTGGGGCTAGCCTCGACCAACCTTTGAAAAAGGACGTTTTGAGGTTTTAAAAGATGGTCTTTGGTCAAGTTTGTCCCAACCTTTTACGTATGTGTTTGGGCTCTGAGTAGCCACCTAAAGGTTGTGAATGATAAATGTAATGATCCAATTTAAGATTAAGGGCTAATGGCTTTGTGATTGATTGTAATTAGTGTAATTGAACACTTTTGAAGAAATGTGATGTGAATTTGATATAAATGTTCATAGTGATGATTTTTTAATCATAGTGAAACCAGGGGCAAAATGGTAAAATTGGACTATTGGTCCACACCAAGACACTTGTTCTTATAGGTCTTATGATCAAGGGCATCCACCCTATGCAAATGTGCATCAAGGCCATACCCCACGTAGATTTCCGCACCAGTCTTAGTGTCACACGAGCTTCCACTCATCTTATTCTGAACTAAAGCACTTGGTCACATAGTCTCATTGTCTCATGGGTGTCTAGCCATCATATTCTGAATGCTCATGGCAACCTAAGGACACACTGGTCTACTAGGTCTTAAGGCATCTCACAATAGGTTTGTATATTCATAAAACGAATACACGTGATGGTAAACACATACATGCAGACCATTACAAAAGATACAAGAGCAAGAGTTTCTTGACTTTCTCTATCTCCTCGAGCCTGTTTTGCTTTAATCTCTTCTCTTGTCTTTCTTTCAACAAACAGTACTGGAGCACCCTATGGCGAAATACTGGGTCATATAAACCCTTCTTTTTCAAGGAAACTCTCCCATTTTTGGATTCGTTACATTATACCATTCTTCCAAGTAGACGTCCCGGTGGCTCCACTCTATGGTACTTCACTTGACACTTTACTCAGTTATTGATTGGTCAGCCCCTCTAGTTAGAACCTTCATATGTAGCCTTCTCTGATTAGTAAGTCCAAATGACATTCTGATGGCTCTACTCTACAGTGCTTTACTCAACCTTCTGTTGGTCAACCCCCTATAGGTATCCCTCTTCGGTTAGCCATCTCTCAATGTAAGTACCATTGTAATGGAAACAAGTCTTTAGGAAAACCACACCTCAAAACTAACCATTGGAGTCAAGGAATCTAAGGCCTTATAAGTAGTTATGCAATCTGCATCTTTAATTCCATCATTTCATGTAGGGCCATTCTGTATGGTCTTTTATATCAGTCTAGCTCTAGGCATAATAACAAATTCAACTTTTCTTACTAGGGTAACTTAGTCATGTATTTTAGGGAATCCATTAGCCACTAGTATATCTTCTTTTGTTTGTCTTAACTATGAAACCATAATTTGTGGCTACCCTTTATTCTATCAAAGAACTAACTCTCAATCAATCTTCTTAAGGGAATATTTATTGCTCAAGATCTTTCCCTATGCTAGATTAGCAACTAGCAACCTTTAGAAACCTCACGTACATTTTTAACATACTCTAGTACCTCAAACTACTCAGGTTATTTCAAATGCCTAAAGAATCAATTCAACCATTTGATTCTCCAGTCACAATTCATTAGGTAATAACTCTTGGAATATTCACCTAACTTCTAATTTTGTAACAGAATCTAGAACCTCAATTGTACCTAAGTCGAGAAATCACTTCTCCTCAAGTATACCCAACTTACATGCATACTAAGAATCATCATGATCACAATATTCAATATCATAAAACCATATTCAAAAATCATCATATAGCATTGTATGTCAAAACTAACCAATACAATCACTTAGCATGGAGAAGCCTTAAAACCACCACTAGGCCTCAAGTTACCAAATAGACTTCTCCGACAATACTAACTATGCAAGTGATGTCTTAAATTCAAGATCAGGGCCTAAGTCATCATATTTCTAAGTATTCTCTCAATCATCTAAGAATATCACCTCAACTTAATACAACCTTTATACACTCTAACCTCTAGTTAAAGGTTTCAATATGAGGACTTCCCAGGGGTCACTCATTCTAGTATTACTCTCGCTCGAGCACGTTTAACTGCACAGTACAGATGGGATTCAGTACATTAGCAAAGTTTGGATCCATATATCTCTAGGTATTGATATCTCATATATACTACGATCCAAGAATATCATATCATCCTCCTCAATAATGCTAAGTACTGTCCCCATAGGGAAACATAGGCAGTACCAACTTCTTGGCAAAGGTACTCTAAGAATTCCCATGACACAGGGGCAAATCTAAATCATATTCTAAATCAGAATTGGAAATTCTATAGCTTGAGGTAGTATCTTGTACTATTTCTTCCTCTGTCGAAGACTCCATACTAAAATCATAATTCACAGCCTCTATTCTAATCCTCAAAACATTCATATAATATTCTCATTTTGTTTATTTTATACTTCTTGTAACACACCTCTAAGTTCATGCATCATGACTTGCTGCTTAATTAGCATGCCCAAAACTTGATGCTGCATAGGATCAAGTTGTTTATTGTTGCCTGGTCCTACTTTACACCTATCTCTTAATTCAACTATATGTTGTCTTCTTCTTCTCACTATTATAACTAGAAATGCATCATTAATATCACACATTACAAATATATATTCCTCAAGTTCAAAATGTTGGAAATTATGCCCTAGCGACCAATCATTATATTTTAAACATTATTATTTAATGAATTTATCTATTTTGTTATCATATTATTTGCATGTTCACTGTGATAATTGTATCCTTGGATAAATCATAAAGCTTGTCCTAAATGTCACTGGTCGGTCATCTATGCAGGAGTAAAGATGAAGTAAGCCTAGTATGTCTTTGATAAAGTATGGAGATACAATTCAAAGTCTTAGGCACTCTTAAGAGTACAAGGTACTGGACCGACCCGTTATGAAAAAGCTGTATAGATCAAGTCATAAGCTTATCTCATGTATAACCACGTCATTATGCCCTTTGACCTAAGGTTATCATGGATTCCTAGATAAGAGTTTCTAAGCTTTGACCTAGTCAAAAATCAACTTTGACCAGGTTATGATAAAGGCTACAATCGAGCTTAGTGGTTTTCATGCAGAGGAATGTGAATGGTCAAGATAGAATTTATCCCTCACATTAGTAGAGGGATATTATGGGGCCCTTTGATGAGTGAGCTTGAGAAATGTATGGCCATACTATGATGGAAAGGGTTTTCTATTTCTATTATTATACTACTCAGGAATAGGAGGATGACATTATTCGTGCCTCATCCTTGCTGAAATATCATGTGATAAAAGGGTCGTGACATGATTGTATGGCAGGTTGCATCGTGTTAATGATCCTCATATGAATTAGGTAGTCATAATGTCTTGCTAGAGGCTGCTTGTAATTTGTGGGTTAGTACAGTTATTGGCCCACTGCCAACTTCGTATGGACCTACAGGGTCGCACACAAAAATAGCCCAACACGAGCAATCATGCCTAGGTTAATTGAATATAAGATGTGTCTAAGATTCAATGATTACAATGTTTAATCTAGGGTGGACAAATTTTATACATATATATATGATATAAAATTCATTAAAAGAATAATAATAATATTATTATGTAGTTTTAGCTTTAGATTTAATTTTATTTGATAAATTAAATTACTAACATTAATACAATATAATATCTCAGATTTAATTTATCTTTTATAAATTAAATCTATTTTCATTAGCTCTTTATTTGGATTAAATAGGTTAAATTCAAACTATTAGACAGATTTAATTAAAACCAAATTTATTTAAGTAGCTCATCAAAACAATTAATTAAGTGTTAATTGATTTCAAAATTAATTAAGATTAGTTTTGAAGACCCAATCTAGCACTTATTAGTTATAAAACTGAAGGGGCAGGATAATCCTTGTACGGATGAGAAAAATGAGCAGCAAGAAAACCCTAGGGAGACATTGGAGGTCTTAACATGCAGTCTGTATTGGAGTCATATTCGCGTGGATACATGTAAAGGTAGCTGATATAAGGTGTTAGCTCTTAGAGATCAAAAAGTAAAATGTAAAAGGTACGATTCTTTCTAACTCGATTTAAACACTATTGATAGATTCGCAATTGGGATTAGTGAACTTTAGCAATTTTAAATTTCCGTTGTGCCTGCCAATTTCAATAGTGGCATCAGAGATAGGTCAATTGTGCATTTAAATTGAGTTTATATTCTTAGACATGTGATACATATGGCGCGCGCGCGCGCACACACATGTTTATAAGAAATGTTAGAATATGTATATGATCTGGTTAACATGAAAAGGAATTGTTTTGAAAGATTTGATCTCAAAATCATTTTCTGATTTTCACTTCGAAGAAATCTATTCTTCTACAATTTTCATTTTCAGATACTGTTATATATATATATATGTGATCTGGTGAAATTGTTTCGATTATATGCGATATGTTTCATTTCGATTGTAGCTGCTGGTTTCATGATTTCTATTCTGGATTAGATCTGAAACTTGAATTCATGGTTTTGTTTCGAATTGTTTCTATGATTTCGGTCTGGTTTGAGATTTCGATTTTGTGTGAAATCAAAGTCTTAGATCTTGATTGTAAAACATTTTTTCATAAAAGCTGCCATCGAAATTGATGTTTCAAACCCTAGATATGCTGAAAGATCACCTAAAGCTCACAGCCAGTTGTAGGAACAACCGAGTCTTTAATCGGGCTTTAGGGATCCAGAAATATAGAGAAGATGAATAAAAAAAACTTCTTTTTGACCTTGCCAAAATGCGCATTTCAGTGAAGTTTCGAACCAGAAGAGTTTTGGGCTAGAAAACTGTTTATAGCACGATATAACCTAGTCACAACATTTATTGCTTTTCATATTGTATGAATTGTTACTTGTTATGGTTCAGTTTCAAACTTGTTTGGGTATGGTGATAACATGGCACTACTACAAAAAGGTTAATTAGTAGCACTTATTTTTTCATTTTTGTAGCACTTTTTGAGTGCTACAAAAGCCTCTGCTACAATAGATTTTTGTAGCGCTTAAAAAGCACTACAATAGATGGAACTCTTTTGTAGCATGTTTTTGACAAAGTGCTATAATAGGTCATTATTTTTTTAAAAAAATATTGATCTCTTGTAGCGCTTTGTTGGATTAGTGCTACAATAAATGATTCATATATTGGAGCTCTTTTTCAAGAAAGAGCTACAAAAAGGTATTTCTTTTAAAAAAATAGTTTCAAAATTAAATGAGCAACTATTTTATATACTGATTTGTTTAGCCATCATATCTAGAAAACTTGTATCAGACAATCAATACCATAATTATGGAACAATTAACTTTTAATATGAATGTCAGTTTAACAACTAAATTAACTTTTTTTATGGTGACAAATCTTTTCTTCATATCATACAAATGACATGAAAAACGCAGCTATCAACTTTTTTTTCCTTATATAAAAGGAAACTTAGAACTTGAGGTTAAATTTGAGTGAAAAAAAGAACTTAAAGTTAAAGCTTACAACACTAATAGTGACTACCGCTATCCGTCCACTGCCCACATACGGGCTTCACATCCAGGATATGATTCAAGAATCATACCATGTATTCAGGAAAAAAAAAAGCATACGGGGCCATCAATTTTAACACAATAAAAAAATGCAGCAGCCAAATAAAATATGTTGGACTTCCTTAGGGAAATCTTGAGCATTAAAACTAGATATAATATAATATCTCTCTCTCACGCACACATAACATTCTCTTAACAAAAAAATTGTTTAAACAAATCAATTGATCAGGAAATCCAATTCTCTCTAATGAATCAATAAATTAGGAAAACATTGCAAAGCATCAACAATTCTATTTACTCTATTCTCACTCAGAATGCTTTTGTTTTTTACAAGACGAACATTGAAGAGGCCAAACTAGGGAATAGTTAGTAACAATTTCAAATGGAAAAAGGGGTACCTTGAAAGCTTTCTGATTTCTAACTAGAGGAAGAACAATGTATAGATTTCAAAATTCTAACTTGAAGAGACCAAAACCATTTAACAAACAAGAAACTTCACTACTAAAACTTACTAGAAACGGAGGCAAATCTTCAAAGAAAAGCTTCACAAGCTTTAGCATCGAGGAATAGAATCATTGCTACGAATGATGGTGAAAAACTTGAACAGCGTCATTGCAGCATCTAGATGTGAGAAAAGAGTAAATAGGGATGAGAACGGAGGGGGGAAAGAAGAAGGAAAAGAGGAAGAAGAAAAATGGTGAAAAGATAGCTTGGGGTGTCAGAGAACGAGAAGATTGAATAGCAAAGAGAGAGTTTGGTGTTGGAGTTGAAGGAAAACTGATGATTTTGTTGCCCTAGAGATGAAAAAGGAAAAAGAACAGTTATTCATATGGAGAAGCATTTGAAATTTACTGCCTTTGTGGGTGTAATGGGTGGGTTAAGTGGGGTAATATTAGGGTTTAAAATATATTTTAATAAAAAAGGCTTATTGTCACTCTTAACCAACTAAATGCTATGATGCCCAAAAATTTAAATAAAATTTAACTACACTTATGTAGCTTTTTCTTAAAAAAATGCTACAATTGTTTTAATAATTAATTATGACCAATTGTAGTGCTTTGTTAAAAAAGAGCTATAATTGGTAAAATCTATTGTAGCACTAGTTTAAACTAGCGCTACAATAGGCTCTGCCTTCTTAAGTGCTATAAATGGTGTGCTACAAAAAAACATTTTTTTAGTAGTGTGGCTTTAGTTTTACAAGGGTTGTAATATTTGAATACAGCTTGTGTGTCATGCCTTCCTCTAAACAGTGTCAATGTACATTTTGTTCTTATCTCACTCCTCCTCGTATGCTTAAACGAGGTTTCTCTCAATGTAATTCATTTTCTTATTTTGAGAAGTCCTCTCATTAGCTTAGGAGGATTTTAGGTTAGGTGAGCCATGTTGTGTCACATTTAAATTATGCTTTTGATTAGATCATTGCATGCATACTTTTGCATTTATATGTGTTTATCTATATGAGATATGACCACGATTGCATTCATATAAAGAAAACTAATTGATTGAGCCCTCCAAATCAAATCTTAAGTCATAATTCTGTCAATTAATGAATATTTGTCAAAACCTAGATCACTCAATTGAAGAAGGCACTAAAGTGGATGCATTTGAGTTATCTTGGTGAGACAAGCGTGAGTAATAGTGCTACTCACAAAATTGATTATTGTTTTGACCTAATTGAGATTAACAAACCGATTTTGAATCTCAAGGAATTAGATGGGATTAAACATGCCAGATTATATGATGATTGAATCCCATAAAGATCTAAGAGTTACTTGTGATGTAGTTGGTAAAGAGGTTACTACCTAAAAAACTTGAATTTAAGCACTCTGCCAAAGCAGACTTAAGTTTAAGTGAAATATAGATCTTAGCCCACTAATTATTATATTGAGGGTAGTTAATTTAGTAGGATATTTTTAACTAACTTTGCATATTTTAATTATAGAATCATGTCAACTAGTAATACTGCTACACTATCATTGTGATCAGTCCTTCAGAAGGACAAACTCAATGGGACAAACTTTATTGATTGGTTCAGGAATTTGAGAATTGTTCTCAAGAAGGAAAGAAAAGCAAATGTCCTATATCAACTCATCCCTGAAGAACCTGCAGCCAATGCTCCAAGAGCTCAGAAAGATGCTTACATGATGCATAAGGAAAACTCTGTGGAGTGATGTTGGAAATTATGCCCAAGGGGTCAATCATTGTACTTTGAACATTATTAATTTAATGAATTTTCTCCATTTTGTAATTATATTATTCGCATGTTCAATGTGATGACTGTATCTTTGGATAAATCGTAAAGATTATCCTAAATATCCCTAGTCAGTCATCTATGCGGGAGCAAAGATAAAATAAGACCAGTATGACTTTGATAAGATATGGATATATGAATAAAGTCTTAGGCACTTGTAAGAGTACAATGCCCTTCAACTTGAGGTCATAATGGATTCCTCAATGAGAGTTGCTAAGCTTTAAAATAGTCAAAAGTCACCTTTAACCGGGTGATGATAAAGGCTATGATCAGGCTTGGGGTTTTTCATGAAAAGTGTAACACCCATGTTTTGAAAGCATATAGCATAAATGTAGTAATATCTTTAAAAAGGAGACCGATAATCTTTTGTAAATAGCGGAAGTCCTAACTTCAAGTAGAGTGTGGAGTTGCACTTGAGTGGGTTTTCAAAAATCTTTTCAAAAATCATTTTCAGATCTGGTCTCATATTATTTTATGATTTATTTTAAGCCATCCATTTTATGTTCATTTCTTTATATCAGAGTTTTTACTAATAAGTTCTTGACTGAAACTCAAACTACTATATTTAATTAACAGCCCTAGATGGACTGCTATCAATTACTGGTTCAAATGTCATTTTGCGTTTGCTTATATACAGGCGCTTACAAACATGTTAGTACAAGACTGACCATACTTAAATACAAATTAAGTACAATCCTAAAATAGATAACCGATAGAAAAATTAAATTCTAAGTCCTTTGCTTCATTCACCCATGTTTACCTTCTTTCTTGAGGAACTACTTGCCCGAGCTGAAAATTTGTTTTGGAAAATAGGGTGAGATTCAATAAATCTCAGTAGTAACAGATATCACTCATATAAATTGCACATATATCATGCCATGTCAACCAAAGTTACAGTACAATCAACATATTCAACACTCAGAGATAAATTCACAATATGCAGAAAGCATAAAGTTACCAATTCAAGGACAACCATCCCTTACCACAACGCTGAGAAATTCTACTGGGCCTTAGCCCTTCTCATTTGAATATTTCAAATTCATAATGGTAAAACATGTATATAACATATCACATAGTATGTGAGGGATATGTTACTACCTTGTTAGATATGAATAGTTTTGATGATGTCAAATATTAAGAGCCAAAAGTTTGCATAATATACTTATCTTCTTCATTGACTAACTACTATATTTAATGTTATATATCATGTAGATTAACCATATACCCGATGGTGGGTTGATGTTATTTTGCTTATAATGCCTCATAAATAGAGAATGATCAGCAAGAAGAAAATCAAGAGGCAAGGGATTGAAGAAAGAAGAAATTGTAAGATATAATGGGAATACCAAGATTCAAGACTAATCAAGCAAAGATTGAAAAAGATTGAAGATATTCAAGAAGACATCTAATTGGGTTATGAAGAATGATTATCAATTCAAGAATACAAAGCTAAAATGATGTATTTCGGAAGTTATGGTACCTCCGAGGATGATTACTCGAGTAATCACTCAAGTAATATGGCACTGTCTCATTTTGGAGGTGATTACTCGAGTGATCTGCAAAGTACTTGAAGATTACTCGAGTAACCACTCGAGTAATGGTATTCTGTTTTCACGCGGCAGGATAGAGGTTCAGTATTTTGGGCATATCTCGCTAACCAAACGTTGGGTTGCTCTGAAATTGGTGGCATATGAAACTCGACTCCCAACATGAACTATGGATACCTAGATCACATTCAAAAGAGTTCAGAGGAGAGAGATATAATTTGTTGAAGTTGAAACATGAATCAGCGTCTTTTACTAGAACAAGGTTCGGTATTTTGGACATAACTCTCAAAATACACATTGGATTGAGACGAAACTAGTGCCAAATGGAAGTCAACTTAAAGAGATTTCCATGGACATATAATTTGATATATTTCAAGTTATATACTAAGAGCTATGCCTTCTGGAAATTGATGCTCGTGATTTCAAACTTTGTCTAAATGCAGAAGATATTCTTTGGATCATAACTTTTTGTACAAAATGAGTATGGAGGTGATTCTTGTTGCATTGGAATGTAGATGATGAGGGCTTTCCGATGATATATGATTTTCCATGTTTCAAATCAAAATCAAGAATTCACTTAAAGGGCTTACTCGAGTAATATGGAGAATTATTTGAAACCTCACTCGAGGGACCACTCGAGTAATGCAGTTGGAAATGCTGTCGGCTAAGATTTGAATGACATTACTCGAGGGACCACTCAAGTAAGCTGTAAAGTTATTTAAGAGCTTACTCGAGGGATCACTCGAGTAACCAAAGAAAAAATCAACCAGTAGCTCTTGGCCAAGAATGACAGACTTTACTCGAGGGACTACTCGAGTAATTAGATGTGAAAAGGCTTTACTCGAGGGAGCACTCGAGTAATCTCCAAACTTATTTGAGAGTTTACTCGAGGCATCACTCGAGTAATGAAGATGGAAATGCTCTCGGCCAGATTTTGAAAGGAATTACTCGAGGGATCACTCGAGTAATAAAGTTGGAATTACTCTCGGCCAAGATTTGGACAACATAACTCGAGGGAGCACTCGAGTAATCTATAAAGTTATTTAAACTATTACTCGAGGGATATTGAGTAACCAGAAGAAAATAGAGGCTTACTCGAGTAACCACTCAAGTAACGCGACCAACAGCATATCCGAAGATTCTGAAAATTATGGAAATTTTATGTTACTTACTCTTCTTATTTCCAATCATTCTAACACTTCATTATATTAGTGTTTAATGTGTTTCTCTAGGAATACAATGAAGAGATGATACGAAGAGACAAAAGTTGACTTTATGGAAGCAGGGCATCAACATTCATAACGGCTAGTTTTCAAATTCAAGAAACGGACCAACGAAGCAACGGGACTCAACGGATAAGTTTAAATACTCACAACGGTCATATCCTACTCAACTATAAATATAGGAGATTCAAGCAGAGAGCAACAACAACACCAATGAGAACACTACAACGTAAACATGCTTATATCATGAATTATCCAATTCGACCCAACTACTCTCTGTTCTTATCTATTTTCTATATCATGTATATTTTAGAGAGAGTTTTTTTGTATTGTAGTTCAGTGAGCATTATATCCACTCTATAAGAGAGTTTGTAAACACCTTCAACTGTACTTCTGAATTGATCTCAAGATAGAGGGACCTCGAGTGGGTTGATTTCCTTACAGGGAAGTGTATAGAGAATCGCCAGTAAGACTTTCCTCTCGTAAGACTTATAAGGTGCAAGCAATAGAGAACGTTGTTGCTCGTAAGACTTACAGGGGTTTAAGTAGGAGAGGACGTTGCTGCTTGTAAGACTTGCACAGGTAAGTAGGAAGGAAAGATCTTCGGGATTGCTCTGCTCGTAAGACTTACTGTATGGGGAAGTATCTTGGTGAGAACCTTGTAACGGCTTTTCTTGTGCCTGGATTAAACAAGAAAATAGTGGATTTGAAAATCTCAGGAAGAGTCTAGGGACTGGACGTAGGCCATCACAGATTGGACCGAACCAGGATAAATCATAGTTTGTATATTCTCTTCCTTAAACTCTTATATTTCCAGCATATATTAACTGTTGATTTATGATTCATTACTTTCATATTTATTACTTCCTTTAAGATGGAAAAAAATTTCAAAATTCTTAAGATTTTTATCTTACACTCAATTCACCCCCTCTTGGGTGTTAGCCGATTCTAAAATTTGGTATAAGAGCTTGACTCTTGTTTAATGGACTTAACCATCTCAAGAGTTTATAATGGCTGATTTTTGGTGTTATATGCTTTTCAAAGGTTTTGACTATACAATTCCACCTATTTTGAATGATATTGATTTTTGGTTTTGGAAAGCTAGAATGACATCTTTTATAAAATGCTTTGATTATGATATGTGGGATGTTTTTACAAATGTCTTTGATATCAAGCTGAGAAAGGATTGGATAGAAATAGAAAAGAAAATGGTTTTGTTAAACATTAGAGCAATGAAAATTTTGTATAGTGCTTTAACTGAAAATGATTTTGAGAAAATTAGATTTTGCTCTACTACAAGAGATATTTGAGATACTCTTGATTCTATGTATACTTCTAACAAGTGTGTTGAAGTTGAAAGGATTGACAGTTCATGTGAAACTACAAGCTGCATATGTACGATTCATGAATAAGTAGAAGTTGACAATGAAGAAGGAGAAATCATAGAACACTTCCATGATCTTGTCAACATAGAAGAACAAGAGGAAGATGATTCCCAAGAAGAGCTCATTAAGGACGAATTTGATGGATCATCCTCTAGAGATCAAGATACACATATGGTAAACAATTCCAATTCTTCTGGAGTTATTTTGAAAATCGATTTTCAAAGTTTGCATGAAATTGTTTCTCAACCAAGTATTGATTCTATTCTGAAAACCAAAAATATTTTCAATCATGCTGGAAATTCATGCGGGAAGAACTTAGGCAAACTAATAATTTGAAATCGTTTTTTCTTGATCAACACAATACTTGCATAGATCTCATAATACATATAATCATATTATCTGCAATTATTGTGGTAAATCAAGCCATATTTCTCACACATGCTATATTAGAAGAAATTCTAATATGAGAAATAAATATGTTTAGGTTCTGAAAAGACAAGTAATGTCTAATGCTAACAATCAAGGACCTAAGTCGATATGGGAACCAAAATGTCCATCTAGTACTTTATGTATGCAGATTGAATATAAGAAGAATGGACATAAGGGTATAGAGATGAAGAAGAAGAAACCAATAGTTTCTTATGCACCAAGAAAGAGGTTCATATCATCTATATCGAAAAGAAGAACTCTTGGAGTACCCATTGCTAGAACTACACAATGTGATAATGAAGAGAAGCAATGGATAAAAGGAGTACGTTCCACCTTAAGGAACAGCTACCACAGAGTACCATTTAACTATAATGAGGAGAACAAGAAAAGGAGGATCTCTCAAGCATCAAGTAGAAGACTCTTGGAGTCGACATATTTTGAGAGATGGTTTCCAGCACCCAAAACAAGATATTCAAAAGATCAACATCATAGAAAGATGCAGTGGGTAAGCAAAAGCAATCCTCCAAGTACCTAAGGCAAAGGAGGAAAATCAATATTATTCTACCAAAACCAAGCAAGCTATCACAAGGACAAGAAAAATTACGGTGATATCTAATCTTTACTCTATACTGTGCTTATATAAATTATTTATTTGGGTAATGAAGAACTTGTTCATTATTACATATCACTAGCATCAATCATTAATGGTTTTCAAAATATTTTTAGATTGTTAAATGGACTGAAAGTAAAATTGTGCATAATTTTTCTATGTATTTGAGTGTTAAAATGCACATTTAAAAAAATGTACTTAGATTTCAATTCACCTTGTTTATAAAAATGCATACACATTATTTTAAAATTATTTATATCTTGTTTGCATTTAAATTGGTTTTAAAATTGGAAGTTGATATTTATGTATACTAAACGTTAGAAATGCTTCAAATCCATCCACTAGAGTTTTCCTCATCATTCACATATTGTCTTTTGATCCTAAACCTGTTATTGCTTGAACTCCTCAATCTTTATTTTCTAACAAGTTAGACCTTATGTTTAACAAGTTAACTATCTATATGAGTTTTAAGTGTATTCCCTAGAAAATAATTTTATATGTGAAAGCCTTGTGCCTAATGCATAAATATTTGATTGGCCAAGTTATTCCAAGCAATATGAATGTTCTTAGTGCATTTAATCTTAATGCATTAACCATTATTGTGGAATAACTTACTTGGATGATACTCTTGTACTCTAGTCATTTGGACTAATGAGTATGTGCTTCATCACTCATAAATTCTTGTACTCATCTTGTTGCTCAAACACATTCACCATTGATAAAATCTATCTTTGAGTAAATAGTGTCATGTATTTGAATTCTTGAGTTGAATATTCATATCTTTCAAGACATAACTCTAAGTGTCAAGATAGTCTATAAATCAATAGCAAAGTTATGGAACTTGTATATGTCTATCAAGCTAATCCTTTTGGTTATCCATATGACTCTTGCTCTTTGGAAAATTCTTCAACATATTAACTTTGATGATTAACATGTTATCTTAGCTGTTCTCTAAAAGGAAGCTTTCTGCTATATGTATATTTAAACTGTTGACTTCCACCATTTTCAATATGAACATTGATTATAAACATATTTTAAAGATGAGTTTTGCATATATTCAAAATTTGAATTTTACAATGCATTATTATGATTTGAAATTACATATGAGATTTGAAACAATTTGCATATCTCATTATCATTCTTGAAAAACTTGATTTCATTCATAATTTATCCTTTCATAAAAATTGGTCATCATGGATAGATTCTCTATTCGTTTGATCCTGAATTGCATGAAAATCTTATCAATGACATATTTTTTAAAATGTATTTACAAATTATCATTGATCTTTGAAATCATCATTCTTGGTATTTTTTTCGTTACCCTTTATGATTCAATTGCTTGAATTTATTTAATTGGGTAAAATTATAATCTGGATTTTGTTGATTATTATACTCTTTGCTCAAATATCATATAATTCAGTTGTATAAGAGTATAAGAGTTATAATATCTAATACTGTATGGACCAAAGAGAAAGTTGGGTACCAAAGAGCATTTATTTATACTTTTGCAGGAGTTGATCAAAATTCTTTACTTTCAGATACAAAGATCATAGGCTAACAAAGGAGGTGTGACTGGCAGTGTTGCAGTGTAAGTAGAAGCTAAATCTGGGATTACTCCAAGTAATCTGATGGTTACTTCAAGTAATCTGGGATTACTCCAAGTAATTTGCGGTTACTCCAAGTAATCTGACGGTTACTCCAATTAATTTGACAGTTACTTCAAGTAATCTGGGATTACTCCAAGTAATTCATGGTTACTTCAAGTAATCTGATAGTTACTCCAAGTAATCTGACAGTTACTCCAAGTAATATGAGGATTAGTCCAAGTAATCTGATGATCACTCCAAGGGATTCACAACCGCTTTGTTTAAATTATCAAATCTCCTACTAGACCTTTCAAGGAGTTCAACGAGCCTGAGAAGTACAGAATCATCAAACCATCAGAACGAATGAGGATTCTCAACTACAATCCTAGCTCTATGTTTTCACAAAAATATATGATACATCTAAACTAGAGCTATGGTGAACAAGGCCAATAACTTCACTTACTTCATCGAGAAGAATTACCATATAATGGCCTATATTATAAGCAAGGAGGAGAGGAATACTAGAAAAATCATGTTTGTCAGAGAACAAGAGGTATATATATACTTCTACAGGACTTACTCCAAGTAATCTGTAATTACTTCAAGTAGACCTTCAAGTAATTCGCAATTACTCTAAGTAAGTCTAAATCTCACTCTAAGTTAACACAAGAGGTGTAGAGGATGACAGCTGAAACTTCAAGAGTAAATGAGAGACAACACTTTGCTAGTGCTGGTTTCCCTAGTCTTTCATTCTTTGGTCCATCTGTCCAAGACTATCTGAGAGAAGAGCTTCAACGATCACACAAAGCTTGCTATGAACAATGTTGAGTTCATTAGTTCTCTGAATAAGACTACACTTCAGAATCCCTCAGTACTAATCACATCATCAAATAATGACAAGCCAACGATGCATCAATAGACTACAAAGGATTATGACTTGAGTAATTATGAGATTACTCGAGTGCGGTATTGTATTCTTACTTAATTGAAATTCTATGAGTCGCATCACTCGAGTGATGGTTGAGTAGAATTACTCGAGTAACTACTCGAGGGATATAGGGTTATAAGCTTAAAACCTTGACTAGCATCATCATTTTCAAAACTTGATTTATCTTTAATCTTCATATTTCCGTAGTCATTCTCTCTACAAAATTTCCAATGATTTTACTAATCCAAGAGAGTTATTAATTGTATTGCCCATAACGATTTTCTTTTAAGCCATGCACTCATTAAGGGGCAGCTTTACAAACACATGTGTTTTATATCTTAAAAGCTCATCTCATTTATTGAAAGAAAATCATTTTAACATACTCATTTGAATTCATTATCTTTTAATTAGTTTTGATGATGAGTTACTCTTATATTTTCCTTTCATGATCTTAATTTTTAACATATCATATGGAAAGGATGACTTTGGTTTATGCAATAAATTTAATACTTGATTGAACTAACCATTCTCCTTGTAAGAACGATTTTACTTATAGCAGGAGAATTTGCTCTATGCTAGATCATTCCTCAACATACTAAAAGGATAATACATCAATTTTGAGGAAAGATGATTTAATACTGGCTGCAACACTCAAAGCAACAAAAGGCACAAATCAAGATGATTTTGGTAGTATTCTAAGGAAGGCTATTCTTGAGCTTCCTATTGAGCACACTTCAGAGTCTACCACTAAGCCAGCTATAGTTCACTCCTATGAACTTGATTCATCAGAGTTGCGCAACAAAAGTATGGTGAACACAACGTCATGGATCTACACAACAAGAAAAGAAGGCAATGGATTTCATGGATCAATCATCAGCTTGCTAAATCCAAATGAGCATTTCTAAACCCTCTCTTTATATTTCAAGAATATTTTTCATATATTTGACTTTAATTTGCTTTGATTATGAAAGTTTTCTTGAAAATCTCTCCAAATGTTTCAAATTTATGAAAACCATTTTTCATTTGCATCAAGTTACCTTCAAAACAGGGGAGAGAAAACTACTTTCTTGACATATTTATTTTGATTGACAAAGAGAAAGGTGGTTCTAATTCAGTTTTATATTTGCTTCTTTAAGAGCTTTTCCTATCTATACTTTAACCTTTTTGTTGATGTCAAATAAGGGGAGAGAAAGGCAAGAAAAATATATTGCTATTACTTAGTTTTTATAACTCATACATATTTTTCTTGAAGGATTTGTCATCATCAAAAAGGGGGAGAATGTTATATATGAATAGTTTTGATGATGTCAAATATTAAGGGCAAAAAGTTTGCATAATATACTTATCTTCTTCATTGATTAACTACTATATTTAATATTGTATATCATGTAGATTAATCATATACTCATGGTCAGTTGATGTTATTTTGCTTATAATGCCTAAAAAATGAAGAATGATCATTAAGAAGAAAATCAAGAGGAAAGGGATTGAAGAAAGAAGAAATTGTTAGATATAATGGGAATACCAAGATTCAAGATTAATCAAGCAAAGATTGAAGAAGATTGAAGATATTCAAGAAGACATCTAATTGGGTTATGAAGAATGATCATCAATTCAATTATATATCTAGTTGGGATATGAAGAATGATCATCAAGTGGTAACACAAGAAGAAAGAGATTGAAGAAAGAAGAAGAAAGATGGAAGAAAAAAGAACTTGTAAGATCAAATTAGAATATCAAGATTGAAGCTCTTAGAAGTGATATCGGAGGTTAGAATGGGTGAATATGAAGCTAAAATGATGTATACAGAAGTTATGGTACCTTCGAGGATGATTACTCTAGTAATCACTGGAGTAACATGTCACTGTCTCATTTTGGAGGTGATTACTCGAGTGGCTACTCGAGTGATCTGTAAAGTTACCTGAAGATTACTCGAGTAAACACTCGAGTAATGGTATTTTGTTTTCATGTGGCAGGATAGAGGTTTGGTATTTTAAGTATATCTCTTTAACTAAACGTTGGATTGCTCTAAACCTGGTGGCGTATGAAACTAGACTCCCAACATGAACTATGGACACCCAGATCACATTCAAAAGAGTTCAGATAAGAGAGATATGATTTGTTGAAGTTGACATCTGAATCAGCGTCTTTTACCAGAATAAGGTTCAGTATTTTGGATATAACTCTCAAACTACACATTGGATTGAGATGAAATTGGTGCCATATGAAAGTGGACTTAAAGCGATTTCCATGGACATATAATTTTATATATTTCAAGTTATATACTAAGAGCTATGCCTTCTGAAAATTGATGCTCGTGATTTCAAACTTTGTCTAAATGTAGAAGATATTCTTTGGATTATAACTTTCTGTACAAAATGAGTTTGGAGGTGATTCTTGTTGCATTGGAATGTAGATGATGAGGGCTTTCCGATGATATATGATTTGCCATGTTTCAAATCAAAATCAAGAATTCACTTGAAAGGCTTACTCGAGTAATATATAGAATTATTTGAAACCTCACTCGAGGGAGAACTCGAGTAATGCAGTTGGAAATGCTGTCGGCCAAGATTTGAATGACATTACTTGAGGGACCACTCGAGTAAGCTGCAAAGTTATTTAAGAGCTTACTCGAAGGATCACTCGAGTAACCAGAGAAGAAATCAACCAGTAGCTCTCGGCCAAGAATGACAGACTTTACTCGAGGGACTACTCGAGTAATCAGATGTGAAAAGGCTTTACTCGAGGGAGCACTCGAGTAATCTGCAAACTTATTTGAGAGCTTACTCAAGGGATCACTCGAGTAATGAAGATGGAAATGCTCACGGCCAGATTTTGAAAGGAATTACTCTAGGGATCACTCGAGTAATGAAGTTGGAATTACTCGGCCAAGATCTGGACAACATTACTCGAGGGAGCACTCGAGTAATCTATAAAGTTATTTAAACTATTACTCGAGGGATATCGAGTAACCAGAAGAAAAAAGAGGCTTACTCGAGTAACCACTCAAGTAACGCGACCAACAACATATCTGAAGATTCTGAAAATTATGGAAATTTTATGTAACTTTTCTTATTTCCAATCATTCTAATACTTCATTATATTAGTGTTTAATGTGTTTCTCCAAGAATACAATGAAGAGATGATACGAAGAGACAAAAGTTAACTTTATGGAAGCGGAGCGTCAGTGTTCATAACGGCTAGTTTTCAAATTCAAGCAACGGGACTCAACAGATAAGTTGAAATACTAAAAACGGTCATATCCTATTCAACTATAAATATAGGAGATTCAAGCAGAGAGAAACAACAACACCAACGAGAAAACTACATTGCGAACATGCTTATATCATGAATCATCCACTTCAACCCAACTACTCTTTGTTCTTATCTAGTTACTATATCATGTATATTTGAGAGAGATTTATTTGTATTGTACTTTAGTAAGCATTATATCCACTCTATAAGAGAGTTTGTAAACACCTCCAACTGTACTTCTGAATTGATCTCAAGGTAGAGGGACCTCGAGTGGGTTGATTTCCTTACGAGGAAGTATAGAGAGAATCGCCGATAAGACTTTCCTCTCGTAAGACTTATAAGGTGCAAGCAGTAGAGAACGTTACTGCTCGTAACACTTATAGGGATGTAAGTAAGAGAGGACGTTGCTGGTCGTAAGACTTGCACGGGTAAGCAGGAAGGAAAGATCTTCGGGATTGCTCTACTCGTAAGACTTGCTGTAAGGGGGAGTATCTTGGTGAGAACCTTGTAAGGGCTTTTCTTGTGCCTAGATTAAACAAGAAAATAGTGGATTTGAAAATCTCAGGAGGAGCCTAGGGACTGGACGTAGGCCATCACAGATTGGATCCAACCATGATAAATCACAATTTGCATATTCTCTTCCTTAAACTTGTATATTTCTAGCATATATTAACTATTGATTTATGATTCATTACTGTCATATTTATTACTTCCTCTAAGATGCTAAAATATTTTTAAAGTTCTTAAGATTTTTTTCTTACACCCAATTTACCCCCTCTTGGGTGTCAACCGGTTCTAACATACATAACAATTTTTTTTTCCAAATTTTGTTCTTGATTGATGTCCTTTGGACGTCCTAGGCAAGTGTCAAATCCTATAAATTATAATTTATGGGTAATGAGTTATTACATAGTCCAATTCCTTAATAAATCATTCTCTTATGTTGGTTATCATTAGAGTCACTACATTAGGCCCAATATAAAGCTAATGAGCTCAAGATACTCTAAATGCTTAACTTAACTCTTAAATGTCCAATTCCATTACAAAAACACTTTACTACAAATTTTCACACAATTACCAAAAGCTGACAGATTTTTCACTGGATTTTGAAAAATCATAACTAATTCTAGGAAAATCGAATTGGGGTGATTCAAAATTCTACATAACATTTATTAAGTCTATTTTAAGGAAAACATACCTTCAGTAGCCATATGACTGGGCACACTTCCCAATTTTTCTTTTCCCCCTGCTGCCAGAAAAAATGACCAGTTTTAATAGTCTACTTCAAACACTCATAACTCCTAGAATACTTATAGAAATCCTTCAAAATACCTATCAAATTAATGGCATTTGGGCATAATTTAATTCTGGAAAATCTCATCATCATCAGATGAAGTTTGTGTAGTGAAATTTTAGCCCCAACAAAACTGCCAGACAAAAACGTACACTGGCAGCTTTGTTACATTAGCTAACTTAATTTCCAGTCTTTGAATCTTTAAACCAGTCTATCAAAAATTATAACCAGAGCCTATTCCCACACAATTTCTCGTGTAGAATCCAATAGAAAACTCAAAAATACCAAAATCAAACTCTTTCTACCAGATTTAGCCCCTACCAAAATCTGCCTCCCAAAACAACAAAAATCCAACTTTGTGTTTTTAACTACAACAAGTCTAATACTTCCACAAACATCACATATCACCTTAAAAATGATTAAAAACATCATCTTACTTCAAAAACTCCCCTTGGTTGAAAATCAAAGTTGACACAAGAGTCAAGAAATACTCAACGAAAACACAAAGTAATTGGTTAAAAACGAAGCCTACACTTACCTCTTCGCGTTTCTACAGGTTACAGGTAGTTCGGTATTCCGGTGGCACTCCAGTAGACTAATTGACATAAAACATCTTAGATGAGAAATATAAGACCATAGAATTTAAGCTTATAATGAGTAGAGGAAGTTTCCTGAAGGACTTACCGGACGATAACAGCGATCCGGGGTTAAAATCGGCTCCAGTAGTAAGGAGAACTCACTATTCACTCCTCCTTCTCACTTCTTGTGTTCTTAAGCTTAAGAAATCTGATTTATCTTTCTATTTACATGCTTGCACAAAATTTAGCTCTTGAAATGGAAGGGAATGTTTGAGATTTAATCTTGCAAAGTGATCTCATCTTAGCTTGTCATGTGTCACAAGTTTAAGGCTTAAGAGTGCCATGTGTCATGCAACCATTGGTCTTTCATTTTCTCTTTCTTCAATGGGGCATAAATGTAAGGGGAAGGGGAGGCCTGACAATTTTCCTTGAAATCCTGAGTTCGGTGCTCGACTGGTAAAGTAAGTGACCCGGCCAGAGACTTGTGAATTCCCCCGGACTCAGACGCTAGGTGGCGTACTCCAAAGATGACAACACGAAAGGCTTAAAGTGGGAGTAATAATGTGTAATGATGAGGGACACATGCCACCTCCGCATTTGGCCAACATAAAAACATGTTTTTACTTTCTAATGATTTTAGGACACTTGTCATTTTCTTATTTGGCCAAAAAGAAAGATGTGTCATCATGAGTCATAATGAGTTGTCATTACATACTTTACTGAAGGTCTTTTAATAAAGTTGCTCCATCGGTGTATTACCCGGAATTCCACATCGGACCTAGTGGGACCATGGCACGTATATCGAGGCACATCACACAATGCCCAAATTCCTCCGATCTCGCAATTGACGCCCATGTACCCTGCAGCCACCGATGAATTTTGCTCTGACTTCTTACACTTGTATTTTTACAATCCTGACTACTCGATATCCGTGAATAACACAATGGACATTTGGGAATTCCAAAAGTAACTCTACCTTTAATTCATAAATACCAGTATTTATTTTATTCCACTATCTCCATATTTACACATTTTCAATACTACAAAATTTAGTATATTACACAAAGGAATATGAATGGTCAATATAAAAATTTGTCCCTTACATTAGTAGAGAGATATTACTGGGCCCTTCGATTAGTAAGTCTAAGAAATGTATGGCCATACTACGATAGAAAAGAGTTTCCATTTCTATTGTCAGACTACTCAGGAATCAAGAAAGTAATGATCAGGAACAGGAAGATGACATCATCCATGCCTTATCCTTGATCGAAATATCGTGTGACAAAAGGGACGTGACATGGTTGTATGACAGGTTGTATCGTGTTAATGATCCTCATATGAATTGGGTAGTTGTAATGTCTTGCTAGAAGCCGCTTGTGACTTGAGGGTTAGTACAGTTATTGGCCCGCTGCCAACTTCGTATGGGCCTACAGGGTCGCACACAATAATAGTCCAACGCGAGACAATGTTTAATCTATGGTGGACGAATTTTATATTTTTATATATATAATATAAAATTCATGAAAAGAAAATTAATAATATTATATATATGTATTTTTGAAATATATTTATATATATATATATGATAATACTATTATATTATGTTAGTTTTAAATTTGATTTTATAAGTCAAATTTAATAACTAACATGATAGAGATATAATATCTCAGATTTAATTTATGAGGATAAATTAAATCTATTGGCTCTTTATTCAGATTAAATAAATAGGTGAAATTAAAACTGTATGACAGAATTAATTAAATTGAATTATTTAATTAGCTTATCAACGTGTTGTCTCCTGAAGATTGAAAACCAAGAACACAGAAAAGAAAGGTATGATTCTTCCTAACTCTGTTTAAACGCCATTGATAAATCCTCGATTAGGATTGGCAAAATTTTAAAATGATTCTGCTGTGCTTGCCAATCCTAACATATAGGTTGCCTAATTCTTGTCACTATAGTTCTAGAGCTCTAAAGAGATCTGGAACTTATGAAGGCTCATAAGATGATTATGCTTCTCAAGGAAATATTCCAGTAACAGGCAAGGCAAGAAAGGTATGAGACCACAAAGGCCTTACATTCCTACAAGATAGTTGAAGGTGTATCAGTTAGTGCTCACTTGTTAAAGATGAAAGGCTACATTAATCACCTTGATAAGATTGGCTTTCCCATGAGCTAGGAGTTAACTATAGATTTGATCTTGAACTCACTCTCAGAAAATTATAACCATTTTTTTATGAACCACAACATGAAAAACATGGACAAATGAATTTCTGAATTGCATGGGATGCTCAAAACTGCTGAGAACAACATTAAGAAAAAGCTTAGGACTATTTTGATGGTTCAAAAAGGAAAGGGTATGAAAAGGAAAGACAGGGGCAAGGTGAAGGGTGAAGGCTCAGGTGGTAAGACCAAACAGTCAAATAAGCCCAAAACCAAGCCTTCAACCAATAAGGCAAAACCTCCAAAGGAAGGAGCATGCTTCTTCTGCAATGAACCTGGTCATTGGAAGAGGAATTGCAAACTCTACCTAGAAGATCTGAAAAAGAACAAGAAGGATAGTAAGGCTATCACTTAAAGAATTTATGTTATAGACATTCATTTATCTACTTCCTCTACATGGGCATTAGATACTGCATGTGGTTCTTACATTTGTACAAATGTGCAAGGTCTTAAGGATAGTAGAAAGCTAAGGAAGGGCGATGTGGACTACGAGTTAGAAACAGAGCAATAGTTGTTGCTTTAGCTATGGGCACTTATGAATTAATTCTACCGAATGGGCTTTTATTAGTTTTGAACAATTGCTATTATGTTCCTGCTTTGAGTAGTAACATTGTTTCTCTTTTTTATTTCTATAAGGAAGGTTATACTTTCATTACTGTGAATGGTAAATGTTTTATTTATCGTGATGATGTTTTCTGTGCTGATGGTGATTTGCATGTTAGTCATTATATATTAAATTTGGAACATCCTAATAGTAAAAATATCTGTAATGTAACTACCAAAAGGATCAAGTCAAATGATTTGAATCTGACCTACCTATGGTATTGTCGTCTAGGCCATATAAATAAGACACACATTTCTAAACTTCATTAGATGGATTTCTTAACTCATTTGATTTTGAATTATATGATACATGTGAATCTTGCTTATTAAGAAAGATGGTAAAGGCACCTTTTATTGGGCATAGTATGAAGGCCATGATTTGTTAGGCCTTATACATATAGATGTATGTGGACCACTAAATATAGCTGCCAGAGAAGGTTATATATACTTCATTGCATTTATAGATGACTTTTGTAGATGTGATTATATCTATCTAATGAAACATAAATCTGAATCTTTTTAAATATTTAAAATATTCCAAAATAAAGTACAAAACCGACTTGGCAAAATGATTAAATCACTTTGATCTGATCGAAGTGGTGAATATTTGAGCCAAGAGTTCATTGACCATCTTAGGTGTTGTAAGATAATCTCAAAATTGACTCCTCCAAGAACACCACTATAGAATGGAGTTATTGAAAGGAGGAATCAGACACTATTAGATATGATTCGATCTATGATGAGTCAAACAAATCTTCCACTATCCTCTTGGAGCCATGCCCTAGAGATTGCTATATTCACACTAAATTGTGTTCCATCTAAGGCTATAATGCCTAGGTTAATTGAATCTAAGATGTGTCTAAGATTCAATAAATATAATGTTTAATCTAGGGTGGACGAATTTTATACATATATATGATATAAAATTCATGAAAAGAATAATAACATATTATGTAATGTTAGCTTCAAATTTAACTTTATTTGATAAATTAAATGACTAACATTGATAGAGATATAATATCTCAGATCTAATTTATAAAAGATAAATTAAATATATTTTCATTGGTTTTTTACTTATATTAAATAAGTAGGTTAAATTAAAACTATTAGACAAATTTAATTAAACCGAATTTATTTAATTAGCTTATCAAAACAATTTATTAAGTGTTAATTGATTTCAAAATTAATCTTTTTAATTAATTTTGAATATCCAATCTAGCCCTTATTAATTATAAAAACAAAGGGGCAGGATAATCCTAGTACATATAAGATATAAGGAGCCGCAAGAAAACTCTAGGGAGACATTGGAGGCGTTAGCACGTAGTTTGTGTTGGAGTCATATTTGTGTAGATCCAGTAGGGGGAGCTAATATGAGGTGTTGGCTCTTAGTGATCGAAAAGTAAAACGCAAAAGGTATGATTCTTTATAACTCCATTTAAATGTCGTTGATAGATCTACAATTGGGATTGGTGAACTTTTGCAATTTTAAACCAGACAATCCCAATACAAACACCAACGTACAACCAAAATATAGATGTATATATATCAACCTTACTGTCATATGACACCAAAACATCTTTCTAGTGCATGGTCATCTCAAAATAAGGATTTGTACATTACTAACCTATCTTACTACATCATTTACCACATATAATCCTTATCAAAACCTTTCAGGTGCTCCAAGAAACTAGTTAAACCAAAGAGACCCTATTCTATAACCTCATTCTTCTTTCTTCACCAAAAAGAGGTGTTGGGGAAAAAGCACAAGATTGTATGAATCCACATTTCATCAGTCATCTGCAATCCATATGTTACGAGCATAAATGGTCTATTAAAAAGTGGAAGTGTACACTTTCATAACCAAGTAATATAAAGGTGAGTAAAGTATCATTCCCATGAGGATTGATCACTAAATACCAAAATTGGTAATCTTAATTATATTGAGTTGATCGATTAGTTGGTGAATGAAATTACAAAATAAAAAATGACTAAATATGAATGCAATTTATATGAAAACAACTATGAGCAAGAAAAAACCCTAGGGATCAAATTTCACTTGGCAAATTTCGGATTGATTCACTTATTTATTCTAGTCCAATTTATTCCATATGTTTGATGGTCGAGTTTCCCTAATTTAATTACTAGCCTCTTCCAAGGTCAAGCAATTATATAATATTTGCTAATCCAATATATCCCTATATGAATTAAAGTAATTAATCATGCATTAAGATGTATAGAACTCATTAAGACTACATAACTCATATGAATATATTCTTATTTCATATGCAAATTATAGTTCTAATTCTAGGGTCTACACACATACATCTCGATCTCAACATACATATTGAAATCATTTAAAAGATGGCCAATCAATAAAAAATATCAAGAACAATAATCAAAACTCAATCATGAAAGAAAATTTAAAACTAGATTGAATAAGTTAAGATTTAATCCGTCATTAGTATGTAACACCATCACCCTAGTAAAATGAAAATTTAGCTGATGATGCAATTAAAAACAAAATCAAAATAAATTGAAAAATTCATAAACATTACATAAAACCTAATTATTAAATTCTAAAACACAAAGATACAACTACAAGATGAATGAAAATGGAAAAATCTAGCCCTCCATATAAGAGGTAAAACCTTCCATGTAGGTGGCAATCTGCACTATCCATTAAGCAAAACTACCTATACCTTCCATGAAGGAGGCATGCAAAAAACATTACAATGCATGAAACTAGGCTCTAAGATGGTGTGTTTTCCATGTGTCTTCCACTTCTCTATTTATAGATGAATGCAATGCAAGGATTTCAACTTTTTAGGCATGAATTTTGACCTTAAGCCACCGATGTTGACCTTATGGCAACCATGCTTTTTGGTTGCAGACGAATTTTGCATTCAAAATACTGGAATTTCACATTTTAATCTTCATGAAGTTGTAGCTCAAGATCTTATCTTGATGACTCAAGGGAAGCTCCTCATTTCAACATTTGCTGATCAAGTTATGGTCAAATTAGTGAGTAAAGGTCAGCCTAGGACAAATCCAAGTTTTCAACTTCTAAGCAAAATTCAAAACCCTTGAAAGCAAAACTGGATTTTGGCCTCAATAGAAAAGATGTAGAGCTTTTTCTTAGCTTTTTATCCATATAAAGAACATCCTAATATGACATTTAGAGCTCCAAATATTACCTAAAAAATGAAACATGGTTAAAATTTAGTATTTTTCGATAAATTCTATTTTATGCCAAGATCATTTTTATTTATCAATTACACCCAAATTCATTACATTAAGCTAAAATATCATCTTCAAAATCATCATATAAGGGAAAATTAATATACAAATATTTTACTTATCAAATTCCCCTACACTTAGCTCTTGGGCGTCGTCGGACAACAAGGGGTGACTAATAAATTCTTACTATGCTTCAAACAAACTTAAAAGTGTCAAGTCATAAGCAAGAATACAATTGAAGAATAAAGAGATCATAGTATTCTTGAATTAATGAAAATATAAACTGGTGACTTTATTTGAAAATGAATGAACCAAATTCATAATTGTGACTTATTCTCTCAATCTCTCGAGTGTTTAAGGGTAAGTGTTTCGCTCAAATTCAACCGAAAAAAATGCACTACCACAAGCTTGCTAAAAATCTCAATCTCCACTACCTAATTTACATACATGATTCAAATCAAAAGGATTTATTGAGATTTGTAATAGGGTTAAGGTAAAAGAAATATAAAACATGATATGGAGGGCTACATTTAAGAAATTAATAGAGCAATTGAAAAATGGGTCAACTCATAAATAAATTTATGTAATCACAACAACCCACAATTTTAATTCACATACTCAGTATCTCTTTTTCTTTTTCTTTTTTTCTTTGCTTTTATTTTCCTTTTTTCCATAATTTTGCAACTCTAAATTGATGATATATACACCCCCACACTTGTCAAAAGGCCTTCACAAAAATTTCAAATGCTCTGCTAGTCTTCTGAATTAGATAAAAGCACTTGATATATCATTAAAACACATGTCAATGGGTTAAGAACAAAGAACCAATCAATTAGGCTTAAAGGGGCTTATCAAAGATATAACTTGAAGATTGGCTATTTGGCTCTGGCTAAAGAAAGAAAATGAATACCTTTATCATTTTTGAATGCGCATGTGAAATGTAATCTCAACCAAATTTAAAGCAAGTTCTAGAGTGACAATTTAATATGTGAATATCACACACAAGAGAAATAGTCATTATTGATCAAATAGGCTCAAAAGCTTATGGTTATGGGTTTTCAAACTCAGCTCATTCAATCTCAAAATTCATCACCAATCCCAATCAATTGTTCATTCATGCTATGTAATTTCTAAATTCAATTAATCCATACTTAAAACTTATATACTTCTTAAGATCATTACAAAGGACTTAAACAGGATGATTTTTTTAAAAATTTTTTTAAGAAGGAATAAAAACATGCAACTAATAAAATGCATCACAAAAGTTAAAAATAACTCCTTACTCTGCCATTTTTTCCACGCCCTATGCATCTAATAGTTTTACTAACTAACTATTTTTTTAAGTACTCCTCCCCCAACCTAAATCAGACATTGTCCTCAATGTCTTTTAGAGCTTAAAGAAAGTTTTATTTAAAAAAACTAAACACAGAATAAAGTAAACCACAATGATAAGAGTAAAACCAAAAGATTAAGGAAAGTTACAACCGAAGAGTGGCATCTACATTCTGCTTCTGACAGCTGCTATCTGAGGATTACCCACCTATTTGATTAACTAATAGATCTGGTTTAGGTTCATAGATTTGCAGTTGATCCATCAGCTGAATAGCAGTTGGCGAAAAAATTATGGTATGGCGAGTCGATTGAGGTATAAATCCTGTTCGACAGCATGATCAAAAAAAGGCAACAGAGCATCATAAAAACCATTAACATTTAACAATCCTAATGGCTTTTTATGAAAGTTTAGTTTAGCCTAATATGCAATGTTAGAAATCTCATCCAACGTTTCCAACCCACCGGCTAGAGCGATAAAAGCTTCAGCATGGTAGAATAAATGTCCCATATGTTCAGGCAAGCTTGAGATTTGTAACTCTTTTCCTAAGGAAAAGATGTGACCATCCAACTCCTTTATACTTACACTCAAACCCATGCTTCCATTAATGGTTGCAAAAATGGCCACAATTCCCCTTAGCCCTTGGATGCCTCCCTTATATACAAAGTTGATCTTTCTAGCACCTAATGCATTTTCAAGTTCTTTTACTACAGTTAGGAACTCCCTATCCTTTCCTAAATCAATTTCACAAAAAATGCATACCCTTTTCCTTAGCGTGATACCCTTTTTCTTTTCTTTACTCTCAGACATTTTGTGTGTTTACAAGTAGAAGAGTGCATATTTATACTACTAAAACAACAACAACAAGATCATGCAAATCAGGCATTTTTCAAAGAAGTTTGTAAAAATTACTAACACAAATGACCGGTATAATGTTGCATGAAGAAATTAAGAAAAATAAGTAAAGAAAGTCAAAAGTTACTGAAAAGATAAGACAAATTAGACAAGAGCATGATTATGAACAGTAGTTGTGATTTTGGCTCACATCTTCTAAGGATTTCGAATTTGCTTCCTATCCAATAACATCTTAAATGCTTTATATGAATCAAGGATTTGATTCCTATCCAGTTTTCTTATAAACCGGCAAACAAGGTCTTTTACTTTTAGATTTTTAAGATAATAGCACTCTTTTTCTTTGTTAAATTTTTTCACTAAATCGAGAAGAATTCAATGAACATCACCACTAGGATGTGTCTCAAGACTTTGAATAATATTCTCCAATGACTCCTTACTCAGTCCATCCTTTTATGAATTGAATTTTATCTTCTCGATTTATAGAAGCCATACACTCTTACAATGCTGCTCACATGTCCACCTTGCACATTTTTTGTAAACCTTCATTCTTTTAACTCTTGTCTTTTTTGGAGTAAGAACTTCTTCCCATTCTTGGTATAGGTTTAATTAATGACTCATGAATCTCACCCATTAAATGAAGCTTAGTTTCAATGATCTAGTGTACATCCTTAGAAAGGCCCAAAACTTGAATATCTTCATTCTTTCACATCGACAGCTATAGATCTTCCTAAGTACATCTTTGGGAAAAGTAGGAAACCTAATTTTAAGCTTTGCAAGAGATTCCTCCATGTTATCTTGAAATGAAAATGATGAAAAATAAAATTTTTAATGTAGTGCAATATACTTTAGTAAGTAGGAAAGAAAAATTAATGACTAAGGAAAAGAAGTTTTGTGTTGCCTCCCAAATAATCGCCCTTCATCAATGTCTTTAGCTAGACAAAAACTAAACTAACTGAATTTTTTTAAATTTATTTTAAATATTTTTAGAAGGAGGGCTTACCTATTAGTTCCTCAAATGTGATGATAGTTTTCAAAGTGTTGAGTGTACCATTATTATACTATTTTAGCCTTTGCCCATTCACTTTGAAATTTTGATCATTATCTTGAATCTCCATGGTTCTATTTGGCCATACTTGAATCATAGTAAAAGGTCTTGACCACCTTGATCTCAACTTTCCTGGAAAGAGCTTTAACCTTGAGTTATATAAAAGCACTTTTTGTCCCAGTGTGAACTCTTTCCTCAAAATTCTTCTGTCATGCCATATTTTTGCCTTCTCCTTATATAACTTGGCATTTTCATAAGCTTGTTGTCTAAATCCTTCAAGCTCATTGAATTAGAGAAGTCTCTTCTCACCAGCTACCATGAAGTCAAAATTTAAGGCTTTTATTGCCCAATATGCTTTGTGCTCCATTTCTACTGGAAGAGGGTATGCCTTTCTATAGATCAATTGATATGGTGATGTACCAATTGGTGTCTTGAAGGTACTTCTATAAGCCCAAAGTACATAATCTAATTTCCTTGCCCAATCCTTCCAAATGTAATTAACTGTCTTCTCTAAGATCAATTTCAGTTCTCTGTTTGAGATTTCTACTTGCCCAATAAGTTGTAGATGATATGGTGTTGCAACTGTTAGTGCAAGCGTTTCACCCAAGAGGGGGGTGAATTGGGTGATAACAAAAAATTTCGTTGCATATAAGTAAATTGAAAGAATATTTAAAGTAGTTGAGAGCAAAGAGAAATATCACCAAAGTGTACATCGAGAGTTATACTGGTTTGGCCACAACCACTTTGACCTATGTCCAGTCCTTAGAGCGTCTCTGAGAGTTTCACTATATTCTCCAAGATTCAGTGGGTTCTTGGCACCTCAGTACACATCAAGTTCCTTCACCTGGACACTCGCTCCCCCTTACACATTACAATCAAATCCCTTACTCAAGGTTCCACAACCTTAAGTTGTCTCAATAACAAACATTGAGTTTGTAATGAAAAACTCTCTCACAAAGCAAATATATAATCACTGAAGTATAATAAATGAGTATAAGAAAACAAAGCATAAAGAGTATGTTGATCGATGTGTGATTGCTTGTTCTCAGTTGTTGTTGTATGCTTTTTGAATGCTCCATATATATAGATGATTTGTAGTATCAGTTGGAAGCAATTCGAACATGTCCGTTAGAGTCGCGTAGCAACGGTTGACTATTCTTCAAATTTGAAAACTATCTATCTGTGGTAAGTAGCGGTAAGTGAACGTTCAGACTTTTATTTGACTTTTCACTTCTTACATGATTTCTTCATTGTTTCTCTGTAAATGTACTATACTGGTGCAATGAGAGTTAATCATGTAGATAATAAATTAATAATCATTCAATTAAAAATATGATTTCTAGACTTCATTACTCGAGTGGCTACTCGAGTGATCATGCTTATTACTTGAGTAAACCTATCAAAAATATGGCAGTGAGTAATTCAACATTTTTCACAAGATATTACTTGGGTAAGACATGGAGTAAGATACAACAAAAACCTTGGAAATATCTGATTACTAGAGTGGTTACTTGAGTGGCCATGTCTTCTCTTCACATTACTCGGGTGCCGTCTCCCGTAAGCCTATTACTCGAGTGGTTACTCGAGTAGCCATGTCTTTTCTTCACATCTTACTCGAGTGACCCCTCGAGTAAATTCCAAATAACTTTGCAGATTATTCGATTACTCACTCGAGTAATTGGATCAAATTCTTGGCTGAGAGTACTTGTTCTTTGTTTACCTGATTACTCGAGTGATCCCTCGAGTAATGGATCAAATAAGTCCATAGATTACTGGAGTACTCCCTCGAATAATGCCTTTTCCTTACATGGTTACTCAAGTGGCTACTCGAGTAAAATATTACATTTCTTGGCCGAGAGCTACTAGAAGATTTTTAACTTGGTTGCTTGAGTAATGCCTTTTCTCACGTGTTACTCGAGTGGCTACTCGAGTAATGGTTCATATAAATTTGCAGATTACTTGAGTGGCTACTCGAGTAACTTCTTCCAAATTTTGGTAATGCCTCCGAAAACATTGTCTTTCAACATTACTCGAGTGCCCACTCAAGTAACAGTGTCCCTTACTCAAGTGGTCACTCGAGTAAACATAGACTACTGCTAGTGATGGTCTTCCTTTGCTCTTCCTCTCAGATCTTCTTCATTACTCTAGTACTTACTTCAAGTAAAGCTTTGTCTGCCATTTATTTATTTTGTTCAAATTCATTTGTTATCATATCCTCTTATATCATTAGTCCAATCTTTGTTATCATCAAAACATATGGGATCTAACAGCAACCTTATGAGTTACTCCATATTTATCTAACACTGATTGAAGCTCTTGATTGCAAAAATGCCTTCCTCTATCAATGATAATAGCTCTAGGCAATCCAAATCATGTAAAACTATTCTTCCTCAAAAACTTCATAACCACTTGAGAATCATTTGCAAGAAAAGCAGCTACTTCAACCTACTTAGAGACATAGTCAACAACTCCTAAAATAAACTTATTGCTAAATAAGGATGGAAAAAGCCCTATAAAAAAGATTCCCCATACATCAAAAGCTCAACTTCTAAGATGTTAGTTAAAGGGGCTTTATGTCTCCTTAATATATTTCCCATTCTTTAATATCTATCATATGTTGTCACAATTCTATGGGCATCCTTGAAGAGTATAGGCTAGTAAAACCTAAATTGAAGGACTTTAGTAGCTATTCTATTTGCTCCAAAATGAACACCATATGGGGATGGCAATAATTTAAGATTCTAGCCATTTCTTCTTCAGGAACACATCGCTTGATAATTTGATCTAGGCATTATTTATATAAGAAAGGATCCTCCCAAAAGTAATGCCTTACATTACTAGAAACTTCTTCTTTTGTACTTTAGAAAGTTCATAAGGCATTACTCCACTTGCCAAATAATTTACAAAATCAGTATACCAATGGGTGGGTTGTGATTGCATGACAAAAAGTTGTTTATCTAGAAAATTCTCCTTGATTGGTGATTCTCTCTTTTGTTCAGATGGCTCTAATCAAGAAAGATGATCTATAATGAGATTCTCGGTCCCTTTTTTGTCTTTGATCTCCTAATCAAATTCTTGTAGCAAAGCACCCATATGATCAATATGGGCTTAGTATCTTTCTTCTCAATCAAGTATTTGATTGCTGAGTAGTCTATCCAAACAATGACTTTCGACCCAATCAAGTAGGCTCTAAATTTGTTAAATATAAACACTACTCCTAAGAACTCCTTTTCTGTTGTTGCATAATTCAGCCGTGCGTCTGAGAGTGTCCTGCTAGCATAATAGATGGCATGAAAAACCTTGTCTCTTTTTTGGCTTAAAACAGCTCCAACTACATAATCACTTGCATCACACATCTTTTTGAATGGAAGGTTTCAATCTAGATCTATGATAACTAGTACAGAAGTCAAGGCACTTTTTAGAGTTTGGAAGGTTGATAAGCACTCCTTATTAAACACAAAGTGAGTATTTTCTCTAACCGCATACAAAGTGGCTTTGTGATTTTTGAGAAGTCCTTAATGAATCTTCTATAGAAGTCTACATGTCCTAAAAAACTATGAATACCCTTGATTGGGGAGGGAGGTGGTAGCTTTTCAATATTTAAATCTTGGCTTAGTCTATTTCAATGCCTCGATCAGATACCTTATGAACCAACACGATTCCTTCTTTCACCATGAAATGGCATTTCTCCCAATTTAAAACTAAATTTGTCTCCATACAATGTTGAAAGACTTTTGCCATATTTGAAAGACAATGATCATATGGTTCTCTAAAAATTGAGAAATCATCCATGAACACCTCAATAATTGCCATTATACTCCTTTGAAATGTTGTTGGTGCATTACATGAACCAAATGGCACCTTTCTAAAGGCAAAGGTACGATATGGACATGTAAAAGTTGTTTTCTCTTGATCTTCCAGTGCAATTGTAATTTGATTATATCTTATGTACCCGTCCATAAAACAATAATAGGCTTTCCAATCTATTCTGCCAAGTATCTGGCCTAAAATAGCAGAGGCAAGTAATCTTTTCTAATAACTTTATTGAGCTTTTATAGTTGATGCATACTCTCCAGCCCGTCACTGTTCATTATAGAATCAGTTCCTCTTTTTATAAGGCACCATGTCATTCCACCTTTCTTTGGCACAACTTGAACTGGACTTTACCCATTGAGTATCATAGATTAGGTAGATTATACCAACATCCAGCCACTTTATTACCTCTTTCCTCACCACCTCCTTCATATTCAGGTTGAGTCTTCTCTGGTGCTCAACTAATTGCATGTAGTTATCTTCCATTAGGATCTTATGCATACAAATTGAAGGAATAATTCCTCTTATGTCCATTATTAACGATCCAAATGTTGTTTTATACTCCCTTATAACTCTTAATAACTTTTCTTCTTTATCGAGAGTAAGAGCTGCAGAGACGGTTACTAATAATATTGAATTTCCTCCTAGATAAGCATACTTTAAGTAGGATAGTAGTGTTTTCAACTTCAGTATTGGTGATTTCTCTATTGATGGTACTAGCTTACTCAGCCTTTCTCCTAAATCCTCAAATGGTTTCTTGATAAAAATTAGGGGATTTGCTTTAAAATACCTTATTTTCTCCAAGACTTCAGGGTTAGTAGATTTTCATACATCTACTATTTGCATTGCTAATGGTTGATTCATGCAGATTTTGTTTACCATGTCCTTTGTGTAGCTGGTCAATGTATCTACTACTGGTGTCACCTTCATTTGGAAAGGATAAAGCCTTGAAAATGTTGAAAGATACTTAATTATCTTCAACTCATAAGGTTAACTTCCCCTGTTGTACATCTATTAAAGTTCTCCCAGTTGCTAGGAATGGCCTCAAAAGAATGATAGAAATTTCTTGGCCTTCTTCCATGTCTAGTATTATGAAATCAACTAGAAATATGAGTTTTTCCACTTTCACTAGAACATCTTCTAAGACACCCCTCAGATGTTTTGTTGATTGATGAACTAGAAGTAATGGAACTGTGGTAGGCTTCACCTCCCTAAGACTAAGTTTTCTGTAAATAGATAGAGGCATAAGATTTACACTTGCTCCTAAGTCACAAAGTACTCGTTCAAAGTGACATTGACCTATGGTGCAAGGTATGCAAAAGCTTCCTGGATCTTTCAACTTTAATGGTAATTTCTTTTAAGAATAGTACTACACTCCTTAGTAAGTGCAACTGTCTCGAATTCCTTAAGCTTACGCTTATTTGAGAGAATATCCTTCATGAATTTTGCGTAACTAGGCATTTAGGCAAGAGCGTCTGCAAAAAGAATGTTGATATGTAATTTTTTGAAAACCTCTAGAAGCTTTCCAAATTGCTTGTCCAGCTTTGCCTTTACAAGTCTCTGAGGGATGGAATAAGTAGTACATACGGAGGAGGGTTATCTGGAAAGCTAATTCTTCCTGGTAGCATATCATCGTATTTAGGTTTCTGTTCTTCCTCCTTCTATTCTTCTCCGATTTCCTTCTTTTCTCTATCATTCTTCTTTTTAATTATAGGATCTTTCAATTCTTTCCTACTCCTTAGTGCAACGTGTAACCCCTTGCCTTAATTAGTGTAATTAAGATTCGATAACACATAATAAAATGGATTAGAGACCGTCGGATAATTTAAAACTCATTTAAAATTCCCTCCTTGTAGTAGGGATTTCACAAAATTTTCAAAACTTCTTTTCTATCCTGGTCTCAAGTTCAAACATAGAATACAATTACCTGTGCAGTTATATCACATTTTAACATATCAGAGTGTACAACTTAATTCCCGCAAGCCTCGGGTTTCATCTATGTATAGATCTATAGGGTTTCAGTTCCCAATTAGTGGATTACACCACTATGTATTCAAAAACCATTTACAACTAAAAAATATCATACAATAATCCTTATCCAAAATGAATAACCAACATAACCCAAATCAAATGTCCCTACAAGGTCTTAGCTGCTCCTCATCGTTCACTTTTTCTTGGAGCCACTTGCCTTGTCTGAAATGTTAGTCAATGGAAAGAATGAGATTCAAGAGAATCCTAGTAGTAACAAACTATTCATACCACACGTAATCACATAGCATGTAAGCAATTCACCACTCAGCAACAGCAACACAAGTCACACTCCACCCTTATCCCCTTTTACTGTCGGGAAGGCACACCGTCCTAACCCGAACCATTGTTAGCGACTCAGGGACTGTTGGTATGGTAGTGCATACAAAGAGCCTTGTGACTCACATATAGCCTTTCGACCCATGAATAGCCTTACGGGCCACATAATCACAAATATCACACCGCATCCTCATCCCCTTTTACCGCTGAGAAGGCCACTGACCTTACTCAAACCGTTGTTAGCGACTCAAGGACTATTGGCATGGTGGTGCATACGCATATCCATAAACATAGTAGCATCCGAAACCATCACAAATAAATGATACAAAGCACATATAATGCATCACATATGGTATAAGAAAAAGAGTCAATACCTTGTTCTTTTCAGACGTTCTTCAGCACCAAGGGCTAGCGAGTGAGGCAAATGTCAAATCCTATAAACCAAATTAGGGACAACCGATCAATCTCTTTTCCAAGTTCTTAATTCCATAATACTTTAAGTTGGTATTCATGTAAACTCTTTAGGTGGCTATTTAATGCCTCAACATATGCCTAAAGGGTTAGGAGAAACTGCCCCAAAGATGCCTTTTTATGAACCAAAAACACTAATTTTTTAATAGCTCACTTGAGTGAAGATGGCTTCACTCAAGTGATGATAGACTTGTACTCGGGTGAAGGTGGCATACACTCGTGAGTGTTTGAAAGAGAGCACCACCAACGACTTGAAAGTGCTCACAACACTTGAGCGTAATGGCCTGCACTCGAGTGATGACCTCAAATTCACTCGAGTTCCCAAAAGTGAAACACCAAAAGTGTTTGCCCAAGAGCACACCCAACTTAGAAGAGAAAGCTCACTCGAGTACTACCCCTGCCACTCAAGTGAGAACATAACACTTGCGAGTTTCATATCACACTCTTGGAATTTAGTCTGTGAGTGATTGACCGAGAGAAACCCTTAGCAAGAACATATACTTGCACTCGAGTGAAATCATGCTCACTCAAGTGATGACCTATATCACTCACGGATTGGGAAGTGCACTCGCGCTTCCCACCAGAAAACCCAAGCAAAATGCAGAAGGAAAAGGGAATTTATGTTGCTACACTCGAGTAAGACCCTCACTCACTTGAGTGACATTCATTAGAACCCAGAAACATAGCAACTGATATAACTTTCTAGATTTACCAAAACTGATCCTAATGGCTCAAAGACTTATACCAAAACTCGTTCATACTCAAAATTCCATAAGAAACTTATTGGTAACCTTAAAACACCCAAATTAACATCGAAATGACACACTCTACATTCAAATACATTTTACATCACAATACACCTCATATACTTCAAAAATGTTTAACTAACATTAATTACATCACCTTTGAGGTCATTAGCCCTTAATTACAATTTAGGATATTACAATTCTTCCCCCGAAAAATAAATTTCATCCTCGAAATTTGTAACACCACTTGAGCCATAAACTCCAGATAATGTCTTCGCATATCTTCTTTTGCTTCCCAAGTTGCCTCTCTTTGAGTCATTCCCTTCTAGATCACTTTCATATATGGAATGCTTCGTTGTCTAAGCTGTCGATTTTCTCGGTCAATGATCTGCTCTGGCTCCACCACATTGTGAAATTATCTTGCAACTCAATTTCCTCATACTCAACGACATGAGACGAATCTGGTTGGTACTTCTTCAATTGGGAAATGTGAAACATATCATGAAGTCTACTCAAGTTCAGGGGTAGGGCTATTTGATAGGCTACAGGCCCAATCCTCTCAAGGATTTCAAAAGGACCTATATATATCTCGGGCTCAGCTTCTTTCACTTGATAGCTCTCCTAACACCCGTAACTGGTGATATTCTCAAAAAGACATGGTCATCAACCTCAAATTCTAGAGGCCTTCTCCTCTTGTCAGCGTAGCTTTTCTTTCTACTCTGCGCTGCAAGGAGCCTCTTTCGAGTAATTCGAATCTGTGCTGAGGTTTGGTCAACAAGCTCTGGCCTATAAAGCTTCCTCTCAAACAATTCATTCCAACACAAGGGTGACTGGCACTTCTTCCATACAACACTTCATACGGCGCTATCTGAATGCTTACTTGATAGCTGTTGTTGTAGGTGAATTCAGTAAATGGAAGAAAGCGATCCTAATTCTCTTTGAAGTCGAGGACACAAGATCATAACATATCTTCCAGTGTCTGAATTGTCCTCTCTAACTGTCCATCTGTCTGGGGATGATAGGCCGTGCTGAATCTCAACTGAGTGCCTAGGGCTTCATGCAACACCCTCCAAAATCTAGAAGTGAATCGGGGATTTCGGTCGAAAATGATATTCTTCGGTATGCCATGGAGCTTCAAAATTTCTCGAATGTAAATCTCTGCTAGCTTATCCAAAGAATAACTAGCATTTATTGGTATGAAGTGCGCCATCTTCGTTAACCGATCTACAATTACCTAGATCGCATTGTAGTTTCTAATCTTGGATAATCCTACAACCAAGTCCATAGTCATACTTTCCCATTTCCATTTTGGAATCTCAGGACTCTGAAGCAAGCCAGGCGGTTTCTGGTGCTCGATCTTTACCTTCTGGCAGGTGAGACACCTCGCTACATACTTTGTCACATCACTCTTCAAACCCGACAACCAATACATAGACTTTAGATTATGGTACATTTTGGTCATACCAGGATGAAAAGAATATCAGCTCTTGTGCGCTTTATCCAGAATCTTCTGTCTGAACTCCGCCTTAAGTGGAACACAAATCCTCTTTTGATAACGAACTAGTCCACTAGGCGATAGATCGTAGCCCTGAGCTTCTCCCTGTTCCATTCTAGCCAGATTCCACTGTATCTAATCATCTTGCCTCTAGGCTTCCTCAATCTTAGCCCTCAAGTTACTTTCCCCTTAGGAAATAGTGTAGTTGGCACTGATGATTTGGTGTGATAAATTCAAATCTCAGAAATTTGCAATCATCTTCCCCTCCTATATCATCATTGCTGCCATAAGCACTATCTTTTGACTAAGAGCATCCGCGACTATATTTGCCTTACCCGGATGATATTTAATTTCAAGGTTGTAGTCCTTCAACAACTCCATCCAACGACACTATCTCATATTTAGTTCTTTCTGATCATACAAATACTTGATACTCTTGTGGTTGTAGTACAGTTCTACTGTCACACCATACAAATAATGCTGCCAAATCTTCAAAGCAAACATAATGGTCACAAGCTCTAGATCATGAGTGGGATAATTCATTTCATGAGGTTTGAGCTATCGAGAGGCATAGGCCACCATACATCCTTGCTGTAACAGAACACACCCTAATCCCTGCTTACTCGCATCACTGTACAAAATATAAGTCAAGCTGGGATCAGGTATAATCAACATAGGTGCCGTAGTCAACCTCTTTTTCAACTCCACAAAGCAATTTTCACATTTCTCATCCCACACAAATGGCTGATCCTTTCTCATGATCTTGGTCATTGGAAAGGAAATACTGGAGAAATTCTGAATGAATCTCTGGTAATAACCAGCAAGATCCAGAAAACTGCGTATCTCGAAAACAGTTTTTGGCCTCTTCCAGTCCAGTACTGCTTCCACTTTACTGGGATCCATAGAAATCCCTTCTTGGGGGATAACATGGCCTAAGAATTTCACTTCTGAAAGCCAGAACTCGTATTTACTCAGTTTGGCATAGAGTTGCTTCTTATGCTATGTATTCAACACAATTCTCAAATGATGATCATGTTCTTCCCTACTCTTGGAGTATATCAGAATGTCATCGATAAACACAACAACAAATTGATCCAAATATTGTCTAAAGACATGGTTCATATAGTCAATGATACTACAGGAGCATTGGTTAACCCAAATAGCATCACTAAGAATTCATATTGACCATAGCTGGAGGTAGGTGTTTACAAAATTTGGAGACCTAAAACTGAAGATCTCTTTCCTCCCTTGTTGGAACTCCATATGATTCAGGGTTTGGTCTAGCACAAAAAGGTGATTCAAGCAGTCACACTGACCCTTCTGCAGTTTCTTATTTATGGGTCCCCTCTTGAGTCTCCTCTTGAGTAAACTTACCCTGGCCCTCATTGTTCTTAGCTCTCTCAACTCTGAGCTCTTCTCGCAGCTCAGCTATCATATCTCGCTAATCCAAAATCAACCCCATCATTTCTTGCAACGGGTTCAATGGATTATCATTAACCATCTCCACCTCGGGATCGACTTGTTGTACTCTGGGGTGACCTTTTGTGTTCTTTTCATTCTACAAATAACTCACCCCATTAATCCAACAATCATGGTATACACATAATTCCACAAACCACATATCCACATAATCAAAATATATATATGTATACAACAGTAATTCACAGATAATCTTCTATCACTAAGGCCAAACTATGGGAGCTATCCTAGCAAACTCTACCCTTACCAGAAACTACAGCTCTGATACAAAATATGTAACCCCCTCACCATAATTATATCTGGATTATGAATTTAAGTAAAATAGAGATCAATAAGACAAAACCAACACTTATAATCCCTTATTTTCAAGATGGGGTGTTCAGAAAAAAGTTCAAAACATAATTAATCTGGTCTCACATTCACTTTCGGATACAATTACCTGTGCAGTTAAATAACATTCATAAATATCAGAGTGCGTAACAAAAATCTCGGCAACCCCGGGTTACATGTATATATATAATAGGTTTAAAGTTTCCCAAAATGGGGATTACATATCCAAAAATTATATTTACATCCCATATACATACAGTAATCCCAAACCAAAACAAATAACCAACTGTCCAAATTAAAATGTCCCTAAGAGATCCTAACCACTTCAGGTTGTCCGCTTCCTTTTTGAGCCACATGCCCTGTTTGAAATGTTAGTCATTAGAAAGAATGAGATTCTAAAGAATCCCAGTAGTAACAAATCACTCATAGTATATAAACACATAGCATGTAAGTTTATCTTGTTCAGTAGCAACTTAATGATTCATGGCTTGCGCCACGAACGACAGCACTCATGGCTGTAATCACAATGCAATAGCTTTCACTGCGATCTCAATGCTCGCTTTCACAGTAAACACTATGCCAGCTTTCGCTATAATCACTATGCACGCTTTCGTGGTAAACACTATGCAGCAACATCACAAGGCACAAAGCATCACAAAGCTCCACAAGGTGTCACAAGGCATCACAAAGCAGTAGCAGCAACATAATGCATGGCAAACAAACATACAATGATTCACACACAGTATAAGAGAAAGAGTCACTACTTGTATCTTTCCTGAAGTTCTTCAGCACAGTGGGCTCATGCGTCTAACAGATGTCAAATCCTATAACCAAATTAGGGACAACCAATCAATTCTTTTCCAAATACTTATTTCCATAATACTCTATGTTGGTTACCATTTAAACTCTTTAGGATGACCATTAGAGGCCTAAACACATGCTAAAAGGGTTGGAAGAAACTACCCTGAAGACCTCTGTTTTGAAAACAAAACTTTGATTTTTGACTAACTCACTCGAGTGAAGATGACCTCTCTCGAGTGATGAGAGACTTGCACTCGAGTAAGAATGGCTCTCACTCGCGAGTGTTTGATAGTGAGCAACAACTATGGCCAAAAAGTACTCACAACACTCGAGCATAAGGGATCACACTCGGGTTATAACTCCAAAGTCACTCGAGTCCGCAAAAGTGCAACACAAGAAGTGACGACCCGAGAGCACAACTAACTTCAGAGGAAAAAGCTCACTCGAGCACAACCCTTAGCACTCGGGTGAGAAAACTGCACTTACGAGTGTCAATGCACACTCTTTGAAATTGGCCAGCGAGTGAGGATCCGAGAGCAACCCTAACAAAAAATCACTCCATCACTCGAGTGAACCCATGCTCACTCGAGTGATCACCAATATCACACGCAGGCAGAGAAGTGTACTCAAGCTTTCTTCATAAAAACCCAGGCAAAACACAAAGGAGAAAGGGAAATTATACAATAGGACTCGAGTGAGACCCCCTTACTTGAGTGATGCTATCAGATTGCCAGATCGTAGCAACTAACAGAAATTCCAAGATTTTCTAAAATAGATCCTAATGGTTCCCAAACTTCACGTAAAGCTCATTCCCACTCAAAATCCCATAAGGAACACATTGGTGGCCTCAAAACACCCCAAAAACCTATTTTAACCATAATCTTACTCTTAGGTCTATCTAATACACACATTACCCAAATTCATTCAAATCACTTCCAAACATCAAAACCATTACCAACACTCAAATAACCTCATAACATACCAGTTCCAACATCATTCACCATGTAATTCATGCATTCAAAAATTGGCACAAAACCAGGGAAAATTCCAGAATTTATCAACCTTAACCAAAAATCACAATAAATATACCAAAAAGAACCAAATCCTTACCTCCTCACTTTGCCAAAACTAGAACCTTGTTTCTCAAACTTCTTAATTGCTCTAACACCTAAACTACCACCTTTCAAAATTTTGAAACCACCAAGATAAAGCTCTTTACACTATGAACAAATTTAATGAAGAGTGTTTGAGCATAGGAGGACCATTACTCACCAAAGATCAAGCTTTTCTTTTTCTCTTTCCTTCTCAAAGCTGCCAGAAATGGAGGTTAGAGATAGATGGTGAGAGATGATGATGATAATTGCATATTCTTCCCTTGCCCATACTCCTACCGAATAGGGGAGAGAAGAGAGAGAGAAAAGTAAGTTTTTGACTTTTGGCAAAATCCTATGGCCCATGCAATGCCACTTGGCAACATCTTGTTCAATTCCTCAATGAGCTCACATAGGTGCATAACATAGGATTCTGACCCATAGATAATAGATCTCAACCCTTGATCTTTAGTCACCAATGAGTTTCCTCTTTAGTAACTGACCAATTAGTCGGTAAATTTCCAATCTTACTATTTTGCCCATGGTTTCACTATGATTAATAAATCATCACTATGAATATTTATATCAAATTCACATCACATTTCTTCAAAAGTGTTCAATTACACTAATTACAGTCAATCTCAAAGCCATTAGCCCTTAATCTCAAATTGGGTCATTACATAACACACATGAGCCAGATAGTTGATCTAATAGGTCATCAATTCTAGGGAGAGGGTACTTATTCTTAACAGTAATCTTATTCAATTCTCGATAGTTGATACATAAACGAAGGCTCCCATCTTTCTTTTTCACAAACAACACTGGAGCTCCCCAAGGCAACACACTGGGTCTAATGAACCCTTTCTCAATCAAGTCTTCTATTTGTTTCTTTAACTCCACCATTTCCTTTGGGGCCATACAATATGGGGCTTTAGATATCGAACCAGCTCCAGGCACAATTTCAATTGGAAATTGAACCTCCCTTTCCGGAGGTAATCCGCTTAAGTCATCTAGAAATACCTCAGGAAATTCTCTTACCACAAGTATACTATTCAAAGTTTTGCTGATCTCCCCTTGCATAGAGAAGAACACCATATACCCCTGGCAACCCCTCTTCAAATACTTCTCAGCTTTGGCTGTTGAAAGGAAGTTCAATCTAGCATTCACATTCTCAACATTCTGAGATACAGAGTACACAATCCTCTTGTTCCCATAATCAAGTAGTATATTGTTTGCCGTTAACCAATCAAAACCCAGAATCACTTCCAATTGGTAAAGCGGCAGACAAATCAAATCAATAACATATTTATGTCCCTCTACAGTTACTATGCAATTTAGACAAGCTTCAGTAGTTATAGCTTTGACACCCATTGGTGTTGACATAACCAAATCGAATGGCAATTTATGCACATGCATACCTAGGCATTTCACACAATCATATGCAATAAAGGAATGACGGGCACCTGAGTCAAACAATGCTTGTAATGCATTACTATTAAGAAGAATATTACCTTGAATAAGATTGGGGGACTTCCAGGCTTCCTCGTGAATCATTGCAAATACCCTGCCCTGAGTCCTTGGTCTTTGTTCGGCTTTCGGTCGCTGACAATATCTGGAAAGATGTCCCGGTTGCTTACAATTAAAACAAATCATTTCACCCAAACAATTTTTGCCATAATACGGTTGGTTACAGCGAGGACATTTCCACTCAGTCACAAATCTTTGAGGTTCACGATCTCTAGGCTGTTAGGGCTTCTTACTACTGCCCTTAAACAAAGAGGATCCTTGGCCTTTCTGCTTCTGAGAAACATTAACCTTACTAGGTTTATTGCGGCTACCAACACCTTTGGCCAGATACAGATCTTTCATGTTATTTTCAGTGATTTTGCGTTGTTCTACCGCCTTGTTAAATACAATAAACTGGTGGGTAGCTAGCCGCTTCTTCATCTCCTATCTCAGACCACAGATGAGCATATCAGAACTCCACTCCTCGTCATCCATTCTCCATGTCCCCTTGCTTAATATTGAGGAATTCAGTTTCCTTCTCAAGCAGCACCGACTTGGGAAAATACTTCTCGTTGAACTGTTGTTAGAACACCTCCCAAGTTAGTGACACGTTTATGCTCCACAATGTCATAGAAATATTTCTCTACCAGCAGTCTGCATCACCTTCTAACTTATAAACCGCCAATCAAGCTTTTACCTCAGAAGGGCACTCAAGAACTTTGAATATTTTCTCAAGCTGATTTAACCAATCTTCGGCTGCTTGAGGATCAAATCTACCTCTAAATCTCGAAGGCAGATGCTTGCAGAATCTTAAGACCCAAAACTGAAGATCCCTTTCCTCTTTAACTAGAACCCCATGTGGTTCTTGATTTGGTCCATTATGAGGAGGTGATTCTAATGGTCATGCTGATCCTTCTGCAGTATTTTCATGTCGAATTTCTTCTTCAGTCTCCTCCAGAGTGGATTGAATCGAGTCTTCTCTATTCGTTGCCTTCTCTACCCTGAGCTCTTCTCTCAACTCAGTAATTATATCTGGCTGATCCCTTATCAGACCCATCAACTCTTGCATAGGATCCGGTGGATTGTTATTAACTTCTTCCACCTTAGGATCTACTTGTTGAACTTTGGAACGACCCTTTGTCTTTTTCATTCTACAAATCATTCACTACATTAGTTCCATAGATATTGTATACACATAGTCCACAAGTTTCATATATATATATATATATATATATAACACAAAATAGATATGTGCATACACAATAAACCAATAGGATTCATCTTCTACCACTATCGCAAAGACTAAGGGAACTATCCTAGCAAACTCTACCCTTGTCAGGAACTACAGCTTTGATACCAAAATGTAACCCCCTGCCTTAATTAGCATAATTAAGATTCGATAACACATAATAAAATGGATTAGAGACTATCAGATAATTTAAAACTCATTTAAAATTCCCTCCTTGTAGTAAGGATTTCACGAAATTTTCAAAACTTCTTTTCTATCCTGGTCTCAAATTCAATCATCAAATACAATTACTTGTGCAGTTATATCACATTTTAACATATCAGAGTGTACAACTTAATTCCCAGTAACCCTTGGGTTTCATCTATGTATAGATCTATAGGATTTTAGTTCCCAATTTGGGGATTACACCACTATGTATTCAAAAACCATTTACAACTCAAAAATCTCATACAGTAATCCTTATCCAAAATGAATAACCAATATAAAAAAATTCAAATTTCCCTACCGGGTCCTAGCCGCTCCTGGTCATTCGCTTTTCCTTGGAGCCACTTGCCCTATTTGAAATATTGGTCAATGGAAAGAATGAGATTCAAGAGAATCCCAATAGTAACAAACCATTCATACCACACGTAATCACATAGCATGTAAGCAATTCACCACTCAGCAGCAGCAACACAAGTCATACTCCACCCTCATCCCCTTTTACCCCCAGGGAAACACACCGTCCTAACCTGAACTGTCGTTAGTGACTCAGGGACTGTTGGTATGACAGTGCATACAAATAGCCTTACGGCTCACATATAGCCTTTTGGCCCACGAATAGCCTTTCGGCCCACATAATCATAAATATCACACCCTATCCTCATCCACTTTTACCGCCGAGAAGGCTCACTGACCTTACTCAAACTATTGTTAGTGATTCAGAGACTATTGGCATGGTGGTGCATACACATATCCACAAATATAGCAGCATCTGAAACCATCACAAATAAGTGATACAATGCACATACAATGCATCACATATGGTATTAAAGAAAGTGTCACTACCTTGTTCTTTTCGGACATTCTTCAGCACCGAGGGCTCACAAGGGCGGCAGATGTAAATCCTATAAACCAAATTAGGGACAACCGATCAATGTCTTTTCTAAGTTCTTAATTCCATAGTACTTTAAGTTGGTATTCATGTAAACTATTTAGGTGGCTATTTAATGCCTGAACATATGCCTAAAGAGTTAGGAGGAACTACCCCAAAGATGCCTTTTTAGGAAGCAAAACACTGATTTTTAAATGGCTCACTCGAGTGATGATGGACTTACACTCGGGTGAAGGTGGCACACACTCATGAGTGTTTGACAGAGAACACCACCAACAACTTGAAAGTGCTCAGAACACTCAAGCGTAACTGCCTGCATTTGAGTGATGACCTCAAATTCACTTGATTTCTCAAAAGTGAAACACCAAAAGTGTTTTCCCAAGAGCATACCCAACTTAGAAGAGAAAGCTCACTTGAGTGCTACCCCTTCCACTCGAGTGAGAACATAACACTTGTGAGTTTCAGATCATACTCTTGGAATTTAGTCTGCAAGTGCTTGACTGAGAGCAACCCTTAGCAAGAACATACACTTGCACTCAAGTGAACTCACGCTCACTCGAGTAATGACCTATATCACTCACGGATTGGGAAGTGCACTCGCGCTTCCCACCAGAAAACCTAAGCAAAATGTAGAAGGAAAAGGGAATTTAAGTGGCTGCACTCGAGTGAGTCCCTCACTCACTAGAGTGACATTTATCAGAACCCAAAAACCCAGCAACTGATATAACTTTCCAGATTTACCAAAAACGATCCCAATAGCTCAAAGACTTATACCAAAACTCATTCTCACTCAAAATTCCATAAGGAACTTATTGGTAACCTTAAAACACCTAAATTAACATCAAAATGACACACTCCACATTCCCAACTACATTGAAACCAAAATCACCTAATGACCAAACTTTTCTTTTCAAATCCAAACTAAAAAAATTGACACCAAGGCACAATTTGGCATCTATTCCACCACATTATACTACTCAGTCCATGCATTTCAAAATTAAGCCAAAATCAGGGTAAAATCAAAAAATCTCAAAACCAAACCAATGACTACAATGAATATGCCAAAAGGTATCAAATACTCACCTCTCCAACTTGCCAAGATCAAATCCTTGGTTTCCCCAACTTTCAAATTTCCACAAGTTCTCAAACTCCACAAATCAAAAATCTAAAAACGTAGGAATGAAGCTCTTGACACTATGAACATGATTATTGAGGAACGCTTGAGCATTTAAAGGCATTTTGCAAGACAAAATCTCACCTTTGCACTTTCTCTTTCCACCTTCAATCCACAAAAAATGGAGGCTAAAGATAGAGAATGAGATGAGAATAATGGTGACAGATTTTTTTCCTTTTTCTATGCTTCTTAACCTACTTGAAGGGAGAGAGGGAAGAGAAAATTGAACTTTGAAGTTTGACCTTATCCAATGGTTCACAACTTGCCATATGTTATAATCCTATTCTTCCTTCCATAAACTCATATAAACTCATCTACACTAGATTCTGCCCCATTGATTATTCAAGAGTTAATCCTAGCCATGGACCATGAGTTACTTATGAGTTTCCTCTTCGGTAACCGACCAAATGGTCGGTAAATTTACTATTTTGCCCCTGATTATACTAAGATATATTGAACTATCATCAAACATATTTTACATCATAGTACACCTCATACTTTAAAAATGTTTAACTAACATTAATTACATCACTTGTGAGGTCATTAGCCCTTAATTACAATTTAGGATATTACACAACGGCCTTTACATGCTCTATTGGGTTTCTTTTGGTATCACTTGGTAGAGTTTTTGGTTACTGGAATTCAGCATATTTGCAATTTGGCCCATTTAGATCTCCAAGTTCTTTATTAAGGCTGCTCAGCTTTTGAGTGTTGCGTTAGTCCTAGCTATGAATTAAGATGTATTCATGGTTAGTTGAGAAATTGCATCTTCCATATTCACTTTCTAATGTGATGAATTTGGTAGTTGAAGAGCTTGTTGTTGGTAGTTCCCTTACGGCTTGAACGCATTTTGATTATTCCTCTAACAAAAGTTTGGATGATTTCGCTAACCTAGGTTGTAAGTGTTTGAAAATGGATTGTTTATTTGATTTCCGATATAATGAGTTTTCTCCGGCATGAATGGGTGTCCATCTTAACATTGCTTGCTCACATAAGGTCCTCCACACCAATCACAGGTTTCAATAGGAGTGTTGATTACATATGCTTGGGTTGTCAATGAGCTCGCTTGCTTGGATATAGATGCAACTTGAGAAGAAAAAGTTGTAAGGATATCCAGCTCGTGCACTCCAAATGCTTTCTTTAAACTATTACGTTCAGAAGGCTATTGGTATGCATTGGCTGCCATCTCCTCAAGTAGGTTACATGCATCATCTAGATTTTTTCCTATTAAAGATCCTCCAGCTGCAGCATGTACAAGAATTTTAGAGGTGTTCGTCATCCCATTATTTAAACTTTATAGTTGCCACCAATCTAGTAATCCATGATGAGGACATCTCCGTAGCAAGTCCTTGTATCTTTCTTAGGCTTCATAGAGGCTTTCTTTTTCATGTTAAGTAAATGAGGCAATTTCATTCCTCAATTTAGCAGTTCTTCCTGAAGGAAAATATTTTGCCAAAAATTTCTATGCCAAGACATCCCATGTAGTTATGCTTCCTATTGGTAGCGAGTGTAACCAGTTCTCAGCCTTATCCCTGAGTGAGAAAGGGAAAAGTCTAAGTCTAACGGCATCATTACTAATACCATTATGCTTGAATGTGTCATAAATTCTTAGGAAGTTGGCTATATGTGTGTTAGGATCTTCTGTTGGCAAACCACTAAATTAATTTGATTGCACCCTCTGGATAATTGCAGGCTTAATTTCAAAATTGTTCACTGTTATTGGCAGTTTTCTAATTCTAGAATTTGTCCCCATGACTGTTGGTGTTGCATAGTCATGGAGTGTTTTGGTATATGTTGTTTCACAACCTGGATTTGCCATCAGATTGCTTAGGATTGAAGTAGACTACTTTCAAACTCTTTGATTTCTTTGAAAGTTCTCTCGATCTTATAATCAAAAGTTTGCATTTCAATCTCCTTCGATCTAGTCATGCACTAAGCAAAAGCCTAAAAAGAAACCTAAGACGCTAAAGAAAGAAAAACAAATGCAATATGAAAACCAAATTAGTATTAAAATTATTTGGTTTTGATATTAATGACAACAATCCTTGACAATGGCCCCAAAAACTTGTTACAAGTGTAAATGGTCTATTAAAAATTACAAGTGTACACTATCGTAACCATGTAATATAGAGGTGAGTAAAGATCATTCCCATGAGGATTGATTACTAAGTACCAAAATTGATAATCTTAATTCTATTTAGTCGATTGATTAGTTAGTGAATGAAATTACAAAATTAAAATTGACTAAATATGAATGCAATTTACATGAAAAAAAACTATGAGAAAATAAACCCTAGGGATCAAATTTCACTTAGCAAATTTCAGATCGAATCACTTATTTATTCTAGTCCAATTTATTCCACATGTTTGGTGGTCAAGTTTCCTTAATTTAATTACTAGCCTCTTCTTGGGTCAAGCAATTTTATAACTAATTGCTAATTCAATATATCCCCATATGAATCAAAGCAATTAATCATGCTTAAGATTTATAGAACTCATTAAGACTATACAACTCATTAATATATTCCTACTTCATATGCAAATTATGGTTTTAATTATAGAGTTGACACACATGCATCTCCTTCTGATCTCAACATACATACTGAAATCATTCAAAAGATGGTCAATCAATCTAAAGTATAAAGAACAATATTTAAAAGTCAATAATGAAGGAAAAATTGAAACTAGATTTAGTAATTTAAGATTCAATCTGTCATTAGTAAGCTACACCATCACTCTAAAAAAATGAAAATTTAGTTGATGATGCAATTAAAAAAACAAAAATAAATTGAAAACTTCATAAACATTGCATAAAACTTAATTATTAAATTCTAAAACACAAAGATACAACTACAAGATGCATAAAAATGGAAAAATTTAGCCTTTTATATATGAGGTAAAACATTCCATGTAGGTGGCAACCTATACCATCCATAAATGAGGACTACCTATAACTTCCATGAAGGAGGCATGCAAAAAATATTATAATGTATGAAAATAAAATTTATGATGGTGTGTTCTCCTTGTGTCTTTCACTTGCTTATTTATAGATAAATGCTATGCAAGGATTTCAACTTGTTAGGCATGAATTTTGACCTTAAGCCACCAATGTTGACCTTGCTTAAAATTTGTCTTCCCTTCCCCTCTCTCATGATTGGATGAATTCATTGGTCAAGGGAAATAAAGTCTGATGAATTCATCTAGTTTCCAGTGCAATGTTCTGGAAAATTGGGTATGTAGCCTGACCGGAGACTGGTGAATTGTATTGGCTATTCTACATATCACTGATATATAACTTAAATGTCATGATCTGATTGGTTAATCAGGGAAGAAGTCAAAAAGTGACTTTAATAAAGTTGCTTTTGTTGGAAATTGTGCCCAAAGGGCCAACATTGTACTTTGAATATTATTAATTTAATGAAATTTCTCCATTCTGTTATCATATTATTTACATGTTAACTATGATAATTTTATCCTTGGTTAAATCATAAAGATTATCCTAAAATGTCCCTAGTTGGTCATCTATGCGGGAGCAAAGATGAAATAAGACCAGTATGACTTTGATAAGATATAGAGATACGAATCAAAGTCGTAGGCACTTATAAGAGTAAAAGGTGCTGGACCGACCCACTATGAGAAAGCTACATGGATCAAGTCATAAGCTTTTGTCATATATAATCACGTCACAATGCCCTTAGACCTGAGGTCTTCATGGATTCCTACATGAGAGTTGTTAAGCTTTGAACTAGTCAAAAGTCACTTTTAGCCAGGTGATGATAAAGGCTATGATCGGGCTTGATGGTTTTTCATACAGAGGAATATGAATGATCAAGATGGAATTTGTCCCTTACATTAGTAGAGAGATATTACTAGGCCCCTCGATAAGTGAGTCTGAGAAATGTATAGCTATACTACAATGGAAAGGAGTTTCCATGTCTATTGTCAGGCTACTCAGGAATCGAGAAAGTAATGGTCAGCAACAAGAGGATGACATTATCCATGCCTTATCCTTGATCAATATATAGTGTGTCAAAAGGGACATGCCATGGTTGTATGATAGGTTGCATCGTGATAACGATCCTCATATGAATTGGGTAGTCGTAATGTCTTGCTAGAGGTCGCTTGCGACTTTTGAGTTAGTACAGTTATTGGCCCACTGCCAACTTCATATGGGTTTACAAGATCACACACAAGAATGACCTAACACGAGATAATGTTTAATTTAGGGTGGACGAATTTTATATTTATATATATAATATAAAATTTGTTAATAATATTATATAGATATATATTTTCAAAATACATATCATATATATATATATATATATTATATTTGTATATATACTATATGATATTATTATATTGTGTTAGTTTTAAATTTAATTTATTAAGATATATTAAATTTAATAACTAACATGATAGAGATATAATATCTCAGATTTAATTTATGAAGATAAATTAAATCTAATGGCTTTTTATTTGGATTAAATAAATAGGTTAAATTAAAATTGTTGGACAAATTTAATTTAAACTGAATTTATTTAATTAGTTCATCAAGATAATAAATTGTTGATTAATTTCGAAATTAATGTTGATTAATTTGAACATAGCTCTCATTGGTTATAAAGTAGATAGAACAGATATACTCATACACACATGAGAATTCAGAGCTGCAAGAGAAACCTTAAAAAACATTGGAGGCGCTAGCACGCAGTCTCAGTTGGAGAGCATTCGTGTAGATACCGATAGAGGGAGCGGACCTAACGTGTTGGCTCCTAGAGATCGTGAAAGCCCTAAGTTAAAAAAGGTACAAGTTCTTTTTAACCCGATTTAAACGCCATTGATAGATCCTCGATTAAGATCGATAAAATTTTAAAATTCTTCTGCTATGCCTGCCGATCCTAACAGCTTGAATAAAGCTACTTTTTGATTCGGGGTTGCTCGGTTTTGTGACACATGTCACCCTTCAACCTGATCTTTACCATGTGTCCTGGAGACTGTTTGGAGAGTATCATACATCCCTGGAGACCATAAAATGGCACTACATACACCAGTGTCTTCGGGAATTGCCTAGTTTGTGTGCCTATTTATCTTAGTGGACGTTGGGTATCTGTGCAGGACCCATACTAGGTCTTGGCACCATATTTGCCTAAGTCTCCTAAAATGGCGCCATGTAGGTATTTGCAAGAAGTGTTCAATTTTCCCCAAACACAAGCATATATATATATTGCATCCGGTCATTCATAAACACACAAAGCATTACGGGTTACAAAATTTCAGTATATTACAACTCGTACTGTGTCTTGCCAAGAATTGTATTGATGTATTCTCTATTTGATATGTAACATGATGTGCTCATTGCATTTGCCTAGAACACTTGTGATACTTCTTTCTTAGTTAGCATTGCCCTAGCCATGTCATTGAGAACTCTATTATTTCTTTCTACAACACTATTATGTTGTGGAGTTCTTGGATCTGAAAAGTTGTGGTCAATACCATTTGTATTGCAATATTCTCTGAAGGTTTGATTCTCAAACTCTCCATCATGATCAGTCTTGATAGACGCAATAGGAATACCTTTCTCATATTGGACCTTCTTAACAAAAATAACATATTCATCAAAAGTTTCATTTTTTGAGGAAAGAAATATAGTCCAAGTAAATATATAATAGTCATAAACTATTACCTAAGTGTAAAGATTCCCACTAAGGCTCTTTACTCTTGCTGGTTCAACTAAATCCATATGAAATAGTTGAAGTGGTTTTTCTGTTGAGACTATCTTCTTTGATTTGATAGAGGACTTTATTTGTTTCCCCTTTTGACAAGAATCACAAACTACATTATCTTTAAATTGAAGTTTAAGAAGATTGACAACTAAATTCTTTTTAATTAATTTTCCTAGTTGGTTCATTTGACATAAGCAAGTCTCTTATGCCAAAACCAACTTTCATCAGTATTACTTATAAAACAATTTTCAGATGCATTGTTATTATAATAGTTACCATCCCTTGAAGCTCTTATCTTGACTTTGAGATCATCTTTATTGATTTGAAGATCTTTCTTGTTGATAATGAGACATACTTATGAATAAAAAATGACCCAATTGTCTTTGTCTATGCTTTGGCTCACACTTAGTAGGTTGTAACCCAATCCTTTTACATAGTAAACATCCTTAACTCTTACTCCATTTGTCTTGCCTAATTCACCAATTCTAGCAATTTTCTTGGATTGGTTGCCTCCAAAGCTAACTTTGCCTCCTTTTTTGGGTTCTAGCATGGTGAATTTGTTCTTGTCACTAGTTATATGTCTCGAGCATCCACTATCAATATACCATTTATTTGTTTTTGATGCCTTGAGACACACTTACAATAAGAAACATTCAAGTCTTAGGTACCCACACTTTCATGGGTCGTTTGTGGTTAGTGTAAATCACTTTTGGCAGATGTGATCCTTCTGGAACTTATTTATAGGTGCCATTCACTAGAGGGCCAAACTACGCCATTTCACGCAAATTGTAGGAACTTTTCCATAGGCCAAAACAGTACATTTCACTTGTCTCCCTCACACAGCCAGGATAGCCTCCCCGACTCGACTCCCATGAGTCACCCTCCACCGCCTGCAGTTTCAGGTGACCTTATGAGGCAATTCTGGACATGAAAAGTCGACGAATTTAATGGTGTTCTCCATAGAAAATCGTGGAAAATGAAGTATGCTCCACAATTTTGCCAAAGTTGCCTAAAATCTAAATGAAAATTTTTGATCCTTGAACCTGAAATCAAAACACTATAACAGGTTCGTTTTTCGATGAGTTCGATGGCAAAGCAAACTCAAAATAATTATTATTATAACATGAAATTGAATCATGAAAATGAATAGAATATATAAATGAACAAGATCAAAACGGAATATGCATCAAAACTCATCAATATCTAACTTCATAAATGACAACCAAATCGAGAAAGGAAAAGGTTTCTTTCTCACCCTGAAACTTATATGTGCAGAACCGTGAATGGCAGAAGCAAATTAGAGTCTGATCTCAAAAGGCGCTTCATTGGATCATCATTAATAAAAAATTTCGGTGTTCAAAATATTTTTCCAAGCAGAAACACATCATAAAAGATGGCACATGTTGAAATTTGCGCTTTTATAAGCATGTAAAATTTCTAGAATATTAGAGTCCTGGTGCACTTAAAATTATAAATATCTCTCGCCATATCTTGGTATAGTGATGGTTTACGAATAATCGTCAACCCTCAAGGAGAATATATATATTTTCTATATTATTGCTATAACTCAGTCTATGCTATTTATACCATTCCATTAATATTGGTACAACATACCAACCAAATAAGAAACTCTAAACCTAAGCTTGATCCAACTCAGTTGAGATATTTTATCCAAAATAAACAGATAATATCTAAAATATCTAACTGTGAAATATCTAGAATATCCAGATATAATCAAGTAGTGATTGGAAAATATATCTAGATATAATCTGAATCAAATAATAAGATATGTAATCATATTTAATAAAATATCTAACACATAAGACTCATTCTAGGTCGCTGAGCGAGGAGCCTTTTCTTTCCTTATTGTAATGGCTCCCTCTTGTGTCTTAGTGTGTGTTTGAATTAATTTTTGAAGTATAGCTTTTACGATTTACAAGATAAGTAAGTGAGAAGAGTTTTATCTCAATTTACAGAAAAGAACTTTTGAAGCCACGGTTTGGGGCTTACCTAAACACACACTTACTATTGCTTGGTTTAAAGTGGCTTTCCTCTATGTTTTCTGTAATTAGTCCTTTCCTTTTCGTGGATAAAAGTGGAGCCTTATATCCGAGACTCTGTAACCTTTGCAAGTAATGAGGTATTATCCAGATTTGATGAAAAAATAATAATGCACTTTAGAAAATGCACTTTAAATTCCGAGGTAAAAGTAAACTTTAGTCTTACAAATTTTTAAAAATTAATATAATAATAAATAATAAATAAATTATCCGTAGCTTTAAGAATAAAAAATATCGTAGCAATCTTACATATTAAGAATTAATATATTTTTGTCCGTAGAACATGTTACTATGTGTGTATGCAGGAGTGTTTTTTTTTTTTTTTGGAGTATATATCATTTGCTAAATATGTTATATTAATAAAAAAAAATGTAAAAGAAACGATACAATAAATATGATAATAATTTTTTACTAAATTTTAGATATTATATTTTCTTCTAAATTTATAATTTTATTAATTAAGAGTTTCAATTATTTTTCAAAAACTCCAATTATAATAGCTATAAATAAACTAAGGGTATGAAATAAATAATAAAACTGTTAAACTTTATTTTGATTGACTCATTATTCAATTAAAAATGATGAAAAATAAATTAATTAGCGACTGTTAGTTATTAACTTAACTTAATTTAATTAATTATAATCAGTTTATGACTTTAGTTTGAATTATTTAGAATAAATCTAATAATTTCATGAAATAAAGGTAAAATCATAGGATGCGGTGGAAAATAATATAGGATGTTTAGTTAGAGGTAATTTAGTGCTTTTATAATTATATTTTAGTATTTAGGGTTAAGGTGAAAAAATCCTAATGAGCGTTTATCAAAAGTGTGTCCAGTACCATATCTTTTTTGAAAGTACAAAAATACTCATGAACATTCAAAATAGAAGCAAAAATTTCACGATCGTTAAATCCAACCTAGCGTTAGTTTTTGTATTGGAACCCACATTATCTTTATGAAAGTACTAAAATAATGCTCTCAACTCAAAAAAAAAAGAAAAAAACCCCCCTCCCAAACACATCGATTTGAAACACAAGCCAAGAAGGACCATCAGTGGAGATTGCTCTGAAGAAGAAGAAGATAGAGTTCATTTGACCAAAAACAATAAAAAAAGAAGAAGATAGAGTTCAAGAATGTTGCTTCTCCCCTCGCAACTCATGTTTATCCAAGAAAATACAACGGCTATTGCTCCTTAGTTCAAACTCAACTCTGTCTTTAATGAAAAGGATGATTAATAGTGGAGTAGAAACGATCTCTCTCTCACTCTCCCCCCTCCTTCGTTCTCTGATCACTGCTCCTCTGGTTAAGACCGCGTCGGAGAAGAGAAGAAATAGAACAGTGATGATAAGACACAGAACATTACCCATTACCTCTTCAATGAAGAGGTGGGGAAAGGTTGGTAGAGTGGGGGAGGGAGAAACCGTCATTGATGACTGGAATGTAAGAGGAAGAAGGTGGCTTATATGCATTTGCCATTCAAAATATAAATTTTTTTCTTGATTTTATGGAAATGAACAATGACTTTAAATTGAAAGAAATATTTGAAGGGTTAGAATTGCTAATCAAAAGTTGATTAGGTAATTAAAATTCAACACATGGGTCTTAAAAGAGAAGCTGGAAATATCATATACTAATTGAATCAAAATCCATAGTGGATATAAGAATAATAACATAATAGAGAAGGTGAGCATGAAACTATCAATTTCATTTAATAAGATTTTTTTCCAATGAAATCAAAATCAGAGAAATCGAAGTATGAAATCTTAAGTGTTTGAGTTATCAATGGAAATATGAGTTTGAATGGAAGAACAATGATAACACTGGTAAGTTCCATCACAAGTTTCATGCGACTGTTGTCTCTCAGTCCCCTTTAATAAGAGGCCTCATGTAATACCCCGACTTTTGAGACTTGAGCTTAGAGAATCAGCCTGAGATTGGTGGATATCTAAGCCCCGATTTAGCAAGATCCCAAATTGTGATTAAGAGATAATGACTCCAAAAGTGGATGTAGTTAGTGACAAATAAACCATTTTGGAGATTATGGTGTGATTTGGCACCCGATGTGATTTGTATGTGTTGTGAGCAGTGCCAAAACCCTATATTTGAGTTCAATTATGGATTAACATCTAAATTGACTTAAAATAAGGGGGAGGGCATATGTATGGTGTAAATGAATTTGGTGGTGATCTAAAAGAGATTACCATAATCAAGGGCAAAACGGTAAAGTTACTGACCAATTGATCGGTTACCGAAGAGGAAACTTATTGGTAACTTCAAGATCAATGGTTAGGATTGATTTGTGCAAGAGATCAAGGGGTGGAATCACATGTGTATGAGCTTAAGTGAGCTCATGTGAGGTTTGTCAAGATGTTGACACATGGCAAGTTGTGAGCCATGGATCTTGGGTCAAATGTTCAACCCTTTTCCCTCTCTCCTCTCCTCTCTATTTGGTCAGTTTTGGCTTCCAAAAACTGATCACTCTCTTCATCATCTTCATCTCTCTCCAAAGCCTCCATTTTCGTGAGCTCAAGGAAGAAAGAGAAAGCTTAAGGTGAGATTTTAGCTTGTTTGGTGACCTCTTTAGCTCTAATCACCTTCTATAAAGTTGTTCATAGTGATGAGAGCTTCATTGCTATGGTTTTAGATTCTTGATTGGAGGTGTTTGAGAGCTTGAGCAAAAGTGGAAAGATGGAAAATCAAGAAATTGGTTTGGGAAAGAGGAAGAGGTGAGTATTTGAAGCCTTTTGATCTAAGTTTTGTGATTTGTGGATGAGTTTTGTGAATTGTGAATTTTGCCCTGATTTTGGTAGAATTGTGAAATGCATGAATTGTCATGTGTTTTGTGTTGAAAATGGTGAATTGTGGTTAAATTGATGCCATAGTGTGTTTTGGTGTCATTGGAATTGGTTTGAGAACTTGGAATGAAAAGAATGGCAATGTGGTGTTTGTGTTATGATTTGTGATGACATGTTGTGATTGTTGGTAAAACATGTCAATATAATGTGAATTTGGTTTTTTTGGTGTTTCCAATGGATTCCTTATGAAAATTTGTGTGGGAATGATGTTTGGTATGAAAATGGAACCATTGGAAGCCAAATTGCAAAAATTGGAATTCTGTCTTTTGAAACTTTGTTCTGGACAGTCTGCTTGTTTTGCCGTTTTGAATGGGCAAATGATGTTATAAAATTCTGAAACTTTCCAGTCTTGAAGTTCACATCCCAAAATTTAAAATGGACATATAATTTTTTCCATTTCGTTTTGTGAACTGGGATTTATGTTTGCCCAAAGTTTGAGGTCGAAACTAGGTTTGATTCTGGAGCAGTAGTGGATTTTGGGAAATTCTGTATTTTTGTGGTGATTTCCAGTAATGGCTCATATTTTTCCTATGAAGAGGACTTAAATATCTTTCATTTGGCTTTGGAATCACCTCATTTCTATTTTTGTGGAATTAGTTATGAATTTCCTAAATTGCCTTGGCTGCAGCAGAAAATCCTGGCTGCAGCGCAAAAGTTTCTTTGCACATTTTGGCTGCAGCCAGAGGGTTCTTGGCTACAGCCAACCCCCATTTTCAGTACTTGGTGATTTTGAAAAGTGATTTTCAACCTAGTACGTCTCAATCCTTTCAAGCTTTTGTTGAGCTTATTATTAGACACTTAAGGGACTCAAATGACAACCAACTTTAAGTGATATGGAAGTAAGGTTTTGGAATAGAGAATAACCCCATGTCCTTGCTTTGATTATAGGGTTTATGTTCGCCCTGAACGTGGTTCGATATTCGCATGGTCGTGAGTAAGCGGTGTTGGAGCTTACATGGAAAGACTAAGTGTAGGGAACATATCTCTCCTGCATGTATTTGATATCTGTTTTAGTGTGTGGAGGTGCATGTCTTTGCTTTGCATAATTATGTGTGATTTGAAGCTATGTTTCAATTTATGCTATGGCCTTAGGTATATTGTTCGAAGCATTGAGCTTGCAAATTGTCATTGTGTTATCATGAGTTGTGTGATACAAGCATGTCATGCATTAAACATTTATCGTACGTGCATATTGATATTGTTATCCTACTGAGATTCTCTAGAATCTCACCCTCCCCTACTAACCTTTCAGATAGGGTAGTGGATCGAGGATGGAGCAAGCAGCCAAGGGCGATGAGGACTCCTTCGGGTTGTCATTCTGATAGTTGGTTATCATAGTTGGGAGTATTGTGTATTGGATATTTGTATATGTGGATGAGGATTTAATTATGTGTATTTGATGTGAGATTTGTGTAATCCCCGTATGAGAACTTGTATATGGGCATATTGCCCTCTGTAAACCCTTTTGTAAGGATGTGAACCCGGGATTTCCGGGATTATTATATTGTGCACTCTGATTTATATATTGAATGTGATTATCCGCGTGAAGTGATTGTATTCGAAATGTGAATATGAGACCAGGTTAACTAGATTTTGAAAGTTATTTGTGAAAATCCTGTCTGGTAGATGGGTTTGAAATTGTTATTTGATCATTAGTGGTCTCTATTTCATTTTAATCATGTATTTCGAATATAATTACGGAAGGGGGTTACACCTCACCTTTTCTCTCTCCAAATCGATGAAGAGGTTGGGAGGGGGAGTTTTTGTTTTAATTGGAGTTGAGGGCATTTTAGTACTATCATAAAAATAATGTGGGTCCCACTACAAAAAGTAACAATTTTAGATTAGATTTACCTAAGGTTCTGAAACACGGACCAGTCACATGACTGGATGGGGTATTGGGTCAAAGGTCAGTGGGTCAGACCGGAGTTAAATCAGAGCTAACTGAGGGCCAAAACAGTGAGAAATTGAATATTTTAGGCTTATTAATATGAAGTTATAAAAAAAATTTAAAAAACAATTTTTTTAAAAAAATACAGAACTGAACCAGTTCATGAATCTGACCGATTCCATGCCCTGTTCATCCATTCCTGGTCCGGTTTGGGTTTCAAAATATTGCATTTAATGGTTATAACATTTTTGCTCATATTTTGAACACTCATGAATCACGATCAAGGACGAGATTAGCGTTTAATTGTGTTTCATAATTGAATAAGAGATCTGGAATAATTTAAAAACTTTTTACAATACTTGCACAAATAGATTTCCATTCATTAATTTATAAAATCAATAGGCTTGTTCGGTTTGTCACATATACAATATCAGAGTATAAGCACAATTCCCAACATTCACTTGGGATACTATCATTAATCCAAAATATTGTTCAGGGCATTATTGCCCATCTCAATTCCCATACCGGGGATTACACAAAACTATAATTCTATAATATATTCAATACATACATTCGCCAAAATGATAACCAGTCAAAACCAAAAGTATCTATCTAAGACTACCACTGGCAGTCCCAGTCATCCTTGCTCACTTGTTTGCTTCTTGATCCACTTGCCCTGTCTAAAATGTTATTTTGAAAGAGTGAGATTCTAAAGAATCCCGGTAGCAATAGTTTACATATATGATGCATAATTAAGCAAAGCAAGTAAGCATACATCACAATGCAGCAATCAATATTTGAGGTCTGGCATACTACCATGTCCCCTTCACTGTATACAAGGTCGGGCTTTCGCCACATCCCTTTACTGTATTTGTATTTAAGGCTGGGCTTTCGCCACGTCCCCTCACTGTATCTGTATTTAATGACTAATGCAAACAAGTAATGCAATATACAGGATATAGGATAAAGTGTTACTACCTTGGTCTTTTCATTGTTGAGCAAGCACGAGCCTTCTACGCTCCAGGCAAATATCAAATCCTAAAGTCATAATTAAGGATGATGCGTTGCCACTTAGTCCAATACTCAATATCTTCACAATACTTAAATTGGTTATCATTACTGTCTCTTAAGAACTCATATATGCCTCTAATAAATGCCCTAAAGGGTTAGAGGAACTACCCCAGGGATCCCCTTTTGGAAGTACAAACTAACATTTTTCACTGTTTCACTCGAGTGAAGACGTCCTCACTCGAGTGAAGATGGTTTGTACTTGGATATCTGGGAGTGAAGGATATTGAGTGAGCACTCGAGAGCATCAGAACTTTATCAGAGATAGAGACACTCGAGCACACAAGAACTCACTCGAATGATAGCCAAATTCTTCACTCAAGCACTAAAGAGTGAAGTCCAGGAAGTGAGAACCGGAGAGCAAATGGGAATTTGAAATAAAAAGAACACCCGAGCATGGATCTTTACACTTGAGTGAGGGCTAAATACCCGCGAGTGCCGAAACGCACTCTTGCACCTTAACCGCGAGTGACAACCAGAGAGGCAAGTTCTGGGTGTCAAATACATCAGCACTCGAGTGAGAACCTAACACACTCGCAGGTGAGGCAACACTCTTCCTCTTTTTGTAGAAGTGAAATGCAGAAACTGAAGGGAAAATGAAGAATTTTGCTCACTCACTTGAGTGACACCCTCCTCATTCAAGTGATATACATCAGAAACCAGAAAACGCAGAAACAATGACAACATTCACCAGAATTTTCCCAAGAGTTTCCAATAGACCCAAAACCTCAACCAAAGCTATCCCCACACAAAATCACTCAAGGAATCCAATAAAACCATTAAAACAACCAAATTCCTACTCCATTATCATGCTTTGGTCTTAGGCAACATTAAACACTAAATTTACAAAATCATTAAACTCAAACGTTCAATCTCCAATCAATCCTATCTATCCATATACCTTCCAAATATACCATTTCTATACCAATAACATACCAAACTTCCTATTAACCTTCATTTTCAAAAATATGCAATAATTTCTAGAAATCCAAAGTTATTCCATTTGGCATAAAACTTAGATAGATAGGTCTTTTAAACTCACCTTATCAACTTCTTCAAAGAAGCTTTTTGATTCTCCAACTTTCACAATTCCTTGGAGCCACAAATCAATGCCAATGGACACACTACACTCATCAAAATAAAATTCATCACTCAAGAAACAATTTTAAAGAAATGAGTTTGAGCATTTAAGGCCATTTTCCTTACCTTTTTGAAGTTTTTCTTCCTTCCCTTTCCTTCAACAATGGCTGACGGTTTTGGAAGGAGAAGAGAGATATGAGAGTAGTTGAAGATGAAGAAGGAAATGATCATACTCCCCCTAGCCCATGTCAGCCAAAAAGAGGGAAGACCAAAGAGAAAATATACTTTAAATTTGCATTTGACTTTTCCACTAATCTCTTTACATGTGAGCTTGCCAAGTGTCTTCTTCCTATTTGCTCTCACACACTAAGTAACCAATTAGCTTATCTAATCCCTCCATTAGCCATATAATCACACTTCACATTTTTCTCTTAGTTAGTAATTAATTTACCCATTAACTACTAACTTATGGCCAATATTTCCATTCTATCAATTTTCCATCAATTATGACATATTAGATGATATTGTCAAAAATACACATTAATTCCACTTTAATCCATGATTACATTCTCAATAATTCTCATTAGCTCTTAATCAAAATTTGGGGTGTTACAATTCTCTCCCCATTCAATATATTTCACCCTCAAAATTGATTACACATCTTTAGGCATAAAATCAAAAAATCTTTTCTTCTTGTCTGCTTCTGCCTCCCAAGTTGTTTTTCTTGGAGACAATCCTTTCCAGACCACCTTCACAAACGGTAAGCTTCAATGCCTGAGCCTCCGCTATTCTCAGTCAATGATTCGCTCTGGCTCTACTGCGTAAGTAAAGTTATCTTGTAACTCTACATCTTCATATTTAATAATATGCACAGGGTCTGATTAGTACTTCTTGAGCTGTGAGATATGGAACACATCATGAAATCTACTCAAATTCGGGGGTAGGACTATCCAATATGCTACAGGTCTGATTCGTGCCAGAATCTCAAATAGAATAATGTACCTTAGGCTTAGTTTCCTCTGCTTGATTGCTCTTTCGATGCCTGTGACCAGAGATACTCTGAGGAAATCATGATCCCCTACTTCAAACTCTAGAGGCCTTCTCCTTTTGTCAGCATAGCTCTTATGTCGACTCTATGCTACAAGGAGCCTCTTTCTGATACTTCTAATCTTTTCTGAAGATTGATCAATGAGGTTTGGGCCATACAACTTCCTCTCAGACAACTCTGACCAGCACAACGATGACTGGCACTTGCTTCCATACAATACCTCATATAGAGCCATCTGAATGCTCTCATGATAACTGTTATTGTAAGCAAACTCAACTAGTAGAGGTAGTAATCCCATTTTCCTTTAAAGTCTAGGACACACGCTCTCAGCATATCTTTTAGTGTTTGAATGGTCCTTTCTGACTGTTCGTGTAATATCCTGAATTGTAATTAAGGGCTAATGACCTCAGAAGTGATGTAATTAATGTTAGTTAAACACTTTTGAGGTATATAATGTGTATTGTGCTATAAATATGTTTGAAGATGGTTTAATAAAAATTGTGATAATCAGGGGCAAAATGGTAAATTTACCGACCAGTTGGTCAGTTACCGAAGAGAAAACTCATAGGTAACTCAAGATCAATGGCTAGGATTGACTCTTGAATGACCAATGGGGCAGAATCTAGTGTAGATGAGTTTATATGAACTCATGGTAGGCGAGAATGAGACCATGACATGTGGCAAAATTTGGACCTTTGGATCAAGTCAAACATTCAAAGCCCATTTTCTCTTCCCTCTCTCCCTCCAAGTCGGTTGAAGCATGGAGAAAAGTGAAAAAAATTGGATCATCATTATCCTCATCTGATTCTCTCACCATTCTCCATTTCTGACGAAACCAAGGAAGAAAGAGAAAGGGAAAAGCTTGAATTTTGGTAAGTAAATGTCCTTATATGCTCAAGTGCTCTTTATTAATCTTGTTCATAGTGTTAAGAGCTTCATTCCTATGGTTTCAGATTTTTTATTTGTAGTGTGTGGAAACTTGAGAAAACTTGGAAGTTGAAGAACTAAGAAACCAACTTTTAGCTGAAAAGGAGGTGCGTATTTATGTATTTTGGTGTAATTGTTTTGGTTATTGAATGAGTTTTAAGAAGCTTAGATTTTTACCTTGATTTCTTGTGATTTTGAAAGATATGAATTGGTTAGTGTTTGGTGGTGGAATGGTACCAAACTATGACCTTGAGCCATTAGAAGTGATTGGGAAATTATGGGAGTGAGATTGGTTATTATATTGGTGGTTTTGGGTTGCATTTTGAGTAAAAATAGGGTATGTTTGATTGGGAAGGAATTTAGATGTTTTGAGTTTACCCGTAGGTTCCTTATGACATTTTTGTAGGAGTGAACTTTGGTATAAGTTAGGAACCATTGGGATCAGTTTTGGTAAATCTAGAAAACCATATCAGTTGCTGCGATTTGGCTTTTGATAAGCCTCACTCGAGTGAGGGAGGATCTTACTTGAGTGTAGTATGATGTTCTCAGTGTTTTGGTTAAGTCCTCAGGCAGAGTTCGTGAGTGAACTTCTTCATCTTCGGGTGATATATGTTATCACTCGAGTGCATATGATATCACTCCAGTACATGTGCATGTAACACTATGAGCATGCGTCTCGGGTTAGCATTTGTAGGCATGGTGTCAAAAGTGCGCATGGGCACTCACAAGCATTGGGAAGTCACTCGAGTGCTAGGGCTAGTACTCGAGTGCACTTGTTGCCTTGGAGCCTTTGTTGCTCTCGGGTCGTCACTTCCTGTGCCCTACTCGTTGGGACTTGGGTGACTATGTGTCATCACTCGAGTACCCAAGTGAGTGCTTGAGTGCACTAGCCACTGCAGGAGGTGTTGGTGCTCTAGGGTACACACTTTCTATGTCTAACTCGCTGGAACTCAAGTGCGATTGGGGGGTAACACTCGAGTGAGGCCTTCTTCACTCGAGTGAGTTAGCCTAAAATTGGTGTTCTTCTTTTGAGAAAGGGATCTTCGGGGTAGTTTCTCCCAACCCTTTAGGCATATGTTTAGGCCTATAATAGCCACCTAAAGAGTTTAAATGATAACTAACTTAAAGTACTACGAAATTAAGAACTTGGAAAAGAAATTGACGGGTGTCCCTAATTTGGTTTATAGGATTTGACAATTGCCACCCTCATGAGCCTACTATGATGAGGAATGTTATGAAAGAACAAGGTAGTAACTCTTTCTCTTATATTGTGTATAAAGCATTGTATGTATGTTTGTCATGCATTGAGATACTTTATGATACATTGAGATGCTTTGAGATCACAGTGAAAGATGATGTATAGAGTTCACAGTGAAAGTTGGCGCATAGTGTTTACAGCCATGAGTGATGTCGTTTGTGGCATGAGCCATGATACATTGTGATGCTGCTTAACATGATCATATACGTTATGTGTTTGTGCACTGTATTAGTGATTTGTTACTACTGGGATTCTTTTGAATCTCATTCTTTCCAATGACTAATATTTCAGATAGGGCTAGTGGCTCAAAAGGGAAGCGGACAACATAGAGTAGTTAGGATCTCTTAAGGGTGTTTTAATTTGGACGGTTGGTTATCTGTTTTGATTTGGGATTACTCTATGTATATTGTAACCCCCTTCACGATTAAGGCCGAGATTTAGTTCATAAGCACGTAATTGATGTAGAATTAGAGACCTTAGATGATTTTGGGATTTAAACAAAATCAAACTTCCCAAAATCATGGCTTACAAAACTTTTACAAAACCTGTTCATAATGGTCTCATATTCACATTTCAATACTAAATGGCTTGTACAGGTTGATTTCATTCACAAATATCAAAGTATAAAGCAAATTCCCGACACACTCGGGTTCCATTCATTAATAAGTGTTTTATAAAGGCACAAAGCCCACAATTCATTACCCTTAACTTATGGATTACACAAAACTATACCACCAATCCCATTATATACAATTGTTTCCTAAAAACATCCAAATGATATACATGATAACCAATAATCCAAAATATACTTCTAAATTATAGCTCTATCCGCTCTTCATCGCTCGCTTTCCCTTTGATCCTTCTGCCCTGTCTAAAACATGGTTTTTGGGGAGAGTGAGATTCTAAGGAATCCCCGTAGTGTCAAATCAATCATAATATGTACAATAATAAGGCATGAAATCAAATCATTATCCACATAAGGCAACTACAACGGCAATGGTTAGTATGACACATGTCATCCCTTACGATTGCTCATGCTGAATTGCATCACAACAATCCACACAATATATTTCACCACAGCTGGGATTCATATAAAGCATTTCATCACACAAGCCATATAGGCAAGATTCAAACTCACAGCCCACGGCTGGATTAACAAACGCCGCCCCACGGGTCGGATTCACAAAGTTCCATGTTGATTACAACGGCAGTTCAACGGTCGACCTAGAGATGACCAACGTCAATCCCTACACGGCTCACGCTGACCTGCTCGAGCTGTAATTGACCATGGTACATGCAGTTCACAATTCAATGATAAGTTATGCATACCAAAACATCATACACAACATGAGAGAAAAGTCACTACCTTGATCCTTCCGAGCGTACTCTGGCACCGGTCTCTCCTGCCTAGGGCAAATGTCGTATCCTAGAATCATGATTAGGGATGAAGAGTTATATTCTATTCCAAGACTTATTTAACTTGAACACTTAAATTTGGTTATCATAATTGACCCTTAAGAGGCCACAAATGCCTCTAATAAAAGCCCTAAAAGGTTGGGAAACAATAGGTTAGAGGTCTCCTTTCGAAAACTCAAAGTGCTAGAACAGAGGGGTTGGCCACGGCCAAAATATGGTCAGAGGGTCACTGGCTGCAGCTAGCCACCTATGGGCCGCGGCCAGAATCAGGCTAGAAAGGTTTGGGCCGCGGCCAAGAAATTCCCTGATTCTTGGCTGAACTTCCAAAATTCATAACTAATCCTAAAAAACTCAAAATGAGGTGATTCCAAAGCCAAATGAAAGGTATTTACATCCTCTTTCTAGGAAAAATATGGCTCATTACTTCAAATCATCACAAAAATACAGAATCACCAAAAACTAAACACTACTCCAAAACAGAGTTCTATTTCCATCCCAAACTTTGGATAATCATATCTCCCAGAATACTAAACGAAATGACACAAAATATTTATCCATTTTGAAGCTTGGGATGTGAAATTTAAGACTGGAAAGTGTCATAATTTTCCAACACCATTTGGTCATTCAAAACATTCGTCCAAACTGACTGCGCAAAATAGAACTCACACAAGACAGATTTCCAATTTTTCCCAAGTGATCCAAATGAACCCAAAACCCCAACCAAAGCTATCCCTACACAAAATCACTCAAGGAATCCAATGGAAATGTCAAAATCACCAAAATCCTATTCCATTACCATGCTTTGGTTTTGGGTAACATTAAACACTAAAATCTCAAATTCTCCAAACTTAACAATTTCAAACCCAATCAATTCATCTATCCAAAAATGCATTCCAAACATACCAATTCTATACCAAACACATACCAAACTCCCAATGGCCCTCATTTTCGAAAATGAGCCCAAAATTCCAGAAAATTCAAACTTAACCAATGGCTACAAAACCTATATAGAAAGTTTGTCTTACTCACCTCTATAACTTTTCCAAAGGAGTTTCTTGATTCTCCCAACTTCAAGATTTCTTGAGAGCTCAAACAACACCAAATGACAAATCTAAAACCATGAAATTGAAGCTCTCAAGACAAGGAACAAGTTTGTATAAGAGCATTTTTCCATTAGAGGCCATTAAGAGGGTCAGATGGCTTACCTTTCACCAAAAACTTCTTCTTTCCTTCAGCAATGGTGGCACGAAAATGAGAGAAGAAATGAGAGAGAGAAGGAAGGTTGAAGATGGAATGATCATTCCTCTTCCCCATACCTCCTATGTCAGCGAAAATGAGAGGGAAGGAGAGAGAAGAAATGATTTAATAATGCCATATTTGACTTTTCTTACATCCTCTCTCACCCAACCAATTTGCCATGTGTCAGAATTTCATTGGCTCTCATAAGGAAATCAACCAATTAATCACCTTAATCCCTCCATTAGCCATTTTAATTACACATCTCATTATTCTCTCATAGTTAGTAATTAATTTTCCCCTTAATCACCAACTAATTGCCCAATAACTCCATTCTTCCAATTTTTCAATAATTATGACATATTAATTAATATTTCCATAAAACACATAATAATTCAAATTAAATTCATAATTATCCACAATAATCATGATTTGCCCTTAATCAAAAATTGGGATATTACATATATGGGATGTAAATATGATTTATTTTGGATATGTAATCCCCATTTTAGGAAACTATACACCCAATATATATATACATGTGACCCGGGATTTGCTGGGATTTTAGTTGTGCAAGGGGAAACTAGTGAGACTTTGAGTGATATACCCATAGTAAATGAATTCCCTGAGGTATTTCTGGATGACCTAGGTGGATTACCTCATGAGAGGGAAGTTCAATTTTTTATTGATATTGTGCCTGGAGCTGGTTCTATATCCAAAGCCCCATATCGTATGGCCCCAAATGAAATGGTAGAACTAAAGAAACATATTGAGGATTTGCTCAAAAAATGGTTTATTAGACCCAGTATGTCGCCTTGGGGAGCTCCAGTTTTGTTTGTGAAAAAGAAAGATGGGAGTCTTTATTTGTGTATCGACTATAGAGAGTTAAATAAGATCACTATCAAGAACAAGTACCCTCTCCCCGGAATCGATAACCTTTTAGACCAACTATCCTGTTCATGTGTATTTTTGAAGATTGATCTAAGGATGGGGTATCATCAGCTGCGAGTGAAAGCAGAAGTGTTCTGAAGACTGCTTTTCAAACTAGGTATGGTCATTATGAATTCTTAGTGATGCCGTTTGGGCTAACCAATGCACTTGCGGTTTTCATGGATTACATGAACCGTGTTTTCCGACAATACCTAAATCAGTTCGTTGTGGTATTCATAGATAATATTCTGATATACTCTAAGAGTAGAGAAGAGCATGAGCATCATTTGAGAATTATGTTGAATACATTGCGTGAGAAGCAGCTCTATGCCAAATTGAGTAAGTGCAAGTTTTGGCTATCAGAAGTGAGATTTCTAGGCCATGTTATCTCGCAAGAAGGGTTCTTTGTGGATCCCAAAAAAGTGGAAGTAGTACTGAACTGGAAGAGGCCAGAAACTGTTGCGAAGGTATGCAGTTTTCTGGGTCTTATTGGTTACTACCAGAGATTCATTCAGAATTTCTCCTGTATTGCTTTGCCGATGACCAAGCTCACGGAAAAGATCATCCCTTTGTGTGGGATGAACATTATGAAAATTGCTTTGTGGAGTTGAAACAGAGGTTGACTACAGCACCTGTGTTAATTATACCTGATCCCAGTTTGACATACATTGTGTATAGTGATGTCAATAGGCAGGGATTAGGGTGTGTCCTTATGCAGAAGGGACATATGGTGGCCTATGCCTCTTGACAGCTCAAACCTTATGAATGAACTATCCTACTCATGATCTGGAGCTTGCGGCCATTGTGTTTGCATTGAAGATTTGGCAGCATTATTTGTATGGTGTGACAATAGAACTATACTACGACCATAAGAGTCTCAAGTGTCTGTATGACCAGAAAGAATTGAATATGAGACAACATCGCTAGATAAAGTTACTTAAGGACTACAACCTGGAAATCAAATATCATCCGGGTAAGGCAAATGTAGTCGCTGATGCTCTTAGTTGAAAGACGGTGCTTGTGGCAGCTATAATGATACAGGAGGGGAAGTTGATTGCTGATTTTAGTGATATGAATTTATCAAACCAAATCATATGTGCCAACTATACGGTTTCCCAAAGGGAAAGTGACTTGAGAGCTGATATTGAAGAGGCTCAAAGACAAGATGGCTGGATACAACGTAATCTAGCTAGAATCGAGCGGGGAGAAGCTCAAGGCTATGATCTGTCGCCTAGTGGATTGGTTCGTTATCAAAAGAGAATTTGTGTTCTACTTAAGGCAGAGTTGAGACAGAAGATCTTAAATGAGACGCATAAAAGCCGGTATACTCTTCATCCTGGTATGACCAAAATGTATCATAATTTGAAATCTGTGTATTAGTGGTTGGGATTGAAGAGTGATGAGATGAAATATATGGCGCAGTGTCTCATTTGTCAGAAAGTAAAGATCAAGCACCAGAGAATGCTTGGTTTGTTGTAAAGTTCTAAGATTCTGGAATGGAAATGGGAAAGTGTGACTATGGACCTTGTGGTGGGATTGCCCAGGATCAGGAATTATGATACGATCTGGGTCATTGTGGACCGGTTAACAAATTCAGCACACTTCATACCGATCAACACTAGTTACTCTCCGGACAAGCTAGCAGACATTTATGTTCGAGAGATTGTGAAGCTCCATGGCATACCAAAGAATATCATTTCCGATCGTGATCCCCGATTTACTTTAAGATTTTGGAGAGCATTACATGAGGCGCTAGGAACTCAATTGAGATTCAGTACAGCCTATCACCCTCAGACAGACGGACAGTCAGAGAGGACTATTCAAACACTAGAGGATATGCTTTGTGCATGTGTTCTTAACTTCAAAGGGAGTTGGAATCATTTTCTTCCTCTTGTAGAGTTTGCCTACAATAATAGCTATCATGCGAGCATTCAAATGGCGTCGTATAAAGCGTTGTATGGAAGAAAGTGCCAATCACCATTATGTTGGAATGAATTGTTTGAGAGGAAGCTTTATGGGCTAAAGCTTGTTGATCAAACCTCAGCACAAATTTGTGTTATTTGTAAGAGGCTTCTTGCAGCGTAGAGTCATCAGAAAAGCTATGCTGACAAGAGAAGAAGGCCTCTAGAGTTTGAAGTTGGTGACCATGTGTTTCTGAGAATATCTCCAGTTATCGTCATCAGGAGAGCTATCAAGCGAAAGAAGCTGAGCCTGAGGTATTTAGGTCCTTTTAAGATCCTTGAAAGGATTGTGCTTATTGTGTATCGAGTAGCCCTACCCCCAAACTTGAGCAGACTTCATGATGTGTTCTATGTTTCCCAACTGAAGAAGTACCAACTAGTTCCATCTCACATCGTTGAGTATGAGGAAGTGGAGTTGCAAGATAACTTCATGTATGCGGTGGAGCCAGAGAAGATTATAGATTGAGAAGAACGACGGCTTAGACACCGGAGTATTCCTTATGTGAAAGTGATCTGGAAGGGAATGATTCAAAGAGAAGCAACATGGGAAGCGGAGGAGGATATGCGGAGACGATATCCAGAGTTTATGGCTCAAGTTGTGTGATCAAATTTTGAAGGCGAAATTTATTTTTAAGGGGGGAGAATTGTAATGACCCAATTTGAGATTAAGGGCTAATAGCTTTGAGATTAATTGTACTTAGTGTAATTAAACACTTTTGGATAAATGTGATATGAATTTGATATAAATGTTTATAGTGATGATTTAATAATCATAGTGAAACTAGGGGCAAAATGGTAAATTGGAAATTTACCTATCAAATGGTCAGTTACCAAAGAGGAAACTCATTGGCGATTAGAGATCAAGGGTTGAGATCTATTGGCTATGGGTTGGAATCCTATGCTTTGCATTGGTGTGAGCTCATGGAGGGAGTGAGTAAGATCATGACAAGTGTCATCGTGTAGACTAATAGATATGGCACAAATGACAAAAACTTACTTTTTCTCTCTTTTTCTCTCCTATTCGATGGGGAAGTATGGGGCAAGGAAAAAATTGCATCAACATTATCATCTCCATTTCTCATCATCTCTCTCTCATCCTTCTCCCATTTCTGGTGACCTTGAAGGTGGAAAGAGAAAGAGAAAGCTTTGATTTTGGGTAAGTAATGGTCCTCCTATGCTCAAATCCTCTTCCTTAAATTTGTTCATAGTGTAAAGAGCTCCATTTTGGTTGTTTCAGAATTTTGAATAGTGGTGGTTTGAGTGTTGGAGCAATTTGCAAGTTTGAGAATCAAGATTCTAGTTTTGACAAAGTGAAGAGGTAAGCATTTGATGCTTTTTGATGTATATGTTGTGATTTTTGGATAAGTTTGAGAATTTATGGAATTTGCCCTGGTTTATATCCATTTTTGAATGTATGAACTTCATAGTGGATGATGTTGGAATTGGTTCATTTTGAAGCTATTTGAGTGTTGAATATAGTTTTGAAGTTTGGAAGTGTGTTGATTAGAATTGGGTATTGAGTGTGGATTAGAGACCCAATAGCATAGATTGTGGTTAAAATGGTTTCTGGATGTTTTGGAGGTTACTAATGTGTTCCTTAGGCAATTTTGAGTGGGTATGAGCTTTATGTGGAGTTAGGAACCATTGGGTTAAGTTTGGTAAATCTGGGAATTTTCTGTCACTTGCTGTGATCTGGGTAATCTGATAGCATCACTCGAGTGAGGGAGGATCACACTCGAGTGCTACTATGTGTTTTCCTTTTCTCTTTGTGTTTCGCCTGGATTCTCATGAAGCAGGCTTGAGTGCACTTCTTAAACCGCGAGTGAAGTTGGTGATCACTCGAGTGAGTAAGGGGTCACTCGAGTGATGGTGTGTTCAAGGTTAGGGTTGCTCTCGGGTTGGCACTCGTTGGTAAGTGTTTAAGAGTATGTTTTGACACTCACAAGTGAAGCCCTCTTACTTAAGTGCCAAGGGTGGTGCTCGAGTGAGCTATTTCCTTTGATGTTGCATGTGCTCTCAGGTTCTCACTTTTTGTGTTGCACTTCTGAGGACTCGAGTGGATTTGGAGTCATCACTCGAGTGCAAAGCCTTATGCTTGAGTGTGGTGAGCATTTTCTGGCCAAGGTGGTTGCTCACTATCAAACACTCACAAGTGAGAGCCATTCTCACTCGAGTGCGAGTCTCTTATTACTCGAGTGAAGTCATCTTCACTTGAGTGAGCCAGTTGAGAATCAATGTTGTGCTTCAGAAAAAGGGTCTTAAGGGTAGTTTCTTCCAACCCTTTAAGCATATGTTTAGGCCTTTAATGGTCATCTTAAAGAGTTTAAATGATAACCAACTTAGAGTATTATCGTAATAAGCATTTGGAAAAAGAGATTGATTGGTTGTCCCTAATTTGATTATAGGATTTGACATCTGTCAGACTCGTGAGCCCACTGTGCTGAAGAACATCAGGAAAGGTACAAGTAGTAACTCCTCTCTTATACTTTGTGTAAATGTACTGTATGTATACCTATCATGCATTGTGTTGCTGCTGCTGCTGCCTTGTGATGCATTGAGACACCTTATGGAGCTTTGTGCCTTGTGGAGCTTTGTGCCTTGTGATCCTTTGTCCTTTGTGATGTTGCTGTATAGTGATTACCACGGAAGCGGGCATAGTGATTATAGTGAAAGATGGCATAGTGGTTACCGCAAAAGCGGGCATAGTGTATTGTGATACCAGCCGTGAGTGCTATCGGTTATGGCACGAGCCATGACTCATAGGGTTGTTGCTAAACATGATAAACTTACATGCTTTGTGTTTATATATTGTATGAGTGATTTATTACTATTGGAATTCTTTAGAATCTAACTCTTTCCAAATGACTAACATTTCAGACAGGGCAAGTGGCTCAAAGGGGAAGCGGCCAACCCGGATTGGTTAGGATCTCATAGGGACATTTTGATTTTGGACCGTTGGTTATCTAATAGGATTTTGGGATTACTGTATGTATTTGAGATGTAAATAATAATTTTTGGATATGTAATCCCCATTTTGGGAATCTCTAAACCCATTCTATATATATACAAGTAACCCGGGGTTGCCGGGATTTTAGTTAAGGACTCTGATATTTATTATGTGATTTAACTGCATAGGTAGTTGTATCCGGAAGTGAATGTGAGACCAGATCAACAATGTTTTGAACTGTTTTTCGGTATACCCCATCTTGAAGATGAGGGATTATAAATGTTATTTTGTCTTATTAGTCTCTATTTCACTTAAATTTTATAATTCGGATATAATTACAGTGAGAGGGTTACACTTTGAACATTGGAGGCATGTGCTTACAGAATTTAGAAACCCAAAATTGTAGGTCTCTACCCTCTCAGATAGGTACCCCTAGCAACTCCTGATTTGGCACAATGCAAGATAGGGTCTCTCGAGACCAATTAGACCCCTCAACTGTCTCTTCATGTCGGGTCTCCTCTTGGGTCTCCTCATGTGTAGACTGGATCTTCTCCTCATTGTGCTTAGCCCTTTCCTCCCTGAGCTCTTCTCTCAGCTCAGCAATCATATCTCTTTGTTCTCAATTCAGACCCATCATCTCTTGCATAGGGTCAGGTGGATCTTCATTGATTTCTTCAACCTCTGGGTCAGGTCTTCTGACTCTAGGGGGAGCCATCGTTCCTCTTCAGTCTACAAATGGTTCACCCAGTCAGAAATCACAATAAGAGTATACACATATTCCTTAAACTCTTATATACCAATAACAAGAATATTCATGTGTATACAATCCACAATCATCAATCATCTAACACTAAGGCAATAAACTAGGGCAACTATCCTAGCAATTCCTACAAATGCCAAGAAAACTGCTCTGATACCATAAATGTAACCCTCATCACGATTAAAGCCGGGATTAGCGTTTAATAATTAAATAAGAGATCCGAAATAATTTTAAAACTTTTTACAACACTTGCACAAATAGATCTCCATTCATTAATTTATAAAGTCAATAGGCCTGTTTAGTTTGTCACATATATAATATCAGAGTATAAGCACAATTCCTGACATTCACCCGGGATACTAACATTAATCCAAAATATTGTTCAGGGCATTATTGCCCATCTCAATTCCCATACCGGGGATTACACAAAGCTATAATTCTATAATCTATTCAATACATACATTCGCCAAAATGATAACTAGTCAAAACCAAAAGGATCTATCTAAGACTACCGCCGGCAGTCCTAGTCATCCTTGCTCACTTGTTTGCTTCTTGATCCACTTGCCCTATCTAAAATGTTATTTGGAAAGAGTGAGATTCTAAAGAATCCCAATAGCAACAATTTATATATATGATACATAATTAAACAAAGAAAGTAAGCATACATCACAATGCAACAATCAATATTCGAGGGCGGGCACACTGCCACGTCCCCTTCACTGTATATAAGGTCGGGCTTTTGCCACATCCCCTCATTGTATCTGTATTCAAGGCTGGGCTTTCGCCACATCCCCTCACTGTATCTGTATTTAATAACTAATGGAAACAACCAATGCAATATACATGATATAGGATAAAGTGTTACTACCTTGGTCTTTCCATTCTTGAGCAGGCACGGGCCTTCTACACTCCAGGCAAATATCAAATCATAAAGTCATAATTAAGGTCGATGCGTTACCACTTAGTCTAATACTCAATATCTTCACAATACTTAAATTAGTTATCATTACTGTCTCTTAAGCACTCATATATGCCTCTAATAAATGAGTTAAAGGGTTGGAGGAACTACCCCAGGGATCCCCTTTTAGAAGCACAACACTGACATATTTCACTGTTTCACTCAAGTGGAGATGGCCTCACTCGAGTGATGGGACACTGATACTTGAGTGATGGTACGGTTTGCACTCGGGTATCTGAGAGTGAAGGATAGCGAGTGAGCACCCGAGAGCATAAGAAATTTATTAGAGGTAGAGACACTCGAGCACACAAGACCTTACTCAAGTGATAGCCAAATGCTTCACTCAAGCACTAAAGAGTGAAGTCCAGGAAGTGAGAACCCGAGAGTAAATGAGAATTTCAAATAAGAAGAGCACTTGAGCATGGATCTTTGCACTCAAGTAAGGGCTAAATATCCGCGAGTGCCAAAACACACTCTTGCACCTTAACCACGAGTCACAACCCGAAAGGCAAGTTCTGGGTGTCAAATATATCAGCACTCGAGTGAGAGGAAGCTCACTCGAGTGAGAACCTATCACACTATAGGTGAGGCAACACTCTTGCTCTTTTTGTAGAAGTGAAATGCAGAAACTGAAGGGAAAACGAAGAATTTCGCTGACTCACTCGAGTGACACCCTCCTCACTCCAGTGATATGCATCAGAAACCAGAAAACGTAGAAACAATGACAACATTCACCAGAATTTTCCCAAGAGTTTCCAATGGACCCAAAACCTGAACCAAAGCTATCCCTACACAAAATCACTCAAAGAATCCAATAAAACCATTAAAACAACCAAATTCCTACTCCATTATCATGCTTTGGTCTTGGGCAACATTAAACACTAAATTTCCAAAATCACTAAACTCAAACATTCAATCTCTAATCAATCCTATCTATCCATATACCTTCCAAATATACCATTTCCATACCAATAACATACCAAGCTTCCCATTAACCTTCATTTTCAAAAATATGCAATAATTTCTAGAAATCCAAAGTTATTCCATTTGGCATAAAACTTAGATAGATAGGTCTTTTAAACTCACCTTATCAACTTCTTCAAAGAAGCTTTTTGATTCTCCAACTTTTACAATTCCTTGGAGCCACAAATCAATACCAATGGACACACTACACTCATCAAAATAAAATTCATCACTCAAGGAACAATTTTAAACAAATGAGTTTAAGCATTTGAGGCCATTTCCCTTACCTTTTTAAAGCTTTTCTTCCTTCCCTTTCCTTCAACAATGGCTGACGGTTTTGGAGAGAGAAGAGAGAGATGAGAGTGGTTGAAGATGAAGAAGGAAATGATCATACTCCCTCTAGCCCATGTCAGTCGAAAAGAGGGAAGATGAAAGAGAAAATATACTTTTTTTTTTTTTTTTTTTTGGTTAAACCATCCGGTATCTGGGGGGTATTCTAGGTTCATTGCCCGCCCTCCAACTAATCCGGACCCAACCGAGGAGCACTTACGCGGGCAGGTCGGTACCGATGGGACAACCTCTTTGAGGCTGCGTTAATTATCGCGTCTGTCACCCCCCAGGATTCGAACCCTCGTCCTGAGGGGCGCCGGCCGTAGACCCTTCCATCTCGACCGAGCGCCCATTGGTAGAGAAAATATACTTTAAAATTTGCATTTGACTTTTCCACTAATCTTTTTACATGTGAGCTTGCCAATTGTTTTCTTCCTATTGGCTCTCACACACTAAGTCACCAATTAGCTTATCTAATCCCTCCATTAGCCATATAATCACACTTCACATTTTTCTCTTAGTTAGTAATTAATTTACCCATTAACTACTAACTTATGACCAATATTTCCATTCTATCAATTTTCCATCAATTATGACATATTAGATGATATTGTCACAAATACACATTAATTCCACTTTAATCCATGATTACATTCTCAATAATTCTCATTAGCCCTTAATCAAAATTTGGGTGTTGCACATGTGTATTTTTGGATCTCCGAAAAACATATGATGCTGAGTGCACTTTATTTAAAAGCTCATAAATATATTTGCACCTTAACCCTATTATTTTCTACTATTTAGTCCTTCTACATAATTCCAGTTTTCAAGTCCTCTCGAGTGAATTATTAATTATTTGAAAACCTATTATGAATTGTTTTTTTAAAACTAATTTAATACGATAGGAGAAAATATTAATAACTAGAAAAATATATATAAATATATTATGAATTTAAAAATTATTAAATAATATTTTTTGTTATTATAATCAAATTTAAGATAGGGAAAATCCCTATAAAATACCGTTGAAATTGCAAAATTTTGTTTCAGTGTAGCGAATTCCAAAAATCTGAATCAGTCCTGTGGCAGTATACAATGAATAGTGTTGGGGTGCCAAAAGACGATTTTGCCATTCAGTCCTTATTCTCGCCACTTTTATAATAACAATACGAGCCTCTTAATTAACAATTCTGGATTCTTGATTCCCAACTCTGATTTATTCTTTTATATATTCGCATCTCTAAAATATAGTGTTGTTAATGTAAAAAATGGTGTTATTAATAAAGAAAGATGTGTTGTTATTGACCCTGAAACTTAAATTACGAAGTTATGAAATAAGAAATGAGAGTTGTTAATGTAGAATATGGTGTTGTTATTGTGAAAGTAAAAAGATGAAACTGGAGTTGTTAATCAAGAATTCGGAATTGTTAATTGAAAGGCTCGTGTTGTTATTCTGAAAGTGGCGAGAATGAGGGCTGAAGGGCAAAATTGTCTTTTAGCACCCTCGCACTGTTCATTCCGTACTGACACAGGACTAATTCGGGTTTTTGGGATTCATTGCACTGAAACAGAATTTTGCAATTTTGGTGGTATGTTATAGGGATTTTCCCTTTAAAATAATTTTAAAGTTTGATAAAATATCTAAACAATAAGATTAACAGATAGGATCTTTGAGAGAATGAGGCGCATAATTAAAATGCATTATATGAGCTGATTTAAAACTTATTGTAAACTTGAGAGATTAAATACAAAATTTCGCTCAGGCCCAAAAAAATACAAAATTTCCCGAAGGTTAAAAAAATTACAAATTCGCCCCCATAAAAGAACTTTTCAAGTTTCAACTTTTCATATATTGCTCGGGACAAAAACCTAATATACTAATTCTACCGCAAAAATTATCCTTTAGAACTTTTTCAATATATTGCGCGGCCCAAAAACAGGGGCGTTTCACACAGGAATCGCAGGAAAGGGTTGTTGCCGTGTTAATTCCTCATTCCTCAGTTCGTAAATTCGTGGGGAGATAGTGAAAGGGGTAGCGGAGGTGTGGCGTTTTCTCCAGCTAGCATCGTGGAGCCTGGAGAGCTTGGACGATTGTGTTTCTACTTCAATGCTTCGCAATCCAGTTCACTAGTTGATAGGGCCGAACCACAAATATTACCTTACTGGCCGCCATGGCTCTCCCAATCGGGAAGCTCACCATTCTCGTTGGTGCAGGTTTACTCTAGTTTCATATTCGTTGTCTATTTCTGTTTTATTGCCGATTCACTTTTATTGAGAATCTGTCCCGATTTACGGTTTGTTGATGAAACTAGCATTTGCTTCTAATTATTTTGGATGGCTGTTAATTTTCGTTCGTTGGTATCATGCGGCCAATGACAGACTATGTCCGTGTGAAATTTGTGTGAGCTGAGGGATTGGTTTAAAGCACCATCTACGCTGAAGTTTAGCTAGTTGAATTTCAGTTTTCTACTTTCTTGATGGTGTTGACTTTAAGGAGTAGCTTTGTTAATTTATGTCGATTTTTGTCTTCGAGGTGGCATTGAAGACTGATGAAAATTTCAAGTCATGAAACTTCTTTATGAAACTTTACATTAGTCTTTTTGGAAATTCCTGACACTGACATCCTTAAGTCTCGCAATACATATACCTAAAGTATTTTGTAAATGCATGAGTTCATTTAAAGAAATTTTTTATGCATGTCTTGGCTCAATTTTTTGAACCTCATTTATTCTGTAATACTGTTGATCACATAAGCATCTTAGCGTAGTGTGCCTTATGCCTTTGATGAAAGCCTGACTGATCAGTTGAAGTCCTTTTTAGGTATTGTTGGTTCAGTACTTGCCAAAGAAGGGCGAATTCCAGATGTCTCTAGTCTTGTCTCAGGTGCTTTCAAGGTAAATTTTTGCCATTTTTATTCTGAAAGCAAGGCAATAAACATAGCCATGCATATAGTCGTTATGTCTAATGAAATATGTAAAATTGTACTATGTAATGATAATATTGCTTTTAGTTGCCCACCATGCTAATGAATTTTCTCCTTTTATGTATCTCATATTTATATCTTGAATGGCCTACATGTGAGACCATTTGAATTTTGGTAGAAAAGTTGATCTTTCATATAGTAGAATCCAGAAACATTTGAAGTAATAGGCTCTTAATCTGAATGTAGAACTTTGTCTGTGCATTTCAATAGATTAGTAGTAGCCCTAACAGTAAACCTGACAAAAACATCTGAGGTGTAACATTAGTAAATGGATTTAACCCCCTTCAGCAGTAGAATTCTCAAAAATATCTTTATATTTATTCAAGTCAAAGTTTCAATAGCATGACCTGTTACAGAGGTGTTAATAAGCATGCTTGTTTTTAAATAACATAAGATGCTAATGGAAGTTTTCCATATCGAACCAATGACTTACAGCTACTGAGTTTTGACCTTATGCTCTTAGAAGGCTAGAAGTATAGTTACATATTCCTTTTAATTGTATTGTGCCTTAAAATATGACATTTTTAATCATTCTAGTTGTTAGTATATTTTGGTGGTTGGGTATCACATATAATTATGATGTCTAGATATATTTGTCTTCATAAAGGGTATGGTGTGCTGATTCTAGAATGTTATTTTTGTGGAACACAGATATTTTTGAAGCAAAATAGAAGTAATGAGTCTGCTCCAGCTGTTAAAAAGCCACCAAATGAAGCTTTGATGGCTCAGGTTTGTATTTTGGTGTCAATTATTGCATTGATACTTTGATAGCGTTGTTCGATCTTATTATATTCAATTGGACAAATTGTTGACTCATGCTCATACAATCCCTTATGTTGGAACTCTTTTATTATTTGGTGTTATATAGTCCATGTGAACTGTTAGGATGATTGGGAATTTGGGATAGTGAAAACATGGTCATCTATTAGTTCAGTTTTGGGAGACAAATCTTTGTTGATGCCTGTACCCTGGAGAATACTGTACTTGTGGTTTCAGAATAAAAAAACAAAGTGCCAGTGGCTCTTTCATAATTTTAAATTGTTCATTTTCACATGCACTTATAAGTATAAACTACAGTTTCTTGTTTAGAGCACAAAAAGACCATGCTTAAGAGCCAATTGTGATATATCCATAATTTGGTTAAAACAACAATGGCAAGAGTACATTGAAACTTAATCTGCAAGTATTTTTTGTTTAATACTTATTTTATCTTCTCAACCTTCTTTCTATATGCAATCACGTATAAGTTAATTCCTTGCACTTTATTCAGAACCTTCATCATCATGTTTCAAGCAGGTCAAGAAAACTTGCTGGATGGCACTGTCTTATATAATTTCTTTTGTTGAACCATGCAATAGCAATTGGGGGTGTGTATGGGAAGGGCTGGGCTGGGGATCGTTCTAGCCATGAATTGGCTCGGTGATTTCTAGCAGGTTTTGTCACGGCTCAGCCTGACTTGGCATCAACTGCTTGCTGAGTTCCTTCACTAGTGCTGGTGATTGGTGAACAGTCAAGACAAGGAGGAGGAGGATTTAGAAGGGAAATATGAAGGGACTTCTAAGAATTCAAGAATCTGATGTAACCCAAGCTTAAATATCAGCTAAAAACCATCAGAATCTAAGATTCATATCACGTGTCTAAGATTCAAAAAAGCAAAATAGACATAATCATATCACAAAATTAAAAAATACCAAAAAAAGTATCACAAAATCATGAGAGTCCAATAATGTACCATAGAACAGATCTGAGAGAAAGAAGATTATGGAGGAGATTGATGAGGCGATTTGCTGTCATTGAAGAAGGAAGAATATGGTGCCATGTGAAGGTCGTTGAACATTGAGAGATGGAAGAATATTTTGGAGAAGATGAGAAAGAGATGCCATCGAGTATTTGGAAGGAGAAAGGGACACCATTCAACAACTTAGGACTCTATTAAGCATTAACCTAAAATTTTTTTAATATATATATATATATATGTTTTTTTTAATTATGCAAGCTGGTCTGGGTTAGCCAAACCCATGGATTCAACTCACAACCCATCTAACCTAGTATTTACAAGCTTAATAGATGTTGGGCCAGGCCTGGTTCCTAAGGCCTATCAGGTTATGCACACTCCTATATAGCATACATTAACAGATGACATTGCAAAACTTATGCTAAGTGGACGTATATAGCTACAGCCTATTCATAGTTTTGCAATTTTTGAAGAATATGCATGGTGATTGGACAGTACTTCAAATTGTATACAGTTTTGGCACTATTAGCAAAGTAATTATCCTCACTTTCTATTCATTCTTTAAAAGGATAATATTTTTGCTTTCTTAAAGTGTTAGAAGTGTTATGTCAAATATTTGGACTAGAAAACAAATACTTTTTTTAATAAATACATAGTTATATGAGTGTCTGCTAATGCCAATACAATACCAAAGTCTTACTTTCACAATTTTCTTGGAAGCTTGTAAAATATTGTAAATCCTGATGAAGCTTTCAATTTACAGGTTAACAGCCTTCGTCAGGAATTACAACTTCTTGCTAGAGATAGAACAATCACCATTGTAAATGCTAGTGGATCAGGTTCTGGTCATCTGCCTTCTTTCACACATTAATGGATGCTTTTCGTTTTTGTTTGTTTGTAGCTCATGCTATTTATTACATTATCATGCTCTTTTGCAACATTTGGAATTAATAGTTTTAATTATAGGGGCTATACTATCCTGATATGATATTTTATTTTTTCTATTTTCGCCCACAGTTTGCAGTATCTGCTTACTAGCTTTTGAAATGCTCAGGTGCAGGAAAATATGGTACAGTAATTATTATTGTGGTGGTGGGATATGGCTACATTTGGTGGAAGGTAATAATATCCTTCGTTTTGGTTGGCAGAATAATCAATTGAGCTAACATCCAAATGTTTTGAACTTTTACTAATCCCTATGTTGAGATTTGTTCAAATGAAAGTAGTGGCGGACTGTATGGGTTTTTGTGATTGCTCCCTAAATGGTTGGAACAGTCCAATTTAAAATGTAACTTAACATAATTGCAATTATAGTAGGCTTCGTTGTCTATCTTGAGCTCTAGTAATAATTTTGTGAAATATTTTAGGATAATGCGTAACTGATGAGATTGAATTGATGGGTGTGTTTGAGTATAATTTATACTAAATTTGGATGGTAAAAACAGTAAGATATTTGTAGTGGTTTAAATGTATAAAACAACCTTCCTATCTGGAATTCTGTTATACACAGTTTTCTACCAGTAGGCTTTATAAATGTTCGCACCATCCAGTTGGTTGAGTTATATGGCTGTTGCATTTTTTCAGGGGTGGAAACTTCCAGATTTGATGTTTGCAACAAGGCGTAGTTTATCTGATGCTTGCTCAAGTATAGGTAATCAGCTGGGGAAGGTTTATGAATCAATTGAGGTAAGCCTTTTTATGCTATAGGTTGCGGCTCTTAGATTGTTGTAAAACTATTGTTTTCTTTCATTGCTGAGATTAAGTGATTACTTTTTTTAATGGTAATGAAATTAAGTGATTGTCTGGATCAACTTATTTCAAGTGATTTTTGCATTGTATGATGCAACAATGTGAGAGAAGTTTTGCTTTGGAAAGTATAAAAATACTTATTTCAAGTGCTCCCAAACAAGCACTGAATGACGACTTTCTATTAGCTAGAGATGACCACGTTCAAAAAGTTTTTAAAACCACATCATTATTAGTTATCTTCGTAGATGTTACCCTTTTTGTATTATTTATGGGAAGCATAGTTTTTCTGGGTATATGTTAACTAATGGCACACTGTAAAATTACTTGTGTTAAATCTTGCATGTGGAAATAAAATCTAGTTGGTAAGACATTCTTTGAAGACTTAAAATTGTGTCGTAGGTAAATATGCATGACAAATAAAATTCGACACTGAAAGATGGAATAGTGTTTTGATTTCTAATTTACAATTAGTCCTTGCACATTACTAGTATCATAATACTTAGTTATATTTTAATAATAGCATTACAAAATCGTACACCTGATTTTTTTGTGAAGCCTTGGTCTTGGTGTATTGATCTTTATCACTTGAATATTTCCTTTGATAGCGTCGGTGCATGACTGGATTTATCTATTTATGGTTATGATAGGATTTGCTAGAAAGGTTTATTATTTAAGCTGAAGCATTATTATATTTCAAATAATGTCAAGAAGGGTTAGATGAAATATACTGTTAAGGTACTGAGTAAAGTAATGGATAAAGGGGAAAGTTAGATGATAATTTGAGAATTTATGTTGAGAAGGATAAAGGTATTCTGAGATAAAGAGCAGGCAAGAATCTCACCTTCTCTCTAAAACAGCCCAATACTCTGTTATAAAGAGAAAGTAAGCATCTCACTAACTCTCTAAGAACAGCCCTGGAGAATCTCTTAAACCAATTTACTCTCTGAATATTTCATGCTTTATTGAATAGGCCAAGGGCCAATTTATAGGAATACAAAGAGAGATAAAAATCTAATTCAAAATTCAAACTAGGAAATCTAAATAATATCAAAAATACTAAAAATATCTAAAATCCTAATAATATCTGAAATACTAAAATAATATCTAAATTCTAGTTACTAAATCCTACTTGTGGATATTCCACTTATTCTGAAATATCTAAAATAATAAATAATATTGCTGAAATATCTTAAATCCTATTTGTGGATAATCCACTTATTTTCAGATTTCCTAAAATGATAATAAAAACAAACTCAATTAATAAAATAAATATTAATAAAATGAGACTCTATCATTATCCCCTCCTTGTAAATTTGCCGTGTCCTCAAGGCAAAACGAAAAAAATTATCTTCCTTGTATGTCTGGAGGTTTAGGCAGCGATGGTAGGAAGGCAATATAAGATGTATCAACAACTCTAAATGAGACTTCAAGAACAAGGGTAGGCCGAACAAGATGTAGCACATAAGACACCAATCTATCAAGGAAAAAATGATCCATGGAGCCACAATCCATAAGAATCATATCAGAAGGATGCATCAAGGTTTCTTGAAGCTTCACCGGTGATGAAGACTTTCCCAGGATGTGATTCTGGCACTCAGACTCCACGGTCGAGGGACCGGACGACAAAGTCACGTTTGTTGTCACTGGTAGGGGTGGTCTCAAACTTACAGACGCTGCTCTTATTGAAGTTGCTGTAGAATCTTCATCCAATGTGAGATGATCAGAAGAGTATGACTGTGAGCGAGCTTTGGTGATGTCCGACAGCATGGCGGGTGAATTAATGGGATACGAAAATTTTGGGTGGCTCGGTTTAGAGTCACGTGCGTCGTTGTTGTCGTTGTTGGCTAAATACCCTGACGAAGTTAAGCGGCTGTGACTAGGTTTTTTGCTTCTGTACTTGTGGATTCTGACATGCTTCCTAACTCCTAAGCCAATGTCATTGGATTTTTCTCTGATGGTAGGAGTTGTGCTGCTTTGTTGGGTCTGGGAATTACTAACTTGGGTTTTTAAGCCAAGTTTAGCATTTATAGTGTCAAGACGGGAGATAATATAAGATGCTTGCAATGACTTGTAAAAAGTGGAAGAAGTGTATGATGGGAATGAGGAAGGAAAATTAGCGGAAGGGTTGGTTACCGGATCGAACGGCTCTGATGCCATTTGTTAAGGTACTGAGTAAAGTAATGGATAAATGGGAAAGTTAGATGATAATTTGAGAATTTATGTTGAGAAGGATAAAGGTATTCTGAGATAAAGAGCAGGCAAGAATCTCACCTTCTCTCTAAAACAGCCCAATACTCTGTTATAAAGAGAAAGTAAGCATCTCACTAACTCTCTAAGAACAGCCCTGGAGAATCTCCTAAACCAATTTACTCTCTGAATATTTCATGCTTTATTGAATAGGCCAAGGGCCAATTTATAGGAATACAAAGAGAGATAAAAATCTAATTCAAAATTCAAACTAGGAAATCTAAATAATATCAAAAATAATAAAAATATCTAAAATCCTAATAATATCTGAAATACTAAAATAATATCTAAATTCTAGTTACTAAATCCTACTTGTGGATATTCCACTTATTCTGAAATATCTAAAATAATAAATAATATTGCTGAAATATCTTAAATCCTATTTGTGGATAATCCACTTATTTTCAGATTTCCCAAAATGATAATAAAAACAAACTCAATTAATAAAATAAATATTAATAAAATGAGACTCTATCATATACACATTAATTTTGCACTCTTATGTGTAAATGAGCTTTTAAAAGTAGTGTTTCTGGCTTGAAATTATAAGATATCGTCTAACTTGTTCTGTATCAGAAATTTGGAATGATTTTGATGATATTTTAACTTTTGAATAGCTTTTCACTCATTTGCAATGGTTTCAGGAGGCCAAGAAGAAGTTATCTGCAAGAATAAATCGCCTGGATAGCAGTTTAGATGAGTGTGCTGCTCTTACTGAAAATACAAGGGTGGAGGTAAGGGAAGAATTTAGAAGTTATGCTTTTAGCTTATTGGTCATTGATAATTGTGTATATTTTATTGTAGATCTCTGAAATACAACGGGAGACAGATACAATATGTGGGGATTTTTCACATGTTCGAGTTGCAGTTCGTGTTCTGGTGAATCAATTGCAGCAATTCTTTTTTTTTTTTTTTGGGTTCTTGCTGGCTGTGTAACTCTGTAATTTTTTCTTTTGCTTGTCAGGAATCCAAAATAAAAGAAATAGAGGGGAAGCAGGTATTATCATGTTACATGTAAATTTTGTGAGTTATGAGGTGAATTTTCTGTTGTTTGTATTTAACAGGATTGATTTTATTTACTATTGACGATTTAGTGCTTATTTCTATCTTAGGCATCCACAACTGATAGAGTAACTGAATTGTGTCAAATTGCGGTTAACATGGAGAATAGCAGACCCCCAGAGCGCATTCAGGCATGGGCTGAATGATCTTTATGAATGGATTATCTTCACTTGGCTTGGCCTCAAAACTTGAACTTTGTTTTTTCTTTCTGATACTAATGTATAAAGTTTTAATAATACAGGCATCTTCCTCCAGTTCTTCTAGGCCAGCTCTTGATTTACCACCAGTTTCACCCAGCTCCAGGGTAAGGATTATGTTTTCCGGGCTAATTAATTATTGCATACTTGCAATCATGCTCTCAAAAAAACACTGTTGGAAATTAGTGAAAGTATTTGTCTCTGTGCTTCCAAGTTTTGCTGAAAGTATTTAACTTTGTTACCTGATTTTTACAGGCATTACCGTCAAGTTCTTCAAGGCTATCTCTAGAGCAACCATCCATCACACCCTCATCAAGGGTAATTTTTATTGTAATCCTAGACGTTGATCTGCATAAGATATCTAGGAACTATAGTTCATGTTAGTACTTGTGTGACATGATTTCCTGGAAATCTAGTGTATTTTACTTTATTTACTTGATGGGTAGTGCAATTGAGAATCTTACAATCGCATATCTGAAAGCTAGAGCTCAATGAAACCCCATTGAGCATGAACTGGCAGAAGAAATTTGTCTTGCCCTACTTTAATTTTTATCTATTCCTTTTGGTATCCTGACTTTCTCTGCAGCATCAATGCTCTTGTTGACTGGAGCATTATGTGCCTACTATCTCCCCACCCCACCCCTATTTCTCTCACACTCACCCAATTGTCGTTCAATCTATATGAGTAAACTTGTGGTTATTGATTGTTTATTGCCCATAAATAAGAATTTATTCCATTATCTGCTTTTGTTAGCTGGTTATTAGTTGTTGGTTTTTATCTTTTACAAAGAACTATGTACTTTAACAGACTGGATCTTTGCCTCTAAATTTGTCAGCTGATCCGACATCTCCCTCATATTCTGCTGGACAATACCAGGTTTGTGAGCCACTTTGATTTACTGGACTTGGCTGTGTTTTCAGACAGTTCTTGTTCTTTATTGTTGAATAATCTGTGTTACAAACTTCCCTGCCCGTGTTTAGTTTATCAAACCTGTTTTTGCTAGATAAACAGCTCTTTCATACCACTTGTGGCCTTGGTCTGAACTGCCTTTCTGGGAATAATTACAATTTCTCTTCCCTTGATCTTTTCATTACTCCACTGCCCTCAACAGAATGCTGTCCTGGAAGTGTCTTAAGTGTCATTCCCTGCCTTCATATTTTTAAAATTGTTCATTTATCAATCTTCCTTTCAGGAGAGCAATGGAAATTCAGACGCGATCAATTCCCCTAGAAGTCCTGCAGGTTCTGGCATGACACTTCCTATAGAGGACAAAGCCTCCAATGGTTCTAGTTATGGCTTGTTTGGGCGATTTCCATTTCTTTCAAGAACGCGTAGTGCGACAGATGCAGCATCGCAACATACTCGTTCCAGTGCTGTCTAACCCTGGTTTTTCCTTTCAAGTTCAATACGGATGTACCCAGGTAGACCAACGGACCTTACTCTGGGTGGAATGTCTTCACCAATTGGTGTGGCTTCTCAGAGGTTTCCTATTCAAGTTCTGCCCAATAAGGTTTGATTAAAAGTAACTGGGCAGTGATTTTTGTAGAGAATTCTTAATTTACTGTTTTAGTAGGATTAAACGAAAATCATTAGTTGGACCGATTCTTGTTGGTGACTTTTGGAAGAGCAACGGAAGGTTAAGTGGCCGTTGAACCGTTACAGACTCATTTATGCACCATACTACCATTATCAATATGGTACAGGCTTTTATAACCCCTGGTTCTAAATTTAAACGAACTGCTTGAGGGGCTTTCCCCTAATTTTGGTTGTATGCTGAATCTACTTTTTAGGTACTGGCTGGGATAAACATGCTTAAATCCCATTGTAATGGGCATATACTGTTATCTTGTAGTTTTGCAATAAAGAAATTAATCTTGGATTACTGTTTACCGTTGGAATTTTCTTATCAATGTCTAAAACTGTTTTCTTCTTTTCCCGGTAACATCATTTTGAATTGCAATACATTTGGCAACTAGTCTCAATTAGCATCAGTTCTGTATTATTGTGTTCGAGTGTTTCTTTGGCGCATCTATGGGCTGCTGTGTAATCACTGACACTTTAGAAAGATTGGTGCTAATGAGTGTTTGGGCGTTTGGGGTGGCAGACCAATTTGCGTGTGTTGAACACAAGCCGAAAGGTAACTTTTGCGTTTTGCATTGAGACTAAGGATTTAAAGACTAACAGTTTCGTCTGGAGTTTGTTTTGTGAGTGAGTCCGTCAATGTAATATTATCTCCGCTAATGGTTTGACTTGTCATTTCTAATTGATGATATTCTTGATCTTGGAAATTACGTCCCAATCTTTCTACATTTCTGTTGCCTGATTTATTGGGCGGATGGCTTGGGAAGGGTCACATCTTGGAATTTGTTTCCAGCACCCCGATCCCATGCTCTCTTTAGCCCATCAAGCACCCCCATAATTTTGCTGTATAATGATCCCCTCCTTCCAAATTGAGTACAAAGCCTTTAACCAGAGAACCGCCTTTAGATTACAAGATGCTACCACACGCTGCTTTGACAGAAGCGGCGGAAAAGGCACCATCGACATCAAATGCTGCACGTTTAATCTCACCCCAGTGAGTTTACTTTATGTATGCGTCATGCAACTCAGGATTGCGTTTCCTTAGCCAGAACAAACGCAACTACGGTAAGCATGGACCATAACAATCACTATTCTAATATTCATTATTCAAACCACTTGTGGGTTGTCTTTCAGGCATTTATGATAAAAATTAATGCTTTTAAAATCTTACATGAGTTCATTTTCTTGCATCCGATTTTAAGCAATATTATGAGTTGCTTTTTAACATTTTCAATAATGCTTTTCAATTTTTTCAGTAGTCACTTTAGATATTTTCTTGATTTATCTTTGAATTTTTCAACCCTAATCTTTAACTATTTTTGTCCTAAAAGCAAGAAAAATAAGTATTGAAAATAATTAAGATGACTACTGAAAATTTGGAAAGCTTTTACTTTGTGCTGAAAATAATTAAATATGAGGTTTTAAAATATGAAAGATAAGTTTACAAAATATTTAAGATGACTATTAAAAATTGAAAACTAATTATTAAAAATGTTAAAGATAAATACTAAAAACATGAGAGATGAGTACAAAAAATTGAAAAAAAAAAAAGAGAAATAGAAAAATTAACTCAGAAAACAGTTCAAGTGCCTAAATTCTCGCAAAAAACTACTTTAGAATATTGAATATTATTAAAAAAAATAATTTATGGTGCAAGATGTACATATACTTATTAGACTTTTAAGAGAGTTAATGATGAGTTTAAATATGATCATCAAAAATATTTTAAGGGCAAAATTGCTGCTAAAAAAGATATTTTAAGGATAAAATTGCACTACAAAATACTTTAGGATATTATATGTATTTGAAAAAAAAAAAAAAAGCTTCACAGTATTGGATGAATCTTAACCCTTCGTTAATTAATCTTTTATCAATAATTGTATATTTTTATTTCATACAAATAAACTTAGCTTAGTACCCTGTAGCAATTTTATTTGCGCATTAAAGATTGTTTAGTTCGCTATTTAAAATTTAGAATTTAAAATTTCAAATACATCTAATTCAGATTCAGATTTTAATTTCAAATGTCAAACTTATTATTTATTATAATGGTCGATGATTGGTCCTTCTGTCATTTGTTCCACTCACTCCATTTTATTTGTGAAAAAAAGTTATACTTTCCAAAATATTCAATTTAGGAAAAAAAATATATTCATTTTAACCGTCTTCTTTCAAAATCAAATTTCATCCAATTTCATTTAATTCCATTTACTTCTATTTTGGTATATATGTCATTTACATTTACACGTGATCATCAATATATGTTTTCAATAAGAGAAATATAATGCTAGCTCTTACTTGATTGGTCCATTGGTCATGTACACGTCATCATCCAGTGCATTTCAATTGGACCGTAATTTCCCTGCAATGTTTTTCCTTCTTGTTTTTCCAACTATCCCGTTTTCTTTTGAAATTTAATTCAATTTAATAGCTAACCACTACTTGTGCTCTCATTGCATAGCTTGTGATGTTCCCAGGAAAGAAACCTCTCCACTTTTCTTACCAACTTCTCTCCACTTTTTTATTTTCATAATTAGATTAGTTAAATAGTTCAGATTTAATATCCTGTAAAAGTTAAAAAAATAGGAAAAATTAAGGAAAAATCCCTGTAAAATACTCTCAAAATAGGTAAATCCCTATTTGGTGCATTGAAAACCCAAATCCCTAATCAGTCTTGCAGTAGGAATCAGGGATTTTAAATTTCAATGGAAATGACACAACTAACCCTGTAAAAAAGCCTGCCAAACTGCATGAGTGGGAAAGAAAGGAAGGTAATGGCAGATGTGAATCCATAAATGATTTTCCCAAAAATTAGTTCTGACCCAAATCACTTCAATATTATGCATTTGCTAGGGCAAAGTGAAGGGGGCGAAACATTTTGTTCTTGAAGTAGATGGTTTGAAGGAGTTTGAAAACATTGAAGGCGGAGGGGACGAGGATTTTCGGGTGACGGTTGGTGGCGGAGTTCGGTTTCAAGAGTCGTGGGGTCGGGGAGAGACGGTGGCGGCATTGTTAGCCATCGAACGACAGGTTCTTCAGTGGGATTTGAATGCGGTGTTCGGCGGCATTGTGGGGACATCGATAGATAGGTTCTTGGGGTGAGGTTTTGTGGTCGTGTTTGGAGTTGAGAGCGGTGGGTTCGGTGAGAGGCTTGCGGCGGTGTTGTACAAAGTTCGAGCATTGTTCACAGTTGTGGGTGTGTGTGGAGACGATCGACGACTGTAAGTTGGCATTTTTTCAAATTTTCGGTTCATATAATGATTGGAAGATGCAATGTGAAGGCTTGTGCTTATTTGCTGTCATGTATTGCCTTTTGCTGTTTGTGATTGTCTCTGGTGGTGCTGGTTACAATTGGTGAACAATAATGTGATGAACTTGTTTCATGTCATATATTTCCCTTTTCCCGCATTGAGAGCATCCTGTATGTAGTGGGTGCCGGAATTGTAATGACCTGGGTTTTTTTTGTCAAATTCTTGATTTGCGTCTTTGTCTGATGTGTATATGGAGAGGGAAGTGGGTATCGGAAGTGTTTGACTCTTCGTTTGTTGTACAGTAACTACACCTAGTTAAAAAATAACAACTTTGCCATAATGTTTAACAAGTCTTTTTGTGGAATACCAAGACATGCCCATGGGTAGTTGCGAGAGTACGAAGTTGGGGGGCCATTAACAACTAATGTTTCAACAGTAACAACACCATGTAAGAAAATAACAATTGACCATCCTTGTTTAAGAACAACTAATGTGGAAAACGAAAACATGGGCAGTGAAACTTGGGAGACTAACAAGTAGGGGGACGAGCACTAACTTAAGTTTGTAGAGTAACATCTGCATGTTTGAAAATAACAACTTGTCGTTCATGTTTAACAACTGCTGATGTGGAAAAAAAAGGAATGATAGGGGAACTTTTGACACTCACAAGTTGGGGGCCAATTAACAACACCATGTTAAGAAATAACACAATTCCATCCTTGTTTAACAACTTATGACTCGAAAAACCAAAACATGGCCATTAAAACTTATGAGAATAACAAGATGTGGGGAAATTAACAAGTTCAGGCTCTATAGTAATGACACCACTTTAAAGAATAACAACTTTTCATTCTTGTTTGTGCTATGTGATGATGGCTTTCCTGCTGTAGTTCCTTCATTATTTATTGTTTTGCTCTACTATTTTAGAGGTATATTTTTTGGGGGTTTGGGAGTGTTATGATTTTTAAATGTAGATTCTTGCCTAAATGATTTGCAAGGCTAGAGGCTTCAACCTCAGAGTCTACTTGAAGGTACTAATCTTTGATTGGTCCTTATCTCATTAACATTTTTTCAACCAATATATGTAATTATTGTGCCATATATATGCAGGGGTGTAGTTATTTTTTGTCATCCTTGATCTGTCCTAGCTTCATATTTTCAAATTGTATATTTGTGTGAATAACATGTGGAATGTCTGTCAATTGGTAATAGACACATCATTTTTTAACATTAGTTTTATGAGAATGGAAGCTACAATGTCTATTATGTTAGATTAAAGAATGGGTATTTTTTACCAATCAGTTATAGTGCTTGAACTTTGTATAACTCTATTTTGCAGAAGAAGATGGTGGTCGAACAAGGGTAGGAGGGGACTGAAGAGGGGCAGAACAAAAGTGAAGAAGGGCATGTGGTGGTTGAAGAACGGGAAAAGGTAGTGGAGAAAGGGCAGAACTTAGACGAACAAGGGAAGAAGGTGTTGTAGAAAGGGGATACTGTAAAGCTTTAAATAATGGGTTGCAGTTGTTTAGAATTGAGTTTTTCAAGAAATTTAAGCCACAAAAATCTGACAAATGTGTTGTGCATAATGATGAGGTCCTAAAAGCATGGAGAGCATTGAGTGACCAAGAGAGGAAGGAATATTGTCAGAAGTCTAAAAACACTGAGAAAGCTAAGAAAGCAAGAGAAGAGAAGAAGAGTACGAAGAGAAAAGTAGCTTTTATCACTCGTAGCTCAATCTAGCAATTCAAGCAATTGGTTGAATTCATGAATAAAGATGAAAGTTTAAAGGAAAGGGTGAAGAGATTAGGATTCAGCAAGCTGCTAGATGTTGGAGGTTTCAAGAAACTGCCAAAAGATTTGATTATGTCAATGCTCCGCTCATATGATCCACCAACACCCCAATTCCGAATCATGGGCAAGACATGCGAAATTTTTGCATTAGATGTGAAGCAGTTACTTGGGGTTCCCTACCGTGGGGACGTGGTGAGTGCTAAGGTGGATGATGATGACCCGGTTTATGCAAAGTTATAGAGTGAATATTCAAAACGCCTATACAGTAACATTGTAGAGGCTATTGTAAACGGCAGTGAGAATGAAAATTTCAAGTTCCTTTTTATGTTGTACACACTTCGAACCTTTCTAGCTCCCACTGCAAGCCTAAAGGTTAGTGAGCGGTTACTAAAGGTGATGAGGTCGACAATAAAGGGATTTCAGAAATTTGATTGGGTGACATTTATCATTACGGACTTGTGAAAAGAGATGGAAGACTATGTAAAGGAAGTGAGAAACAACAAGAGGGGCAACTCCAATGTCGGTGGATGCATGTTCTTATTGTTGGTATGTACTTAAATTTACTTATGTTATGGTACGCTTTAAGTGGTGAGTATTTAAGTTATTGTTATGCTATTTGTTTGGCAGATATATTTTGGTGAGCACTTTGCAATGATGCCAACTGAGAAACATGAATATGTCAATGCTGTTAACTACTGGACTGAGGATCGATTAAAAACAATGGTTAAGTTAGAAAGGGACAGCAACATGGGCATAATATTTGGAGGAAGGACATCTAAAGTGAATGTTGAAGCAGGGGAAAATGTTGGAATTGATCATTTGGACCAGGTATTTGTTGATTTCTAACTGTTTGTATGCATTAGTACATCTGTGTGTGTAACAAGTTTTGATTAAATTTTTTGCTTTAAGACCTGAAGGATATGTATAGATGGTTGACGAGTGTAATTGTAGAGGAGTTGATAAAGATTCAAGTGAAGAGAGGGGAACATAGTTGGAAGAGAAGGAGTGGATAAGAGGATGTTGTCAATGTTGAAGAAGAAGAAAAGGAAGGAAACAATGAGCGTCACTCACATGAAAGTTCGAAGGACTCGAATAGTGAAGGAGAAGGGGCAAACATTGTGGAGGAGAAAGAGGTTACCAAGGATAATGTGTTACAAAGATCAACTAGGGTTAGAAAGGAAAAGAAAATTGAGTCCTCCTTTGTCATGCCTAAGGCCATATCCTGAAAGAAGATGGTAGTCGATGACAAGGAAAGATTTTTCACAATAATTTCTCAATATCCTCCACCCATTGATGGCCAAAAGTGAGTGTTTTATGTATGTTTCATGATGTACTTCTAAGGAAGTGGACATGCAAAATTTTTCTTCCAACGTTGTTGTATTGACTATTTGTATAAAAAACTATTATAGGGAATTGGTTACATTGCAAGATGAATACATCACTCGGGAAGAGCTATATTCTTTGGGTAGAATCCATAAGGTTAACAATTGAGTTAGTATTACCATGGCTTTAGAACTTTGTAATTTTTTAAGTTTATGGGAACGACTTCATTATGTACTTGTGCATTTCAGGTGGTGTCCCTTGTTTGCAAGGCATTGATGGCAGATTTGAAACAACATGGACCAGTGAAGAGGCATATTTTTGATACAAACTTTATGGTAAGATGCAAACAAATTATGGGTATTCATATGTTAGGTTTTTTGGTATTGATATAAATTTTGTTGGAGATGTATATTGTTGGTAAAGGAAAGAATTGGAGACCTTCAGACTACAAGAGGCAATTATTGCCTGATCGATTAGGGTACAATCTTGCAGATTGTGATTTGCTCTTAGGGCATGTACTTGTTTGGGAACACTAGTTTTGTGTAGGCCTGGAACCAAAAACACTGGATTTCTATATTCTAGACTCAATGAAACCCATTGTTGACACCACAAAGAAAATCAAGAAAAATAGCGCCTTACAAGATCCCCAATCATTGGCAGTAGAGATATGTGTAAGGAACTTTATGCTTTAACATTGCATGAACATTAGCAATTAAATTTCCCTGACTAAACCAAAGTATTTGTATTATTTTTTAGTGGGACAGATTTATTGATATAGTGGATTTCGTCAGTGACATTCGACATGGGAAGAAGCAACAGATAGACATCATTCGTGCGTGAGTACCTCAACAAAATAATTTGTAAGAATTGACTGTTGTATTTTGTGTACATGACTGTTGTATCCATTTCTGTATTCTTTTGTGTATATGATTGTTGTATGGATTTCGTAGCCTTGACTGCGGTATTCACGTCTTGATTTGGTTGTTCCAATAGAGTCCATCTGCGGTACTTGATTACATAGAGGTAACCACAATAGTTCATATGTATGTCGACTTTTTTCTGGTTTTCAAAGTACAATCAACTGAACTATTGTTGTTTTGGTCGTGTACAGGCACAAGTCAAACAATACTGGTGGGACATTCTATGGTGGCTGGTGAATCACCATCAAAATTCATCAATACTCGATGCTCTTGATCTTCTATCCTATCAACCAATTAAACGTCAACGTTTGGCACAATAGTTCTTTGGTTTATTTTGGGCATCTATTGGGAAACTTTATGTAGTAGTTGTTTTTTGACCCAGGATATGTTAGTTTGTAATTTTCAATATTATCCTACTGCCTAGGGTACATGATTGTAAGGTAGATGAGTGTACATGCCCAGGGACATGTGTAACAACCCAATGTTAGGAAGTAACGTGTTAATGGTCACATTTAACAACTCAATTTCTTGTTTAACAACTTTTTGGTTTTGTTTGCCAACTTACGCATCTTCATAAGGAGTGTTTGTATATTATCAACTGTATGTTATTTTTTAACAACTAGGTTTTCTTGTTTGACAACTTATTAGATTGAAAAACTATACATGTCGCGTGTAACCTATGAAAACAACAACTAGGGCCATTAACAAGTGGGGGGCTTATTACCAACAACAGTTTCATAATTAACAACGTGACGCTTTTTTTGACATCTTGCTTAACTTGTTTGACAACGGACCAAATTGAGAATTTCTGACTGCTTTATACCTCTAAAGACAACCGGGGGGTGCCAATAACAACTTGAGCTTCACAATTAACAAATGCACACTCTTTTTGAAAACTTTCTTATCCTCTTTGACAACTGACAACATTGCAATTAACAACTATACTTTCATTATTAACAACTGTTGTATCTTATTTAACAACTTCAAAGGTTCAGAAAAGTACATGTCGCAGGTAGCGTGGGAGTTCAACTAGTGGGGGCCCATTAACGATAGAAGATTCATATTTAACAACATCACACCCTTTTTCACAACGTTGTTATCTTCTTTGACCTCTGAACACAAGGGAGAAATAAAAACTTCAACTTCACTATTAACAACTATACTTTCATTATTAACAACTGTTGTATCTTGTCTAACAACTTCAAAAGTTCAGAAAAGTACATGTCATGGGTAGTGTGGGAGTTCAACTAGTGGGGGTCCATTAACAATAGAAAATTCATATTTAACAACATCACACCCTTTTTTCACAACGTTGTTATCTTCTTTGACCTCTAAACACAAGGGAGAAATAAAAACTTCAACTTCACTATTAACAACTATACTTTCATTATTAACAACTGTTGTATCTTGTCTAACAACTTCAAAAGTTCAGAATAGTACATGTCACGGGTAGTGTGGGAGTTCAACTAGTGGGGGTCCATTAACAATAGAAGATTCATATTTAACAACATCACACCCTTTTTTCACAACATTGTTATCTTCTTTGACCTCTAAACACAAGGGAGAAATAACAATTTCGACTTCACTATTAACAACTATACTTTCATTATTAACAACTGTTGTATCTTGTTTAACAACTTCAAAAGTTCAGAAAATTATAGTTGGGATAACAACAACTGGGGGACGCTTATCAACAATAGTTTAATAATTAACAACGTTATGCTTTGTTTTATCAAAGTTCTTATCTTGTTAGACAAGTTACATGAATGCGCAATTATGACTTCCTGTTACCTCTGAAAACAATAGCAAGGCAATAACAACATGACTTTCATTAGTAACAAGTTTTTCCTCTTGGTTAACAGTTTAACCTTCTTGTTTAAGAACTTTAATATTCCTGTTTGCCAACTGACTTTCTGGGAAAACACAGACATGACCGTGAGAAATTCAGCCACATTCTAAGTCACACCACACAGTGAAAGCAGAAACATAATTACATATGTGGCACAATAACATTAACATAATAGCATTATATGCGGAATAATTACATTAACATCATATCATAATGTTCAGCATAATTACATAACTACATAAGGTACACCCTTTAAGCTGTGATAGTGGTTTTTTGACCTGTAATGACAAGGGAACATTAATATTGCACTTCACCCTAATGTTTCCTTATCACAACCAAAAAAGTAAGACATATGTATCAACCCATTTCCCCAAAAAATAACTATACATATTACTTCAATAGGCTTACTAACTATAAGCAGGGTAAGTTCAGAAAATTTACATTACTATCAATAGGTTTACTTCAAAATTTTGCATCTCCTTATATCTACAAAATGGTTACTTCAAAAGATGATTTTTGCCAAATTCATTTTGGATTTGGATTCGGATTTATGTATTTCTATATAGTATACCCCGCTTCATGGCATCTTGCACAGTAGTAAATCTTCTTATTTGGAATTGTGATTCACACCTATTGGTTCTTGGCCTTCCAGCAGGTCTGGTTGTCCTAGGTGGCAGCAATGATGTTTGAGCAAACAGATGACCCGGTATATAGTTGTTTGGGCCTGGCTTGTCGATTGTCACTACTGGAGTCATGCAACTCTTATAAATCTTTTGTTGGGCTATTATTTTATAGCATCCTTCCACCTTGTCATAGACATTGCCATGGACATGCTTGATGGCTGCACAAGCATGAGGACAAAGGATCCCCAACATTTGCCACACTTTACAGGTGCAACTACACAAATGAAGATCAACATTTAAGGATCCATATTTGGTATAGACACAAATCCTACTGCCACCATAATTAACGGGTGACATATGTTCAGCATGACAAACACTTTCCTTCACTATAGACTCTATGTTTGGCCCAACATCATTTTTCCATTTCATCATTGCCATACTCGATGCACACATCTTCTTGGCAACCTTCTCATGATGTTCATGGATAAGTAGTGCAACATTGTGTTTTCTTTCTTTTACCAGCCACGCATTAAATTATTCGGCTATGTTGGTAGTAATCTTATCCCACCTACGGAATGGAAACTTGCTCAAGGCCCACTTATCGATATCTCCATGCTGAATCAACCAATCTTCCATCTCTTTATAGGATTTGCGCATGTAATCCATTGCCTTATCGAAATTTGCATCCAACCTTGCATATGCAACATTATCAATCAACCGTAGTGCATCTTCCTTTGAGCACCCACTTGGCTTCCTCTTGCCTTTATTTAATTTAAGCAATTCTGAACTGAAATTCTCCTTCACAAGCCTATAATAATAAGCATGTCATTCACTACCAAAAATTATTTGCACTGACCCTTTAATTGCATTATGACAATCCAAATATGGTTAAATAATATTTATTTATTATGTTTTCACTTGTTATTATACCAAAATATTGTCTAACATATATTTCAAGCGTGAAACAGGAAAATGAACATTGGGATTACATATTTAAATGAGAAAGTCAATTATTGCGAACATCATCATTACACATTGACTGCAGGATAGCTATCATGTCATGCACTTGTCCCACCATAGAGTGTCTGAAGACACAGACACTCCACAACATGACACTCCACTCACAATGGACATTCCATAACGGCTAACGCAAAATAGCTATAAATGTAGAGCATTAGAGATTTACAAAAAAAAGGAACACAGAATTAAAGCTTACACTGAAATTTACAAAAGTCTTTGTTTTCATATTTCTCTCTATATTCATATTATACTTAAGTGATTATCATATCCACCATGTGAGAGAGTTTGTAAACATATTTCAATTGTATTTTGATTTCAAGGTAAAGGGACCTTAAGAGGGTAGATTTCCTTATGGAAGCTGTAAAGAGAATTCCTAGTAAGACTTATAAGGTATAAGTTGTAGAGAACCTTACTGCTCGTAAAACTTATAGGAGTGTAACCAAGAGAGAACGTTGTTGCTCATAAAACTTGTTTGGCTAACCAGGAGAGAAAGGTCCTTGGATTGCTCTGCTCATAAGACTTGTTGTAAGTGGGAGAGAAAAATCTAAGTGTTAGAATATTTCTGCTCGTAGTCTTTAGGGGGACAGTTGTTGTCTTATGGCATTTCGAGAGCGCACTAAGTCTTGGAAGCTTAGTGAAAATCTTGGAGGTGTTGATCTTTTAAGACTGGACGTAAGCTTGGGGTTGGGCCGAACTAGTATAACTCTCTGTGTGACAATTCTCTTATCTCTACTCTCTTCTCAATTATCTTCATATCCCTGTAACGTGCAAAAATTTTATTAATTACCTAATTCACCACCCTCTTGGTTGATGGTTCCCTCTTTCATTTGGTATCAGAGGGAGGTCTCCTTCGAAGAGCTTAATAGCTTAGGAAGGATCCATTAAATGGCAACAATAGGTGAGAACATTCTTCTAGATAAAGTTTCCATCACTAGACCTCCTGGTTTTGTCGGAGAACATTTTTTGTTTTGGAAAACTAAGTTCAAAGTGTTCATAATGACTAGCGATATGGTTTATGGAATGTAATACAAGACAGTGATGATGTTTCAACAAAGAAAGAAGAAGATAGAGTCATGAATAAAAGCCCAGAGGAATATGGATGACAATGACAAATGGTTAGTAACATTAAATCGCAAAGCTATTTTAGTGATACAGAGCACCCTTAGCCAAAAGGAGTATTTTCAAATCTACACACTGCCAACGGCTAACGACATATGGGATGTACTAGAAATGCTCATGAAGGTACGTCCTGGATCAAAGAAAAAAGAATCAATACTCTAATTACAAAGTATGATCTATTTCAAATGAAACCTGGAGAGAGTATCTCTAAATTTGAACTCAGATATACCCATCTTGTCAATCAGCTATCAGTACTTGGGAAAACCTTTGATCAAAACTCCCAGGCGAGAAGATCCTTAACATTCTTACAAAAGAATGGGAAGCTAAGGTGACAACTATCAAAGAAGCTAAAGGTGAATCAATGAGATCCATAGCTGTACTCTTTGGTAGTCTTTCTGAGTATGAGGGAAAGTTGAAATTTAAGAAGGAACTAGAAGAGTTCAATGACAAAAAGAAAATAGGAGTCACCCTCAAAGTCATCATGGAAGATGAATCATCAGAAAGTGAAGATAAACTTGATGATGAAGATATGGGAATGATTGTAGGAAAGTTCAAGAAGTTCTATAGAAGAGGCTAATAGAACTTCAAAAAAATTAAGGAGAACCAATCAAGAAAGAAAATAAAGAGTGCAACAAGTCATATGCTACGAATGTGGAAAATAAGGATATATCAAGTCTGAATGCTTCAAAAACAAAGATAAGAAGAAGCATAAAAATAAAGTATACATATCATCCATATGGGGTGACAATTCATCAGATGAAGAAAGCGACGATAATGAAGTTGCAAATATATGCTTGGTAGCCAAAGAAGAAGAATCGAATTCTGAGGTACGTGATTCTGAACTGACTTATGATGGATTATTATTTGAATATAATGCATTGCGTATTGAATGCATCAAGAAAGCTAAGGAATTAGTAAGTTATAAGAAGAATGTAAAGTAACTAGAAAGTAGAACTAATAATGCCATGTCATTATATGCATTGTATGAAGAAAAGGATAAGAAAGTAAGTAACTCAAAAAAACTTTAGAAAAATTTACTAAAGGAAGTAAAAATCTTAAGGAAATTCTAAAATCATAAAGAGTCACTCATGATAAATTTGGAATTTGATATAATTCTGTTTGAGATAGAAACCGAGGAAAGAAAAATAAGGGAAGTAAAACATATCTCAAATACTTTAAAAATTCTGTGTATGCATCAAATCCATTTGCATCATGTAATTACTGCAATAGGAAAGGTCATTATACTTCACCATGTCATTTTAGAACAAGGAAAGACTATTAACACAAATAAATGGGTTCTGAAAGGGATGCATGTACCAAGAGTAATTCATACTAACCATGAAGGACCCAAGAAAGTGTGGGTACCTAAAACTTGATCATATTACTCTATGCATGTCTCAAACCATCACAGGCAAACAAATGGTACATTGATAGTGGATGCTCGAGACACATGGCTGGTGACCGAGATAACTTCATGATGGTGGAAACTAGAGAAGGAGTAAAGGTAACTTTTGGAGGTAACCAATTTGGATGTATTTCCGGAATCGATGAAGTTGGAAAAACCAATGGTGTCCAAATCAACGATGTATACTACATTAAAAGGTTATGCCACAACTTCTTAAGCATGAGTCAAAGTACTGACAAAGATAATTGGGTAATCTTTGACTCAGAGGAATGCTTGATAGTGAACAAGGAGGATATACCAATTAATAAAGAATCTATCAAAGCAAAGATCCGAGCTCAAAGGGATGATAACTGCTATACTATTGATTTAAATTTAAATTCTTTTGAAAATTGTTTTCTTGGAAAATTAGAGGAGAGTTGGTTATGGCATAAAGGTCTGGCTCATGTCAATATAAATCAACTTGACAAACTAATTATAAAGGATTTAGTTGTCAGTCTTCCTAAACTTAAATTCAAAGATGACATGATTTGTAATGCTCGTCAAAAAGGAAAACAAACTAAATCATTTTTCAAAACAAAGAATGAGATTTCAATGTCTGAACCTTTAAAATTATATCATATGGATTTAGTAGGACCGGCAAGAGTAAAAATTTTTGTAGGAAATTTATATACTATAGTAATTGTCGACAATTTTATAAGATTTACATGGACTATATTTCTTGCCTCTAAAGATGAAACTTTTGTTGAATTTATTACGTTTGCTAAGAAGGTCCAAAACGATAAAGGTATTTCTATTGTCTCTATCAGGACCGATCATGGAGGAGAGTTTGATAATAAACTCTTTGAAGATTTTAGCAACAATCAGGGAATAGATCACAACTTCTCTACACCCTCAGCTGAATGGAGTTGTGGAAAGGAAGAACAGAGTCCTTACTAAAATGGCAAGGGTAATACTCAATGAGAAAGAAATATCACAAGTATTCTGGGTGGATGCAATGAGCACTGCATACTATATCTTGAATCGAGCATATATATGTAAGACCCTTGGATGCTTTACAAAGGAAGAAAGCTAAACCTTGCTTATCTACACATTTTTTGATGTAAATGCTACATCCACAACAATGGTAAAGAAAATCTGGGTAAATTTGATTCAAAGTCTGATGAAGGTTTATTTTTAGGTTACTCAAATAGAAGTAAAGGATATAGGGTATTTAATAAAAGAACATGCATTATAGAAGAAACAATTCATATTGTATTTGATGAAATAGACTCTTAAATAAAAGCTTTTGATAAAGAGGAATTTGATTTGATAAAGAAAACTAAAAATCTATCTATTTCAAACCAAAACTATTTTCAAACAAATGATTTTCAAATTGATGAAAATGTTGATGATCATGCTCAACCAAAAGCATGGAGACATATGAAAGATCATCCAATTGAATAAAAAATTGAAGATGCTCATGAAGGTGTCAATCCCAGAAATAAAATACGTAATGAAGTTACATTTTCTGCATTTATTTCTGAAATTGAACTTTCTAGTATTGAAGAAGCACTTTCTGACAATGGTTGGGTGATTGCTATACAAGAAGAGTTAAATCAATTTCAAAGAAATCAAGTTTGGGATTTGGTACCTCGACCTAGAGATCACTCGGTCATAGGAACCAAATGGGTTTTCAAAAACAAACTTGATGAATCTTCAATCATTATGGGAAATAAGGCAAGGTTAGTTGCTAAAGGCTATAATCAAGAAGAAGGTATTGATTATAAGGAAACATATGCTCCAATGGCAAGACTAGAAGCCATACAAGTGCTCTTAGCTTTTACATGTATTAAAGGTTTTAAACTTTGTCAAATGGATGTTAAGAGTAATTTTCTAAATGGTTATATTATGGAGTAAGTTTACATAGAAAAACCTCCTGGTTTTGAAGATGACACAAAACCTGATCATATTTTCAAACTTATGAAAGCTTTATATGGTTTGAAACAAGCACCTAGAGCTTGGTATGAAAGACTGAGCAAATTTCTTCTTGATCAAAACTTTGTCAGAGGAAAAGTAGACACCACGTTATTCATCAAACATAATAAGAATGATTTATTATTAGTTTAAATATATGTTGATGATATAATCTTTGGTGCTACTAATGAGTCTCTTTGCCAAGAATTTTCAAAGCTTATGCAGGGAGAATTCAAAATGTCCATGATGGGTAAACTAAACTTTTTCCTTGGACTTCAAATCAAGGAATGGAAGAATGTGATCCTTATATCCCTAACCAAATATTTGAAGAAGTTGTTGAAAAAGTACGTAATGGACAATGCCAATGAAGCTAACACTCCAATAAGCTCCACTACACTGTTGGATGCTGACGTGAAAGGCCTTGACTTTAACATTACCAAATATAGAGGAATAATTAGTTCATTACTCTGCCTAATAGCAAGCAGGCCTGATACACAATTCAGGTTGGCATGTGTGAAAGGTATTACATGTGGAAACCATAAATAGAATTTTCAGGTACTTAGGAGATAATACAGAACTTGGCCTATGGTACCCGGAAGGAGGAAAAAAAATATTTGATGGCCTATTCAGATTCAAATCATGGAGGATATAAAAATGACAAAAAGAACACAAGTAGACAATGTCAATTTCTTGGAGGCTCTTTGGTATCATGGTTCAGTAAGAAGTAGACTATAGTTTCATTATCCTCTACTAAAGCTGAATACATAGCTGCAACACGTTGTTGTTCTCAAGTACTATGGTTGAAGAAAAAACTTCAAGACTTGGGAATCTACTTGAAGGAGATACCTATCTATTGTGACAACACCAGCACCATAAGCTTGGCCAAGAATCCAGTGTAGCATTCAAGAACCAAGCATATAGATATCTGACATCACTTTATTCAAGATCATGTACAAAAGAAGGATGTCAAAGTACAATTCATTCCTATACATCTTCAACTCACCGATATATTCACTAAGCCAATTGCTAAAGACACTACTACAAAAAGGTGGACAAGTGGCATACATTTTGTGGTCCTTGTTTAAAGAAGTGTCACAGCTTTTTTTTGTTTTATTTTCCACTGTTTTTAAGATTGCGTACTAGCTATGGCGCTTAATTGATAAAGTGCCACAGCTAGGTAGGTGGCTTACGTGGCACTTTCTTGTGAAAATGCCACGTGATACTAGCTGTGGTGCTTGATCAACTAAGCGCCATAGCTAGTGGCGTGCCAAGTGTGGCGCTTGCCTACACAAGCCACCATGTGGCTCTAAGACAAGTGCCACGTAAGGCTGGAAGTGGATAAAGGATATCTAATTCCATCCAATCACGTGCATTCCCTCTTCATTTTCTATCTTTCCCTCTTTCTCCCTAATTTTTACCTTTATCTACCCGTCCCAAACCTTTCCATCAGTTTTGCTGCATAATGTAACACACACACATACACAAGTCTTCTTTATCAAATTCTCTTGGTCCCTCTTTCCCCGTTTGCTCCCTTTTGTTTCTATTGTCGTCCCTACTCCTATCCCTAATTGTTCCCTTTTCGCCCTACTCTCTTCCTCTTTTAGACCCCACTCAAGTTGGTCCCCATTCCACTCCATAGCTCACATTTCCTCTTCCTTTGGATCCTCACTCAAGCTAGCGTCACCAACATATGTGGTCCCCCAATCCCTACGTTGGTCAATCTGTAAGTTTTTGTGTGTTTTTTATTTTTCAGGTTATTTTATATTTTTTTGCTCAAATTCAGGTTATTTTATATGCTTTCATTTTTTTAAGCTCTTGTACGATGCTTTTACATAGTTGATGGGAAAAAAGAGCATATATTGTAATAAAACATATTTTATTCTTGCATTTTTTAAGCCTTGGCATTGTGTTTTAATTTTGTCATGTTTGACATTGGAGAATATATTCTTGCTTGTTGGTATAAAAAAACAGAACATATTGTAATATCAAGTTTGTTTCCCTATGATTCATGGTATCATGAAAAAACACATACAACAAACTAATTTTTGTGTTCTATTTTACAGAGGTAGCAAAATATTTTTTGTATTAACTTATTAAATTATAATATTCAAGAGAAATTAAATTAAATATTTAATTACGTGTGTGTGTGTGTGTCTAGGTCCCTATTTATATATCTTTATGTATATATATACATACTGTTAGATATGATTAGTTTTGATGATGTTAAATATAAATATGAAATGATAAGAGCAAAAATTTTATATAATGTATTTCTTTGACTAATTATTGTGTTTAATGTGAAATATCTTGTAGATTAATTACGTTGAATTATAAAGGAAGAATGAGAAGACAAAATTATCAAATATACAAAGAAAAGATTGAATTGATGAGAATGAAGAAAAGGAAGAAGAAGAAAGAAACTGAAGATAGTTAAGGGGCTGCCTACTCGGATTATGGAGAATTATTATCAAGAGGAAAATCAAGAAGAAAGATATTGAAGAGAGAAGAAATTGCAAGATCTAATGAGAATATCAAGATTCAAGTTCTTAAAAGTGACACTGGAGGTTTCTATGATGATACCAAAGGCTTCTATGATCAAATATGGTTGGAATGGGTTAATACGAAGTTAAGATGGCTTATATATGAGTTATGGCACTTCTAGAGGAGTTTCACTCGAGTATGAGCTCAACACTCGAGTGCCAGAGGTGTTGCACTCGAGTGCAGGATGAACTCACTCGAGTGTCGGGGCTACTCTGTTCAACTCTACTTTTCTTTTTGCCTGACAGAGGTCCGGTATTTTGGCCATATCTCTCAAACCACACATCGGATTGACCTGAAACTAGTAGCATATGGAAGAAGACTCACAACACAAAAAATGTACACCAAGATCACATTGAAAGAAGCTCCGATGAAGGATATATGATTCGTGCAATATGACACTAAAATCACCGTCACTTTTGAGGACAGGTTCGGTATTTTGGACTTCACTCACAAATGACATAACGGATTGAGACGAAACTAGTGCCATATGAAACTAGACTCAATGCGCTTTCCATGGATAGGTAATATGCCTAATTTAAAGTTATATTCTAGGAACTATGCCTTCTGGAAGTTGATGCTTATGCAGTCAAGTGCGATAGACACTCTTTCGATCATAACTTGCAGAATATAAGGAGTTTGGAGCTGATTCTTTTTACATTGAAATGCATATGACAAGAGCTTTCTTATGATACATCATTTTCCATATTTAGAATCAAATGAATAAATTGAGTTTGTCATGGCCCCACATTACTTCAGAAGTGTAAAATGAACTCTTGATATTTTGGTGTGAGTGGTGTCTAGAAGTGGCTGTAAAGTAGAAGTATTTGAAGTACACTCGAGTGAATGACAATACACTTGAGTGAAGTGAAGGTTTGCACCCAATTTCTACAAAGTGTTAAAATGAAAGTGTTAACTCGAGAAGAAATATGACCAAAGGAATGTGAAGAGCACTCAAGCATGACTAGTAATACTCGAGTCCAGCGAGTGAAGAGCAGCAAGTATTTGCCCAAGAGGAAACTAGAATGTGAAAATTGTTAGAGCAAGCATTTCACCCAAGAAGGGGGGTGAATTGGGTGATATTAAAAATTTCGTTGCAAATATAAAATTTGACGGTGAAATTAAAACATGAAAGAGTAAGGAGAAATATCACCGAAGTGTACACCGGGAGTTATACTGGTTCGGCCACAACCACTTTGACCTACGTCCAGTCCTCAGAGCTTCTCTGAGAGTTTCACTATAACTTCCAAGATTCAGTGGGTTCTTGGCACCTCAATACAAGCAAGTTCCTTCGCCTGGACACTCGCTCCCCCTTACAAGTTGTAATCCAATCCCAACTCAAGGTTCCACAACCTTAAGTTACCTCAATAACAAATATTGAGTTTGAATGAAATATCTCCCTCACAGATTGAATAAGAATCACTGAAGCATAGAATTACAAGTATAATATAAAACAGAGTAATGAACTTGATGATACGTCTGTGTGTGTGTTCTTGTTCCCTTCTCTATTTGGATGTTCCCATATATATAGATACGTTGGTAATGATTGCTGGAACATATTTCTTCATGGCCGTTGGAGCGTGCGCAGCCATTATTGACTTTTCCAGTATTTGAAAGATATACGTTTGCGGTAGGTGGCGGTCGGTGACATTTGAACGTTGCATTTGACTTTCCTTATTTGGTAAGATCTCTTCATTGTTTATCTGTGGAAATGCTAAGAATACTAATATAATGAAAGGTTAATCATATAGGAAACAAAACAATGATCGTTGGAATGATTTCTGAATTTCTGGGTTTGCATACTCGAGTAGCTACTCGAGTATTCATTAAAGTTTACTCGAGTACTTACTCGAGTATCATCGTGAAAACTTTGATGAACTGCAAGTCAACAAACGAATATAAGATTACTCGGGTAGTGCATGGAATAAACAAAATATCAAACCTTTGGAAATGGATGTTTACTCAGGTAACTACTCGAGTAATGCACTCTTTTCTTCATAGGTTACTCGGGTACCAACTCGAGTAAACCTTCAAATAAACTTTTGTTACTCGATGCTTTACTCCAGTAATGTTGGCAGGATTTCAAGGCCGAGAGCACTTCAAGTTTGATTACCTTCTTACTCGAGTACATACTCAAGTAAACATAAATATTATGCATAGCTTACTCGGGTAATGACTTGAGGTTTTTCTTCAAAAATAACTCTGGATACTTAAGTACATACTCGAGTAATCCACTTAAAATGAATCATTAAATACCTGCATACTTGAGTAGCACCTCGAGTGAAGAATGATAAAAACCAGATCAAGTTATTCGGGTACTACCTTCAGGTTTTTGCTTACCACAGTGAGTTACTCAAGTAGCTCCTCGAGTAACATTGGCAGGGTTCAAAATGCCGAGAGCAACACATTTTCTGAAACAGAGTAACTCGAGTACATACTCGAGTACATACTCGAGTATCATTGGCAGGCCGAAAGGAACTTGAAAACTTTTACCTGGTTACTCAAGTAGCTACTCGAGTAATGTTGGCAGGCCGAGAGTAACTTGAAAACTTTTACTTGGTTACTCGAGTAACATTGGCAGGCCGAGAGCAACTTGAAAACTTTTACACTATTACTCGAGTACTTACTCGAGTATTGTTGGCAGGTTACTCGAAGGTATCTCTGGTAACTTCAAGTTTTGTCTCATTACTCGAGTACATACTCGAGTAATGCCTTAGAAAACTTACTTCTCATCAAGTTTCTCAGCTTTTTCTCTTGGCCTTTCTTCATTACTCCAATGCTTACTTCAAGTGATGCTTTTCCCTGTTATTACTTTGTTCAAACTTATTTATTAATTAAATCTTTTTCATAATATTCTTTGTTATCATCAAAACATGAGATCTAACATTCTCCCCCTTTTTGTTGATGACAAAACTTGGTGATTTTGAACAAGATTTTTGAAAGTAAGTTCTAAAATAAACACATCTTGAATTCAATGATAAAATTGAAAACCTTGTTAAGTATATATTCAAAATGATTTGAAAAAGATTGAGATTAAAACATATTCACCTTGCATACATAATAAACTTCATTAGTCCAACAATGTATCATAATTTAAAGCTTAAATGGACTTGAAATGAAATAATAACTTAAATAAACTTGCATTAAACTTAAAATTGCATTACAAGATGACAAGATGAAAAGCTTAACAAGTTCAAAAAACTCCCTAAATCCCATATACACCCAAAATACCCAAAATAAGCACAGACACACAGACACTTCCACAAAATCACTCTCAAGTTCTTCTCCCCCTTTTTGTCTTCATCATTTAAGAGGAGGATTGGAAGGCTTGACAATGGAAATAGGCTTAATTGGAAGAACCAAACCACCATCTGAACTAGAAGAATCAAAAGAGCTAGAAGAAACTGGTTCAGGAAGATGAAGTGGAAGGATGTGGATATCATCTTTGGGAGGAATAGGAGGAGACTGGTAGACAACCATAGTGGTCTCAACCTCTGGAGTGGTCTCAACCTCTGGAGTATGATGATCAGAGGATGAGGAGGGAGATATTTCCTCAGTATGGGTAGGAGATGGAATAGGTTTAGGAGCGGGTTCAGTCTGAGGTTTGGGTGGTGAATCATCTATGATGATATGAATGGTCTCATTTGTTTCAGGGTTATCCACTGAGTATAAGATATCTTTGGCTTGTGGCTCAGGTGGACTAGAGACCGGAGGGATAGAAGGCTCAGCCTCAGTGTGAGGAATATCAGAAGGAGTGTGCTCTGGAGGTGGTGGTGGTGCAGAAGATGGTATATGCTCTGGAGAAGAAGAGGATGGACCGACAGAAGGTCCGGGACCCAATGAATCCAGTCATGCCAGAATTAATCTCAGTGTCTCACCCTGGGCATGTTGCTCAGCTAGCAACTCCTCGTGCCTCTTATCCATTTTCTCAACCAACTCTGCCATCTTGTGATTCATGTTGGTTATCAGTTCAGCGTTTGTGTTGGCAATATCAACATGGAATCCTCGGAGTATATTGTCCATAAAATGCTGAAGTGTGGCATTGGTAAAGGAGGGTGATGATGTGGTGGCAGCTGGAGCCGACGACTGAGTGTCATCCATCTTGCCTAAAGCTGAGATATACTGATGCACTCGAGTAATGATCAATGCACTGAGTGAGGGCCCACATCACCCGCTAGTGGAAAATCATGTTAGATCTCATATGTTTTGATGATAACAAAGATGGGACTAATGATAAAATGGATATGATAACAAACAAATGAACAAAGTAAACAAATTATTACTTGAAGTAAGCCCTGGAGTAATGAAAGAGAAGCAGTAGATTGTGTCATGGCTTACTCGAGTGACTACTCAAGTAAGGGAAGCTTTCACTCTAGTAGCCACTCGAGTAATCATGAAGAATATCATCCAGAGAAGCACTGCGAAAATTTGGAAGAAGTTACTCAAGGGGCCGCTCGAGTAATCTGCAAAGTTATATAGACCATTACTCGAGTAGCCACTTGAGTAACAACATGAGCATAAGGCATTACTCAAGTAGCCACTTGAGAAACCAGAGCAAATTTCTTCCAGTAACTCTCGGCCAAGGAATGCAACAATTTACTTGAGTAGACACTCAAGTAACTAGGTGAGAAAAAAGCATTATTCGAGGGAGAACTCGAGTAATCTACAGAGTTATTTGAAGCATTACTCGAGGGGTTACTCGAGTAATCAGGTAAGTAAAGAACATGTACTCTCGGCCAAGAATTTGATGTTATTACTGAGGGAGTAATCGAGTAATCTGCAAACTTATTTGAAATTTACTCGAGGGCTCACTCAAGTAACTTGTGAAGAAAAGACATGGCTACTCGAGTAGCCACTCGAGTAATCAGGTATTTCCAAGGTTTGTAATGGATCTTACTCCATCTCTTACCTGAGTAATATTTTTTGAAAATATATTGAATTTTTTCTTTGCCATATTTTTTATAGGATTACTCGAGGGACTACTCGATTAATGAGCATGATCACTCGAGTAGCCACTCGAGTAATGAAGTCCAGAAAACTTATCTTTAATCCAAAGTTTATTGAATTGTTTTCTATATGATTAACCATTCATTGTATTAGTATCCTAAGCATATTTACAGAGAAACAATGAAGAGATCATGCCAGAAGTGAAAAGTCAAATAAAAGGTCCGAACGCTTACTTACTACTACCTACCGCAAACGGATAGTTTTCAAATTTGAAGAGTGGTCAACCGTTGCTGCGTGACTCTAACGTACGTTTTTTAAATGCTTCCAACGGAAACTACAAATTATCTATATATATATGGAGCATTCAAAGAGCAGAGTACAACAATTGAGAACACACGAACATACATTGATCAACACACTCTTAGTGCTCTGTTTTCTTATACTCATTCATTGTACTTTAGTGATTATATATTTGTTATGTGAGAGAGTTTTTCATTACAAACTCAAAATTTGTTATTGAGACAACTTAAGGTTGTGGAACCTTGAATTGGGGATTTGATTACAATGTGTAAGGGAGAGCGAGTGTCCAGGTGAAGGAACTTACTGTGTACTGAGGTGCCAAGAACCCACTGAAATCTTGGAGAATATAGTGAAACTCTCAGAGATGCTCTAAGGACTGGATGTAAGTCAAAGTGGTTGTGGGCAAACCAATATAACTCCCGGTGTACACTTCAGTGATATTTCTCTTTTCTCTCAACTACTTTAAATATTCTGTTAATTTTCTTATATGCAACAAAATTTCTGGTATCACCCAATTCATCCCCTTCTTTGGTGAAACGCTTGCACTAACATTTGGTATCAGAGCATACGTGTTCTTGTTAAGGTTTAAGAGCGTAAGAAGGATGCAATGGCAAGCATGGGTGGAGGAATTCTTCCCGACAAAGCTTCTATCACAAGAGCTCCAGGTTTTAATGGCAAACACTTCTCATTCTAGAAAGCAAAGTTCAGAGTCTTCGTAATGGCTACTGAATATGGGCTATAGGATGTGATTGAGAGTAGAAACTACAAACCAGAAGAGATTGTAGATTCATAGAGAATTCCCAAGACACTAGTAAAATATAATGAGAATGACAAGAAACTCATCACACTCAACAGTAATGCAATTCTTATTATTCAAAGTGCCTTGAGTTAAAATGAATACTTCAGAATCTGCACACTTTTAACAGCTAAAGAAATATGGGAAGCCTTGGAAATAGCACACGAAGGAACTCCATGAATAAAAGAAAACCGGATCAATACTTTGGTTATTGAATTTGATTTACTTCTAATAAAATCAGGTGAGTCGATAGTTGAATTTGAACTTAGATATACTTACCTTGTTAATCAACTTGCAGCACTTGGAAAAGTCTATGATCAACACATCCAAGTACGAAAGATTCTGAATATTCTTTCTAAAGACTGGGAGGCAAAAGTCACTGCAATTGAGGAGGCAAAGGGTGAATCAATACAATCGGTTACTTCTCTATTTGGAAGCCTTTCTGAATATGAAAGTAAATTAATGTTCAAACTAGAACTAGATGATATTGGTGACAAGAAGAAAAGAGGTCTAGCACTGAAAGCAAAAGAAGAAGAACAAGATGAAGATGAAGAGCTTGACGATGACAAAATAGGCCTAATCATAAACCGATTCAAAAATTTTTACAAGAAAGGCCAAAGATTCAAAAACTTTCAGAAAGGTGGAACAAGCAATAAAGAACACATCATCTGCTATGAATATGGAACCCACAAATGGGTACTTAAAGGTTTATATGGTCAAAAAGTCATCTGTACTAACCCAAAAGGACCTAAAAAGATGTGGGCACCTAAGACTTAATTATATTTGATTACAGATATGTCTTAAAGCATCCAAAAATAACAAATGGTACATAGACAGTGGATGCTCTAGACATATGACTAGTGATTTCTAAAGGTTTACCACATTGCAACCTAAGGAAGGTGGAAAGGTAAAATTTGGAGGAAATTAATTTGGAAAGATAGCAGGAATTGGTGAAATAAAAAACGATAAAGGAATACAAGTTAAAGATGTATATTACATTGAAGGTTTGTGTCATAATTTGTTGAGCGTAAGTCAAAGTGCAGATAAAAACAACCAGGTAATATTTGATTCAGAGGAATGTCTAATTATCAACAAGAAAGACTTACAACTTGATAAGAAAAATATCAAGGCAAAGCTCAGAGCAAAAAGGGCAGGTAACGGCTATACTCTTGATATCAATAGAAGTGATTCTGAAAATTGTTTTCTGAGTAATACTGATGAAAGTTGGTTATGGCATAAGAGACTAGCTCATGTCAACATGCACCAACTAGGCAAACTACTCAAAAAGGATTTAGTTCTTGGATTACCTAAAGTAAATTTCAAAAACAATTTGATTTGTGATGTATGTTAAAAGGGTAAACAAACTAAATCTTCTTTCAAATTGAAAAATGAGATATAAACCAATAGACCACTTCAATTATTACACATGGATTTAGTTGGACCAGCAAGAGTTAAGAGTTTTGGTGGCAACTTATATTCATTGGTCATTGTTGATGATTTCTCTAGATTTACGTGGACTATTTTTCTATCATCAAAGGATGAAACTTTTGCAGAATTCATTATTTTTGCCAAGAAAATGCAAAATGAGAAAGGTATGTCCATTGCAGGTATCAAGATAGATCACAATGTAGAGTTTGAAAATTAAGCCTTTGAAGAATATTGTGATACTAATGGCATTGATCACAATTTCTCTGCTCCAAGGACACCTCAACAAAATGGAGTCATGGAATGTAAGAATAGAGTACTCGCTGAAATGGCTAGAACAATGTTGAATGAAAAGAATGTGTCTCAAGTTTTTTCGGCTGATGCAATGAGCACAACATGCTATATTTCAAATAAAGCTTATATTAGAACAAAACTTGGAAAACACCATACGAGCTATACAAAGGAAGGAAGCCAAACCTTGTTCATTTACACATCTTTGGTTGTAAGTGTTTCATTCATAATAATGGTAAAGATAACTTAGGAAAATTTGATTTTAAAACAGATGAAGGAATTTTCCTAGGCCATTCTAATCGAAGTAAAGCATACAGAATTTTCAATAAAAGAACATGTGTAGTTGAAGAATCAATTCATGTTGTATTTAATGAATTTGAATCCTCTGACAAAATCATTGATGATGAGCAGGAAGTTGTTTTAAATCAAGAAAATGGTCAATCTATTTCTAAATCTCTTATTCCAGGAGTTGATTAAACCAAGGAAGAAGATCAGTCACTAGGACACCTTAGAGCCTGGAAATTCAATAAAAGTCATCCCCTAGATCAAGTCATAGGAGATGTGAATGAAGGAGTCAAAACTAGAAATAAAATTTTCAATGAAGTTAGTTTTTCTGCTTTTATTTTTGAGATTGAACCTTTTAACATTGATGAAGTCCTATTAGATAATGATTAGGTTATAGCAATGCAAGAAGAACTAGACCAATTTGAAAGAAATCAAGTTTGGGAGTTGGTAGCCTGACCTTAGGATCATTTGATCATTGGCACTAAATGGGTATTCAAGAACAAACTTGATGAATCCACAGTCATTGTCAGAAATAAGGCAAGATTGGTGGCCAAAGGCTATAATCAAGAAGAAGGATTGATTATGAGGAAACATATGCTCCAGTGGCTAGATTGGAAGCTATACGAGTACTCTTAGCCTTTGCATGCATCAAAGGATTCAAACTCTATCAAGTGGATGTAAAGAGTGCATTTCTAAATGGCTACATCATGGAAGAAGTATATGTAGATCAACCTCCAGGTTCCGAAGATGTAACCAAACCTGACCATGTTTTCAAACTAAAAAAGGCTTTATACGGTTTAAAACAAGCTCCTAGAGCATGGTACGAAAGGCTCAGTAAATTTTTTATTGATCAAGGTTTTGTACGAGGAAAAGTTGATACAACACATTTTAAAAAACAAAAAGGTGATGATATCTTAATTGTGCAAATATATGTTGATGATATAGTTTTCGGTGCTACTAACAAAATTTTGTGCAAAGAATTTTCTGAGATAATGCAGGGGGAGTTTGAGATGCCAATGATGGGAGAATTGAATTTCTTTCTAGGTTTGCAAATCAAACAAAGAAAGAATGGAATTTTTGTATCTCAAACGAAGTATCTAAATAGCTATTGAATAAGTATGGATTGGATGAAGCAAATGGAATGGACACTCCAATGAGTTCAACTACGTTGCTTGATGCTGATGTCTAGGGAAAAGATTACAACATCACAAAATATAGAGGAATGATTGGATCATTACTCTATCTCACTACAAGTAGGCCTGACATTTAATTCAGTATGGATATGTGTGCAAGATATCAATCAGCACCAAAAGAGTCACATGCTAAAACTGTCAAACGTATCTTTTGATTCTTGCTAACACAGCTGAATTAGGTCTCTGGTATCCCAAAGGAAGAAGTGAATTTCTAGTTGCATACTCAAACTCTGATCATGGAGGATACAAGACAGACAGAAAGAGTACTAGTGGACAAGGCCAGTTTCTTAGAGGCTTACTTGTATCATGGTTTACCAAGAAATAAAATACAGCGTCTCTTTCGACAACGGAAGTTGAGTATGTTACAGCACCAAGTTGTTGTGCACAAGTAATATGGCTAAAGCAACAACTCCAGGATTTTGGTATTTATTTGAAGGAGATACCAATATACTGTGACAACACTAGCACGATAAGCTTGGCAAATAATCATGTTCAACATTTCAGAACTAAGCTTATTGATGTTAGACATCACTTTATTAGATATCATGTCCAAAAGAAAGATGTCAAAGTGATATTCATTCCAACTTATCTTCAACTAGCTGATATCTTCACAAAACCTCTTGCAAAAGATCAACTTTTGTATATTAGACGAGAATTGGGAATGGTAAATCCTAATAAATTGTAAGTTATTTAGTGTTTACAAAACGTTAGATAATGTTATTTATTGATGTTTTGATGATTACTAATTTAAGCATCAGAGTTTCTAGCAATTTGTTTTGTAGGATCATAATATTCTGTTTTGGAGTATAAAAAGTAGAGGTTAACAGAGGACAACATTACTGGAGGGACAACTTCAAGTAACCACCATTACTGGAGTGACAACTTGAAGTAATTGAATAGGTTACTCAAGTAATTACTCGAGTAATGACCTAAAAATTATGATGTAGAGCATTAATTTAAAATGAATTCAATGGAAATGGCATAACGGTTGGAAATGAATAGTCAGAAGGTGAAGAAACGGATTACCCAAGGGAGGCCTCGAGTAAAATTTGAAGTTACTCGTGTAAGGCCTCGAGTGAACTTGGATGCAGATCACAAATGTGCTAAGTTTCAAATCAAATTTGTCCTAAAGAGCCATCATATGATCGATGGAATATACATAGGTAATTACAATATTATTCATGCCAAGTACGCACTTAAAATTACTGAATTTTGAAATTTCTGGTATGATCACTCGAGTAGCTACTCGAGTAAGCCCTCGAGTGATATCGGGCCCTAGGTCTATTTCAGTCATTACTCGATCATTTCTCACAAAATTGCCTTGAGTGATTCTCCTAATGCTCTCACAAAAACTTTTTACAATCATTTTCTCTTCTCATAACTGTCAAAACCCATTGATTTTTATGTACAAAAACCTCTCAGATTGCTTTGAATCTTCTACCTTAAATCTCGTGACTCTCGGCCTCTGTTTTCTGAAAAAACCTTATCTTTCTCAAATCGCAATGGTGAGGACAAAATCTTCTAATCTTAGCACTCCTTCTGAGTCCTCTGAACCATATCAACCTTCTGATTCACTTTCCTCTCTTCCTACCAAGAAAAGAAAAATCTCTCCCAAACCAAAAGCAAAGTCTAAGCAGCAAACAAAGCCAAAGGAGAAAGGGGTTGTGATTAAGGAGCCCATTGCCACAAGAGCACAATCCAAGAAGAGTTCACCTTCTAGAAGAGGCAAAGGAATAAAAGAACCTTCTCCTGCTCCTTCTGATTCATCTGATACTTCCACATTTTCTCCAAAACCTCTGAAAGAGCCCAAGATTGATAAGAAGATTACCAAAGTCATGGTAAGCATGCATGAAGAAGCTTTTCAGTCTAAGGGAGCATAGAAAGGGCAATCTTTAAAGCAACCAGAAGAAAGGGATGAAGAAATCACATTCCCTCCTTAGGGATTCAATATGAGCAAACTTGAGGAATATCAGATGTTCCTGAGTTACTTTACAAGAAGAAATGTTTGTAAGATGCACTATAATGGCTACAAGGTTCTTCAAGAGGTATTGAAATTTGACTTGAGTCCCTACCTTGATTCCTATATGCCTTGGTTGTCTATTAAACTCCCATTTTACGCCAAAGTTGTGAGGCATTTTTACTGTAACCTTGAACCTATAAATGATCCTATTAAGAAGTCTGTGGAAGAAGAAATGACTTCTAAGGTTAAAGGATAGAGAATTCTAATCTCACCTTCCAAAATCAATACCTAGTTAGGAATAAAGGACCCTCCTGATGATGATTACCCTAATTTTGACTCAAACCAGATATTCTCTATTCTAAGGCCTGGTGAGATTGTGGGACCTCTAAATTTCAATCTAAGTGATATGAGTGATTTTCATTATCTATTCTAGAGCCATAGTGAACAAATCCAAAAACTACACCTATTTCATTAAGAAGGATTTCAGAAAATTTGCCTCATTGATTCTCAAAGAATAAAAGGACTTGGGAGAATATATCTTTGCTGAGATCAAGAGATATAGGTATGAAAGAAAACCTACAACTCCAATGCCTTACCCTCAACTTATTTCTTTGTTTCTCAAGAAGAATAAGATTTGGTACTTGGAGAGTAAGGAGCCAATTGAGAGGATAACACCATTTGGAGAAATCAAATTGAGAAGTTGAATATTGAGATTCCTCTGAAGACTCCTCTAAAAGCAAGTCCTAAGAAGAAGAAGAAGATTGACACTGCAACTAGTCAATGGATGACACACAGTCTTTTACTCCAGCCGACACAACTTCTCCTTCTTTCTTTAGTGCCTCAATGCTAACATTCATGGAGAACATTCAGAAAGGTTTACATATTGACATTGCCAATACGAATGCGGAGTTGGTAACCCATATGAATGAGAAGATAGGATACCTTGTGGAGAGAATAGATAAGAGGCAGAAGAGTTGTTAGCTGAACAACATACCCAGGGTGAGCTTCTGAGATGCATTGTTGCCAGACTTGATGCTATGCCATCTGGCTCCCTTATTCCTGGTCCTTCTGTTATTCCTGAGCCAGTACCTATCTCTGAACCTGGACCTTCTATACCTACTGAGCATAGACCCTTTGAGCTTAAACCTAGTAATATTCTATTCTCTAGGCCTGACCCTGACACATCTGAGCCAATACACATCACTACTGATGATCCACCTCAGCCTGTTCAGCCAAAGCCCATATCCACTCCTATTGCCTTACCTGCATGCACTGAGGAGGTGCTTGTGTCTTCACATGTTGCTATAAAGGAAGTATAAATTACTTCTCTGGTTCTTTACCCATCATCTCCAGTGAATCCTCTAGAGGATCTTCAAACACCCCCAATGAAACTACCTGACCCTGAACCATCATCTTCAGATCCTTCCAGTTCAGATAGTTTATATGAATCATTGGCATTTCCTGTAACTCCTATGTCAGCAGTCAAACCATCTACTCCTCCTCAAGATTGATTCCACCTTTGTGATGAAGAAAAAAGGGGGAGAAAAGCTTGAGTGATTTTTTGATCAATGGCTGTGTAAATGCATAAGGGATATGGGTGTACAGTGTTGGAAATTATACCCAAAGGGCCAATCATTGTACTTTAAACATTATTAATTTAATGAAATTTCTCCATTCTGTTATCATATTATTTGCATGTTAACTGTGATAATTGTATCCTTGGATAATTCATAAAGATTGTCCTAAAATGTCCCTGGTCGGTCATCTATGCTGGAGCAGAGATGAAACATGATCAGTATGACTTTGATAAGATATGAAGATACGAATCAAAGTCTTAGCCACTTGTAAGAGTACAAGGTGCTGGACCGACCCACTATAAGAAAGCTACATGGATCAAGTCATAAGCTTTTCTCATGTGTAACCACGTCACAAAGCCCTTAGACCTGAGGTCATCATGGATTCCTACATGAGAGTTGCTAAGCTTTGAACTAATCAAAAGTCACTTTTGACTGGGTGATGATAAAGGCTACGATCGGGCTTGGTGTTTTTTCATGCAGAGGAATATGAATGATCAAGATGGAATTTGTCCCTCACATTAGTAGAGAGATATTACTGGGCCCCTCGATGAGTGAGTCTGAGAAATGTATGGCCATACTATGATGAAAGGAGTTTCCATCTCTATTATCAGGCTACTCAGGAATCGAGAAAGTAATGGTCAGGAACAAAAGGATGACATTATCCATGCCTTATCCTTGATCGATATATCGTGTGACAAAAGGGACATGACATGGTTGTATCACAGGTTGCATCGTGATAACGATCCTCATATGAATTGGGTCGTTGTAATGTCTTGCTAGAGGCCGCTTGCGACTTTTGGGTTAGTATAGTTATTGGCCCACTGCCAACTTCATATGGGCCTACAAGGTCGCACACAAGAATGGCCCAAGACGAGATAATGTTTAATTTAGGGTGGATGAATTTTATATATATATATATATATAATATAAAATTCATTAATAATATTATATAGATATATATTTTTGAAATATATATATCTTATATATATATATATGTATATATATATTATATGATATTATTATATTGTGTTAGATTTAAATTTAATTTATTAAGATATATTAAATTTCATAACTAACATGATAGATATATAGTATCTCAGATTTAATTTATGAAGATAAATTAAATCTAATGGCTCTTTATTTGGATTAAATAAATAGATTAAATTAAAACTGTTGGACAGATTTAATTTAAATTGAATTTATTTAATTAGCTCATCAAGATAATTAATAGTTAATTAATTTCGAAATTAATGATGATTAATTTTGAAATTTGAAAATAGCCCCCATAGGTTATAAACTTGATAGAGAAGATATATTGATATACACATCAGAATTGAGAGCCGCAAGGGAAACCCCAGGGAGACATTAGAGGCGTTAGCATGCAGTCTCCGTTGGAGAGCATTCCTGTGGATACCGGTAAAGGGAGGTGACCTGACGTGTTGGCTCCTAGAGATCGTGAAAACCCTGAATCATAAAAGGTATGTATCCTTCCAACTTGGTTTAAACGTCGTTGATAGATCCTCTATTAGGATTGGTAAAATATTTAAATTCTTCCGATATGCCTGCCGATCCTAACATACATGGCTTTAGGGAGCTTTTAACTTTGAATTCTAAGTTTGATTATGTAATGAATTATTCTTTATGCAATTTGTTTCTTTATGCCATTAAAGTTAAATTTCATTGAAGTTATATTGCATTGTGGGACTAATAAGTTTTCGATTGTGTATGCAAGGTGAACAAGTAAATAAGAACAAAAACTTTGAAACATCTTTACTAAGCTATTTCAAAAGAGTTTTCAAGTTTAAATTGAACAAAAGATTTCATATAAAAGTTTTCAAGAAGCATTTGATTGAGAACTCAATTTTAAAAACTTTGTTCAAAATCACCAAGTTTTGTCATCATCAAAAATGGAGAGAATGTTAGATCTCATATGTTTTGATGATAACAAAGATTGGACTAATGTTAAAATGGATATGATAACAAACAAATGAACAAAGTAAACAAATCATTACTTGAAGTAAGCCCTGGAGTAATGAAAGAGGAGCAGTAGATTGTGTCATGGTTTACTCGAGTGACTACTTGAGTAAGGAAAACTTTTGCTCGAGTAACCACTCGAGTAATCATGAAGAATATCATCTAGAGAAGCACGTCCAAAATTTGGAAGAAGTTACTCGAGGGGCCGCTCGAGTAATCTGCAAAGTTATATAGATCATTACTCGAGTAGCCAATCGAGTAACAACATGAGCATAAGGCATTACTTGAGTAGCCACTCGAGTAACCAGAGAAAATTTCTTCCAGTAGCTCTCAGCCAAGAAATGCAACAATTTACTCGAGTAGACACTCGAGTAACTAGGTAAGAAAAAAGCATTACTCGAGGGAGCACTCAAGTAATCTACAGACTTATTTGAAGTATTACTGGAGGGGTCACTCGCGTAATCAGGTAAGTAAAGAACATGTACTCTCGACAAAGAATTTGATGTTATTACTAGAGGGAGTAATCGAGTAATCTGTAAACTTATTTGAAATTTACTCAAGGGCTCACTTAAGTAACTTGTGAAGAAAAGACATGGCCACTCGAGTAATAAGGTATTTCCAAGGTTTATAATGGATCTTACTCCATCTCTTACCCAAGTAATATTTTTTGAAATATATTGAATTTTCCTCTGCCATATTTTTGATAGGATTACTCGAGGGACTACTCGAGTAATGAGTATGATCACTCGAGTAGCCACTCGAGTAATAAAGTCCAGAAAACTTATCTTTAATCCAATGTTTATTGAATTGTTTTCTATATGATTAACTATTCATTGTATTAGTATCCTAAGTATATTTACAAAGAAATAATGAATAGATCATGCCAGGAGTGAAAAGTCAAATAAAAGGTCCGAACGCTCACCTACCACTACCTACCGCAAACGGATAGTTTTCAAATTAGAAGAATGGTCAACCATTGCTGTGTGACTATGACGAACATATTTTAAATGCTTCCAATGGACACGACAAATCATCTATATATTTGGATCATTAAAAGAGCAGAGTACAATAATTGGGAACACACGAACATACATTGATCAACACAAGCTTAGTGCTCTTTTTTCTTATACTCATTCATTGTACTTCAGTGATTATATATTTGCTATGTGAGAGAGTTTTTCATTATAAACTCAATATTTGTTATTGAGACAACTTAAGGTTGTGGAACGTTGAGTTGGGGATTGATTACAACGTGTAAGGGGGAGCGAGTGTCAAGGTAAAGGAACTTGCTGTGTACTGAGGTGTCAAGAACCTACTAAATCTTAGAGAATATAGTGAAACTCTCAGAGATGCTCTGAGGACTAGACGTAGGTCAAAGTGGTTGTGGCCGAACCAGTATAACTCTCGGTGTACACTTCGTTAATATTTCTCTTTGCTCCCAACTACTTTAAATATTCTGTTAATTTTCTTATACGCAACGAAATTTCTGGCATAACCCAATTCACCCCCCATCTTGGGAGAAACACTTACACTAACAAATCACACTCTTGATAAAAATGTCGTGAGTGTTATCCAGAGGCTCAGTTCCATAGTGCAAAATTATACATGCACTCGAGTAAGGCTTCTTTACACTCGAGTGAAGTCCTGACAGAACCAAAATGTAGAAAGTTTAGACTCTATAGCCATCAATCCAAACATGGTTAAATGTTATATATTTGTTATGTTTTCACTTATTATTGTTCCTAAACATTAACTAACATATATTTGAAGTGTAAAATAAGAGATTAAACATTTAGATTGCATCTCCAAGAATGGAGGTCATTTATAGTAAATATTGTCACTCAACATGATGAGTCCGAGAAGCCAGAAATTCAGGTTTTGACTAGTGATCTAATATACCCATGACTAACACTTCATCATATTAGTGATTAAGCATTTTGCAATGTGAAACAGAAAATTTAATGTTGAGATTACATATTCAAATGAAAAGAGTCAATTATGGTTAGTGGCATCATTACACACTGAGTATCGGCTACCTACCACGATAAAAGATTGACCCACTATGAACGAATGTCTGAAACACAAACACTCCATAATTTGATGTACAACTCATAATGAAACATCATGCTCTTCAATGGGATGCTCCAATCTGCAACGGATATTTCATAGTGGGTAGATATTCAAATGTGCTCAACGGTTAAAACGAAGTTATGGGACTCTAATAGACGAATGTTCACAACGGTCATCATTTCATCAACTATAAATGAGAGAGCATTCAAATTTGATGGGTAATAGAGACAGTGAGCAACTATGAGAAAAATGATAGAAACATGAATCCTCTCCTTCTACCCAAACACTCTCTGTTCTGCAATTTCTATATTACTTATCATTGAGAGAGTGATTATTTGTATTTTACTTTAGTGAGCATTATATCTACTCTGTGAGAGAGTTTGTAAACACTTTCAATTATATTTCTAAATTGATCTCAAGGTAGAGGGACATTGAGTGGGTGATTTCCTTACAGGGAAGATGTTGAGAGAATTGCTGCTAAGACTTTCTGCTCGTAAGACTTACAAGGTGCAAGTAGTAGAGAACGTTGCTGCTTGTAAGACTTACAGGGGTGTAAGCAGGAGAGAACATTGTTGCTTGTAGGACTTGCACGGGTAAGCAGGAGAGGATGGTCTTCGAGATTGCTCTGCTTGTAAGACTTGCCGTAAGGGGGAGTATTTCAATAAGAGATTTGTAAAAGGTTTAACAAGTACACGGCTAAAATTATGGGATTGTAAAGGCTTTTCTTGTGCCTGGATTAAACTAGAAGATAGTGGGTTTGAAAATCTCAGGAGGAGCCTGGGGACTAGACATAGGCCATCATAGATTGGACCGAACCAGGATAAATCACAGTTTGCATATTCTCTTCCTTAAGCTCTTATATTTCCAGCATATATTATTTAATGTAACTGTTGATTTATGATTCATTACCTTGATACTTATTGCTTTTACTCAGATGCGAAAAGATTTTCAAAGTTCATAAGTTTTTATCTTACACCCAATTCACCCCCTCTTGGGTGTCAGTCGGTTCTAACACATACATCTTTATGATTAACCCAAGAATAATTTTCAATCTAGTCAAAAATAAATTTTTTTAATCTCAACATTGAACTGAAAATAATTTAATTGATGTTGGGGTTATGCTTTCCTTTTTTTTTTCTTTTTTTTGCTTGAATAATATTTTTTTATTTAAGCTAATCATTATTTATTTTATTATATATTGATGTTTTGTTCACATTATTATTAGTGAAAAAAATAAGTTATAGCCACTAATTCTTTATTGATTTTTTTTTTATGTTTGTGTTTGTAGATTCAGCTCATTAGTCTGTTAAAGCTTCTATTTACGATAAGTTTTTTTAAATTTTGAGCTTACAAATATAATTTAATAATAGTTTAATTTGATAAATGTCTTTTATATTTAATTTATTGTGAAATATGTCATTTTTATATTCTAAAAAATGAATGAGATAAAATCAAATATTATTTTGTATAGGTTGTTTGTGAAGATATGTAGTTAGTTATAATTTGCAGGTGTTCTAGTAATTGTTATGGATAAGTTGCATAAGTAAAATAATTATTTATATATTCTTAACACTTGTATTTTATTTGTTGAGTTGTAATATTTTCTAATTTACCTATGATATATGTTGGAAAATATGATTTCTTTCATTATGAGCTGTAAAATATTATTATGACGCTATAGGATTAATTAATGGATTATTTATCAATTAAAACAGAGGGTTTAAGACTTAGAAAGCTTTAATTTATAAGACATTATGCTGCCAATTTTATTTTAAAATTGGTAAGAGAATATAAAAGTAATTAGTAAATGCAATAGTCACACAACTAACCACGTAAATTAAACATGAGTACCCTAACATTAGGACAAAGTAAGGAACCTATGCCTTTCACTGTCAACTGATGGAATTAATCTGCTTGGTGTTCAGAGTAGCACACACAGCATGTGGCTGTGATATTAATGATTTATAACCTTCCTCTATACTTGATCATGAAACGTAAATTTATGATGTTGTCCATGTTAATTTCTAGGCCAAGGAAACCTGGGAATGATATAGATGTATACTTGACTCCTTTAATTGATGACTTGCACCTGCTTTAGGAAGAAGGCGTCAATATGTATTATGGGTATAGGTTGAAGGTTTCACTTTGAAAACCATATTGCTTAGCACAATTAATGATTTCACTGCTTATGGTAATTTGTCCGGATATAGCATAAAAGGATATGGTGCTGCCCTATATGTGAAGATTGTTAGATCTCATGTTTTGATGATAACAAAAGAATGGTATGAAAAAGAATTGATTATTAAATAAGTTTGAACAAAGTAAGAACAGGGATAAGCATTACTTGAAGTAAGCATTGGAGTAATGAAGAAAGACAAAGAGAAAAAGCTGAGAAACTTGATCAGAAGCAAGTTTTCTAAGGCATTACTTGAGTAGGTACTCGAGTAATGAGACAAAACTTGAAGTAACCAGAAGCACCTTCCAGTAACCTACCAACGTTACTCAAGTAAGTACTCGAGTAATAGTGTAAGTATTTTCAAGTTACTCTCGGCCTGCCAATGTTACTCGAGTAGCTACTCGAGTAATCAGGTAAATACTTGGAGTTGCTCTCGGCCTACCAATGTTACTCGAGGAGCTACTCGAGTAACCATATGAAAAACTTCCAGTTGCTTTCAGGTTGCCAATGATACTCGAGTAACTCTGTTTCTGAAAATGTGTTGCTCTCGGCACTTTGTACCACTGCCAATGTTACTCGAGTAGGTACTCGAGTAACACACTGAGGTAAGTGAAAACTTGAATGTAGTACCCGAATAACTTGATTCAATTTTATCTCACTTTCCTCGAGTCTTTACTCTAGTATGCAAGTATTTAATGTTCTATTTTAAGTGGATTACTCGAGTATGCAGTGTTATGTTTGAAGGAAAACCTCAAGTCATTACCCGAGTAAGTTATGTACAAAAAGTAAGTTTACTCGAGTAGGTACTCAAGTAACAAGGTAATCAGACTTGAAGTGCTCTCGGCCTTGAAATCTTGCCAACATTACTGGAGTAGAGCATCGAGTAATCAAATTTATTTGAAGGTTTACTCGAGTTGGTACCCGAGTAACCTATGAAGTTGTGAATGCATTACTCGAGTAGGTACCCGAGTAAACATGAATTTTCAAAGGTTTGAAATTTAGTTATTCCATGCACTACCCGAGTAATCTTGTATTTGTCTATTGACTTGAAGTTAAACAAAGCTTTCCCGATGATACTCGAGTAAGTACTCGAGTAATCTTCAAGTGATACTCGAGTAGCTACTCGAGTAAGCAAACCCAGAAAGTTTGAAATCATTCGAACGGTCATTGTTTTGTTTCCTATTTGATTAACTTTAATTATATTAGTATTCTTAGCATTTCAACAGATAAACAATGAAGAGATCTTACCAAATAAGGAAAGTCAAAAGCAACGCTCAAATGTCACCGACCGTCACCTATCACAAACGTATGTTTTTTCAAAAACTGGAAAAGTCAATAGTGGCTGTGCACGCTCCAACGGAGATGAAGAAATATGTTCCAGCAATCATTACCAACGTATCTATATATATGGGAACATCTAAACAGAGAGATACACAAGAACACACTCACGAACGTATCATCAAGTTCATTACTCTGTTTTTTTTTCATTGTACTTGTGATTCTATGCTTCAGTGATTCTTATTTACTCTGTGAGAGAGATATTTCATTCAAACTCAATATTTGTTATTGAGGTAACTTAAGGTTGTGGAACCTTGAGTTGGGATTGCATTACAACTTGTAAGGGGGAGCGAGTGTCCAGGTGTAGGAACTTGCTTGTACTGAGGTGCCAAGAACCCACTGAATCTTGGAAGTTATAGTGAAACTCTCAGAGAAGCTCTGAGGACTGGATGTAGGTCAAAGTGGTTGTGGCCGAACCAGTATAACTCCCGGTGTACACTTCGGTGATATTTCTCCTTACTCTTTCATGTTTTAATTTCAACGTCAAATTTTATATTTGCAACGAAATTTTTAAGATCACCCAATTCACCCCCCTCTTGGGTGAAACACTTGCACTAACATTTGGTATCAGAGCGTAGGTCTTCTTGTGAAGGTATAACAACCTAAGAAGGATCCAATGGCAAGCATGGGTGAAGGAATTCTTCCCGACGGTGCATCCATCACTAGACCTCCAGGTTTCAGTGGCGAACACTTTTCTTTCTGGAAAGCAAAGTTCAGAGTATTCGTAATGGCTACTGAATATGGGCTATGGGATGTGATTGAGAGTGGAAACTATCAACCTACAAAGACTGTAGATTCTCAGAAAATTCCCAAGACGCTAGCAGAATATGATGAAAATGATAAGAAACTTATCACTCTCAACAGCAAGGCAATCTTGATGCTACAAAGTGCCTTGAGTCAGTGAGTATTTCAGAATTTGCACACTTCCAATAGCAAAGGAAATGTGGGAAGCTCTGGAAATAGCTCATGAAGGAACTTCGGGGATAAAGGAGAATTGGATCAACACCTTGGTCACTGAATTCGATTTACTTCAAATGAAATCAGGTGAATCAATATCTGAATTTGAACTTAGATATACTCATCTTGTTAATCAACTTGCAGCTCTTGGGAAAGTCTATGATCAGCATACCCAAGTACGAAAGATTCTAAATATTCTTTCTAAAGAATGGGAGACCAAAGTCACTGCGATAGAAGAAGCAAAAGGAGAATCAATGAGATCAGTTGTTTCTCTATTTGGAAGCTTTCTGAATATGAAAGCAAACTAAAGTTCAAACGAGAACTAGATGACATTGGTGACAAGAAAAAGAAAGGTCTTGCACTAAAGGTAAAAGAAGAGAATCAAGATGAGGATGAGGAGTTTGACGATGATGAAATGGGCCTAATCATAAAACGATTCAGAAAGTTCTACAAGAAAGGGCAAGGATTCAAACACTTTCAAAAAGGTGGAACTAGCAGCAAAGATCATATCATTTGCTACGAATGTGGAAAACCAAGACATATCAAATCAGAATGTCCAGAACTGAATCAAAAGAGCAAAGAAAAGAGAAAAGGCAAATTCTTCAACAAAAAGAAGGCCTTCGTATCTGCTATATGGGGTGATAGCTCCTCTGACGAAGAAAGTGATGAGGAAGAAGGAGCTAATATATGTCTCGTCGCTCAAGAAGAAACAGAAGAGGAGGTAAATGATTTTAAACCTACCTGTGATGAATTACTTTCCGAATATAATGCTTTACATTCTGAATTCATCAAAGTAGTTAAAGAATTGATTGTTTTCAAAAAGAAAAACAAAGCTCTTGAATCTAAACGTAAAGAAAAGGATTGTGAAAATTGTTCATCTTTGAAAAAGAAAAACATTGATCTCACAAAAACTCTTGAAAAATTTACACAAGGAAGTGAGATGCTAAATGTTATTTTAAAAGCTCAACGATTTGTATATGACCGATCTAGAATTGGATATGATCCAAAGTCAGATAAAAGGAAAGGTAGAAAGAAAGCAGGAGGTAAGTCATATTTGAATTATTTCCAGCATTCTGTGCATACATCAAATCCTTTTGCATTTTGTAATTACTGTAATAGAAAAGGTCATTATACATCTTCATGCATTCATAAGAAGAAAGGAACAATAGGAACCTACAAATGGGTACCTAAAGGCTCATATGTTCAGAAAATTATTTGTACTAACCCAACAGGACCCAAAAAGATATGGGTACCTAAGACCTAGTCATTTGATTGTAGGTATGTCTCAAAGCATCCAAAAATAGCAAGTGGTACATAGATAGTGGATGCTCTAGACATATGACCGGAGATTTTGAAAGTTTTACCACATTGCAACCTAAGGAAGGTGGAAAGGTAAAATTTAGAGGAAATCAGTCCGGAAAGATAGCAGGAATTGGTGAAATCAAAAATGACAAAGGAATACAAGTCAAAGATGTATATTATGTTGAAGGTTTGTGTCATAATTTGCTGAGTGTAAGTCAAAGTGCAGATAAAGACAACTGGGTAATATTTGACTCAGAAGAATGCTTAATTATCAACAAGAATGAGTTATAACTTGATAAGAAGAATATCAAGGCTAAGCTCAGAGCAAAAAGGGAAGGTAACTACTCTACTCTAGATATTAGTAGAAATGAGTCTGAAAACTATTTTCTGAGTAATACTGATGAAAGTTGGTTATGGCATAAGAGATTGGCTCATGTCAATATGCATCAATTAGGCAAACTACTCAAAAAGGATTTAGTTCTTGGATTACCCAAAGTAACTTTCAAAAATGACTTGATTTGTGACGCATGTCAAAAGGGTAAACAAACTAAATCATCTTTCAAATTGAAAAATGAGATTTCAACAAATAGACCATTACAATTATTGCATATGGATTTAGTTGGTCCAGCAAGAATAAAGAGTCTTGGTGGCAACCTATATTCATTGGTTATTGTTGATGATTTCTCTAGATTTACATGGGTTATTTTTCTATCATCAAAGGATGAGACCTTTGAAGAATTTATTGTTTTTGCCAAGAAGGTGCAAAATGAGAAAGGTATGTCCATTGCAGGTATTAGGACCGATCATGGTGGAGAATTTGAAAATCAAGCCTTTGAAGAATATTGTGATACTAATGGTATTGATCACAATTTTTCTGCTCCAAGAACACCTCAACAAAATGGGGTCGTGGAACGCAAGAATAGAGTGCTCACTGAAATGGCTAGAGCAATGTTGAATGAAAAGAATGTGTCCCAAGTGTTCTGGGCTGATGCTATGAGTACAGCATGCTATATTTCAAATAGGGCCTATATCAGAACAAAACTTGGAAAGACACCTTATGAGTTATACAAAGGAAGGAAGCCAAACATTGATCATCTACACATCTTCGGTTGTAAGTGTTTCATTCATAATAATGGTAAAGATAACTTAGGAAAATTTGATTCTAAAACAGATGAAGAAATTTTCCTAGGATATTCTAACCGAAGTAAAGCATATAGAGTTTACAATAAAAGAACATGTATTATTGAAGAATCAATTCATATTGTATTTGATGAATTTGAATCCTCTGACAAAACCATTGATGAAGAACAGGAAGTTGGTTTAAATCAAGAAAATGGTCAATCTATTTCTAAATCTCTTATTCCAGAGGTTGATGAAACTAAGGAAGAAGAACAATCCCTAGGTCAACCTAGAGCATGGAAATACAATAAAAGTCATCCCTTAGATCAAGTTATAGGAGATGTGAATGAAGGGATGAAAACTAGAAATAGAATTTTCAATGAAGTAAGTTTTTCTGCATTCATTTCTGAGATTGAACCTTCTAACATTGATGAAGTCCTGTCAGACAATGATTGGGTTATAGCAATGCAAGAAGAACTAAATCAATTTGAAAGAAATCAAGTTTGGGATTTGGTACCCCGACCCAAAGATCATCCGATCATTGGTACTAAATGGGTATTCAAAAACAAACTCGATGAATCCGCAATTATTGTCAGAAATAGGGCAAGATTGGTGGCTAAAGGCTATAATCAGGAAAAAGGGATTGATTATGAGGAAACGTATGCTCCAGTGGCTAGATTGGAAGCTATACGTGTACTCTTAGCCTTTGCATGCATCAAAGGATTCACACTCTATCAAATGGATGTAAAGAGTGCTTTTCTAAATGGTTACATCATGGAAGAAGTATATGTAGAACAACCTCCAGGTTTTGAGGATGTTACCAAACTTGACCATGTTTTCAAACTTTAAAAGGCTTTATATGGTTTAAAACAAGCTCATAGAGCCTGGTATGAAAGGCTCAGTAAGTTTCTTATCGATCAAGGTTTTGTACGAGGAAAAGTTGATACAACACTCTTTATAAAACGAAAACAGAATAATATTTTAATTGTTCAAATATATGTTGATGACATTATTTTCGGTGCTACTAATGAATCTCTGTGTAAGGAATTTTCTGAGATAATGCAGGGAGAATTTGAGATGTCAATGATGGGAGAATTGAATTTCTTTCTTGGTTTATAAATCAAACAAAGAATGAATGGAATCTTCATATCTCAAACAAAGTATTTAAAAGAGCTATTGAAGAAGTATGGAATGGATGAAGCAAATGGCACGGACACGCCTATGAGCTCAACTACGTTGCTTGATGCTGATGTCAAAGGGAAAGACTACAACATAACAAAGTATAGAGAAATGATTGGATCATTACTCTATCTCACGGCAAGTAGACTGGACATCAAATTTAGTGTTGGCATATGTGCAAGATATCAATCGGCACCAAAAGAATCACATGCTGAAACGGTCAAACGAATCTTTAGATACCTTGCTAACATACCCGAATTGGGTCTGTGGTATCCCAAAGGAAGAAGTGAATATCTTGTTGCATATTCAGATTTAGATCATGGAGGATACAAAATAGACAGAAAGAGCACCAGTGGACAAGGACAATTTCTTGGAGGATTTCTTGTATCATGGTTCAGCAAGAAACAAAATACAGTGTCTCTTTCATCAACGGAAGCCGAATATGTTGCAGTCTCAAGTTGTTGTGCACAAGTAATATGGTTAAAACAACAACTACAAGATCTTGGTATTTATCTCAAAGAAATACCAATCTATTGTGACAATACTAGTACGATAAGCTTGGCAAAGAACCCAGTTCAACACTCTATAACCAAGCATATCGATGTTAGACATCACTTCATCAGACATCATGTTCAAAAGAAAGATGTGAAAGTGATATTTATTCCCACTCATCTTCAATTAGTAGATATTTTCACAAAACCTCTTGCAAAAGATCAATTTCTATACATTAGAAGAGAATTGGGAATGGTAAATCCCAATGAATTGTAAGTTATTTCAGTTTCTCATAATATTAGATGAATTCATTTGTTAAAGTTTTGATGATTACTAACTTAAGCATCGGAGTATATAGAAATTTGTTTTGCAGGAAGTTTGAAACTCTGTTTTGAGAAACAAAAACAGAGGTGATCAGAGGACACATTTACTGGAGTACCAACTTGAAGTTATCACTAACAGAGAAGTATTACCTGAGGAACAACTTGAAGTAAAGAAGCACTTTACTCGAGTATGTACTCGAGTAATGGACTTCAAAACTGGAAGTAACGGATCAAGTTACTTGGTTTTCAAATCTAACGGTTTAGTTACAAAGAAATGAAGAGTCATAAGTTGAAAACTCAGGTTACCCGAGGAAGGCCTCGAGTATACTTGAAGATTACTCGAGTAAGGCCTCGAGTAACTGCAGGTTCAGATTTTCAAAATTGATGAAGAATGACTCAAATCTGCTCAGAATGGGTTATAAATGATCGAGGGAACATCCATGGATAATTACAATATTATTCATGCCAGGTACGTAATTTAAATAAATTATTTTAGAGTTTTTCTGTATGAATACTCGAGGAAGGCCTTGAGTAAACTTGAAGATTACTCGAGTAAGGCCTCGAGAAACGTCGGGTTCTAGGGCTTTATCTGTGCAAACTCGGTCATTTCCACAAAATCTCCTTGAGTAAATCACTATACACTCTCACAAAAACTTTTCACAAGTGATTCCTTGCTTCATTTCCGTCAAAACCCAAGAGATTTCAGTTCCAAAAACCTCCTATTTTTCTCAGATTCTCTGTGCCCTAAATTCGCGTCAGTGTCTCTGTTTTTCTGTGATTTTCAATTCTCTTCGTTTCAAGATGGTTAGAACCAAGAATCTCAACTTCACAGATTCCTCTGACTCACAACAAAACCCTGATCCTCTTTCTTCTCCTCCCAAAAAGAGAAGAAAACTTACCCCGAGACCAAAAGCTAAAATTCCTCTTCAACCTCAAGCTCAACCGAAACCCAAAGAAGTTGTGATTAAAGAGCCTATTGTTACAAGGGCTCAATCCAAAAAGAGTACATCTACCGAAAGAGGCAAGAGTGCCAAATCTCCCTCACCTCCTCACTCTGATTCCTCTACCCCCTCTTTTACTCCAAAATCCACTAAAAAGCCTAAGTATGATAGGAATGTGGCTACGGCTATGGCCAACATCTTGGATCAAATGGAGAAGGGGCAATCATCCAAGAATACCAAATTGCCAGAAGAGGAGATCACCAACCCTCCAAAAGGGTTCAATGTCAACAAGTTGGTAGATCTCCGAAGTACCTATCCCAGTTCTCAAGAAGGAAAGTGTGCAAGACACACTATGTGGACCTCAAGATTCTTCAGGAGGTATTGAAGCATGACCTAAGTCCTTATTTAGATCCATTTATGCCTTGGCTTTCGATTAGATTACCATTCTGTACTAAAGTGATCACACACTTCTATTGTAATCTAGAGATCATAGATGAGCCTAACAGAACCTCAGTTGAGGAAGAGATGACCACCACAGTAAGAGGCCAAAAGATTCTCATATCACCCTCTAGGATTAACTTGTGGTTAGGGATAGAGAACCCCCCAGATGATATCTATTCCCAACTTGAGCCAAACCAAATCTTTTCTATCCTTAAACCCGGTGAGCTAGTTGGCCCTCTAAATTTCAAGCCCAGTGATATGTGTGATCATCATAGGGTCCTTTGGTACATTTACTCTAGGTCCCTAGTGAACAAAGCCAACAATTACACCCATTTCTCAGATAGGGACTTTAGGTGGTTTGCTTCACTTCTCCTGAAGGAACAGAAGGATTTAGGGGAGTATATCTTCTCAGAAATGAAAAGGTATAAGGTGGATGGGAAGGCTACAACACCAATGCCATATCCTCAAATTGTGTCATTAATCCTGAAAGATAACAAGATATGGTATTTGGATAGCAAGGAGCCCATTGAGAGGATGACTCCGGTTGGGAGAAATCAAATAGGGAAACTAAATATTGACATCCCTCTCAAAGGCCCCCTGGAGTCTGGGTCAAAGAAGAAGAGGAAGACCACTGAGGCAGAGACCAGTAAGATGGATGACACACAGTCATCGGCTCCAGCTGCCACCACTTCATCACCATCCTTCCTCAATGCCACTCTCCAGTACTTCATGAAAAACATGATCAGAGGATTCCATGTGGATATCGCCAACACGAACGCTGAATTGATAACCCACATGAATAACAAAATGGGAGAGTTGGTCGACAAAATGGATAAGAGGCATGAGGAGTTGCTAGCTGAGCAACGTGCCCAGGGTGAGACCCTGAGATTGATTCTGTCATGACTGGACTCTTTAGGTCCCGAACCTTCTGCCGGTCCATCTTCCTCTGTACCACCACCACCTCCAGTGAACCCTACTTCTGACATTCCTTTCACTGAGGATGAACCATCTACTCCTCTGGTATCTAGTCCACCTGAGACTCAAGCCAAAGACATTCTATATACAGTGGACAACCCAGATACCAATGAGACCGTATATATTGTCATTGATGATTCACCTCCTAAACCTCAGCTTGAACTCGCTCCTAAACCTGTTCCCTCTCCTACCCACACTGAGGAAATATCTCCCTCCTCCTCCTCTGAACATCATACTCCAGAGGTTGAGACTATTCCTGAGATATAGACCACTCCAGAAGGTGAAACCTTTACTATGGTTGTCTTCAAACCTTCTCCTATTCCTCCCGGTGATGACATCCATATCCCTCCAGTCCATCTGCCTGACCCTGTCCCCTCTAGCTCATTTGATTCTTCGGATTCAGATGATTCTACAGTTCTTCCAGTGACACCCATTTCCATGGTCAAGCCTCCTAGCCCTCCACTTGATTGATGAAGCCAAAAAGGGGGAGAAGAGCTTAGGTGATTTTGTGGAAGTCTCTGATTATTTTTTTTGAATATTTGGGTGTATATGGGCTTTTGGGAGTTCTTGTTAGTTCCTTTGAACACTTGTTATCTTGTAATATACAAATCTTAAGTTTAATGCAAGTTATTTAAGTTATGATTTCATGATTTCATTTCAAGTCCATTTAAAGCTTTAATTTATGATACATTGTTGGACTAATGAAGTTTATTATGTATGCAAGGTGAATGTGTTGTAATATTTTCCAAATCATTTTATAAAGATAACAAAGTTTATCAAAAGATTTTCAAGATATGGTTATTTTCAAGATATGTTTATTTGTGAACTTATTTTCAAAAAAAAGTTGTTCAAAATCACCAAGTTTTGTCATCATCAAAAAGGGGGAGAATGTTAGATCTCATGTTTTGATGATAACAAAAGAATGGTATGAAAAAGAATTGATTATTAAATAAGTTTGAATAAAGTAAGAATAGGGATAAGCATCACTTGAAGTAAGCATTGGAGTAATGAAGAAAGACCAAGAGAAAAAGCTGAGAAACTTGATCAGAAGCAAGTTTTCTAAGGCATTACTCGAGTAGGTACTCGAGTAATGAGACAAAACTTGAAGTAACCAGAAGCACCTTCCAGTAACCTACCAACGTTACTCGAGTAAGTACTCGAGTAATAGTGTAAGTATTTTCAAGTTGCTCTCGGCCTGCCAATGTTACTCGAGGAGCTACTCGAGTAACCATATGAAAAACTTCTAGTTGCTTTCAGGTTGCCAATGATACTCGAGTAAGTACTCGAGTAACTCTGTTTCTGAAAATGTGTTGCTCTCGGCACTTTGTACCACTGCCAATATTACTCGAGTAGGTACTCGAGTAACACACTGAGGTAAGTGAAAACTTGAAGGTAGTACCCGAATAACTTGATTCAATTTTATCCCACTTTCCTCGAGTCTTTACTCTAGTATGCAAGTATTTAATGTTCTATTTTAAGTGGATTACTCGAGTATGCAGTGTTATGTTTGAAGGAAAACCTCAAGTCATTACCCGAGTAAGTTATGTACAAAAAGTAAGTTTACTCGAGTAGGTACTCGAGTAACAAGGTAATCAGACTTGAAGTGCTCTCGGCCTTGAAATCCTGCCAACATTACTGGAGTAGAGCATTGAGTAATCAAATTTATTTGAAGGTTTACTCGAGTTGGTACCCGAGTAACCTATGAAGTTGTGAATGCATTACTCGAGTAAGTACCCGAGTAAACATGAATTTTTAAAGGTTTGAAATTTAGTTATTCCATGCACTACCCGAGTAATCTTGTATTTTTCTATTGACTTAAAGTTAAACAAAGCTTTCCCGATAATACTCGAGTAAGTACTCGAGTAATCTTCAAGTGATACTCGAGTAGCTACTCGAGTAAGCAAACCCAGAAAGTTTGAAATCATTCGAACGGTCATTGTTTTGTTTCCTATTTGATTAACTTTTCATTATATTAGTATTCTTAGCATTTCAACAGATAAACAATGAAGAGATCTTACCAAATAAGGAAAGTCAAAAGCAACGCTCAAATGTCACCAACCGTCACCTACCGCAAAAGTATGTTTTTTCAAAAACTGGAAAAGTCAATAGTGGCTGCGCACGCTCCAACAGATATGAAGAAATATGTTCCAGCAATCATTACCAATGTATCTATATATATGGGAACATCTGAACAGAGAGATACAGAAGAACACACTCACGAACGCATCATCAAGTTCATTACTCTGTTTTTTTTTCATTGTACTTGTGATTCTATGCTTCAGTGATTCTTATTTACTCTGTGAGAGAGATATTTCATTCGAACTCAATATTTGTTATTGAGGTAACTTAAGGTTGTGGAACCTTGGGTTGGGATTGCATTACAACTTGTAAGGGGGATCGAGTGTCCAGGTGTAGGAATTTGCTTGTACTGAGATGCCAAGAACCCACTGAATCTTGGAAGTTATAGTGAAACTCTCAGAGAAGCTCTGAGGACTGGACGTAGGTCAAAGTGGTTGTGGTCGAACCAGTATAACTCCCGGTGTACACTTCGGTGATATTTCTCCTTACTCTTTCATGTTTTAATTTCAACGTCAAATTTTATATTTGCAACGAAATTTTTAAGATCACCCAATTCACCCCCCTCTTGGGTGAAACACTTGCACTAACAAAGATGATACTCATTCAGTGTGACTAGATCATTGTAAGAAAAATGTTTACATGGGACATCGAAGGTTCTTACAATCACAACATCATTTAAGGAAGTCCAAAAGGCTTTCAATGGTGACTCATAAGCAGGTAGCCTGTCGAAGATGTTGACCAGTGCCCATGTTTTTTCAAAGGTAAAAGACTTGGATAACAATTTTGGCAAGTCTTTCGCAAAATAAATCGAGACAAATAGTTGGAAGAAAAAGGTAAAAGACTTGGATAACAATTTCTTGATGTTATGCACATAGAAAAACTATCTATGATAGTCTAATTGGCATGTTGCTCAATATCCAAAGAAAAAGCAAGGATAGTGTCAATTCAAGGTTGGATTTGGTGAACTTGGGAATTAGAGAAAAGTTGGAACTGATTGAGCAAGGGCATCATACTTATCTACCTCCAGCAGCATTTACTCTATTGAGGAAAGAGAAAAAATTGTTTTGTGAGTTTTTATAAGGAATTAAAGTTCCTGAGGGCTACTCTTCAAATATAAAGAATCGTGTATCAGTAAAAGAGTTGAAGTTAAAGAACCTTAAGTCTCATAATTGTAACATGCTCAAATAGAATTTCCTACTGATTGGTATATGATCCATTTTACCCAAAAATTTAAGAAATACCATCACTAAACTTTGCATTTTTTTCAAGTTGATTTGCAGTAAAGTCGTTCATTCAACTAAGTTACAAGATTTGCAAAGGCTAATTGTTTGTACTCTGTGTTAACTTGAAATATATTTTTCGCCTCTTTTTTGACATTATGGTCCATCTAACTGTACACTTGTTCAAAGAGATTCAATTGTACGATCTAGTGTACTTGAGATGGATGTACCCGAATGAGCAATTCATGAAAATCTTAAAAAGGTATGTGAAAAATAGATATCACCCAGAGGGTTGTATTGCTGAAAGGTATAAGGTTGAAGAAGCAAGTGACTTTTGCGCTGATTTTCTATTAAATGTTGACCCTGCAGTGACCCTGAAGTCTCATTGTGATGGGCGAAGATTTGGGAAAGGAACAAGTGGGAGGGATGTAATAATGATATCAGTGACTAAATGGGAGCAAGCCACTTGTATGTGCTACATAACACTGATGAGGTCAAACTGTAAGTTGAAGAACATAAGGATTGGTAACTAACTCAAGTATAGAAGGTACAATACAGAGAACTTGAAATCAAATTCATGGTTACTCAAGTGATGTTAGATGACTTGAGTACAAAGATGTAAGGGGATGAAAAATAAACAAGAGTATCTACAGATTACACTCAAACCAGGTATGCATTTACTCATTTTCTGATTTTTATTTCTTCAACAATCTGCTTTTAGAACTTGATTCACATACTCTACTTTTAGTTTGTGAAATAGGGATTAACAGAGAGTACATAAACTCTGAGGGAATACTCATGTCCATCAAAAGTGTTGCCACACACTCGAGTGCAAAGTTTACACTCGAGTGCAGGAAGAACAATAGTTGAAAGTATTAGTAAATGACTTGAGTGTAGAAAGTACAATACAGAGAACTTGAAATTAAATGCATGGTTACGAAAGTGATCTTAGAGGACTTGAGTACAAAGATGTAGGAGGATGAAAAATAAAGAAGAATATCTACAAATTATACTCAAACCAGGTACGCATTCGCTCATTTTTTTATTTTTATTTCTTCAACACTTGAGTGATAAAGGTAACAATGGAGTACACGGGCATTCAAACTCAAGAGTATAAGCATCACACTCAAGTGTCGGGGGTTTATATCAGTAGGTCAAAAGCTCAAATGGCACACTCTTTTACTCACACCTGAGTGTTTCTTCACTCATAACTCACACCCGCCAAATTTCAACATTTACCCATTGAGTAGACACCTCAGTTTCCATCAATCATCAGTTTTAACCCTCCAATCCACTCCAAACATCATATTTTTCCTTTAAATCCTTATATTCAAGCTCTAATCGGCATTCACTAAATTTTCATCAAATCCTCTTTTTCTTCATCTCACTCTGATTCTTCACAATGGTTCGTATTAAAGTACCTCAAGTAACTTAGGAAGACGCTTTATCACCATCATCATCATATTCTGTCTCCAAACTCTTCAGTGAGTGATGACACTGATGGTGACACTAACGTCATGTCTGACTCTAACTCAGTCTTCAACACCAACTCCTCCTCCTCCTAAGCCTACTGTCACCAAGAAGAAAGCTACTTCATTAAAGAAGAAACATCCTAGGGGCGATGGTGCAAGATGTCCAGCCTCCTTTGAAGAAACCCAAAGGAGTTACAATCAAAGAATCGATTGTAACATGATCAAAGTCAAAGGAGGTACAAGGAAAGGGGAAAAAGAAGACTACTGAAGTCCTACAAGAATCTTGCTCTGACAGTGAAGATGACAGACAACTTCGACAAGCAATGGAATAGTTAAAGTTGGATGCCTTGGTTGGCAAGTTCTCCTCCAATCCGGTGCCTCTACATCTTATCACGTTTCTAGACAGTCTAGTCATGTTGGTTGATAGTCGAGAGCATTAGCTACCTTTCAACCATCGGTGGAAGAAGAACTTGATCCTGTCCCTCTAGCAAATTTCAATAACCAAGAATTGAAACCTTTGAACAAGAAGGCATATGACACTAAATTCTCTGGTCATAGTTTTTGCCCTGTGGTATATATAGACCTGGATTATTTGAATAATCATTATAGCCTGAACCTTAGACCAAGTCTATCATTTTATCAACCTTGGTTTATTGTACACCTAGTTAGTGCAAGCGTTTTACCCTAGAATTGGGTGATACCAGAAATTTTGTTGAATATATAAAAATTGACTTGAAATTTAAAGCAATTAAGAGCTAGGAGAAATATCACTAAAGTGTATATTGGGAGTTATACTGGTTGAGCCACAACCACTTTGACCTACATCCAGTCCTTAGAGCTTCTCTGAGAGTTTTACTATATCTTCCTAGATTTATCGGGTTCTTGGCACCTTAGTACACAGCAAGTTCCTTAACTGGACACTCGCTCCCCCTTACACGTTGTAATCAAATCCCCAACTTAAGGTTTCACAACCTTAAGTTTTCTCAATAACAAATATTGAGCTTGTAATGAAAAACTCACTCATAGAGTAAATATATAATCACTAAAGTATAAAGAGTGAGTATAAGAAAATAGAGCACTAAGAATATAATGATCAATATAAGTTTGCGTGTTCTCAGTTATTGTATTCTGTTCTTTGAATGCTCTATATATATAGATGATTTGTGATGTCTATTGGAAGCATTTCAAACATGTTCGTTAGAGTCGCATAGCTTCATTTAACTATTCTTCGAATTTGAAAACTAGCCATTTGAGGTAGGTAGGCATTTTGAATATTGCGAATGATATATTTTACTTCTCTTTCAATGCATGTCTGGAAGGTTGCTCAAAGAATTACTTGAAGTAATTTTGTAAAAATGACGGAATGCACAGTGATATACCCCAGCGGCCTGATATTACTTAAGGGCTCCCTCGAGTGACCTTGGGCTTTACTCGAGGGCTCCCTGAAGTAAACACATGTAAAACTTAGATTAATGCAATTTAAAATGCATACCTGTCATAAGTAATATTGTAATTACCCATGTATATTGCCTCGATTATTTGATGGCACATTAAGACATATTTGAATGCAAATTTGATTGATTTTTTTATCTGCACTTATGATTACTTGAGGCCTTACTCAAGTAATTTCCATAGTTTACTCGAGGACTCCCTCGAGTAATCTGTCCCTTCATTTTCTGACTATTCATTGCCAACTGTTACACCATTTCCTTTTAAATTAATGCTTCACTGTCATATTTTCCAGGTCATTACTCGAGTTGTTACTTGAGTAATATATACAATTAGTTTAAGGTGTTACTCGGGTAATGATGGTTACTTGAAGTTGTTCCTCCAGTAATATTGTTCTCTATTAACCTCTACTTTTCATGCCTTATAAGAGAATATCAAGATCATGCAAAACTAATTGCTAGAAACTCCGATGCTCAAGTTAGAAATCATCAAAACATCAATAAACAACATCATCTAACATTTTGTAAACACTAAATAACTTACAATTCATTGTGATTTACAATTCCCAATTTGCTTTCAATAAATATAAATTGATCTTTTGCAAGGGGTTTTGTAAAGGTATCAGCTAGTTGAAGATGAGTTGGAATGAATATCACTTTGACATCTTTATTTTGAACATGATCCCTGATGAAGTGATGTTTAACATCAATATGCTTGGTTTTGTAGTGTTGAACTAGATTCTTAGCCAAGCTTATCGTGCTAGTGTTGTCATAGTATATTGGTATCTCCTTCAAATAAATACCAAGATCCTGGAGTTGTTGCTTTCGCCATATTACTTGTGCACAACAACTTGATGCTGCAACATATTCGCTTCTGTTGACGAAAGAGACACTGTATTTTGTTTCTTGGTAAACCATGATACAAGTGAGCCTCTAAGAAACTGGCCTTATTCACTAGTACTCTTTCTGTCTATCTTGTATCCTCCATGATCAGAGTCTGAGTATGCAACTAGATATTCACTTCTTCCTCTGGGATACCAGAGACCTAATTCAGTCGTGTAAGCAAGATATCAGAAGATACGTTTGACGATTTCAGCATGTGACTCTTTGGTGCTTATATCTTGCACACATACCCATACTGAATTGAATGTTAGGCCTACTTGCAGTGAGATAGACTAATGATCCAATCATTCCTCTATATCTTGTGATGTTGTGATATTTTCCCTTGATGTCAGCATCAAGCAAAATAGTTGAGCTCATAGTCGTGTCCATTCCATATTCTCGGGCTTGTTTTAAATCATATAAAGCTTTTATGACTTTGAAAAATGGTTAGGCTTAGTCACATCTTCAAAACCTATTGGTTGATCTACATATACTTCTTCCATGATATAGCCATTTAGGAATGCACTCTTTACATCCATTTGATACAATTTAAATCCCTTGATGCATGAAATGTAACACCCTGCCTTTAATCACGTAATTATAATTCGATAATGCACATTTAATTCGGATTAGAGACCATCGGATAACTTAAACTCATTTCAATCTCCTACTTTGTAGTAGGGTTTTCACAAAACATTCAAAATCTCTTCCTGTTCCTGGTCTCCATTTCAAAATTCGAATATAATTACCTGTACAGTTTATCCACATTCATGTATAACAGAGTGTATAACCAAATCCCCGGCAACTCCCGGGTTCTATACATATATATATATAATCTAGAGGTTACAAGTATCCACTAGGGGATTACACAACCAAAATCGAATATAAAATTCCTAATTCAAAATATCCAGTAATCCCGAGTTTAAAGTAGATAACCAACATCTCAAAAAATCCTTAGTATCACTAAAGATCCTAAGTGCTTCGGGTTGGCCGCTTCTCCTTTGAGCCACATGCCCTGTCTGAAAGGTTAGTCATAGGAAAGAATGAGATTCGAGCGAATCCCAGTAGTAACAAACCACTCATACAATGCATAACACAAAGCATGTATATAAATCACAACCAGCAACAGCAGCAGCAATCTCAAAGATATATGGTTTTCACCACAAACGACAGCACTCACGGCTGTATGCACAATACGACAGCTCTCGCTGTAATAATAATCACGACAGCTTACGCTGTAATCACAATAACGACAGCTTGCGCTGTAAACGACAGCTTGCGCTGTAAACGACAGCTTGCGCTGTAAACAACAGCTATCACCAGCTGTAATCGCAGCAGCATCAAAGAATCATCACATAACAATGATAACACACACATACAGAGCATTATACATAGTATAAGAGAGAGAAAGTCACTACCTGATCCTTTCCCGACGTTTCTTGGCACTGCGGGCTCCCGAGGGCGGCAAATATCGAATCCTACAATTCCAAATGCACCATTTAGACACTTCCATAGTGTTACTTGGGGTTATATGAGTCTATAATGAAAATTTACAAAACTACCCCCGGGGACCCGGCCCGGGCCCGCCGTACCCGGTCCGGTTGCACTTTTCCCGAAATTCTAATTTGGGCTATCCTAACATATTTCCGCCCAAGGAATCCATTTCCGGACTCGGAATTATCAAATTCAATGTCAAATTACGAAATTGCCCTTGGCAGCCCTACTTTTAGGGTTTTAGGGGCGTTTCCGTAATTATGCTTTCTCAGCCTTTTCTGAAAAAGTGCCCAACTGTAACCCCACCTATTTTTGCCCACTGAATCCAATGGAATCATCAAATCATTGAAAATCCAACTCTAAGGCCCTCAAACATCCCTGGCCGAAATAATTGTGTTTTCCAGGAAAAATCGGGGTTTTACGATTTCGGCTCCGTAAACACGTTCCTTTCTACTCCTAACCACTTTATTAACAATCTAATTGAGTTATAACAACCATTTGAACTAAAATTGGGCAGCATAACCCTTAGATATACACTTTTCCAAAATTTAAAACCAATGGCAATCCGGCGAAATTTCACCGATTAAATTGCCCACAACAGCCAGAATAGTTAATATACGAAGGTTTGGAAGTTACCTCAAGCTCCAACAAGCTTTTCCCAAAAATGGCAGCAAACCCTAACTTTTAAAACACCCAATTTGAGCTTTCCAAACCTTAAAGAACAAAGAGGAGTAGTTTAGAATCGGAGTTATACGCGTTAGGAGCTAAATCGTCAGAGAAATCGGCTTACCTTGCGAGATTTCTCCTCTTTCTCTCTCTAAGAGCTCTCAACTTTCTCTCACTAGTGCAGCTGGTTCATCACGACAGAAATGAGCTGAAGAAGATGAGAATATATCTAATTCCATGCTGATGTCATCTTTTAGTGAGATGATGTCATAATTCCCATTTTCGGATTTTCTGGGAGATTTTCTGCCCAAACTTTGAAAAATCATAACTAATTCTAGAAAAATCGAAATGAGGTGATCCCAAAGCCAAATGAAAGGTATTTAAGTCCTCTTTATAGGAAAAATATGAGCCATTACCAGAAATCACCACAAAATTCCAGAATTACACAAATTTCATCATTGCCCCAAAACAGAGTCCATTTTCGACCTCAAACTTTGGACAGTCATATCTCCTATTTCCCAAAACGAAATGGCACAAATTATATGTCCATTTTGAATCTTGGGATGTGAACTTTAAGACTGGAAATTTTCATAATTTTCTGACTTCATTTGCCTAGTCAAAACATCCACACGAGAAGACTGCCCAGAATAGAGTTTCACTGGACAGAATTTCAGATTTTGCATCTCAACTTCCAATGGTTCCATTTTCATACCAAACATCATTCCCACATAAATTTTCACAAGGAAGCCATTGGAATCATTAAAATATCCAAATTCCCATCACACATTCTCCAAAAGTGTTTATTCAACAATAATTATATCCACTTTTAAAGTCATTAGCCCTTAATCACTTTTTGGGATATTACATGCAAAGGCTAAAAGTACTCATATAGCTTCCAATCTAGCCGCTGGAGGATACATTTGCTCATAATCAATTCCTTCTTCTTGATTATAGCCTTTGACAACAAATCTTCCCTTGTTTCTGACAATGATTGAGGATTCATCAGTTTGTTCTTGAATACCCATTTAGTACCAATGATCGAATGATCCTTAGGTCGAGGTACCAAATCCCAAACTTGATTTCTTTCATATTATTTTTGTTCTTCTTGCATTGCTATTACCCAATCATTATCTGACAGGACTTTGTTACGAGTTTAAATAGTCTATTAAATAGTACAAGTATACACTGTCGTAATCAAGTAATACAGAAGTGAGTAGAGTATCATTCCCATAAGGATTGATCACCAAGTAACAAAATGAGTAATTTTAATTCTATTTAGTCGATCGATTAATTGGTGATTGAGAGTACAAAATAAAAGATGATTAAATATGAGTGCAAATGAAATGGAAACAACTATGAGAAATAGCCTTAGGGGTTAGATTTCACTTAACAAATTTTGGATTGAATCACTTATCTATTCTAGCTCAATTTATTCCATATGATTGATAGTCGAGTTTTCCCAATTTAATTACTAGCCTCCTCCAAGGTCAAGCAATTCTATAATTAATTGCTAATCCAATATATTCCAATATGAATTTAAGCAATCAATTATGCATTAAGAATTACGAAACTGAGTAAGATTACACAACTCATATGAATATATTCCTATTTCATATGCAAGTCAAGATTTTAATTATATGATATCTACCCATGCATCTCCTTCCGGTCTTAACATGTAAATTGAAATCATTCAAAAGATGGCCAGTCAATCAAAAGTATTAAGAATAATAATTAAAACTCAATCATGAAGGAGAAATTCAAACTAGATTTAATAAGTTAAGATTCAATCTGTTATTAGTAAGCAATGTTATCACCCAAGGAAAATGGAAATTTAGCTCATGATGAAATAAAAAACAAAAATAAAATAAATTACAAACTTCCTAAACATTGCATAAAAATGGAATAATAAATTCTAAAACAAAAATATACAAGCAAAAGATGCATGAAAATAGAGAAAATCTAGCCGTCCCTTTAAGAGGTAAAACCTTCCATGTAGGTGGCAACCTATACCATCGATAAAGGAAGACTACCTAAGCCTTCCATGTAGGAGGCATGCAGGAATTAAATACTGTTGGAAATTGTGCCCTAAGGGCCAATCATTGTTCTTTGAACATTATTATTTTAATGAAAATTTTTCATTATTTTATCATATTATTTGCATGTTAACTGTGATAATTGTATCCTTGGATAATTCATAAAGATTGTCCTAAATGTCCCTGGTCGGTCATCTATGCGGAAGCAGAGATGAAACAAGATCAGTATGACTTTGATATGATATGGAGATACGAATCAAAGTCTTACCCACTTGTAAGAGTACAAGGTGCTGGACCGACCCACTATGAGAAAGCTACATGGATCAAGTCATAAGATTTTCTCATATGTAACCACATCACAATCCCTTTAGACCTGAGGTCATCATGGATTCCTACATGAGAGTTGCTAAGCTTTGAACTAGTCAAAAGTCACTTTTGACCGGGTGATGATAAAGGCTACGATCGGGCTTGGTGGTTTTTCATGCAGAGGAATATGAATGATCAAGATGGAATTTGTACCTCATATTAGTAGAGAGATATTACTGGGCTCCTCGTAAGTGAGTCTGAGAAATGTATGGCCATACTATGATGAAAGGAGTTTCTGTCTCTATTATCGGCTACTCAGGAATCGAGAAAGTAATGGTCAGGAACAAGAGGATGGCATTATCCATGTCCTACAGGGTCACACACAAGAATGGCCCAACACGAGATAATGTTTAATTTAGTGTGGATGAATTTTATATTTATATATATAATATAATATTCATTAATAATATTATATAGATATATATTTTTGAAATATATATATCTTATATATATATATGTATATATATTATATGATATTATTATATTGTGTTAATTTTAAATTTAATTTATTAAGATAAATTAAATTTAATAACTAACATGATAGAGATATAGTATCTTAGATTTAATTTATGAAGATAAATTAAATATAATGGCTCTTTATTTGGATTAAATAAATAGGTTAAATTAAAACTGTTGGACAGATTTAATTTAAACTGAATTTATTTAATTAGCTCATCAAGATAATTAATAGTTAATTAATTTCGAAATTAATGATGATTAATTTTGAAATTTGAAAATAGCCCTCATAGGTTATAAACTTGATAGAGCAGATATATTGATATGCATATGAGAATTGAGAGCCGCAAGGGAAACCCCAGGGAGACATTAGAGGTGCTAGCACGCAGTCTCGGTTGGAGAGCATTCGTGCGGATACCGGTAGAGGGAGCGGACCTGACATGTTGGCTCCTAGAGATCGTGAAAACTCTGAATCATCAAAAGGTATGAATCCTTCTAACTCGATTTAAATGCCGTTGATAGATCCTCAATTAGGATCGGTAAAAAGTTTTTCAAAAATTCTTCCGCTGTGCCTGCCGATCGTAATAGTGGCATCAGATCCAGATTAATTGTGCATTTAAATTGAGTTTTCTTATACATGTGATATATATATGGGATTTGTACGTATGTTTATAAGAAACATTCGAATATGCATGTGATTTGGTTAATACGAATCCGCTGATTTTTGTTTTCGTTTAAATTGAATCTTAAAATTGTTTCGTTTTCGGTTTTGAAACATGTATGTGACTTTCGTTTTGAACAAGCATGAAATTGGGTAGGGCACCTGAGATCGTAGTTGGCGACAATCAAATCAGGTCTAGGTTCGGATATCTATTCGGGTAATAGGGATCCAAACTATAGGGAAGACAATCTAGATCAAAAGTGTTATGGGGCATTGTTGTTTTTGTTTTAAAAAAATTGGGTCTGAAATTTAAAAATTTAAAATTTTCTAATATTTCTTTTAAAAGGAATGTGCCTTTTTCAAAATGCTCTAGGGGCGCTGCCCCTTGCAACCCCACAAGGGTGGCCCCTTGACCCCGTCCGCTAACCTACTAGCGGTACAGCCGTGACCACCTCTACGTAGCGCAATATAATCTGATCATGACATTTATTGCTTTTCATATTGTATGAATTCTTATTGTGGTTTGTTATTTATACTTGTTTGGGTATGGTGAACAACATAACTTTAGAATTTTACAAAGGGTTGTAATATTTAAATACGGCCTGCATGCCATACCTTTCTCTAAATACTCTCAATGTACATTCTCTTCTCATCTCACTCCCCTCGAAAGTTTAAACGAGGTTTCTCTCAATGTATTTCTTTTTTTATTTAGAGAATTCCTCTCATTGGCTAAGGAGGATTTTAGGTTAGGTAAGCCATGTTGTGTCACGTTTAAATTATGCTTTTGATAAGATCATTACATGATTACTTTTAGGTTTATATGTATTTATCTATATGAGATATGACCACGATTGCATCCATATAAACAAAACTAATTAATTAAGCCCTCTGAATCAAATCTTAAGTCATAATGCCGTCAATTAATGAATACTTGTCAAAACCTAGATCGCTTAATTGTGGAAACCACCAAAGTGAATGCACTTGAGTTATCTTGATGAGACAAGCTTGAGTAATGGTGCTGCTCATAATATTCGTTATTGTTTTGACTTAATTGAGATTAACAAAACAGTTTTGAATCTCAAGGCATTAGATAGGGTTAAACATGCCGGATCATATGATGATTAAATCCCATAAAGATCTAAGAGTTACATGTGATGTAATTGGTAAATAGGTTACCTACCTAAATAACTTGAATTTAAGCGTCTTGCCAAAGCGGACTTAAGTTTAAGCCAAATATGGACTTAGTCCACTAATTATTATATTGAGGGTTGTTAATTTAGTGGGAGATTACTAACTAACTTTGCATATTTTAATTGTAGAATCATGTCGACTAGTAATACTGCTACACTATCGTTGCGATCGGTCCTTGAGAAGGACAAACTCAATGGGACAAACTTTCTTGACTGGTTCAGGAACTTGAGAATTGTTCTCAAGGAGGAAAGAAAGGCTTATATCCTAGATCAACCCATTCCTAAGGAGCCTGCAGCCAATGCTCCAAGAGCTGAGAGAGATGCTTACACAAAGCATAAGGATGACTCTGTGGATGTAGGTTTCCTAATGCTTGCCACTATGGTTCCAGAGCTCCAAAGAGATCTGGAACTCATGGAGGCCTATGAGATGATAATATATCTCAAGGAAATGTTCCAGCAACAGGCAAGGCAAGAAAGGTATGAGACAACAAAGGCCTTACATTCCTGCAAAATTGCTGAAGGTGCATCAGTTAGTACTCATGTGTTAAAGATGAATGGCTATATTGATCACCTTCAGAGGCTTGGATTTCCCATGAGCCAGGAGTTAGCTACGGATTTGATCCTTAACTCACTCCTGGAGAGTTATGACCAATTTGTTATGAACTTCAACATGAACAACAAGGAGAAATCAATTTTTGAGCTGCATGGGATGCTCAAAATTGTTGATGAAAGCATTAAGAAAAAGCCTAGCACAGTTTTGATGGTTCAGAAAGAAAAGTATATGAAAAAGAAAGGGAAGGGCAAATGGAAGGGTAATGGCTGAGGTGGTAAGACCAAAGAGTCAAACAAGCCCGAAACCAAGCCTGCACCCAAGAAGGTAAAGCCTTCAAAGGAAGGAGTCTGCTACTTCTGTAATGAACCCGGTCATTGGAAGAGGAATTGCAAACTCGACCTGGAAGATCTGAAAAAGAACAAGAAGGATAGTGGGGCTATCGCTTCAGGTATTTTTGTTATAGACATTCATTTTTCTACGTCCTCTACATGGGTATAAGATATTGCATGTGGTTCTCACATTTGTACAAATGTGCAGGGTCTAAAGGATAGTGGAAAGTTGAAGAAGGGCGAGGTGGACCTACGAGTTGGAAACAGAGCAAGAGTTGCTGCTTTAGCCGTAGGCACTTATGAATTAGTTCTGCCCAGTGGGCTTTTGGTAGTTTTGAACAATTGCTATTATGTTCCTGCTTTGTGTAGTAACATTGTTTCTCTTTCTTATTTGGATAAGGAAGGTTATACTTCCATTACTAGGAATGGTAAATGTTCTATTTATCGTAATGACATTTTCTATGCTAATGGTGATTTGCATGTTGGTCATTATATATTTAATTCGGAACATCCTAATAATGAGAATATCTATAACGTAACTACTAAGAGGATAAAATCAAACGATTTGAATCCGACCTTCCTATGGCATTGTCGTCTAGGCCACATAAATGAGAAACGCATTTCTAAACTCCATCAAGATGGATTTCTAAACTCATTTGATTTTGAATTATATGATACATGCAAATCTTGCTTATTAGGAAAGATGACTAAGGCACCTTTTACTGGACACAGTGAGAGGGCCACTGAATTATTGGGCCTCATACATATAGATGTATGTGAACCATTAAATATAGCTGCCAGAGGAGGTTATGTCTACTTTATTACAATTATAGATGACTTTAGTAGATATGGCTATATCAAACTAATGAAACATAAATCTGAATCTTTTGAAATGTTCAAAATATTCCAAAATGAAGTACAAAATCAACTTGGCAAAACAATTAAAGCACTTCGATCTGATCGAGGTGGTGAATATTTGAGCCAAGAGTTTATTGACTATCTTAGGAGTTGTGGGATAATCTCACAATTAACTCGTCCAGGAACACCATAATGGAATGGCGTTTCTGAACGGAGGAATCGAACACTATTATATAGGGTTCGATCTGTTCGATCTATGATGAGTCAAACAGATCTTCCACCATCCTTTTGGGGACATGTCCTAGAGACAGCTGCGTTCACACTAAATTGTGTTCCATCTAAGGCAATTGAAAAGACACCATATGAGATATGGATTGGAAAGAAACCAAGTTTATCTTTTCTCAAGATCTGGGGATGTGAGGTATATGTTAAGCAACGAGCCTCTGATAAATTAGCGCCCAGATCCACAAAGTGCCTTTTCGTGGGGTATCCTAAAGAAACGAAAGGATACTATGTCTACAATCCCACCGATAATAAAGTGTTTGTTATTCGAAATGGTAAGTTTCTGAAAGAGAGTTTGTCTCTAAGACAACCAGTGGGAGTGACGTACATCTCGAACAAATTCGAGAGCCACAAGATAGTATAGAACTACATATGGAAATTAGAGAAGACTCACAACAATTTGCTGAGCCTCCTCAAGTAACACAAGGTCCACGAAGATCTGATAGGACATGGCATCAGCCTCAGAGATATGGATTTCTCATTACTAAAGGCCATGATGTGTTGCTCATTGAGCAAAATGAGCCCACCACCTATCGAGAAGCCACAGTGGGACCAAACTCTGAGAAATGGCTTAATGTCATGATGTCTGAAATGCAATCCATTTACGACAATCAGGTATGGACCTTAGTCGATCCACCTGAAGGTGTAAAAACCATTGGGTGCAAATGGGTTTTCAAGGAGAAAACTGACATGGATGGCAATGTAAATGTCTTCAAGGCACGACTGGTTGCAAAAGGATTCACTCAAACTCATGGTGTAGACTATGATGAAACCTTTTCCCCAGTTGCAATAGCCAAATCAATCAGAATCCTTCTTGCCATTGCAGCATATTATGACTATGAAATATGGCAGATGGATGTCAAAACAGCCTTCGTTAATGGAAAGCTGCTTGAGGATGTGTACATGACACAACCTGAGGTTTTATGCGTCCAGAGGACTCTGGTAAAATTTATAAGCTTCAAAGATCCATTGATGGATTGAAACAAGCATCTTGGAGCTGGAATCATCGTTTTGATGAAGTAGTCAAAGAGTTTGGATTCATTCAAAACATCGATGAACCTTGTGTTTACAAGAAGGTTAGTGGGAGCATAGTTGTATTTCTAGTGCTTTATGTAGATGACATCATACTCCTTGGGAATGATATTCCTACCTTGCAGAGTGTCAAGTCTTGGTTAGGAAAGTCCTTTTTAATGAAAGACTTAGGTGAAGCCACCTATATCCTAGGGATTAGGATCTATAGGGATAGATCCAAAAGACTAATAGGCCTAAGTCAGAGCACATACATAGACAAGATACTATATAGGTTCAGTATGTTGGATTCAAAAAGGGGTTACATGCCCATGTCTCATGGCATCTATTTTAGCAAGGATCTGTGTCCTAGTACACCTGATCAGCGAGATCGCATGTCTCATGCCCATGTCTCATGGCATCTATCGTAGCAAGGCATTGACTCCTGGCTGATTTCAAACACTCATAACTTTGTGCACAGAACTCAAAAGGACTTAAACTTTATATGGATGGAAAGCTTGCAACATGAACCACAATCCTGGAAAGTTTCATAATATTTAGACATCATTTGCTAGGTCAAAATGTCATGCAAAGTCAGGTTCCTGCACAACATTCTGAACTTAACAAATTTCCAGACTTAACAAAATTTCCCAGATTTTGCCAATTGGCTCCCAATGGTCCTTAATTTCAAATCACATACTATTTTCACACAATTTGGGTCAAGAAACACATTGGAGCCATCAAAATGACCATAGTCATTATGCATGGGCATGTTCTACCAGAATCACCACATGTCACCTTAACATCTCCAATCAAAACACATATTGCAATCCATTCCAACCCAAAATTCCAAGCGCACAAAGACACTCTATGACACTAATTTCCACATTAAACACTAACCAAGTCATGTTTTTCGAAATTTATCGAAAATCAGGGCAAATTCCAAAGTCCTCAAAAATCAACCAATGATCAAAGCAACCATACCAAAATGCATTAACTACTCACCTATTATGTCTTCCAAAGCCAACTTCTTGATTCTTCAACTTTCCAAAGTTCACAATCTCTCAACCACTACCAATGAAAATTCTAAAACCATAGGTTTAAAGCTCTCAACCTCTTGCATAACATTAATAGAGAACATTTGAGCATACAGTGATGTTTACTTACCTCAACTCAAGCTTTTCTCTTTCTCTTTCTTGCTCAAGCTCAACGAAAATAGAGGTTAAATGAGAGAGAAAAAGAAAGATGATGATGCAGTTTTTCTCCTCACACATACACACTCATAGCCGACCTTGACAAGGAAAGAGAGAGGGAAGAATATTTGACTTTTGATCCAAGGGTCCTTATGATGACACTTGGCAAAATCTTACTCTTCCTATCATGAGTTAATATGAACTCATCCACACATGAGTCTACCTCTCTCTCTTTCAATCCTAGCCATTGATCTCAATTACCAAGGAGTTTCCTCTCCAGTAACTGACCAATCAATTGGTAAATTTACCGTTTTGCCCCTGATTAACACAATGCTTACTAAACCATCATCAAACACATTTGCATCATAATTCATATTATTTACTTCAAGAGTGTTTAATTAACATTAATTATATCACTTGAAGTTATTTGCCCTTAATTACAATTCAGGATATTACACAGAGCACTGTAGCAGATTCTGTAACAGATGCTGAGTATATAGCAGCATCGGATGCAACTAAAGAAGCCGTTTGGATCAGAAAGCTCATTACTGAACTAGGGGTGGTGCCTACCATCTCAAATCCAATAGATTTGTTCTGTGAGAATAGTGGTGCTATTGCACAGGCCAAAGAGCCTAGGTCAGATCAAAGAACCAAGCATATACTCAGGCAATTTCATCTTATTAGAGAAATAAATGATAGAGGTGATATAAAGATATGCAAAGTAGCAAGAGAAGATAATGTTGCTGATCCTCTTACTCAGCCACTTGCACAGGCAAAGCATGAGCGTCATGTTAGGGCAATGGGAATTAGGCAAATTAATGATTGCACCTAGGGCAAGTGGGAGGATGTTGGAAATTGTGCCCAAAAGGCCAATCATTGTACTTTGAACATTATTAATTTAACGAAATTTCTCTATTCTGTTATCATATTATTTGCATGTTAACTATGATAATTGTATCCTTGGATAATTCATAAAGATTGTCCTAAAATGTCCCTGGTTGGTCATCTATACGGGAGCAGAGATGAAACAAGATCAGTATGACTTTGATATGATATGGAGATACGAATCAAAGTCTTACCCACTTGTAAGAGTACAAGGTGCTGGACCGACCCACTATGAGAAAGCTACATGGATCAAGTCATAAGATTTTCTCATGTGTAACCACATCACAATCCCTTTAGACCTGAGGTCATCATGGATTCCTACATGAGAGTTGCTAAGATTTGAACTAATCAAAAGTCACTTTTGATCGGGTGATGATAAAGGCTACGATCGGGCTTGGTGTTTTTTCATGCAGAGGAACATGAATGATCAAGATGGAATTTATCCCTCACATTAGTAGAGAGATATTACTGGGCCCCTCAATGAGTGAGTCTGAGAAATGTATGGCCATACTATGATGAAAGGAGTTTCTGTCTCTATTATCAGGCTACTCAGGAATCGAGAAAGTAATGGTTAGGAACAAGAGGATGACATTATCCATGCCTTATCCTTGATCGATATATCGTGTGACAAAAGGGACGTGACATGGTTGTATGAGAGGTTGCATCGTGAAAACAATCCTCATATGAATTGGGTAGTCGTAATGTCTTGCTAGAGGCCGCTTGCGACTTTTGGGTTAGTATAGTTATTGTTCCACTGCCAACTTCATATGGGCCTACAAGGTCGCACACAAGAATGGCCCAAGACGAGATAATGTTTAATTTAGGGTGGACGAATTTTATATTTATATATATAATATAAAATTCATTAATAATATTATATAGATATATATTTTCAAAAAATATATATCTTTTTTATATATACATGTATATATATATATTATATGATATTATTATATTGTGTTTGTTTTATATTTAATTTATTAAGATATATTAAATTTAATAACTAACATGATAGAGATATAGTATCTCAGATTTAATTTATGAAGATAAATTAAATCTAATGGCTCTTTATTTGGATTAAATAAATAGGTTAAATTAAAATTGTTGGACAGATTTAATTTAAACTGAATTTATTTAATTAGCTCATCAAGATAATTAATAGTTAATTAATTTCATAATTAATGATGTTTAATTTTGAAATTTGAAAATAGCCCTCATAGGTTATAAACTTGATAGAGCAGATATATTGATATACACATCAGAATTGAGAGCCATAAGGGAAACCCCAGGGAGACATTAGAGGCGCTAGCACGCAGTCACGGTTGGAGAGCATTCATGTGGATACCGGTAGAGGGAGTGGACCTGATGTGTTGGCTCCTAGAGATCTTGAAAACCCTGAATCATAAAAGGTATGAATCCTTCCAACTTGGCTTAAACGCCGTTGATAGATCCTCGATTAGGATTGGTAAAATTTTTAAATTTTTCCGCTGTGCCTGCCGATCCTAACGTATAGGGCTTTAGGGAACGTATAGGGCTTTAGGGAGCTTTTAAATTTGAATTCTAAGTTTGATTATGTAATGAATTATTCTTTATGCAATTTGTTTCTTTATGCCATTAAAGTTAAATTTCATTGAAGTTATATTGCATTGGGGACTAATAAGTTTTCGATTGTGTATGCAAGGTGAACAAGTAAATAAGAACAAAAACTTTGAAACATCTTTACTAAGCTATTTCAAAAGAGTTTTCAAGTTTAAATTGAACAAAAGATTTCATATAAAAGTTTTCAAGAAGCATTTGATTGAGAACTCAATTTTAAAAACTTTGTTCAAAATCACCAAGTTTTGTCATCATCAAAAATGGAGAGAATGTTAGATCTCATATGTTTTGATGATAACAAAGATTGGACTAATGTTAAAATGGATATGATAACAAACAAATGAACAAAGTAAACAAATCATTACTTGAAGTAAGCCCTGGAGTAATGAAAGAGGAGCAGTAGATTGTGTCATGGTTTACTCGAGTGACTATTTGAGTAAGGAAAACTTTTGCTCGAGTAACTACTCGAGTAATTATGAAGAATATCATCTAGAGAAGCACGTCCAAAATTTGGAAGAAGTTACTCGAGGGGCCGCTCGAGTAATCTGCAAAGTTATATAGACCATTACTCGAGTAGCCAATCGAGTAACAACATGAGCATAAGGCATTACTCGAGTAGCCACTCGAGTAACCAGAGAAAATTTCTTCCAGTAGCTCTTGGCCAAGAAATGCAACAATTTACTTGAGTAGACACTCAAGTAACCAGGTAAGAAAAAGCCATTACTCAAGGGAACACTCGAGTAATCTACAGAGTTATTTGAAGCATTACTCGAGGGGTCACTTGAGTAATCAGGTAAGTAAAGAACATGTACTCTTGGCCAAGAATTTGATGCTATTACTAGAGGGAGTAATCAAGTAATCTGCAAACTTATTTGAAATTTACTCAAGGGCTTACTCAAGTAACTTGTGAAGAAAAGACATGGCCACTCGAGTAATATGGTATTTCCAAGGTTTTTAATGGATCTTACTCCATCTCTTACCCAAGTAATATTTTTTGAAATATATTGAATTTTTCTCTGCCATATTCTTGATAGGATTACTCGAGGGACTACTCGAGTAATGAGGATGATCGCTCGAGTAGCCACTCGAGTAATGAAGTCCAGAAAACTTATCTTTCATCCAATGTTTATTGAATTGTTTTCTATATGATTAACTATTCATTGTATTAGTATCCTAAGTATATTTACAGAGAAACAATGAATAGATCATGCTAGGAGTACAAAGTCAAAAAAAAGGTCGGAACGCTCACCTACCACTACCTACCGCAAACGGATAGTTTTCAAATTAGAAGAATGGTCAACCGTTGCTGCGTGACTATGACGAACATATTTTAAATGCTTCCAATGGACACCACAAATCATCTATATATATGGAGCATTTAAAGAGCAGAGTACAATAATTAGGAACACACGAACATACATTGATAAACACATTCTTAGTACTCTGTTTTCTTATACTCATTCATTGTACTTCATTGATTATATATTTGCTATGTGAGAGAGTTTTTCATTATAAACTCAATATTTGTTATTGAGACAACTTAAGGTTGTGGAACTTTGAGTTGGGGATTGATTACAACGTGTAAGGGGGAGCGAGTGTCAAGGTAAAGGAACTTGCTGTGTACTGAGGTGCCAAGAACCCACTGAATCTTGGAGAATATAGTGAAACTCTCAAAGACGCTCTAAGGACTGGACGTAGGTCAAAGTGGTTGTGGTCGAACCAGTATAACTCCCGGTGTACAGTTCGTTGATATTTCTCTTTGCTCCCAACTACTTTAAATATTCTGTTAATTTTCTTATATGCAACGAAATTTCTGGCATAACCCAATTCACCCCCGTATTGGGAGAAACGCTTATACTAACAAATCACACTCTTGATAAAAATGTCGTGAGTGTTATCCAGAGGCTCAGTTCCATAGTGCAAAATTATACATGCACTCGAGTAAGGATTCTTTACACTCGAGTGAAGTCCTGATAGAACCAAAATGTAGAAAGTTTAGACTCTATAGCAATCAATCCAAACATGGTTAAATGTTATACATTTGTTATGTTTTCACTTATTATTGTTCCTAAACATTAACTAACATATATTTCAAGTGTAAAATAAGAGATTAAACATTTAGATTGCATCTTCAAGAATGGAGGTCATTTATAGTAAATATTGTCACTCAACATGATGAGTCCCAGAAGCAAGAAATTTAGGTTTTGACTAGTGATCCAATATACCCATGACTAACACTTCATCATATTAGTGATTAAGCATTTTGCAGTGTGAAATAGGAAATTTAATGTTAAGATTACATATTCAAATGAAAAGAGTCAATTATGGCGGGTGGCATCATTACACACTGAGTATCGGCTACCTACCACGATAAAAGATTGACCCACTATGAACGAATGTCTGAAACACAAACACTCCATAATTTGATGTACAACTCATAATGAAACATCATGCTCTTCAATGGGATGCTCCAATCTGCAACGGATATTTCATAGTGGGTAGATATTCAAATGTGCTCAACGGTTAAAATGAAGTTATGTGACTCTAATAGACGAATGTTCACAACGGTCATCACTTCATCAACTATAAATGAGAGAGCATTCAAAGTTGATGGGTAATAGAGACAGTGAGCAACTATGAGAAAAATGATAGAAACATGAATCCTCTCCTTCTACCCAAACACTCTCTGTTCTGCAATTTCTATATTACTTATCATTGAGAGAGTGATTATTTGTATTATACTTCAGTGAGCATTATATCTACTCTGTGAGAGAGTTTGTAAACACTTGCAATTATATTTCTAAATTGATCTCAAGGTAGAGGGACATTGAGTGGGTGATTTCCTTACAGGGAAGATGTTGAGAGAATTGCTGCTAAGACTTTCTGCTCGTGAGACTTACAAGGTGCAAGTAGTAGAGAATGTTGCTGCTCGTAAGACTTACAGGGGTGTAAGCAGGAGAGAACATTGTTGCTCGTAGGACTTGCACGGGTAAGCAGGAGAGGAAGGTCTTCGAGATTGCTCTGCTTGTAAGACTTGCCGTAAGGAAGAGTATTTCAATAAGAGATTTGTAAAAGGTTTAACAAGTACCCGGCTAAAATTATGGGATTGTAAAGGCTTTTCTTGTGCCTGGATTAAACTAGAAGATAGTGCGTTTAAAAATCTCAGGAGGAGCCTGGGGACTAGACATAGGCCATCACAGATTAGACCGAACCAGGATAAATCACAGTTTGCATATTCTCTTCCTTAAGCTCTTATATTTCCAGCATATATTATTTAATCTAACTGTTGATTTATGATTCATTACCTTCATACTTATTGCTTTTACTCAGATGCGAAAAGATTTTCAAAGTTCTTAAATTTTTATTTTACACCCAATTCACCCCCTCTTAGGTGTTAGTCGGTTCTAACAAATGCATCTTTATGATTGACCCAAGAATAATTTTCAATCTAGCCAAAAATAAATTTTTTAATCTCAACATTGAACTGAAAATAATTTAATTGATGTTGGGGTTATGCTTTCCCTTTTTTTTCTTTTTTTTGCTTGAATCATATTTTTTGATTTTAGCTAATCATTATTTATTTTATTATATATTGATTTTTTGTTCACATTATTATTATTATTGAAAAAAATAAGTTATAGCCATTAATTCTTTATTGATTTTTTTTATGTTTGTGTTTGTAGATTCAGCTCATTAGTCTATTGAAGCTTCTATTTACGATAAGTTTTTTTAAATTTTGATCTTACAAATGTAATTTTATTAGAAGTTAATAATAGTTTAATTTGATAAATGTCTTTTATATTTAATTTATTGGGAAATATGTCATTTTTATATGCTAAAAAATGATTGAGATAAAATAAAATATTATTTTGTATAGGTTGTTTGTGAAGATATGTAGTTAGTTATAATTTGCAGGTGTTCTAGTAATTGTTATGGATAAGTTGCATAATTAAAATAATTATTTATATATTCTTAACACTTGTATTTTATTTGTTGAGTTGTAATATTTTCTAATTTACCTATGATATGTGTTGGAAAATATGATTTCTTTCATTATGAGCTGTGAAATATTATTATGACCCTGTAGGATTAATTAATGGATTATTTATCAATTAAAACAGAGGGTTTAAGACTTAGAAAGCTTTAATTTATAAGACGTTATGCTGCCAATTTTATTTTTAAATTGGTAAGAGAATATAAAAGTAATTAGTAAATGCAATAGTCACACAACTAACCACGTACTTTTTTAAAAATAGATTGAAGGTATAGATAGTTTGTAAATGGTTGTCATCTAATCGGTATTCAAGGGTATATATAGATGGGGTGAAAGAGTTTAATATATTTGTAATCGAGCATACAAAAGATCCTGAAAAAATCTTGTGTCCTTACTTATCCTGTTGTTATGGAAAGCATATTAGTTTACTTGATTTGACATATCATTTAGTGTGTTACATAATTGATCAAATATATACACGATGAACAAGGCATGGTGAGACAAACGATGCATGAAGTGATTTGGTGCATACCACGAGTGGTGCTTTAAATGATTTGACTAAAGCATGTTTAATGAAGATGATGATCTTGAAGAATTGCTAAATGCGGTTGAAGGGGTACTTCATAATTGCCCTAACAAATTTGAGAAGTTGAAAGGTGATGTAGAGAAACTATTATATGCCGATGGTACTAAATACACAAGATTGCTAGCGGTGTTGAAGTTGTACAAATTTAAAAATCACTATGAATTGAGTGATTTGGGTTTCACTGCACTGCTTGAACTATTACAAGATATAATTCCAGAAGAAAATGTACTTCCTACTAAGACATAAAAGGCAAAGAAAATTCTTTGCTCTACAATCGATATGGGATATGAGAAGATACATGCATTCACTCGCCCTGTCTGAAAGGTTAGTTTAAGGAAAGAGTGAGATTCAAGAGAATCCCAGTAGGAACAAAACATTTATACCATACATAAACAAAACAGCATGTAAGGAAATCATCATACAGCAGCAGCAGTACAAATCATACTCCACCCTCATCCCCTTTCTCAACCGGGAAGGCGCACCGTCCTAACCCGAACCGTTGTTAGCTACTCAGGGACTGTTGGCGTGGCAGTGCATACACATAGCCGTGTAGCTCATATAGCTATCTGGCTTCCACAAATGGCCCGCCGGCCTTCACAACTAGCCTTTCGGCTTTTCACATAATCACAATTTCACACCTCACCCTCTTCCCCTTTCTCCACCGGGAAGGCATACCATCCTAACCCGAACTGTTGTTAGCTACTCAGGGACTATCGGAATGATGGTGCTTACACATATTCACAATATCACAGCATACGAATGTATCACAGATCAATGGTAATACACACATACAATGAATCACATATGGTACGAAAGAAAAGTCACTACCTCATTCCTTCCTGACGTTTGCTGGCTCAGTGGGCTCACGAGGACGGCAGATATCAAATCCTATAAACCAAAATAAGGACAATAGGTTAATCTCTTTCCAAGTTTCCAAATTTTGTAATACTTTATGTTGGTTATCATTTAGACTCTTTAGGTGTCTATTATAGGCCTATACATATCCCCAAAGGGTTGGAAGAAACTACCCAGAAGATGTATTTTTCGAATGCAAAACACCACTTTTGGGCTGCCTCACTCGAGTGACAACCATCTCACTCGAGTGATGCCCTCGTTGTGCTCGAGTCCTAGCGGGTGCAACACAGAGAGTGTTTGCCCGAGAGCAAATCCTCAGAATATCTCTCACACTCACTTGAGCACAAGGAAATGCACTCGAGCAATGACCTCTAGTGCACTCAAGCACCAAGAAGTGCAACACCAAGAGTTTTTGCCCAAGAGCACAGACCACTTCCAGGCAAGACCTTACTCGAGCATGCCTATACGCACTCGAGCAGGATCATATTTCACTCGCAAGTCAGGAAGTGTACTTGCAGTTTCTGCCTAAAAACTTAACCAAAATTCCCATAAATTCATATCATGCTCGAGTGAGATCCTCCCTCACTCGAGTGATGCCTATCAGATGCCAAATTGCAGCAACTGATATGGTTTTCCAGAATTGACCAATTTGCAACCAATGGTACTAAGACTCATACCACAACTCATTCTCACTTATTTTAACACCAAAAACCCATTGGTAAACCCAAAACAACCAAATCCTTACTCAAGCAACACATTCTTATCTCTAGACCATAAGATCACCAAAACCATAATTTATCAACCTTCCTCTTTTGAAATCCACACCAAAACCATTAACCTCTATACACCATTTGACATTCATTCCACTACATTACATCACTTAATTCATATCTTCAAAAATTAACCTCTATACACCAAAACCAAAACCACACCAAAACCATTAACCTCTATACACCATTTGACATTCATTCCACTGCATTACATCACTTAATTCATATCTTCAAAAATCCCAAGAAATCAGGGCAAAAATCCAAAATTTACAAAACTAAACCAATGGCCAAAACAATTATGTCAACCTTTATCAAAAACTCACCTCTTAAGCTTGCTGAAATCAAAACTTTGATTCTTCCACTTTCAAATTTCCTCAAGTTTCCACACCCCACCAATCAAAAGTCTGAAAACATTGAAATAAAGCTCTTGACCATTCGAACAAGATCAATGAAGGTGAAGTAAGAATCTAGGGTCAAATACTCACCTGGAATTTAAGCCCTTTATTCTCTTTCTTGCCTAGCTGTACTGAATGGAGAGAATAGAGAGAGAAAAATGAGATAAGAGAATGATGATCACATTTCCCTTCTTCCCAAGCTTCTTCACCGACTTGAGAGAGAAAGGGAGAGAAATTTGAGTTTGAAACTTTGACCTTGATCCAATGGTCTATATTTTGCCACTTGGCACCATCTCATTCTTCCTACCATGATTTCATATGAACTTACATGCATAGAATTCCACCTCTTGTTCTTTCAATCCTAGCCATTGATCTTAATTACTAAGGAGTTTTCTTTCCCGTAACTGACCAATCGGTCGGTAAATTTACCATTTCGCCCCTGATCGTCACAATACTCATTAAACCATTACTAAGTACCTTTATATCACATGGCACAACATATACTTCAAATGTGCTTAATTAACATTAATTACACCACTTTGAAGTTATCAATTCTTGATTACAATTCAGGATATTACAAATGGCACACTCTTTTGCTCACACCTGAGTGTTTCTTCAATCATAACTTACACCCACCAAATTTCAACATTTACCCATTAAGTAGACACCTCAGTTTCCATCAATCATCAGTTTTAACCCTCCAATCCACTCCAAGCATTAGATTTTTCCTTTAAATCCTCAGATTCAAGCTCTAATTGGCATTCACCAAATTTTCATCAAATCCTCTATTTCTTCATCTCACTCTGATTCTTCATAATGGTTCATATTAAAGTACCTCAAGTAACTTAGGAAGACTCTTTATCACCATCATCATCATATTCTGTCTCCAAACTCTTCAGTGAGTGACGACATTGATGGTGACACTAACATCATGTCTGACTCTAACTCAGTCTTCAACACCAACTCCTCCTCCTCCTCCTAAGCCTACTGTCACCAAGAAGAAAGCTACTTCTTTAAAGAAGAAACATCCTAGGGTGATGGTTTAAGATGTCCAGCCTCCTTTGAAGAAACCCAAAGGAGTTACAATCAAAGAATCGATTGTAACATAATCAAAGTCAAAGGAGGTACAAGGAAAGGGGAAAAAGAAGACTACTGAAGTCCTACAAGAATCTTGCTCTGACAGTAAAGATGATAGACAACTTTGACAAGCAATGGAATAGTTAAAGTTGGATGCCTTGGTTGGCAAGATCGCTTCCAGTCCGGTGCCTCTACATCTCATCACGTTTCTAGATAGTCTAGTCACGTTGGTTGATAGTCGGGAGCACTAGCTACCTCTCAACCATCGGTGGAAGAAGAACTTGATCCTGTCCCTCTAGCAAATTTCAATAACCAAGAATTGAAACCTTTGAACAAGAAGGTATATGACACTAAATTCTCTGGTAATAGTTTTTGTCCTGTGGTATATATAGACCTGGATCATTTGAATAACCATTATAGCCTGAACCTTAGACCAAGCCTATCATTTTATCAACCTTGGCTTATTGTACACCTCGTTAGTGCAAGCGTTTTACCCCAGAGGGGGGGTGAAATTGGTGATACCCCAGAGGAGGGAGTATCAGACAAACCAAGAGAAGATGGAGATGGCACTTTGGTCCCTTTGCTTCTACTAGGAAGAATAACCTTCTTAGATTAAGCTCTTGTGTCAATGGGTTTCATGATCACGACCCCCTTGACCTTAGGCTTAGCTTGTGGCTTGGATTTCGCTTTCGATCTGGGAGTGATTTTTTGTCTTTTGGCTAGAAGAGATGGAGTAGATTCATGTGATTGCTGAGGATTAAAAGATTCAGAAGGAGTATCAGGAAGGGTGGTTTTGGTTCTAACCATTTTGATTGAGAGAACAAAATTTTTTGGAAATTTTCTCACATAAGTCGAAGGTTTAGGGCAAATGATTTTCAGAGATTTGAAGATGTTTTTCACAAGGAATTTCAATGGGTTTTATCAAACATGGAATGAAGAAGAGTTTGTGAAAATTTTTTTGGGAAGGTTGCTCAGAGAATTACTTGAAGTAATTTTGTGAAAATGACAGAATGCATAGTGATATACCCCAGTGGCCCGATATTACTTGAGGGCTCCCTCGAGTGACCTTGGGCTTTACTCGAGGGCTCCCTCAAGTAAACACATTTAAAAACTTAGATTAATTCAATTTAAAATGCATACTTGTCATAAGTAATACTGTAATTACCCATGTATATTCCCTCGATTATTTGAAAGCACTTTAAGACATATTTGAATGCAAATTGGTTTTATTTTTTTTATCTGCACTTATGATTACTCGAGGCCTTACTCAAGTAATTTCCATAGTTTACTTGAGGACTCCCTCGAGTAATTTGTCCCTTCATTTTCTGACTATTCATTGCCAACCGTTACGCCATTTCCTTTTAAATTAATGCTTCACTTTCATATTTTCTAGGTCATTACTCGAGTGGTTACTTGAGTAATATATACAATTACTTTAAGGTGTTACTCGGGTAATGATGGTTACTTGAAGTTGTTCCTCCAGTAATATTGTTCTCTATTAACCTCTACTTTTCATGCCTCATAAGAGAATATCAAGATCATGCAAAACTAATTGCTAGAAACTCTGATGCTCAAGTTAGAAATCATCAAAACATCAATAAACAACATCATCTAACATTTTGTAAACACTAAATAACTTACAATTCATTGTGATTTACCATTCCCAATTCGCTTCTAATAAATAGAAATTGATCTTTTGCAAGGGGTTTTGTAAAGGTATCAGCTAGTTGAAGATGAGTTGGAATGAATATCACTTTGACATCTTTCTTTTGAACATGATCCTTGATAAAGTGATATCTAACATCAATATGCTTGGTTCTGCAATGTTGAACTAGATTCTTTGCCAAGCTTATCGTGCTAGTGTTGTCATAGTATATTAGTATCTCCTTCAAATAAATACCAAGATCCTGGAGTTGTTGCTTTGACCATATTACTTGTACACAACAACTTGATGCTGTAACATACTCGCTTCCGTTGACGAAAGAGACACAATATTTTGTTTCTTGGTAAACCATGATACAAGTGAGCCTCTAAGAAGCTGGCCTTATCCACTAGTATTCTTTCTGTCTATCTTGTATCCTCCATGATCAGAGTCTGAGTATGCAACTACATATTCACTTCTTCCTTTGGGATACCAGAGACCTAATTAAGTTATGTCCGCAAGATATCAGAAGATACGTTTGATGATTTCAGCATATGACTCTTTTGGTGCTTATATCTTGCACACATACCCATACTGAATTGAATGTTAGGCCTACTTGCAGTGAGATAGTGTAATGATCTAATCATTCCTCTATATCTTGTGATGTTGTGATCTGTTCCCTTGATGTCAGCATCAAGCAATATAGTTGAGCTCATAGGCGTGTCCATTCCATATTCTCGGGCTTGCTTTAAACCGTATAAAGCTTTTCTGACTTTGGAAAATGGTCAGGCTTAGTAACATGTTCAAAACCTGTAGGTTGATCTATATATACTTCTTCCATGATATAGCCATTTAGGAATGCACTTTTTACATCCATTTGATACAATTTAAATCCCTTGATGCATGCAAAGGCTAAAAGTACTCATATAGCTTCCAATCTAGCCGTTGGAGCATACATTTCCTAATAATCAATTCCTTCTTCTTGATTATAGCCTTTGACCACCAATCTTGCCTTATTTCTAACAATGATTGAGGATTCATCAGTTTGTTCTTGAATACGCATTTAGTACCAATGATCGGATGATCATTAGGTCAAGGTACCAAATCCCAAACTTGATTTCTTTCATATTATATCTGTTCTTCTTGTATTGCTATTACCCAATCATTGTCTGACAGGACTTTGTTACGAGTTTAAATAGTCTATTAAATAGTGCAAGTATACACTATCATAATCAAATAATACATAAGTGAGTAGAGTATCATTCCCATGACGATTGATCACCAAGTAACAAAATGAGTAATTTTAATTCTATTTAGTCGATCGATTATTTGGTGATTAAGAGTACAAAATAAAAGATGATTAAATATGAGTGCAAATGATATCAAAACAACTATGAGAAAAAGCCTTAGGGGTTAGATTTCACTTAACAAATTTTGGATTGAATCACTTATCTATTCTAGCCCAATTTATTCCATATGATTGACAGTCGAGTTTCCCCAATTTAATTACTAGCCTCCTCCAAGGTCAAGCAATTCTATAATTAATTACTAATCCAATATATTCCAATATGAATTTAAGCAATCAATTATGCATTAAGATTTACGAAACTCAGTAAGACTACACAACTCATATGAATATATTCCTATTTCATATGCAAGTCAAGGTTTTAATTATATGATCTCTACCCATGCATCTCCTTCCGGTATTAACTTGCAAATTGAAATCATTCAAAAGATAGCCAGTCAATCAAAAGTATTAAGAATAATAATTAAAACTCAATCATGAAGGAGAAATTCAAACTAGATTTAATAAGTTAAGATTCAATCTGTTATTAGTAAGCTACGTTATCACCTAAGGAAAATGGAAATTTAGCTCATGATGAAATAAAAAAAAAAAATTAAATTAAAAACTTCATAAACATTGCATAAAAATGGAATAATAAATTCTAAAACATAAATATACAAGAAAAAGATGCATGAAAATAGAGAAAATCTAGCCGTCCCTTTAAGAGGTAAAACCTTCCATATAGGTGGCAACCTATACCATCGATAAAGGAGGACTACCTAAGCCTTCCATGTAGGAGGCATGCAGGAATTAAATACTGTTGGAAATTATGCCCTAAGGGCCAATCATTATACTTTGAATATTATTATTTTAATGAAATTTCTCCATTATGTTATCATATTATTTTCATGTTAACTGTGATAATTGTATCCTTGGATAATTCATAAAGATTGTCCTAAATAACCCTGGTCGGTCATCTATGCGGGAGCAGAGATGAAACAAGATCAGTATGACTTTGATAAAATATAGAGATACGAATCAAAGTCTTAGGCACTTGTAAGAGTACAAGGTGCTGGACGGACCCACTATGAGAAAGCTACATAGATCAAGTCATAAGCTTTTCTCATGTATAACCGCGTCACAATGCCCTTAAACCTGAGGTCATCATGGATTCCTACATGAGAGTTGCTAAGCTATGAACAAGTCAAAAGTTACTTTTGACCGGGTGATGATAAAGGCTACGATCGGGCTTGGTGGTTTTTCATGCAGAGGAGTATGAATGATCAAGATGGAATTTGTCCCTCACATTAGTAGAGAGATATTACTAGGCCCCTCGATGAGTGAGTCTGAGAAATGTATGGCCATCCTATGATGGAAGGAGTTTCCATCTCTATTATTAGGCTACTTATGAATCGAGAAAGTAATGGTCAGGAACAAGAGGATGACATTATCCATGCCATATCCTTGATCGATATATCGTGTGACAAAAGGGACGTGACATGTTGTATGACACGTTGCATCGTGATAACGATCCTCATATGAATTGGGTAGTCATAATGTCTTGCTAGAGGCCACTTCCGACTTTTGGATTAGTATAGTTATTGGTCCACTGCCAACTTCATATGGGCCTATAGGGTCGCACACAAGAATGACCCAACACGAGATAATGTTTAATTTAGTGTGGAGGAATTTTATATTTATATATATATATATAATATAAAATTCATTAATAATATTACATAGATATATATTTTCGAAATATATATATCTTATATATATATATATTATATGATATTATTATATTGTGTTAATTTTATATTTAATGTATTAAGATATATTAAATTTAATAACTAACATGATAGAGATATAGTATCTCAGATTTAATTTATGAAGATAAATTAAATCTAATGGCTCTTTATTTGGATTAAATAAATAGGTTAAATTAAAACTGTTGGACAGATTTAATTTAAACTCAATTTATTTAATTATCTCATCAAGATAATTAATAGTTAATTAATTTCAAAATTAATGATGATGAATTTTGAAATTTGAAAATAGCCCTCATATGTTATAAACTTGATAGAGCAGATATATTGATATGCACATGAGAATTGAGAGTCGCAAGGGAAACCCTAGGAGACATTAGAGGCACTAGCACAAAGTCTCGGTTGGAGAGCATTCGTGTGGATACCGGTAGAGGGAGCGGACCTGACCTGTTGGCTCCTAGAGATCGTGAAAACTCTGAATCATCAAAAGATATGAATCCTTTTAACTCGATTTAAATGCCGTTGATAGATCCTCGATAAGGATCGGTAAAAAGTTTTTGAAAAAGTCTTCCGCTGTGCCTGTCGATCGTAATAGTGGCATCAGAGCCAGATCAATTGTGCATTTAAATTGAGTTTTCTTATACATGTGATATACATGGGATGTGTACGTATGTTTATAAGAAACATTCGAATATGCATGTGATTTGGTTAATACGAATCCGCTGATTTTTGTTTTCATTTAAATTGAATCTTGAAATTGTTTTGTTTTCAGTTTTGAAACATGTATGTGACTTTCGTTTCGAACAAGCATGAAATTGGGTAGGGTACCTGAGATGGTAGTTGGCGGCAATCAAATCGGGTCTAGGTTCGGATATCTATTCGGGTAATAGGGATCCGAACTATAGGGAAGACAATCTAGATCAAAAGCGTAATGGGCCATTGTTGTTTTTGTTTTAAAAAAATTGGGTCCGAAATTTAAAAATTTAAAATTTTTAAATATTTCTTTTAAAAGGAATGTGCCTTTTTCAAAAAGCTCTAGGGGCGCTGCCCCTTACAACCCCGCAAGGGCGGCCGCCTGACCCCGCCCGCTAACCTGCTAGCAGGACCACCGTGACCACCTCTGCGTAGCGCAATATAATCTAATCATGACATTTATTGCTTTTCATATTGTATGAATTCTTGTTGTGGTTTATTATTTATACTTGTTTGGGTATGGTGAACAACATGGCTTTAGAATTTTACAAAGGGTTGTAATATTTAAATACAGCCTGCGTGCCGTGCCTTTCTCTAAATACTCTCGATGTACATTCTCTTCTCATTTCACTCCCCTTGAATGTTTAAACAAGGTTTCTCTCAATGTATTTCTTTTTTTATTTAGAGAAGTCCTCTCATTGGCTTGGGAGGATTTTAGGTTAGGTAAGTCATGTTGTGTCACATTTAAATTATGCTTTTGATAAGATCATTGCATGATTACTTTTACATTTATATGTATTTATTTATATGACATAGGACCACGATTGCATCCATATAAACAAAACTAATTAATTAAGCCCTCTGAATCAAATTTTAAGTCGTAATACCATCAATTAATGAATACTTGTCAAAACCTAGATCGCTTAATTGTGGAAACCACCAAAGTGGATGCACTTGAGTTATCTTGATAAGACAAGCTTGAGTAATGGTGCTGCTCATAATATTTATTATTGTTTTGACTTAATTAAGATTAACAAAACAGTTTTGAATCTCAAGGCATTAGATGGGGTTAAACATGCCGGATCATATGATGATTAAAACCCATAAAGATCTAAGAGTTACATGTGATAAAATTGGTAAATAGGTTACCTACCTAAATAACTTGAATTTAAGCATCTTGCCAAAGCGGACTTAAGTTTAAGCCAAATATAGATCTTAGCCCACTAATTATTATATTGAGGGTTGTTATTTAGTGGGAGATTACTAACTAACTTTGCATATTTTAATGGTAGAATCAGGTCGACTAGTAATACTGCTACACTATCGTTGCGATCGGTCCTTGAGAAGGACAAACTCAATGGGACAAACTTTCTTGATTGGTTCAGGAACTTGAGAATTGTTCTCAAGCAGGAAAGAAAGGCTTATATCCTAGATCAACCCATTCCTGAGGAGCCTGCAGCCAATGCTCCAAGAGCTCAGAGAGATGCTTACACAAAGCATAAGGATGACTCTGTGGATGTAGGTTTCCTAATGCTTGCCACTATGGTTCCAGAGCTCCAAAGAGATCTGGAACTCATGGAGGCTCATGAGATGATTATATATCTCAAGGAAATGTTCAAGCAACAGGCAAGGCAAGAAAGGTATGAAACCACAAAGGCCTTACATTCATGCAAAATAGCTGAAGGTGCATCAATTAGTACTCATGTGTTAAAGATGAAAGGCTATATTGATCACCTTCATAGGCTTGAATTTCCCATGAACTAGGAGTTAGCTACGGATTTGATCCTCAACTCACTACCGGAGAGTTATGACCAGTTTTTTATGAACTACAACATGAACAACAAGGAGAAATCAATTTCTGAGCTGCATGGGATGCTAAAAAATGTTGAGGAAAGCATTAAGAAAAGGCCTAGCATAGTTTTGATGGTTCAGAAAGGAAAGGGTATGAAAAAGAAAGGGAAGGGCAAATAGAAGGGTAATGGCTCAGGTGGTAAGACCAAAGAGTCAAACAAGCCCGAAACCAAGCCTGCACCAAAGAAGGTCAAGCCTCCAAAGGAAGGAGTCTGGTACTTTTGCAATGAACCCGGTCATTGGAAGAGGAATTGCAAACTCTACCTAGAAGATCTGAAAAAGAACAAGAAGGATAGTGGGGCTATCGCTTCAGGTATTTATGTTATAGACATTCATTTTTCTACTTCCTCTACATGGGTATTAGATACTGCATGTGGTTCTCACATTTGTTCAAATGTGCAGGGTCTGAAGGACATTAGAAAGCTGAAGAAAGGTGAGGTGGACCTACGAGTTCGAAAGAGAGCAAGAGTTGCTGCTTTAGCCGTAGGCACTTATGAATTAGTTCTGCCCAGTTGGCTTTTGTTAGTTTTGAACAATTGCCATTATGTTCCTGCTTTGAGTAGTAACATTGTTTCTCTTTCTTATTTGGATAAGGAAGGTTATACTTCCATTACTAGGAATAGTAAATGTTCTTTTTATCGTAATGACATTTTCTATGCTGATGGTGATTTGCATGTTGGTCATTATATATTTAATTTGGAACATCCTAATAATGGGAATATCTATAATGTAACTACTAAGAGGATAAAATCAAACGATTTGAATCCGACCTACCTATGGCATTGTCGTCTAGGCCACATAAATGAGAAACGCATTTCTAAACTCCATCAAGATGGATTTCTAAACTGTGATAACTGTGATAATTGTATCCTTGGATAATTCATGAAGATTGTCCTAAATGTCCCTGGTCGGTCATCTATGCGGGAGCAGAGATGAAACAAGATCAGTATGACTTTGATAAAATATGGAGATACGGATCAAAGTCTTAGGCACTTGTAAGAGTACAAGGTGCTGGACCGACCCACTATGAGAAAGCTACATGGATCAAGCCATAAGCTTTTCTCATGTATAACCACATCACAATGCCCTTAGACCTGAGGTCATCATGGATTCCTATATGAGAGTTTCTAAGCTTTGAACTAGTCAAAAGTCACTTTTGACCGGGTGATGATAAAGACTACGATCGGGCTTGGTGGTTTTTCATGCAGAGGAATATGAATGATCAAGATGGAATTTGTCCCTCACATTAGTAGAGAGATATTACTGGGCCCCTCGATAAGTGAGTCTGAGAAATGTATGGCCATACTATGATGGAAAGGAGTTTCCGTCTCTATTATCAGGCTACTCAGGTATCAAGAAAGTAATGGTCAGGAACAAGAGGATGACATTATCCATGCCTTATCCTTAATCGATATATTGTGTGACAAAAGGGACGTGACATGGTTGTATGACAGGTTGCATCGTGATAACGATCCTCATATGAATTGGGTAGTCATAATGTCTTGCTAGAGGCTGCTTGCGACTTTTGGGTTAATATAGTTATTGGCCCACTGCCAACTTCATATGGGCCTACAAGGTCACACACAAGAATGGCCCAACACGAGATAATGTTTAATTTACGGTGGACGAATTTTATATTTATATATATATATATATATTTTCAAAAAATATATATCTTATATATATATATATTATATGATATTATTATATTGTGTTAGTTTTAAATTTAATTTATTAAGATATATTAAATTTAATAACTAACATGATAGAGATATAATATCTCAGATTTAATTTATGAAGATAAATTAAATCTAATGGCTCTTTATTTGGATTAAATAAATAGGTTAAATTAAAACTGTTGGACAGATTTAAGTTAAACTGAATTTATTTAATTAGCTCATCAAGATAATTAATAGTTAATTAATTTCAAAATTAATGATGATTAATTTTGAAATTTGAAAATAGCCCTCATAGGTTATAAACTTGATAGTGCAGATATATTGATATGTACATGAGAATTGAGAGCCACAAGGGAAACCCTAGGAGACATTAGAGGCGCTAGCACACAGTCTCGGTTGGATAGCATTCGTGTGGATACCGATAGAGGGAGCGGACCTGACGTGTTGGCTCATAGAGATCGTGAAAACTCTGAATCATCAAAAGGTATGAATCCTTCTAACTCGATTTAAATGCCGTTGATAGAGCCTCGATTAGGATCGGTAAAAAGTTTTTCAAAAATTCTTCCGCTGTACCTGCCGATCCTAACAAATACAATGCCTAAAATTAACTCTAAGATAATACATGTGGAGAGGAGAGGAAAGTAATGGATATGAAATGGTTGTGAGTGGAGAAGAGAGGAGAGTAATGGATATGAAATGGTATGTAAAATGTGAAGGAGAGGTTTGGCTATATATAGGGAAGAACGGAGTAGGGTAGATGAAGTGGTAGATGAAATATGGCAGATGAAGTTGTAGATAGAATGTGGTATAAGAAGTAGTAGGTGAAAGGACGATGAAATGGTAGATGAAATGTGGTATATGAAGTAGTAGCTAGAATGTGGTAGATGAAGTAGTAGGTAAAAAAGAAGATGAAGTGGTAGATGAAAAGGTTGGTGGAATGGTAGATGATTTCTGATTTTAAATTCTAAGTAAAATTCGAAACCCTTGTAGATAGAACTGGATTTCAGTCTCAACATAAAAGTTGTAGAGCTCTTTCTTAGCTTTTTATCCATATAAAGAACGTCTCAATCCAACATCTAGAGCTCCAGATATTGCTTGAAAACTGAAAGAGGGTATAATTAGTATTTTTCAAGAAATTCTATTTTATGCCAAAATCATTATTTATTTATTTATTATACCCAAAGTTATTAAATTGAGCTCAAATATCATCCAAAAAATAATCATATAAGGGAAAATAAATATACAAATATTTTATTTATCAAATTCTCCCACATTTAGCTCTTGGATGTCCCTTGACAAGGAGTGACTAATTAGTGCTAACAAAATTAGAAGTGTCAAGTCATACGCAAGAATACAATTGAAAAATAAAGAGATCATAGTATTCATGAATCAATAAAAATAAAAACTTGTAATTTCATTTGAAAATGAATAACCTGAGTTCATAATTGTGACTCATTCTCCCAATCTCTCAAGTGTTTAAGCGTAAGTGTTTTGCTCGAATTCAACCGAAAAAATTGCACTACTAAAGGCTTGCTAAAAATCTCAATCTCGACTACCTAATTCACATGCATAATTCAAATCAAAAGGACTTATTAAGGGTTTTAATGGGGTTAAAGTAAAATGAATGTAAAACATGATATGAAGGGCTAAAGAAATAGAAAAATTGAAAAATGGGCTATCTATGAATAAATTTATTTCTTCATAACATCCCACAATACTTAATATTTTTTTTTTGGTTTTTTTCTTTCCTTTTTTTTACAACTCTAAAGTTGATGATTTATACATCACCATACTTATCAAAAGCTGATTTCACAAAAATTTCAAATGCTCTGCTAATCTTCCGAATTAGGTAAAAGCACTTGATATATCATTAAAGCACATGTTAATGGGTTGAGAACAAAGAAACAATCAATTAGGCTCAAAGGGGCTTATTTTGAATGTGCATATGAGATGTAATTTTAGCCAGATTTAAATCAAGTTCTAGAGTGACAACTTAATAGTTGAATATCACGCACAAGAAAAATAATCATTATAGGCTCAAATGCTCACTATTAGGGGCTTTCAAACTTAGCTCATTCAATCTTAAAATTCATCACCAATTGCAACAAATCATGCTATGAAATCTCTAAATTCAATTGATCTATACTCAAAACTTATATACTTCTTAAGATCATTGCAAAGCACTTAAACAGGATGATTTTTTTTACTTTTACTCTTTTTTTACATGCAACTAATAAAATATGTCTCAGGAGTTAAGAATAACTCCTTACTTTGCCATTTTTTCCATACCCCATGTATCTAATGGTTTTACTAACTAACTAAAATTTTTTTCCCTTTTTTTCCTCCCTCAACCTAAATTAGACATTGTTCCCAATGTCTTATAGAGCTTAGATAAAGTTTTTTTTAAACATAAACACACAATAAAGTAAAACAAGAGATTAAGGAAAGTTACAACCAAAGAGTGGTATTTGGATCCTGCTTTTAACTGCTATCTGAAGATTGCCCACCTATTTGCTTGACTAGTATATCTGGTTTAGGTTCATAGGTTTGTAATTGATTGAGCAACTGATCAGTAGTTAGGGCAAAAATTATAGAATGGCGAGTTGCTTGGGGTATGAATCCTATTTCCACAGCATGATCAAAAAAACACAACAGATTATCATAAAAACCATTAACATTTAACAATCGTAATGGCTTTTTGTGAAAGTTTAATTTAGTCTAATATATGATGCTGAAAATCCTATCCAACGTTTCCAAACCACCAGGTAGAGCGATGAAAGCTTGAGTATGGTAGAGCATTCGTTCCATTCGTTTAGGTAAGCTTAAAACCTGTAACTCTTGTACTAAGGAAAATGTGTGATCTTCCTACTCCTTCACCCTTACACTTAAACCCTTGCTTCCATTCATGGATGCAGAAATGGCCACAGTTCCCCTAAAGCCCTAGATGCCTCCCCCGTATAAAAAGTTAATCTTTCTGGAAGCTAATGCAATTCCAAGTTCATTTGTTGCTACGACAAACTCTCTATTCTTGCCTGAATAAGTTGCATAAAAAATGTAAATAGATGTAAATCTACATTTTTGTGTGATACCCTTTTTCTCTTTCTTTCTCTCAGACTATTTGTGTTTACATGCAGAAGAATGCATATTTACGAGTGAAAGAGTACATATATATAACACTAAAACAACGACAACAAAATCATACAAATCACGCATTTTTCAAAAATTTTTGAAAAACTTCTGACATGAATGTCCGGCGTAATTTGGGTGAAGAAAAAGGGGAAAGAAAGTTAAAAGTTACTGAGAAGATAAGACATATTAGACAAAAGCTGCTAAAAAGATAAGTTAGATTAGACAAAAGCTACAGCAAATATAAGACGATTAGATAAAAGCATGATTATGTACAATAGTTGTGATTTTGGCTCACATCTTTCTCTGGTTTTAGTCTAGTAACGGCTTAAATGCTTTCTATGAATTGCGGATTTGCTTCCCATCTGGTTTTCTTATAAACTGGTAAATAGGGTCTTTTAACATCAAATTCCCAAGACAATAGCGCTCTTTTTCTCTATTGTATATGTTCGCTAAATCAAGAAGAATACGATGAACATCACCACTCGGATGCATGCATCTCAAGAGTTTGGCTGATATCATCTAGTGACTCCTTATTCGGTCCATCCTTTATAAATTTAATTTTATCTTCTCGATTTATAGAAACCATTCCTTTACTCCTACAACGCTGATCACACTTCCACCTTGCATATTTATGGCAGATATTCATTCTTTTAGCTCTTCTCTTTTTTAGAGTAAGAACTTGTTCCCATTCCTGGCAAAGGTTTAACAAATGATTTATGGATGTAACTTGCTAAACATACATTAGCTTCAATGATCTAGTGTATGTTTATAAGAAAGGCCAAATGCTTGAATATCTTCATCCTTTCAAGTCGACAGTTATAGATCTTCTTGACCACATCTTTGGGAACAGTGGGGAACCTGTTCTTAAGCTTTAAAAGAGATTATTCCATGGTAACTTAAAATGAAACTGATGAAAACTAAAATTCTCAACCTAGTCTAGTGTCTTTCAGTGAGTAGGAAAGAAAAATGAGATATTAGGAAGAAGTTTGAGAGAGTAGGAAAAACGTTTTGGGCTGCCTCCCAAAAAGCCACCCTTATTTAATGTCTTTAGCTAGACAAAGATTAAACTAAATAATTTTTTCTTGTTTTTTATTTTTTATTTTATTATTTTTATTTTTATTTTTTTAAAAAAATTACTATATTAAGACTTACTTGTTGGTTCCTATAACCTAATAACAGATTTCAAAGTGTTGAGTGCACCTTCATTGTATTCTTTGAGTCTTTTCCCATTCACTTTGAATTGTTGATCACTATCTTGAATCTCTACGATTCCATATAGCCATACTTGATTCACAGTAAAAAGGACCTGGCCACCTTGATCTTAACTTTCCTGGAAAAAGCTTTAACCTTGAGTTGTATAAAAGCACTTTTTGTCCTAGTGTGAATTCTCTCCTCAAAATTCTTCTGTCATGCCACATTTTTGTCTTCTCCTTGTATAAGATGGCATTTTCATAAGCTTGTTGTCTGAATTCTTCTAGCTCATTGAGTTGGAGAAGCGTTTTCTCACCAGCTGCCTTTAAGTCAAAATTTAAGTCTTTTACTGCCTAACATGTTTTGTGCTTCATTTCTACTGTCAGATGGCATGCTTTTTCATAGACCAATTGATATGGGGATGTACCAATTGGTGTCTTGAAGGTAGTTTTATAAGCCCAAATGTATCTTATAATTTCTATGACTAGTCGTTCCAATTAGAATTCACCATCTTCTCTAAGATCCATTTTAGTAAAAGAGGCAAGCTTCATCCATGAGGGGGGTGAATTGGGTGATTTGATAAATTTTTTGGTTGATGCAATGATATGACTTTAACTGTAAAAAAGAGTAGAGTTGAGAAGATTAGCACACAGAGAGTTATACTGGTTTGGCCTAAAACCCAGGCCTACGTCTAGTTCTTAGAGATAAAGACCTACTGAGATTTTTACTATACTTCCAAGATTCAATGGACTCTCGGAACGCTGCAAGACAACAATCATCTTTGAATGGAACATGAGCAGAAATATTCTAACACTTAGAAATTTCTCTCCCCCATACAACAAGTCTTACGTGCATAAAAATAAGCCTAGACCTTTCTCTCTTACTTCGTATACAAGTCTTATGAGGAGGAACGTACTCTCTTGCTTACACCACTATAAGTCTTACGAGCAGCAACGTTCTCTACTGCTTGTATCTTGTAACTCTTGTGAGCAGAAAATTTTATTAAGAATTCTCTAAACTGCTTCTCTCGTAAAGATATCTACCCTTTCAGGTCCCAGTACCTTGAGATCAAATGAAAATAGAATATGAAGTATATACAGACTCTCTTATAAAGCAAATATGATAAACACTGAAGTATAATAAGAATACAGAGAAAATGTGAATAATAGAGACTCATGAATTTGCTTGTCTGAATTCTTGCTCTTTGATGTATTTGATGGTCTCGAAGCTCTGCATTTATAGCCGATGATTTTGCCCATTGAATAATAATCATTGCGAAGCATAGCATTTTACTGTGGAACAACATGTGTACGTTTGAAATCTTTGAACGTGGTAGGTACATGCTTGGTTGGTAGTAATGATTATGTCTGTCATTGTTTGACCTCCTCTGTACTTGTCTAATTCAAACGATCAACCTCCTGTACCACACTTGTAATATATGTTAAATGATGTTAAATATTAATAACAAGTGTAAATAGAGTGATTAAATAATGTTAAACCATATTCGGATTGATCGCTGTGAGTCAGTGACATTTTGGCTTCTGACAAAGGATCACTTGAGTGCACTAGGCCTCACTCAAGTGAATCTTCATAGATATACTTATGCTTCTGCTTTTATGTTGTACTTCCATATGATTTTGAGAGAGTGCATTTTCACACTTGTGAGTGATGTGGGACCTCATTAAAGTATAAATCCCCTCACTCGAGTACACCTATAATTTCACTATGAGCCCACGTCTCTGGATAACACTCGCATCCCATTTTTATCAAAAGTGTGATTTTGCACTTATAGGTGATGTGGGACCTCACTCGAGCATACTTACTCTCACTCGAGTGAACGGTATATACTTGTAAAAGATACTCTTTTGCTTCAGCTCTTGCATCAGAATAGAGAGAGTTGGATTCCACACTCGCAAGTGCTGAGGTATCACTCAGGTACAGTATCCTCCACTCGAGCATACTTTCTCTTCCATGCAATTAGTGACTCTTCGGCAAACACTTCCTGTCCCTCACTCGCTTGGACTAGAGTACAGTTTACAGTTTTAGTTTACCTTGCTCTTGGGTAAACACTTCCTCTGCCACACCTGCAAGGACTCGGGTGCACTTGAGATTATCACTTGAGTAGAGGTTCTGTGCTTGAGTGAGATAATGATATCCTGTCTCTATCATTGCTCTCTGTCAAACACTTTGAGTGTCCCTTCATACTCGAGTACAAATCTCATCATTACTCAAGTATTGTGTCTATCACTCGAGTTGTCTTGGTATTTTTAGCTAGAGCTTGCTTCTGTCAAACACTTTCTGTCCAATACTTGCATGTGCTTGAGTGTAAAAGTGCTTGATGCTCGAGTACTAGGTCTATCACTCAAGTACATTAGTTAAAATAGCAGCAATGACCTATGAACTTAGTGATATGCATACTTTGGTAATAGTTTCAACTATTGGTTAAACTTGCAAAACATTATATTCTTACATATCTCACAACAATCTTTTGTTATCATCAAAACTTGGAATCTAACATTCTCTCCCTTTTTGATGATGAAAAAACCTTTGTGATGAGTTTTAAAATCTTGATTGGAGTGAAAATTTTGAAAACATTTTCACCATTTCCAAATGCATATTTCACCAAAGTTTAGAGTTATTTTCAGATTTTTGCACTTAATCTCATATGTTTCTTGCAATACTTCCAATAGATACTTAAAAGCCAAGATAAGTCATAGTACTATTATATTTGCATAGAAACCATTAAATCTAAAGAAAAAAACTTAGCAAACTTGAAAATGACCATAAATGAACTTGTAAAGTACAATATCGAGCTTGAATTAGCATCTACCCATAAAACCCTATATACAACCATGTCAGTAAAATAAACTAGAAAAACTCAAATAACAATAATCTCTTACCCAATACAGAAAAGCTACCCACCCAATAAACAAAAATCTCTCAAATCAGACCATCCAGCTCAGAAACCATCACAGATCCTTCTCCCTCATTTTGTCAGCATCAGAAGGGGGCTGAGGAAAGTAAGATTAGATGATAGGGTATATAGCACTATGGTAGTGGATAGGTCAAATGGCTCAGGAATAAAATATGGAGATGATGGTTGAGGAACTGTGGCTGCAAGTGGTGGTGAAGGCGACAGGTCATAAGTGACATCCATATTAGAATCATGGTCTGTGAAGAGAACATGAGTCTGAGTCCAAGAAGGTGAGGCTGTGGTAAGAGTAGACTCAGGTGGCACCTTAGGAGAAGCAGTTAGAAAAATGAGTGCGCAAGAAGATTTCCATATCAGTGATTCTTCTCAACATATCTTCTTGAGTCTTAAACATCAAGTCAAAGTTGGTATTTGCCTTGTCCACCAACTTTGAGACTTGTATTTCCATTGTGCTCACCAATTTCTCATACTTACTCATCAATTCCTTTTTCAGTCCAGTCAATGCTTGATTTACTACTTCGACCAGATGAGTTGATAGTGATGCATTTAGGAAGAATGGAGGTGAAATAGGACCTTGTGCAAATGAATGAGCTTTATCACCTCTAGAAGGAGAGGCTTCTCTTTAAGATGTAGCCTTGGATTGGCTCACTGGAAGATTAATACCAATATATGTCAATTGAGTCTTGCCAAATCTTAGAATGGTTACCTTCTCAGTTCCCTCCAAATACTACACTTTGTTATGCTTGAGAATGGGAGACACAAGTTGTGGATATGGAATTGTGGCAGATTTTGATAAAGAAAATTGAAATCTTCTCATCTCACCAAAAATAAGTTCCCCCACATTTTTTCATTGACTGGTAAGAAAGGAGGCCAATAAATAGTAATCTCTCTGGGCAAAATGGGTATAGTTTTTGGATTTGTTGATAATGCTACAAGAGTATATATAATGAAGGGCACAAATGGAATCAGGCATATCAACAGGTTTAAAATTAAAAGGGCCTATAGGGTCATTTGGCTTTAAATGCCGAAAGGTTTCATTGGTAGTAAGTATAGGTGGATCATAAGGGGGTGCAACATATCCAAGGATATCATTAATGATATTAGTAGATATCATAATACGTTGATCTCTAACAGTGGTAGATACTACTTCCTCTATCAATTCTCCAGCCCTAGAATATTTGTTATGGACTTTCATGTTGCAGTAAAAGGTTCTCACAATAGTAGGTGAATAAGGAAGATATACATTTAGCCAGGGATCTTAGAAACCAAGAAAAGGATGAAAATCCAAACTATAGCTTTTCTTCAGATAATCTAAGTCCACATAAACTATGGGGTAGAAATGTCTGAGCAAACTCAGAGTTATATACCTTATGAATAAGTGCCTTCAATTCCTTAACATTGAATCCTTCTGGAGGATTTATGACTTGTTCATCCTCTAGAGCCTGTGAAGTAGAATATGCTTCTGAAGCAACTTGACTTGTCTAGCCAATATGATGAGAACTTGAGGCACTGGCTTGAGAGGCAATCTTGCCAACCAAGGCATCAAGCTTGGATTTTTCCATTACTTCTTTGAGTTGCATGTTGAATGAGTTATCAGAGGAAGAAGATTATTGTGGTTGTTCTGTGTCCTTCTTCTTTCCTCTTCCTTTGACTTCTTTCGATTGAGACCGAGTGACAATCGGTTCTATGAAAACCACTCCCTTTAGCTTCTTTAACGGAGGTTAATCCTTCTTAGCCATCTTAGGCTTAGGATGAGGTTTCTTGGCTGGAGTTATTTTCTTGGTGGTTTTGGGTTTAGGAGGAGGTGTTGGTGTAGAAGATAGAGAAGGCGTTGGAGATGGAGTATTTGAGGCACTAGCGACAAATTGAGTAGATGAAGGTGAATGGGAACTTTGGGGAACACCAAGTATTTTAGTTCTAGCTATTAAAACTGAAATGAGAATCAAAGAGTTTATAAGAACTTGAAGATAGATTTTCAAAAACTCTCTTTGGTCAGGGCAAGAAATGAGAAGGTAAAATGATAAATCTAACGTTATGAAGATGATTGAAGATTTGTAACAGAAATTTGAAGCAATTTGAGGCATTTAATTGATGGGTAACTGATAGAGGTGAAGAGGTATAGCTTTCGAGTAATGCGACTCTTCGAGTGAGAAGAAGTGCGATAGTCTGAGCTATCGTGTATTTGATATAAGTACCAACACTCGAGTGACAACCCTAGTGCTCGAGTGTTGTTCATACAGTGCTCGAGTGACACAATTTTGTGCTCAAGTGATATTTAAAGAAATCTGATAATGCATGTAAAAGCATACCTGATTTAAGTGTATCTTGTTATATTTTTCATCTTTGTACAAAAATCCTCCAAGATCATTTGAGTAACCATGCTTTGAATGAGTATTTGCATAGTTCTTTCTCTTCTGCTTGATTGCTCTTTCTTCACTTCAGGTGTATTCATACTATGCTCAAGTGGTGTTTTTCCATCACTTGAGTGAGAGCCATCTTACCCGTTGTATTTAAGTAACCCCTTGGTACTTTTCTCTCCTCTGTTAACCCCTGTTTTACAAGCTTAGAAACAGAGTATATGATATAGTTCTTTACTCGAGCATTTATCTCTTACACAAGTGCAACTTCACTTGTCACTTGAGTGATACGTCCTGTGCTCGAGTGACAGCCCTGCAAAAACAATTTCTACATACTCCAATACCTAATTCAGTATGGTTATCATCGAAACTCATATCAAACACAGTAATTATCAAGAAAAACTTACAACTCATTGGGATTAACCATTCCCAATTCTCTTCATATATATAAAAATTGATCTTTAGCTATTTGCTTTGTGAATATGTCAGTAAGTTGAAGATGTATCGGTATGAATTCTACTTTGACATCCTTATTTTGTACATGATCTCGAATGAAGTGATGTTGGATATCTATATGCTTGGTCCTTGAATGTTGTACAGGATTCTTAGCCAAGCTAATAGTACTAGTGTTGTCATAGTAAATTGGTATCTCCTTTAAATATATCCCCAAATCCTGAAGTTGTTGCTTCAACCATAGTACTTAAGAACAACAGCTTGCTGTAGCTATATATTCAGCTTCAGTGGAAGATAGTGACACTATGTTCTGCTTCTTGCTGAACTACAAAACCAGAAAGCCTCTAAGAAATTGATATTGTCTATTGGTACTTTTTTTGTCATTTTTATATACTCCATGATCTGAATCTGAATACCATAGGCCAAGTTTTGCAGTGTCTCCTAGGTATTTGAAGATTCTTTTTATATTTTCTGAATGTGATACCTTAGGAGCATATTGATACCTTGCACACAGTCCAACACTGAATTGTATATTCGGTCTGCTTGCTATTAGATAGAGTAATGAATCAATCATTCCTCTATATTTGGTTATGTTGAAGCCAAGGCCTTTTACGTCAGCATCCAACAAATTTGTAGAACTCATTGGAGCATCAGCTCTATTACCATTGTCCATTCCGTACTTCTTCAGCAGCTCCTTTAAATATTTTGTTTGAGATACAAATATCCCATTCTTCCTTTTCTTGATTTGAAGTCCAAGAAAGAAGTTTAATTCTCCCATCATGGACATTTCAAACTCTCCCTGCATAAGCTTGGAAAACTCTTGACAAAGAGATTTGTTAGTAGCACAAAAAATAATATCATCAACATAAATTTGAACAATAATAAGATCATTTTTATTATGTTTGATGAAAAGAGTTGCATATACTTTTCCGCTGACAAATTTTTGATCAAGAAGAAATTTGCTTAGCCTTTCATACCAAGCTTTGGGTGCTTGTTTTAAACTATACAAAGCTTTCTTAAGTTTAAAAACATGGTTAGGTTTTGTTTCATCTTCAAAAATAGGAGGTTGTTCTACATATACTTCCTCTATAATATATAACCATTCATCAATGATTGCTCATTCATCAAGTTTGTATTTGAAAACCCATTTTTTTCCTATAACCAAGTGATCTTTAGGTCGAGGAACCAAATCCCAAACTTGATTTCTTCGAAATTGATTTAATTCTTATTGCATAGTAGTCACCCAATCATTGATAGATAAAGCTTCTTTAATATTAGAAGGTTCAATCTTAGAAATAAAAGCAAAAAATATTACCTCATTGAGTATTCTATTTCTGGTTTTGACACCTTCGTGAATATCTCCAATTACTTAATCAATTGGATGATCTTTAATGTGTCTCTATGCTTTTGGTTGAGCACGATCATCGAAATCTTCTATATTTTGAAAGTCATTTATTTCAAAATTATTCTTTTTTGATATAGTTTTGATTTTTTTTATCAAATCCATTTCTTCTTCATCAAAATTCTTTATCTAAGAATCAAGTTCATCAAACACAACATGAATGGATTCTTCAACAGTACATGTTCTTTTTTAAAAAACTCTATATGCTTTACTTCTATTAGAATATCTTAGAAATAAACCTTCATCAGACTTTGAATCAAATTTACCCAATTTTTCTTTACCATTATTGTGAATGAAGCACTTGCATCTGAAGATGTGTAGATGAGAAAATTTTGGTTTTCTCCCTTTGTAGAGTTTATATGGTGTCTTTCCAAGTAACTTGCTAATATATGCTCGATTTGAAATATAGCATGTGGTACTCATTGCATCCACCTAGAATACATGTGACATTTCCTTTTCATTGAGTATTGCCCTTGCCATTTCTATGAGGACTCTATTCTTCCTTTCTACTACTCCATTCTACTGAGGCGTTATAGGTGCAAAAAAGTTTGTTCAAACCGGCTGACACCCAAGAGGGGGGTGAATTGGGTGTAAGATAAAAACTTAAGAACTTTGGAAAACTTTTTATATCTTAATGAAAATAGTAAGTATGAAACTAATGAATCATAAATCAACAACTAGATAAAATAATATATGCTGGAAATATAAGAGCTTAGGGAAGAGAATATGCAAACTGTGATTTATCCTAGTTCGGTCCAATCTGTGATGGCCAACGTCCAGTCCCCAGGCTCCTCCTGAGATTTTAAAATCCACTATCTTCTTATTTAATTTGGGCACAAGAAAAGCCTTTACGATCCCACAAGTTTAGCCGAGTACTTGTGAAACCTTTTACAAATCTCTCACCGAAATACTCCCCCTTACGGCAAGTCTTACGAGCAGAGCAGTCACGAAGATCTTCCTCTCCTGCTTACTCATGCAAGTCTTACGAGCAGCAATATTCTCTCCTGCTTACACCCCTGTAAGTCTTATGAGTAGCAATGTTCTATACTGCTTGTACCTTGTAAGTCTTACGAGTAGAATCTCTTACTGGCAATTCTCTCTACAGCTTCCCTCGTAAGGAAATCAACCCTCTCAAGGTCCCTCTACCTTGAGATCAACTCAAAAATATAGTTGAAAGTGTTTACAAACTCTTTCACAGAGTGGATATAATTCTCACTGAAGTACAACACAAATAATCACTCTCTCAATGATAAGTAATATATAAATTACATAACAGAGAGTGTTTTGGTAAAAGCAGAGGATTCATGTTTCTATCATTTTTCTTGTAGTTATTCGTTGTCTCAATTACCCATCAACTTTGAATGCTCTCTCATTTATAGTTGATGAAGATAATGACCGTTGTGAGCATTTGTCCGTTGCAGTCCCATTGCTTCGTTTGACTGTTGTATGCATTTAAACAACTAGTCACTATCCGTTGCAGAGTAGAGCATCTTGTTAAAGTGTGGGATGTTTCATTATGAGATGTACGTCACTTTGTGGAGTGGTATAAAGATGTTTGAATATTTGACATTCTTTTGTGGTGTGTCAGTTGCTTCTCATGGTAGATAGCCGCCATTCGGTGTGTAATGATGAAGTTTACCATAATTGACTTTCTTATTTGAAACTTCAATCCGAACATTTAATATCCTGTTTTACACTTGAAATATATGTTAGTTAACATTTAGAAACAATAACAAGTGAGAATATAATTATTCAATAACATGTAACCATATTTGGATTGTTCGTTGAGTGATGATATTTGCCATACGTGACCTCCATTCTTGAAGATGCAATCCAATTGTTTAATCTCTTGTTTCTCACTTGAAATATAAGTTAGTTAAAGTTTAGGAATAATTACAAGTGAAAACATAATGAATGTATAACATTTAACCACGTTTGGATTGATGGCTATGAGAGTCTAAACTTTCTGCATTTTGGTTCTGTCAGGACTTCACTTGAGTTCTGTATGGCTCACTTGAGTGCATTTCATATTTTCATGTTCTAGTTTCCTCTCGGGCAAACACTTGTTGCTCTTCACTCGCAGGACTCGAGTGCAATTCTGGATATCACTCGAGTGCAACATCTCTCACTCGAGTGCACTCCTTATTTTCACGTACATGCTTCTTCTCAGGTTAACACTTTCGTGTAAACACTTGCATGACTTGAGTGTAATTCTGATCCTCACTCGAGTGTGTTGTTCAATGCTCGAGTGTTGATAAATTTCTCCACACTTCGGCTGCTTCTGGACAACCTCGCATGACATTTTTCAAGAGTGTGTTTTTAGACTCGCGGGTGATGTGGGGCCACATCATACTCAATTTATTTATTTGATTCTAAATATGGAAAATGATGCATTAGAAGAAAGCTCTTGTCATATACATTCGAATGCAAAAAGAATCAGCTCCAAACTCCTTGTATTCTGCAAGTTATGATCGAAAGAGTGTCTATCGCACTAGACTGCACAAGCATCAACTTCCAAAAGGCATAGCTCCTAGAATATAAATTTAAATTAGGCAAATTACCTATCCATAGAAAGATCTTGAGTTTAGCTTCATATGGCACTGGTTTCCTCTCAATCCGATGTGTCATTTTTTAGTTATGCTCATAATACCAAACCGTCTTGAAAGGTGATGGTGATTTTACTGTCAACTTCCACGGATCATATCTCCTTCGTCTGAGGTTCTTTAAATGTGATATTGGTGTACATTTTTCATGTTGTGAGTCTTCTTTCATATGCCACCATTTTTGGTTCAATTCGATATGTGGTTGGAGAGATATGACCAAAATACCGGACCTCTACCAAGCTGAACGTAAAATATAGTAGAACAAAGTAGCCCCAACACTCGAGTGTGTTCATCCCGTGCTCGAGTGCAACACCATATGTATATGAAGTATTTGTAAAGGTTTGGACCTTCTTAGCAAACATAATAAATTTGACAAACGTTTATCTTTTGAAGTAATAAATATAGTCCATGTAAATCTTATAAAATCATCGACAATTACAAAAGTATATAGATTTCCTCCAAAACTTTTTACTCTTGCTGGACCTACCATATCCATATGAAGTATTTGTAAAGGTTTAGAAGTAGAAATCTCATACTTTATTTTGAATGAAGATTTAGTTTGTTTTCCTTTTTGACATGCCTCACAAATCATGTCATCTTTGAATTTATGTTTAGGAAGACCAACAACTAAATCTTTTCTAATCAGTTTGTAAAGTCGGTTTATATTAACATAAGCCAGAAGCTTATGCCATAACCAACTCTCCTCTGATTTGCTAAGAAAACAAATTTCAGAAGAACTTGAATTTAAATAAAAAGTATAACAATTACTGTCCCTTTAAGCTTGTATCTTTGCTTTAATGGATTCTTTGTTAAGCATTATATCCTTCTTGTTTACTATCAAACATTCTTCTGAATCAAAGATCACCCAGTTATCTTTGTCAATGCTTTGACTCACACTCAGGAGGTTGTGGCATAATCCTTTAATGTAATATACATCATTGATTTGAACACCATTGAGTTTTCCCACTTCACCAATTCTAGCAATACGTTCAAATTGGTTACCTCCAAAAGTTACCTTTTCTCCTTTTCTGGTTTCTAGTATGGTGAACTTATTTCTGTCACCAGTCATATGTCTCAAGCTTCCACTATCAATGTACCACTTGTTTGCTCGTGATGCTTTAAGACATACCTAGAGTAAGGTGATCAAGTTTTAGGTACCCATACTTTATTGGGTCCTTTGTGGTTAGTATGCATTACTTTTGGTACAAGTGTCCCTTTTGAAACCCATTTATATGTACCAATGACCTGTCCTTTTCTAAAATAACATGATGAAGTATAATGTCCTTTCCTATTACAATAACTACATGATGCAAATGGATTTGATGTATGCATAGAATTCTTAAAATATTTGAGATAAATTCTACTACCATTTTTCTTATTTCCTCTATTTTTATCCTGATCAAACTTATATCCAATTCCAGATTTATCAAAGGAAACTCTGTGAGATGTTAGAATAACTTTAAGAGTTTTACTTCCTTTAGTGAATCTTTCCACATTTTTTGTTAGATCACTTATTTTCTTATCTTTGTCTTCATATAATGCACATGATGATATGGTAGTATTTTCTAATTCTTTTACTTTCTTCTTATAACTAACCATTTCTTTAACTACCTTGATGAATTCAGTATGCAATACATTATATCAAATAATAACTCATCATAAGTAGGTTCAGAATCACTTACCTCAGAATCTGATTCTTTTTCTTTGGCTACCAAGCATAGATTTGCAACTTCGTCATTATCTCTTTCTTCATCTGACAAGCTATCACCCCATATATATGAGATGTATGCTTTCTTCTTCTGCTTCTTCTTGTCGTTGTTTTTGAAGCATTCGGATTTGATATGACTAGGCTTCCCACATTCATAGCATACTATCTGTTGCTCCTTGTTTTCTTTCTTGCTTTGTCCACCTTGATAATTCTTGCAATTCTTTTGGCCTCTTCTATAGAACTTCTTGAATTTTCTCATGATCATTCCCATATCATCATTATCAGGGACATATTCATTTTCGGAAGACTCTTCTTCCTTGATAGCTTTAAGTGCAACTCCTCTTTTTGTTTTTTATCATCAAATTTTTCTAGTTCCTTCTTGAACCTCAACTTTCTTTCATATTCAGAATGACTACTTAAGAGAGCAGTGACAAATCCCTATTTTATTATATGTTTTTATACTTTATTTGGGGATTTTGTCATGATAATTGTGCTTAAAATGACTTCTTTGTGCTTAATTGAGATTAAGAGTAAATACATTGAATTAAGACTACAAAGGGCAAAATTGTCATAAAAATTTGTAATTACTCTTAATCATTTATTTTTGAGAAGATTTGATGTTGGGTAAATTATTTTTACTTGTAGGAACTTGGAAAATAGGATTAAAATGGAAAATGGCAGTTTGGGGCTCAAATTTACAAAATGTCAATTTGGTCCCACGAATTATGGAAATGCCAATTTGGTCTACGAGTTCAACTGATGCGTTTTGGTCAGTATACACTAGGTCAGATCTGAAATCAGCTGGATATTAAAAAGAATAACAGAACCAGAGACGCGAGAGGCACGAACCAGAGATCACAGCCACAAGAATCAAGGATGTTCTTCTTCTCATCACCATTTCTCCTGGTCGCCGGCGATCCCCACTTCCCTCATCGTCGTCGGTGATCGTAATCAACACACCACTACCTCCATTGTCGAGAAGGAGAGCTGAGAGTGCAGAGCTGAGGACAAGCTGGGAGTTGGAGGCCGTGAGTAGTGAATTAGGATCAAGGAGGAACAGAGCTTCTAGACTAAATCGGATCTTCATCGTCTCTTCACCTCCACCGTCCTTCTTCACCACTGTCCTCGTTGCACCTTGCATTATTTCTGTCGGCCTTCCTTTGTTTTAAACCATTAGAGATCGTAGCTCTCTCTATTCAAACATTGGCTTTAATTTCTCTTATCAGTTTTGTTTTTTGGTTCAATCTAGCCCCTAAATTTAATTGGTTTAGTGCTAATTGATCATTTTAATCTGTGGTTTTATGGCTGGATGTTTGAATCAGTATGTGATTATATTTGTTGAACCTATTCTCATGATTGGCTAGGCAATTTTGTGCTCTTGGAGATGAATTGGAGATGACTTGAGCTCACATATGCTTCAAAGGGGAGTTTATTTTATCTATAGCTCATTATATTTGTGATTTCTTAGGTTTAAGAATTCATTTATGTAATGAGACTATGATTTTAGTTATGATTTTTATGGATTGAGTTGATGTGATTTGGAATTTGTAATGAGGATTTGTACTCATCAATATATCTATAGTTATATATATATGTTTCTCTATGATTTTATTGATTTCTATCTATTTAACATGGTATTGTTGGATGGTTTGATTGAAATAGAATTGTAGTTGAACTTAAATGCATTGCTTATTCCATAGTCACTCTCTAAGGGGTTTTAATAATGCTTAAATAAATGGGTTCATGAGTTTAAGCATTAGACTCAATGGTAATTGGGGTTTGGTATATTAGAAAACTTAGAGAAACTCATTACACTAAGAGGTCTTAATAGCATTTCAAGGGTAGGGGTTCCTCTCTTGTGATGCTAGACTCATTTGTTAATGAGATTTAGTATATTAGAAGCTTAGTGTATTAACTCCCCAAATATCTTAATTGAGCATGGATAGTCATTGGAAACCATTTCCAAGAGCATCTTCATCATTTACATTTCTAACCAATTTCTATTTCATATACATTTTATTCCAAAAATCCAAAAATATTAGTTTTAAAAGCATTTTAGTTTAATTGCAATTTAGTTGTTAGATAAAAATTTAAAAACCATTTTTAACTCATTTCATGTCAATCATTGCACTTAGTTCCTAGGTAATTAATAAAAGGCTCTTCGAGAGATGATCTGGGATTGCACCCTATATTGCAATTCTTGGTTTAATTTTGAAGAAGGTTACCAAGGCGCAAAGCCGACAAAGCCTCATTCTTCAAGCAGCTATGGACCTCATTAACTCTCCTTTACCTTCTTCGATAGTTGTTACCTTTGCTTCCCATTCTTTCGTAAGAATGTTAAGGATCTTTCTTACCTGAGAATTTTGGTCAAATGATTTCCCCAGTGTAGATAGTTGATTAACAAGATGAGTATATCTGAGTTTGAATTCTGAGATTCTTTCTCCAGGTTTCATACAAAATAGATCATACTATGTAATTAGAGTATTGACTCTATTTTCTTTAATTTTGGATGTGCCTTCGTGAGTGATCTTAAGAGCATCCCACATATCTTTGGCTATTGGTAGAGTGCAAATTCGGAAATATTCCTTTTGACTGAGGGAACTCTATATCACTAAAATAGCTTTACTATTTAACATTACTAACCTCTCGTCATCTTTGTCAAACTAATATGGGCTCTTTTTAATGACTCTATCTTCAATTTTCTTCATTAGAACATAGTCACCGTCTTATATCACATTCCATAGATCATATTCGTTAGCTATCATAAGCACTAAGAACTTAGCTTTCCAGCATGAAAAATGTTCTCTAGAAAAATCAGTTGGTCTAGTGATAGAAGCTCCATCTAAAAGGATGTTCTTACCTATTGTTGCCATTTACTAGATCCTTCTTAAGCTGTTAGGCTCTTCGGAGAAGACCTCGCTCTCATACCAAATGAAAGAGGCAAGCTTCACCCAAGAGGGGGTGAATTGAGTGATGTGATAAATTTTTCGGTTGATGCAATGATATCACTTTAACTGTAAAATATAGTAGAGTTGAGAAGATTAGCACACAGAGAGTTATACTGGTTTGGCCTAAAACCCAGGCCTACGTCCAGTCCTTAGAGATCAAGACCTATTGAGATTTTTACTATATTTCCAAGATTCAATGGGCTCTCGGAACGCCACATGACAACAATTATCCTTGAATGGACTACGAGCAGAAATATTCTAACACTTAGAAATTTCTCTCCCCCTTATGATAAATCTTATGTGCAGAAAAATAAACCTATGACCTTTCTCTCTTGCTTACGTATACAAGTATTATGGGTAGCAATGTTGTCTCCTGCTTACACTACTGTAAGTCTTACGAGCAGCAATATTCTCTACTACTTGTATCTTGTAAGTCTTATGAGCAGAAAGTTTTATTAGGAATTCTCTCAACTGCTTCTCTCGTAAGGATATCTACCCTCTCAAGGTCCCAGTACCTTAGGTCAAATGAAAATAGAATATGAAGTGTATACATACTCTCTTATAGAGCAAATATGATAAACACTAAAGTATAATAAGAATACAGAGAAAATGTGAATAACAGAGACTCGTGAATTTGCTTGTCTAAATTCCTGCTCTTTGTTGTATTTTATGGTTTTGAAGCTCTGCATTTATAGCCAGATAATTTTGCCCTTTGAATAATAATCATTGCGAAGCATAGCATTTTACTGTGGAACAACATGTGTACGTTTGAAATCTTTGAACGTGGTAGGTGCATGCGTGGTTGGTAGTAATGATTCTGTCGCCATTGTTTGACTTCCTCTGTGCTTTTCTAATTCAAACAATCAACCACCTGTATCACATTTGTAATATATGTTAAATGATGTTAAATAATAATAACAAGTGAAAATAGAGCGATTAAATAATATTAAACCATATTCAGATTGATCACTGTGAGTCAGTCTAAGATTTTAGCTAAATGAGGATGGAAAAGGCCCCATAAAATCAATCTCCTATACATCAAAGAGCTCAACTTCTAAGATTTTAGCTAAAGGGGCTTCATGTCTCCTTAAGATATTTCCCATTCTTTGATATCTGTCACAAGTTGCCACAATTATGTGAGTGTCCTTGAAGAGTGTAGGCCAGTAAAATAGGACTTTAATAGCTATTCTATTTACTCCAAAATGACCAGTATATGGGGATAAATGGCAATTATTTAAGATGCTGTCCATGTCTTCTTTAAGAACACATCGCCAGATAATTCGATTTGGGCATTGTTTGAATAAGAACGGATCCTTCTAAAAGTAACACCTTACATCAGCCAGAAACATCTTCTTTTGCACTTTAGAAAGTTCATAAGGCATTACTCCGCTTGGCAAATAATTCACAAAATCAGCATACCATGGGGTAAGTTGTGACTGCATGATGAAAGTTGCTTATCTGGGAAATTTTCCTAGATTGGTAATTCTCTCTTTCATTCAGGTGGTTCTAACTGAGAAAGATGGTATGCAATTAGATTCTCGGTACCCTTTTTGTCTTTGTCTCTAAGTCAAATTCTTGCAGCAGAAGCACCCATCTGATCAGTCTAGGCTTAGTGTCTTTCTTTTCAATCAAGTATTTGATTGCTAAGTAGTCCATCTAGACAATGACTTTTGACCCGATCGAGTAGGATCTGAATTATTCGAATGCAAACATAACTGCTAGTAGCTCCTTTTCTGTTGTTGCATAATTTAGCTGTGCATCTGAGAGTGTCTTGCTAGCATAGTAGATGGCATGAAAGACCTTGTCTTTTCTTTGCCAAATTTGAAACACAATGATCAAATGATTCTCAAAAAACTAAAAAATCATCCATGAATACCTCAATGAACCTTTCCACCATGTCTGAGAAGATCGCCATTATACTCCTTTGAAATGTTGCTGGTGCACTACATAGACCAAATGACATCTTTTTGAAGGCAAAGGTACCATATAGACATGTAAAAGTGATTTTCTCTTGATCCTCTGGTACAATTGTAATTTGATTATTTCCTGTATACCCATCCATGAAACAATAATAGGCTTTACCAGCTAGTCTATCAAGCATCTGTATATAAATAACAGAGGGAAGTGATATTTTTTTGTAGCTTTATTGAGGCTCAAGTAGTCGATGCATACTCTCCATCTAGTCACCGTTCATTTGGAATTAGTTTGTTTTTCTCATTAGGCACCACTATCATTCCACCTTTATTTGGCACAACTTGAACTGGACTGACCCATTGACTGTCAGAGATTGGGTAAATTATACCAACATCTAGCCACTTTATTACCTCTTTTATCACTACCTCCTTCATATTTGGATTGAGTCTTCTCTAGTACTCCACTGATGGCTTATAGTTATCTCCATCAAGATCTTATGCATACAAATTGAAGGACTAATCCTTCTTATTTCAGCTATTGACCATCCAAATGCTATTTTATACTCCCTTAGAATTCTTAATAACTTTTCTTCTTCATCAGTAGTAAGAGCTGCTGAGACAATTACTGGTAGTGTTGAATTTCCTTCCAAATAAGCATACTTCAAGTGGGATGGCAGTACTGGTGGTTTCTCTATTGATGGCACTGGCTTACTCAGTCTTCCCCCCAAATCTTCAAATGCTTTCTTGATAAAAATTGGAGAATTTGCTTTCAGGTACCTGATCTACTCTAAGACTTTAGGATTAGTAGATTTTGATACATCTACCATTCCCATTGCTAATGGTTAATCCATGCAAATTTCATCTATTACGTTTTTCGTACAGCTGGTTAATGTATCTACTCTATAAAAGGTGTTACATTCATTTTGAAAGGATAAAGCCTTGAAGATGTTAAAGGAGACTTGATTATCTTGAATTCGCAAGGTTAACTTTCCTTATTGCACATCTATTAGTGTTCTCCTAGTTGCTAGGAATGGCCTTCCAAGAATGATAGGAATTTCTTAGTCTTCTTCCATATCGAGTATTATGAAATCAGTTAGAAATATAAGTTTGTCTACCTTTACTAGCACATCGTCTAAGATACCCCTCGGATGTTTTATTGATTAGTCATCTAAAAGTAATGAAATATTGGTTGGCTTGACCTCTCTAAGACCGAGTTTGTTGTAGAAAGATAGAGGCATGAGGTTTAACTTGCTCCAAGGTTACAAAGTGCTCTTTCAAAGTGACTTCAACCTATGGTGCAAGGTATGCAAAAACTTCCTAGATCTTTCAGCTTTGGAGGTAATTTCTTTTGGAGAATAGCACTGCACTCCTCAGTAAGTACAATTGTCTCAAATTCCTCAAGCTTATGCTTATATGAGAGAATATCCTTTATGAATTTTGCATAACTAGGCGTTTGGGAAAAAACATCTACAAAACGAATGTTGTTATGTAACTTTTTGAAAACCTTAAGAAACTTGCCAAACTGCTTGTCAAACTTTGCTTTCGTGAGTCTCTGAGGGTATGGAACTGGTGGTATATATAGAGAAGGATTATCTAGAAAGCCGATTCTTCCTGGTATTACATCATCCTCCTTCTATTCTTCTCCGCTTTCTTTCTTTTCTCCATCATCCTTCTTCTTAATTATAGGATCTTTCAATTCTTTACCACTTCTTAGTGCACCATCCTTCACATGTTCTCTTGGGTTTATTTCAATGTCAATTGGTAGAGTTCTTGGTTGCCTAGAATTCAGCATATTTGCAATTTGGCCCATTTGGATCTCCATGTTCTTTATTGAGGCATCTTGGCTTTTGAGTGTTGCATCAGTCCTAGTTATGAATTGAGCTAGTGCATCTTCCACATTTACTTTTTATTGTGGTGGATTTTGTTGTTGAGGAGCTTATTGCTCGTACTTCCCTTATGATTTGAATGCATTTTGATTATTCCTCCAACTAAAGTTTGGATGATTTCGCCAACCTGGATTGTAGGTGTTTGAGAATGGATCATTCCTTTGATTCTGATGAAATGAGTTGCTCTGGCTTGAATGAGTGTCCTTCTTGACATTACATGCTCACATGAGGTCCTCCACATTGATCACGAGCTTCAATATGACTACTGATTATATTTGCTTGGGTTGTCAATGATCTTATTTGGTTGGATATAGATGCAACTTGAGAAGACAAAGTTGTAAGGACATCCAGCTCATGCACTCAAAATGCTTTCTTTGAATTACTATGTTCAGAAGGCCATTGATATGCATTGGTTTCCATATCCTCCAGTAGATTGTAAGCATCATCTATATTTTTTCCCTTTAAAGATCTTCCAGCTGCAGTATCTACAAGAGTTCTAGAGATATGCGTCATCCCACTATAGAAAGTTTGTAGTTGCCACCAATTTGGTAACCTATGATAAGGACATCTTCTCAATAACTCCTTGTATCTTTCCTATGCTTCATATAGGCTTTCTTGTTCATGCTGGGTAAATAAGGCAATTTCATTCCTCAATTTAGTAGTTTTTACTAAAGGAAAGTATTTCTCCAAAAATTTCTGCTCTATGATATCCCATGTAGTTATGCTTCCTACTAGCAGTGATTGTAACCAGCTCTTAGCCTTATCCTTGAGTGAAAAAGAGAAAATTCTAAGTCTAATGGCATAATCAGTAACACCATTATGCTTGAATGTGTCACAGATTTCTAGGAAGTTGGCTATAGGTGCATTAGGATCTTCTATTAGTAAACTACTGAACTAGTTTGCTTGCATAATCTAGATAATTGCAAGCTTAATTTCAAAGTTGTTAGCTACTACTAGTAAACTTCTTATTCTAGAATTTGTCCCCATGACTATTGGTGTTGTATAGTCATGAAGTGTTGTGGTATATGTTGTTTCTCCCTTTGGATTTGCCATCGGATTGCTTCGGATTAAAGTAGACTGCTTTCAAATTTTTTCGATTTCTTCGACAAGTTCTTTTGATCTCAGAATCAAGAGGTTGTAATTCAGTCTCCTTCGATCTGGTCAAACACTGAGCAAAAGCCTGATAAAGAAACACAAAACACTAAGAGCAAAAACAAATATAATAAGAAGACCAAATTAGTATTAAAATTACTTAGTATTGATATTAATGATAAAATTCCCTGGCAAAGGCGCCAGATACTTGTTGCGAGTTTAAATAGTTTATTAAATAATACAAGTGTACACTGTTGTAGTCAAGTAATACAGAAGTAAGTAGAGTATTATTTCCACGATGATTAATCACTAAGTACCAAAATGAGTAATTTTAATTCTATTTAGTCGATCGATTAATTGGTGATTCAGAGTACAAAATAAAAGATTATTAAATATGAGTGCAAATCATATGGAAGCAACTACGAGAAAAAGCCCTAGGGTTTAGATTTCACTTAACAAATTCCGGATTGAATCACTTATATATTCTAGCTCAATTTATTCCACATGATTAACAGTTGAGTTTCTCTAATGTAATTACTAGCCTCTTCTAAGGTCAAGCAATTCTATAATTAATTGCTAATCTAATATATTTCTATATGAATTTAAGCAATCAATTATGTATTAAGATTTATGGAACTTAGTAAGACTACATAACTCAGATGAATATATTCCTATTTTATATGCAAGTCATGGTTTTAATTATAGGCTCTATACACATGCATTTCCTTCCGGTCTCAACATGCATATTTTTTATTTCACCAATTCCTGCTATCTTTCCGGATTGATTTCCTCCAAATTGTACGTTCCCACCTTCTTTAGGTTGCATCGTGGTAAAACTTTCAAAAGCACTGATCATTTGTTTGGAGCATCCACTGTCTATATACCACTTGTAGTTTTTGGATGCTTTAAGACATATCTGCAATCAAATACAATTAAGTCTTAGGTAGCCATATCTTTTTGGGTCCTTTTGGGTTAGTGCATATTATTTTCTGAATATGTGAATCTTTAGGTACCCATCTATAGGTTCTTATCTTTCCTTTCTTTTTATGTATACATGATAAATTATAATGACGCTTTCTATTATAGTAATTGCAATAAGCGAAAGGATTTGATGTATGTACAGAATACTGAAAATAAGTCAAGTATGTCTTTCTTCCTTCCTTTTCTTTTATCTGATTTTGGATCATATCCAATACCAGATTGGTCATTTACAAATCGTTAAGCTTTTAAAATTACATTTAACATCTCACTTCCTTTAATGAATTTTTCAATAGAACTTGCCTTCTCTTTTTTCTTTATTTTTCTAATCAGTTCTTGACATTCTGATTTGATATGTCCTGGCTTTTCACATTCATAGCGGATAATGTGTTCTTCGCTACTTGTTTCTCCTTTCTAAAAGTTTTTGAATCCTTGGCCTTTTTTGTAAAACTTTCAGTATCTTTCTTACTTGAGTATGTTGATCATAGACTTTCCCAGGTACTACAAGTTGATTAACAAGATGAGTATATCTAAGTTTGAATTCAACTATTAACTCACCTTATTTCATTCGAAGTAAATCAAATCCAGTAACCAGAGTATTAATCCAGTTTTCTTTTATTCCCGAAGTTCCTTTGTGAGCTATTTTTAGAGCTTCCCACATTTCTTTAGCTGTTGAAAGTGTGCAGATCCTGAAGTACTTATTTTGACCTAAGGCAGTTTGAATCATTAGAATTGCCTTGCTGTTGAGTGTGATGTGTTTCTTGTCATTCTCATCATATTCTGCTAATGTCTTAGGAACCTTTTGTGAATCTATAATTTTCTTAGGCTTATAGTTTTCACTCTCAATCACATTCCATAGTTTGTATTATGTAGCCATTGTGAATACTCTGAACTTGGCTTTCCAAAAAGAAAAGTGTTCGACACTGAAACCTGGTGGTCTAGTGATAGAGGCTCCATCTCGAAGAATTCCTTCACCCATGCTTGCCATTAGATGCTTCTTAAGTTGTTATACCTGAACAAGACGACCTACACTCTAATACCAAATGTTAATACAAGCGTTTCACCCAAGAGTGGGGTGAATTGGGTGATATCAGAAAATTTGTTGTGTATATAAAACTTGACTAGAAATTTAAAGCAGTTAAGAGCAAGGAGAAATATCACCAAAGTGTATACCAAGAGTTATATTGGTTCGGCCACAACCACTTTGACTTATGTCTAGCCCTCTGAGCTTCTCTTAGAGTTTCACTATATCTTTCAAGATTCAGTGGGTTCTTAGCACCTCAGTACACAGCAAGTTCCTTTACTGGACACTCGCTCCCCCTTACACATTATAATAAAATCCTCAACTCAAGGTTCCACAACCTTAAGTTGTCTTGATAACAACTATTGAGTTTATGATGAAAATCTCTCTCACAGAGCAAATATATAATCACTAAAGTATAAAGAATGAATATAAGAAATAGAGAACTAAGAATATATTGATCAATATGTGTTTGTATGTTATCTGTCGTTGTATATTATTCTTCATTGAATGCTCCATATATATAGATGAATTATAATGTCTGTTGGAACTATTTCAAACATTTCCATTTTGGACATTGCAGATGATGTGCTTGACTTTTCTCTCAATACATGATCTCTTTATTATTTATTTGCAAATATGATTACAAAACTAATACAATGAAAGATTAGTCTTATAGATAACAAATTAAACAAAAAATAGTTTAAAAAACACAATTCTGGTTATGATTACTCGAGTGGTTACTCAAGCAAACCATCACTATTACTCGAGTAACCCCTTGAGTAATGTCCTTCAAAATAAGCTAGAGAGCAAGTCAACATTGTTTGACCAGATTACTTAGGTACTCCATCAAGTAATTTACTTCACAAAAAATTTTGTATACTTGGTTACTCGAGTGATCCCTCAAGTAAGTCTCTCTTTTCTTCTCTGGTTAGTTGAGTGATCCCTCGAGTAAAGTTTCAAATTCTTTTCTGATTACTCGAGTAATCCCCTGAGTAATGTCATCAAAATCTTAGCTGAGAGCACCTACTTCTTTGCTTACCTAATTACTTGAGTAATACCTCGAGTGATTCAGTCTTTTCATTTCAACTTACTTAATTGATCCTTTGAGTAATGTACCTTTTTCATATCTGGTTACTTGAGTAATGTTAGCCATATCTTGGTCGAGAGCTACTGGAAATGTCTTCTCTGATTACTCGAGTGATCCCTTGAGTAATACTTCAAAAACTTTTCCTATTACTTGAGTGATCCCTCGAGTAATGCTTCAAAAACTTTTCTGTTTACTCGAGTGATACCTCGAGTAATGGCATCCAAATGTTGACAGAGCTCTCTAGAATAATTTCTCACACAGTACTTGAGTAATCTCTCGAGTAATGAAGGATCATTACCCGAGGGCTTACTCGAGTAATGCCTTCAAAAATTCGTTGTTCTCTATCTTTCAATTCTTTTTCATTACTTGAGTTCCTACTTGAGTAATGCTTTTGCCTGCCACGGAAAGCTTAGTTACTTTGTTCAAACCTTTTTGTTTATTATCAAAACTTTTTTGTAAAATTAATCCAATATTTGTCATCATCAAAACATATGGGATCTAACACATACAATCCATGTAAGTTGGATCAAAGAGAGTAAAGCATCTATCCATAATGACCAACTTTTATGAAATGATAAATTATGAATGAAATAAAGTTTTCCTGGAATGAAATATGCAAATTTGTTTCAAAATCTAAATGTTCTTTCAAATCATAAATATGTATTATGACATTAAGATTTTGAATGCATGGAAACTCATTTATGAAATCAATCCTCATGCTAAAAACAATAGAAATCAATATATGTTTACATATATCAAAAAGCTTCAATTTTGGAGAATATGTCAAATATTTGAAGTTAACATGTTAGAGTGTTTTCTCGAGAGCAAAAGTCATAAAACTAAAGCATTAACCAAACAGACTTAGCATAAGTAATTAAGGATAATGACTTTGTTATTGACCAAGAGACAGTCTTGGCTTTGAAGAGTAAAAATACCACCAAGTCAAGGATTTGAATACTTTAGTTGCTCGGAGATAGGTCATGTCATTTGTTAAGGTACTCAAGTAATAAGAGCAAGCATGTAGATTTATAAACTATGTCCAGATGACTAGAGTTCCAAAGTGCTGTCTTATAAAGCTATTCCACTGTAATGGTTATTGCATTTAATACATCAATGAATATCTGTAATTCTTGGAATAACATAGCCAAATCAGACTCTAGACATTAGTCACAAGGCATTCACATCTTGTATTCTTTTATGAGAATACACTTGAACCTCATATAGATAGTTAACTTGTTAGACGTAAGGTCTAACATGTTATAGAATAAAGACTAAAGTGTTCAAGCAATGGATAGCACATTTAATATCAATGATCAATATGTCAACGATGGGGAAATACTCTGGTGGATGAATTTGAAGCATTTTTGACTTTCAGTATACAAAAATATTAACTTCCAATTTGAGCATAATTCCTTGACTTTTACCTCCCAATCTTCCATTTGATTTAATCACTTGGACAATCACTCTCATTTGTCACCCAGTGATGGTTATCACTCGAAATGTCACTTGAGTAATGCTTTATTGTTTCTCTTGTCTTCCTTTATCACTGGCTAGGTACTCCTAGTGATGCTTTGGCTTCTGCCTCCTTTTGAATGCTAAACATCAACATCAAGCATTACTTGTTTAGCTTCCCCAAGAAATGATTTATTTATTTAAGTAGTTGCACTCTTGAGAAGATTTTTCTCATCCTACAAAACCATATAGATCTTTTTCTTCCTTTGGTATCCAATCTTGCTTAGATCCAATCATTGTTAGTTTGTAGCAACAAAAAACACATGCTCTTAAGAATATAATCAATTCAGAACAATTGAGCATAATGAATTAATGCATAAAATATGCTCTCTTTTCTAACCATCATGTATGCATAAAGAACTTAAGTATTTAACACAATGTTTTAAAAGCCGAACTGAATGTCAAGCCAAAAAGGTCAGTGGTTCATTGTTCAAACTATTGGAACAGTCGAGCCATTCCATTGGATTGGTTACATAATAATTAAATTTAAATATATATATATATATATATATATATATTACAATTAGTCTTTTGTCTAATTTCATAGGAAGTTAATAAAGTCATAAAATACCATTTAAAGAACATTAAGTCAATCATCAACCTAACAAAATGCACTAACAATAATGATTTCATGAATTGTCAAACATTGCTGGCTCTTGATTGATCCAAGCATGAGTTTCTTGAAAGGTATTTTGACTATACCACTTTGGTTCTATTTATAAGTCCTTTTTGACAAAAACAATTGGTCCTATTTATAAGTCCAGTTTAGTGTAATCAATGAGATTGTGACAATTTTACCCCTATTTATTGTACAAATGAAGAAATAATTTAAAGATAGATAGATAAGAAACGGTTGAAAAGTACCCATTTATAAATTAGGGCATAATTGTAAATTTACCCCATAATAATTGAGTTAACTATCTCTTATTAGTATGTGAGATTTAGTTAAAAGGGATTTATAAATTGGACCAGAGTAGTAAATGTCATCATCTTCTTGAGGAAATGACCAAAAATCAAGACATTTAACTCCAATCCCTGTGCATCCAATTTCATCCTTAGCTTGAGGATAAACCTTATTGCCTTGTTCTTTAAAAGTATTTTTATAAAATAGTATGCAACAAACCAAATTATTAAAATTAGTAACATATAATATAAATAAAATAAAGTAACATGTCTAAAATTTATATGCTTTTTTTTTAAATTTTTTTTGCAACATCAATTTTTAAAAAAAAAATGATTGCTGCAAAAAAGGATTTTTTTTTTGCATTTTTATTGGGCCAGATGGGTTTTGAAAAATCGGTCCTGTTTCTAGCCTAACAATGATTGATAGCCCAAAAACGAATCAACGACGGCTCAAAACAGCTCTCCTAGATAAAAGGTCCAATGCGTATGTCTAGCCTACCTCAATGACCAACCAATAGTCTGACCAGTTTGACTATCCGGTCTGGTCTGGTTCTCTAAATAGTGATTTAACATAATAGACTTCAAAAACAATATGCAATGTTCATTCCTAAGGTCATAAGATATAAACCTTATTGAATATTAAAAATAGTAATGTTAGAAGTTTTACTGTTGTATACCTTTACCTTAGATACTTGGAGGATTGCTTTTTCATACCTACTGCATCTTTATTTGATGTTGATACTTTGAATCCATTGTTTTGGGTGCTAGCCACCTTCTATTAAAATATATAGACTCTTGGAGTCTTTTACTTGATGGTTGAGAGATCCTCCTTTTGCTTGTTCTCCTCAAGATAGTTGAATGGTACTCTATAGCAGTTCATTCTTGAGGTGGAACATACTTCTTTTATCTATTGCTTCTTTTCATAATTATACTGTGTAGTTCTAGTAATGGGTGCTCCTAGAGTTCTCCTTTTCGATATAGATGATATAAACCTCTTTCTTGGTGCATGAGAAACTCTTGGCTACTTCATCATCATCTCTGTACCCTTATGTCCATTCTTCTTAGACTCAATCTGCACATATAAAGTACTAGATGGATATTTTGGTACCCACATATACTTAGGTACTTGATTGTTAGCATTAGACCTTACTTGCCTTTCCAAAAAAATGTATTTCTCATATTAGAATTTCTCCTAATATAGCATATGTGAGAAATATGATTTGGTTTACCACAATAATTGTAAATAATAGAATGATATGCATTATGAGATTTTATGCAAGAATTGTGTCGGTCATAAGAGTAGAAACAAAAATAGTTTCTATTTAAACATTCCTTCTTCCCAATAAATTTTTTGGTATGATTCAAAATATTTTTTTGTTTTTCTCAATAAAATCAATAATTGGTTGGAAAACAATTTTATGCAGTCTTACAAAATCATTTTTCTTAAATGCACAAGAAGAATTGGAATTTTATACCATAACAACATCTTGAGCTTCTAATATGGATTCATCAAGTTTTTTTCATGTTGAGCTCTTCTTAGGAATCACCTTCCTCTTGTTCTTCTATGTTAACTATATCATAGAAGTATTCTATGATTTCTTCTTCTTCATTGTCAACTTCTACTTATTATGAACCGTATATATACAACTTACAGTTTCACATGAATTGTCAACACTTTCAACTTCAACACAATTGTAAGAAGTATAAATAGAATCAAGAGTATCTCAAATATCTCTAGCAATAGAACAAAATCAAACTTTCTCAAAATCGTTTTCTGTTAAAGTCTTATATAGAATTTTCATTATTCTAATATTCAACGAAAACATTTTCTTTTCTCCTTACTCAACTTAAAATTAAAGGCATTTGTAAAAACATCCCACATATCATAATCAATGCATTTTATAAAAGAAGTTACTCTAGCTTTCCAAAACCAAAAGTCAATATTTTTTAAAAGAGGTGGAACTATATAATCGAAACCTTTTGAAAGCATATAACACCCAAAATCAGCTATTGATAACTCATGACATGGTTAAGTCCTTTAAACAAGAGCCTAGCTCTAATACCAAATGTTGGAACCGACTGACACCTAGAGGGGGTGAATTGGGTGTAAGATAAAACTTAAAAACTTTGAAAATCTTTTCGCATATTAGTGAAATTAGTAAGTATCAAAGTAATGATTCATATATCAATGGTTAGATATTTAAATAATATATGTTGGAAATATAATTGCTTAGGGAAGAGAATATGCAAACTATTATTTATCTTGGTTCGGTCCAATCCATGATGACCTAAGTCCAGTGCCTAAGATCCTCCTCAGATTTTCAATTCACTATCTTCTTGTTTAATCTGAGCACAAGAGAAGCCTCTACAATCCCATAATTTTAGTCAGGCTCTTGTGAAGCCTTTTATAAATCTCTCACTGAGTTGATCCCCTCTACACAACGTAAGGATATAACTGAGTTACTCCCCCTTACACACGGTAAGTCTTACAAGAAGAATAATTCTGGAGGCCTTTTCTCTCCTGCTTACTTATACAAGTCTTATAAGTAGCATCATTCTCTCCTACTTACATCTCTATAAGTTTTACAAGCAACAACCTTCTCTACTGCTTGCACCTTATAAGTCTTACGATCAGAAAGTCTTATAAAGAGTCTTACAATTTGTGTCAAGAATTTTCTTTGTAAAGAAATCAACCCTCTCAAGGTCCCTCTACCTTGAGATCAATTGAGAAATACAATTGAAAGTGTTTATAGACTCTCTCATAGAGTAGATATGATAATCACTGAAGTATAATACAAGCAATCTCTCTCTAAGGTAAATAATATCGAAGATTGATAAATAGAGAGTATTCGGGTAGAAGTGGATGATTCATGATCTTAGCATTTTTTGGTGTTGTTGCTCTCTACATGAATCTCCTTATTTATAGTTGAGTAGGATATGACTGTTGTGAGTATTTCAACTTATTTTTTGAGTCTCATGCTTTATTTGACCACTATTTGTATTTGAAAAGCTAGCCATTATGTTCGGTGGATGCCTCGCTCTGTAAAGTAGATTTCTTCCTCTTCACATGATCTTCACATTTTTTTCTTGGAGAAATACTTTTAACACTAATACAATGAATTGTTAGAGTGATTAAAAGCAAGACGAATGAGTTAAACAATTATTCTATTGATTTTTAGAAACTACAGAATGTTGTTTGACACATTGTTTGAGTGATCCAGGTCTACCACTCGAGTGATCACTTGAGTGGTTCCTTCAAAAACTTGACAAAGAGTATCACTTCTACATCACTCAAGTGATGCACTCAATCTAAATCTAAATATCACAAATGACCTATCATTGAAAATCTCTTATTGTCTACAATTTAATACAAAATGAATCAGCTTCAAATTCATTGTATTCTAAAAGTTATGATCCAAATAGTGACTATTGCATTAGATAGTATCTGAATTCATGAGTGTTAAATTCTAAAAGGCATACCAATCTGAATATAACCCCAAATATGACCTATGACCTATATATAAAAAGCTCTTTAAGTCCAGTTTCATATGTCACAAGTTTCAACTCAATTAGACATGTATTATAGGACATATGTCCAAAATACCGAACCTATTCTGGAAAACAACAGTGATTTGAATGTCAACTTCCAAAACTTATATGTCTTTCGTCTAAACTCTTTTATGTTGATTTGGGAGTCCTTTTGACAAATTGGGAGTCTAGTTTCATATACAACTAGTTTTAGTTCAATCGGACATGTGATTGGAGAAATATGTCCAAAATACCAACCATTTATCATACTAACTCAAAACAGAGCACAACAAAGTGCTATGCATCACTCGAGTGGTCACTCGAGTGATACTGGGTCATCACTCAAGTGATCAACTTTAAAATGTGGCAGTAGCACATTACTCAAGTGATCACCTTTAGAGGTAGCATAACTTCTGTATAAGTTATTTCAGCTTCATATTTACCCATTCCAACTTCCATTTGACCAGTATCACTTCTAATAGTTTGAATCTTGATCTTTCTATTAGTTCTTACAAGCTCTTCTTTCTTTAATATCGTACTTCTTGACTCCACAACCCAATTAGATATCTTCTTGAATATCTTTAATCTTCTTCTTTCTTTGCTTGACTAATCTACAAGATATACAACATTAAATATACTAGTTAGTCAATGTAGAAGATAAGTATATTATACAAACATTTTGCTCTTAATATTTGACATCATCAAAACTAATAATATCTAACAAGTAGAATGGCAGGCAGATCAACTCTTTCTCTTATTTCATTAGAGGGCTATCACCTCAAGCAATCTTTTAAGGGAAAATTTTATGATCATAATCTTTCCAATTGCAGGACTTAGCTGTTAGCAACCTTTCAAAATCCCTTTCTGTATGGATTCTTATCCATAAGAATCTTGTTCCTAGATTCCACGGATCATCACTAACTCGAACACTTTGATTAGGCACCTCAAGGACATCTTGGGTACTTTAACTAGCCCCAAATTCCATTGAGTATATCATTAGGAGTACTCTATCTCTACCCTAAATTTTAGGTTCATCATGAAAACTAGAACCTCGATATCACACATATCAGAAATCATTTTTCTCAATTATACCCAATAGGTATGCTAAGAATCAAAATCAATAGCACCTATTCTAACCTCCACGATTTTCAAGTATTATCCTTAAAACATTATTAAAGGTTTAACACTATCCATAAGGTTCAACTTTCATCATGAAATAGAACCATAGTGCAACCTGATTCACATTTCGACCTAAGCACTATTTCAGCTTAGATTGGATTAGAGCCTATCCTCAACCTTCAATATCATAAGATTAGATCCTCCAGGATCAATATATGGAAAAATCACCAATAATCATGCATCACCGTATATCATACCTATATACCTTTAACACTGTTAGATTCCAACTTTTGATGCTAATAAAAGTTCATTGTGTGTTGTAGTAAGAAATTCACACTTTACAATGATTAAAAATGTTACCAAGTGAATTTCACAAAGTTTAGAGGTGTCTGCTGTCAGATTAAATGATACACTCGAGTGATGGTGAAACCACTCGAGTATCACGCACTTTTGCACTCAAGTACAAGAGAGTGTTGTAAAGCAAGTGTTTGACAGAAGCATATTATAGCTAAAAATACCAAGACAACTCGAGTGATTGGCACAAAACTCTAGCGATGGTGTGATCCTTGCTCGGGCATAAAGACACACTCGTGCAAGTGTTTGATAGAGAGGAAACTCAGAGACAGGATATCATCACCTCACTTGAGCACAGACTACGTACTCGAGTGATAGCCTCAAGTGCACCCGAGTCCTTGCAAGTATAGCAGAAGTAGTGCTTACCCGAGAGAAAGATAACCTAAGAGTGTCAATTGCACTGAGTCCAAGCGAGTGCAGGACTGTAAGTGTTTACCTGAGAGTCATGCAGAAAAGAGAAGAATAAGCACGTTCGAGTGAAAGTACATGCACTCGAGTGATACCTCAGTACCCGCGAGTGAGAAATCTAACTCTCTTCATTCTGATACAAGTGCTGCAGCAAAAGAGTTTCTTTTACAAGAATATGCGGTTCACTCGAGTGATAGTAAGTATGCTCAAGTTAGGGCCCACATCACTTGCAAGTACAAAATTACACTCTTGATAAAATGGGATACGAGTGTTATCGAGAGATGTGGGCTAATAGTGTAAAATAAAGGTGCACTCAAGTGAGGAGATTTGTACTCGAGTAAGGTCCCACATCACTCAGAAGTGTGAAAATGCACTCTCTCAAAATCAAATGGAAGTGCAAGTAGAAAACTAAAGCAAGAATAGAAAATATGGTATTGCACTCGAGTGAACCCTCTTAGCACTCGAGTGATGCTCTGCCAGAAGCCAAAACGCACCACTCTTACAATGATCAATCCGAATATGGTTTAATATTATTTAATCATTGAATTTCCACTTATTATTATTTAACATCATTTAACATATATTACAAGTGTTATACAGGTGGTTGATCGTTTGAATTAGAAAAGTAAAGAAGAAGTCAAACAACGGCAGACAGAATCATTACTACCAACCAAACATGTACCTACCATGTTCAAAGATTTCAAATGTACGCATGTTGTTCCACAGTAAAATGCTCTGCTCTAAAATGATTATTATTCAATGGGCAAAATCATCTGCCTATAAATGCAGAGCTTTAGAGACCATTGAAGGGAACCAAGAACAAGAATTCACACAAGCAAATTCTCAAGTCTCTATTATCCATATTTTCTTTGTATTCATATCATTCTTTAGTGTTTATCATATTTTCTCTGTAAGAGAGTCTGTATATACTTCATATTCTATTTTCTATTTGACTCAATGTACTGAGACCTTGAGAGGGTAGATTTCCTTATGATAGAAGCAGATGAGAGAATTCCTAGTAGGGCTTTCTGCTCATAAAACTTACAAGGTGCAAGCAGTAGAGAACGTTCCAGCTCCTAAGACTTACAGTGCTGTAAGTAGGAGAGAACGTTGTTGCTCATAAGACTTGTATACGTAAGGAAGAGATAAAGGTCATAGGTTTGTTTTTCTGGAAGTAAGACTTGTCGTAAGGGGGAGAGAAATTTCTAGTGTTAGAATATTTCTACTCGTAGACCATTCAAGGACGATTGTTGTTTTGCGGCATTCCAAGAGCCCACTGAATCTTGGAAGAATAGTGAAAATATCAGTAGGTCTTGATCTCTAAGGATTGGATGTAGGCCTTGGTTTTGGGCCGAAACAGTATAACTCTCTGTGTGCTTATCCTCTCAACTCTACTCTATCTACAGATATTGCTATATCACTACATCAACCAAAAAATTTATCACATCACCCAATTCACTCCCCCTCTTGGGTGAAGCTTGCCTATTTCATTTGGTATCAGAGCAAGGTCTTCTCCGAAGAGCCTAAAAGCTTGAGAAGGATTTGGTAAATGGCAACAATGGGTGAGAACATCCTTCCAGATGGAGCCTCTATCACTAGACCTCCTGGTTTTGCTAGATAACATTTTTCATTTTGGAAAGCTAAGTTCAAAGTGTTCGTGATGGCTAACGAATATGGTCTATGGAATGTGATACAAGATGGTGACTATGTTCCAATAAAGAAAATTGAAGATAGAGTCATTAAAAAGAGCCCAGAGGAGTTTGACGAAGATGACAAGAGGTTAGTAACATTAAATAGTAAAGCTATTTTAATGATACAGAATGCCCTGAGTCAAAAGGAATATTTCCGAATCTGCACTCTACCAACAGCCAAAGATATGTGGGATGCTCTTGAAATTGCTCACGAAGGCACATTCAGAATCAAAGAAAATAGAGTCAATACTCTAATTACAAAGTATGATCTATTTCGTATAAAACTTGGAGAAAGAATCTAAGAATTCAAACTTAGATATACTCACCTAGTTAATCAACTATGTGGACTTGGGAAATCATTTGACCAAAATTCCCAAGTAAGAAAGATTCTAATATTCTTATGAAAGAAAGGGAAGCAAAGGTGACAGCTATCGAAGAAGCTAAAGGAGAGTCAATGAGATCTGTAGCAGCTCTCTTTGGTAGCCTTTCTGACTATGATGGTAAATTGAGATTAAAGAAGGAACTAGAAGAGTTCGATGATAAAAAGAAAAGAGGAGTTGCATTTAAAGCTATCAAGGAAGAAGATTCTTCCAAAAATGAAGATGTTCCTTATGATGATGACATGGGAATGATCGTGAGAAAATTCAAGAAGTTCTATTGAAGAGCCAAAAGAACTTCAAAAATTATCAAGGTCGACAAACTGATTAGAAAAGATTTTGTTGTTGGCCTTCCTAAACTTAAATTTAAAGATAACATGATTTGTGTAGCATGTCAAAAAGGTAAACAAACAAAACCTTCATTCAAAACAAAGTATGAGATTTCTACTTCCAAGCCTTTACAATTATTTCGTATGGATTTGGTAGGTCCAACAAGAGTAAAGAGTTTTGGGGGAAATCTATATACCTTAGTAATTGCCAATGATTTTATAAGATTTACATGGACTATATCTATTTCTTCAAAAGATGAAACGTTTGTTGAATTTATTATGTTTGCTAAGAAGGCCCAAAATGAGAAAGGTATTTCTGTTGTCTCTATCAGGACAAACCATGGAGGAGAATTTGATAATCAACTCTTTGAAGATTTTTGCAACAACGAAGGAATAGATCACAACATCACAACTTCTCTACACCTAGAACACCTTAGTAGAATGGAGTAGTAAAAAGGAAGAATAGAGTTCTCACAGAAATGGCAAGGACAATACTCAATGAAAAAGAAATGACACAAGTCTTCTGGGCAGATACAATGAGTACCGCATGCTATATTTCAAATCGAACATATATTCGCAAGTCACTTGGAAAGACACCATATGAACTCTACAAGGGAAGAAAGCCAAATCTTGCTCATCTACACATATTCGGATGCAAGTGCTTCATTCACAACAACGGTAAAGAAAACTTAGATAAATTTGATTCAAAATATGATAAAGGTTTATTTTTAGGATATTCTAATAGAAGTGAAGCATATAAAGTATTTAATAATAGAACATGAACTGTTGAAGAATCCATTCATGTTGTGTTTGATGAACTTGACTCTCAGACAAAGCATTTTGATGAAGAAGAAATGGATTTGATAAAGAAAAACAAAACTATTTCAAATCAAAATGATTTTGAAACAAATGATTTTCAAAACAAAGAAGATGTCGATGATCATGTTCAACCAAAAGCATGGAGACATATTAAAGATCATCCAATTGATCAAGTAATTGGAGATATTCACGAAGGTGTCAAAACCAGAAATAGAATTCTTAAAGAGCTAACTTTTTCTGCTTTTATTTCTGAGATTGAACCTTCTAATATGGAAGAAGCTTTATGACAATGATTGGGTGATTGCTATACAAGAAGAATTAAATCAATTATGAAGAAATCAAGTTTGGGATTTGGTACCTTGACCTAAAGATCACTCGGTTATAGGAACCAAATGGGTTTTCAAAAACAAACTTGGTGAATCAGCATTCATTGTGAGAAACAAAGCAAGATTACTAGCCAAAGGCTATAATCAAGAAGAAGCTATTGATTATGAGGAAACATATGCTCCAGTGGCAAGATTGGAAGCAATACGAGTACTCTTAGCCTTGCATTAAAGGTTTTAAACTTTATCAAATAGATGTAAAAAGTGCTTTTCTAAATGGTTATATTATGGAGGAAGTATATGTAGAACAACCTCCTGGTTTTGAAGATGAAACAAAGCCTGATCATGTGTTCAAGCTTAAAAAAGCTTTATATGGTTTGAAACAAGCATCGAAAGCTTGGTATGAAAGGCTAAGCAAATTTCTTCTTGATCAAAACTTTACCAGAGGAAAAGTGGATACAACTCTTTCCATCAAACATGACAAAAATGATATTCTAATTGTTCAAATTTATGTTGATGATATTATTTTTGGTACTACTAACGAATCTCTGTGTCAAGAATTTTCCAAAATTATGCAGGGAGAGTTTGAAATGTCCATGATGGGAGAATTAAACTTCTTTCTTGGACTTCAAATCAAGCAAATGAAGAATGGGATATTTGTACTCAAACAAAATATTTGAAAAAGTTGTTGAAGAAGTATGGATTGAACAATGCTAATGGAGCTGATACTCTAATGAGCTCTACAATATTGTTGGATGCTGATATAAAAGGCCCTACTTACAACATCACTAAATATAGAGGAATGATTGGTTCATTACTCTATCTAACAGCATGCAGGCTGGATATATAGTTGAGTGTTGGAATGTGTACAAGGATCAATCTGCTCCTAAGGTATCACATGCAAAGACTACGAAAAGAATCTTCAAATACCTAGGAGATACTACAGAACTTGGCCTATGGTATACAAAAAGAGGAAACAAATATTTGATGGCCTATTCAGATTCAGATCATAGAGGATATAAAGTTGATAGATAATGTACCAGTGGTCAATGTTAGTTCCTTGGAGGCTCTCTGGTATTATGGTTCATCAAGAAGTAGAACACAGTGTCATTATCTTCCATTGAAACTGAATATATAGTTGCAGCAAGCTGTTGTTCTCAAGTACTGTGGTTGAAGCAACAACTTCAGGATTTGGGGATATACTTAAAGGAGATACTAATTTACTGTGACAACACTAGCACTATTAGCTTGGCCAAGAATCCTGTGCAACATTTGAGGACCAAGCACATAGATATTCGAAAGCATTTCATTCAAGATCACGTGTAAAAGAAAGATGTCAAAGTAGAATTCATACCGACACATCTCCAACTCGCTGACATATTCACAAAGCCAATAGCTAAAGATCAATTCTTATATATTTGAAGAGAATTGGGAATGGTTAATCCCAATGATTTGTAAGTTTTTCTTGTTAAGTATTATGTTTAATGAGTTTTGATGATAAACATATTGACTTAGGCATCGGAGTATGTAGAAATTGTTTTTACAAGTCTATCACTTAGCACTGGATGTGTCACTTGAGTGTCAAGTACATTCTCACTCGAGTTAGACAATAATGCTCAAGTACAGAACTATAGCATATACTCTGCTTCTCAACTTGCAAAACATGGGTTAATAGAGGAGATAAAAGTGCTAAGAGGTTACTCAAATGCAATGGGTAGGATGGCTTTCACTCGAGTGAAGGTTCTAGTCACTTGAGTAGAGTATGAACATACCTGAAGTGGAACAAGAATACTCAATCAGAAGAGAAAGAGATATGCAAATACTAATCCAAAGCATGGTTACTCAAATGATCTTGGAGGATTTGAGTACAAAGATGAAAAATGTAACAAGATACACTTAATTCAAGTACGTTTTTTACATGCTTTATGAGATGAATTTATTTGTTACTCGAGCATACAATTGTCTCACTTGAGCATTGTATGAACAACACTCGAGCACTAGGTTGTCACTCGAGTGTTGGCACTTATATCAGTTACATGATAGCTCAGACCGTCGCACTTTCTCTTCTCACTCAAAGCGTCGTATCACTCGAATGGCGTATCTCTTCACCTTTGACCATTACCCATTGATTAAACGACTCAAATTGCTTCAAATTTCTGTTACAACTCTTCAATCATCTTCTTAAGTTCAGATTTATCATTTTAGCTTCTCATTTTATGCCCTAAACGAAGAGATTTTCTGAAAATCTTTCTTCAAGTCCTTATCAAATTTGTGATTCCCATTTTGCTTCTAAATGGCTAGAACTAAGACTTTTGTTGTTTCCCAAAGATCCTATTCACCTTCACCTACTCATTCTGTCGATAGTACTTTAGAGACTTTGGTAGCAACACCTTCTCTGTCTTCTACTCCAATACCTCTTCCTAAACCCAAAAAAAAAAGAGAACTTCAGCCAAGAAACCTCACCCTAAGCCTCAAATGGCTAAGAAGTCTCAACCTCCGCAAAAGAAACCAAAGGGAGTGGTTTTTAAAGAACCGATTGTCATTCGGTCTTAATCCAAAGAAGTCAAAGAAAGAGGAAAGAAGAAGGACACAGAGCAACCACAACAATCTTCTTCCTCTGATGACTCTTTCAATATGCAACTCCGGGAAGTATTGGAGAAGTCAAAGCTTGACGTATTGGTTGGCAAAATTGCCTCCCAAGCCGGTGCTTCAAATTCACATCATGTTGGCTAGTCCAGTGTAGCTGCTTCAGGGGTTCCTTTTACTTCATAGGTTCCAGAGGAAGAACAACTCACAAATCCTACTGAAGACTTCAATGTTAAGGTACTGAAGGCACTAAAACAGAAGGTATATGATTCTGAGTTTGCATATAGACATTTCTGTCCTATAGTTTATGTGGACTTAGATTATCTGAAGAAAAGCTGTAGTTTCGATTTCCATCCTTTACTTGGATTCTATGATTCCTGGATCAATGTGCATCTCCCTTATTCACCCTCTGTTGTGAGAACCTTCTAGTGCAACATGAAAGTCCATAACATATACTCTAAGACTAGAGAGTTGATAGAGGAAGCAATATCTACCACTGTTAGAGATCAATTTATTATGATATCTGCTACTATCATTAATAATATACTTAGATATGTTGCACCTCCTTCTGATCAACCCATACTTTCTGCTAATGAAGCCTTTCATCTTTTAAGACCAAATGACCCAATAGGCCCTCTTAACTTTAAGCCTATTGACATGCCTGATTCTATTCATGCCCTTCACTATATATACTCTCATAGCATAGTTAACAAATCCAAGAATTATACCCATTTTGCTCAGAGCGATTACTATTTGCTGGCCTCCTTCCTAGCCGATCAATAAAGAAATGTAGGGGAGCTTATTTTTAGTAAGATAAGAAGATTTTGATTTTCTTCACCAAAATCCGCCACCATACCATATCCATAACTTGTGTCTCTCATTCTCAAGAAAAATAAAGTATGGTATTTGGAGGGAACTGAGAGGGTAACCATTCTGAACTTTGGTAAGTCTCAATAAACACATATGAGTATCAATCTTCCAGTGAGTTAAACTAGGGCTGCATCTCAGTGAGAAGCCACTCCATCGAGAGGTTATGAGGCTCAATCTTCTGCTCAAGGTCTAATTCCACCTCCATCTTTCCTGAATACATTACTATCAACCCATCTAGCTGAAGTAATCAATCAAGCTGTGACTGGTCTGAAAAAGGAATTGATGAGTAAGTATGAGAAATTGGTGAACACGATGGAGTTACAAGTCTCAAAGTTGGTGGACAAGGAAAATACCAACTTTGACTTGATGTTGAAGACTCAAGAAGATATGTTAAGAAGAATCAATGATATGGAAATCTTCTTATCCAGTCATTTTCTGACTACTTCTCCTGAGGTGCCACCTGAGTCTACTTCTACCATAGCCTCACCTTTACAGACTGAGACTCGTGTTCTTTTCACAGACCTGGATTCCAATGTTGAGGTCACTTATGATCGATCACCTTCACCACCACTTGCAGCCTCTGTTCCGCAACCATCTCTTGACTTTTTGAGCCTGAGCCAATTGATCCTTCCACTGCCATAGTGCTCTTTACCCTATCATCTGATCTCACTTTTCCTCAACCCCCTTTTGTTGCTGACAATGTAATACCCCAAATTTTGAGACTTGAGGCTAGAGAATAAGCCCGAAATAAGTGGATCGCTAAGCCCCGGTTTAGCAAGATCCCAAATTGTGATTAAGGGTTGATGACTCCAAAAGCAGACGTGATTAGTGATAAATGGACCCTTTTGGAGATTATGATGTGAACTGTGATGTGTATACGTTGTGACCAGCTGAAAAACCCAATATTTAAGTTCAATTATGGATTAATATCTAAATTGACCTAAAATAGAGGGAGGCCGCATATTGTGGCTAAATGGAAAAGTATGATGTGTTTAGTGGTGATTCAGGAGGAATTGCCATAATCAAGGGTAAAAGGGTAAAGTTACCGACCAATTGGTCAGTTACCGAAGAGGAAACTCATTGGTAACTTGAAGATCAATTGTTAGGGTTGATTTTTTATGAGATTGAGTGGGTGGAATCCCATGTGTGTGAGTTCCTTGGAATTGGTTTGGAACTTTGGAAAGTAAAGAATTGCAATGTGAGTTTGAATTGTGACTTGTGTTGACATGTTGTGATTATTGGTGAAACATGTCAATGGAATGTGCATTTGATTGGTTTGGTGTTTCCAATGGATTCATTGTGAAAATTTATGTGGGAATGATGTTTGGTATGAAAATGGAACCAATTGAAGCAAAGATGCAAAATCTGAAATTCTGTCCAGTGAAACTCTATTCTGGGCAGTCAGTTTGTGTGAACTTTTGGAATGACCAAATGGTGTCTATAAATTCTGAAAATTTCCAGTCCTATATTTCACATCTCAAGCTTCAAAATGGACATATAATTTGTGGCATTTTGTTTTGTGAACTAGGAGATATGACTGTCCAAAGTTTGGGATGGAAACTGAACTCTGTTTTGGGACAGTGATGAGTTTTATGTAATTCTGGAATTGTGTGGTGATTTTTAGTAATGGCCAATATTTTTTCTATGAAGAGAACTTAAATATCTTTCATTTGGCTTTGGAATCACCTCATTTTCAGTTTTCTAGAATTAGTTATGATTTTTCAAAGTTTGGGCAGAAAATCTGCCAGAAAATCCGAAAATGTCAATTTTGGAATTATGACATCATCATAAGGGAATAATGACATAAGCATAATATAACATATCATCTTCTTCCTCCAAGCTTCAAAACCGTCAGTTTATTCAGCTGAACAAGAGGAAAAACGTTTGAGATTTCTAGAGAGAGAAAGTAGAAGAGAACTCGCAAGGTAAGCCGATTTCTCCGATGATCTAGCTCCTAACGCGTATAACTCCGATCCTAAGCTACTCCTTTATGTTCTTTAAGGTTTGGAAGCTCCTCCTTTGGTGTTAAAAAAGCTAGGGTTTCAGCCAAGACAAGGAAAAGCTAGTGGGAGCTTGAGGTAACTTCCGAACTCTTGTGTATTGACTATTCTGGCTGTTGTGGACAATTTAATTGATGAAATTTCGCCGGATTGTCATTGGTTTCAAAAATGGAAAATGGGTGTGTGGGGCTGTTATGCTGCCCAAATTGGTACTAAATGGTAGTTGTAACCTAATGGAATAGTTAATAAAGTGGTTAGGAGTAGAAAGGAATGCGTTTACGGAGCCGAAACCGAAAAACCCCAATTTTTCCCGGAGTACTTGTATATTTCGACCAAGGCTATAAATGGGTCTTAGAGTTGGATTTTCAATGATTTAATGATTCCATTGAGTTCAGGAGCGATAATTAGGTGGGGTTACAGTTGGTCACTTTTTCAGAAAAGGCCGAAAAAGCATAATTACGAAAACGCCCCTGAAACCCTTAAAGTAGGGCTGCCAAGGGTAAATTTGTAAATTGACATTGAATTTGATAATTCTGAGTCTTGAAATGGATTCCTTGGATGAATATATGTCAGAATAGCCCATGTCAAAATTTCAAGAAAAGTACAGCCGGACCGGGTATGGCGGGGCCGGGCTGGGTCCCCGGGGGTATTTTAGTAAATTTTCAATATAGCCTCATATAACCCCCAGAAATACTATAGAAGTGTCTAAATAGTACATTTGACATTGTAGGATCGAATGTGAAGCCTCGAGTTGCTGGCACGCAAATCGAGGAGAAAAGACTGGAGGTAGGGAACTTATCTCTCCTGTATGCTTTGATAACTGTATTAATGTGTTGATGCATGTTATTGCTTTGCTTGATTATGTGGAACATGTATGAATGATTTAAAGCTATGTTTCAATATATGATATGGCCATATGTGTATCGTTCGAATCATTGAGCTTATAGATTTGTCATTGTATGTGTGCATGAGTTATGTGATGCAAGCATGTCATGCATTAAACACTTATCTTGCCTGCATATTGATAATGTTTCCCTACTAAGATTCTCTCGAATCTCACCCTCCCTTACCAACAATTTAGACAGGGCAAGTGGCTCATGGAGGGAGCGGCAGGACTCATTCGAAATGAGATTGTGTAATCCCCATTTGAAGAATTGTAATGGGCAATTGTGCCCTGTATATCTTTAGTGAAGGTATGTACCCGAGATTGCCAGGATGATTATGTTGTTCACTCTGATATTTATATGAATGTGATTTATCTTCGTGTAGTAATTTTATTCGAAATGTGAATATGAGACCAAGTTTATAAATGATTTCGAAAGATATTTTTGAAAACCCCATCATGTGATGGGTTAGTAAACGAGTTTTGATTATTATTGGTCTCTATTTCATTTTAATCATGTATTTCGGATATAATTACAGAGGGGGTTACAGACAAAACGGGGGAGAAGGATCTTTGATGGTTTATGAGCTGTTATGGTCTGATATGGGGAGTTGGAGTTCAGTTTTGGGTAGCTTTTCTGTATTGGGGTAGGACTGCTATTATTTAAGCTTTTCGGTTTACTTTTGCTGATATGGTTGTATATGGGGTCTCATGGGTAGATGCTAATTCAAACTTGATATTTGTACTTTACAAGTTCATTAATGGTTATTTTCAAGTTTGTTAAGTTTTCTGTTCAGATGTAATGGTTTGTAAGATACCATGCCTTATCTTGGTCTTAAGTGTCCATTAAGAGTATTGTAGGAAACAAATGAGATTAAGTGCAAAAATCAAAACTTTGGTGAAATATGCATTTAGAAATGTGGAAAATGTTTTCAAAATTTTCACTTCAATCAAGTTTTTCTAAAAACTCATCACAAAGGTTTTGTCATCATCAAAAAGAGGGAGAATAGTAGATTCCAAGTTTTGATGATAACAAAAGTTCATTGTGTGTTAGAGGTGTCTGCTATTAGATTAAATGATGCACTCGAGTGATGGTGAAACCACTCAAGCATCAAGCAGTTTTGCACTCAAGCACAAGAGAGTGTTGCAAAGCAAGTATTTGATAAAAGCATATTCTAGCTTAAAATACCAGAACAACTTAAGTGATTGGCATAGAACTCGAGTGATGGTGTGATCCTTACTCAAGCATGAAGACACACTCATATATCATCACCTCACTCGAGCAAATTCAGAGACAGGATATCATCAACTCACTCGAGCACAGACTACATACTCGAGTGATAGCCTTAAGTGCACCCGAGTCCTTGCAAGTGTGGCACAAGGAGTGCTTACTCGAGAGCAAGATAACCAAAAAGTGTCAATTGCACTTGAGTCCAAGAGAGTGAGGGACTATAAGTGTTTGCCTGAGAGTCATGCAGAGAAGAGATGAATAAGCATGCTCGAGTAAGAGTACATACACCCGAGTGATACCTCAGCACCCGCGAGTGAGAAATCCTACTCTCTTCATTCTGATACAAGTGTTGCAGTAAAAGAGTATCTTTTACATGAATATGCGGTTCACTCGAGTGATATAAGTATGCTCGAGTGAGGGCCCATATCACTTGCAAGTACAAAATCACACTCTTGATAAAATGGGATGTGAGTGTTATCTAGAGACATGGGCTCATAGTGTAAAATAAAGGTGTACTCGAGTGAGGAGATTTGTACTCGAGTGAGGTCCCACATCACTCACAAGTATGAAAATGCACTTTCTCAAAATCACATGTAAGTGTAAGTATATAATTGAAGCAAGAACAGAAAGTATAGTATTGCACTCAAGTGATGTTCTGCCAGAAGCCAAAACGCACCAGTCCTACAACGATCAATCCGAATATGGTTTAATATTATTTAATGATCCTATTTCCACTTGTTATTATTATTTAACATCATTTAACATATATTACAAGTGTGATACAGGTGGTTGATCGTTTGAATTAGAAAAGCATAGAGGAAGTCAAACAACGGCAGATAAAATCATTACACCAACTAAACTCATACCTACCATGTTTAAAGATTTCAAGCGTACGCATGTTATTCCACAGTAAAATGCTCTACTTTGCAATGATTATTATTCAACAGGCAAAATCATCTGGCTATAAATACAAAGCTTCGAAGACCATCGAAGGGAACCAAGAACAAGAATTCACATAAGCAAATTCTCAAGTCTCTGTTATTCATATTTTCTATGTATTCATTTCGTTCTTCAGTGTTTATCATATTTCCTATGTAAGAGAGTCTGTAGACACTTCATATTCTATTTTCTATTTGATCTCAAGGTACTGGGACCTTGAGAGGGCAGATTTCCTTACGAGAGAAGCAGTTGAAAGAATTCCTAGTAGGGCTTTCTGCTCATAATACTTACAAGGTGCAAGCAGTAGAGAACATTACAGCTCCTAAGACTTAAAGTACTGTAAGTAGGAGAGAACATTTTTGCTCATAAGACTTGTATACATAAGGAAGAGATAAAGGTCATAGGTTTGTTTTTCTGCACGTAAGACTTGTCATAAGGGGGAGAGAAATTTCTAGTGTTAGAATATTTTTGCTCGTAAACCATTCAAGGATGATTGTTGTTTTGTGGTGTTCCAAGAGTGGAATGAATCTTGGGAGAATGGTGAAAATCTCAGTAGGCTTGATCTCTGAGGACTGGATATAGGCCTGGGTTTTGGGCCGAACCAGTATAACTCTTTATGTGCTTATCCTCTCAACTCTACTCTATCTACAACTACTTCTATATCACCAAATCAACCAAAAAATTTATCACGTCACCTAATTCACCCCCTTCTTAGGTAAAGCTTGCCTATTTCAAATACTACGGTGTTACTAAGGATCATCACTTACCACGGAGAAATCGTAAAACAATCACTATGCCTCGAGTTTCCATAACCCTATCAAAGGAACTTTTTTGGGCAGCACTCACTACAACATAAATGATTCAGACTAAAGATCAATACTTACCTCATCATCTCCATGCCTCTAATTATTCTTTTTGTCATTTAATAAGTTCTAATTAAAATTCCAAACCTTTCATGAAAAGGTTTCAAATTTCTAAGGTACTTTTGAGGGGGGGTTACCCATCTTAGGATTTCTCTTGCTTGAGCATGATTAACCATGGAATTTCGATGAGATCTAGGGCATCAGTACTAGTTAATGCCATTTGTCACTAGGTATTGGTAGCCTATACAAACCTCAATCTCAGTATGAGAAGTCAGTCTCCCCAGAGATGTTGGGTACTGTCCCCATAGGGAAATATAAATAGTACTACCTTCTTGGTATACCTCCCCTATGTATTCCTATAACATAGGGTGGGGATCTACATAACATTCTATCTCAATATCAGGAGTCTTAGAGTTAGCAATAGAATTTGAATCATGTGCTTCCTTTTCTATCCTTAGGGTCTCATTGTCACTATCACCAATAGAGAAATCCTCACTGGGACTGGGCACCACTAATATCCTTGTCAAGCGGAGCCATTGCCTCTATTTAGACCCTTACCCCTTCTTTCTATATGATGATTATCAGATAGGGGTGGTCCAACTTGTTGGTTTCCTCTACTATCTGTAACTTCCAATTGTAGTAGCATTAATAAGGGACACTATCATAGTACTAGTATACATATTCACAACAGTAGAGAACATTAACCTAGTGCCAGAATCTCTACTCTGATATCAAATTGTAATACCTTATACTTTATAAGCTCAGATGAGTGCAAAAGCTTAGTGCATTAAGATAGAATGAGCCAGGGGTTAGTCCTAAAGTAGATAAGCTTTCAAAAACGTTTACCAATCCCAACTTCAAATCAGGGTTTGAACCAAGGTTTTCCTATGTTTTCCAGAAAAAATTAAAACTTTAAAAAATTTTTTTGTAAAGGTTCATTGCTTTGCTAAGTCTTATTGGCTTTTAGTTTCCTTTATCAGAGTATGCAAGCATTTCTCTGCTTAGGTGTTATGTTCCATATCTTGCTTAATATTCCCTTATTGTTCGAAAGTGTTACGCAACTAAGTTACTATTAGTTTGACTACTGTACTGTTATGATATCTACCAAGTTATATATGTTGGATTGGTAAGTGCAACAAAATTATTTTAAAATTTCACCATTCCCAATAGTGGATCTATCAAAGACGTTTAAACTGAGTTGGAAAGAATCATACCTTTCTTTTCATTCTAAGTTTTTGATCTTTAGGAGCTAACACGTCAATCAACTCCCTTTACCAGTATTCACATAAATGCTATTCCAATATAAACTGCATGTTAGAGCCTCTAATGTCTCATAGGGTTTCCTTACAGCTCTAAACTCTCATCCGTACATGAGGTTTTTTGCTCCATCATTTTTTATAACCCATGAGGGCTATATTGGAATTTCAAAATTAATCTTGAATAATTTTGAAATTAATTAGCCCTTAGTTATCTTTATGAGCTAATTAAATAAATTTGGTTTAATTAAATCTGTCCAATAGTTTTAATTTAACCTATTTATTTAATCTGAATAAAGAGCCAATAGATTTAATTTATCTTTATAAATTAAATATGAGATACTATATCTCTATCATGTTATTTATTAAATTTAATTTATCTTAGTAAAACTAAATTTAAAACTAATATAATACTATTATAAATATATATATATAAATTGTATTTCAAAAATACATATATATATAATATTATTAATTTTACATTTATATGGTCCCTCCCTCCTCTTGGTATTAGAGCTTGAAGGGAAAGTATGGATGTATTAAATGAGTGGAAAACTATGAACATTTAAGAGACTAATATGAATATTACTTGGAGAAGTATACTCTGTGGTTGTAGCTTTGCTTGATATTCCATACCAGAAAAATGTTAATATAAAGCTTAGAGTTTGCATAATAATGTAGTTTCTGAGAGCATGTATCTCAGTGCAGTAGGAGTATTCTATGAACATCATTCATTTTTCAAGGTTATGGTAGTAAGGCCCGCTATAGAAAGGGTAGTTAGTCTAAAAGCTAGCTTGAATGTTTATATGAGACTACTATACACTGTTTAAGACGTTGTCTAAGAAATAACAATATTAGCTGATCATTATCTTTTTATGGACATATAAGGTAATATTGATAGTAGTTTCTCAAATAAACTTGAGTTTTCATCTTATCAAGCATATTCCTATAGAACCAGATGGTAATAATGATATCTAGACATGGAGATTTTAAATTATGTTTAGATCTTTCTCTTTCCATTCTAACTCTAGTCGTTCTTCAAATTCACCCACACCTTCTACACCCTCTTCTAACCAAAAAGGAAGAAATCCTTCCTTACCAAATAATATCTTTAAAAATGAAATCCATTTTGAAGATATCAACCAAAACTTCAGTGACTGGATGATTCCAGACTTTGATAAAAATGAGTTGTATAAGCCTAATAAAAAGTTTTTTCAGTCTTCTGATTATATTATTTGATCTACAAAGGAAGTTATCCCTCTCAAGTAAGGAATAGATGATATTCCTCTCCTGTCTGAAAATTCCATAAAACTTTACCAAAAGAAGTGCAAATACCTTCACAAAGGATGTGTCCAAGTAGCCTTAAGACCACTAATTAATGTAGGTTTAAATGCTACAACCCTAATCTATCTTAGGGATGCAAGACATGATAAATTTTATGATTCCCATCTAGAAACAGTTGAAGCTGGTCTTTATAATGAACCAATTTACTTCAATTGCTTTCTTGATCTGACGGTTTACCTGCATGACAGACATATCATGAATGTCTTCAGGTTAAGCATAAAACTCCATGGGCTTGACATGAAGCTTGATGTCTCACCTGTAGCATTGATCTATAGGGTTAAATATAAAATTATGAAGTCTTGTCCTTCTATAGTTAGAACGTACAAGACAAAAAATGAAACTTGTTTATTACTAACAGATGCTAGTCAAACAAATGTTATGGGAAAAAATGATTAAATGGGATGATCCCTCTTAGAGGAATGGGTCTTAGAAAAGGCCTCTCCCTTTATTTCTAGCCAATAGCTAATTTTTTCAAAATAGGCAAATTGAATATGGAACTGTAGGAATGTTTTTCAATAGAAGAAGAAGATCCTTCAATATCTCTAGGACTCCTTCAATTTTTGAAAGCTTTTAAACTACCCTAGATCAACCTCCTGGCATTCCTGTAGCTTTTTAGAAATATCAAAAGAGCCTTCGACTCCTCCTTCGACAATACACTTACAAGGATAGGATACATCATCCAGTGTTGTAAGACTTGTATATTAAAAGGAAGAGGATGACGAGGTTCAAACCCACTAGTCTCCAACTTACTCCGATATGATAGGCATCATAGAGGACAAATTGCAGTTAGATAAGAAATTCCTACAAAATGATTTCTATTTTGATTATTATAAGGAAAAGCAAGAATGGTTTCTTGGAAAATTTGATAATAAATCAAGAAAACCTATTTAAGAAAGGTTTTACAAAATGCTTGAAACATTTAAGCTACATATTCCGATCTTCACTTGGTTTGAAGCCTATGTATAAGAACAGAATATTAAGGATTACCCTTTTAAAACTATCGAAGAAGTTAACAATTGTTGGATAACTAAACATAGAGAAAAGATAGAATCTGATCTCCCACCAAAAGAATCTTATGAAATCTCTGGTATTAAAATTAGAGAAGCCTCTATCATAGCTTCACCTTTTAAGACTAAAGATTTTACGAAAGACATAAATTCAAAAGACATCCAGAGTCTTATTGAACAAAATAATTACACCAATTCATATCTCCAAACCCTAGGTGAACAAATAATTAAAAAATAGTTTGTTCATAAAATTAATTCTTCCAGTAGTACTACCCTTAGTATTAAAAATAAACAACCAAGCTTGAAACCTTACTCTGTCCCTAAAGCCGTAGTAAGTAATATCAAAACCAAAAGTTTTACATAAAGAATTGAGGAAACTCACAATACCTGAGACTCCCTAAAAATTTTCCTCTTCATCAACAATAATGCCTTAGACAAAAATAATCGAGCTAGTAGTATTGATGAATGTTTTAATGCTGAAAAAATCCTAACTAATCCAGTTATCAATAAGAATTAGAAAAATCCAACAAAATTATATTATCCTCGAGCCACTCCATGTAATATCCCTAATTGTAACAAAGGGCTAAAGACTTCAAAAGTGATGAAATTATTAATGAATAAACAATTTTGAAAAATGTAATGTGCATTGTGATATAAATATGTTTGATGATGGTTTAGTAAATGTTGTTACAATCAGGGGCAAAATGGGAACTGTGCCAACCAATTGGTTAGCTATTGAAATGTGAGTTTACTGAATTGGTTGGAGCTATGATGAAATGTGTAGTGTTCAAGAGAAAAGGGGTGGAATGGCATGTGGAAGGGTTCATGTGAGTTCATAGAAGGAAGCACAAGATTAAGACATATGGCAAGATGTGGACCATTAGATAAGGTCAAAGTTTCAAACTCATTATTCTCTTCCCTCTCTTCCTCCAAGTCGGTTTGTGTGCATGGGAAAAGGGAAAATCTGTGTTATCATCATAATCTCATCTTCTCTCTTCATTTCTCTATTTTTGTTGTGCAAGGAAGGAAAGAGAAAGTTCCAAGATGAGATTTTGACTTGATAGATGCCTTCTAATGCTCTAGACATTTTTATTAATGTTACCCACCTTGATGAGAGTTTCATCTTGATAGTTTTAGATTTTTGAAAGAAGGTGTTTTGAAAGAAACTAGCCTTTGGAATTTGAAGGGGTGAGCATTTATGGCATTTTGATATATATGTTGTAACTTTTGGTTATGTTTTTGATATTTGTGGATTTTTTCCCTATTTTAGTATTAATTTTGAATGGAGGAATTTGATGATGTGTTATAGGAGAGTGGGTCTCAAATTGTGTTTTGATGTCAAAGGATTTAGTTTGGAATTGAATGAGGAAATATGGCAATTTTGGTAGTTATAGTGCAATATGGGTCAAACTTGAATATGTGTTGATTGGAAGGGAATTTGGTTGTTTTAGTGTTTCCAATGAGTTCCTTGAATAAAATTGCATGGGAGTAGTGTTGAATGAGGATTTTGGGACCATTGGAAGCAAAATAGATAAGTCTGGGAAATGTTGTCAGCTGCTAGGTTTTGGCTTTTGATAAGCCTCACACGAGTGAGGTAGGGTTTCAGCTGAGTGCAACATAATATTTCCCTCTCTCTTCAGTGTTTCAGTGAGGTCTTTGGGCGAAAGGCAAGAGTGCACTTCTTCACTTGTGAGTGATAAGGGTTTCCACTCAAGTGCATAAGGGTTTCACTCGGGTGTGTGTACATGTAGCATTTTGAGGTTGTGTCTTGGGTTAACACTCAAAGGCTAGTCTCCTAGAGTACACCTCAGCACTCACGGGTATTGGGTTGTCACTCGAGCATTAAGCCTATTGCTCGAGTGTACTTGTCACTTTGAAGTTCTTTAGTTGCTCTCGGGTTGTCACTTCTGTCATATCACTTGATGGGGCTCAGGTGAATATTTGTCATCACTCGAGTGCCATGGATAGTGCTCGAGTGAACTAACCACTCCAAGTTGTGTCTATGCCCTCGGGTACACACTTTCTGTGTCTCACTTTGAGGGACTCGAGTGTGAATGGGAACATCACTCGTGTGAGGCCTTTGTCACTCGAGTGATTTAGCCAGAATTCAGTGTTTTGTCATAAAAGGAGAATTTTTGGGGTAATTCTTCCAACCTTTCAAGCATATGTTTAGGCTTTTAGTAGCCACCTAAAAAGTTTAAATGATAACCAACTTTAAGTGTTATATAGAAGAAAGAGCCTGGAATAAATGATTAATCCGTCGTTCTTGATTATAGTTTATAGGGTTTGACATTTGTCGTACTCGTGAGCCCATTGTGCCAGAGGACATCAGGAAAGAACAAGGTAGTGTCTCTTTCTCTTATATTGTGTATAAAATATTGTATGTATGTTATCATGCATTGTGATGCTTTGAGATACTGCTGCCTTTACAGTGAAAGCTGTCATATTGAGCATAATGATTACAACGTAAGATGTCGCATTGAGCATAGTGATTATAGCGAAAGCTGTCGCATTGTGTATATAGCCATGAGAGCTGTTGGGTGTGGCATGAGCCATACATTATTGTGTTGTTGCTAAACATGATCTTACATGCTGTGCGTTTATATGCTGTATGAGTGATTTGTTACTACTGAGATTCTTTTGAATCTCATTCTTTCCTTTGACTAACCTTCAAACAGGGTAAGTGGCTCCAATGAAAAATGAACGACCAGGAGTGGATAGGGTTTTATAGGAACTTTTGGCTTGGATTATTGGTTATCTCTTTTGGAATGGGATTACTGTATATTATTTTTGGCATGTAAAGAATATTTTGAATATGGTATTTTAATCCCCTATACGGGAAACTTTAAACCCTTAGTGAATGAATGAATCCTAAGAGTTACTGGTATTTTGCTGTACACTTTGATATGTCATAATGTGATTCAACTACATAGGGTAATTATATTCAGATATGAAATTAAGACTAGGATAGGAAAAGAATTTTTCGAAATAAATTGAAAAAACCCTACTGAAAGGAAGGGATATGAAATGAGTTTAAATTATCCCCCAAATCTCTCATTCATTTAAATTATGCACTTTCAAATTGTAATTACAGATTTCAAAGTAGGAGGTTACATTTTTTGTATCAAAGTTGTAGTTCCTGGCAAGGGTAGAGTTTGTTAGGATAGCGCCCTTAGTTCTTTGTCTTTGTGATAGAAGATGATTTTGATTGGTTATTGTATGCACATATATGCTTTGTGATTGTAGACATACATGAGATTTATGGATAATGTGTATACGTTATCTGTGGAACTGACGTAGTGAATGATTTATAGCATGAAAAAGACAAAAGGGTGTCCTAGAGTACAACAAGTAGACCCAGAGGTGGAGGTAGTTAGTGACAATCCACCAAATCCAATGCAAGAGTTAATGGGTCTCAGAAAAGATCAGCGGGACATGATCACTGAGCTGAGAGAAGAGCTTAGAATTGAAAGAGGCAAAAATAGAGTAGATCATGGTTCGTCCATCTACTCAGGAAGAGATCGAGGAAGAAACTCACCATGAAGAGATTGCTGAAGGATCAGCACGACCACTAGAGTCTCCACCTCATACTGTGCCGAACAAAGAATCACATGAGGTGCCAGTTAAAGAGGAAACGAATCTTTAGTTTTAGGTCTCTAAATTCTATAAAATCCTGCCTCTAGTGTTTAGAGGTAGATTTGATCCTCAAGCCGCTAAAGATTGGCTGAACCATCTTGAGAAGATTTTTGAAGTTCTTGAATGCCCATCTGGGATGAAAGCACCGTTGGTAGTGAATAAGCTCGAGGGAGATGCTGATCATTGGTGGCGGAATATTGCCCTAACATTAAGGAGTAGAAACATGCCATTGACATAGGAGGTGTTTCAATAACAATTTAATGAGAAATATTTTCCCAAGTCAGTGCGGCTAGAGAAAGAAATATAATTCCTTTCTATCAAGCAAGGGAACACAGAAACTTTTCATGATTATCTGTCTCGTTTCATCCGGTTGTCCCGGTATTCCTCTTATCTTTGGACGATGGATGATGATAAATGGAGCTTAGATATGCTTATACGTAGGTTGAGGTGAGAATTGAGAAAGCGGTTGGCCACCCACGTGTTTACTGAGTTTAACAAAGCAGTAGAGGAATGTAGAATCACCAAGAACAACCAGTGAGATTTGTATCCTGCCAATGCTAACAGCATCTATAGTGAACCAAGTAAGGATAATACTTCCCAAAAGCAGAAGGGTTAGGGATCTTCATCTAAGGGCAGTGGTAAAAAGCCCTATCAGCCCGGGAATTAAGAGCTATATAGAGCTTACAAGGGGTAGATATGTCCTCGTTGTAATCAGCCACATCATGGCAAGACTTGTGAGGGTCGGGTGATATGTTTTAACTGTAAGCAGATCATCCATATTACTACTGAGTGCAAACATCCCCAACTAGAGCAGAGACCGAGAACCTAGGGCCGAATATTTGCTATGACTCACGAGGAGGCGTGAAAATCCCCCGATTTGATACAAGGTAAAGTTCTCCTTGAGGGTAGTGTGTTACAAGCGTTGTTTGACTCGGGTGCAAGTCACTCCTTCATTATATTTGAATGTGTGAAGTGTTAGAATCGGCAAGCACACCAGAAGAATTATAAAATTTTCACTAATCCTAATCCAGGATCTATCAACGGCATTTAAATTGGGTTAGAAAGAACTCGTACCCGTTTTTTAGCTTAGGGTTTTCACGATCTCTAGGAGCCAACAGTTAGGTCTACTCCCTCTACCAATGTCTACACGAATGCTCTCCAACAGAGATTGTGTGCTAGCACCTCCAATATCTTTCCGAGTTTCCCTTACGGCTCTGAATTCTCATGCGCGTATGAGTCTATCTGCTCTATCAAGTTTATAACCTATGAATGCTATATTCAAATTTCAAAATTAATCATCATTAATTTCGAAATTAATCAGCAATTAATTATCTTGATGAGCTAATTAAATAAATTCAGTTTAAATTAAATCTTTCCAATAGTTTTAATTTAACCTTTTATTTAATCCAAATAAAGAGCCAAGATAAATTAAATCTGAGATACTATATCTATATCATGTTAGTTATTAAATTTAATATATCTTAATAAATTAAATTTCAAACTAACACAATATAATAAATCATATAATATACATACATACATACATATATATATATATATAATATGTATTTCGAAAATATATATCTACATAATATTATTAACGAATTTTATATCACATATATATATAAATATAAAATTCGTCCACCCTAAATTAAACATTATCTCGTGTTGGGCTATTCTTGTGTGCGACCCTGTAGGCCTATATGAAGTTGGCAATCGGCCAATAACTATACTAACCCACAAGTCACAAGCGGCCTCTAGCAAGACACTATGACTACCCAATTCATATGAGGATCGTTAACACAATGCAACCTATCATACAACCATGTCACGTCCCTTTTGTCACACGATATATCGGTCAAGGATGAGGCATAGATAATGTCGTCCCCTTGTCCTAACCATTACTTTCTTGGTTCCTGAGTAGTCTAACAATAGAAATGGAAAGTCATTTCTATTGTAGTATGGCTATACATTTCTAAGACTCACTCATCGAGGGGCCCAGTAATATCTCTCTACTAACGTGAGGGACAAATTCCATCTTGATCATTCATATTCCTCTACATGAAAAACCCCTAAGCCCAATCATAGCCTTTATCATCACCCAGACAAAAGTGAGTTTTGACTAATTCAAAGCTTAGCAACTCTCATGTAGGAATCCATGATGACCTCAGGTCTAAGGGCATTGTGACATGGTTATACATGAGAAAAGCTTATGACTTGATCCATGTAGCTTTCTCATAGTAAGTCGGTCCAACACCTTGTACTCTTACAAGTGCTTAAGACTTTGATTCATATCTCCATATCTTATCAAAGTCATACTGGTCTTGTTTAATCTTTGCTCCCGCGTAGATGACCGACTAGGGACATTTTAGGACAATCTTCATAGATTATCCAAGGATACAATTATCACAGTTAACATGCAAATAATATGATAATAGAATGGAGAAATTTCATTAAAATAATAATGTTCAAAGTACAATGATTGACCCTTAGAGCACAATTTCCAACATCCTGGGATTGCATGTGTATAAGTTGCCATTTGATTTGATTATGTCGACATTGATGGGTGTTAAGGCTTTGACCATTGAAGCCTATTTAAACTTTATGATAATTGTTGAAGGGCACAAATCTGTTGTTGATTTGATTTTCCAGTCACTCTATCAATTAGAAGTCATTATGGGTTTTGATTGGTTAATGGCAAATAATGTGTTATTAGATTGTGGGCACAAGAGGATATGATATCCTACTACCTAGAGAGCTAAGAATGTGAATGATATGAATGTAAATTTGAATTTCCTCTCAATGGCCAAAGCTGAGAAATATTTAGAGAAGGGTTAGCAGAGGTATATGGTGTTTTTTCCGTGCAAGGAAAGACAGAAGAAATGTTGAATAGTATACCTGTAGTACCAGAATTCCCTGAGGTATTTTTGAATGATCTTAGTGATTGCCTCCTAAAAGGGAAGTTCAGTTCCCAATAGAGATTGTGGTTGGAGCTGGTTTGATATTAAAGGCCCCATACCATATGGCCCCAGTTAAAGAAGCAGATTAATGACTTAGTTGAGAAAGGGTTCATTAGACCTAGTGTGTTGCCCTGGGGAGCTCCAGTTTTGTTTGTTAAAAAGAAAGACAGGAGTCTTCATTTATGTGTTGACTATAGAGAATTTAATAAGATCACTGTTAAAAATAAGTACCCTCTCCCCAGAATTGATGACCTTTTAGATCAACTATTTGGTTCATGTGTATTTTCAATGATTGATCTGAGTTTAGGTTATCATTAGCTGTGGGTGAAAGCAGAGATGTTCCGAAGACTGCTTTCAAAACTCGATATGGTCACTATGAGTTCTTGGTAATGCCATTTGGGCTAACTAATGCACTTGTGGTATTCATGGATTACATGAACCGTGTCTTTGAACAGTATTTAGATCAATTTGTTGTTGTGTTTATTGATGATATTCTGATATACTCTAAGAGCAGGGAGGATCTTAGGCATCATTTAAGAATTGTGTTGGGCATATTGCGTGAAAAGCAACTCTATGCCAAATTAAGTAAGTGTGAGTTTTGGCTACCAGTAGTAAAATTCTTAGGCCATATTATCTTACAAGAAGGGGTCTTTATGGATCCCAGTAAGGTGGAAGCAATACTGAACTGGAAGAGGCCAAAAACTGTTGCTGAGGTACGCAGTTTTTTGCGTCTTGCTAGTTACTATCGAAGATTCATTCAGAATTTCTCTCGTATTGCTTTACAGATAACCAAGCTCACAAGAAAGGATCAACCATTTGTGTGGGATGAACATTGTGAAAATTGCTTTGTGGAGCTGAAGGAGAGATTAACTATGGCACCTGTGTTGATTATACCAAATCCCACCTTGACTTATGTTGTGTATAGTGATACGAGTAAGTAAGGATTAGGGTGTGTCCTTATGCAGCAGGGACGTGTGGTGGCCTATGCCTCTCAACAGCTCAAACCTCAAGAAATAAATTATCCTACCCATGATCTGGAGCTTGCGCCCATTTTCTTTGCTTTAAAAAGTTGGTGGTACTATTTGTATGGTATAACGGTAGAATTGTACTACGACCATAAGAGTCTCAAGTATCTGTATGATCAGAAAGAGTTGAACATGAGACAACGTCATTAGATGGAGTTGCTGAAAGACTACAACCTGAAAATCAAATATCATCCAGGTAAAGCAAATGTAGTCGCTGATGCTCTTAGTTGAAAGACAGTGCTTGTGGCAGCAATGATGATATAGGAGGGAATGTTGATAGAGGACTTTCGAGACCTGAACTTGTCGAACTAGATTGTCTATGCCAACTACAAGGTTTTACAAGTGGAAAGTGATTTAAGAGCTAAGATTGAAGAAACTTAGAGGCAAGATGGTTGGATACAATGTACTCTGGCTGTAATTAAGCAGGGAGAAGCTCAAGGCTATGATTTGTCGCCTAATGGATTGGTTCGCTACCAGAAGAGAATTTGTGTTCCACTTAAGGCGAAGTTCAGACAAAAGATTCTGGATGAGGCACATAAGAGCTGGTACACTCTTCATCATGGTATCACCAAGATATATCATAATCTAAAATCTGTGTATTGGTGGCAGGGATTAAAGAGTGATGTGATGAAATATGTGGTGCATTTTCTTAATTGCTAGAGGGTAAAGATCGAGCACTAAAGACCGTTAGGGTTATTACAGAATCCTGAGATTCTGGAATGGAAATAGGAAAGTGTGACCATGGATCTTGTGGTGGGATTACCAAGAATCAGGAACTATGATGCAATCTGGGTAATTATAGACCAGTTAATAAGTCAGCACACTTCATACCGAACAATGCTAGTTACTCTCTAGACAAGCTAGCAGAGATTTACATTCGTGAGATTGTGAAGCTTTATGTCATAGTGAAGAATATCATTTTTGACCGAGATCCCTGTTTCACCTCGAGATTCTGGAAGGCATTGCATGAGGCACTAGGTACTCAGTTGAGATTCAATATAACTTATCATCATCAAATAGATTGATAGTTAGAGAGGACTACTCAGACATAAGAGGATATGTTGGGACCTTGTGTCCATGATTATAAAGGGAATTAGGATCGCTTTCTTCCACTTGCTGGGTTCGCCTATAATAATAGCTATCATACGAGCATTCAAATGGAGCCGTATGAAGCATTCTATGGGAGGAAGTGTCAATCACCCTTATGCTGGAATGAGTTATCTAAAAGGAAACTTTATGGGCGGGATCTTGTTGAACAAACCTTAGCGCAAATTTGAATTATTTGAAAGAGGCTTCTTACAGCGCAGAGTCAGTAGAAAAGCTACGTTGACAAGAGGAGAAGGCCTCTAGAGTTTGAGGTTGGTGACCATGTTTTTCTGAGAGTATCATTGGTTACTGGCATTGGGAGAGCTATCAAGCATAAGAAGCTGAGCCCGAGGCAAATAAGTCCTTTTGAAATATTTATGAGAATTGGGCCTGTAGCTTATTGAGTAGCTCTACTCCCAAACTTGAGCAGGCTCCATAATGTGTTTCATGTTTCCCAACTGAAAAAGTACCAATCAGATCCCTCTCACATCATTGAGTATGAAGATGTTGAGTTGCAAGACAACTTCACATAGGCGGTAGAGCCAGAGCAGATCATTGATTAAGAAGAGCGACGGCTCAGACACCAAATCATTTCATTTATAAAGGTGATCTAGAAGGGAATAACTCTGAGAGAGGCAACTTGGGATGCGGAAGATAACATGTAAAGGCGTTATCTGGAGTTTATGACTCAAGTGGAGTGACAAATTTTGAGGACAAAATTTATTTTACAAGGGGAGAATTGTAATATCCAAAGTTGTAACTAAGGGCTAAAGACTTCAAAAGTGATGTAATTATTAATGAATAAACACTTTTGAAGAATGTGATGTGCATTATGATATAAATATGTTTGATGATCGTTTAGTAAATGATAAGTAAAATATTTGCATATTTATTTTCCCTTGTATGATGATCTTATGGATGATATTTGAGCTCAATTTAATAAATTTGGGTGTCCTTAATAAATAAATAATGATTTTGGCATAAAATAGAATTTCTTGAAAAATACTAAATTAGACCCTCTTTCAATGTTTAGGCAATATCTGGAGCTCTAGAAGTTGGATTGGGATGTTCTTTATATAGATAAAAAGCTAAGAAAGAGCTCTACAACATTGATGTTGAGACCAAAATCCAATTCTATCTCCAAGGGTTTCAAATTTTGCTTGGAAGTTGAAAACGGGATTCATTTACCATTCCACCAACCATTTCATCTACCACTTCATCTTCCTTTTCACCTACTACTTCATCTACCACATTTCATCTACTACTTCATCTTCCTTCTCGCCAACTACTTCATCTACCATATTTCACCTACTACTTTATCTACCTTACTCCATTCTTCCTTATATATAGCCACCCACTGCTTCACATTTCACACACCAATTCATATCCATTACTCTCCTTTATTTTTCACTTATAATCATTTCATATCCATTACTTTCCTCTCCTCTCCACATACATCATCTTAGAGTTAATTTTATCCATTGTATTCATTTTTGCATGCCACCTACATTGAAGGTTTTACCTCTTAAAGGGACGGCTAGATTTTTCCTTTTTTCATTCATCTTTTAGTTCTATAGTTATGTTTGAGAATTTAATATTCAAGTTTTATGCAGTATTTATGAGGATTTCATTCTAGTTTTGTATAATTTCAATTTATTTGGATTTTTTTAAATTTTATTATGAGCTAAATTTTCATTTTCATAGGGTCATGGCGTAGCTTACTAATAACGGATTGAATCTTTACTTATTAAATCTAGTATTAAGTTTTCCTTCATGATTGAGTTTTAATTATTATTCTTAATTCTTTCAGTTGATTGGCCATCTTTTGAATGATTTCAATATATATGTTGAGACAAGAAGGAGATACATGTGTGTAGACCCTATAATTAAAACCATAACTTGCATATGAAATAGGAATATATTCATATGAGTTGTGTAGTCTTATAGAGTTCCATAAATTTTAATTCATAATTAGTTGCTTAAATTCATATAGGAATATATTGGATTGGCAATTATTTATAGAATTGCTTGACCTTGGAAGAGTTTAGTAATTAAATTAGGGAAGCTCGACTATCAATCGTGTGGAACAAATTGGGCTATAATAGATAAGTGATTTAATGAGGAATTTGTTAAGTGAAATCTAATCCCTAGGGCTTTTTTCTCATATTTGCTTCCATATTATTTACACTCATATTTAATCATTTTATTTTTTCTCTCAATCACCAACTAATCAATCGACTAAATATAATTAAAATTACCCATTTTGGTACTTAGTGATCAATCCTTATGGGAACGATACTCTAATTACTTATATATTACTTGATTATGATAGTAAACAGTTGCACTATTTAATTGATCATCTGTACTCGTAATAGTAAACGTTGTTACAATCAAGGGCAAAATAGGAACTGTGCCAACCAATTAGTTTGCTACTGAAACAAGAGTTTACTGAATTGGTTGGAGCTGTGGTGAAATGCGTAGTGTTCAAGAGAAAAGGGGTGGAATTGCATGTGAAAGGGTTCATGTGAGTTTATAGAAGGAAGCATAAAATTAAGACATGTGGCAGGATGTGGGCCATTAGATGAGGTCAAAGTTTCAAACTCATTTTTCTCTTCCCTTTCTTCCTCCAAGTCGGTTTGTGTGCATAGGAAAAGGGAAAATCTGTGTTATCATCATCATCTCATCTTATCTCTCCATTTCTCCATTTTCATTGTGTAAGGAAGGAAAGAGAAAGTTTTAAGGTGAGATTTTAACTTGATAGTTGCCTTCCAATGCTCTAGACCTTTTCATTAATGTTGTCCACCTTGATGAGAGCTTCATCTTGATGGTTTTAGATTTTTGAAAGGTGTTTTAAAGCTTAAACAAGTTTGAAATCTACAGAATCAAGAAACTAGCCTTTGGAATTTAAAGAGGTGATCATTTATGGCATTTTGATATATATGTTGTAACTTTTGGTTATGTTTTTGATATTTGTGGATTTTTTCCCTATTTTAGTATTAATTTTGAATGGAGGAATTTGATGATGTGTTATGGAAGAGTGGGTGTCAAATTGTGTTTTGATGTCAATGGATTTAGTTTGAATTGAATAAGGAAATATGGCAATTTTAGTAGTTGTAGTGCAATATGGGTCAAAACTTGAATATATGTTGATTGGAAGGGAATTTGGTTGTTTTAGTATTTCCAATGAGTTCCTTGAATAAAATTTGTGTGGGAGTAGTGTTGAATGAGGATTTTGGGACCATTGGAAGCAAATTGGACAAGATTGGGAAATGCTGTCAGCTGCTATGTTTTGGCTTCTGATAAGCCTCACTCGAGTAAGGTAGGGTTTTACTCAAGTGCAGCATGATATTTCCCTCTTTCTTTAGTGTTTCAGTGAGGTCTTTAGGAGAAAGGCAAGAATGCACTTCTTCAATTGCGAGTGATAAGGGTTTTCACTCAAGTGCATAAGGGTTGTTGGGTGGTCACTCGAGCGTTAAGGCTAGTGCTCGAGTGTACTTGTCACTTTGGGGTTCTTTAGTTGCTCTCGGGTTGTCACTTCCGACACATCACTTGATGGGGCTCGGGTGAATATGTGTCATAACTCGAGTACCATGTGTAACTCCCTGCCTTTAACCACGTAATTATAATTCGATATCACATAATTAAATTGGTTTAGAGACCGTCGGATAGGTTAAACTCATTTCAAGTTCCTACACTATAGTAGGGTTTTCACCAAAAACTTTCAAAAACTCTTCTCTATCCTGGTCTCAATTTCAAAGTTCGAATATAATTACCTGCGCAGTTAGTTTACATTCACACACATCAGAGTGTATAACCAAATCCCCGGTAACTCCTGAGTTCTATACATATATAATCTGAGGGTTTAAAAGTCTCCACTAGGGGATTACATAACCAAAATCAATAGCAATATTTACATCTCCAAAATATACAGTAATCCCAAGTTCAAAAGAAGATATCCAACACCCTACAATCAATATGCCCTGAAGGGGTTCTAATCGCTTTGGGTTGCCCGCTTCTCTTTAGCGCCACTAGCCCTGTCTGAAATGTTAGTCATTGGAAAGAATGAGATTCAAGAGAATCCCAGTAGTAACAAATCACTCATATAGTGAATAAACACAAAGCATATAAGGTCATGTTAGCAGCATCACAATGTAACGTGGTTCCACCACAAACGACAGCACTCATGGCTGTAAACTCTAAGCGTTAGCTTTCGCTGCGATCTCAATGTATTCACAAAGTATTAACTAGGCGTCAGCTTTCGTTGCTATCACAAAGCATCATAATGTCACAATGTCACAATGTCACAATGTATTCTCAATGCATGACAAACATACATACAATGTTTCACACAAAGTATAAGAGAGGAGTCACTACCTTGTTCTTTCCGATTGTGCTCTAGCACAGGTGGATCACGAATAGGGCAAATATCAAATCCTACAATTCCAAATGCACCATTTAGACACTTCCATAGTGTTTCTTGGGGTTATATGAGTCTATAATGAAAATTTACAAAAATGCCCCGGGGGACCCGGCTCGGGCCCGCTGTACCCGGTCCGGTTGCACTTTTCCTGAAATTCTAATCTTGGCTATCCTAACATATTTCAGCCCAAGGAATCCATTTTTGTACTCGGAATTATCAAATTCAATGTTAAATTACAAATTTACCCTTGGCAGCCCCACTTTAAGGGTTTTAGGGGCGTTTTCGTAATTTTGCTTTTTTGGCCTTTTCCGAAAAAGTAACCAACTGTAACCCTACCTAATTTTCGCCCCTGAACTCAATGGAACCATTAAATCATTGAAAATCCAACTCTAAGACCCATTTCTAGAGCTAGCCGAAATTTATGAGTTCTCCGGGGAAAATCGGAGTTTTACGATTTCTGCTCCGTAAACACGTTCCTTTCTACTCCTAACCACTTTATTAACCATTACATTAGGTCACAACTAACATTAAGACCCAATTTGGGCAGCATAACCCCTAGGCCATATCATTTCCAAACTTTAAAACCAATGGCAATCCGGCAAAATTTCACCGATTAAATTGCCCACAGCAGCCAGAATAAGCAATATACGAAAGTTTGGAAGTTACCTCAAGCTCCTTCTAGCTTTTCTCAAGAGTGGCTGAAAACCCTAGCCCTTTGAACACCAAATTTGTTTCTCAAACACCTTAAATAACATAGAAGAGAAGCTTAGGAATAAGGTTATACGCATTAGGTACGAATTCACCGTAGAAATCGACCTACCTTGTAAGTTCTCTTCTCTTTCTCTCTCTAAAAGCTCTCAAACTTTCTCTCTCTCTCTCTCTCTTGGCTGCTGGTTCAGCATGAAATGAGCTAAGGAGGAAGATGGAGAAATGATTTTATAATATTTTATGTCTTACTTTAATTATTCATTAAAGTAAAATTCCAAAAATCACACTTTATGTACATAAACATAATGTTGTAAGCCCAAATAACATGTGCATAATATTTTCTCTTCTTGGCCCATGATAAAGACGTCCAAGAAGGTCCTTCCATCAGCCCAAATGAGTTTTCCATGTACCTCATAATTTCAAAACTTGCCATCACATTATTTCTTTATTTTCGGACTTAATGAGATTTCTGGCAGATTTTCTGCCCTAACTTTCAAAAATCATAACTAGTTCTAGAAAAATTAAAATGGAGTGATTCCAGAGCCTATAGAACCCTTATTGAGTCTAGGTTTAAGGAAAAATATAGAATTTTTCTGTATGGAATCACAAAATTCCCAGAATTTCAATCTTTGCATACTGTTCCAGAAAATAATTAATTTCGCTGGGCAAAATTCAAAAATCCATAACTCTTAGCTCACAAATAAAAATGATACAAATTATATGTCCATTTTAAAGCTTGACATGTGAACTTTAAGACTGGAAAATTTCAGAATTTTTAGACACCATTTTCCTATTTAAAACGTCCATACAAATCGGCTGCCCTGTACAGAGTTTCAATGCACAGAGTTTTCAACTTTTGCGCAATTGTTCCCAATGGTTCCCACTTCACAATAAACACTCCCCCCACACGAATTTTCACAAGGAAGCCATTAGAATCATTAAAATATCCAAATTCCCATCACACATTCTCTAAAAATGTTTATTCAACAATAATTACATCCACTTTTGAAGTCATTAGCCCTTAATCACTTTTTGGGATATTACATTTCTCCCCCTGTAAAATAAATTTCGTCCTCGAAATTTGTCACACAACTTGAGCCATAAACTCCGGATAACGTCTTTGCATATCCGCTTCCGCTTCCCAAGTTGCTTCCCTCTTAGTCATTCCCTTCCAGATCACCTTCACAAATGGAATGCTTCGGTGTCTGAGCCGTCGTTCTTCTCTATCAATGATCTGTTCTGGCTCTATCACATATGTGAAGTTGTCTTGTAACTCAACTTCTTCATATTCAACAATGTGAGATGGATCTGGTTGGTACTTCTTCAGTTGGGAAACATGAAACACGTCATTAGCCCTTAATCACTTTTTGGGATATTACACCATGGATAATGCTTGAGTGAACTGACCACTCTAAGGTGTGTCCACTTTGAAGTCATTAGCCCTTAATCACTTTTTGGGATATTACACCATGGATAATGCTCAAGTGAACTAACCACTCTAAGGTGTGTCTGTGCCCTCGGGTACACACTTTCTATGTCTCACTTTGAGGGACTTGAGTGTGAATGGGAACATTACTCGAGTAAGGCCTTTTTACTCAAGTAATTCAGCTAGAAATCAGTGTTTTCTCCTGAAAGGAAAATTTTTGGGGTAATTCTTCCAACCCTTCAGGCATATGTTTAGGCTTTTAGTAGCTATCTAAAGAGTTTAAATGATAACCAACTTTAAGTATTATAGAAGAAAGAGCTTGGAATAAGAGATTAATCCGCCATTCTTGATTCTGGTTTATAGGGTTTGACATTTGCGGTACTCGTGAGCCCACTGTGGTAGAGGACATTAGGAAAGAACAAGGTAGTGACTCTTTCTCTTATATTGTGTATAAAACAATGTATGTATGTTGTCATGCATTGTGATGCTTTGAGATTGGTGAACCCATGTCGTGTGAGTTCTCAAAATAAAACTAGGTTAGAAAATGTAGCGTAGTAGCTCAACCTAGGTCGTTCTTGTGAGGAGATTAATTTCCAAGTTCCTGAGTAGTAAAGTGATAAAAAAACTTTAAAGTTGTGAGAAATCATTTTGAGAATTTGATTTTTAAACTAATGAAGTAATCTAAGCTAAAACAATATTTTTGTATTTTTCAGTTTTTTAAAACAAAGTAGCAAAAAGAATTGAAATTAACACTAACAACAAGATAAATTCAATTAACTAATATAATGATGAAGTGGGATTCCCTTGAGTTGGGGTTTTAGTCTTCTTTGCTTGCTAATGATTTGAATTCCATAATGAGCCAAGAGGATGGAACTAAGCTACCACTAGCTCCATACTTGCAATAATCATTTAATTCATTCAACCGAAGCAATTAAATGAGTATTATCAATTAATAGTGACTCAAGGAGATGAATAACTAACTTCCAATTCTAAATTGTAATTACCATTACAACAATTCAAAACATTCAGTTTAATCATTTAAATCCACTTAACCAAGTTGGAATAAACAATTCAACATACTCCTAATATGAATCATACAAAGCTTAATTAATCAACTCCTAGCTCAACCACCAAGTTTATTAACTTGGCATAACAATCTAGATCACAATTACATACTTGCCAAGCTACATAATCATGAACTAAAAAGAGAGCTTAAACGAATTCCATTGAAGTTTAGAAGCTCAAACCATTACCCAACTCAAGGAAATCACCAAGACTTAGCTACTCATGGAGGAGGAAGAAGAGGAAGATGAAGATTGATAGGAGGATTAGCAACCAACCATGGACATTGTAGCTCCATGTCTTGCTCTCACAGCCCAATCCTCTCCTTCTCTTTTTCTATTTAACTCAGTCAAGGTCTCCTCTTCTTCCTTTCCGCACTCCAGCCGTCAAACCCCCTCCATTTTCATTCGGTGCTGTTCTCTTTTATTTCCGTAGCTCTCCCCTTTTCCAGCTGCTGCCAAACCCTTTTTCCATTCCATTCGGTATTGGTCTCTTTTTCCTCTCCTTCTTCACTTAACCCTTTCGGTCCCAAGGATTCAAATGAGTCAATAATTTCAGCTAGCTCCCTTTTATCTCCAATTCGGTCCAGCAAGCTTAATCCATCGGTCAACCCTCCTTTTTCTCATTGAACCATTTCGGCTGCTCTCTTCTTTTTCCAATTCAATCTGGTTCTTCCTCCCTCTTTAATTTATGGGTTCAGTAGCTCTTGATTTGGTCAACACTCTCCTTCCTTCCTTTAGTTTCGGTCCAGCTGCCTCTAAATCTTCAATTATATATTTCAGTCTAGTAGCCTCATCTTTACTAATGTATCATCGGTTCAGCATCAACTCCCCCCAAAACAATTCCATTCGGTTCAGCAAACTCTCTCCTTTCTCATTCAACTAGCCGCCACCCTTCATAATCAATGGTCCCCACTTCCTTTTCTTTCTTTAATTCACTAGGTTAAATAAGTTGCACCATGTTTGGATGTGGAGGTGAAAATATGTTTTAGCTAAGGCATAAAATTGCAAACACCAAATAAGGCCCTTACTCATTTAACCTCCTATTAGAAAAACTGTGAAAATAAATTATGTACTTGTGATGTTCCACTATTGTCCTTCATTAAGCTCCAAAATAACATCTTTGACCTTAACCACTCAAGTCGTGCCACATCATCACCTACAAAATTATATTCACAAAGGTAATACATTTTGCTCAAAATTAAAGAACATTGGGAACAAAAAGTATTAATTAAAAATATAACAATTTAACTAATATAATTCCTAAATTATGCTTTCACTAAAATCTTATTTTGACACTTGATTACGCACAAAATATTTAATTAAGTCCCACAAAAGCCTAAGATTAATTAATAAAAATATATAAATATTGAGCTCAATCAGAGATACTGCTACCTTTATAGTGAAAGCTGTCGCATTGAATATAGTGATTACAGCGTAAGCTGTCGCATTGAGCATAGTGATTACAACAAAAGTTGTCGTATTGTGTATACAGCCGTGAGAGCTTTGAGTGGCGTGAGCCATGTATCATTGTGTTGTTGCTAAACATGATCTTACATGTTGTGTGTTTATATGCTGTATGAGTGATTTGTTACTACTGAGATTCTTTTGAATCTGATTCTTTCCTTTGACTAACCTTTAGACAGGGCAAGTGGCTCTAAGGAGAAACGAACGACCAGGAGCGGCTAGGATTTTATAGGGACTTTTAGCTTGGAATGTTGGTGATCTCTTTTGGAATGGGATTACTGTATATTATTTTTGGGATGTAAATAATATTTTGAATATGGTATTGTAATCCCCTATATAGGAAACTTTAAACCCTTAGTGAGTGAATGAATCCTAGGAGTTGACGGTATATGTTAGATTTCAAGTTTTAATGATAACAAAAGGTTATTGTGTGCAAAGTATGTTTTTACAAGTCTAGACAATGGTTTCAAAGTTACTAAATGCATATGACAAAGTTTAGAAATATCTACTGTCAGTTTTACTAATGTGCTCGAGCAACAAAGTTAACACTCGAGCATGAAGCTATGTTTCACTCGAGCACATGCAAGTGTTGGACAGAAAGTGTTTGACAGAGAGCAATTGTTGTTAGTTTTACTGATACACTCGAGTAATAGAAGTCACACTCGAGCATCAAGCTACCTTGCACTCGAGCACATGAAAGTATTGGACAAAAAGTGTTTGACAGAGAGCAAAGTCAGAAACAAGATATCAACACTTCACTCAAGCACAGTCTTTGTACTCGAGTGATGGCCTTAGGTGCACCTGAGTCCTTGTGAGTGAGGGACTACGAGTGTTTGGCTGAGAGTTATCCAGAACAGAGAAGCATAAGCATGCCCCAGTGAGAGTACATGCACCTGAGTGATACATCAACACCCGCGAGTGAGAAATCTAACTCTCTCAATTCTGATGCAAGTGCTGAAGACAAAGAGTATATCATAGAAGAATATTCTTCTCACTTGAGTAAGAGTAAGTATGCTCGAGTGAGGGCCCACATCACCTGCAAGTGCAAAATCATACTCTTGATAAAAGTAGGGCACGAGTGTTGTCTAGAGATGTGGCTCATAGTGTAAATTGAAGAAGCACTTAAGTTAGGAGACTTGTGCTCAAGTGAGGACCCACATCACTCGCAAGTGTGAAAATGCACTCTCTCAAAATCACGTGGAAGTGCAAGTGTAAAACCAAAGAAAAAAGAGAAAATATGGTATTGTACTCAAGTAAAACATCAAAGCACTCGAGTAATACTCTGCCAGAAGCCAAAATGCACCAGTCTTACAGCGTTCAATCCGAATATGGTTTAATGTTATTTATTCATTCTATTTCCACTTATTTTTATTATATAACATCATTTAACATATATTATGAGTGTGATACAGGAGTTTCAATGTTTGAATTAGAATGACACAAAGGAAGTCAAACAATGGCAGACAACATCATTACGACCTTCCAAGCACGTACCTACCACGTTCAAAGATTTTAAACGTACGCATGCCATTCCGCAGTAAAATGCCCCGCTCCATAATGATTATTATTCCAACAGGCAAAACAAATGTCTATAAATACAGAGCTCCAGAGACCATCAAAGACAATGAAGTCAAGAATTCACATAAGCAAATTCACGAGTCACTGTTATTCACATTTCCTCTGTATTTATATCGTTCTTTAGTGAAACCATATTTGTTGTGTAAGAGAGTCTGTATACACTTCAAATTCTATTTTCATTTGATCTCAAGGTACTAGGACCTTGAGAGGGGAAATTTCCTTATGAGAGAAGCAGTGAGAGAATTCCTAGTAGGACTTTCTACTCATAAGACTTACAAGATACAAGTAGTAGAGAACATTGCTGCTCGTTAGACTTACAGTGGTGTAAGCAGGAGAGAATGTTGCTGTTCATAAGACTTGTATACATAAGCAAGAGAGAAAGGTCATAGGTTTATTTTTCTGCACGTAAGACTTATTGTAAGAGGGAGAGAAATTTATAGTATTTCTACTCGTAGTCTTTCCAAGGACGGTTGTTGTCTTGTGGCGTTCCGATAGCGCGCTGAACCTTAGAAGAATATTGAAAATCGCATTAGGTCTTGATCTCTGAGGACTAGATGTAGGCCTGGGTTTTAGGCCGAACCAGTATAATTCTCTGTGTGCTTATCTTCTTAACACTACTCTATCTACAGCTATTACTATATCACCACAACAACCAAAAAATTTATCACATCACTCAATTCACCACCATCTTGGGTGAAGATTGCTTCTTTTATTTGGTATCAGAGTGAGGTCTTCTCAGAAGAGCCTAACAGCTTGAGAAGGATCCGATAAATAGCAACAATGGGTGAAAACATTCTTCCAGATGGAGCTTCAATCACTTGTCCTCCTGGTTTTACTGGAGAACATTTTTCATTCTAGAAAGCTAAGTTCAGAGTGTTCGTGATGGCTAATGAATACGGTTTATGGAATGTGATACAGGATGGTGACTATGTTCCAATAAAGAAAATTGAAGATAGAGTCATTAAAAAGTGCCCAGAGGAGTTTGACAAAGATGACAAAAGGTTAGTAACATTAAATAGTAAAGCCATTTTAATGATACAAAGTGCTCTCAATCAAAAGAAATATTTCTGAATCTGTACTCTACCAACAGCTAAAGATGTGGGATGCTCTTGAAATCTCTTATGAAGGTACATCTGGAATTAAAGAAAATAGAGTCAATACTATAATTACAGAGTATGATCTATTTCGTATGAAACTTGGAGAAGGAATATCAGAATTCAAAATCAGGTACACTCATCTTGTTAATCAACTATCTGTACTTGGGAAATCATTTGACCAAAATTCCCAGGTAAGAAAGATTCTAAATATTCTTACGAAAGAATGTGAAGCAAAGGTACAGCTATCGAAGAAGCTAAAGGAGAGTCAATGAGATCCGTAGCTGCTCTCTTTGGTAGCCTTTCTGAGTATGAAGGGAAGTTGAGATTCAAAAAGGAACTAGAAGAGTTCGATGATAAAAAAGAAAAGAGGAGTTGCACTTAAAGCTATCAAGGAAGAAAATCTTCCAAAAACAAAGATGTTCCTGATGATGATTATATAGGAATGATCATGAGAAAATTCAAGATGTTTTATAGAAGAGGTCAAAAGAACTTCAAAAATTATCAAGGTAGACCAAGCGAGAAAGAAAACAAGGAGCAACAGATAGTATGCTATGAGTGTAGGAAGCCTGGACACATCAAATCCGAAGGCTTCAGAAATAAAGACAAAAAGAAGTAGAAGAAGAAAGCATACATATCATCTATCTGGGTGTGATAGCTCGTCGGATGAAGAAAGCGACGACGACGAAGTGGCAAATCTATGCTTGGTAGCCAAAGAAGAAGAATCGGATTCTAAGGTAAGTGATTCTGAACTTACTTATGATGAGTTATTATCTGAATATAATGCATTGCATATTGAATTCATCAAGGTAGCTAAAGAAATGGTTAGTTACAAGAAGAAATAAAGGAATTAGAAAATACTGTCATATCATCATGTGAAGTATGTGAATAAAAAGATAAGAAAATAAGACATTTAACAAAAACTATGGAAAAATTTACTAAAGGAAGTGAAACTCTTAAAGTTATTCTAAATTCTCAGAGAGTTTCCTTTGATAAATCTAGAATTAGATATAAGTCGATCATGATAAAAATAGAGGAAATAAGAAAAATAGCAATAGAACTTATCTCAGATATTTCAAGAATTCAGTGCATACATCAATCCATTCGCATCATGTAGCTATTGTAATAGGAAAGGACATTATACTTCATCATGTTATTTTAGAAAAGGACAAGTCATTGGCACGTATAAATGGGTTTCGAAAGGGACAAATGTACCAAAAGTATTATATACTAACCACAAAGGACCCAAGAAAGCATGGGTACCTAAAACTTGATCACTTTACTCTAGGTATGTCTCAAAGCATCACGAGCAAACAAGTGGTATATTGATAGTGGATGCTCGAGACACATGACTGGTGACAAAAATAAGTTTACCATGAAGTAGGAAAATCGGATGGTGTTCAAATCAATGATGTATATTACGTTGAAGGATTATGCCATAACCTCTTGAGTATAAGTCAAAGCACTGACAGAGATAACTGGGTGATCTTTGATTCAAAAGAATGCTTGATAGTAAACAAGAAAGATTTGCCGCTTAATAAAGAATCCATCAAGGCAAAGATCTGAGCTCAAAGGGACGGTAACTATTATACTATTGATTTAAATTCTAATTCTTCTGAAAATTGTTTTCTTAGCAGATCAGAGGAAAGTTGGTTATGGCATAAGCGTCTGGCTCATGTTAATATAAACCAACTTGACAAACTGATTAGAAAAGATTTAGTTATTGGTCTTCCTAAACTAAAATTCAAAGATAACATGATTTGTGAAGCTTGTCAGAAAGGTAAACAAACTAAATCTTCATTCAAAATAAAGTATGAGATTTCTACTTCCAAACCTTTATAATTACTTCATATGGATTTGGTAGGTCCAGCAAGAGTAAAAAGTTTTGGAGGAAATCTATATACTTTAGTAATTGTCGATGATTTTACAAGATTTACATGGACTATATTTATCGCTTTAAAAGATGAAAACATTTGTAGAATTTATTATGTTTGCTAAGAAGGCCCAAAATGAGAAAGGTAGTTCTATTATTTCTATTAGGACAGACCATGGAGGAGAATTTGATAATCAACTCTTTAAAGACTACTACAACAATGAGGGAATAGATCACAACTTCTCTGCACCTAGAACACCCCAGCAAAATGGAGTAGTAGAAAGGAAGAACAGAATCCTCATAAAAATGGCAAGAGCAATAATTAATGAAAAAGAAATGTCACAAGTGTTCTGGGCAGATGCAACAAGTACCACATACTACATTTCAAATTGAGCATATATTCGCAAGTCACTTGGAAAGACACCATATGAACTCTACAAAGGAAGAAAGCCAAATCTTGCTCATCTACACATCTTCGGATGCAAGAGGTTCATTTACAACAATGGTAAAGAAAATTTGGGTAAATTTGATTCAAAGTCTGATGAAGGTTTATTTCTAGGATATTCTAATAGAATAAAGCATATAGAGTTTTTAATAAAAGAACATGTACAGTTGAAGAATCCATTCATGTTGTGTTTGATGAACTTAACTCTCAGACAAAGCATTTTGATGAAGAAGAAATGGATTTGATAAAGAAAAATATAACTATTTCAAAACAGAATGACCTTGAAACAAATGATTTTCAAAATATAGAAGATATTGATGATATGCTCAACAAAAGCATGGAGACATATTAAAGATAATCTAATTGATCAAGTAATTGGAGATATTCACGAAGGGGTCAAAACCAGAAATAGAATTCTCAATGAGGTAACTTTTTCTGATTTTATTTCTGAAATTGAACCTTCTAATATGGAAGAAGCTTTATCTGACAATGATTGGGTGATTGCTATGCAAGAAGAATTAAATCAATTTCGAAGAAATCAAGTTTGGGATTTAGTTCCTCGACCTAAAGATCACTCAGTTATAGGAAACAAATGGGTTTTCAAAAACAAACTTGATGAATCAGCAATCATTGTGAGAAACAAAGCAAGATTGGTATCCAAAGGCTATAATCAAGAAGAAGGTATTGATTATGAGGAAACATATGCTCCAGTGGCAAGTTCGGAAGCAATACGAGTAATCCTAGCCTTTGCTTGCATTAAAGGTTTTAAACTTTATCAAATGGATGTGAAAAGTGTGTTTCTAAATGGTTATATTATGGAGAAAGTATATGTAGAACAACCTCCTAGTTTTGAAGATGAAACAAAGCCTGATCATGTTTTCAAACTTAAGAAAGCTTTATATGGTTTGAAATAAGCACCTAGAGCTTGGTATGAAAGACTAAGCAAGTTTCTTCTTGATCAAAACTTTGTCAGAGGAAAAAGTGGATACAACTCTTTTCGTCAAACATAACAAAGATAATATTCTAATTGTTCAAATTTATGTTGATGATATTGTTTTTGGTGCTACTAACGAATCTATGTGTCAAGAATTTTCCAAGATTATGCAGGGAGAGTTTGAGATGTCCATGAAGGGAGAATTACAATTCTTTCTTGGACTTCAAATTAAGCAAAGAAAGAATGGGATATTTGTATCTTAAACAAGATATTTGAAGGAGTTGTTAAAGAAGTATGGATTGGACAATGCTAATAGAGCTGATACTCCAATGAGTTCTACAATATTGTTGGATACTGATGTAAAAGGTCCTAGTTACAACATCACTAAATATAAAGGAATAATTGGTTCATTACTCTATCTTACAGCAAGTAGGCCAGATATTCAGTTCAGTGTTGGAATGTGCGTAAGGTATTAATCTGCTCCTAAGGTATCACATGCAGAGACTGTGACAAGAATCTTCAAATACCTAGGAGCACTACAAAACTTGGCTTATGGTATTCAAAAAAAGGAAACGAATATTTGATAGCCTATTTAGATTCAGATCATGGAGGATATAAAACTGACAGGAAAAGTACTAGTGGTCAATGTCAATTCCTTGGAGGTTCTCTGGTATCATGGTTCATCAAGAAGCAAAACGCAGTGTCATTATCTTCTACAGAAGCTAAATATATAGCTATTGCAAGTTGTTGTTCTCAAGTACTATGGTTGAAGCAACAACTTCAGGATTTGGGATATACTTAAGAGATATTCTAATTTATTGTGACAACACTAGCACTATTAGCTTGGCCAAGAATCCTGTGCAACATTCAAGGACCAAACACATAGATATCCGACACCATTTCATTCGAGATCACGTGCAAAAGAAGGATGTCAAAGTAGAGTTCATACCAAGATATCTTCAACTCACTGACATATTCATAAAGCCAATAGCTAAAGATAAATTATTATATATTTGAAGAGAATTGGGAATGGTTAATCCCAATGAGTTGTAAGTTTTTCTTGTTAATTATTATGTTTAATGAGTTTTTGATGATAATCATACTGACTTAGGCATCGGAGTATATAGAAATTTTTTTGCAGGTTTGTCACTCGAGCACTAGAAGTATCACTTGAGTGCTAAGCTCATTCTCACTCGAAGTCAGTTAACAATGCTCGACTCTAGAACTATAGCATATACTCTACTTCAGGCTATGAAAAATAGGGATTAACAGAGTATGTAAGAACTCTTGAAACTCACTCAAGCATACCAAGAGTGACAGGTCTCACTCGAGTAAAGGAAGAACTTCACTCGAGCATGGTATGAATTTACCTGAAGTGAAGCAAGAGAACTCGAGCATAAGGAAGAAATTTTTACAAATACTTATTCAAAGCATGGTTACTCAAATGATTTTGGAGGATTTGAGTACAAAGATGAAAAATATAACAAGATATATTTAGATCAGGTACACTTTTACATGCTTTATCAAATTTGTTTGAATATTACTCGAGCACAATATGATCACACCCAAGCACAGTATGAATAACACTCGAGCACTAGGGTTGTCACTCGAGTATTGGAACTTATATCAGTTACGTGATAGCTCAGACTATCACACTTCCTCCTCTCACTTGAAGCGTCGTGTCATTCGAAGGGCGTCTTTCTTCACCTTCGACCATTACTATAGATTAAATGCCTCAGATTGCTTCTAATCACCATTACAACTCTTCAATATTCTTTATAAGGTGAGATTTATCCTTCAAGCTTCTCATTTTGTGCCCTAACCAAAGAACCTCTCTGAAAATCTCTCTCTCAGTCCTTCACAAATATGTGATTCTCATTTTGTTTTTAAATGGCTAGAACTAAGATTCCTGTTGTTTCCCATTCACCTTCACCTACTCATTCAGCCACTAGTGCTTCAGAGACTCTGGTGGCCATATCCTTATCTCCTATGCCTTCTCTGTCTTCTACTCCTACACCTCCTCCTAAACCCAAAACCAAAAAGAGAACTCTAGCCAAGAAACCTCACCCTAAGCCTCAAATGGCTAAGAAGGATCAACCTCCGTAAAAGAAACCAAAGGGAGTAGTTTTTAAAGAACCGATTGTTACTCGGTCTCAATCCAAAAAAGTCAAATGAAGAGGAAAGAAGAAGGACACAGAGCAACCTCAACAATGTTCTTCCTTAGATGACTCCTTCAATATGCAACTTCAGGAAGCAATGGAGAAGTCAAGGCTTGATGCATTAGTTGGCAAAATTGCCTCACAAGCCGATGCCTCAAGTTTACATCAGGTTGGCCAGTCCAATCCTCCTGAAGACTTCAATGTTAAGGAACTGAAGGCACTGAAACAGAAGGTATATGATTCTGAGTTTGCACATGGACAATTCTGCCCCATAGTTTATGTCGACTTAGATTATCTGATAAAAAGTTGTGGTTTGGATTTTCATCCTTTTCTTGGATTTTATCATCCATGGCTGAGTGTTCATATTCCTTATTCACCTTCTGTTGTGAAAACCTTCTATTGCGACATGAAATCCCACAACATAAAATCTAGGAATGGAGAGTTGATAGAGGAAGTAGTATCTACTACTGTTAGAGATCAATTTATTATGATATCTGCCAATATCATTAATGATATACTTGGATATGTTGCACCTCCTTATGATCTACCCACTCTGTCAGCCAATGAAGCCTTCCGGCTTTTGAGACCAAATGACCCAATAGGCCCTCTTAACTTTAAGCTTATTGACATGCTTGATTCTAATCGTGCCCTTCACTACATCTACTCTCATAGCATTGTTAATAAATCCAACAATTATACCTATTTTGCTCAGAGAGATTACTACTTGCTGGCCTCCTTCCTAGTCGGTCAGCGTAGAAATATGGGGGAGATTATCTTTAGTGAGATGAGAAGATTTTGATTTTCTTCATCAAAATCTGCTACCATACCATATCCTTAAATTGTGTCTCTCATTCTCAAGAAAAGCAAAGTATGGTATTTGGAGGGAACTGAGAGAGTAACCATTCCTAGGTTTGGCAAGACTCAATTGACACATATGAGTATTAATCTTCCAGTGAGTCAAACCAGGGCTATATCTCAGAGAGAAGCCACTCCATCGAGAGGTGATGAGGCTTAATCTTCTACTCAAGGTTCCATTCCACCTCCATCTTTCCTGAATGCATAACTTTCAACCCATATGGCTGAAGTGATCAATCAAGCTGTGTCTGGTCTAAAAAAGGAATTAATGAAGGAGTATGAGAAATTGGTGAACACAATGGAGTTACAAGTCTTAAAGTTGGTGGACAAGGTGAATACCAACTTTGAATTGACGTTCAAGACTCAAGAAGATATGTCGAGAAGAATCACTGATATGTAAATCTTCTTGCACACTCATTTTCCGACTACTTCTTCTAAGGTGCCACCTGAGTCTACTCTTGCCATGACTTCACCTCCTCAAACATAGACTCATGTTCTCTTCACCGACCTAGTTCCAATGTTGATGTCACTTATGATCGGTCACCTTCACCACCACCTGCAGCCTCTATCCCTCAGCCATCATCTCCACTTTTTGAGCCGGAGCCAGTTAACCCTTCCACTTCCATGGTGCTCTTTGCCCCACCATCCGATCTTACCTTTCTTCAGCCCCTTTCTGATGCTGACAAAAAGGGGGAGAAGGATCTGTGATGATTTATGAGCTAATATAGTCTGATATGAGGTGTATTTGGTAGTTTTGTGTATTGGGGTAGGATTATTGTTATATTGTTATTTTCTGGTTTATTTTTACTGACATGGTTGTATATAGGGTTTTATGGGTAGATGTTGATTCAAGCTTAATATTATACTTTTCAAGTTCACTAATGGTTGTTTTCAAGTTTGTTAAGTTTTCTGTTCAGTTTTAATGATTTCTGTGATACTATGACTTATCTTGGTTGTTAAGTGTCCATTGGAAGTATTGCAGGAAACATATGAGGATAAGTGCAAAAATCTGAAAATGAGTCTAAACTTTTGTGAGATATGCATTTGGAAATGTTGATAATGTTTTTCAAAATTTTCACTTTAATCAAGATTTTTCTTAAAACTCATCACAAAGGTTTTGTCATCATAAAAAAGGGGGAGAATGTTAGATTCCAAGTTTTGATGATAACAAAAGGTTATTGTGTGCAAAGTATGTTTTTACAAGTTTAGACAATGGTTACAAAGTTGCCAAATGCATATGACAAAGTTTAGAAATGTCTGCTATCAGTTTTACTGATGCACTCAAGCAACAGAGTTAACACTCGAGCATGAAGCTATGTTTCACTCGAGTACATGCAAGCGTTGGACAAAACGTGTTTGACAGAGAGAAATTGCTGTCAGTTTTATTGATGCACTCGAGCAATAGAAGTCATACTCGAGTATCAAGCTGCTTTGCACTCGAGCACATGAAAGTGTTGGACAAAAAGTGTTTGACAGAGAGCAAAGTCAGAAACATGATATCAACACTTCACTCGAGCATAGTCTTGGTACTCGAGTGATGGCCTTAGGTGTACTCGAGTCCTAGCGAGTGAGCGACTGTGAGTGTTTGGCTGAGAGTCATGTAGAAAAGAGAAGCAGAAGCATGCCCGAGTGAGATTACATACACCCGAGTGATACATCAGTACCCGCGAGTGAGAAATCTAACTCTCTCAATTCTGATGCAAGTGCTGAAGACAAAGAGTATATTATAGAAGGACATTCTTCTCACTCAAGTAGGAGTAAGTATGCTCGAGAGAGGGCCCACATCATCTGCAAGTGCAAAATCACACTCTTGATAAACTAGGGCATGAGTGTTGTCCAGAGACGTGGCTCATAGTGTAAAATGAAGAAGCATTCGAGTGAGGAGACATGTGCTCGAGTGAGGACCCATATCACTCGCAAGTGTGAAAATGCACTCTCTCAAAATCACGTAGAAGTGTAAGTGTAAAATCAAAGCAAAAGGAGAAAATATGGTATTGCAATCGAGTAAGACATCACAGCACTCGAGTGATACTCTGCCAGAAGCCAAAACACATCAGTCTTCCAGCATTTAATCTGAATATGGTTTAATGTTATTTATTCATCCTATTTCCACTTATTTTTATTATATAATATCATTTAACAAATATTATGAGTGTGATACAGGAGTTTGAATGTTTGAATTAGCAAGACACAGAGGAAGTCAAACAACGGCAGACAGCATCATTACGACCATCCAAGCACGTACCTACCACGTTCAAAGATTTCAAATGCACGCATGCCTTTCCACAGTTAAATGCCCCGCTCCACAATGATTATTATTCCAACAGGAAAAAACAAATATCTATAAATATAGAGCTCTAGAGACCATCAAGACAACAAAGTACAAGAATTCACACAAGCAAATTCATGAGTCTCTGTTATTCACATTTCCTCTGTATTCATATCGTTCTTCAGTGATTATCTTTTTTGCTCTGTAAGAGAGTCTGTATACACTTCAAATTCTATTTTTATTTGATCTCAAGGTACTGGGACCTTGAGAGGGGAGATTTACTTACAACAGAAGCAGTGAGAGAATTCCTAGTAGGACTTTCTGCTCATAAGACTTACAAGATACAAGCAGTAGAGAATGTTGCTGCTCGTAAGACTTACAGTGGTGTAAGCAGGAGAGAATGTTGCTGTTCATAAGACTTGTATACATAAGTAAGAGAGAAAGGTCATAGGTTTGTTTTTCTGCACGTAAGACTTGTCGTAAGGGGGAGAGAAATTTTTAGTATTTCTACTCGTAGTGCTTTAAAGGATGGTTGTTGTCTTGTAGCGTTCCGATAGCCCGCTGAATCTTAGAAGAATATTGAAAATCTCAGTAGGTCTTGATCTCTGAGGACTGGACGTAGGCCTGGGTTTTGGGCCAAACCAGTATAATTCTCTGTGTGCTTATCTTCTCAACTCTACTCTATCTACAGCTATTACTATATCACAGCAATAACTGAAAATTTATCACATCACCCAATTCACTCCCCTCTTGGGTGAAGCTTGCTTCTTTCATTTGGTATCAGAGTGAGGTCTTCTCACAAGAGCCTAACAGCTTGAGAAGGATCTAATAAATGGCAACAATGGGTGAAAACATTCTTCCAGACGGAGCTTCAATCACTAGACCTCCTGGTTTTACTGGAGAACATTTTTAGTTCTGGAAAGCTAAGTTCAGAGTGTTCGTGATGGCTAACGAATACGGTTTATGGAATGTGATACAGGATGGTGACTATGTTCCAATAAAGAAAATTGAAGATAGAGTCATTAAAAAGATCCCAGAGGAGTTTGATGAAGATGACAAGAGGTTAGTAACGTTAAATAGTAAAGCTATTTTAATGATACAGAGTGCTCTTAGTCGAAAGGAATATTTTCGAATCTGCACTCTACCAACAGCTAAAGATGTGGGATGCTCTTGAAATCTCTCACAAAGGTACATCCGGAATCAAAGAAAATAGAGTCAATACTCTAATTACAGAGTATGATCTATTTCGTATGAAACTTGGAGAAGGAATATCAGAATTCGAACTCAGGTACAATCATCTTGTTAATCAACTATCTGCACTTGGGAAATCATTTGACTGAAATTCCTAGGTAAGAAAGATTCTTAATATTCTTACGAAAGAATGTGAAGCGAAGGTGACAGCTATCGAAAAAGCTAAAGGAGAGTCAATGAGATCCGTAACTGCTCTCTTTGGTAGCCTTTCTGAGTATGAAGGGAAGTTGAGATTCAAGAAGGAACTAGAAGAGTTCAATGATAAAAAGAAAAGAAGAGTTGCACTTAAAGCTATCAAAGAAGAATAATCTTCTGAAAATAAAGATGTTCCTGATGATGATGATGATGATATGGTAATGATCGTGAGAAAATTCAAGAAGTTCTATAGAAGAGGTCAAAAGAACTTCAAAAATATTCAAGGTGGACCAGGCAAGAAAGAAAACAAGGAGCGACAGATAGTATGCTATGAGTGTGGGAAGCCTGAACACATCAAATCCGAATGCTTCAGAAACAAAGACAAAAAGAAGCAGAAGAAGAAAGCATACATATCATCTATCTGGGGTGATAGCTCGTCTTCTGATAGAGAATATGAAGTATCCTCTTCTGATGAAGGTAATCAACTTCAACCAGAAGATATTTCATCCTCCTCTGATTAAGAAATTCTTCAAAGAAATGTATTAAACCATAAAGAAGATTTACTTTTCAAAATAATAAATTCTCTTCCTAATAATGAAGATAAAGTTAAATACTTTAACAAACTTAGGAAAGCCTCTACCTCTACAGAAGTAGGACTTACTTTGAAACATAACCAATTAAACACAAAATATGATTTCACTAAAATAATGAAAAGATTTTAGAGTAATCCAAAACCAGTTACGGTTTCAGACCTTCAGAAGGAAATTAATGGTTCAAAAGAAGAGATTAGAGAGTTGAAGAATACTCAATATCTCCATTCTCTTGTTCTAAACCAAATCTAAACAGAAACTTCTGATAAAGAGAAAGAAAAGGTCAAAGATATTGAGGATCAAGATATCTCCAGCCCTTTCTTAAACCTTAAATCAAAGGTTTCAGTTCCAAAAGATTTCAATCCAAAAATGGCATGTTCTAATCAAAATTGGTATTGCTAATAATGTTGGTTTGGAAACTATAGCCTTATTTGATATTGGTGTAACTTTGAGTTGTATCAGGGAAGGTCTAATTCCCACCAAATTTTATGAGAAAACTACAGAAATCCTTTGTGCACCAAATTGTTCACTATTAGATATCAGCTATAAGTGAACAAATACTGTAGTTGAGAATAATGGTCTGAAAATTCATACTCCTTTCATTCTAACAAAAGTCTTATCCCAAGACATGATGTTAGGAGTACATTTCATTCATCAATTAATACCTTAGAAGGTATCAAAAGAAGGAGTAGAATCGCAATTAATGGGAAAAACAATCTTCTTCAAATTTGCTTATCCCTCTTCCATGAAATTCATTAATATAATTGAGTATAAAGAGAACCAAATCAATTTTCTCAAAGAAGAAGTTTCCTATAACGTTATTGATACCCAATTAGGAAAACCTCTTACTAAATAGAAACTTCAAAATGTTTTCATAACTTTCCAAAACACTATATGTTATGATCTTCCCAACGCTTTCTAGGAAAGAAAAAGACATGTAGTCAACCTCCCTTATGAGAAAGGCATCAATGAAAGAGCTATTCTTACTAAAGCTCGTCCAATACAGATGAACCAGGAACTCTTAGAACATTGTCAAAATGAAATGAAGGATTTTTCTTTCAAAAATATTGATCCATAAAAGCCAAAGTCCTTGGTCTTGTACTACTTTTTACGTCAATGAAAATGCAGAACTTGAACAAGGAACTCTGAGGCTTGTTGTCAATTATAAGCTTCTCAATCAGGCCTTACAATGGATTGGGTATTCTATTCCTAATAAAAAGGACCTTTTGAATCGCCTTTATCAGGAAAAAATATTTTCAAAATTTGATATGAAATCAAGATTCTGGCATATCCAAATTAGAGAGAAAGATTGCTACAAAACTGCATTTACTGTTCCTTTCAAACGGTATGAATGGAACGTTAAGCCTTTTAGTCTAAAAATGGCTATCACTGTATTCCAGAGGATAATGAATGAAATTTTTAATCCTTATACTAAATTTATCATTCTTTATATTGATGATGTTTAGTGTATTCAGATTCTATTGAGCAGTATTTCAAGCATGTACAGGTTTTCACATAAATTGCTAAGCGTAGTAGCCTTATAGTTTCTAAAACCAAAATCAGTCTATTTCAGACAAAAATTAGGTTCCTAGGTCACCATATTTACCAAGGAACTATCACTCCAATTGACAGAGCAACTCAATTTGCTGATAAATTCCCAGCCTAAATTCTGGATAAAAATGAACTTTAAGGGTTTTTAGGTTGCCTGAATTACATAGGAGAGTTCATCCCAAACCTAAATAATATTATTAAGTCTCTCTATAAGTGTGTTAAGAAAAGTCTTCCTCCATGGACAGATGTCAAAGAAATCAAATCTTATGTCAAAAATCTTCCATAGCTGTACCTTCCTAATCCACAAGCATTCAAAATTGTTGAAATAGATGCCTCTGACATAGGTTATAGAGGTATTCTTAAACAAAAAATTGATAGTAAAGAGAATTGCATTGCATTTACATCAAAACATTGGAATTGGGCATAGCAGAACTATTTTAGAGAATAAGTGTATAGTGCAGAAGATACTCTTTATGTAACACCCATGTTTTGAAAGCATATAGATGGCATGAGTGTAGTAATATCTTTAAAAAGGAGACCAGTAATCTTTTGTAAACAACGAAAGTCCCAACTTCAAGCAGAGTGTGGAGCTGCACTTGAATGGGTTTTCAAAAATCTTTTCAAAAATCATTTTCAGATTGGGTCTGATATGTTTTATTTTAAGCCATCCGTTTTAGGTTTATTTCTTCATATCAGAGTATTTACTAATAAGTTCTCTGCTGAAACCCAAGCTACTATGTTTAATTAACGGCCCTAGGTGGATGGCTGTCCACTACTGGTATGAATGTCGTTGCGCGTTCGCTTATATACAGGCACTTACATACATGTCAGTACAAGCCTGACCACACTTAAATACAAATTACATACAATCTTCAAAATAGATAACTAACAAAAAACTAAATTCTAAGTCCTTTGCTTCATTCGCCCGTGTTTACCTTCTTGCCTATCACTTGATCTACATCAAGTCTTTAAAAGCCATTTTGAGATTTTCACTATCTTCCAAGATTCATAAGGCTCTCAGTGCCTCAGTACAAGCAAATTCTTCTTCAAAGAACATCGCACCCCCTTGCAATTTACAATTAATGCCCACTCAAGATCTCACTATCTTGAGTAAATCACTATAATAAATGTTTCTCACAAGAATATATGAATACACATTGAAGTTTAGAATCACATTTAAGAGCTCAATACTTGGTAATAATTGAGCTAGTGAATTGTGTATAGAGAGTTTGTTTCTTTATGTCTGATGCTCTTGTATTTATAGGTGTAGTGATTAATGATCATTGCTATTAAAAGTATCTATTGGAGTGCTTGGTCTTTGATTCTAACTGTTGAAATCTCATAACATTCTTTATGTATAATGAACTAGCCGTTAGAGTAGAGAGAATGTTCAGTGGCTGAAACCTTTGAGCATTTAATGCTTTTGACACATAAAGTACTTTTTGCATTTTCTGTGTTAATCCATGCTTAATCACCTGAAACTTGCTTAAGCACTGATATAATGAAGTGCTAGAATAATTAGAAGCAAAAAGAACAAGTTATAAATGATTTGTAGTGATTTTCAAGTATTTCAAAATGATGCTATGTTTTCTAGAAAAGCGTCACTTGAATAATCTTAACTTATATTTTGAAAATAATACTGAGCACTGGATGGGTCACTGTAGTGATGTGGTGGTGGTGTGCAAAATATGATCACTTAAGTGGTCACTAGTGTGATCTTGTTTCTTTGAAAACATATAATTGGGAACATCACTGTGGTGAACTGATAGTGATGAAGAATGACAAATCACTTGAGTGATCTTGTTTCCTTTGAATTTAAGAGAAACAAATCACCAGATGCTATTATGAAGTGTTCTGGTAGTGATGAAATATTTTACACATCACTTGAGTGATCTTATACTTATAGAACATTGAAGTATTCTAAGTACTACCAGTATCACTATGGTACTATGATGGTGATGAGATTTGAACATATCACTTGAGTGGTCACTGGAGTGATCTTCTCTTTAAAAAACTTTTCTCAAAATAGGTCACTACAACATATCACTATGGTGATGTGAAAGTGATGCTACATTAAAGCATCACTCGAGTGGTCACTGAACTGATCTTCTTTTTAGAGAAGTTGATCACTATAGTAGAGCATCATCGTGATGTGATGGTGATTACAAATTAAAGCATCACTCAAGTGATCTATTTTTTTGGAAAAAGATCACCAGATGAGTCACCATGATACGTGATAGTAAAGAAAAATTATCTAGCATCGCTCAAATGGTCATTCGAGTGATCTGAGTGCCTTTTGTTAATAGCACTCGAGTGATTACTCGAGTAATTAATGTTTTGTTTTCTAGTGGCTACTGCAGTAATAAATAATTTTCCAAATTTATGACTCGAATGGTCACTCGAGTGATCAACCTATGTGATTTTTTAAAACTCTTTTCAGACCATTGTGATCTTCTGTAAAACCTTTTTAATCCTTTCTTAAACTTTGTTATCATCAAAACACAGGGTCTAACATTCTCCCCCTTTTTGATGATGACAAAACTTATTCTTGAGTTCAAAACAATGAAATTTTAGATCTACTAGAAATTCATATTATTAATCAGTCAAAGTGTAACCCTTAAACTTATAAAAGTAATTATAACCCGAAAAAGCATAATTAGAATAGATTAGAGACTAATTGATAATTAAAATTCATTCCAATCCCTTCCTTCCGGTAGGATTTTCATAAATTCCTTCAAAATTTCTGCCTTACCCTGGTCTCAAATTTCACAATTAGAATATAATTACCCTGTGTAGTTAAATCACATTTTGCATACTAGAGTGTATAACAAAATCCTGGTAACCCCCGGGTTTCATATAGATATTAAGGGTTTACAACTTCCCATTTTGGGGATTACACAAAATCATATCTAAGATTTACATCCCAAAATATATACAGTAATCCCAATATCAAAATTGATAATCAACATCCAAAATCAAAATCTCCTTAACGAGTCTTATCCGCCCTTGGCCATCTCCTTCCCCTTGGAACTACTTGCCCTGTATGAAGGTTAGTCAAAGAAAAGAATGAGATTGAAAGAATCCTAGTAGTAACAAATCACTTATACCATACATAATCATAGAGCATGCAATATTGTCATCAAGCAGCATCACAGCATAAACACATCATGCAGGCTACCATATATGCACATAATCATATAGTCTCATCCCCTGTATTCCACCACCTAGGAGGTATAGTCCTCCTATTGTCAACATCGATAGGCCGTGGGTGAAGATCTCACGGCAATGATAAATCACACATACAATGTATCACATATAGTATAAGGAAAAAGTCACTACCTTGTTCTTTCCGAGCATGCTCTGGCACAGATCGCTCACGAGCAAGGCAAATATCAAACCCTATAAACCAAAATCAAGGACGATAGGTTATTCTCTATTCTTTAGGTGGCTTCTAGAAGTCTAGACACATGCCTAAAGGGTTGGAAGAACTATACCAAACACCCTTTTTTCAGAAGTATTTTTGACTTATTCACTCAAGTGAAAAAGGCCTCACTTGAGTGATAATGAAATTTGCACTCGAGCATGGAAGCTCACTCGTGTGAGTGCTTGCCCAAGAGCAACCACAGAGACAGAAAGTGATCAGAGCACTCGAGTCATAACCATGATACATGAGTGATAACCTCAAACTCACTTGAGTCCTACCAAGTGAGGCACAAGAAGTGACTACCCGAGAGCAACAGAAACCCTAGAATGAAAAGTGCACTCGAGCACTAGCTCTGCCACTCAAGTGATAGCACAACACTTGTGAGTACTAGCACACACTCTTGGCAAATTGGCCGCAAGTGTTTCCTCAAGACATTAGTCCATAGTATACAACACTCTTGCACTGAGTGAGACAAGCTTCACTCGAATGATAACCCATATCACTCGCAAGTGACAAAATGTAGCCTTGTACTCAAGCATGGAGGTGCGACTGAAAAGCTAAAGAAAGAGGGAAAACAGGATGCTCCACTTGAGTGAGGCTTATCAGAAGCTAAAATGCAGCAGATGATAGATTTTGTCCAATGTGTCCAATAACCTCTAAAATCAACAACCAAACCTTTTCCTACACAAATGTCTACAGGGAATCTATTGGACACACTAAAGCAACCAAATTCCCATTCTAGTAACAAGTTCCTGCTTTGGACACTACATTCTCACACATCAACCAATTGCACTAATTTTCCTTCCAAAGTTCCAAACTAACTCTAATGACATAAAGACCCAATATAACACTAATTCCACCATAATATAATATCCAATTCATGCATTTCAAAATGATACCAAAATTAGGGCAAAAATCACAATTCTTAAAACTTAACCAACCATTACAATGAACATGTCAAAATGCTTCAAATACTTACCTCTTCCTCTTTCCAAGGTTGGTTCTTTGATTCCTCAACCTTCAACTTTGCTTCAAGCACTCAAACACCACCTTTCAAAAATATAAAATAATAGCAATGAAGTACTCATCACCATGAACAATATTAATGAAAAGCATTTGAGCATTTGAGGTCACATGGAGCACCAACCTTAAGCTTTTCTTCTTTCTCTTTCCTCTTGAGCTCACACGAAAATGGAGGTTTATGAGAGAGAAGGTGATGATGATGATAACATAGATTTTTCCCTTAGTCCATGCTCCCTAGCCGACCTTAAAGGAGAGAGAAGATAGGAAATGAAATTTGACACTTTGACCAAATCCATAGCTCACACCTTGACACTTGGCAAGATCTTATTCCTCCTTTCATGAATTCACATAAGCTCACATGCATGTAATTTCACTCCCTTGCTCAATGAATCTCAACCATTGATCTTTGAGTTACCAAGGAGCTTTCTCTTCGGTAACTGATCAATTAGTCGGTAACTTTCCTTTTTACCCAGTTTTCCCCTGATTATGGTAATTCCACTTGAATCACTACTAAGCATATTTATATCATTCATATTACCATTCATGCACCCTCCCCTACCCATAGGGTTCTTTTAAGCTTACCACACAATTAAGCTTAAATACAGGTTCTAGGCACTGATCAGAACACATTCGGATCACAATCTCATATTATACTCTTCAAAAGTGTTTATTAACAATAATTTCATCCACTTTTGAGGGGGTATTTCTCAATAAAAGTTTGTAAAGGCTTTTCTTGTGCCCGGATTAAACAAGAAGATAGTGGATTTAAGAATCTCAGGAGGAGCTTGGGGACTAGACGTAGGTCATCACAGTTTAGACCATAACAGGATAAATCACAGTTTGCATATTCTCTTCCCTAAGCTCTTATATTTCTAGCATACATTATTCAATCTAACTATTGATTTATAATTCATTACTTTCATACTAATTACTTTCACTATGATGCAAAAAAATTTTCAAAGTTCTTAAGTTTATATCTTACACCCAATTCACCCCCATCTTGGGTGTCGGCTGATTCTAACATCTGGTATTAGAGCTTGGGCTCTTGTTTAAAGGACTTAACTGTCTCAAGAGTTGTTAATGGTTGATCTTGGGTGTTACTTATTTTATGAAGGTTTTGACTATACAATTCCACTGATTTTAAAAGAGATTGATTTCTTGTTTGGAAAGCTAGAATCACTAGTTTTATTAAAGCATATGATTTTGATATGTGGAATGTTTTTACAAATTCATTTTATTTTAAATCAAGAAAGGATTGGACAGAAAGAGAAAAGAAAATATTTTTGTTGAATATCAGAGCAATGAAAATTCTGTATAGTTCTTTAACCAAAAATAATTTTGAGAAAATTACATATTGTTCTAATGCTAAAGATATCTGTGACACTCTTGATTCTATGTATTCTTCTAATAAGTGTGTTGAAGTTGAAAGTATTGATAGTTTATGTGAAAGTACAAGCTACACATCTACGGTGCATGAACAATTGGAAGTTGATCATAAAGAAGAAATCTTAGAACACTTCTATACAGTCAACATGGATATACAAGAAGAGGATTCCCAGAAAGAGTTCATTATAGACGAACATTGAAAAATCATTCTCCGTAGCTCAAGATGAACTTCAGGTAAAAAGTTCCAATTCTTCTAATGATTTTTGTAAAACTGATTTTCAAAGTCTACATAAGATTGTTTTTCAACTAATTATTAATTCTATTGAGAAAAAAACAAAAATGCCTTCAAACTTGCTAGAAATTTATATGTGAAGAAAGATCATAGGCAAACTGAACATTTGAAAAGGCCTTCCCTCAAGCAACATAATGCTTGAATAAGATCTCATAATATATATCATCATATTATTTGCAATTATTGTGGTAAATTGGGTCATATTTCTCACACATGCTATATTAGAAGAAATTCAATTGTGACAAATAAACATGTTTGGGTTTGAAAAAGACAAGTAAAGTCTAATGCTAACAATCAAGGACCTAAGTATAAGTGGGTACCAAAATGTCCATCTAGAGCTTTATATATGCAGTTTGATTCCAATAAGAATGGACATTAGGGTAAGAAGGAGAGAAAGAAGAATCCAAGAGTTTATTGTGAACCTAAAAAGAGATTTGCATCAGTTAAGAAAACTCATGGAAAAGCCATTGTTACAACTTCCTCGTCAAATCAAAAGACGCAATAGACACCAGCAAGAGGAGTACCTTCTACCTCAAGAAGGAATTACCATAATGTACTATGCAACTACTATGAGGAGAATAAGAAGAGGGGGATCTCTCATGCATAAAGAAAAATACTCTTGAAGCCTACATCATAAAAGAGAGCTTTACATAATCTTAAAGCCGAATACGCAAAAACAGAGCTTCAAAGAAAGATGCAGTGGGTATGTAAAGGTAATCCTCCAAGCACCTAATGTAAAAGTAAACAATGGTAAAACCTCCCACACTATCATCTTTTATATTTATTGAAGTGTATACTTTGTTACTTGTTACCTTAGGTATGAGCATTGCACATAAGTTTTCACAATCTTTAGAAAATTCATTCATAAAGAATCGCAATATTCAATAGCTTAACACTTCATGCATATACACATACTTCAAGAGAAAATATTTTTTATGCATAAAGTCATGATTAATTGATTATGCTCAATTTCTTTGAATTGACTATATTCTTAAAGAATGTGAATCATGATTCCTACAAGCTAACTGTAAGTGGATCCAAGTAAAATTGGATACTAAAGGAAGAAAAAGGATTATATGATTTTGTATGAAGAAGAAAGGATGCTTTATTTTTAACATACACTCTAGTTCATGATTTGAAGGCACAATAGAAATTCGAGTTCAAGAAAGGAAATTGCAAAAATGCTTGATTCAAAGGCATGGGTTACTCAAGTGTTCATGGAGGACTTGAGTACAAAGATACAAGGAAATGGAAATTAATTTGGGTGTCTACATGTAACACTCAAGCCAGGTACGCTATATTAGTATGCGAACTTTTCTGCATAACTCAAATTCTTAGGAAAAACTCGAGTTCATATGAACTCAAGTGTCATGACTTTATATCATTAATTTCAAAACCCAAATGTCACACCTGTTCTTCCTAACTTGATTTAAGCGGTAAATACTTGCTCATTATTGCATACCATTAGAATCAATCATTTCGAGTTTTCGAAATGTTTTCAGATTGCTATATGTACTTGTACTAGAATTGTTCATAATCTTTCTATGCATTAGAAATTTGAAATGCACATTTTAAAAAACTTTACTTGGATTTCAATTCATCCTGTTTATCAAAAATGCATACACATTGTTTGAAAATTATTCATATCTTGTTTACATTCAAATTGATTTCAAAATTAGAAGTTAGTATTTTTATATTGGATGTAAAAAATGCTTCAAATTTATTCACTAGAGTTTTCCCATTGATCATTGATCTTAAATAAGCTATCCAATGCTTGAACTCCTTAGTGCCATTCTCTAAATGAGTTAGACCTCATGTCAAACAAATCGATCATCAATAAGTTTTAAGTCAACTTTCTAGAAAAGAATTCAATTTGTGAAAGATTTATGTTTAATGCATAAATCTTCATTGGCTGAGTTATTTGAAGCATTATGAATGTTCATTAATGCATTAAATGTCAATGCATTAACAATTATAATGAAATAACTTACTAAGATGATATTCTAGTACTCTAGCCATTTGGATGAATGAGTATATGCTTCATCATTCATAAATTCTTATAATCATTTTATTGCTCAAACACATTAACTATTGGTATGATATATCTTTAAGTAACCAGTGTCATGTATCTAAATCATTGAGTTGAATATTCATATCTTTCATGACACAATTCTAAGAGGAAGATTGAAGAGAGTTAAGAAAATAAAGTAGTTATCTACTTGGGTTATGGAGTATGATCAATATCAAGAAAAAAGGGATTGAAGAAGAACTTGTAACATTTAATGGGAATATCAAGATTCAAGATCTTAGAATTGATAATGGAGGTCTTTATGATCAAATGAAAGTTGGAATGACTTAATTGGAAGTTAAAAGTGCCTAATCTTGTAAAATATTAGGTTTATTAAAATAACAACACTTGTATTCAAATAGTGGCACTACTATTTGAATAATAGGTGTAGTATTCAAATAGAAAGAGTGTAATAGCACTTCTATTCAAATAATAACTGATTATTTGAATAGAAGCAACCTAATTTAGTGACCTCTGTTTTGTTTAGTATGAGCGAGGTTCATTAATTTGGTCATATCTCCTAAACCACAACTCATATTGAGACAAAACATTGGCATATAAAACTAGACTCCCTATGTATCATTTTGACATTATGATCAAGTAAAAAAGAGCTCATATGAAAGAGATACGAATTTTTGAAGTTAACACTAAAATAACCATTATATTACAGACATTGTTTGATATTTTACACATAGCTCACAAAATACACACTGGATTGAGGTGAAACTAGTGCCAATTGAAACTAGACTTAAAGAGCTTTCCATTGATATGTAATTCATCTAATAGAGTTATATTCAAAGTGATACACGTTCTGGAAGTTGGTGCTCAAAATCAAGCTTTGTTTCAAACCATTCAATACACATTGGATCATAACTTTTGGAATACAATGTCTTTGTGATTGATTCATGTTGATAAGAAACTAGACTGAAAGAGCTTTCTGGGGATAGATCATTTGATAAAATTAAAGTTATATAAAGAGTCATGCCTGTTAGAATCAAACAAAAGTTTATTTGACTAAAGGCTGAAGTATTCGAATAAATATATTCATTATCCGAGAAGCAATATTCGAATATAAGTTATTGTATTCGAATAGAGTCATCTATTTTACATGAGAGGCTATTCAAATAAGGGACTAGCTATTCGAATAACTTCACCTCATTTTCTCATAGAAGCTAAACCAAAAGAGAGTCACACCACAACCAATCCGAATGCCATTCAATTTTATTCATTCATTATGTTTTCACTTGTAATTATTCTTACAAAATGTTATCTAACATACATCTCAAGCGTGAAATAGGAAATTTAACGTTTAGACTACAGATTTAAATGAGAGAGTCAATTGTAGTGGCCAGCATCATTACACACCTAATATCGGCTACCTACCACAACAAAAGGTTGACCCACCATAAACGAATTCCTAAAACACAAATGCTTTACAACGTGAAGTTTAGCTCAGAGTAAAGCATTCTACTCCTCAACGGGACACTCCGCTCTATAACGGACATTTCATAATGGCTTGTTTTTCAAATGCACTTAACAGTCAAATGAAGCAATAGGACTCGAATGGATGAATGCTTACAATAGTTATCTTTTACAACTCATCTATAAATATGGTAGCATTTAGAGAAGAAATAAGACAGTGAATAGAGTGATAACACCTACATGCGAATATCATGATTCCTCTGATTCAAGGATTACCAATGAGAGAGTGATTATTTGTATTATACTTTAGTGATTATTTTATCCACTCTATGAGAGAGTCTGTAAACATCTTCAACTGTATTTTTGAATTATTCTTAAGGTAGAGGGACCTTAAGAGGGTTGATTTTCTTATAGGGAAGCTGTTGCTAGAATTGCCGGTAACACTTTCTACTCGTAAAGACTTACAAGGTGCAAGTAGTAGAAAATGTTGTTGCTTGTAAGACTTATAGGGGTGTAAGCATGAGAGAACGCTGCTGCACATAATACTTGCATGGATAAGCAGGAGAGAAAGGATTTCAGGATTACTCTACTCTTAAGACTTGCTGTAAGGTCGAGTTTCTCAGTGAAAGGTTTGTATAGGCTTTTCTTGTGCCTGGATTAAACAAGAACATAGTAGATTTAAAAATCTCAGTAGGAGCCTGGGGACTAGATGTAGGTCATCACGGATTAAACCGAACCAGGATAAATCACATTTTGCATATTCTCTTCCCAAAGCTCTTATATTTCTAGCATATATTAACTGTTGATTTATGATTCATTACTCTTATACTTATTACTTTCACTAAGATTTTAAAAGATTTTCAAAGTTCTTAAGTTTTAATCTTATACCCAATGTACCCCCTCTTGGGTGTCGGCAATTCTAACATATTACTTTTTTGAATTGATGGTTTTCTTAACATATGTATATATGCATTTTATTTGAGTGATATCAGTTACTACTGAGATTCTTTTAAATCTTATCTCTTTCCAATAACCCATGTTACAGCACAGGCTAGCAGCTCCAAGAGCAAGAAGGTAACTACAGACGAGTAGGGATCAAGATAGATGAATTTACTTTCTATTGGTTATCTGTGTAACATCCCAAATATTAGTCACCAAAATTCCTTTGCATCTTGTGGCATAAAAAGGAATAAATAATGAATTATGAAGCACTAGAAATGGCCAAATAGTACAATTGGTGGCCACATGAACTTTAGGCCACAATAAGACATAAAATTAAATTTGTATCTTCATAAAAGCCCATTATTAGAGCTCAAATTGTTAATAGAAGAACATAATTTTTAGGCAAAATAAATAGTGATTTTCAGGCCAATACAAAGAAAAGGGAAGAAGGCTCAATTTAATTACAAAATTGTAAGGGAAAACTGGTCATTTGACCATAACGCAAGAAGTCATATATTTTTCCCTTTCCTTGATGCATATTTCGTCTAAATGGGAAAGCAAGAAGGGAAATATATATACTTGGTACAAATTAAAAGTAAGAAGGAAGCAATATTGCCAAGTAAAATGAGGTTCAAAAGTCAAAGCAAGACGTGTTTAATTGCCATTAAATAATAGTTTCAAGGAGATGGATGAAGCTAATTTGAAAAGCTTATTTGTTTGCTTCAAAGAATCATTTACATCACTTTGGCAAGAGGAAAGATAAGCATTTATGTTAAGTTAACAAGGGGTAAAGGCATATAGAGAAATTATGGCCAAGTGAAAAATTGAGTGGAAAAGTCAACAATTATGGGTAAATTGAAGAGGTACTCTTCCAATGGGCATTCATTGTTGTTCAAGGTAAATGGGGAGAGGGAAGAGAAAATATCTATGGTTAAAAATAAAAGATAAAACAAGGAAGTCAAAGGAAAAAAAACATCTGGTAAAAATTGCAATAAAAAAGTAACATACTAAGGAGGTGGAGATGATATTTTTGGAGCTTATTAAACCTCCCAAAGGCCCTTATATTTTCGATCATCTCAAAGCAAATATATATAGAGCTTCAAAAACCTATAGAACAAGAGAGAAGAAAAAGGGATTATGGGCAAAGATCAAGGTAAGTTGGGTATGAAATTCAAGTTTTTATTCTTCTAAATTAATGGCAAGCCCTCCCTAACCTCTATGCCTTCTTGAAATACATGTTTAGCAAGCTCGAAATAAAGAGGAAGATAGAGGAAGTGGGATGATTCTAGAGAGAGAAAGAGGAGAACAAAAGGTAAACACCAAAACCTTGCTCCTCTTGTTGATTGGTTGTTTGGTGGCTTGTTTTGATTGATTTTGTAAATTTGGGATGATGAACCCTAAGGGAAGGGGCTGCCCAAATTTCGATTAATCATGTGGGAAGTGTGGTTAAGTGGTTAAACAATTAATTAAAGGTGAAAAGAAGGTGGTTAATAAAATGCAATCAAGAAACTCCAATATCCCCAATTTATTGTGATGTTCATCCAAACCTATTTTGGGGGTGTTTGTGCTAGAATTTTATAGATTTGATGATTCCATTGTGTTCTACACAAAAAACTATGTAGGAATATCCTACATGTATAAATTCTGGATCAGTGGAATTAAACACTAAAACTCGGAATGTAAATTGTACTGCCAGTGTAATTTCCTACATGGCAGTTGTAATACCCCGAATTTTGAGACTTGAGCTTAAAGAATAAGCCTGAGATTAGTGGATTGCTAAGCCCCGGTTTAGCAAGATCCCAAATTGTGATTAGGGTTTAATGACTACAAAAGTGGACGTGGTTAGTGATTAATGAACCCTTTTAGAGAATATAAAGTGGATTGTAGTCGCTTGTGTTATGAGCAACGCCAAAACCCTGTATTTGAGTTCAATTGTGGATTAACGTCCAAATTGACTTAGAATAGAGGGAGGAATTGAATGGGATATTGTGATGGAAATGGTGTCATGTTGTGGTATTTAATCATTGGAATTGATTTAAATTGGATTGGACACATTGGTTGCAAAAATTGGAAATGCTGTCCAGTGTGAATTCTGTCTGGGCAGTCTTCTCGTGTGGACGTTTTTACTAGGCAAATGATGTCATAAAATTATGAAAATTTCCAGTCTTAAAGATCACATCCCAAGCTTCAAAATGGACATATAATTTGTGCCATTTCATGTTGGGAACGGAGATATGACTGTCCAAAGTTTGAGGTCGAAAATGGACTCTGTTTTGGGGCAGTGATGAAATTTGTGTAATTCTGGATTTTTGTGGTGATTTCTAGTATTGGTAAATATTTTTCCTATAAATAGGACTTAAATACCTTTCATTTGGCTTTGGAATCACCTCATTTCGATTTTTCTAGAATGCCAATTTTGGGAATTATGACATCATCAAAAGGCAAGATGACATAAGCATGGAATTAAAACATCTTCTCATCATCTTCAGCTGCTCATTCACGCACAGCACCTGAACATAGTGTGAGAAAGTTGAGAGAGTTTAGAGAGAGAAAGAGAAGAAAAATCACAAGGTTTGGAAAGCTCAAATTTGGTGTTTTGAAAGTTAGGGTTTTCAGCCATCTTTGAGAAAAGCTAGTGGGAGCTTGAGGATCGAATGTGAAGCCCCGAGTTGCTGGCACGCAAATCGAGGAGAAAAGACTGGAGACAGGGCAAGTGGCTTGTGGAGGGAGCGGCTAGGACTCCTTCGAGATGAGATTGTGTAATCCCCTTTTGAAGAATTGTAATGGGCAATTGTGCCCTATGTATTTTTAGCGAAGGTATATACCCGGGATTGCCGGGATGATTATATTGTGCACTCTGATATTTATATGAATGTGATTTATCTTCGCGTAGTAATTGTATTCGAAATGTGAATATGAGATCAAGTTAACTAGATTTTAAAAGGTATTTTTGAAAACCCCATCATGTGATGGGTTAGTAAATGTTATTTGATTATTATTGGTCTCTATTTCATTTTAATCGCGTATTTTGGATATAATTACGGAGGGGGTTACAGCAGTCAGCACAAATTGCATTTTTGGGTAATAGAATGTATTCAAATGGCCATGAAACTTTCTAGTATAAAAGTAGACTTATCAAGATTTAATTTAATAGGTCATTTTTGAAATTTGGATAGGTACATTAAGAGTTATGAATTTTTAAATTTAGGTATTGAATCTGGACAAAATCCTGGAACTGTGTGGGTTTAGTCGTAATTTTTGAACTCTATCCCTAGAATTGGCTCTAAGTAATATTTTATCTTTAAAATATACTTAAAGAGATTTAAGTAGGAATTTGAACTACCCCAATTGGAGTTCTATAGAATGAGTTATGAATTTTCAAATTTTTATCAAAATGCTAGCAGCTTTTTGCTACCATCCCAATTTAAGAAAGAAAGGGCCAAATGTAATTTGTATGAACTCCAAGGGTTAAGTTAAGGACTTGGGGCTAGTGTAGCCATCATAGAGGTTTATTGGTCATGGATTTAATTGTGTCATTATTTATCTAGGGCCATGAGGTGGCAAATAATAAGCAACTTCAATGGTTGGAAGAAAAGGAACAAGAGGAGAACTTAAAGACACAAGGTAGTAAACTTACTTACCTGCATGTATTTGATGTACTTATGTGTATTGATTTGCAGTATTACTTTGCTTGATCATATGAAGCATATATGAATGAATGAAGCTCTATTTTTATTTTTACTATGGCCATAACTATACTGCATAAAACATTGAGGTAGCCTTTGGAATTTGAAGGGGTGAGCATTTATGGCATTTTGATATATATGTTGTAACTTTTGGTTATGTTTTTGATATTTGTGGATTTTTGCCCTATTTTAGTATTAATTTTGAATGGATGAATTTGATGATGTGTTATAGGAGAGTGGGTCTCAAATTGTGTTTTGATGTCAATGGATTTAGTTTGGAATTGAATGAGGAAATATGGCAATTTTGGTAGTTGTAGTGCAATATGGGGTCAAACTTGAATATGTGTTGATTGGAAGGGAATTTGGTTGTTTTAGTGTTTCCAATGAGTTCCTTGAATAAAATTGCATGGAAGTAGTATTGAATGAGGATTTTGAGACCATTGGAAGCAAATTGGATAAGTCTGGGAAATGTTATCAGCTGCTAGGTTTTGACTTTTGATAAGCCTCACACGAGTGAGGTAGGGTTTCAGCCGAGTGCAACATGATATTTCCCTCTCTCTTCAGTGTTTTAGTGAGGTCTTTGGGTGAAAGGCAAGAGTGCACTTCTTCACTTGTGAGTGATTAGGGCTTCCACTCAAGTGCATAAGGGTTTCAGTCGGGTGTGTGTACATGTAGCATTTTGAGGTTGTGTCTTGGGTTAACACTCAAAGGCTAGTCTCCTAGAGTACACCTCAGCACTCATAGATGTTGGGTTGTCACTCGAGCATTAAGCCTATTGCTCGAGTGTACTTGTCACTTTGAAGTTCTTTAGTTGCTCTCAGGTTGTCACTTTTGGCACATCACTTGATGGAGCTCGGGTGAATATTTGTCATCACTCGAGTGCTATGGATAGTGCTCGAGTGAACTAACCACTCCAAGGTGTGTCTATGCCCTTGGGTACACACTTTATGTGTCTCACTTTGAGGGACTCGAGTGTGAATGGGAACATCACTCATGTGAGGCCTTCGTTACTCGAGTGATTTAGCCAGAAATCAGTATTTTGTCCTAAAAGGAGAATTTTTGGGGTAATTCTTCCAACCTTTCAAGCATATGTTTAGGCTTTTAGTAGCCACCTAAAAAGTTTAAATGATAACCAACGTTAAGTGTTATATAAAAGAAAGAGCTTGGAATAAATGATTAATCTGTCGTTCTTGATTATAGTTTATAGGGTTTGACATTTGCTGTACTCGTGAGCCCACTGTGCCAGAGGACATCAGGAAAGAACAAGGTAGTGACTCTTTCTCTTATATTGTGTATAAAACATTGTATGTATGTTATCATGCATTGCGATGCTTTGAGATACTGCTGCCTTTACAGTGAAAGATGTCACATTGAGCATAATGATTACAACGTAAGATATCGCATTGAGCATAGTGATTACAGCGAAAGCACTCGCATTGTGTATATAGCCATGAGAGCTGTTGGGTGTGGCATGAGCCATGCATCATTGTGTTGTTGCTAAACATGATCTTACATGCTGTGTGTTTATATGCCGTATGAGTGATTTGTTACTACTGAGATTCTTTTGAATCTCATTCTTTCCTTTGACTAACCTTCAGTCAGGGTAAGTGGCTCCAATGAAAAATGAACGACCAGGAGTGGCTAGGGTTTTATAGGGACTTTTAGCTTGAATTATTGGTTATCTCTTTTGGAATGGGATTACTGTATATTATTTTTGGCATGTAAAGAATATTTTGAATATGGTATTTTAATCCCCTATACGGGAAACTTTAAACCCTTAGTGAATGAATGAATCCTAAGAGTTGCTGGTATTTTGTTGTACACTTTGATATGTCAGAATGTGATTCAACTGTATAGGGTAATTATATTCAGATATGAAATTGAGACTAGGATAGGAAAAGAATTTTTCGAAATAAATTGCAAAAACCCTATTGAAAGGAAGGGATATGAAATGTGTAACCCCCTGCCGTAATTAATATTCGGATTACACAATTAAAGTGAAATAGAGACCAATAAGAAACAAATAACATTTTACAAACCCAACTACCAATCGGGGTTTTCATAAATACCTTTCGAAATCGTTCATAACCTGGTCTCACATTCACATTCCGAATACAATTACTACACAAAGATAAATCACATTCAATATATCAGAGTACGCAATGTAATAATTCCGGCAATTCCGGATTCCATTTATTAACTCAAGCTTTATAGGGCACATTCGCCCATTACAAGCCCTCATATGGGGATTACACAAATCCTCTTAAATACATGTACAAATATCCAATAACTCATTTCAAATACATAACCAAATATACTCTTCCATATGTACACATCCAAATCCAAATATCCCATCTAGGATGATGACTAACTATCACAACCAAACTCCAATGGGAGCCCTAGCCGCCCTTGACTGCTTGCTCCATCCTCGATCCACCTACCCTGTCTGAAATGGTTGATAGGGGAGGGTGAGATTCTAGAGAATCTCAGTTGGAAACAGATACCTATATGCATGTATGATATGTGTTTAATGCATGACATGCTTGCAATACATAACTCATGTTCACACAATGACATATCTGCGTGCTCAATGTTTCAACAACATACTCATGGCCACAGCATAACTAGAAACAGAGCTACAATCATTCATACATGTTTCACATATTTCAGCAAAGCAATACATGCATCAATACACAAACACAACATCAAAGCATGCAAGCACTACTACAGAATTGAGATATAACCACCCCAAAAGACGTCCCAAATTGAAAATTGGGTGGTTAAAAAGGGAGGCAGTGGCATTTTCGTAATTATATATATGTAGGGGAACCTTTAGGCGTCCCAAATTTTAATTTGGGACGTCTAAAGTGCTTCCTGGCGCGAAATATAAATTTCATAAATTTTTTTTAGCGCCTGAAGCTGGGTTTAGGCGTCCCAAATTCATTTGGGACGCCTAAAGTCGTAGTTTAGGCGTCCCAAATCCATTTGGGACGCCTAAACCAGGACTTTAGGCGTCCCAAATGGATTTGGGATGCCTAAACTAAGACTTTAGGCGTCCCAAGTGGCATTTGGGACGCCTAAAGGCATCCCCCTACCCGCATGTCAGACACTTGTCTGACATGCGGTCTTCTCATCTATCACATCCTCTCCTCACATCCTATCAACAACAACTTTACTCTTCTTCCTCCTCTCCCCACCCACACCGTCGGCCTCCTCTGTTTTTTTCTTCAACTCCTCCCTCCTCCCTTGTTCAAGCTCTCTCCTCCACCGTCGGCCCTTGTTGAACTCCTCCCTCCTCCCTTCTTCTTCTTCCTCTTTGTTTCTTTGTTTCTTCAACGGCTGCAACCGACCCTGCTGCAACCTCACCTCCTCCACAGTGGGTAGATTTTTGCTCTCTCCTCCACCTTCATCCTTCCATTGTTGTGCACACCACCGTGGATCTCCAACGTCTTCTACCTCTCCAACATACTAGCTAGTGGACGCCCCTGATCAGGTTGGTTATTTTCTTTGTTTTTTTTTGTAACAGAATGGTATATTTTGTTTTTGAAATATAAATTTACTTGAAATGGTTGAGATTTTGCTTATATATTGCTTATATTGAGATAGTTGAGATTAGCCTGATGTGTTTGTTGTGGTTATATTGCTTAAATTGCTGTATAATAGAAATCCCTGTATGTTGTTCAGTTTTAGGAAAATCTATCTTTTATAAGCCAATGGAGATAAAGTTAAATTGTCAAATGCCCCAAATTCAGGGTAGGTCATTCTCGTTATCAATAATATTGTTGATTAAAAGAAATTATCAAGTGGGTTAGTCAATTAGAGAATGTTTGGTATTCTCGTTATCAATAATATTGTTCTTTGAAAGAAATTATCAAGTGGGTTAGTCAAGTGGAGAATGTCTGGTATGAGAGATTTGGAGCAAAGGAAAAGGAGAAAAAAATTTGTGAATTAGATTTAAAAAACCGTAGGGGAAGAAGGGAAGAAAAATTTTTGTGATTTGAATTTAAAAAATTGAAGAACTTTTTAATTGAAATTATATTAACATATTTCTGTTATTAATAATATTTTTTATTTAATAAAATATATTTTTTAATTTAAACTAATTTTATAATAATGTATTTTTGAAGTATTATAAATGTTTAAATTAAAGAAATTCTTGTATTCCAAATGAATTATGAAGAATAATTCAAGCCAAAACATAAAAAGAAAACCATAACCCCAATATTCATTAAATGATTTTTATCTAAATATTTTCAATAAAACAATTTTATTTTTGGAAGAACTCAACTTAAAATTGTTTTGTTAATATGAAACTCGTTTTGTTTTTAATTCTTCCAAACCTCAAAAAAATTCTTTAATTTAATCTTATTGTATTTATTTTATTATACATTAATTTTATATACATATACTTATTAAAAAAATAAGTTACATAGCACTGAAACTCTTTTAAGAGGAGAGATGAGGCTAGGAGGGGGCAATAAAGTTATTAAGCCCATATTTTAAAATCCTAAATTGGGTTGATAACTTAATTAGGCAATCCCATCATATGTCGTTGAGAATTGTACTAAACGTGTGAATGTTATTGGTAATGCCTTAGGTGGTAACAAAATGGATCATAGTTGGATGAATGCTTTGAGAACTAGTGAAGAATATGAGAAAGGGGTGGACGAATTTATTGAATTCGCTAAAAAGAATGCTCCTGCAAGAAATGGGAAGTATTTTTGTTCTTGTGTCAATTGTTTGAATGAGAGTAGACGGGATGTTGATATCATAAAGGATCACCTACTTTGTGATGGAATAAATCTGCGATACACAAGGTGGATATGGCATGGTGAGGAAGTAACTGATTGTCCGTCACATAAGAAGGAAGCTGTGGATGTCATAGATGAAGATAGAATGGAGAGAATGATTAACGATATTGAGGTAGAATCCTTTGCGCAGTCGCAGGAGTATGACAGCTTGCGGAGTGATGCAGAGACACCATTGTACAGTGGTAGTAAGTACACGCGGCTGACAGGAACATTACATTTGGTTAACTTAAAGGTAACTTGTGGGTGGACCGATAGTAGTTTCACATTGCTACTTGAACTATTGTGTGATTTGTTTCCGGAGGATAATGTACTTCCAAATCGTATGTATGAGGCCAAGAAAATCCTGTCTACAATGGGTATGGAGTATAAAAAGATACATGCTTGCCCTAATGACTGCGTACTGTACAGAAATGAGTACGAAGGTCTTAGTGAGTGTCCTAAGTGTAAAACTGCACGATACAAAGTGAAAAAAGATGGTGGTTGTGGTGATGTGACAAGTAAAAGGCAACCTTTAAAGGTTATGTGGTATCTTCCAATAATACCACGTTTTAAACGTTTGTTTGCGAGTGCAACAAAAGTGAAGAAGTTGAGATGGCACTCTGATGAGAGAATATCTTATGGGAAATATCTTCGGCACCCAGCTGACTCTCCACAATGGCAAAAAATAGATGAAATGTTCCCTCAATTTGGCAGCGAGCCAAGAAACGTACGGCTTGGGCTTTGTACAGACGGCATCAATCCGTATAGAACTCTTACTAGCACACATAGTGCGTGGCCGGTTCTCCTTATAATATACAACTTGTCTCCCTGGCTATGTATGAAACGTAAGTATATGATGCTATCTATGATGATTTCTGGACCAAAACAGCCAGGGAACGATATTGATGTCTATTTGGCGCCTTTGATTGAGGACTTGAAGAAGTTGTGGGAGGAAGGTGTAGATGTGTTTGATGCTTATAAGAAAGAGTCTTTCAAGCTACGTGCAATGATTTTCACAACGATAAACGACTTCCCTGCGTACGGAAACTTGTCAGGGTACAGTGTGAAGGGACACAAAGCATGCCCAATATGTGAAGCAGACACACACTTCCAACAACTAAAGCATAGAAGAAAAACTGTCTACCTTGGCCACAGGAGGTTTCTTCATCGGTTCCACCCGTATCATAGGCTAAGAAAGCGGTTTAACGGCTTACCGGAGCATGGAATGGCTCCAAAGTCACTAACCGGAGAGGAAGTCTACAGTCGAGTGGAACTTATCCATGTCACTTTTGGTAAGAACCAGAGGGTTGCGGGTGAGAAGAACATATGGAAGAAGAGATCCATTTTCTTTGATCTTCCATATTGGCGTTCGCTTGACGTGAGACACAGTATTGATGTGATGCATGTGGAGAAGAATGTTTGTGATAGCCTTATCAGTACACTTTTGCACATACCAGGGAAGACTAAGGATGGGATTAATGCGAGATTAGACCTTGTCGATATGGGAATAAGAGAACGGTTACATCCACAACTAAGAGATGATGGTAGGAGGGCATACATGGAGCCAGCAGTGCATACACTATCAAAAGCAGAGAAAAGAAGTTTGTGTGGGTGTTTGCATGAAATGAAGGTGCCGCAAGGGTATTCCGCGAATGTGAGAAGATGTGTCTCAATGGACGATTTGAAGTTAGTGGGAATGAAGTCCCATGATTATCATGTGTTGATGCAACAACTATTACCGGTAGCTATTAGAGGCATAATGAAAGATGAAGTATGAACCATAGTGACAAGATTGTGCGTTTTCTTCAATGCTATTTGTAATAATGTCATTGACACTGAAAAGTTGGATGAACTAGAAAATGAGGGTTACATTATTTTGTCACAACTAGAGATGCACTTTCCTCCTTCATTTTTTGATATAATGGTGCATTTGGTAGTTCATTTGGTGAGGGAGGTAAGGCTATGCGGTCCAGTTTACCTGAGGTGGATGTACCCTTTCGAGCGATACATGAAGATCTTAAAAGGGTATTCTAAAAATCCTTATCGACCAGAAGCCTCAATAGTAGAAAGATATGTAGTTGAGGAGGCTATGGAGTTTTGCAAAGATTATATGTCAAGGAAGAAGGAACAATCTCGGCATGAAGAAGGGAGAAGCAAGGGAACACGAGGACTGAAAGTGAAGAATGTTCCTCGTGAAGAGGTGTTGCAAGCCCACTTGTATATCCTGAATAATATGGAAGAAGTTCAACCTTACATAAATGAACACAGAAACACTTTGAAGAACAAGAATCCAAGGAAGAATGACATGCAGATTGCTATTGAGCAAAACAAGACATTCATGCAGTGGTTCGAGGAAAAGGTTTTGCACGAGATCTGTGTGTCTGAGACAATCGAGTGGCTAGCTTGGGGGCCTTTGTTTCAGGTCATTACTTGGACCGGTTATGAGATAAATGGCTATTCTTTCTATACCAAAGAGCAAGATGACAGAAGTACCATACAAAATAGTGGGGTCATGGTAGAAGCTGAATCTATGCACTTTTCCAGTTCGAGAGACAAAAACCCCATATTAGCGTCTATGGCCTATTATGGAGTTATAGAAGAAATATGGGAGATGACATACAACAAGTTCAAAGTTGCTTTATTTAAATGTAAGTGGGTTAGCAATAATGCCGTGGTAATAGATAAACAATTTGGATTTGTCTCAGTCGATCTTCGAAGAGTTGGCTATAGAGACGAGCCCTTCATTTTAGCAAGCCAGGCGAAACAAGTGTTTTATGTCACCGATCCTGCCAGAAAAAACATGTCCATTGTCCTTAAAAGTAAAAAACAGAAGTATGGTGATCCGACCTTCAACCTTGATGACACACCACCTTTCACAACAACTACACCTCGAACAAATGAAGTAGAATTGGTAGATGATGACGAATATGCTGTAAGAAATGACCATGGTGAAGGACTATGGGAAACAATATAGAGTAAGACCTTAATTTATAAACGAGAACTGTGTTTTTTTTGTTTTACTTCCCGCTTAGTATATTTCGTTTTCATTGCAATTTATTTACGTTTCTGATGTCGCTTTTTGTGTGTTAACAGGAATATGGACAACTCTAGTGATGACGAGAGGCATAGAGATGACGAAAACTCTAGCAATGACGAAAGGCCTAGAGTTGAACCCCCTGTAAGAAGGAGGGTTATAGGCTGTACAAAGATGGGAGCATTGGTTGCACGTCATGAACATCAACAGGAGAGGCTGCATATAGACTTCGATGACAATCTGAATCCAGTTGGTCCTGAGGAAGACCACTTCATTAGCTACATAGGACTTTTGGCTCGAAGCAAAGTGCGCATTACCTACGATAATTAGAGATTGGTTCCCCCAAAAACGAAAAACATGATTTGGCAGAAACTTTTGGTATGTAAGTTTTGATGCATTGTAGCTTTGTTCTTATTGTTTGAAATATAATAATCTTATGTTTTACCTTGCAGCAAACATACGATGTCCAGACACCACGGAGATGTATAGGCACTGGATGGATGAGGTTCGTGTACGTTGGAAAGGTTTCAAGAACAAGCTAACAGCGCATTACATTCGAGGGGCCCTTAGGGGTAAGGATCCATGTGCAACGTATACGTATTTGTCTCCAGAGGACTGGAGGTTGTTTGCGGCATCACGACCAGATCCTGAGTTTTTGGTAAGATTTCTATCATCATGATATATAACTTGTAATTTTCATATACTTTATATTGTTGATTTATTTTTTGTTGTTTTTCATTCATAGAAATTAAGTGCAGCAAATGCCCAGAGGCAAGCAGAAAATAAATATCAACATTTCATGTCTCGCGGTGGATATCAGAAGCTTGAGCGGCAAATGATGGCAGAAGAGTTAGAGAAAATGAAGGAAGCAGCGGAATCTGATCCTAGCGTTGTTATTGAGCCACCGGCACCTCCTCCACGTCACAAAAAATGGAAAGCAGGGAGGATTAAGGCTGGGAAGTACATAAATCTGACTGTTGCTGAGGTTGCTGCGAGGATTGTAAGTAGTTATACCATACGTACCTAATTTTTTACATATCGCGAGTGGTTTCGATACATTTACGATAAACTGCATGCTACAGGATGAACTGGAGGAGCAGAGTAGCCAAGGTTCATTCAATCCAAGTAAACGGATGGACATCTTGTCAACGGCTATTGGGAAGGCAGATGACCTTGGTCGTGTTTGAGGAGAGACACGAGGAGTTAGTGCCGCGAGGTATTTTGGACGAGAACCACGTTATTCGTCACAAGCTGGACCTAGTAAGGATGTTGTGGCCAAGATTCGAGAGGAGCTCGAATGAGAGATCGAGGCCAACCTTCGCGACAAGCTCCGATAAGAGCTGTTGCCAGAGCTTCAACTTGAAATGGCAAAGATGTTTGAAGCACAAAGGGCAAGGGACGAGCATAGAACTTAGGAATCCCCGGCCTTCATTAGCATCGGAGGAAGTTACAACCCTCTGGCGCAACCACTTGGCGACCCTTCTCCCACTCCAGTGTCGGGAGATCCTTGTACCCTCTATTTGGATGATCCACTGTTGCGTGTTGCTGTTGATGCTCTCGTTCACACTCGTGCTACCACCCACCATAATCAGCAAATTCCGGAGGATTTTCGTAGGGTGAATGTGACTAGTGTTAGAAAGGGGGAAGAAGGTACAACCATCCCTGTTCCTGATCCAGAGGTTGGCACGTTAGGTCAAGCGATAGGATCTTTCATCCTTTGGCCTCGCAATCTTATTGGTTCAGATGCAACACCTCCAATGGTAGGAATTACCTTACTATTACTGAAAATCTGTTGGCATCATAATAACAATTTGTTTTTTTGATGTTCTAAAAGGATGACGAAGCTGCGAGCAAATGGCCCTACTTAGCACGGCTGCAACAGATCTACAAGGGCATTAAACAGATTGACTTGAAGATGCCTGCAGGGATTGTAGGCCAAGTGGAGTATCCCTACATGATTGACAATACAGATCTGAAGCAGTTTATCAGGTTGGAGGAGATAGATGCAGGTTGGGTGAAATTTGCAGTCCGGTAAGTTTTTTTTCAATTTTCCCACAGAATTCATTTAGTGGTTTTTTGATTTCATACATTCAATAATTCATTCCTTATTTTAATTCTATTATAGCACCTTCCACGCTCTCTACACAAACATGGAAAGACGTGATTGGTATGGATTCTTATGTCCTGCGAATACGACAGGGGATACTTGTACTGTGGCGCATAGGACTCACTATGTCGGCTATGCAATGGGACAGACCAAACTTCGTTGTTATCTAGCACCCATTGTCCAACGGTTCGTATTTACATTTTGACAATTTAAGAAGTTTAATAAATAATTGTCTTCTCATCTAACTTCATTTTAATGTGTACATGTTGTTAAAGTTACCACAGGAGTTTGTGTGTTATATGTCCCCGCCGCCACGTAGTCTATTGGTTTGATCCCTTGGGTAAAAAGCCAGACAGAGATACAAAATCCGTCTTCGACACGTAAGTTATTCTGTTTGTATTTCATTGATTCTTTACAAAAATCAATAGTTCTAATTTCTGTTCATTTTGATTTTCATGATAGTGCTTGTAAAACATATAGAGTCCTAGGTGGGTCACGCGAGGGTACAGTTGTTAAAAAGCCAAAGTGGTTTTATCCGATAGTAAGTACATTCGATCCTAGCTAATTGTTTCATTGACGGTTCTTTCAGACATACCTTTATTGATTTTAACAACCAATTGCATCCCTTTGATTTAAAGTGCCCTCGGCAACCTGGCAACACTGAATGCGGATATTATGTTATACTTTATATGTATAACATAACTCAAAATGAAATTACTAGCGATTTTGAAAAGGTAATCGCTTCTTCATTCTCAAATTATAATATTTTTGGTGTTCTAATCGAAATGCTAATTAATTCATTTGCTTGAGATTCATTTCATCAAAGCTTACTTTCTAATTTTCAGATTTTTGATAATGAAGATGCCTACCTACGTGAAGACCTTGATTTGATCAGAGATCTTTTGGCTGGACATCTTCTTCAACATATAGAGCAGTAAACTTTTTATTTTATATCAGTTTGTAGTTGTGTGATGACAGCGTTTTGACACTTTCTGGTTGTTTTTTGTTGATATATATATAGTAGTAGGTTGTATGAAATTGTAGTGCTGGATGAAATTGTAGTAGGTTGTATGAAATTGTAGTTTGTAGTAGTATGTTATTGTATGTATATATAGTAAAGATTGTAGTGCTGGATGTCCTTACCAGTTTGTAACGGACAGTGTGGTTTATGAATCCATCTTCTATTCTGTTTCTGCAGTTTGAATTCGTTGGGTAATACATAATGTAAAATAAGGGTTAAAAAAAACCTAACTTTTAGACGTCCCAAATTAAGAATTGGGAGGTCTAAAGTCCCAACCTGGGGACTTTAGGCGTCCCAAATTAAAGTTTGGGACGCCTAAAGTCCCCCCGGGTGGGACTTTAGGTGTCCCAAATTGTAATTTGGGACGCCTAAAGTCTGACTTTACACGTCCCTATCATTTGGGACGTCATTTGTTTCAACTTACTACGCCCCCAGTATATACGTCCCCCCGTATTGGGACGTTAAAGGTGCCAAATTTGGGAGGTTAAAGCCCCTTTTTGTAGTAGTGAAGAGAGGTAAGTTCCCTACACTCTTTCCACGTATGCTCCAGCTTCGCTTACTCGCGATCAGAATGAATACCAAACCACGATCAAGGCGAACATCAACCCTATAATCAAAATCATGAACATAGGGTCAATCCCTTTTCCAATTCCTCAACATACAAACACTTAATGTTGGTTATCATTTAACACCTTTAGGTGGCTAATCAAAGCCCAAACATATGCCTAAAAGCTTGGGAAACACTTGACCAAAGATCACTTTTAAAAAGTCCAAATGCTGATTTTTGGGGGTGGGCCGTAGCCCAGAATCCTTGGGCTGCGGCCCAAAACTGCCCAGAAACATTTGGGCTGCGGCCCAAGAAAATCTAGTTTCTGGCTGAACTTCTAAAAATCATAACTAATTCCACAAAAATTGAAATGAGGTGATCCCAAAGCCAAATGAAAGCTATTCAAGTCCTCTACACAGGAAAAATACTGGCCAATACTGGAAATCACAATACAAATACAGAATTCCGAACAATTCAAGACTGTCCCAAAACAGAATCCATTTTCGACCACAAACTTTGGACAGCTATAACTCCCAGTTCTCAAAATGAAATGGCACACATTATATGTCCATTTTGAACCTTGGGAGGTGAACTTTAAGACTGGAAAGTTTCATAAGTTTCTGACTTCATTTTCCCAGTCAAATCGTCTACACCATCTGACTGTCCAGACAGAACTTCCAAAAGACAGAATTCCAGATTTGCACAATTGGCTTCCAATGGTCCAATTTTCATATCAAACATCATTCTCACACAAAATTTCACAAGGAGTCCATTGGAAATACCAAATCAACCAAATTCACATTCCATTGACATGTTTCACCAATAATCACAACATGTCAACTCAAGTCCCAATTCAAACACAACATTACAACTCTTCCAATTCAAGTTTCCAAATCAATTCCAATGACCAAATACCACAACATGGCACCATTTCCAACATAAAACACAATCCAATTCTCCAATCAAAAATCACATGAAAATCAGGGCAAAATTCAAAATTTACAAGGCTTAACCAATAATCACAAAACTTAGGTCAAAATGCTTCAAATACTCACCTCTTCCTCTTTCCCAAACCAATTCTTTGATTCTTCATCTTTCCAAATTTCCTCAAGCCATCAAACACCTTCAATCAAGAATCTAAAACCATAGAGATGAAGCTCTCATCACTATGAACAACATTAATAAAGAGTGTTTGAACATTAGAGGACAAGAGCAAGCGTTTCACCCAAGAGGGGGGGTGAATTGGGTGATCTTAAAAACTTCGTTGTAAATATAAAATTTGACGTTGAAATTAAAACAGGAAAGGGTAAGGAGAAATATCACCGAAGTGTACACCGGGAGTTATACTGGTTCGGCCACAACCACTTTGACCTACATCCAGTCCTCAGAGCTTCTCTGAGAGTTTCACTATAACTTTCAAGATTCAGTGGGTTCTTGGCACCTTAGTACAAGCAAGTTCCTACGCCTGGACACTTGCTCTGCCTTACAAGTTGTAATCCAATCCCAACTCAAGGTTCCACAACCTTAAGTTACCTCAATAACAAATATTAAGTTTGAATGAAATATCTCTCTCACAGAGTGAATAAGAATCACTGAAGCATAGAATTACAAGTATAATGTAAAACAGAGTAATGAACTTGATCATACGTTCGTAAATGTGTTCTTGTTTTTCTCTGTTTAGATGTTCCCATATATATAGATACATTCGTAATGATTGCTGGAACATATTTCTTCATGTCCGTTGGAGCGTGCGCAGCCACTATTGACTTTTCCAGTTTTTGAAAAACATACGTTTGTGGTAGGTGACGGTCGGTGACATTTGAGCGTTGCTTTTGACTTTCCTTATTTGGTAAGATCTCTTCATTGTTTATCTATTGAAATGCTAAGAATACTAATATAATGAAAATTTAATCAAATAGGAAACAAAACAATGACCGTTGGAATGATTTCAAACTTTCTGGGTTTCCATACTCGAGTAGCTACTCGAGTATTCATTAAAGTTTACTCGAGTACTTACTCGAGTATCATCATGAAATCTTTGATAGACTCCCAGTTAACATATAAATATAAGATTACTCGGGTAGTGCATGGAATAAGCAAAATATCAAACCTTTGGAAATGCTTGTTTACTCGGGTACCTACTCGAGTAATGCACTCTTTTCTTTATAGGTTACTCGGGTACCAACTCGAGTAAATTTCAAATAAACTTATGTTACTCGATGCTTTACTCTAGTAATGTTGGCAGGATTTCAAGGCCGAGAGCACTTCCAGTTTGATTACCTTGTTACTCGAGTACATACTCGAGTAAACTTACTTTTTGTGCATCACTTACTCGGGTAATGACTTGAGGTTTTCCTTCAAACATAACACTGCATACTCGAGTACATACTTGAGTAATCCATTTAAAAAGAATCATTAAATCCTTGCATACTAGAGTAATGACTCGAGGAAAAAAAGATAATATTAGATCAAGTTATTCGGGTACTACCTTCAAGTTTTTACTTACCTCAGTGTGTTACTCTAGTAGCTACTCGAGTAACATTGGCAGTGGTACAAAGTGCCAAGAGCAACACATTTTCTTAAACAGAGTTACTCGAGTACATACTTGAGTATCATTGGCAGGCCGAGAGCAACTGGAAGATTTTCACATGGTTACTCGAGTAGCTACTCGAGTAACGTTGGCAGGCCGAGAACAACTCCAAGTATTTACCTGGTTACTCGAGTAACTACTCGAGTAACATTGGCAGGCCGAGAGCAACTTGAAAACTTTTACACTATTACTCGAGTACTTACTCGAGTAACGTTGGCAGGTTACTGGAAGGTATCTCTGGTAACTTCAAGTTTTGTCTCATTACTCGAGTACATACTCGAGTAATGCCTTAGAAAACTTGCTTCTCATCAAGTTTCTTAGCTTTTTCGCTTGGCCTTTCTTCATTACTCCAATGCTTACTTCAAGTAATACTTTTCCCTGTTATTACTTTGTTCAATCTTATTTATTACTCAAGTATTGTTCATACCATTTTTTGTTATCATCAGAACATGAGATCTAACATTCTCCCCCTTTTTGATGATGACAAAACTTGGTGATTTTGAACAAGATTTTTTTTGAAAGTGAATTTTCAATTAAATACTTCTTATATTCAAAGATTATTTTGAAAAACTTATTAAGTTTAGATTCAAAGTGTAAAGTGAATGAAATCATAATATGCATCTTGCATACACAACAAATCCATTAGTCCAACAATGGAATCATAATTTAAAACTTGAATAGACTTGAAATAAACTTGCATTAAACTTAAAAATTGTATTACAAGATAACAAGATAAAAGCTTAACAAGTTCAAAAGACTCCCTAAAACCCATATACACCCAAATACCCAAAAAGACTCAGACTTCCACAAAATCACTCTCAAGTTCTTCTCCCCCTTTTTGTCTTCATCATTCAAGAGGAGGATCGGAAGGCTTGACTACGGAAATAGGCTTCACTGGAAGAACTAAGCCATCATCTGAACCAGAAGAGTGAAAAGAGCTAGAAGAGACAGGTTCAGGAAGATGAAGTGGAGGAATGTGGATGTCATCTTTGGGAGGAATAGGAGGAGACTGGTAGACAACCATAGTAGAGGTCTCACCCTCTGGAGTGGTCTAAACCTCTGGAGTGGTCTCAACCTCTGGAGTATGATGTTCAGAGGAGGATGAGGGAGATATTTCCTCAGTGTGGGTAGGAGATGGAATAGGTTTAGGTGCGGGGTCAGTCTGAGGTTTGGGAGGTGAATCATCAATAGTGATATGTATGGTCTCATTGGTGTCTGGGTTATCCACTGTATATAGAATGTCTTTGGCTTGTTGCTCAGGTGGACTAGAGACTGGAGGAATAGAAGGTTCAGCCTCAGTAAAAGGAGTGCCAGAAGAAGGATTCTCTGGAGGTGGTGGTGGTGCAGAAGAAGATGGATCGGCAGAAGGTTCGGGACCCAATGAGTCCAAACGTGCTAGGATTAATCTCAGTGTCTCACCCTGGGCACGTTGCTCAGCTAGCAACTCCTCGTGCCTCTTTTCCATTTTCTCAACCAACTCACCCATTTTGTAGTTCATGTTGGTAATCAATTCAGCATTTGTGTTGGCGATATCAACATTGAATCCTCTGAGCATGTTTTCCATGAAGTGCTGGAGAGTGGCATTGAGGAAGGATGGTGATGAAGTGGTAGCAGCTGGAGCTTATGACTGTGTGTCATCCATCTTGCTGGTCTCGGTCTCAGTAGTCTTCTACTTCTTTGACCCAGACTCCAGAGGGCTCTTGAGAGGGATGTCAATATTCAGCTTCGCAATCTGATTTCTCCCAACCGGAGTCATCCTCTCAATAGGCTCCTTGCTATCCAAATACCATATCTTATTCTCTTTCAGAATAAGTGATACTATCTGAGGATATGGCATTGGTGTGGTAGACTTTCCATCCACTCTGTACCTCTTCATTTTAGAGAAGATATACTCCCTCAAATCCTTCTGTTCCTTCAGGAGAAGTGAAGCAAACCACCTAAAGTCCCTATCAGAGAAGTGGGTATAGTTGTTGGCTTTGTTCACAGGGATCTAGAGTAGATGTACCATAGAACCCTATGATGATCACATATATCACTTGGTTTGAAATTTAAAGGTCCAACTAACTCACCGGGTTTAAGGACAGAGAATATCTGGTTTGGCTCAAGTTGGGAGTAAATATCATCTGGAGGGTTCTCTATCCCTAACCACATGTTTATCCTAGAGGGTGAAATAAGAATCTTTTGCCCTCTCACAACTGTGGTCATCTCTTCCTCAACTGAGGTTCTGTTTGGTTCATCTAGGATCTCCAGATTACAGTAAAAGTATGTGATCACTTTTGTACAGAAAGGTAATCTAATGGATAGCCAAGGCATAAAAGGATCTAAATAAGGACTAAGGTCATGCTTCAATACCTCCTGAAGAATCTTGAGGTCCACATAGTGTGTCTTACACACTTTCCTCCTGGAGAACTGAGACAGATACTTCGGAGACTCCACCAACTTGTTGACATTAAACCCTTTTGGAGGGTTGGTGATCTCCTTTTCTGGCAATTTGGATTTCTTGGAAGATTGTCCCTTCTCCATTTGATCTATGATATTTGCCATAGTCTTAGCCACATTCTTATCATACTTAGGCTTTTTAGAAGGATTTGGTGTAAAAGAGGGGGTAGAGGAATCAGAGGGAGGAGGTGAGGGAGATTTAGGACTCTTGCTTTTCCTGGTGGATGTACTCTTGTTGGATTGAGCCCTTGTAGCTATAGGCTCTTTAATCAGAACCCCTTTTGGCTTCGGTTGAGATTGAGGTTGAGGTTGGATTTTGGCTTTTGATCTTTGGGTAAGTTTTCTTCTCTTTTTTGGAGGAGAAGAAAGAGGATCAGGGTGTTGTTGTGATTCAGAGGAATCTGTGAAATTGATATTCTTGGTTCTAACCATTTTGAAACACAGATATTCGAGAATCTCATAAAACAGGGTCACAGTCGCGAGTTTAGGGCACTCTGAATCTGAGCAAAATAGGAAGTTTTTGGGGATGAAATCTATTGGGTTTTGACGGTAATGAGGCAAGGAATCGATTGTGAAAAGTTTTTGTGAGAGTGTATAGTGATTTACTCGATAAGATTTTGTGGAAATGACCGAGTTTGCGACAGATAAAGACCTAAAACCCGACATTACTCGAGGCCTTACTCGAGTAAGCTTCAAGTTTACTCGAGGCCTTACTCGAGTGATCATACAGAAAATCTCTCAAATCATTCATTTAAATTGCGTACCTGGCATGAATAATATTGTAATTATCCATGATTGTTCCCTCGATCATTTATAACCAATTTGAAGCAGATTTGGATCATTTTTCATCAATTTGGAAATCTGGACTTGCAGTTACTCGAGTCCTTACTCGAGTAATGTTCAAGTTTACTCGAGGCTCGCCTCGAGTAACCAGTCTTTTCAACTTCTTATTGTTCATTTTTGAAACTGAACCGTTAGATTTAAATTCCAAGTAACTTGATCCATTACTTCCAGTTTTGAAGACCATTACTCGAGTAGTTACTCAAGTAAAGTGCTTCTTTACTTCAAGTTGTTCCTCGGGTAATGCTTCTCTGTTAGTCATAACTTCAAGTTGGTACTCTAGTAAAGGTGTCCTCTGATCACCTCTAGTTTTGTTTGTCAAAACAGAGTTTCAATCTTCCTACAAAACAAGTTTCTATATACTCCGATGCTTAAGTTAGTAATCATCAAACCTTTAACAAATGACTTCATCTAATATTATGAGAGACTGAAATAACTTACAACTCATTAGGATTTACCATTCCCAATTCTCTTCTAATGTATAGAAATTGATCTTTTGCAAGGGGTTTTGTGAAAATATCAGCTAATTGATGATGAGTAGGAATGAATATCACTTTCACATCTTTCTTTTGAACATGATCTCTGATGAAGTGATGTTTGACATCGATATGCTTGGTTCTAGAGTGTTGAACTGGATTCTTTGCCAAGCTTATTGTACTAGTATTGTCATAATAGATTGGTATTTCTTTGAGATAAATACCAAGATCTTGTAGTTGTTGTTTTAACCATATTACTTGTGCACAACAACTTGAGACTGCAACATATTCAGCTTTCGTTGACGAAAGAGACACTGTATTTTGTTTCTTGCTGAACCATGATACAAGAGATCCTCCAAGAAATTGTCCTTGTCCACTGGTGCTCATTCTGTCTGTTTTGTATCCTCCATGATCTGAATCTGAATATGCAACAAGATATTCACTTCTTCCTTTTGTAATATCCCGAATTCTGAGACTTGGGGCTAGAGAATAAGCCTGAGATAAGTGGATTGCTAAGCCCCAGTTTAGCAAGATCCCAAATTGTGATTAAGAGATAATGACTCCAAAAGTGGATGTCATTAGTGATAAATGGACCCTTTTGGAGATTATGGTGTGATTTGGCACCCGATGTGATTCGTATGTGTTCTGAACAGCGCCAAGACCTTGTATTTGAGTTCAATTATAGATTAACATCTAAATTGAATGAAAATAAGGGGAAGGGCATATGTATGGTGAAAATGAATGAGAAAAAGAATTTGGTGGTGATTCAGTGTGAATTGCCATAATCAGGGGCAAAACGGTAAAGTTACCGACCAATTGGTCAGTTACCGAAGAGAAAACTCATTGGTAACTTCAAGATCAATGGTTAGGATTGATTTGTGTAAAAGATCAAGAGGTGGAATCATGTGTGTGTGTGCCTATGTGAACTCATGAGAGATGTGATAAGGGTGTGACACTTGGCACAATTTGAGCCCTTAGATTTTGGTCAAATTGTCAAAGCTTTTCCTCCCTTCTCTCCTCTCTATGTGGTCGTCCAAGTGGCCTTCATTTTCCCAAAAATCTGATCTCTTCTTCATCTCATCCCTCTCTCTCCAAAACCTCCATTTTCGCCAAAGCTTGGGAAGGAAAGAGGAAGAGAAAGGTGATGTTTTGGCCTTGTTCTTGTCCTCTAATGTTCAAACACTCTTTATTAATGTTGTTCATAGTGATGAGAGCTTCATCTCTATGGTTTTAGATTCTTGATTGAAGGTGTTTGATGGCTTGAGGAAATTTGGAAAGATGAAGAATCAAAGAATTGGTTTGGGAAAGAGGAAGAGGTGAGTATTTGAAGCATTTTGACCTAAGTTTTGTGATTTATGGATGAGTATTGTGAATTTTGGTTTTTTCCCTGATTTTGGTGGAATTGTGAAATGCATGAATTTTCATGTGTTTTATGTTGTAAATGGTGCCATGTTGTGGTATTTGATCACTGAAATTGGTTTTGAATTTGAAATGGAAAGAGATTGTAATGTAGAGTTGGTATTGTGAATTGTGTGACATGTTGTAATTCATTGTGAAACATGTCAATATAATGTGAATTTGGTTGATTTGGTATTTCCAATGGATTCCTTGTGCAAATTTATGTGAAAATGGTATTTGGTATGAATTTGGGAACCATTGGAATCATTGTTGAAAAACTGGAAATTCTGTCCAGTGTAAGTCTGTATTGGGCAGTCTTGTTGTGTGGATGTTTTGACTGGGCAAATGAAGTCAGAAAATTATGAAACTTTCCAGTCTTAAAGTTCACCTCCCAAGGTTCAAAATGGACATATAATGTGTGCCATTTCGTTTTGAGAACTGGGAGTTATAGCTGTCCAAAGTTTGGCATCAAAACTGGATCCTGTTTTGGCACAATGTTAGGTTTTTGGTAAATCTGGACTTTTGTGGTGATTTCCAGTATTGGTCAATATTTTTCCTGTGTAGAGGACTTAAATAGCTTTCATTGGGCTTTGGGATCACCTCATTTCGATTTGTTTGGAATTAGTTATGATTTTTGGAAGTTCAGCCAGAAACTGGATTTTCTTGGGCCGCAGCCCAAGGATGTTGGGCTGCAGCCCAAATGTTTCTGTGCGTCTCTGGACAGCCTTGGGCCACAGCCCAAGGATTCTGGGCCGCAGCCCAAATGTTTCTGGGCAGGTTTGGGCCGCAGCCCAAGGATTGTGGGCCGCAGCCCACCCCAAAAAATCAGCATTTGGACTTTTAAAAAGATGATCTTTGGTCAAGTGTTTCCCAAGCCTTTAGGCATATGTTTGGGCTTTAATTAGCCACCTAAAGGTCATAAATGATAACCAACATAAAGTGTTTGTATGTTGAGGAATTGGAAAAGGGATTAACCCTATGTCCATGATTTTGGTTATAGGGTTGGATAGTCGCCCTGATCGTGGTTCGATGTTCGTTTTGTTCGTGAGCAGCTGTGCTGGAGCTTACGTGGAAAGAGAGTAGGGAACATATCTCTTCTGCTTGTATTTGATATATGTGTTAATGTGTTGGTGCATGTCTTAGCTTTGCATAATAGTGTGTAATTTGAATTGTGTAATTTGAAGCTATGTTTTAATTTATGCTATGGCCATAGGTATATTGTTCGAAGCATTGAGCTTGCAAATTGTCATTGTGTTATCATGAGTTGTGTGATGCAAGTATGTCATGCATTAAACATGTATCGTACGTGCATATTGATATTGTTACCCTACTGAGATTCTCTAGAATCTCACCCTCCCCTACTAACCTTTCAGACAGCGTAGTAGATCAAGGATATAGCGAGTAGCTAAGGGCGATGAAGACTTCTTCGGGATTGAAGTTGGTAGTTGGTTATCTTAGTTGGGATTTATATTTGGATAATTGTATTTGGTTATTTGGATGAATACATGTGGATGTAGATTCAATTATTTGTATTGAGATTTGTTGTGTAATCCCCATATGAGGGCTTGTATGGGCTAATACGCCCTATGAAGCTTGAGTTAATAAATGGAATCCGGAATTGCCGGACTTATTACAATTACGTACTCTGATATATTTAAATGTGATTTATCTTTGTGTAGTAATTGTATTCGAAATGTGAATATGAGACCAGGTTATGAATGATTTCGAAAGGTATTTATGAAAACCCCGTCTGGTATATGGGTTTGTAAAATGTAGTTTAGTTTCTTATTGGTCTCTACTTCACTTTAATTGCATATTTCGGATATAATTACAGCAGGGGGTTACATTTTGGTATCAGAGCTGCTGTTTCTGGCAAGTAAAGGATTTGCTAGGGTAATGGCAGTAGTTGCTGCCTTAAGTCATAGAGAATGACTTTATTTGTTGTGGTATACACATTATGGTCCCTACTATTTATGTATATGTGAGTTTAAGGGATGTGTGTATACATTATTTGTGTTGTGGATATGGTGAGTCAGTATGATTCGCCCGAGAATTTGATGTGTAGACCTAGGGGTGAAGGTGATCAGACTCATCATCTGATTTGAAAACTGAGGAAAATGGTTTCCGAGGTATTTGATTTTGAAGTTCTAGGCATCGTGACTAACCTAGATATTGGGTAAGTAACCCAAGGTGGTATGATGTTACATGTAGTGATATCATATTGAGCTTGTGTGTGTAAAGGCCTTAAGACCTAGGGGACTGGTGTGCCTTAGGCTGGCAGAGATATCTGGATTTGTATAGGAGTTGGGATGCTCCATGGAAATGAGGGAAGTGATTTCCCGGTTCAACTAAGGTTGAGGTTTGGATAGATGAACTGTTATCCAAGGATCAGACTCAATAGCTGGGCTGATTCTTAGGAAGTTGATATGACCTATATGGTCTGTGGTACCAAGATGTGGTACTAGATTGGAATTGAAATGTGTGTCAGGTATCTTGAGGTTGCTAGTGTTCATCTAGCACAGGGCAAAGTGATTCTGCAGAGAATTTGAAAGAGTTATCTACGAGGATTCGGAGTGGAGAAGGCAACCTATGGGGAGTTCCGATCGGAGAGGGCTACCTATGGTGACACCTGATCGGTTAGGCTATATGTGAGTCCTGGGTGAAATGTGAGTAACCTAGCTGCCTGCCAGGCTCAGTGTAAGGGCCGGCCAGTGGAGCCCTGGTACGTAGTTGACCAGGGAGGTGGGCACTCTAAAGGGGTGTGACAATATATATAAAAAAAAATTTGTGACAGCCGCCGTGACGACAAACCCTAGTGTGCCGCTACCGTGACGACGAACCTTAGTATGCACTCGCCATGACGTTGAATCGTAGAATAGAGCTCTGGGAACGTTGGGAGTATGGGATCTCAACGAAGTGCTGGTTGTGACTTTGAATGATTCAAGTTGAATCGGGCCAAGGTCTGGCACAGATGAATATATGTGGATGAGGTTTTGATTATTTATATTGAGATTTGTTGTGTAATCCCCATATGAGGGCTTGAATGGGCGAATGTGCCCTATAAAGCTTGAGTAAATAAATGGAATCCGGAATTGCCAGACTTATTACATTACGTACTCTGATATATTGAATGTGATTTATCTTCGCATAGTAATTGTATTCGAAATTTGAATATGAGACCAGGTTATGAATGATTTTGAAAGGTATTTATGAAAACCCCGTCTGGTAGATGGGTTTGTAAAATGTTATTTGTCTCTTATTGGTCTCTATTTCATTTTAATCACATATTTCGGATATAATTACGGCAGGGGGTTACACCTTTGGGATACTACAGACCCAATTCGGTTGTGTCAGCAAGGTATCTAAAGATTCGTTTGACCGTTTCAGCATGTGATTCTTTTGGTGCCGATTGATATCTTGCACATATACCAACACTAAATTGGATGTCTGGTCTACTTGCCGTGAGATAGAGTAATGATCCAATCATTCCTCTATACTTTGTGATGTTGTAGTCCTTTCCTTTGACATCAGCATCAAGCAACGTAGTTTAGCTCATAGGAGTGTCCGTGCCATTTGCTTCATTCATTCCATACTTCTTCAACAATTCTTTCAAATACTTTGTTTGAGATATGAAGATTCCATTCTTTCTTTGTTTGATTTGCAAACCAAGAAAGAAATTTAATTCTCCCATCATTGACATCTCAAACTCTCCCTACATTATCTCAGAAAATTCCTTACACAGAGATTCATTAGTAGCACCGAAAACAATGTCATCAACATATATTTGAACAATTAAAATATCATCACGTTTTCATTTTATAAAAAATGTTGTATCAACTTTTCATCATACAAAACCTTGATCAATGAGAAATTTACTGAGCCTTTCATACCATGCTCTAGGAGCTTGTTTTAAACCATATAAAGCCTTTTTAAGTTTGAAAACATGGTCAGGTTTGGTAACATCCTCAAAACCTGGAGGTTGTTCTACATATACTTCTTCCATGATATAACCATTTAGAAAAGCACTCTTTACATCCATTTGATAGAGTTTGAATCCTTTGATGCATGCAAAGGCTAAGAGTACGCGTATAGCTTCCAATCTAGCCACTGGAGCATACGTTTCCTCATAATCAATCCCTTCTTCCTGATTATAGCCTTTGGCCACCAACCTTGCCTTATTTCTGACAATAATTGCGGATTCATCAAGTTTGTTCTTGAATACCCATTTAGTTCTAATGATCGGATGATCCTTGGGTCGAGGTACCAAATCCCAAACTTGATTTCTCTCAAATTGATTTAGTTCTTCTTGCATTGCTATAACCCAATCATTGTCTGATAGGGCTTCATCAATGTTTGAAGGTTCAATTTCAGAAATTAATGCAGAAAAACTTACTTCATTGAAAATTCTATTTCTAGTTTTGATCCCTTCATTCACATCTCCTATGACTTGATCTAAGGGATGACTTTTATTGTATTTCGAGGCTTTAGGTTGACCTAGAGATTGCTCTTCTTCCTTAGTTTCATCAACCTCTGGAATAAGAATTTTAGAAATAGATTGACCATTTTCTTGATTTAAACCAACTTCCTGTTCTTTATCAATGGTTTTGTCAGAGGATTCAAATTCATCAAATACAATATGAATTGATTCTTCAATAATACATGTTCTTTTATTGTAAACTCTATATGCTTTACTTCGGTTATAATATCCTAGGAAAATTCCTTCATCTATTTTAGAATCAAATTTTCCTAAGTTATCTTTACCATTATTATGAATGAAACACTTACAACCGAAGATGTGTAGATGAGCAATGTTTGGCTTCCTTCCTTTGTATAACTCATAAGGTGTCTTTCCAAGTTTTGTTCTGATATAGGCCCTATTTGAAATATAGCATGCTGTACTCATAGCATCAGCCCATAACACTTGAGACACATTCTTTTCATTCAACATTGCTCTAGCCATTTCAGTGAGCACTCTATTCTTGCGTTCCACAACTCCATTTTGTTAAGGTGTTCTTGGAGCAGAGAAATTGTGATCAATGCCATTAGTATCACAATATTCTTCAAAGGCTTGATTTTCAAATTCTCCACCATGATCAGTCCTAATACTTGTAATGGATATACCTTTCTCATTTTGCACTTTCTTGGCAAAAACAATAAATTCTTCAAAGGTTTCATCTTTTGATGATAGAAAAATAACCCATGTAAATCTAGAGAAATCATCAACAATAACCAATGAATATAAGTTTCCACCAAGACTCTTTATTCTTGCTGGGCTAACTAAATCCATATGCAATAATTGTAGTGGTCTATTTATTGAAATCTCATTTTTCAATTTGAAAGATGATTTAGTTTGTTTACCCTTTTGACATGCGTCACAAATCAAGTCATTTTTGAAAGTTACTTTGGGTAATCCAAGAACTAAATCCTTTTTGAGTAGTTTGCCTAATTGATGCATATTGACATGAGCCAATCTCTTATGCCATAGCCAACTTTCATCAGTATTACTCAGAAAACAGTTTTCAGACTTATTTCTACTAATATCTAGAGTATAGCAGTCACCTTCCCTTTTTGCTCTGAGCTTAGCCATGATATTCTTCTTATCAAGTTGTAAGTCATTCTTGTTGATAATTAAACATTCTTCTGAGTCAAATATTACCCAATTGTCTTTATCTGCACTTTGACTTACACTCAGTAAATTGTGACACAAGCCTTCAACATAATATACATCTTTGACTTGTATTCCTTTGTCATTTTTTATTTCACCAATTCCTGCTATCTTTCCGGATTGATTTCCTCCAAATTTTACCTTTCCACCTTCCTTAGGTTGCAATGTGGTAAAACTTTCAAAATCTCCGGTCATATGTCTAGAGCATCCACTATCTATGTACCACTTGCTATTTTTGGATGCTTTGAGACATACCTACAATCAAATGACTAGGTCTTAGGTACCCACATCTTTTTGGGTCCTGTTGGGTTAGTACAAATAATTTTCTGAACATATGAGCCTTTAGGTACCCATTTGTAGGTTCCTATTGTTCCTTTCTTCTTATGAATGCATGAAGATGTATAATGACCTTTTCTATTACAGTAATTACAAAATGCAAACGGATTCGATGTATGCACAGAATGCTGGAAATAATTCAAATATGACTTACCTCTTGCTTTCTTTCTTCCTTTCCTTTTGTCTGATTTTGGATGATATCCAATCCCAGATCGGTCATTTACAAATCGTTGAGCCTTTAAAATAACATTTAGCATCTCACTTCCTTGAGTAAATTTTTCAAGAGTTTTTATAAGATCAGTGTTTTTCTTTTTCAAAGAAGAACAATTTTCACAATCCTTTTCTGAACTTTCTTTAAGTTCAATTTCAAGAGCTTTGTTTTTCTTTTTGAAAACAATTAATTCTTTAACTACTTTGATGAATTCAAAATGTAAAGCATTATATTTAGAAAGTAATTCATCATAGGTAGGATCAGAATCATTTACCTCCTCTTCTGTTTCTTCTTGAGCGACGAGACATATATTAGCTACTTCTTCCTCATCACTTTCTTCATCAGAGGAGCTATCACCCCATATAGTAGATACGAAGGCCTTATTTTTGTTGAAGAATTTGCCTTTTCTCTTTTCTTTGCTCTTTTGATTCAATTCTGGACATTCTGATTTGATATGTCCTGGTTTTCCACATTCGTAGCAAATGATATGATCTTTGCTGCTAGTTCCACCTTTTTGAAAGTGTTTGAATCCTTGTCCTTTCTTGTAGAACTTTTTGAATCATTTTATGATTAGGCCCATTTCATCATCGTCAAACTCCTCATCCTCATCTTGATTCTCTTCTTTTACTTTTAGTGCAAGACCCTTCTTTTTCTTGTCACCAATGTCATCTAGTTCTCGTTTGAACTTTAGTTTGCTTTCATATTCAGAAAGACTTCCAAATAGAGAAGCAACTGATCTCATTGATTCTCCTTTTGCTTCTTCTATCACATTGACTGTGGCCTCCCATTCTTTAGAAATAATATTTAGAATCTTTCATACTTGGGTATGCTGATCATAGACTTTCCCAAGAGCTGCAAGTTGATTAACAAGATGAGTATATCTAAGTTCAAATTCAGATATTGATTCACCTGATTTCATTCCAAGTAAATCAAATTCAGTGACCAAGGTGTTGATCCGATTCTCCTTTATTCTCGAAGTTCCTTTATGAGCTATTTCCAAAGCTTCCCACATTTCCTTTGCTGTTGGAAGTATGCAAATTCTAAAATACTCACTTTGACTCAAGGCACTTTGTAACATCAGAATTGCCTTGCTGTTGAGAGTGATAAGTTTCTTGTCATTCTCATCATATTCTGCTGGTGTCTTGGGAATTTTCTGAGAATCTACACTTTTTGTAGGTTGATAGTTTCCACTCTCAATCACATCCCATAGCCCATATTCAGTAGCCATTACGAATACTCTAAACTTTGCTTTCCAGAAAGAAAAGTGTTCGCCACTGAAACCTAGAGGTCTAGTGATGGATGCACCGTCGGGAAGAATTCCTTCACCCATGCTTGCCATTGGATCCTTCTTAGGTTGTTATACATTCACAAGAAGACCTACGCTCTGATACCAAATGTTAGAGCAAGCGTTTCACCTAAGAGGGGGGTGAATTAGGTGATCTTAAAAAATTCGTTGCAAATATAAAATTTGACGTTGAAATTAAAATAGGAAAGGGTAAGGGGAAATATCACCGAAGTGTACACCGGGAGTTATACTGGTTCGGCCACAACCACTTTGACCTACGTCCAGTCCTCAGAGCTTGTCTGAGAGTTTCACTATGACTCGAGAAAAAAAAGATAATATTAGATCAAGTTATTCGGGTACTACCTTCAAGTTTTTACTTACCTCAATGTGTTACTCGAGTAGCTACTCGAGTAACATTGACAGTGGTACAAAGTGCTGAGAGCAACACATTTTCTGAAACAGAGTTACTCGAGTACATACTCGAGTATCATTGGCAGGCCGAGAGCAACTGGAAGATTTTCACTTGGTTACTCGAGTAGCTACTCGAGTAACGTTGGCAGGCCGAGAGCAATTCCAAGTATTTACCTGGTTACTCGAGTAACATTGGCAGGCCGAGAGCAACTTGAAAACTTTTACACTATTACTCGAGTAACGTTGGCAGGTTACTGGAAGGTATCTCTGGTAACTTCAAGTTTTGTCTCATTACTCGAGTACATACTCGAGTAATGCCTTAGAAAACTTGCTTCTCATCAAGTTTCTTAGCTTTTTCTCTTGGCCTTTCTTCATAACTCCAATGCTTACTTCAAGTAATACTTTTCCCTGTTATTACTTTGTTCAATCTTATTTATTACTTAAGTCTTTTTCATACCATTCTTTGTTATCATCAAAACATGAGATCTAACAATACGTAGGTTGAGGTGAGAATTGAGAAAGCGGTTGGCCACCCACGTGTTTACTGAGTTTAACAAAGTGGTGGAGGAATGTAGAATCACCAAGAACAACCTGCGAGATTTGTATCCTGCCAAGGCTAACAACATCTATAGTGAACCCAGTAAGGGTAATACTTCCCAAAAGCAGAAGGGTTAGGGATCTTCTTCATCTAAGGGCAGTGGTAAAAAGCCCTATTAGCCCGGGAATTGAGAGCTATATAGAGCTTACAAGGGGTAGATATGTCCTCGTTGTAATCAGCCACATCATGGCAAGACTTGTGAGGGTCGGTGATATGTTTTAACTGTAAGCAGATCATCCATATTATTACTGAGTGCAAACAGCCCCAACTAGAGCAGAGACCGAGAACCTAGGGCCGAGTCTTTGCTATGACTCAGAGGAGGCGTGAAAATCCCCCGATTTGATACAAGGTAAAGCTCTCCTTGAGGGTAGTGTGTTACAAGCGTTGTTTGACTCAGGTGCAAGTCACTCCTTCATTACATTTGAACGTGTGAAGTGTTAGAATCGGCAAGCACAGCAGAAGAATTATAAAATTTTCACTAATCCTAATCCAGGATCTATCAACGGCATTTAAATCGGGTTAAAAAGAACTTGTACCTTTTTTTTAGCTTAGGGTTTTCACGATCTTTAGGAGCCAACAAGTTAGGTCTCCTCCCTCTACCGGTGTCCACATGAATGCTCTCCAACATAGATTGTGTGCTAGCACCTCCAATATCTTTTCGGGTTTCCCTTGCGGCTCTGAATTCTCATGCGTGTATGAGTCTATCTACTCTATCAAGTTTATAACCTATGAAGGCTATATTCAAATTTCAAAATTAATCATCATTAATTTCAAAATTAATCAACAATTAATTATCTTGATGAGCTAATTAAATAAATTCAGTTTAAATTAAATCTTTCCAATATTTTTAATTTAACCTTTTATTTAATCCAAATAAAGAGCCAAGATAAATTAAATCTGAGATACTATATCTATATCATGTTAGTTATTAAATTTAATATATCTTAATAAATTAAATTTAAAACTAACACAATATAATAATATCATATAATATATATACATACATACATACATATATAATATGTATTTCTAAAATATATATCTACATAATATTATTAACGAATTTTATATCACATATATATATAAATATAAAATTCGTCCACCCTAAATTAAATATTATCACGTGTTGGGCTATTCTTGTGTGCGACCCTGTAGGCCTATATGAAGTTGGCAATCGACCAATAACTATACTAACCCATAAGTCACAAGCGGCCTCTAGCAAGACACTACGACTACCCAATTCATATGAGGATCGTTAACACAATGCAACCTATCATACAACCATGTCACATCCCTTTTGTCACACGATATAACGGTCAAGGATGAGGCATGAATAATGTCGTCCTCTTGTCCTGACCATTACTTTCTTGGTTCCTGAGTAGTCTAACAATAGAAATGGAAAGTCCTTTCTATTGTAGTATAGCCATACATTTCTAAGACTCACTCATCGAGGGGCCCAGTAATATCTCTCTACTAATGTGAGGGACAAATTCCATCTTGATCATTCATATTCCTCTGCATGAAAAACCCCCAAGCCCGATCATAGCCTTTATCATCACCCAGACAAAAGTGAGTTTTGACTAATTCAAAGCTTAGCAAATCTCATGTAGGAATCCATGAAGACCTCAGGTCTAAGGGCATTGTGACATGGTTATACATGAGAAAAGCTTATAACTTGATCCATGTAGCTTTCTCATAGTAAGTTGGTCCAACACCTTGTACTCTTACAAGTGCCTAAGACTTTGATTCATATCTCCATATCTTATCAAAGTCATACTGGTCTTGTTTAATCTTTACTCCCGCATAGATGACCGACTAGGGACATTTTAGGACAATCTTCATAGATTATCTAAGGATACAATTATCACAGTTAACATGTAAATAATATGATAATAGAATGGAGAAATTTCATTAAAATAATAATGTTCAAAGTACAATGATTGACCCTTAGAGCACAATTTCCAACATCCTAGGATTGCATGTGTATAAGTTGTCATTTGATTTGATTATGTCGACATTGATGGGTGTTAAGGCTTTGACAATTGAAGCCTATTTAAACTGTGTGATAATTGTTGAAGGGCACGAATCTGTTGTTGATTTGATTTTCCAGTCGCTCCATCAATTAGAAGTCATTATGGGTTTTGATTGGTTAACGGCAAATAATGTGTTATTAGATTATGGGAACAAGAGGATATGATATCCTACTACCTAGAGAGCTAAGAATGTGAATGATATGAATGTAAATTTGAATTTCCTCTCAACGGCCAAAGTTGAGAAATATTTAGAGAAGGGTTAGCAGAGGTATATGGTGTTTTTTTCGTGCAAGGAAAGACAGAAGAAACGTTGAATAGTATACCTGTAGTACGAGAATTCCCTGAGGTATTTTTGAATGATCTTAGTGATTGCCTCCTAAAAGGGAAGTTCAGTTCCCAATAGAGATTGTGCTTGGAGCTGGTTTGATATTAAAGGCCCCATACCATATGGCCCCAGTTAAAGAAGCTGATTGATGACTTAGTTGAGAAAGGGTTCATTAGACCTAGTGTGTTGCCCTAGGGAGCTCCAATTTTATTTGTTAAAAAGAAAGACGAAAGCCTTCATTTGTGTGTTGACTATAGAGAATTTAAGAAGATCACTGTTAAAAACAAGTATCCTCTCCCTAGAATTGATGACCTTTTAGATCAACTATTTGGTTCATGTGTATTTTCAGTGATTGATCTGAATTTAGGTTATCATCAGCTGCGAGTGAAAGCAGAGATGTTCCGAAAACTGCTTTCAAAACTCGATATGGTCACTATGAGTTCTTGGTAATGCCATTTGGGCTAACTAATGCACTTGTAGTATTCATGGATTACATGAACCGTGTCTTTCAACAGTATTTAGATCAATTTGTTGTTGTGTTTATTGATGATATTCTAATATACTCTAAGAGCAGGGAGGATCTTAGGCATCATTTAAGAATTGTGTTGGGCATATTGCGTGAAAAGCAACTCTATGCCAAATTGAGTAAGTGTGAGTTTTGGCTACCAGAAGTAAAATTCTTAGGCCATGTTATCTTACAAGAAAGGGTCTTTATGGATCTCAGTAAGGTGGAAGCAATACTGAACTGGAAGAGGCCAAAAACTGTTGCTGAGGTACGCAGTTTTTTGCGTCTTGCTAGTTACTATCGAAGATTCATTCAGAATTTCTCTCGTATTGCTTTACAGATAACCAAGCTCACAAGAAAGGATCAACCATTTGTGTGGGATGAACATTGTGAAAATTGCTTTGTGGAGCTGAAGGAGAGATTAACTATGGCACCTGTGTTGATTATACCAAATCCCACCTTGACTTGTGTTGTGTATAGTGATACGAGTAAGTAAGGATTAGGGTGTGTCCTTATACGGCAGAGACGTGTGGTGGCCTATGCCTTTCAACAGCTCAAACCTCAAGAAATAAATTATCCTACCCATGATCTGGAGCTTGCGGCCATTTTGTTTGCTTTAAAAATTTGGTGGTACTATTTGTATGGTATGACGGTAGAATTGTATTATGACCATAAGAGTCTCAAGTATCTGTATGATCAGAAAGAGTTGAACATGAGACAACGTCATTAGATGGAGTTGCTGAAAGACTATAACCTGGAAATCAAATATCATCCAGGTAAAGCAAATGTAGTCGCTGGTGCTCTTAGTCGAAAGATAGTGTTTGTGGCAGCAATGATGATATAGGAGGGAATGTTTATAGAGGACTTTCAAGACCTGAACTTGTCAAACTAGATCGTCTATGCCAACTACACGGTTTTACAAGGGAAAAGTGATTTAAGAGCTAAGATTGAAGAAACTTAGAGGCAACATGGTTGGATACAGCATACTCTGGCTATAATTAAGCAGGGAGAAGCTCGAGGCTACGATTTGTCCCCTAGTGGATTGGTTCACTACCAGAAGAGAATTGGTGTTCCACTTAAGGCAAAGTTGAGACAAAAGATTCTGGATAAGGCACATAAGAGCTGGTCTACTCTTCATCATGGTATGACCAAGATATATCATAATCTAAAATCTGTGTATTAGTGGCAGGGATTAAAGAGTGACGTGACAAAATATATGGTACGGTTTCTTAATTGCTAGAGGGTAAAGATCGAGCACTAAAGACCGCCAAGGTTATTGCAGAATCCTGAGATTCTGTAATGGAAATAGGAAAGTGTGACCATAGACTTGTGGTGGGATTACCAAGAATCAGGAACTATGATGCAATCTGGGTAATTATAGACCGGTTAACAAGTCAGCACACTTCATACCGAACAATGCTAGTTACTCTCCAGACAAGCTAGCAGAGATTTACATTCGTGAGATTGTGAAGCTTTATGGCATACTGAAGAATATCATTTTTGACAGAGATCCTTGTTTCACCTCAAGATTCTGGAAGGCATTGCATGAGGCACTAGGTACTCAGTTGAGATTCAATATAACTTATCATCATCAAATAGATTGACAGTTAGAGAGGACTATTCAGACATAAGAGGATATGTTGGGACCTTGTGTCCATGATTATAAAGGGAATTAGAACCGCTTTCTTCCACTTGTTGGGTTTGCCTATAATAATAGCTATCATACGAGCATTCAAATGGAGCCGTATAAAGCATTCTATGGGAGGAGGTGCCAATCACCCTTGTGCTGGAATGAGTTATCTAAAAGGAAACTTTATGGGTGGGATCTTGTTGAACAAACCTTAGCGCAAATTTGAATTATTTGAAAGAGGCTTCTTACAGCGCAGAGTCAGTAGAAAAGCTACGTTGATAAGAGGAGAAGGCCTCTAGAGTTTGAGGTTGGTGACTATGTTTTTGTGAGAGTATCATTGGTTACTGGCATTGGGAGAGCTATCAAGCATAAGAAGCTGAGCCCGAGGCAAATAAGTCCTTTTGAAATATTTGTAAGAATTGGGCCTGTAGCTTATTGAGTAGCTCTGCTCCCAAACTTGAGCAGGCTCCATGATGTGTTTCATGTTTCCCAACTGAAAAAGTACCAACTAGATCCCTCTCACATCATTGAGTATGAAGATGTTGAGTTGCAAGACAACTTCACATAGGCGGTAGAATCAGAGCAGATCATTGATCGAGAAGAGCGACGGCTCAGACACCAAAGCATTCCGTTTATAAAGGTGATCTAGAAGGGAATGACTCTGAGAGAGGCAACTTGGGATGTGGAAGATAACATGCAAAGGCGTTATCTGGAGTTTATAACTCAAGTGGTGTGACAAATTTTGAGGACAAAATTTATTTTACAAGGGGAGAATTGTAATATCCAAAGTTGTAACTAAGGGCTAAAGACTTCAAAAGTGATGTAATTATTAATGAATAAACACTTTTGAAGAATGTGATGTGCATTATGATATAAATATGTTTGATGATGGTTTAGTAAATGATAAGTAAAATATTTGCATATTTATTTTCCTTTGTATGATGATCTTATGGATGATATTTGAGCTCAATTTAATAAATTTGGGTGTAATTAATAAATAAATAATGATTTTGGCATAAAATAGAATTTCTTGAAAAATACTAAATTACACCCTCTTTCAATTTTTAGGCAATATCTGGAGCTCTAGAAGTTGGATTGGGATGTTCTTTATATGGATAAAAAGCTAATAAAGAGCTCTACAACATTGATGTTGAGACCAAAATCCAGTTCTATCTCTAAGGGTTTCAAATTTTGCTTGGAAGTTGAAAGCGGGATTCATCTACCATTCCACCAACCATTTCATCTATCACTTCATCTTCCTTTTCACCTACTACTTCATCTACCACATTTCATCTACTACTTCATTTTCCTTTTCACCAACTACTTCATCTACCATATTTCACCTACTACTTTATCTACCTTACTCCATTCTTCCTTATATATAGCCACCCACTCCTTCACATTTCACACACCAATTCATATCCATTACTCTCCTTTCTTCTTCACTTATAATCATTTCATATCCATTACTTTCCTCTCCTCTCCACATACATCATCTTAGAGTTAATTTTATCCATCGTATTCCTTTTTGCATGCCTCCATCTTGGAAGGCTTAGGATTGTATTACTTTTTGCATGCCACCTACATGGAAGGTTTTACCTCTTGAAAGGACGGCTAGATTTTTCCTTTTTTCATTCATCTTTTAGTTCTATAGTTATGTTTGAGAATTTAATATTCACGTTTTATGCAGTATTTATAAGGATTTTATTCTAGTTTTATATAATGTCAATTTATTTGGATTTTTTTAATTTTATCATGAGCTAAATTTTTATTTTCATAGGGTCATGGTGTAGCTTACTAATAACGGATTGAATCTTTACTTATTAAATCTAGTTTTAATTTTTCCTTCATGATTGGGTTTTAATTATTATTCTTAATTCTTTCAGTTGATTGGCCATCTTTTTAATGATTTCAATATATATGTTGAGACAAGAAGGAGATACATGTGTCTATACCCTATAATTAAAACCATAACTTGCATATGAAATAGGAATATATTCATATGAGTCGTGTAGTCTTATAGAGTTTCATAAATTTTAATTCATAATTAGTTGCTTAAATTCATATAGGAATATATTGGATTAGCAATTATTTATAGAATTGCTTGACCTTGGAAGATGTTAGTAATTAAATTAGGGAAGTTGGACTATAAATCGTGTGGAACAAATTGGGCTAGAATAGATAAGTGATTTAATGAGGAATTTGTTAAGTGAAATCTAATCCCTAGGGCTTTTTCTCATATTTGCTTCCATATTATTTACACTCATATTTAATCATTTTATTTTTTCTCTCAATCACCAACTAATCGATCGACTAAATAGAATTAAAATTACCCATTTTGGTACTTAGTGATCAATCCTTATGGGAACGATACTCTAATTACTTATATATTACTTGATTATGACAGTACACAGTTGCACTATTTAATTGATCATCTATACTCATAATAGTAAACATTATTACAATCAAGGGCAAAATAGGAACTGTGCCAACCAATTAGTTTGCCACTGAAACAAGAGTTTACTGAATTGGTTGGAGCTGTGGTAAAATGCGTAGTGTTCAAGAGAAAAGGGGTGGAATTGCATGTGAAAGGGTTCATGTGAGTTTATATAGAAGGAAGCATAAAATTAAGACATGTGGCAAGATGTGGGCGATTAGATGAGGTCAAAGTTTCAAACTCATTTTTCTCTTCCCTTTCTTCCTCCAAGTCGGTTTGTGTGCATGGGAAAAGGGAAAATCTATGTTATCATCATCATCTCATCTTATCTCTCTATTTCTCCATTTTCATTGTGTAAGGAAGGAAAGAGAAAGTTTTAAGGTGAGATTTTAACTTGATAGTTGCCTTCCAATGCTCTAGACCTTTTCATTAATGTTGTCCACCTTGATGAGAGCTTCATCTTGATGGTTTTAGATTTTTGAAAGGTATTTTAAAGCTTAAACAAGTTTGAAATCTACAGAATCAAGAAACTAGCCTTTGGAATTCAAAGAGGTGATCATTTATGGCATTTTGATATATATGTTGTAACTTTTGGTTATGTTTTTGATATTTGTGGATTTTTGCCCTATTTTAGTATTAATTTTGAATGGAGGAATTTGATGGTGTGTTATGGGAGAGTGGGTGTCAAATTGTGTTTTGATGTCAATGGATTTAGTTTGAATTGAATGAGGAAATATGGCAATTTTAGTAGTTGTAGTGCAATATGGGTCAAAACTTGAATATATGTTGATTGGAAGGGAATTTGGTTGTTTTAGTATTTCCAATGAGTTCCTTGAATAAAATTTGTGTGGGAGTAGTGTTTGTAACCCCCTGCCGTAATTATATCCGAAATACGTGATTAAAGTGAAATAGAGACCGATAAGAAACAAAACTTACATTTTACAAACCCATCTACGAGATGGGGTTTTCATAAATACCTTTCGAAATCATTCATAACCTGGTCTCACATTCACATTCCGAATACAATTACTACACAAAGATAAATCACATTTAAATATATCAAAGTACGCAATGTAATAAGTCTGATAATTCCAGATTCCATTTATTAACTTAAGCTTTATAGGGCACATTCGCTCATACAAGCCCTCATATGGGGATTACACAATTCCATCTCAAATACATAGCAAATCCTCATCCACATACTTATATACACATCCAAATCTATATACTCCTAACTATGATAACCAACTACCGATTCTTGAACCCGTAGGAAGTCCTTGCCGCCCTTGTCACTTACTCCATCCTTGATCCACTACCTTGTCTAAAAGGTTAGTAGGGGAGGGTGAGATTTGAGGGAATCTCAGTAGGAAAACAATATCAATATGCATGTACGATAAATGTTTAATGCATCACATGCTTGCACACACAACTCATGATAACACAATGACAATTTGCAAGCTCAATGCTTCGAACAATATACCTATGGCCATAGCATAAATTGAAACATAGCTTCAAATTACACATAATTATGCAAAGCTAAGACATGCACCAACACACTAACACATATATCAAATACAAGAAGAAGAGATATGTTCCCTACACTCTTTCCATGTAAGCTCCAGCTCCGGCTGCTCACGATCAGGGCGAACACCAAACCCTATAACCAAACAAGGACATAGGGTTAATCCCTTTTCCAATTCCTTAACTCTCAAACACTTAAGTTGGTTATCATTCACGACCTTTAGGTGGCTAATCAAAGCCTAAACATATGCCTAAAGGCTTGGGAAATACTTGACCAAAGATCACCTTTTAAAAGTCTAAAATGCTGATTTTTGGGGGTTGGCCACGGCCCAAAAATCCACTGGCCGCGGCCAAAAACTGCACAAAAACATTTGGGCCGCAGCCCATAATCCACTGGCCGCGGCCAAGAAAATCCAGTTTCTTGGCTGAACTTCCAAAAACCATAACTAATTCCACAAAAATCGAGATGAGGTGATCCCAAATCCAAATGAAAGCTATTCAAGTCCTCTACACAGGAAAAATATTGGCCAATACTGAAAATCACCACATAAATACAGAATTCCCCAAAACTCAAGACTGTCCCAAAACAGTGTCCATTTTCTACCTCAAACTTTGGACAGCTATAACTCACAGAAGACAAAACGAAATGGCACAAATTATGTGTCCATTTTGAAGCTTGGGATGTGAACTTTAAGACTGGAAAGGTTCATAATATTTAGACATCATTTGCCCAGTCAAAACATCCACAACACCAGACTGCCCAGACAGAACTCACACTGGACAGAATTTCCAGTTTTGCAACCAATGTGTCCAATCCAATTCAAATCAATTCCAATGATTAAATACCACAACATGACACCATTTTAAACATAAAACAACATCCAATTCCACCATTCACATTCCACACGAAAATACCATAAAATCAGGGCAAAATTCACATTTCACCATACTTAACCAAAAGTCACAAAACTTAGATCAAAAGGAAGCAAATGCTCACCTCTTCCTCTTTCCCAAACCAATTCCTTGATTCTTCATCTTTCCACTTTTGCTCAAGCTCCAAAATACCTCCAATCAAGAATCTAAAACCATAGAGATGAAGCTCTCATCACTATGAACAACTTTAGAGAAGATGAATTGAGCATTAGAGGACAAGAAACAAGCCAAATCTCACCTTATAGCTTTCTCTTTCCTCCCACTACTACAAAAAACCAAATCTGTGGCGCTTATAATTGCATTAGCTGTGGCGCTTGCGAAATGCCACCTATCTTAACGCTACTAAAAAAAGCTGTGGCGCTTGGAAGCGCCACAGATTTTTAAATTTTTTTTTTTAAAAAGCACTTCCTGTGGCGCCTGACCTGCCAGGCGCCATAGGAAGCTTACTTCCTGCCAGGCGCCACAGATTTGTGGGCCTTCTGTGGCGCCTGGCCGGCCAGGCGCCACAGAAGGCCTATCCTGCTGTGGCGCCTGGCTGGCCAGGCGCCATAGTAGATATTTTTTTTTATTTTTCTTTCTACCTACTGTGGCGCCTGGCTGGCCAGGCGCCACAGTAGGTCTTTTTTTTTATTTTAAATTTTCCGTTTTGGTTTATTTAGCATATTTTTTGGGTTTTTCGTATTGGTTTTTTTTTAAGCATATTTTTTCCTCATGCATATATAATTATAGTCTGCAAGGTTTAATAAGAACAATAATAGATAACTTTAAAATGATACCAACAAATGATTGATTAGCTAAAGTATAGTAGTAATGAAAATTGTTAAATACAATATACTGTAAACCTAGCTGAATGAAATATAATACAACAAATTCAACTTGAACAAACATGCATGACACAACAATTATATTGGCAATTAGAAACAACACAAAAAAAAACCAGCTAGTGAATTTAATAGTAAATATAGCTACCTAGGGATTTGCCTAAACACATATTCACACCATTCCTCGATCACTTCATTAACCTGATGGTCTGTCAAAGCGTCACAACGTTGATCTTCATAATACTACAGATATATACAATCAGACACAAGTTAGAACGAATTAAAATCAGTAAAACATAACTGTCAGGCACTAATTCAATTTCATTACAATACAATATGAAGTGCAACTAAATGACTTACTTTTTGAGGAATAAATGGTTGATCATGCATAATAACATCCTTTATAAATTTCATGATATAGTACCCACAATCATTGTCATTAGGTTGGAAAGGGCACTGCAATAATATAATGCAATATTTAACTCTGTTCATGAATAAAAAGTGTTTACTAACAAAGTCTAAGTAAAGTCAAATATCAATACCTGTATCTTCTTCCAAGGATAGCTAAGGCGGGGGTCAGTAGCTTTAGAATAGTTTAACGAGACAGACGACCGATATGCAGTCAATGCGCTAACAAAAGAAACAGAAAATGATTACTTTTAATTATTCAATCACGTTCGCAAATATTTATACATAGGCACGTATACTTACCTACTGATCAATAGCATCATATCAAAACGGTGTTCTGGAAGACCATTTTTCAGAGGATCCACATAATAAATGCGAGGGCCTGACGGTTCCGCTGGATTGATAACGATCAATATCCAATGGCGCCTAAAATATATTTTAAATATCTTTTTTGAATAATCATGTTATGATAGAAGTTAAACAATAAAAACAAAAATTGTACCAATAATAACTTACCCCGCATTATACGGCACTAAAAACATGGTATTTGCTGTCGCTTTCTTGCTAAAGTAATCTTTTAGCTCATTAGACTGCGCAGTCACATCTATTTTACCCTCATGATGACCAACCAGAAAAGGGTTGACAAATGCGAATTGGACCCTGTGTGTATCCATTAAAACGTCCTGGTCCAAATGCCTGGTATAAAACATATAGTGTCATGAGAAACAAAAGAAATGGAACGAGATATATTAATAACAGTGATAAACGATGATAGTGAAGTACCTTATCCAGATGTTGATAGCCGAAGCACTAACCCAATCACGAGCACATATTTCCTGCACGACCTCGGCAGTAATATAATCAACAAGACCACCAACATTGTAGATATGCCTTGGAATACGTAATGACACTACTCCCTCACCGATCAATTGTGGTGCAATCAATATTAATTGATCGAGATATGAGGTATGTCTTCTTCTGCTCTGTTGGCTGGCCGATGCTTTTGACTTGGGTTGTGTTGTTGAAGACTTTGAAATCTTACCCTGCGCAAATCAGAAAATTAAATCACAGTTCGAGATGAAAGTTCGAAGGAAAAGTGTATGGAATTTTGAATGAACGACCTTTCCACATGGCTCGATAAGACCTATTGGCCAAGCAACATAGCCACCTACAACATCTGCCACCTTATTTTGCTCATCCTGAGACGGGATCGGTAAAAGGGCGTCTTCGTTCGTGCAGACGTCAACCCTAACCCGGAGTGTGTTATCGGGCAACGGTGAATTGTGCAGTATGTCCTCACCAGTGTTGTAGGAAACACCTACTGCAACCGCGTGCTTGGATGCTTGCTCGACATATAGCTTGCATTGAAATTCCCCCTAAAGAAAATAGAGTTAATATGTTAAATTCGCTTAATTATAATTTAACATAAAGTTAAGTAGAAAAGAAATTAATTACCGAAGGAAAAGGGACTTTAGGCATGGAATTGCAGCTATCTCTGAAACTTGGGCTATCACAGAACGGAACATTTGGTATTGGCCTACCCTGGACCAACTGTTGTATTTGCGTTGTTAACAACGCATTATGTTCTTGCAGCAAACGCATTTGTTCGGTGAATTGTTCTTCTCGTTGTTCCTTGTAGCGCATTTGTTGTTGAAGTTCTTGCATTTGATGCTTAAAGCTAGACATCTCGTCACGTAGGTGGGAAACATCACTTCTACTCGAGCGCTTCTGACGTCCGAAGTATGCTGATGGGGTGACTGCAAAACCAGTACCCCGAACACGACCATCATACTCGGGTACTGGTAACGCTCTGCTCAATAAATCGTCCCGACCAACATAGGTCGCCAACGCAGGATCCTCCTGTGTCATTTGTCGCTTTCCCAAAAAGAATTACAATGAAAATTAGTTATTATAAATGGAGTTCATTTAAGTAAAGCCAATTATTTATTAAACGCATAATATAATTGAATACTTACACAATATTCGGCTACTCTTCTTGCTTCCTCACTACGAATTTCACCTTTCTTATTTGTGACACCCTTGACCCACAGCTTATGTCGTGGAACCTGTGTACTATCTGAGCCTGATTCTTGTATCTGCACATCGAAGTTAGTCGAAGTTAAATGATATTCATATAATTTTTATTATGAATGAAATAATCATCAGTTCGTACAATTTGTTTTTGTAAATTTCCGTATGAAACAGGTCCTTGTGTGTATCGGTATGGCATGTTGGTCGTGTTAGCTCGATTCTTCTCGCTCAACTCCTAGATAGATCAAAATGATTCATATAAATATATAAATGTTACTTACAAATACGTACATTACACGTAATAGGGAAAAATAAACAAATCCCCTTACCAGGAAATCAGGAGTTGTATGTGTTTTGATAAACTCATCCCACATTGCTTGAGTGATGATTCCTTCGTACAATGGATAAGGCGGTGTAGTAATGATATCATCATTATCATCCCTCAAGAAATATTTGACGAGATCAGAACGAAACTTTCGCAAAATTTTTCTGGCTTTTCTCATTACGAAGTTCTTCCGATCATCATCAATAATAAAAACACTCTGTAAACAAGTCAAAAAACATATATCATATGTAAGATTGAAATGAAGTGAAACAAAGAAAACCGAATAAATATATAATTAAGGTGTTACCTGTATTTCAGCCCAGATCCCATCCTCATAACTTTTCTTTACCATTTTCCAATTTTGAACTGTAATAGGGACTCTGTCTCGAACCGTAGTCCCGATGAAGTTATTTAACGAGGTACTGTTCTCCCCAACCGGGTTCCCAAGTTCATTCCACTCTACTTGTAACTTGATCTCGTTACTTCTCAGTCTGATCAACCTCGCCATAACTGTCCTGCCACGTCTGACGTTCACCTCAAATCTCTGTCTACCAATGTGCCTGGGAACGTCATCAATGTCATCAGGTACGGGACTGGGAACGTCATCAATGTCATGATGTGGTGAGTCCATACTCCTGCAAGTGAAATAAACCAAATCAAAACATCAGTTCACAATGGTCTTGTATGTCAACGAAAGCAAATTATTTTGAAATTTATAAAAACATACGTACAAGTAAATGAGTCAAGGCAATCATTATCTTTTCCTTTTTCTTGTCTGATTTAAAATTTTATTCTTCAGAATTCGTGTTGGATTGAGAATTGTGTTCCTCTTGACCCAAGTTCCCTCTTTATGATCATGTCTCACGTATAGGGGTCCATCTCCATCTTCATCTTCATCTGCATCTCCATCTATATCAATCTCTGCTGACCACAAATCCTCAAACGAAGGATCATCATTATTGATGTTCAAATATTCATTACTTTCAAAATCAACTTCTGCTTGACGATTCTTGTTGGATGGAAGTACAATAGACCAATTCTTCTTAGCAGGATCAGGAATGTAAAATGCTTGTTCTGCCTGTGCTGCTAAAATAAAAGGATCATCTTCATACCAAACCTTAGAAAGGTCCACTTGCACAAAGCCTAAGTCATCTATCCGCAATCCACTGTTGTTGTTAACCCACTGACATTTGAAGACAGGGACCCTGAACATAGAGTAATCTAACTCCCATATGCGTTCAATGACACCAAAGTATGACATTGATGCATAGATAGGGTGTGTATCTTTAGCACTGGCTCTATGCCAAGAATCAGCAACAAGTGTTACCCCACTATTCTGCATCGTGCTCTGTTTATCATGGTCTTGTGTATAAAATGTGTAACCGTTGATTGCATAACCATTGTAAGATAATACATGTAAGCTCGGTCCCTTCGACAGGCACTTCAATTTTTCGGAAACTGAATCAGGATTCCTCTCCATCTCATCGTTAATACGATTTTTCAACCAGCCTGCAAATTGTTTATTGTGTTCTGTTGTTAATAAATTTTCATTCCCATCACCATGTACCAATCGGAGAGCATCCTTGTGTTCTTCTACATACGGTTCGACCTCATCAGTGTTATGTAGGACATACAAGTAGGCTTGATCCCGTTCAGTCACTGATATCGTTATTACATCACTCCCCGTTGTTCCTTTCCCTGATCTTCGGCCATCATAACGGGACTTGGGGATCCCTACAAGGTCAACATTTGATAGAAAATCAGCACAGAAGTCACTTGCTTCTTCAACCATGTAACTTTCAGCGATACAACCCTCTGGACGGTATCTATTTTTCACATACCCCTTTAATATTTTCATGAATCGTTCATTTGGGTACATCCATCTCAAGTACACTAGACCGCACAATTGAGTTTCTTTGACCAAGTGTACAGTTAGATGTACCATAATGTCAAAAAAAGAAGGCGGAAAATACATTTCAAGTTCACACAGAGTACACACAATCAGCCTTTGCAAATCTTGTAACCTGGTTGAATCAACCACTTTACTGCAGATCAACTTGAAAAACATGCAAAGTTTCGTGATAGTGTTCCATAATTTTTTGGGTAGAATGGATCGTATACCAACCGGTAGGAAATTTTGCATTAGCACATGACAATCATGAGATTTAAGGTTTTTAAACTTCAACTCTTTTACCGATACAAGGTTCTTTATATTTGAAGAGTAGCCCTCGGGAACTTTAATTCCTTGCAGAAACTCACAAAACAATTTCTTCTCTTTCCTCGACAGAGTGTATGCCGCTGGCGGTAGATAGGTACGAGACCCTTGCTCAATCGGTGCCAACTCTTCTCTAATTCCCAAGTTCACTAAATCTAACCTCGAATTGACATTGTCCTTGCTTTTCCCTTGGATATTAAGCAACGTGCCAATTAGACTATCACAGATATTTTTTTCTATGTGCATCACATCAAGAAAATGCCTCACGTATAAAGACTTCCAATATGGAAGTTCAAAGAAAATAGACTTTTTCTTCCAACCGCTTGTCTCGATTTGTTTTGCAAAAGGTTTGCCAAAATTGTTCTCTAAGTCTTTTACCTTGGAATACACCTGGGAACCGGTCAACATCTTTGGCGGGCTACCTTCTTCTGCATCACCATTGAAAGGCTTTTTCCACTTCCTCCAACGATGTTGTGATGGTAAGAATCTTCGATGCCCCATGTAAACATTTTTCTTACAATGATGAAGTCGCATTGAATGAGTGTCATCTTCACATATAGGGCATGCACCATATCCTTTGACGCTGTATCCTGACAAATTTCCATAAGCAGGGAAATCATTAATTGTGCCAAACAACATGGCTTTCAAAGTGAAACTTTCTTTCATGTACCCGTCATACACACTAACGCCTTCATCCCAAAGCAGCTTCAAGTCATCAATTAAAGGAGCCAAGTATAAATCTATATCATTCCCAGGTTGCCTTGGCCCAGAAATTAACATGGACAACATCATAAACTTACGTTTCATGATTAAGTGTGGAGGAAGGTTATAAATCATCAATATCACCAGCCACGTGCTATGTGTGCTACTCTGAACACCGTGCGGATTAATTCCATCAGTTGACAGTGCAAGGCGAAGGTTCCTGACTTCATCAGCAAAGTCAGGGTACTCATGATCAATTTTTTTCCATTGAGGAGCGTCTGCAGGGTGCCTAAGCTTCGTGTCTTTAATCCTTTCATCTGTATGCCATGTCAACTGCTTAGCAATCTCTGCATTACTATACAGTCGCCTGAATCTCGGAACAATGGGAAAATACCATAGCACCTTCAAAGGACTTTTTCCTTTCTTCTTCCTATATCGAGATGCGTTGCATTTAGGGCACTTCTCCAACGTTGCATACTGATTTCGAAATAATACGCAATCGTTAGGACATGCATGTATCTTCTCATATCCCATACCGGTTGTAGAGCAAAGAATTCGTTTTGCCTCGTATGTCTTGGTAGGAAGTACATTTTCTTCTGGAAGCATATCTTGCAACAGTTCAAGCAATGCGGTAAAACCCGAATCACTCAATCCGTAGCGAGCTTTAAAGTTGTACAACTTCAACACTGCTAGCAATCTTGTGTATTTAGTACTTCCGACATATAATGGTTTCTCTACATCACCTTTCAACTTCTCATATTCGTTAGGGCAGTTATGAAGCACCCCTTCAACCATATTTACCATTTCTTCAAGACCATCATCTTCATCAAACATGCTTTGATCAAATTCATCCGAGGCACCACCCGTGGTATGCACCCGATCACTATATGAATCGTTGGTCTCACCATGCCTTGTCCATCGTATATATGTTTGATCAATACCATAACACACTAGATGATCTAGCAAATCAAGTTGACTAATCCGCTTTCCAAAACAACAGGATAAGCAAGGACATAAGATTTTGCCAGGATCGTTTGTGTGCTCAGTTGCAAATGTAATAAAATCCTTCACCCCATCTATATATTCCCTTGAACATCGATTAGATGACATCCATTTACGATCCATCTATGGGCTTCAATCTATTTTTTTTAAAAATTACGTGGTTAGTTGTATAACTATTGCATTTACTAATTACTTTTATATTCTCTTACCAATTTTAATTTAAAATAACATACACCACATGAATCTTCATAATTGAAGCTTTCTAAGTCTTAAACTGAATATTTAAATTGCCAAATAATTCATTAATTATTCCCAGGCATTATAATAAAATTTTACAACTCATAACAAAAGAAACCATATTTGCCACAATAATATATCATAGTTAAATTAGAAAACATTACAAGTCAATAATTAAATAAAATACAAGTGTTAAGAATATATAAATAATTATTTTGCTTATGCAATTAATCAATAACAATCATTAGAACACCTACAAATTATAACTATTAAATTTAACTAAAATCACATTTGTGAACTCAAAATTTAAAAAACATACCGTAAATAGAAGCTTCAATAGACTGATGAACTGAAACTACAAACACAAATTAAACATAAACAAATCAATAAAATATTTGAGGTTCTAAGTTATTTTTTTAAATAATAATATGTGTAATAAACATCAAAATATAATAAAATCAAATATGATTAGCTTAAATCAAAAAATATGATTCAGAAAAAAAAATAAAGAAAATAAAATAAAATGAAAAAGAAAGCATATAATCCCAATATTAATTTTCTCCTTATTATATGTTTTTCCCCTTACGGTTTTAGTTAATATATTTAAAGTTAAACAATATAGACAAATTATATTTTATTTTATTAAATATTAACGTTGATATATATTGATATATTAAACTCATTTTATCCATATTTTAAAATTATTAAATAAGTTAATGACTCAATTAACGAATTATTCAATTTATTATCCTGATTTCAATTTTTCCTATTTTCATTGGGTTTAAATGGGATTTTCTCTATTATAGTTTAATAAAATAATACAAAAAATTATTTTCTTACCTCTACAAAATATATAGCACTAACACAAATATATATTAAATACGTGAAATAATGTTAAATAAATGATTTTGATTTTTGGAAAACAAATAATTTGAAGCAGTTTTAAAAGAAATAACAGTATTATTAAAAGTTAATTTGATTATCTAATTTCAAGTCACTTGTATATTAATTACTGTCGTTCAAATTTATGGTTATATATAACATTTAATTCAATTCTTTCATTATTCTTGTAACTTGTTGCATTAATTTCTTAGAACTAGTGAGCTTGTAACTTGTTGCATTAATTCTTTAGAACTAGTGAGAGCTAAAACACAGTACACACGCCTACAATAGGGATCGGATAAGTCTCTAGTAATGGGAATATATATGTACACACACGCCTACAATACACACACGCCTACAAACAACACACACATTTGTACATTATATATATATATATAGGTGTTAAATGAAATCATTTGCATCTTTTTCGATTCTTCCTTTTTTTTTATGACAATAATTGCTAAAGTTGAAAGTGACATTTTGTTGTTATTCTCTTGCATAAAGTTGAACCAATTTAGAAGCAACATTTCCTATACGTACTGCAAATCACCTTTTCAATTATTGTCTACAATTTAGAAGCAAAATTATTCTCTTGCATATGCCAACAAATGACTTATCCTTTACCAAAAGCAACATTTCCTATACGGTGCAAAAGTAAATTTAACTATTTAAGGGTAAAATTTAAAAGCTCACATAGTGCAATTACTATGGAGGTGAACTATACTTTTTTTTTAAAAATAAAATATTATCAACATTAATTCAAACTCTTTTAGGTTCAGCGCAGCTCATTAAAAACAAAGAAGTTATGGTACTAATCATTTTTATAACTCTACGATGACTTTATTAATATATCTCCATCATAATAAGTCTAACGCTAGAGGAATCATGAAAATTAACTTTCACAGTTTCACTTGAAAAAAAAATTAATAAAAACAAAACGCAAGTTGAACTTACAGGTTGATCAGTACAGTGGAGTGGGGGACCACGTAATTGCCGTTGGTGACGCAATCTTCAGTGAGGGAAGGAAGAAATTTGAGTTACTAAATGAAGTGGGGACCAAAAACTTGTAGACAATACAAAGAAAAGGGAATAAAAGGGACAGGAGTGGGGTTGGCAGTTGGGATAAAACAAAGACGTGTGCTCGTGTGAATGTCGTTTTAAGAAGTGAAGATAAGAAAATGGAAGGAAGGGGAGAGCACGCAGATACTGAAAGTGAAAATGAGAGAGTGAATGATTAAAGATATGAGAAAAAGGAAAAGAGAGGGAGGTGGGTGTCGGCACGCGGGAAATGAAAAGAGAATGGGGGGAGAGAGGCGGGAAACATTAAGGATAAGGGGGTGGGGCGGGGTGGGTTCTAATTGGCTGGGAAGGGATAGAAAATCCTAAATTTTATTTTTTTTTAAAAACAGGTCAGGGGTGGCGCCTGACCAGACAGGCGCCACCCCTGAACAAATTTTTTTTTTTTTTTGTTAAAAAAGGTCAGGCACCCGTGACAACAAAATTTTTTTTTTTAAAAGGATCAGGGGTGGCGCCTGACCAGATAGGCGCCACCCCTGAACAAATTTTTTTTTTTAATTTTAAAAAGCATCAGGGGTGGCGCCTGACCAGGCAGGCGCCACCCCTGACAAATTTTTTTTTTTGTTAAAAAAGCTCAGGCACCCGTGACAACAAAATTTTTTTTTTTTAAAAGGATCAGGGGTGGCGCCTGACCAGATAGGCGCCACCCCTGAACAAATTTTTTTTTAATGTTAAAAGATTGAATAGGCATGCACCCGGACAACAATTTTTTTTTTTTAAAAAGCATCAGGGGTGGCGCCTGACCAGACAGGCGCCACCCCTGATCCAGGACCTAGTGTGGCGCCTGGCCCTCCAGGCGCCACAGCTGGTTCTAGCAGGTCAAGTGTGGCGCCTGGCCAGACAGGCGCCACACTTAACCATACCAGCTGTGGCGCCTATCCTTTCAGGCGCCACAGCTGGTAGAAAAAGAAAAACATAAAACTTTAAAAAAAATAATAAATGAGCAGCTGTGGCACTTCATTAAGGAAGGGGCACAATATGTGCGCCACCTTTCAACCTTTTTGTAGTAGTGTCCCCTTGTGCTTGGCGAAAATGGAGAACAAGAGAGAGAGAGAGATGAAGATGAAGATGAAGATGATGAAGTGAGTGTTCAGTTTTTGGGAGCCACAACCGACCAAATAAAGAGAGGAAAGAGGGAAAATGAGGTTTGGCACTTTGACCTCATCCAAGGGCTCACAAAGTGCCAAGTCTCACCATCTTGACAAACCTCTCATGAGCTCACATAAGCTCACACACATGTGATTCCACCCCTTGATCTCTTGCACAAATCAATCCTAACCATTGATCTTGAAGTTACCAATGAGTTTGCTCTTCGGTAACCGATCAATTGGTCGGTAACTTTACCGTTTTGCCCCTGATTATGGCAATTCACACTGAATCACCACCAAATTCTTTTTCTCATTCATTTACACCATAAACATGCCCTTCCCCTTATTTTCATTCAATTTAGATGTTAATCCATAATTGAACCCAAATACGGGGTCTGGGTACGAATCACAACATATTCGAATCACATTCGAATCTCAAATCACATCATATTCTCCAAAAGGGTTCATTTATCAATAACCACCTCCACTTTTGGAGTCATTATCTCTTAATCACAATTTAGGATCCTGCTAAACCAGGGCTTAGTAGTCCACTAATCTCAGGCTTATTCTCTAGTCTCAAGTCTCATAATTCGGGGTATTACATTTCTTCCCCCGTTCAATAAATTTCGTCCTCGAAATTTGTCGCACCACTTAAACCATAAACTACGGATGCTTCTTTACTACAACTTCTGTCTCACAAATTAGTCTATCTTGGGAAAGTCTTTGCTAGACCACCCCCACAATTTGTGCATCACAATTTAGATTCTCGAAAGAATCTTACGCAATAAATGCAACCCAGTTGCCACAAACTGCAATCGGCCCATTTCACAATTACCGCACAAACACAATCACCATACATTTGCTAAGTGAATGCAATCGCCACCACGTTTGATTGCCATAACACACTATCATCACATAACATATTCACTGGAGGCTCTAGATCATGAGCCATATCATAAGATCTTGGCAGTTGGGCTGCATAGGCCACCACTCTGCTCAACTCAATCTAGTTACCCCTTCTGGGAGTAACCCCAAAACACCACAACCTCAATGCACCAAACGATAGCCTCAGCTGTATACACAAACATTTCAGTATTCGCTATATCCACTTTCACAGCTTTACCCTCACCCGTACACCCACCAGTAACTCCACTAGTGGTAACTGGGACTTTTGGGCCTCCACAACAATCACAAGATCATATTGCCGTATCAAGTTTCACGGCATTACACTCACCCATCCGGGACTTTTGGGTATTACACAATGTTTACGACAGATTTACAATGATGTGTGACGATTATCACAAGACGACAGCACCCATGGCTGTATACACAATGATACGTAGCTTTCGCCACTTGCACACATATCACATTGCAAGAATACCTCAGCTTCCGTCGCTTGCACAAATACGACAGCTTCTCACTGTCTCACAAATACAAATTGCCCTTCCGACATTCACATCACAATTCACATTTACAACAACACACATCACAGATTCTAATTTTATGCACCGCCTTTTAGCCTCGGGTCAACACCGGTGCAACCAACGTGGTGGCTAGCCAGGTTGGCCATGCCGGGGTAGTGCCCTCAGAATAGAAAACCCCTGATCATGTAGTCGAATTAGCCATCAGCTGAATTAGCTTTGCTTTACTAGACAACTATACCTCAGTCTCAGCTTATCCACAATTGTCACAGATTCACAATCACACTCCACTCTCATCCCCTTTCTCCGCCGAGAAGACACACAGTCTTTACCCGAACCATTGTTAGCTACTCAGGGACTATTGACGTGGCAGTGCACACACATAGCCATTCCGGCTCACAATAGTAAATCCACAATCACACCCTACCTTCATCCCCTTTATCCACCGGGAAGACACACAGTCTTTACCCGAATTGTTGTTAGCTACTCAGGGACTATTGGCGTAGCAGTGCTCACACATAGCCTTTCGGCTTCGACATCACACTCCACCCTCATCCCCTTTCTCCGCCGGGAAGACACACAATCTTTACCCGAACCGTTGTTAGCTACTCAGGGACTATTGGCTTGGCAGTGCATACACATAGCCTTATAGCTCATAGAGCTATCCGGCTTTCATAATTGGCCCGTCGACCTTCACAAATAGCCTGTCCCCCGTAAACTACCGTCCCAAAGGCATGGTCCTCCGCCATAGGAATCACCCCATGCGGTCGCAGGTGAGAGACTCACAATGCACAATTGCAACAAGCTGGAACCAGGCATTTTAATAATTCCACCCACCACAAATTCTTTTCACCAAACTAGGATCCTTCAAGACCCTTTTTTCACAAAATAATATGAACTTTGAAGTTTTACCTCCCGAAGCCATGGTTAACACATCATTCTCACGGTAACCTCGAGCTTCTGCTCAACACAATTCTCATAGGGATCTCCCACCACAACTGACAACATTCACAAAATATATTCGTCTATGTAAGACCTTGGCTCAATTCAACTTGAATCATTCAAAGCCACAACCAGCAGTTCTTTGAGATCCCATACTCCCAACGTTCCCAAAGCTCTATTCTATGATTCAACATCATGGCGAGTGCACACTAAGGTTCGTCGTCACGGCAGCTGCACACTAGGGTTTGTCGTCACGGCGGCTGTCACAAATTTTTTTTAATATTGTTACACCCCTTCAGAGTGCCCACCCCCTGGTCAACTACATACCAGGGCTCCGCTAGCCGGCCCTTAGACTGAGCTTCGTAGGTAGCTGGGTTACTCACATTTCACCCAGGACTCACATATCCCCCGTATCTCCACCACCCCGAAGGCACAGTCCTCCCACTGTGTGCCATACACACCCCCAGTGGGCCGCAGGTAATAAACACATAAATAGCCGCTCCGATCAGACGTCGCCGTAGGTAGCCCTCTCCGATCAGAACTCCCCGTAGGTTGCCTTCTCCACTTCGAATCCTCGTAGATAAATCTTTCAAATTCAAATTCTACACAGAATCACTTTTCCCTGTGCTAGATTAACACTAGCAACCTCAGGATAGCTGATACACATTTCAATTCCAACCTAGTACCAAATCTTGGTACCACAGACCATATAGGTCACATCAAACCTCCTAAGGACCAGCTTGACTATTGAGTATGATCCTTGGATCACAATTCATCTTTCAAACATTCAACCTCAGTTGAACTGGGAAATTGCTTCCCTCAAATCCATGGAGCATTATCTACTCCAGCATAAAATCAAATATCTCCGCCAGCCTAAGGCATATCAGCCCCTTAGGTCTTAACGACTTTTAAACACACAAATTCAGGATAACCAAATAATGTATACACATAATCCACAAATCCCAGATATCCACAACACCAGGGATATAAATGTGTATACCACAAACAACCATAATCACAAATAATTGCCTATTCCTTAGGCAATCATAACTCATCACTCATTCCCTAGCTTGGCCTAAGGGAAATATCCTAGCAAAATCCATCTTTGCCAGGAACTGCAGCTCTGATACCAAAATGTAACCCCCTGTCGTAATTATATCCGAAATACGTGATTAAAGTGAAATAGAGACCAATAAGAAACAAAAATTACATTTTACAAACCCATCTACCAGACGGGGTTTTCATAAATACCTTTCGAAATCATTCATAACCTGATCTCACATTCACATTCCGAATACAATTACTACATAAAGATAAATCACATTTAAATATATCAGAGTACGCAATGTAATAAGTCCGGTAATTCCGGATTCCATTTATTAACTCAAGCTTTATAGGGCACATTCGCCCATACAAGCCCTCATATGGGGATTACACATTCGCCCATACATCCAAAATGCTGATTTTTGGGGGTTGGCCGCGGCCCAAAAATCCACTGGCCGCGGCCAAAAACTGCCCAGAAACATTTGGGCCGCGGCCAAGAAAATCCAGTTTCTTGGCTGAACTTCCAAAAACCATAACTAATTCCACAAAAATCGAAATGAGGTGATCCCAAAGCCAAATGAAAGCTATTCAAGTTCTCTACACAGGAAAAATATTGGCCAATACTAGAAATCACCACATAAATACAGAATTCCCCAAAACTCAAGACTGTCCCAAAACAGTGTCCATTTTCTACCTCAAACTTTGGACAGCTATAACTCACAGAAGACAAAACGAAATGGCACAAATTATGTGTCCATTTTGAAGAATGGGATGTGAACTTTATGACTGGAAAGTTTCATAACTTTTAGACATCAATTGCCCAGTCAAAACGTCCACAACACCTGACTGCCCAGACAGAACTCACACTGGACAGAATTTCCAATTTTGCAACCAATGTGTCCAATCCAATTCAAATCAATTCCAATGATTAAATACCACAACATGACACCATTTTAAACATAAAACAACATCCAATTCCACCATTCACATTCCACACGAAAATACCATAAAATCAGGGCAAAATTCACATTTCACCATACTTAACCAAAAGTCACAAAACTTAGATCAAAAGGAAGCAAATGCTCACCTCTTCCTCTTTCCCAAACCAATTCCTTGATTCTTCATCTTTCCACTTTTGCTCAAGCTCCAAAATACCTCCAATCAAGAATCTAAAACCATAGAGATGAAGCTCTCATCACTATGAACAACTTTATAGAAGATGAATTGAGCATTAGAGGACAAGAAACAAGCCAAATCTCACCTTATAGCTTTCTCTTTCCTCCCCTTGTGCTTGGCGAAAATGGAGAACAAGATAGAGAGAGATGAAGATGAAGATGATGAAGTGAGTGTTCAGTTTTTGGGAGCCACAACCAACCAAATAAAGAGAGGAAAGAGGGAAAATGAGGTTTGGCACTTTGACCTCATCCAAGGGCTCACAAAGTGCCAAGTCTCACCATCTTGACAAACCTCTCATGAGCTCACATAAGCTCACACACATGTGATTCCACCCCTTGATCTCTTGCACAAATCAATCCTAACCATTGATCTTGAAGTTACCAATGAGTTTGCTCTTCGGTAACCGATCAATTGGTCGGTAACTTTACCGTTTTGCCCCTGATTATGGTAATTCACACTGAATCACCACCAAATTCTTTTTCTCATTCATTTACACCATACACATGCCCTTCCCCTTATTTTCATTCAATTTAGATGTTAATCCATAATTGAACTCAAATACAGGGTCTGGGTACGAATCACAACATATTCAAATCACATTCGAATCTCAAATCACATCATATTCTCCCAAAATGTTCATTTATCAATAACCACCTCCACTTTTGGAGTCATTATCTCTTAATCACAATTTAGGATCCTGCTAAACCAGGGCTTAGCAGTTCACTAATCTCAGGCTTATTCTCTAGCCTCATGTCTCAGAATTCGGGGTTTTACAGTGTTGAATGAGGATTTTGGGACCATTGGAAGCAAATTGGACAAGTTTGGGAAATATTGTCAGCTGCTATGTTTTGACTTCTAATAAGCCTCACTCGAGTAAGTTAGGGTTTTACTTGAGTGCAGCATGATATTTCCTTCTCTCTTCAGTGTTTCAGTGAGGTCTTTAGGAGAAAGGCAAGAATGCACTTCTTCAATTGCGAGTGATAAGGGTTTCCACACAAGTGCATAAGGGTTGTTGGGTGGTCACTCGAGCGTTAAGGCTAGTGCTCGAGTGTACTTGTCACTTTGGGGTTCTTTAGTTGCTCTCAGGTTGTCACTTCTGACACATCACTTGATAGGGCTCGGGTGAATATGTGTCATCACCCGAGTACCATGGATAATGCTCGGGTGAACTGACCACTCTAAGGTGTGTCTGTGCCCTTGGGTACACACTTTCTATGTCTTACTTTGAGGGACTCGAGTGTGAATGGGAACATCACTCGAGTAAGGCCTTCTTTACTCGAGTAATTCAGCTAGAAATCAATGTTTTCTCCTGAAAGAAGAATTTTTGGGGTAATTCTTCCAACCCTTCAGGCATATGTTTAGGCTTTTAGTAGCTGTCTAAAGAGTTTAAATGATAACCAACTTTAAGTATTATAGAAGAAAGAGCTTGGAATAAGAGATTAATCCGCTATTCTTGATTATGGTTTATAGGGTTTGACATTTGCGGTACTCGTGAGCCCACTGTGGTAGAGGACATCAGGAAAGAACAAGGTAGTGACTCTTTCTCTTATATTGTGTATAAAACAATGTATGTATGTTGTCATGCATTGTGATGCTTTGAGATTGGTGAACCCATGTCGTGTGAGTTCTCAAAATAAAACTAGGTTAGAAAATGTAGCGTGGTAGCTCAACCTAGGTCGTTCTTGTGAGGAGATTAGTTTCCAAGTTCCTGAGTAGTAAAGTGATAAAAAAAACTTTAAAGTTGTGAGAAATCATTTTGAGAATTTGATTTTTAAACTAATGAAGTAATCTAATCTAAAACAATATTTTTGTATTTTTCAGTTTTTTTAAAACAAAGTAGCAAAAGGAATTGAAATTAACACTAACAACAAGATAAATTCAATTAACTAATATAATGATGAAGTGGGATTCCCTTGAGTTGGGGTTTTAGTCTTCCTTGCTTGCTAATGATTTGAATTCCATAATGAGCCAAGAGGATGGAACTAAGCTACCACTAGCTTTATACTTACAATAATCATTTAATTCATTCAACTGAAGCAATTAAATGAGTATTATCAATTAATAGTGACTCAAGGAGATGAATAACTAACTTCCAATTCTAAATTGTAATTACCATTACAACAATTCAAAACATTCAGTTTAATCATTTAAATCCACTTAACCAAGTAGCTTAAACGAATTCCATTGAAGTTTAGAAGCTCAAACCATTACCCAACTCAAGGAAATCACCAAGACTTAGCTACTCATGGAGGAGGAAGAAGAGGAAGATAAAGATTGATAGGAGGATTAGCAACCAGCCATGGACATTGTAGCTCTATGTCTTGCTCTCATAGCCCGATCCTCTCCTTCTCTTTTTCTATTTAACTCGGTCAAGGTCTCCTCTTCTTCCTTTCCGCACTCCAGCCGTCAAACCCCCTCCATTTTTATTCGGTGCTGTTCTCTTTTATTTCCATAGCTCTCCCCTTTTCCAGCCGCCAAACCCTTTTTCCATTCCATTCGGTGTTGGTCTCTTTTTCCTCTCCTTCTTCACTTAACCCTTTCGGTCCCAAGGATTCAAATGAGTCAATAATTTTGGCTGGCTCCCTTTTATCTCCAATTCGGTCCAGCAAGTTTAATCCATTGGTCAACCCTCCTTTTTCTCATTCAACCATTTTGGCTGGTCTCTTCTTTTTCCAATTCAATCCAGTTCTTCCTCCCTCTTTAATTTATGGGTTTAGTAGCTCTTCATTCGGTCAAGACTCTCCTTCCTTCCTTTAGTTTCGGTCCAGCTCCCTCTAAATCTTCAATTATATATTTCAGTCCAGTAGCCTCATCTTTACTAATGTATCATCGGTTCAGCATCAACTCCCCCCAAAACAATTCCATTCGGTTCAGCAAACTCTCTCCTTTCTCATTCAACTACCTGCCACCCTTCATAATCAATAGTCCCCACTTCCTTTTCTTTCTTCAATTCACTAGGTTAAATAAGTTGCACCATGTTTGGATGTGGAGGTGAAAATATGTTTTAGCTTAAGCATAAAATTGCAACCACCAAACAAGGCCCTTACTCATTTAACCTCCTATTAGAAAAACTATGAAAATAAATTATGTACTTGTGATGTTCCACTATTGTCCTTCATTAAGCTCCAAAATAACTTCTTTGACCTAAACCACTCAAGTTGTGCCACATCATCACCTACAAAATTATATTCACAAAGGTAATACCTTTTGCTCAAAATTAAAGAACATTGGGAATAAAAAGTATTAACTAAAAATATAACAATTTAACTAATATAATTTCCAAATTATGCTTTCACTAAAATCTCATTTTGACACTTGATTATGCACAAAATATTTAATTAAGTCCCACAAAAGCCTAAGATTAATTAATAAAAATATATAAATATTGAGCTCAATCAGAGATACTGCTACCTTTATAGTAAAACCTATCACATTGAGTATAGTGATTACAGCGTAAGCTGTCGCATGGAGCATAGTGATTACAACGAAAGCTGTCATATTATGTATACAGCCGTGAGAGCTTTGAGTAGCGTGAGCTATGTATCATTGTGTTGTTGCTAAACATGATCTTACATGTTGTGTGTTTATATGCTGTATGAGTGATTTGTTACTACTGAGATTCTTTTGAATCTGATTCTTTCCTTTGACTAACCTTCAGACAGGGAAACTGGCTCTAAGGAGAAACGAACGACCAGGAGTGGCTAGGATTTTATAGGGACTTTTAGCTTGGATTGTTGGTGATCTCTTTTGAAATGGGATTACTGTATATTATTTTTGGGATGTAAATAATATTTTGAATATGGTATTGTAATCCCCTATATAGGAAACTTTAAACCCTTAGTGAATGAATGAATCCTAGGAGTTGACGGTATATGTTAGATTTCAAGTTTTAATGATAACAAAAGGTTATTGTGTACAAAGTATGTTTTCACAAGTCTAGACAATGGTTACAAAGTTACTAAATGCATATGACAAAGTTTAGAAATATCTGCTATCAGTTTTACTGGTGTACTCGAGCAACAGAGTTAACACTCGATCATGAAGCTATGTTTCACTCGAGCACATGCAAGTGTTGGACAGAAAGTGTTTGACAGAGAGTAATTGTTGTTAGTTTTACTGATGCACTCGAGTAATAGAAGTCACACTCGATCATCCAGCTACCTTGCACTCGAGCACATGAAAGTATTGGACAAAAAGTGTTTGACAGAGAGCAATTGCTGTTAGTTTTACTGATGCACTCGAGCAATAGAAGTCACACTCGAGCATCAAGCTGCTTTGCACTCGAGCACATGAAAGTGTTGGACAAAAAGTGTTTGACAGAGAGTAAAGTCAGAAACAAGATATCAACACTTCACTCGAGCACAGTCTTGGTACTCAAGTGATGGCCTTAGGTGCACCCAAGTCCTTATGAGTGAGGGACTGTGAGTGTTTGGCTGAGATTCATGCAGAACAGAGAAGCATAAGCATGCCTAAGTGAGAGTACATGCATCCGAGTGATACATCAGTACCCGCGAGTGAGAAATCTAACTCTCTCAATTCTGATGCAAGTGCTGGAGACAAAGAGTATATTATAGAAGAATATTCTTCTCACTTGAGTAAAAGTAAGTATGCTCGAGTGAGGGCCCACATCACCTGCAAGTGCAAAATCACACTCTTGATAAAGTAGGGCACGAGTGTTGTCTAGAGACGTGGCTCATAGTGTAAATTGAAGAAGCACTTGAGTGAGGAGACATGTGCTCAAGTGAGGACCCACATCACTCGCAAGTGTGAAAATACACTCTCTCAAAATCACGTGGAAGTGTAAGTGTAAAACCAAAGCAAAAGGAGAAAATATGGTATTGCACTCAAGTAAGACATCACAGCACTCGAGTGATACTCTGCCAGAAGCCAAAATGCACCAATCTTACAGCGTTCAATCCGAATATGGTTTAATGTTATTTATTCATTCTATTTCCACTTATTTTTATTATATAACATCATTTAACATGTATTATGAGTGTGATACAGGAGTTTTAATGTTTGAATTAGAATGACACAAAGGAAGTCAAACAATGGCAGACAACATCATTACGACCTTCCAAACACGTACCTACCACATTCAAAGATTTCAAACGTACGCATACCATTGCACAGTAAAATGCCCCGCTCCATAATGATTATTATTCCAACAGGCAAAACAAATGTCTATAAATACAAAGCTCCAGAGACCATCAAAGATAACGAAGTACAAGAATTCACATAAGCAAATTCACGAGTCACTGTTATTCACATTTCCTCTGTATTCATATCGTTCTTCAGTGATTACCATATTTGCTCTGTAAGAGAGTCTGTATACACTTCAAATTCTATTTTCATTTGATCTCAAGGTACTGGGACCTTGAGAGGGGAGATTTCCTTACCAGAGAAGCAATGAGAGAATTCCTAGTAGGACTTTCTGCTCATAAGACTTACAAGATACAAGTAGTAGAGAACATTGCTACTCGTTAGACTTACAATAGTGTAAGCAGGAGAGAATGTTGCTGTTCATAAGACTTGTATACATAAGCAAGAGAGAAAGGTCATAGGTTTGTTTTTCTGCACGTAAGACTTATCGTAAGGGGGAGAGAAATTTATAGTATTTCTACTCGTAGTCCTTCTAAGGACGGTTGTTGTCTTGTGGTGTTCTGATAGCCCGCTAAATCTTAGAAGAATAGTGAAAATCTCAGTAGGTCTTGATCTCTGAGGACTAGACGTAGGCCTGGGTTTTAGGCCGAACCAGTATAATTCTCTGTGTACTTATCTTCTTAACACTACTCTATCTACAACTATTACTATATCACCTCAACAACCAAAAAATTTATCACATCATCCAATTCACCCCTATATTGGGTGAAGCTTGCTTCTTTTATTTGGTATCAGAGTGAGGTCTTCTCGGAAGAGCCTAACAGCTTGAGAAGGATCCGATAAATGGCAACAATGGGTGAAAACATTCTTCCAGATGGAGCTTCAATCACTAGACCTCCTGGTTTTACTGGAGAACATTTTTCATTCTGGAAAGCTAAGTTCAGAGTGTTCATGATGGCTAATGAATACGGTTTATGGTATATGATACAGGATGGTGACTATGTTCCAATGAAGAAAATTGAAGATAGAGTCATTAAAAAGTGCCCATAGGAGTTTGACAAAGATGAAAAAAGGTTAGTAACTTTAAATAGTAAAGCTATTTTAATGATACAGAGTGCTCTCAATCAAAAGGAATATTTCTAAATCTGTACTCTACCAACAACTAAAGATGTGGGATGCTCTTGAAATCTCTCATGAAGGTACATCCAGAATCAAAGAAAATAGAGTCAATACTATAATTACAGAGTATGATCTATTTCGTATGAAACTTGGAGAAGGAATATCAGAATTTAAACTTAGGTACACTCATGTTGTTAATCAACTATCTGTACTTGGAAAATCATTTAACCAAAATTCCCAGGTAAGAAAGATTCTTAATATTCTTACAAAAGAATGTGAAGCGAAGGTGACAGCTATCGAAGAAGCTAAAGGAGAGTCAATGAGATCCATAGCTACTCTCTTTGGTAGCCTTTCTGAGTGTGAAGGGAAGTTGAGATTCAAGAAGGCACTAGAAGAGTTCGATGATAAAAAGAAAAGAGGAGTTGCACTTAAAGCTATCAAGGAAGAAGAATCTTCCAAAAACGAAGATGTTCCTGATGATGATTATATAGGAATGATCGTTAGAAAATTCAATATGTTCTATAGAAGAGGTCAAAAGAACTTCAAAAATTATCAAGGTAGACCAAGAAAGAAAGAAAACAAGGAGCAACAGATAGTACACTATGAGTGTGGGAAGCCTGGACACATCAAATCCGAAGGCTTCAGAAACAAAGACAAAAAGAAGTAGAAGAAGAAAGATACATATCATCTATCTGTGTGTGATAGCTCGTCGGATGAAGAAAGCGACGACGACGAAGTGGCAACTACGGACGAGTAGGGATCAAGATAGATGAATTTACTTTCTATTGGTTATCTGTGTAACATCCCAAATATTAGTCACCAAAATTCCTTTGCATCTTGTGGCATAAAAAGGAATAAATAGTGAATTATGAAGCACTAGAAATGGCCAAATAGTACAATTGGTGGCCACATGAACTTTAGGCCACAATAAGATATAAAATTTAATTTGTCTCTTCATAAAAGCCCATTATTAGAGCTCAAATTGTTAATTAGAAGAACACAATTTTTAGGCCAAATAAATAATGATTTTCAAGCCAATACAAAGAAAAGGGAAGAAGGCCCAATTTAATTACAAAATTGTAAGGGAAAACTGGTCATTTGACCATAACGCAAGAAGTCATATATTTTTCCCTTTCCTTGATGCATATTTCGTCCAAATGGGGAGGCAAGAAGGGAAATATATATACTTGGTACAAATTAAAAGTAAGAAGGAAGCAATATTGCCAAGTAAAATGAGGTTCAAAAGTCAAAGCAAGACGTGTTTAATTGCCATTAAATAATAGTTTCAAGGAGATGGATGAAGCTAATTTGAAAAGCTTATTTTTTTGCTTCAAAGAATCATTTACATCACTTTGGCAAGAGGAAAGATGAGCATTTATGTTAAGTTAACAAGGGATAAAGGCATATAGAGAAATTATGGCCAAGTGAAAAATTGAGTGGAAAAGTCAACAATTATGGGTAAATTGAAGAGGTACTCTTCCAATGGGCATTCATTGTTGTTCAAGGTAAATAGGGAGAGGGAAGAGAAAATATCTATGGTTAAAAATAAAAGATAAAACAAGGAAGTCAAAGGAAAAAAAACATCTGGTAAAAATTGCAATAAAATAGTAACATACTAAGGAGGTGGAGATGATATTTTTGGAGCTCATTAAACCTCCCAAAGGCCCTTATATTTTCGGTCATCTCAAAGCAAGTATATATATAGAGCTTTAAAAACCTATAGAACAAGAGAGAAGAAAAAGGGATTATGGGCAAAGATCAAGGTAAGTTGGGTATGAAATTCAAGTTTTTATGCTTCTAAATTCATGGCAAACCCTCCCTAACCTCTATGCCTTCTTGAAATACATGTTTAGCAAGCTCAAAATAAAGAGGAAGATAGAGGAAGTGGGATGATTCTAGAGAGAGAAAGAGGAGAACAAAAGGTAAACACCAAAACCTTGCTCCTCTTGTTGATTGGTTGTTTGGTGGCTTGTTTTGATTGATTTTGTAAATTTGGGATGATGAACCCTAAGGGAAGGGGCTGCCCAAATTTGGATTAATCATGTGGGAAGTGTGGTTAAGTGGTAAACAATTAATTAGAGGTGAAAAGAAGGTGGTTAATAAAATGCAATCAAGAAACTCCAATATCCCCAATTTATTGTGATGTTCGTCCAAACCTATTTTGGTGGTGTTTGGGCTAGAATTTTATAGATTTGATGATTCCATAGTGTTCTACACAAATAACTATGTAGGAATATCCTACATGTATAAATTCTGGATCAGTGGAATTAAACACTAAAACTTGGAATGTAAATTGTACTGCCAGTGTAATTTCCTACATGGCAATCAACACAAATTGCATTTTTGGGTAATATAATGTATTCAAATGGCCATGAATCTTTCTAGTATAAAAGTAGACTCATCAAGATTTAAGTTAATAGGTCATTTTTGAAATTTGGATAGGTACACTAAGAGTTATGAATTTTTGAATTTAGGTATTGAATATGGACAAAATCCTGGAACTGTATGGGTTTGGTCGTAATTTTGGAACTCTATCCCTAGAATTGGCTCTAAGTAATATTTTATCTTTAAAATATACTTAAAGAGATTTAAGTAGGAATTTGAACTACCCCAATTGGAGTTCTATAGAATGAGTTATGAATTTTCAAATTTTTACAAAATGCTAGTAGCTTTTTGCTACCATCCCAATTTAAGAAAGAAAGGGCCAAATGTAATTTGTATGAACTCCAAGGGTTAAGTTAAGGACTTAGGGCTAGTGTAGCCATCATAGAGGTTCATTGGTCATGGCTTTAATTGTGTCATTATTTATCTAGGGCCATGAGGTGGCAAAGAATAAGCAACTTCAATGGTTGGAAGAAAAGGAACAAGAGGAGGACTTGAAGACACAAGGTAGTAAACTTACTTACTTGCATGTATTTGATGTACTTATGTGTATTGATTTGCACATGTAGGAAACTTATGAGTTTAGAGACCCTAGTAGCCCTATGCTACTACATTATTTGTAATAATGATGTACAATCCCTACGGGGAACTTTTGTAATCAAATATTTATTATCAGTATATCTACGCTATAATTGTGTGCCCACCGAACTTCGCTCAAGCACTTTAAAAAAGGCAGAAATAAGATAAGGGTCTTACATTTTGCTATTAGAGCCTAAGTGGTTCTGGTAGAGCAAGCAGTTCTAGCAACAAAATAGTATACTGATATGGTCTTGATTATACAGTAACAAGACATGCAAAAAAAGGGAGTATTTTTGTGAATAGCCCCAGAGAAACAGTGAATACTCTAGGGTAGCCAATGTCATAATAGCAATCAGTGGGTGGTATAAGGATGACATAGACACTGAGGAAGTGGGTCTAAGTAAGGCCAGAGTGTGGGCCTCATCTTATAACAAAATCACCTGTAGGCTGATCAATGTTAGACAATAAGCCATAGACAGATAAGACATATTCAGGCCTGATGATAGATCAAGAGCTATTGGAAGATGTCCAAAGTATATATCTATAAGCTGTAAGAAAGCATGACACCCCTATAGATTAGCATACAGGGTACTCGAACAATTTAATCCTACTATAGTATGAGCAAGGTTCTCTGGATTTAGAGACGCATATGACATGTGAACCCGCATAGTGATGTATGTCTTCCTGGATACTGTATTTTGGTGTGTAGGGGAAGAATGAGGTTATAAAGCGGGATCCGGATGATAGCTTGGTGGACTTCAGGAAGCATATCACAAAGTAAGTGATTGAGGGCATGTACTGGCACTGATATGCAGTCCATACATAATATTTTGATGCCTGGAGATTATGGGCATGATTTTTGAGACAAGGGCATTCACGGGGTACCGGTGGTGAGAAACAATTAAAGCCGGTATTTGTGTTTTTGCATGTGCATAGAAAAGTTAAGCATGCTCAACCCAGGAAAATATTAGGATGGGTGACCCCATAGGAAGTCATATGTGTATGTGAAAAAAAAGGGCAAGTACATATTGTGCAGTAATTCAGAGGCTGCATATTGTTGTAGGCTTTCTCTAACAACTATAAACATCTGTGATATGTATTTTAGGCGTATATGTGTACCCAAAACAGTATGAAATGACATATATGCCCTTATGACTATGTGACATCTACCTCTTACTTGTTTCCATATAGTGAAACACAAAGATGGTAAGCCTATGAGGTATATATCCTAGGCAAGGTCAAGAAGCTAAACCTGACCCAATGCAGCAAATCATAGGCATGTTAACAGAACATCAAACAATGATCAAGGATCATAGTAATAAGTTGTGAGAAGTATATAAAAAACAAAACATAGAAAGGGACAAGAAAAATAATCCTGGTAGACAAACAAATGGATAAATCTGCTTAAAGTTTAAACTTAGAAATCTAATATCATCCAGGAAAGGTCAATATAATGACACTCTCTTTCCTACACTAGGTGATTATTCGTATGTTTTGTGCATGCTATCTTCTGTGATATGTATAATACACTCTTTAACTGGGGCGGGAAAAGCATAAGTATTGTTCGGGGGGGGGGGAAGAACAAGTACCCCAATGGCCCTAAAAAGGGATCCAATTATGAGTACAATACTAAGTGGGTACATTGCCTAGTTTGTGGTAGTGAACCCAACTGAGGTACGGACAAATCAGGGTTCCATAGTAGTGACCCTAAACATGTTCACAGTCTGATTGTGATTATACACAGTACTAAGAGGGTATATTGCACTATCTAGAAGATATGAGAGATAATAGACTATCATAATAGAATTACTTGAGTGATTGGTAAGCACTCGAGTGATATTCCAAACAAATTAGAAGTCAGCGATATGAGGGCACATAGCATTCGAGTGATAAGGTGGATCACTAAAGTAATGGCATACTTTTGAGAGCCACTCAGAAATAACGTCGAGTGATATGTGATTGAAAGCTAGATCACTCGAGTGAAACGACAAATTACTCGAGTGATGACAATTTCCTAAGAGTCACTTGCAGAATAACTTGTAGTGATGTGATGTTCTCTAAAGATCTCTTGAGTAATTATACAAATCACTAGAGCGATTAGTGATTACTTGCAAGAATTTTGCAAGTGACCTAAAAGTGTTGATTAAGTCTTGAAAGATCACTTGAGTGATCTATTTGAGCACTCGAGTGACATCATTTGTCAGCAAAGCACTTGATAATGATCTATTAAAGTTTTCAATATGTCATAAGATTACTCAAGTAATATTTCTTGACACTTGAGTGATACTGAATTTTCAAAATTATCACTAGCAAGTTTCTTGAGATAATTAATAGCACAAGATCAACAAGAACACTCTAGTGACAAAGATGAACACTCGAGTGATTGGAAATCTCTTGAAGTGATTATTAATCTCACTCAAATGATGTTATCAGAAACTAATAATCGTTGTCTCAGAAATGTTAATAATACTTCACAACTTAATTTACTTCCTAAACTCTTATACTGTTCTTGAATTGTACTAGTATCATTTCTGAGTAAATTTCAAGTGCTTGAATATTGTATTAACTTCAGAAAATAAAAAAAGTAAAATTCTAATAGAAGCATTAAATGCATAACAGAGAAAACCAGTAAAAACACTGTCTTTCATCAAAGGCTACAATTACTCTCCAATAGACAAATTTGAATGTTCACAATGGTCATTAAAGACATTCCACCTATCAATACAAAAGTATTCAAGACGGAGCAACCAACCAACGACGAAATATATTCTATTAATTAAGTTCTCTATTATTCTGTCTGTCATTCTCTAAGTTTCTTATTGCTCATCAGTATTTATTTTTAGCTCTTTGAGAGAGATTTCAATACCTTTATTCACACTTTGTGTAAAGAGAATTTGAAGGTAGTGGGACCTTGAGTGGGTATTAGCTTATGAAGTATAAGGGGGAGTGAGTATCCTGTTAAGAAAATTACTTGTACTATAGTGCCAAGAACCCATTGAATCCTATAAGTTTAGAGGAAACCTCAAAGGCTCTCTAAGTACTGGACATAGGTCAAGAGGTTGACACAGAACCAGTATAAAGCCCGGTGTATACTTCAATGATATTTCTCCAACACTTATATGTTACTTAAGTGTTTTGATTATAATATTTTTTAAATGTTTAATATCACCTAATTCACCCCTCTCTTGGTTAAAATTGTTGACACTAACACTATCTTCTTAGATTTAAACAAGGACTTTATTTGTTTACGTTTTGGCAAGAGTCATATATGACATCATTTTTGAAATAAAGTTTAGGTAGACCAATAACTAAATCATTCTTGAGTAATTTACCTAGTTGGTTCATATTGACATGAGCTAGTCCCTTATTCCATAACCAACCTTCATCGTCATTACACATAAAACAATTTTCAACAACATTAGTATTAATATTAAGAGTACAGCAGTTACCGTCCCTCAAGGCCCTTATCTAGACCTGGAGTTCCTCCTTGTTGATTTAGAGATTATAACATACTAAAATATGAGTGCTTGGTATTTCTTGTAATATAATTAGTCAGAAGAAGCTCACTGGTGCCAAGCATATGTGTGCATGGCGCCATTTTAGACAAAAGAGGACACTTGGCAAGATTTTGCTTATTGATTCATAAAGTAATAATTAAATAATTAAATGAATTAATTTTACTTTGTGTGGGGACCACTAAAGATGACACCTCATAGGTGGAGCTAGGGGAAATCCCCTGACTTTCCCTCCCATAATAAACTGGACGGTTGGGTGAGGAAAGAGAAAGAGCATGGGTCCCATAAAACAGTGACACATGGCACAATCTTAAAGGAAAAAAGCATAAAGTCACCTTTTGACTTTGTGTGTTGGGCTAATATAAAGGTGACACATGTCTCCCAAATGATAAAGTTGTTTTATGCTTTTGAGTTAGTACACTTGGAGGGTGCTACCTAGCCTCAAGTGGGGAAATTCATCGGTCTCTAGTCTAATCACTAGATTAACTTTCCTGAACACCGAACCTAGGAGCTAAGGAAAAACATCAGGCCATACCTTCCCTTAACCATTAGATAAGCTAAGGGCCTAGGAAAAGAGTAGGACCCTCTATTTAAAATAGAGGACATGTGTCACTATTTGATCAAATCACCTAAACATATGGCACCACAATATTTTGGCGCATAGGGAAAAAATATGAAGACTTCAAAGGGCATTAAAATTTTGGCTAGAACCTTCAAAAATTCATAAAAAATCAGAAAATTCATTGGAAAATGTTTTAAGAGAAAGAGAAAGGGTAAATAGTGATTTTTCTTAACTTCAATTCACCAAACTCTATCAAATCGGCGTTTTCTCCAGAAATACCCTTCACAAACCATCCTCTCCTCATCATAAGCTTCATATATACAATTTTGGAATTCATTTATAGGTGTTTGGTGACTTTTTGCCTGTCCAAGTACTGTCGGATTTTCTAACCGGTCACGAAAACGTATAGCAGTAAGCATAAGCTTTAATTTGAACCAATTCGTTTGTGATTTTGATGAGCTTTCATGAGGGTATGGGGGCTTGATAATTTTTAAGGGTTAATGGTGTTTGAATCATATATATATATGGTTAAAAGATAATGTATAATGATATTAGATTGGATTGGTGGTTAAAATTATGTTTTCGTTTATTTTAGCAAAAAGGGTTCTGTTTGATCAGATTGGATAGGGGATAAAGGCTTGTAATTTTGATGTTTTTGATGTTTCCATTGTGTTTAAAATGAAAAAATGTGTTGGAATAGCCATTAGTTGTGAATTTTGGATCACTGGAAATAAATACTGAAAATTTTGAAACTCTGGCAGTGTGATCCTATGACGTTTTTGAATAGGTACATGATGTCTAAAAATTTTGAAACTTTTCAATTCAAAAGTAGATATGTCAAGCTCTAATTTGATATGTCATTTGTATCAATTGGATTTGTATACTGGAAGTTCTATATTGTTAACATTGGTCATGTAAAACTAGTAAATTCTGGAGCAGCAGCCAATAAAGTAGAATTATGTATTAATGTGCATCCAGATGACTAATGGCTATATTTTTCAGTGAATATAGGCTAATTAGGGGTCACATAGCCTTTAGTATCATCACAATTGGACATTTGTACATAAAATGGTGAATTTTCATAGAACTAAAAATTCTGGCAGAGTTGGGTTTATGTGCAAAAATAGAAAATGTAATGGCACCATGTAATATTTTTGCACTTTAAGGGTGAAATTAATCATCTTAGGATAGTTGGACCATATTGACTTTACTTTTGACTTAGCTCACTAACCTTAATAAGAACCAGCTTGAGTATTTGAATTATCAAGTATTAGACTAAATAATAACTTGTTGTCTATAAACTCTAATTATAGGACCTAATAGCTGTATAAAATCTAAGACCTGCCTGAGGCCATGGAAACAATTGGATGCCCGTCAGGAAAGGCAACTAGGTAGTAACTTCTTCTTTCATATGTTATGAGATACATTGATGTTTGTGGTTTCATCATGAATTTAGAAGCATTCACAATTTACAGAGTGGTCACTCGAGGCCAATTATACAGGTGGATGCCCATGCCATAACAACTATTATTATGCACGAGTTGAATGCCAAGGCCTATTACATAGGGGAACACTCGGGGCCAAGTGATTTGTATACCTAGTGCTACGATAATGTGTTTTGATGTATGATGTGTCTAAATATTGATTGCTATTCCATGTTATATAATGATTGTTTGGCATGCTCTATGTTCTTGTATATATATATATGATTGAATGCTTGTTACTATTATGATTCTTTTGAATCTCACTCTTTTCTTATAGTCACTCTATAGTATAGGCTAGTAGCTTAAAGGCAAGAAGGTAAACAAGGACAGCTAGAAGACGAAGCTAAAGATTTTGTTTTGTTATTGGTTGTCTATTTTGGATATTTTCGATCCCTATACGATGTATATAACTCTATAACCCTAACAATAGTACAGTGCTAGAATCAATAGTATCGGTAGCCTAGTAAGTGAATGGTAACATATAAATGGAAGAACTTAGTTAGATAATGCTTTTGAATGCTAAAGGACATAAATTAATGAAGGAAATGTGAGACTTAAGCAGAGAATTACTAGCATACTTTGATAAGAAGGAATTAAGGGACGATAAGACTTGGTGACATAGTAAAACTTTGTAAAAGTAATTGAATTTTTTTTAACCACTAGAAAACCCTCTCAATCCCAGGTTCACTTCCTGTGATAAGTTTGGGATTTGCAAACGTTTTCAAAACTCTACTTAATATAGGACCAAATTCTGGTTTAACAACTTATTTCACTACTCTTTTGCACTCTTATGAGTCTGTGGGATATAAGTTATGACAATTTGTATCAGAACGCAAATTTTGGCAATGATAGGTATTTCCTAGAGTCCTCTACTTATATTGATAGTTTATAATCTTCATCAGCGGAATTATGTTAGGGATCATGAGAGGTAAGAGGAGATTGAGAAATCAATCACCCCCGTCAGTTAACCTGTCATCAAAGGAGAGGCACATTCACGAAAGGATGAAAGAGGTGATGTATAGGATGAAGGGCGATGCTAAGATGATGTGTACTGCTAGGAAGAGAGTTCCTATACTAAGAATGGTCAAGATAGGGCCTAGTTTGAGTAGGGAGTCTTCCATTGGAGACAAGGATGAACTGGGGGGATAAGGTAGTGTAGGATATCGATTCTATTGCTGACTCTAAGGCTCCAAAGGTCAAGCTAGCTTATAACTCTCATCCTGATAATGAATTGTAGAGATATATGAAGGTGTTATACCTCAGTAATTATAAGGAGTATGGACCACCCAAGCATAGTATAAAAGTTTCTTGTTTAATGTAGAACTATTGTATAGTAAAAAAGATATGTATGAGTTGTGGATGATCGATGAAGTATGGATCAAAACCACTTTGCCATACTGTCCCAATATGGTCTTTTGGGTCCTAAAGAGAACGATATAATAGCACGGGGTCCTTATGACTTTTCTCCTTTTATGGACCTTATATTGGATTATGTAGGGAAGTACATGTAAAATATGTAGTATTAATATAACCTATTCGGTTAAGACAATATAGTATAGGCAGTTTTGATGTAAATATCCAGCCATCTTGTTGTAAATATGACTGTTTGCAGTAATATATATATGTTCCTGTGTTTGTTGGCGTATAAGTTTTAAGGAATATATGTATATATCTAATACGATATTAATGTCTTGATTCCTTTTAATAGTGAAAAGGAATAATGATGCGACTTAGAGCAAGGAACGTACCACTTCTAAATGGGGAACATGAGAACCCCAATAGACCTAATCCTATGCAACAAATTCACGGTATGTTGACCACACAACAAGCTATGATTCAAGAATTATGAGAGGCACTTCGGAAGATAAAGGAAAAGCAAAATGAAGATAAGACATGTAATGCCCCAAATTTTGATTAAGGGTTGATGATGATTATTAAGAATAATTTGTGAATTAAAGTTGGGTTATTATGTGTTATGTGGAAATTTTAATTAATACGCCATAATCAATGAGAAATTGAAAAAATGGCTATAAGTTAGTGATTAATGGAAGAGATTAATTACTAACTAAGAGGGAAATAAGATGTGTAACTAAATGGCTAATGGAGGGGTTAGAGTAACTAATTGGTTACTTACTTTATGAGAGCCAATAAAATTATGACATGTTAAGTTGGTAAGAAGAGAGAGTGTGTAGAAAGTCAAATTTGCAATAAAAAATTAGTTTCTTTCTTACTTTCCCTCCTATTCGGTTGACATAAGGCATGGGGGTAAGGGAAGTGCGATCATTCTTTATCTTCATCACTCTTCTCTCTCATTTTCTCTCTTTTGTGCGTCCTCCATTGCTGTCCAAGGAAGGAAGAAAAGCTTGTGAAATGGGTGAGTTTTGACCTTCTTAATGACCTCTAATGGAAAAACTCTCTTCTACAATCTTGTTCCTTCAGTTGAGAGCTTCGATTTCATAGTTTTAGATTTTCTATTTGGTGGTGTTTGAGCTCTTAAGGAATTTTAGAGTTTGGAGAACCAAGGAACTCCTTTAAGAAAGTTGTAGAGATGAGTAAGATGAACCTTTCTATATAGGTTTTATAGCCATTGGTTGACTTTGGATTTTATGGAAATTTTGGCCTTATTTTTGAAAATTAGGTTCATTATATGTTTTGGTATGTTGTGGTCTTGGATATGATGCCTTGTGATGTGTCTTGGATTGTTAGAGTTGGATTTAGGTTGAAATGTGAAGTTTGTGGATTTTGAGAAATTGGCATTGTGTTGTTGATTATGCTATATCATGTGAAAGTAATGTGAAATTGGTCATTTTGATATCCCCATTAGTTTCCTTGTGAAATTTTGTGTGGGAATGAGCTTTGGTTTCAGTTTTAGAACCATTGGAGACATATGTTGCAAAATTGGAAAATTCTGGAAAATGCTAAGTGTAAATTGCTATGCAAGTGGCTAACTTTGCATGGTAAGTTGAACTAGCAAATGGTTTTGAAATGAGCTGAAACTTTCTAGTTTTAAATTTCATATCCAAAGCTTCAAAATGGACATACAAGGCAGGTCATTTCAATTTGTGAGCTAGGAGTTATGATTGTCCAAAGTTTGATGTTGAAACTGGGATCAATTCTAGAGCAGTGTGTACATTTGTTGGATTCTGTATTTTTATGTTTTCGGAAAGAAATGATTCGTATTTTTTTTGTAAAGAGGACTTAAATATCTTTCCTTAGGCTTTGGAATCATCCCATTTCGATTTTTCTAGAATTAGTTATGAATTTTTGAAGTTTATCCAAAAAACAGGATTTTTCCTTGCCGCGGCCAGCGGATTTATGGCCATGGCCCAAATGTTTCGGACATGTGTTTGGCTGCATCTAGTGGACTTTTAGGCCGCAGCCAACCCCCAAAAATCAATATTTTGCACTTTTGAAAAGTGGTTTTCAACCTAGTGTTTACTAACCCTTTAGGTCTTTTGTTAGAGACATTTGTAGCTTCCTAAAGGATATTAATGATAACCAAATCTAAGTGCTGTGAAGTTATTTAAGTGTTTGATAGAGAATAACACTTTGTTACTAATTATGAATTATAGGATTTGATATTTGCCTTGCTCTTGAGGGACCGGTGCTAGAGCATGCACGAAGGACTAAGGTAGTGACTTTTCTCTCATGTTGTGTATGATGCTTGGTATGCATGACTTACCATGGTGTTGTATGTGTTATTGGCCGTAGGGCATTATGACGTGAGCAGTTCAAGCAGTCATAGGGGGTGATGGTTATCATACCTACCCCTGTCAATAGAGCGCTTACTTATTTCTCTTCTGTAGTGTATTGTGCATTACCCATCTATATGCCCCTTTATTACTTTCACAGAAGCATTTCTATACAATTCTTATTGGGGATTATTTTTCATTTACAGCTGTTGAGCAATTATTCTTACTAGATATCAAAGTTCATTATATTTCTGGTTCTTATTCTTAATTGTTGTGAGTTTAGTGATCTCAGTTATGCTTACTTAAAGTTACGCATTTTCGTACTTGCATATTCATAATATATTCTTGCCATACAGATAATTTACATATAGTAAATTAATACACATTCTTTCTTTCTCTATTAATCATCTTCTTTCCTTCTTGCTCATCTTCAGTATTCTTTTCTTTTGTATTCCCATACCTATATGGTTGGTGGGGATGAGATTTGGGGGAATCTCAGTAGCAAATATTACAAATAATGCATGTAAGATGAATGCTAGTACATGATATGCTTGCCTTACATAGACTCATGTTTACATATTGATATTCTGCATGCTAAATGTTTCGTGCAATATACTTATGGCCATAATATAAACAGAAACAGAGCTTTATTTGTTCATACATGATTCACATAATCAAGAAAATCAATACTACAAATCAAATACACAGTAAACACATCAAATACATGCAAGTTAAGTATACTCGCCACCTTTGGACAAAGTCCTTCTTCTTGTCCCCTTTTCTTCCAACCATAGTAGCTTCTTGACCTTCTTTCATTCTTCTTCCTGACTGCTCATAGCCCTAAATAAATACCACATTATTAGTGACATGATAAGTTAATTCTCAATGGGCTACAACAACCACATGATGTCAACACTCGTTTCCATTCCTATATGTACAAAGTAATAGAGAACATGTTCCACAGGCATACAGAAGAGTACAAATATACATATAAAAGTATTTGTTTATAGACTAGAATCAACAGTTTAGCATTTGATAATATTTACATTTATGTACAGAATATCCCAAAAATATACCAAATACAAACTAAATAACCACTGTCTATGCCTTGGGAAACATGCCCATTAGTTTCCTGTATTGGTGTCCTTGCCTTTCAAGACACTAGCATCCACTAAGACATTTTTAGTAAGAAAAGGGGTGAAATTCCAAGGGATCTCAGTAGAAACATACGATCAACATATAAGATGTAAAAATTAAATATGCAATGCACTGTATCAAGTAAAATGAAAATTCATATCATTCATGTGTGTACACAAAATTCAAGGCCAACTGACCAGTTGAAACCCCTACATGTACCTCAGCGAAGTCCTTGACTACAGCTAGGTAAGATCAATGTACCTTAGCTAGGTCCTAGACCATAGCTAGGCAATGTGCCTTCAACAAGTGTTCAAGTCACAAAATATAGTAACACGCATCATACAAATAGTCACATAATATATGAGAGATAGTAGTCCCTACTTGAACCTTTTCCTAGTCTCCAATAGTCCGCTTCATAAAACTTGCCAACCATAGTTGTCCAACTTGATCCTAAAACATCAAATGTAGAAGAAATAGGTTAAAACCTATCCAAGTATGAGGATGAATTAAACAAAGGAAAAAGTTAAGAGGAAGAGCACTCTATTCATGAGAATGAGCTTGAGGATACTGGAACTCACAATGGTCATTATTCTAGTGGTGGCCTTAATACCACTATAAAGATAAGGGATAACAACTCCCAATAGGAGTATGATAGAGTTTCTATCGCTAAAGTCTGGAAAGAAGTGCACAAATTCTCCCCACAGACCTTTGACACCAAGTTCAACCAAAAATTTAGTGAAGGCTGAATTGCTTGATTGAAGACTATCTTCTCTGTAGCTGATTACGATGAAAAATAAAAGGTGATAGTAGTAGTGTTATTGGTGGATTATGCAAAAATGTGGTGGAAAAGATAAAGCCTGCGAATGGAACCATTCTAAACTAGGAAAAGTTTGAGGTGATATTCCATCAACACTATTTTCCAGCAGCCTTATAGTCACTTAAGGAGACTGAGTAATATACTTTTTAGCAAGGTGACATAGATTTATTCATTGCACAATTTCCTAAGCTAGTCAAGTACACCACATATAGTCAGTCACAAAGGAATGAAAAGTGGATGCTGGATAGGTTGCTATAGAAGGCTAGACAAGAGTTTAAGAGGTAGCTGACTTCTCTTCATATTACTACTTTTGAGGATATGTGTACATAAATCCATCTCTTGGATATAGAGTTACAGGGTTATAGGTTATAGTTATGAGCTCGAGCCTATGAGGGACCCATAAGGCTGATTCTCATCTTATATTGACCCTACATTCTCATCTTACACTAGTCATACTGGGGAATTTTAGCAAGAGGAGTGGTTACAATTTAAAGGCTTTAGATACTGAAAAAAGAAGAAGAACAAGTGCCCAAAGGGATCATTCAAGAGTAGGTCAGGTTTAAGGACATAAGCTCAGAGGAGCCAGGGTGAGGGGAGTCAATCATCTTTTAGAGGCTCTACCACCCTTGTGCCTAGTTCTACATGGACCCCAGCTTGCTTGAAATATGGTAGGTATCATTAGGGACATTGTTTGACTCACTTCACTTGTGGTAAGGTAGGACATATCTCACGCTTTTGTCTAGAAGGCGAGTAGAACTCTTATGCCTCTAGATCTACTATGCCAAAATAAGTCTTTACTTTGACTCAAGAGGAGGTGGATGCTTCACCTAATCTTATTAGAGGTAAAATTAAATTTAAAAGTTATGATCTTCTTTCTTTATTTGACTCTGGAACACACTCTTTTATAGCTTTTGATTGTACCAATAGGCTAAACTTACAAGTTGGTGAGTTGCCTTTTGATATAAATATATTAGCACCTATTGATATAAATGTATCAACACCTATTGTATCATCTGTGGAAACTTCTAATGCATGTTTGAATCTCATGTTGGAGTTTGAAAGTCATAAGACAAAGATTGGTCTTATTTGTTTGCCCCTTAAAGGTCTTGATGTGATTGTTGGCATCGATTGGCTTACAGGTAATGGAGCCATACTCGAGTGTAAAGCTAAAACTATTTCTTTACTAGTATATTATAAGTCAGTCAAGGTACTAGTGGCCCTCCATTGTTATCATTCGTTCAAGTTGAAAGTTGTATCAAACAGGGATGTCAAGCCTATATGGTTTTCTTTTCTATTCAAGTTGAGATGAAGAAGGGATTGATAGAATTGAAATTCTAAATAAGTTTGCTGAGGTATTCCTAAAGGAAGTGTTTGGATTACCCCCTAAGTGAGAAGTAGATTTCTTGATTGACTTGGTACTTGGGACAGAGCCTATCTCTAAGGCTCCCTATCGAATGGCTTTAGTAGAATTGAAGAAGCAATTGCAATAACTACTTCATAAGGGTTTTATCAGACTGAGTGTATCACCGTAGGGATCACCTATTCTATTCATGAAAAAGAAGGATGGGACCTTACGGTTGTGTATTGATTACTTCTAACTAAACAAAGTCACCATAAAATACAAATTCCCTCTACCAAGGATTGATGACTTGCAATATTAGCTTATAGGGTCAATGGTATAGACAGCTTTCGTACATGATACGACCACTATAAGTTTCTAGTAATGCCGTTTGGTTTTACTAATACTCCAGCAGTATTTATGGACTATATAAACTAGACCTTCAGACCATATTGGGTAACTTTGTGGTGATTTTCATAGATGATATCCTCATCTAATCTTGAAATGATAAGGAATACTGAGAGCACCTTAGAACATGGTTGCAAGTATTGAGACAGCGCAAGCATTATGTGAAATTGAGCAAGTGCAAGTTTTGGCTTAGAGAAGTGAAGTTCCTTGGCCATATAGTTTCAACTGAATGGTTTGTGGTGGACCCAATGCAATGCTTCAGTGGGAATAAGCAAAGTTTGTGACTGATGAAGTCATTATAGATAGATTGATGGATATAGCTTGGAGAGGCTAGCTCAATTCTATATGGATTGGATTGTCAGGTTGTGATGTGCTTGTAGAGATTGTGTCAGACCGTGATTCAAGGTTCACGTCAAAATTTTGGAAAGCGTTATAGGAGGCTATGGCGACTAGCTTGAAGTACAGTATGGTTTATCATCCACAGACCAATGGTCAAACTGAGAGGATGATTCAAACTCTTAAAGATATGTTGAGGTCTTGTGCTATTAAGCTACCTGGTAGTTGGCATCATCACCTATCTTTGGAAGAGTTTGTTTATAAAAATAGTTACCATTCGAGAATTTAGATGGCTCATTTCTAGGTATTGTATGGCATAAAGTTTAGATCACTTCTCTGTTAGACTGAATTAAGTGAGAGAGCTGTGATTGGATCAAACTTGGTGGATGAAACTACAAAGAAGATTAAGATGATATGCCAAAAGTTATTGACCACTCAAAGCATATAGAAAAGCTATGCGGATAGATGGCATAGACTTTTGAAGTTTGAAATAGGTGACTATGTGTTCTTTAAGGTTACACTAGTGACTGGTATTAGCAGATCCATTATAGCCAATAAGTTAACTCTATGATTCATTAGACTATACTAGAGTTTAGATCGAATTGGACTAGTTGCCAATCAAATCTCCTTTCCATCGCATCTATCAAATGTACACAATGTGTTGCATGTGTAACAGATTAAGAGAGATCATCCAAATCCTTCCCATGTGATTGATCTTGAAGAGATCGAGTTGAGGGAGGATTTGAATTATATGCCTGAACCAAAGAGGATTTTAGACGTAAACGATAAGCAGTTGTAAAATAGAACAATCCATTGCCTAATGCTACCTGGGAAACCAAAGACCGAATACGACATGATTTCCCTAATTTATTTGTTTAGGTATGTTATGTGGAGATCGAATTTGTGTGATGTTGTGATTGAGTTTGTGTTAGTGACTTGTATTTTATTGTGATTGGTGTGCCAATTGTGTTTTGGAGATATTGCTTTGACTTTGATGTTGTGTGGGAATTTTGTGTTGTGAATTGTTTTCTTTATTGGCTTGCTATGAATTTTGGGGACAAAGTTCTATTTTGGTGGGGAGAGCTATAACATCCTTATTTTTTATTTCTAGGATGTAATTATAGTCAGGAAAATGTGAAATAGATCAAGCAGGTAATTATTGGGAAAAAAGTTTGTTAAAAAAGGAAAAGAAAAAAGAAAAAAAGAAAAAAAATAATACTAAAATAAACTAAAGGGCATGTGGCCCTTTATTTTAAAGGTAGTGGGGGTTATCAAATACCCCACCCTCACCACTTATATTCAACTAGTGAGTTTAACAATTTCCAAAGTTGTACTTCTATCTCTATCGCTATTTCAGGTAAAGTTTTAAACTTTTCAGATAATTTTGGTACTTAAAATCACTTCTTCTCATCAAACTTACAGCATAAAAATTTTTCTACATACTTTTTATCTTTCTATTGGTGGTAATATTGTACTGATTAGTGAAAATTTTGGGGTTAGGATGTTGTAGAGTTTTGAGTTTCGATAAAAGATAACTATAAATATGTAGAGGAAGGCTAATAACTTGTTTTAATCGATTTAAATTTATTATTTGGTTGTTTTATGATTTCATAATTAATTTCTTTTAAACAGATCATAAATTATGCTTTTAGGACCTTTTTGACTGATTAACTTTGGTTTAAATATTTTATTTAGGTTATTGGAAGCATTGTTGAAATTTTGATCGGTTTAGTTTGTTAGATTTTTAGCTATATGAAATTATAAGTTATGATTTGATATTTGAGTTAGAGTTTGATATGATTTTAATTATATAGAGGCTTCAAATGTTGTTTAATATTTAGGTTATGCTCATATAAACTAGAAAAGAGTTTTAATTGATCTAAGATATTAATATTGATTATTTTGATTATGGGTAAGTTGGAGGTTAAATTTTAACTTGTGATATTGAGGGCTCGTTTAGTTCGATCCTATTACTCCCTGCAGTGCAGTGCAATGCGATGCAATGATAATGCAATGCAATATTAATTACAGGGGTAGTGTTTGGTTTGATTTTTAAGTAAGGTGCAATGAGTTAATATTTTAACAATTATTTAAAATTAATATATTGCACAAAGTCTATTTTACCCTTAAATATAATCTTTATAAAAAAGAAGTTAAGAGTCAGCGACGGCAAAGATGAAGGTGGAAGAGGTAGTAGTGGCGGCAACGATGGGGGTGGCAATAGAGGAAGAAGTAATGGTGGTGGCAGTTGGTGGGTGACGGTGGTGACGGAGAAGGAGGAGGTGGTGGCTGTGATAGAGGAGGAGGTGGTGGTGGCGACAGCGGTGAAAGAGGTGGCCGCGGGTGAGTAGTAGCCATGGCAGAGGAGGAGTTGGCAGTGGCTGCGGCTGTGACAGGCGGGTGGGGGCGGGGACCATGGTGATGGAGGAGGAAGAGGAGGTAGTGGTGGCGGTGGCGGTGGTGGAGGAGGAGGTGGCGGTGGTGGAGGAGGAGGTGGCGGCGGCAGTAGCGGAGGAGGAGGTAATGGTGGCGATGACGGCTAAAGAGGAGGAGGTGGCGGTGGCGGTGGGCAGGTAGCGGGGGTGAAGGAAGTAGTGATGGTAGTAGTGGCATTGTGACGGTGGCAGCGGAGGAGGATGAGGTAGTGGCGGTGGCAGTTGTGACATGATACGGCAAGTGAAATGAGATAAGTAAAATAAAGACGTTGGAAACTCAAGGGTAAATTGGAATTTTTAAACCATACAATGGGATGGTAATGAGGATTGATAGGGGGAGGTATGAATGAGGATTACCAATTTTTTGGTAATCATCATTACCATGGTAAACCTTATTATCATGCTAAAGAGCAACCAAACACTTTGATCTTGGTAATGCAATCATGATTACCATTGCAAGCATGTAATGGGGTTGAACCAAACAGGCTCTAAATGAATAAAGTGAGCCAATCATGGGGGTTTAATTACTGTTATTTACTATTCACTAGTGGAAAAATGGCTTTTTAGAATGGTTAAAATAGACAATTTTAAGACCGGTTGTCATGAGCACCAATCTTAGAAAAACGTCTTTTATAGGCAATACTGAAACATTTTTATGACCAATTTTCCGTATAACCGATCTTAAAAGTTTGAATTTTAAGACCAATTGTCAATACAACCGGTCTCAAAACTTGAATTCTAAGACCGGTTATATGGAAAACTGATCTTAAAATAACTTTTAAGACCGGTTATCTAAATAATCGATCTTAAAAGTATTATGATTTTTTCTAATTGTCTTTAATTATGTTAGTAACCAGAACACATCCTAGAATTGCTGCTTTCAATGCCATACTTATTAAGTGACATAAGGTGTTCATTTTGCTTCCACTTACCATTTCTTTTTTCTTTAACCTTCTCATTAGGAACTTGTAACAAAACATGCACCTTCATCCTCATGTAATGTGTTGTTTAAAACCATTATATATATATATATGCATAGTTTTGTAAAACACATACAAGCTAATGACATGTCTCAAACAGATTCACATGTATAAATGGATGGTTTCACATAATCACAAAAACAACAAACATATCAATTCATACAACCAACAAGTTTTGTAGAAAATTCGAGGGAAGACAAATTCCTCAATATATATAGAAAATTCTTCAGTTTTACAAGAACTCACTGTTGTTGTAAAAGTTCATAAATGAATTCAGCACAACAATTGTAAATGTAATCAATATCTTCTTCTGGAAAGGGGTCAGCAAGATCAAACATTTGTAACACCAAAGCTAGACAAAACATTAACTTGCTAACTTAAAAAAGAATAAAAGTAATACAAAATTTTTGAAATATATATACATTTACTTCTTGAGTAAATTCTATCATGCCTAGGGTAATAATATTATAAATGTGTCTCAAAACATACAACCCACATAAGTTGGACCCCGGTTGTTGCCTATGAGTCTGAAAAATAACATGATATCATTAAAACAAGTATAAAATTAAAGCATGGCTTATTATTGGATACATTCTTTAAAAATATGTAACTAACATTTGGCATGATCCATGTAGGGTCTTTTAGGTTACGAACATGCCTACCACAAGCAACGTGTAGGAATGTCCACATAGCCTTATCATCAAATCACAAATATTACTTATTTTACATAAATTCCATAAATTTTCATGTGAAAGGTAATTAATAATGTAAGAAAACTTACGAGTTAATGGTCTTCTTCAATTCACTTCCTGGCTTGTTATGGTGGAGGGACCATAAGAGGATGACAATATAACTCTCCTTATACAAAATAACCAATTGCCAATGATCATTGAAAAAAGGGAAGACTTTTAAGCAAATATAAAATATTATGTATATTATGAAATATAAATTTGTTTCTTACCCATGCATATATGGAGGCAAGAAACACTCAAATGGGGTTTTACTAAGCCTCTCCGATAAGTATGTGTGTCTGATAGCAGCGGTGGTCCCTTTGTCCTAGAGTTGAACTAGGCATAGGAATCCAAATTTATCGCTTTTGATAGAAGAAACCAACTTACAATTCATGTACCTACAATAATGTAAGCACACAAATCAAAGCTTAACGGTGTAATTTGTAAAATATTTACTTCCAATTGGAGAAGATACTTATATTAAAAATAGTTGGACAATCCAAACCATAAGTTGTTGTCGAGGAGCTACCAGGGACATTAAATCATCCCTCTCAAGATGTCATTCGACCCCTGACTTGCCAACAGCTGAATCAGTAGGCTAATCTCTTAGTTGAAAGGATGTATCATATGCTATCAGAATCACTTGCTGCATGACATTGAATAGAGGCTGTGAAACATCTTGAGTGGAGGGAGGTGCAGGTGGTGAGGCTATGATCGGGGATTCCTTAGCTCGATCAAAAATAAGGTTCTTTGGCCATAAGATGAAAGAGTTGGGGACATCGCTCACAATCTTGAAATCATCAGCAGGGATAGGGAGAGGTGTATCTGCAACGATCATCTCTTCAACTGCCACTCTGACTTGATCATCTTTTATTTGTTGGTGGTGGATAGTTAATCCTAAGTTGTGCATGGTCCCCAATGAAACTAATCGTCTCAGAGGATCCTCCACAAATAGGCCACAAGGCTTACTAACTTCTTTTCAAGGACCCTCTGATGACTGACCAATATTGCAGCAACTCCTTTTAGTGCTCTGCTTAGGTGCAAGTGAATGTGCCTGAGGAGCACTAGGATCTTGTCTTGTGCTCACAATGATAATCATTTCCTCTTTAATCTTACTCAACCTTTCTTCTAATCATGTATCAAATGATGCTTCTACCTCAGCCCTTCCTTCCACCCTTGCTCCCGCCCTCACAGTGGCCAATATATGCTCCATATCCTCCCTAGTCACCATACTACTTAAGGAATGGTGTGGGGGTGCTCTAAAGGAATCCCTTATACCTACCTTATCTCCAACTCCCCTAACACACCGGGATGCTCATGTTTTCCTGTAGCAACAATCAGGATGTCATTCCCCTATCCAACCTAAATGATATCTCCGCTGTTTTTTTAAGCTCCTCCTGTAAGACACATAAGACAAACATAAGTAATGAATTTTTGTTTACAAACTAATTAATAACAACAACAATACTTACAATTTTTTCACCAACTATATGAGATTGTTCACTCGTATAAGAGTCGCTCCTCTTTTGGTGAGCAAACTTCCACATTTCTTCGCGACGTATTGGAGATGGTGGTAAAAGAAGAATAGAAGGATCAGATTGAGCTGGTTCTTCCAATCTCTTCCATTTAGCCTCCAACAAGTTTTTTTCAACCTTTGCATAACCCCCACGAGACATTTTATGGGATCAATTATTCTTTCTTCCACTCTTTTGTGCCTTTTGCCTTTTTTTACTGTGTATGAAAAATAAAAAAAGGTAACAATCAATAAATTAAAGGCAATTCATAAATAAAACAAATGCAAAATATGTGAACACACTAAAGCTTCTGGAGTAGTCCAAAGTCATCTAATTTCTTGCCAAGTGTGTTCGTCAATATAAGAATACTTGTCTCATGGTTAAGATAAGGCTTACTATCTTCCACCTCAATATGCACATAATTGTTGGCTAGAGTTTTCTTTAACTTCTTCTAGCATTCATCACAATACGTCATTGTCTTATTATACAAGATTTCACTCTCAAGAACGTAGCAACTGAGATATAATGCATATATTGGATAGTTAATGACAAATTTAATAATTCAATCATTCAAATTTAATAGTAAGTGAGGGCAATTATTTTATACCTAGATAGTTTCCTAAATATGTTGCTTCACACTTTTATCCACATTTCTCCACTCCTCTATCAAGATGCTAGGCTTGTTGTGTGCTAGGAGGCCAACAAAACTCCTATACCAGCTTGCAATAGACCCGAATGGTTTCTAATATCTATCAAACTCAATTAGAATCTTTTCCCCGGTATTCTAATTAAGGGGAATGTCTCTCAATCAGGTGCCTCTTCTACCCTTTCGTGTGGGCTGGTTACGGGGCTCACTTTGATTCTGGTTTGGAGCATTGCTAGGAGTACCCTCACTTTGATTAACACTAGTTGGCTCCAGAGTACCCTCAGTAGGACGACTCATTATCCTCACATGAAATTGAATGAGATAATTTATATTCCTATGTGGTCATGACACTTTAAATTTCAGCCTCCAATTTTTATTTCAAGTACTATATTAACATTATAGACTTTGCTATATCCTTGTTAGCACTTAAGTATCATACAAGGCATCAAAATGTACAATACAATTCCACTTTAGAATCTGGAATTTTCCAGCAACTAGCTTATAACAATTTCTTCCTCATGCTCTCCCTATACAATTCCACCTCCTAAACTCTTTGGAGCTATAAAAAGGAATAAAATCTAACTCTGTCTAGCACATTACTAGGATCCATAGAGTTCTAGAATAAAATCTAACACATTATAATTGAACAATATAAAGTTACAGAATCAAGGCTGAGAGACATTATTTACATTATAATTCAATAATACAGTTACATAATAGAAAAACTCATATTAAAATTAAAAAATACAGAGTTACAAAATCAAGACCGAGAGACATAGAAGTAGTTCTAAGAAAGGAAAGATAGGCTTTGCATCCACATATAATATTCACATTAATATTCATAAGTTAAGATAATTCAAAAGGAAGAATAATGCCTCATACCATGCAACAGAAAAAGCCAAATTTATCTCATGAAACCTGGAGTTTGAGCTTGAAGAACAAACCTAAGTGAGGCAATCAACAGAAATGAGGGAATGCAATCTACCATAGCCCTGCATCAATTAGAGGAATAAAATCTAGCAGCATTGGTAGGAGTGACATAGGAAAGACAAGCTTAAGGACAAAACCCAGGGAGGCAAGAAACCGCGCTTGAAGAAGAAACCAATAAGAGGAAACAAACGCCAAGCCTTATGGTAATGTTTCAACCAAACCTTTGTATTGATGGCGGTGAAGGTTTAGGCAGAAGGAGTGACGTGGGAAGGAAGAGCTATCGCGAAAGGAGGGAGGGGTTTGTAAAAAGCTTGAGTATCAGATTTCAAAGTTGAAATTTGGCACAACACGAAGCGGATGGAATATTTTGGGCATTTTTGAGACCGGTTATACATAACAACCGGTTTTAAAAGTTATATTTTAGATCGGTTATTTAGTATAATCGGTCTTAAAAACTTTAGATTGTTCCTAACACCAACCGGTCTTAAAAGCTCAACATTTAAGACCAGTTCTTTTTTATAACCGGTCTAAAAAATATAAATTTTTAATTTTCTTTATTTCAAAAAATATATTAGACCTGTTACATTTAGAACCCATCTAGAAAATATGTACATATATTTATATTTTTTTAATGATTAATTTGTTAAGACCGGTTGTTGATAAAACTAGCAAAATAATATATTTAAGACCTTATTTTACTATAACCAGTCTTAGAAGTTGATAATAATTACCAAAATGTCACCGGTCATTTTCTTAAGACCATATCCACTATAACCGGTCTAAATGTGCCAGTCTTAAACACCATTTGTGTACTAGTGATTGTATTAGTTAGCATTATTATTAATTTTATTAACATGTAAATATAAATTTATTGTAAAGTAAACTTGAATTTGGTTTGTTGAACTTGAATTCTTTCAAGTTTAGTTCTTGTGTCAAGAACTTGAGGTAACTACTTTTCAATTTACCTTGTATGCTTGTTGAGGTGAGTATAACTGTATATTCATATTTTCAAATGATATAAGCGTATGTTTTAGTATTTTACGTATGCAAAAGGTATATACATGAGAAGTATGTTTGTGAGTAAACTTTTTAGTTAAGTAGGCTTAAATTGTTGATCTTGTGATTGTGATGTTGATTATACATAGCATTGAATGTTGAACATTAGGATAAATCATTGATGTTGAAGCTTGGGATGTTGAGATACATATTGTATGGGATTGTGATGAGATATGATTGTAGGAGGTTGATTCTTTTATACCACATGTTATAGCCACCATTGTGCGCATAGTGGATGGTTTTTACATTCTCAGTATCACCCTTCATTTGGCCGGGTTAAGGGTCAGCTTAAGGGACATGACATCCTTACATATTTGATGAAAAGGGAACCCATGGTCTGATATGAGTTCTATAGTCTTTGGCTGGGCTACATCTCATTTATTAGAGAGCTTGGTGTAGTCTTGTCAAAGAGACTAATCTTATTATGTGTTGTACCTCATGGGTTTTGTCAGCAGTTATAAGGAGGCTATAAAGATGGTTAAGGGTGTCCTATGCATATTGAATTGTTCTCTTGAGCTACTAATGTTTTTGGACAACTATTTGGACTTTATGTTATATGAATGTATATTTTTCCTACTTAACTATCTTGTAATCATTCCCTACATACTTGTTAAAATTGAATTATGGTTTATGAGGTCTATATGACTCACCCGTCATTATTTATTATTTTTTAGGGCAGAGTTGAGGCGATGCTTGTGATGCCCCAAACTTTAATTAAGGGCTAATGATAATTATTGAGAAAAAATCTATGAGTTAAAGTTAAATTAAGTCCCGAATTAATTATTGAAAATGCCCAACACCCTGTATTTTAGCATAATTATATGACAAATAATTATTTGGACTAAATATGAGGGAAATGGCGAATGAAGAAGAGGAAAAGAATTTAAATTTGTGTTATGTGGCAACTTAAGATAATGTGAAAAGATCAATGGAAAATTAGAAGAATGGAAAATTGTCGGTTAATTAGTCAGTGATTAATGAAGAAATTAATTGATAACTAAGTATAAATGAGATGTGTGTTTAAATGGCTAATGGAGTGGTTAGAGTAACTAATTAGTTACTTAGTTAATAAGAGCCAATGAGATTGAGACACTTGGCAAGATAGGGGGATGAGAGAGGGTGATGGGAAAAGTTAAATGGAATATTTTAACATTTTCTTCTCTCTATTTCCCTACCCATTTTAGGCTGAACAAGCATGGCCCAAGAGGAAATCATCATTTCATCTTCTTCAAGCTCTCTTCTCTCTCTCTCTTTCTTCCATTTTTGGTAGCCATAGGTGCTTAGGAGAGAGAAAGGAAAAACTTGATATTAAGGTAAGACAATGACCCCAAATGCAAAAACTCCTTCCTTTAATCTTGTTCCTTGGATTGAGGGCTCCATTTCTATGATTTTAGATTTTCCATTGTTGGTGTTTTGAGCACGTAAGGAAATCTAGTGGTTAGAAAAGCAAGAAACCCTTTTGAGAAATTTGTTGAGGTTAGTGAAGTGAACCTTTCTATATGAGTTTTATGGCCATAGGATTTAGTCTTGCATTTCTAGGATTTTTGCCTTATTTTTGAAAATTAGGGTCATTGTGTGTATGGCATGTTGTTGTCATGGAATTGGTGTATTGGGATGTATTTTGGATAGATAGAATTGGTTTGAGGTTGAAATGTCAAGTTTGGCAATTTTGGGGATTTTTGTGTTGGATGTTGACAAAAGCAAAGTATGATAATGAAATAGGAATTTGGTAGTTTTGATGTTTCCATTGGATTCCTTTTGCAACATTATGTGGGAATAGTCTTGGATTAGAATTTGGGATCATTGGAAACATATGGTTAAAATTTGGAAAATACAATCAACTCTATTGCTTTTTGGCTTTTGATAAGCATCACTTGAGTGATCTAGGGTCTCACTCAACATGTTCTCTTTTCCTTTCAGTTTTTCTGTTGCACTTCCTTACAAAAAGCCAAATCTCACTTGTGAGTGTTGTGGGTTCTTACTTGAGTGTAGCTGTATTTGACGTTATAAACTCGTGTCTCGGGATATCACTCACGGTCAATTTTCAACAGTGTGTCTTAACACCGCAAGTGTTAATCCGACACTTGAGTGCCAAGGTCTCTGCTCGAGTGCACTTTTCATTTGAAAGTTTCTTTTGCTATCGGGTAAGCACTTCCTGAACCTCACTTTGTAGAACCCATGTGAGCATTAGGCTATCAATCGAATGTTGTTTCCATGAATCAAGTGAAGCAAGCATTTCTTGCCTCTGCCATTGCTTACTATCAAGTACTCGCACGAGTGTGCTTTTCATGACTCGAGTGCAAGTCCATCACAACTCTAGTGAGGCCTTCTTCACTTTAGTGCAACAGTGAAAAAAGAGCACTTGTAGTTCTAAAAAGGGATCTTTAGTATAGTTCTTCCAATCTTTTAGGCTTTTTGTTAGAGGCATTTGTAGCTTCCTAAAGGACATTAATGATAACCAAATCTAAGTGTTGAAGTCATTAAGTATTGGAATAGAGAATAACACTTCGTCCTAATCATGAATTATAGGATTCGATATTTGCCCTACTCGCGAGAGACTAGTGCCAAAGCAAGCACGAAAAGACTAATGTAGTGACTTTTCTCTTGTATTTGTAACATGAATATGAGACCGTGTTGAATAAGGTGTTGAAAGGTGTTGAAAACCCTGTTTGGAAAAATGGAAATTTTTAATAAGTTTCAATTTAGCATGTGGTCTCTAATTTAACATAAGTACGTAATTTTAAACATAAATCTCGGCCTTGACGAGAAGGGGATTACAGTGCTACCAAGGGGAAGGCGTATGAGACTCGATTTGATGTCAATTGTATGCCCCATTTAGTTATATGAGCATGGTTTAATGTATATTGATGAACTTTTAGAGCCTTTCTTGTATACATTGCATATTTTGAATATGCCACTACATAGTGGGATTTGTATTGTAGGCAAAGCCTTTTAATATGTTGTTTTAATGTGTGGGCTACTTTATTAGAGGCTGAGCCTAGATTTTCTCTTTATTTTATGTGCATGAAATAAATTTAAACATTTAGATGTAGATATATCTATGTTAAAATGGGCTATGGTGATTCTCATAACATTGAGGGCTTCAAATGTCCTAGTTGATTTATGAATTGTATTAGTTGTGCTTATATTGTATCCATCAGGTAGTTAAAGTTCATCCTACTAAATTTTTCAAAGTGTTTTGTGAAATTATTCTGACCATGGTAGTCCTTTGTATTGGTTTCTTAGTTATCTACCATAGTACTACCTAATGTATTACTAAGTTATTTGAAATTATTAATTATTATAGTAATTATAGGAGGTTGTTACAATATCTTGGTCATCTCTATTGAATGATATGAACAATAACAATATTGCAATTGACTGGACCCATGAGATAGAAGTGGCATATATGTTGATGTCATTGTAGTTTGATAACCAAGTTTGTTCTTGTTTTACAATATCACTTCTTAATAAGGAAAACAATTTTCTGTCTAAAATAAGTAAGTATTGTTATTTTCTTTAGTTTGGAGGTGTCAAACCCCTTAACATTTTGATATTTGTCAGAGTGATAAAGGCATAGTTCTACAAGCATACAGAAATAGCACGAATATACTGATAAGAAGTACTTATTTACAATATAGGAGAATCCGCATAGGGGTTGAAAAATATATACAATTCTTAAAATTCACAAAATTAAACTAATGGTATGCAATAGCAGTCCTTGCTTGAACCAGTATCCTCAAATACTGGTATTTTTCTGTTTTGCCCTTGGAGCCGCTATATTCTACTAGAAAATTTTTAAATATTGGAAAGGGTGAGATTCGAATGAATCTCAGTAATAACATACAATCAATTATATAAAATGTGACAAATAAATATGGTGAACACCATATAGTGCAACATAATAAATCACTGTATAATTCATATTCATCGGAATGTGCATGTGTTCAAGGCCAACTACTAATAGAACACCTAATTGTCTGTACGTCAGCTGGGCTTACGTCCACAGTTTAGGCAATGTACCTTTTTAGTACTAAATCTCATAACTGGATCACCTTTTGAGGCCGTTGGGGTACTTGTACTTCCCCCCAAGTGGTGCTCATGTTTTTCCCACCCCAATTAGAGAGTGAATTATACATATCATAGAAGATGACTTACATAAAGTAGACAAATAATCACATAGTTTATGAAAGATAAAGTTACTACGTTAATCCCTTTTCCCGCTCTAACCTCGCTTCGCCGTGGGTAAAATGTCCGGTCTTAAAATTTCATGTTTACAAGAATTGAGTTAATACCATTCATGTACTCTTCTAATCTCTTTTAAATTCATTTTGTTGGTTACCTTAACTTAAAACTATAAAATGACCAAAAGCCTCTAGGGACACGGTCAAGTCACTTTGTACCCGGTCTAACTGTACTTTTCCAAAAATTATGACCCAAGCTAATCCTACACAATTTCACATGTTGGATCCATTTTTGATATCGGAATTGCCAAATTCACTACCAAATGACAGATTTGCCCTTGGCAACCCCTATTTAGTGTTTTAAGGATCATTTTGTCATTTCATATTCCAATGCTTTTCACACTAACATGAAACTTACACAATTTTCCCTTCTAAACCTAATGGAAGCATCAAATTATTGAAATTCCAGCCCTAACCCTCTTGAATTAGGTCTGGCCAAAACTTACAAGAACAAAAGGTAAAATGTGATTTTCTTGATTTAACCCCTTAAACACCTTCCTTTTGTCTTTTAATCACGTGATTAACCATTTAAATGCCATTTGAACATGATTTGTAGAAATTTGGGTAGCATAACCCCTTAGGGTTTCATCATCCCAAATTCACAAAAACAACCAAAACAACCACAAATCAAGCCAACGACAACAACATCATTATTATCATATCATCAAGAAAATCAAGGTTCTTAGAGATTACCTCTTGATTCTTCAACTTTCTCTCTCTAGACGTTACCCTTCTCTTTGACTTCTCTTGAAATTTTGCTTGCTACACATGATTTTCATGATAAAGAAGAGATTACAAGAGGTTTAAATGGATTTTATGAGCTTAATCACTTGAAATCACAAGCTCTTACCTTGATTTTTGCCTCTTGCTTCTCTCTTGGCTTTTCTTGTTCTTCAATCTCTTTCTCTCTCAATTTTCCTATGTCTTGGACCAAAATGAGGTATTGAAAGATGATGATGATTTAAAAAATATCCTCTTCATCTCTCTTAGCTTAATATATTTTATTGTCAATTTACCATGTGGTTTGCTTTTTACTCTTCATCTTTTTACTTGGTGCAAGACGATGACACATGGCACATTTATCTTCCAAGCAAATATTTTTCTCAAATATTTCCCTTATGGCCAAAATTACCAAGAGGGAAGGGAAATAAAAATTGCTTCTTAAATTTCTTAATTCTCTCTCTTCAAATACTTAAATAAGTACATGTTTACTCTTGACTTTTCCAACTTGACTTACTTGGCCACAATTACTCCAAATTTGGATATTTATCTCCAAATATATATTTCCCCTTTATTTCTCTTAGTTAGCAAAAAATGGCTGCAAGAAAATAGGAAAATAATTCTCTCTTTGCTTTATTGACAAATTACCATTTTGCCCTTGTATTTTTGCATTTAATTATGGCTTCTTCCTTTTTCTTGCTTCTTGGCTGAAACTCACCGTCAATATTGGGCCAAATATTGTGCTCTTTTATTCTCCAAATTTGGGCCTTCATAATGGGCTTTTTGAAAAACCAATATTAGCTTCATAACTTGTTTTAGCCCAATTTCCATGTAACTTCCACTAAATGTGGTTTTGCCATTTTAATTGCATCAAAATTCACCATTTTATTGCATTGAATGCCACAAATATTTATAAGGCATATTGGTGAATAAAAATGGGTCGTTACATCTCTCCTACCTTAAATAATTTCATCCCTGAAATTTGCCACATGTTTATAGCCATAAACTCTGGGTAACACTTCTACATATCTTCTTCTATTTCCCATATAGCTTTTCTAGGAGATAACCATTTCTAGACAACTTTAATGAATTTGATACTCTTTTTTATCCTGCCGATCGATGATTTGGTTAGACATGACCTTATGTCAAATTATCTCACATATCTACGTCTTCATATTCAATTACATGTTCCAGATCGAGTTGATATTTCTTCAACTGGGAAACATGAAAAACATCATGTAATTGGCTTAAATTTGGCGGTAAAGCGATCTGGTATGCTATTGACCCACTCTTTGACAAGATCTCAAATAGACCATTATACCTCAGATTTATCTTCTTTACTTTCAGTGCCCTACCGATACTTATGATAGGTGAAACTTTCATAAACACATGATCACCGACTCCAAATTGTAGAGGTTTTCACCTCTTATTAGCATAGCTCTTCTGTTGGCGATGAGCAGTTAATAGCCTCTAATTAATCAGCTTGATTTGCTCGGTTGTCTAGCCCAAGTAAGCACCTCTTAGACAATTATGTCCAATTTAAGGGCGACTGACGCTTCTTTCCATATAATGCCTTATCAGGAGCCATATATACGCTCGAGTGATAACTATTGTTGTAGGAAAACTCTAACGATGGAAGGAATTTGTCCCAACTGCCTTTAAAATTTATGGCACATGTCCTTAGTGTAACATCCCAAATTTTATTAACCAAAATTCCTTATATCAAAGGGAATAAAATGGTGAATTTTTGTCTTCATAAAAGGCCATTGTTAGAGGCCAAATTGGTTAATGGAAGAATACAATTGTTGGGCCCAATATATTGTGAATTGAGGCCTAAAAAAAAGAAAAAGGAAGAAGCATAATTTAATTACAAAAATGTAAGGGTAAAATGGTCATTTGACCAATAAAGCAAGATAGCTTTTATTTTCCCTTTTCTTTATGCAATTTTCACCCAAATAGGGACACAAGAGGAAAAATATTTATTTGGACATAAGTTGTGACATGTGGAGGCATTTTTGTCTAAGTATGAAAAGATGACATAAAATCTAAATTAGCATATGTTAACTTGGCAATTAAATATTAATATATAAAGTGATATTTTTGAAATTGGGAAATTGGACAATTATCTTTCCTCTCTCTTTGTTAATTTGTGCAGTAGCCATAAAAATAAGGTGAAAATCATGAAAAAAATAAGAAAATGTTAGAGGAAAGAGAAAGGATGAATAGTGAAAGCTCTAGAGCTCTGGAGTCGATTTCACCTCCGATTTGCCATTTTTCAGCTTCTGAAGTCTTCTCTAATGTTGTTCCTCTCATGGATTTTAAATTAGAGGTGTTTGATTCTATGTACTTAGAGGAGGTGCTACTAGAATCAAGAACAGATCACAGATTTGAGTTCTGGTAAGTATAAGCTCCGATTTTAACTGAATATTTTGTGATTTTGTTGAGTATTTCTTGACATATCCAAACCTTAAATTTCTGCCAGAGGGATTATTTTAGGGTTTGATGCTCATATAATGATTATGATGCTAAAAGAGGTTTTTTATGATCTATGATTATTTTAGAAGTTTGTGTTTAAATTTGCCTGAATTTGTTTTCTGGAGGCAGAGAACTTACAACATGTTTTTAACCTGCCAAACTTTATTCAAAAACTATTAAATTTTACAGGATTAAAGTAGACGTGCATCCTAGGCTTTAATTTGATAGGTAATATAAGCTATTTGGATTAGTAGATTGAAAGTTATGATCTTTCAAAGTTTTATCTTTATTCTGGAACCAAATCTGTAACTACTTGAGTTTGACTAATTTTTGGGAAATGTGTGTTGTAATTGGAGCTCTGTGATATTTTTCATTGAAAGAGGACTTAAAGAGATTTTTATAGAATTTGGAACCAACCTATCTGGATTTTGTAGAATTAATTATGAATTTCTAAAGTTTGGTCAAAAAAACTGGCAAATTGAGTTAACCTATGAATTTATGGCAATTATCAAAGTATTGGGCCAAATATAAGAGACATTTCCTAAAGGCCTATGTAGTCCCATTGGACACTCATTTATCATGACTCTAATTATATGATTATATATCTAGGGTCATGTGGTGACAAAGAAGAAGCTTCCTAATTGTTGGAGAAAAGGTACAAGAGGAGGACTCAAGATAAGAGGTAGTGAACTTACTCAAGACAAGAAGAGCATGCAGCTCTGGTAACAGGATAGTATACTAATATGGTCTTGATTATACAGTGACAGTACATATGCACAGAAAGAAGGTACTTCTATGAACCAGTCCCGAAGAAACAGTGAATACTCGAGGGCAGCCAGTATCATAGTACTGGTCTAAGGGTGGTACAAGGATGTCACGGACACCAAGGGAGAGGGTACAAGTAAGGCCAGAGTGTGGGCCTCATCCTAGAACAGAATCACCAGAAGACTCATCAATGTCAGACATATAAGCCATAGACAGATAAGACAGAGTCAGACCTAATTATAAATCAGGAGCTAAAGGAGGATGTCTGGACTATATATATATATTTGTGGGCTGTCTGAAAGCATGACACCACCATTGATCAGCATACAGGGTACTCAGACAGTTTAATCTTAGTATAGTATGAGCTGGGTCTTCTGGATTTTGAGAACTATACAAGATTTGGATCCGCATAGTGATGTATGTCTTCCCAGATACTTCATTTTGGGTCCGAGGGAAAAATGAGGTTATAGTGCAGGATCCGAATGACAGCTTGGTAGACTACAGGCAGCATATCACAAAGTACATGACCGAGTGCATGTACCGACACTGATATGTAGACAATACATCATATTTTGATGCTTGGAGGCTATAGGCACGATTTTTGAGATGAGGGCAGTTATGGGGTACTAGTGGTTGAAAGTAGTAAGAGCTGGTATTTGCATTTCTACATAGAAACATAAAAGTTAAGTGTACTCAACCCAGGGAAATCTTAGGATGGATGACCATCTGCGAAGTCACACGTATATATAGTGACATGTAAAGAAAAAGTGCAAGTACATGTTGTACAGTAGATCAAAGGTTGTATGTTGTTTCAGGCTTTCTCTAACAACTGCAAACGTCTGAATATATTATTTCAAGCATATTTATGTACCCAAAACTTTGTGAAATGATAGATATGCCTTGTGAATATGTGACATTTACCTCTTCCTTGTTTCTAAATAGTGAAACACACAGATTTTAAGGCTAAAAAGCTAGACCTAACCCAATATTGCAAAACCATGGGCATGTTAACAGAACATCAAACAATAATCATTGATCAAGGATAAAGCTGCCCAAAGATTTCAACTTAGAAATCCAATATCATTTAGGAAAGGCCAATATAGTGACACTTTCTTTCCTATACTTTGTGATTATTTCTTGCTTTATTGGCCAAATGATCATTTTGCCCTTACATTTTTGTAATTAAATTAGGCCTTCATTCATCCCTTTTGTTTTGAATGAAAATGCAACAAATAATTGTGCCAAAGTTGTGTTCTTCCATTATCCTATTTTGGGATACAAAAATGGGCACTTAAGAGGACAAAAATTGGATTTTATGTCTTATATTGGACCAACATTCGTGTGGTCACTAATTACACTATTTGGCTAATTCAAGTATGCCAATATTCACCATTTTATTCCCTTTAATACCGTAAAGGAGTAAAGGAATTTTGGTGACTAAAATTTAGGATGCTCCCCCTATTAATAAAATCTCATTCTCAAAATTTTGGGTATCACATAGAATTGATTATCCGCAGGAGCATCCCATTTTAATATGCAACTATTCCTGCCTTATGTATACTCTTAAAGAATTCATCAAAAATTATCTAATAAGTAAGTGTGTGTTAAATGCCTATCAGCATTTACACAATCAGCCTGTTTAATACTCACAATACTGAATATTTTGGTCTTACTGCCATATGCAAACATGTACACTGGGACTTACTGCCAATATGTCTACTTGTTCATATGTCTATTTGTAAACATGACTGTCTGTAACTATGTCTATTTGCAAATATGTTTGTCTATCATGTGTTTGGGAGCAAATGACTATTTGACCCTTAATGATCATACTATGTGCACTATTCACAATGTGCATTGTTACATAAGTAGGTAATTGATTCTGTGAGGCTACACAGTTGAGAGATATTTGCAACTATTATGGCTTACTACACTAGGACTTATCCCAATTTTTGTTTACATATGTCACCACAGACCATATAGGTTGTGTAACTATTGACCATATAGGTCACATCACTATAAACCACACAAGTTTATGTTACTGTATATCATACAAGATGTAATATGATTCACCACACCACCTCAGCAGCATGTTTTATGCACTGCTTTACGGACCCAAGGTTACTTGTGATTTTCACCGATGCAACCAAGACTAGGCGCTAACCAGGGACTTGGCAATATCAGGGGCATATCCTAATCATTGAGTTAATTAACATGCTTTGATGGGCTGCCTTACTACTAACCACACAGGGTAAATCACTATATGCCACACAAGCTGTGTCACTGTAAACCACATGGGTTTAATCATTATTTGGGATGATCAATATTGGTGTGAATGTTAACCTCTCCTGTTGTCCTCAAATGTTACACATAAATTCACCACCCCACTCAGATGATTTGTTGTCTCATAGTGGCTACCGCTGTGCCACTCTGATGTTTTATCCCTCTAAGGATCTTTAATAATGTCAAGATGATTTAATAGGAGTTCCATAAGAACCTCTTATAACACTTGTTTGCACCCAAAGTTGTGTACTTTTGTGACAGTTCCTGGCTTGTTTTAGCCTAATGCTATTTCTATTTTACAAGGATATAATAAATCTCCTTCTTTAAGAAATCACCGTTCAACAAGTTAAGCTTTGAAAGCCAAAGCTTATATGTGATTTACTAGCACCACTCATAAGTGCTTCTCATGTTCTTCTCTACTCCTTAAGTAGATCATAATTTCGACACTAAGTCTATAACCAATCCTCTGTCAGCTGGGGATTAAACTTTCCTCACAAGACAGGGGTATTAGCCTTTGTCAATAGCAAACCCCACTTGACTGAACTATGTTGCTTATTTTTGCAAACTATCTCCCTTAGGAGTAGGCCTAAGCAGAGGTTCCCATTCAGGTTCCTCGACTATATGTATTCATGGTTTTATTCACTACTAAGTCTAGATCCTCAACATTGCATAGATTTAATCACTTTCCTCAATTATACCCAATAGGCATGCTAAGAATAAGGATCAATAGCGCATATTCTAACCTCTACGATATTTGGGTAATATCCTCAAAACATTACTTAAGGTTCAACCTCATCCATAAGGTTCACAAGGTTCAAATTTCTTCATGAAATTGAATCATAGTGCAACATGATTCACATTTTAACCTAAGCACTATTCCAGCTTAGATCTGATTCAAATCTTTCCTCAACCTTCAATATTGTAAGATCAGATCTTTTAGGATCGATATACAGCATAATTACCACTAATCATGTACCACTATATATCATACCTACATATCTTTAACACTATGGTGTTACTAAGGATCATCACCTAGTATGGAGAAACCTCAAAACAATCACTATGCCTTGAGTTTCCATAATCCCATCAAATAAAATTTTCTAAGTAGTACTCACTATAACAGAAATGGTTCGAATTAAAGATCAATACTTACCTCATCTTCTCTGTGGCTTTAATCATTCTTTATGTCATCCAAGAACTTCTAATAAAAATTCCAAACCTTTAACTAAAAGGTTTTAAATTTCCAAGGTACTTCCCAGGGGGTCATCCATCCTGAGATTTCCCTGGGTTGAGCTAGCTTAACGTTTGTGTACTCATGTAAAAACATAGATACCGGCTTTAACTACTTCAGATTGCTGGCACCCCAGACTACCCTTGCCTCAAAAATTGTGCCAATTGTATCCGACTGACTAAATACTATGTGTGGACTATATATCAGTGTCGCTACATGTACTTAAACATGTACCCTATAATATGCTCAGGAAGTTCACCAAGTTGTCTATTAGACAGTACTCTATAATCTTGTTCTTCTTTTGGGCCAAACCATTATATCTAAAAAGAAGTACAATGTTGTCTGGATCCAAATATCATCTAGGTACTCTAATTCTAGACGACCCTGTTCACCTAATACTGGGATTAGACCTTCCAAGTACCCTGTATGCTAATCCATAGGGGTGTCATGCTCTTAAACAGCCACAGATGTATACTCCAGACATCCTACCATAACTCTTGATCTACAACCGGATCTGACTTTTATTGCTATATCCATGATTTTTCCAATATCCCCTACTGATGAGCTAACTGATGATACCAATCTAGAATGAGGCCAATCTACTAGCCTTGATTATACTGGTATTATGATACTAGCTGCCTTTGGGTACTCGCTATTTTCTCTTGGGCTGGTTCACAGACGAGGGTGATTCACTTCTCTAGTGCCCTTTTCTGTTGTATGTCCTGTCACTATATAATCAAGACCATATCAGTATATTATCTTATTATCAGAACCGCTTACTCTAAAACCAAAATTGTAAAGCCTCTTATTTATTTCAATATTCATCAGAGTATTTGCTCGTAGTTTGTTGGGCACACAGGAATAGCATAAATATACTTATATATTGAATTTAATTGCTTGATTACATTACAGGAATTCCTTACAGGGATTGTACTTAATACTTATAGACTTTAACTTTAATAAAAACCTACAGATAACCAACTGCTTCTCCTGAACTGGATTGGAACCTTCAAATACCAGTAATTATGACTTTACCCTTAGAATAGCTATCTACTGCTAAAAACTTTATATATTTATAGATATTTAAAGAAAGGGTGAGATTCAAAAGAATCTAAATAGTAACAGGCTATCAATTATATAAAACACGATAAATAGATATGCAATACACCACATAGTGTAAAAATAATAATAACACTATAAACCAGAGTGCGCGCACTATTTATGGCCAAATCCCCTACTTGTTTGTGTAACTCAGTTAAGTCCTAGACCACAGTAGGTAATGTGCCCCAGGCATTGTGTATCAAAGTTGGGTCCTGGACCACAACTAGATAATGTATGTACATTATTCATATCATAGAAGATGACATACATGAAGCATATAAACACTCACTTAGTGTGTGAGAGATAAAGTTACTATCTGGAATTGCCCTTTCCTTGCCTGTCTGTCTGTCCAATATTTTGTGTCTGGCTCGGGCTACTGATATATATATCCTAAAATTCCAAAATCTACAAGAATTGAGTTATTATTCATTCATGTACTATTCCAAACTTATTTTGTTGGTTATCTTTACCCTTAGAGTTCAAGATAATTACATTTTGCCATTACCTTTTTAATTTCTCACATTGACTAAAACTGATAGAATTTTTATCCAAATTTTAAAATTCATAATTAATTCTACAAAAATCTAAATGGGTTGGTTCTAGGTTCTATAAAAATTTCTTTAAGTACCCGTTCAATGAAAAATATCACAAAGCACCAATTATAACCACAAAATTCCAGAAAAATTGTCAAACCCAGTTTGCCACAAATTTCATTCCAGAATCAATATCATACTTTAAAAAATCATGTCTCTCAATCCATTGGTCCAATTGCTTCATATTATCTATCAAATTAAACCTCAGGATGTGTACTTTTATCTTGTAAAATTTTCATAGAGTTTGAACTACTAGAAAACACATCACAACAACTCTGCTCCAAAAAAATGAATCTAGTAGCAGGGTCATCCAACTTCCAAAAATTCCAAAATTATGTGAAATTATCAAAAAATTATAACTATACCATATTCCCACACAAATGTGCCTTCCAAAAACAATAGGAACATCAATTCATGAAACTTTAGCTCTAATAATATAAACAATGGCCAGCCAAAAGTTTAGAGAAATTAAGGAATATAAGGTTTCTTGATTTCAATCCATAAAACACCTTTTTTTCCCTTATCATCCTATAATTAACTACTTAACCACTTATTGAACATGATTAATGAAAATTGGGCAACACCTCCCCTTAAGGTTTGTGCATCCCAAAATTACAAAATCAATCAAAACAAGATCAAATCAACAACAACCACAACAAACAACCTTGAATCAACAATATAACAAGGTTTAAGTGATTACCTATTGTGTCTCTTTCTTCTTCAATTTCGTCCAGCCCTCTCCTCCTTGTTTCTCTTGTTTTGTGCTTGCTACATGTGTGTTCAAGGAGGATTTGAAGATTATAAGAGATTTCCAAGAGGTTGAAGTCAACAACAAGTGAATTTTACAACCAAACTAACCTTGTTTGACTTTTTGAACCCCTATGCTTTCTCTGAGTTATTTGTAACACCCTAATTTTTATTCACCAATATTCCTTATAAATATTTGTGATAATTAATGGAATACAATGGTGAATTTTGGAACACTTGGAAGGATACAAAAACCTTTAATTGAGGAGAGATTTATGAAATTCAAGGAGTTAGTAAATTTCCATTTTCATGAGATGAAATGAGGCCAAGAAGCAAGGAGAAAAGGAAGAAGCCACAATTAAATGCAAAAAAGTAAGGACAAAATAGTAATTTTCCAATAAAGCACAAAATTTATTATTTTCCCATTTTCTTGAAACCAATTTGGCTACATAAAGAAAATAAAGGGAAAATATATATTTGGAGATTAATATCCAAACTTGGAGCAATTGTGGCTAAGTAAAATGAGGTTTGAAAAGTCAAAAAGTAACATGCGCTTAATAATTATTTAAAGAGCAAAATTATGGAAAACGCAAGAAGCTAATTATTATTCTCCTTCTCTCTTGAATTTCGACCAAGTAGGGAAATTAGAGGGAAAAATGATAACTTGGTAGCTAAATATACCATGTATCATCATCTTTAGCCAAGAAAAAAGATAAGAAGCAAAAAGCAAAATTACATGGTAATTCAAAGAGATGGATAGAATTAATTAAAGAAGCCTATGTGGTTACTTTAAGGGCCTCATTTTCATCACTTTAACAAGAGGAAGAGGAAGTAATTATGATTTGGTTAGAAGGAGATAAAGCTTAAGATTTTGGTATGTGATAATTTCATTAAATATGATATTTCAAAAAAAGATGAAGAGGATATTTTTTTAAGCCTTTTCATCTCTTTCTTGGCTCATAATTTCGGCTAAAGCTAAGAAATAGAGGGAGAAGAAGAGCTTGAAGAACATAATCACAAAACGGTTTAAGAGGCAAGGATCAAGGTAGGTACTTGTGATTTCTAGAGGTTATGGCTCTAAAATTCATGGAAAAGCTCTTCTAGTCTCTTTTCCCTCTTGAATATCATGTTTAGCAAGCAAAACTCCAAGTAAGGAGAGTGAGAAGGAGGACACCTGGAGAGAGAAAGTTGAGAATCAAGAGGTAATCCCAAGAACTTTAAACCTCTTGGTTAATATGTTATTGTTGTGGTGGTTGTTATTGTTGGCTTGATTTGTGGTTATTTTTGTTGATGTTGTAAATTTGGGATGATGAAACCCTAAGGGCTTATACCACCAAAATTTCCCCAAATCATGTCTAATAAGTGTTTAAGATGTTAAATATGTGATTAGGAGCAGAAAAGAAGGAGTTTAAAGGATTAAATCAAGAAAACCCAATTCTCCTTTTTTTGTTAAATTTCGGCAAGACCAGAAAATAAGGGGTGGGGCTGGATTTTTGTAATTTTGATGATTCTGTTGGATTCAGAAGGGAAAATTGTGTAGAGTTTATGTTCAGTATGAAGTGTGAAAAGCATTAGAATGTGACATGACAAAACTACCCCTAAAACCTTGAATAAGGGCTGCCAAGGCCAAATCTGTCTTTTGGCAATGAATTTGACAATTCTGAGGTCAAAAATTTATTCTACACATAAAATTGTATATGATTAGCTTGGGTCATAATTTTTGAAACAGTACAGTTGATCTGGTACAAAAGGACTTAGACCAAGTCCCCAGGGGTATTTTGGTCATTTTACAGTTTTAAGCTAAGATAACCAATAAAATGAGTTTATAAGAGTACATGAATGAGTATTAACTCAATTCTTGTAAAACCTAGAATTTTAGGACCAGACAGTTAGCCCGAACCGAAACAAACTTCAAGAATAGTTTGTAAGCTAAAAATGGACTATGGTAATAACTATATCCTTTATACACTATGTAAACTTGTATATGCTTTATGCATTCCATCTTCTGTGATATGTATAATGCACTCTCTAACTGGTACGGGAAAAGCACAAGTACCCCAATGTCCAAAGAGGATCCAGTTACGAGAATCTAGTACCAAGAGGGTACACTGCCTATTCTGTAGTTGTAAGCCTAGCTAGGGTACGGACAATGAGGTCTAGTAGTGGTTGGCAGTGAATATGTGCACATATTGATTAATATGATTACATTGTTATTATTCTATTGCATTAGGTGGCATATGGCATAATTATTTGTTGCCTTTTATATGATCGATTGTTTGTTACTACTGAAATTCATTTGAATCTCACCCTTTTTCAAATTTAAAAATATTCCAGCAGAAGTCAATGGCTCTCAGGGTAAAACGGTAAATACTAGTAATTGAGGTTTCCAGATCAAGAAGGCAGAGCTGTTGGTTATCATTAAGTTATTTTGGCTGTTTCTGGACAAAATTTGTATATATTTTCAAACCCTCTGGGGAACTCCTGTATTTTAAACAAGTACTTCTTATTAGTATATTTGTGTTTTTGTATGCCGGTAGAATTGTGCCTTTATTACTCTAGAAAAGATCGAAATGTTAAAGGGTATGACATTTTTGGTATTAGAGCTAAAAGCGGTACTGGCATTATCAGAATATTATACTTATATGGTCTTGTTTATAGGTTGACAGGAGCAATACATGGAAGGTGGCAACAGCAGAAAAGGTCACCATCGTCGGTGAACCAGGGTTACTTAGGTCAGAGGATTCTGGAGGGGTAGCATTCTGTAGAGGCAAGGACACCCAAGAAGTGGGTACAAGTCATACTGGTACAAGAGCCATAGCCAACGCTTAAGCCAGTATCCATTGGATCGTTAGGAAATTCTGAGCAGCTATTACAAGTGTAAATGATCAATTAAATAATGCAAGTATACACTGTCATAATCAAGTAATATAGAAGCAAGTAGAGTATCATTCCCAAGAGGATTGATCACTAAGTACCAAAATGAGTAATTTTAACTCTATTCAGTCGATCGATTAGTTTGTGATTGAGAGTACAAAATAAAAGATGATTAAATATGAATGCAAATGATATGAAATAATTATGAGAAAAAGTCATAAGGGTCAGATTTCACTTAACAATTTCTGGATTGAATCACTTATCTATTCTAGCCCAATTTATTCCACATGATTGACAGTCGAGTTTCCCTAATTTAATTACTAGCCTCTTCAAAGGCCAAGCAATTCTATAATTAATTGCTAATCCAATATATTCCTATATGAATTTAAGCAATTAATTTTGCATTAAGATTTATAGAACTCAGTAAGACTACACAACTCATATGAATATATTCCTATTTCATATGCAAGTCATGGTTTTAATTATAGGATCATACACATGCATCTGTTTCTGGTCTCAACATGCATATTAAAATCATTCAAAAGATGGCCAATCAATCAAAAGCATTAAGAATAATAATTAAAACTTAATCACGAAAGGAGTAATTAAAACTAGATTTAATAAGTTAAGATTTAATCCGTCATTAGTAAGCTACGTCATCACCCTTGGAAAATGGAAATTTAGCTCATGATAAAATTAAAAACAAAACAAAAATAAATTAACATTGCATAAAGCTTGAATATTAAATTCTCAAACATAAATATACAAGCAAAAGATGCATGAACAATGAAGAAATATAGCCATTCATTTAGGAGGTAAAACCTTTCATGTAGGCGACATGCAAAATATAATACAATCTTAAGCCTTCCAAGATGGAGGCATGCAAAAAGTAATACAATCCCAAGCCTCCTTAGATGGAGGCATGCAAGAATTGATACAACGTATGAAATGAAATCTAGAAAATAACACAATTTATTCAGAACTGTCAGAGAAAAGATCTCTCCCTGTCAGAGAAGGACTTCTAATTCTCTTCCCCCTTATCTTGAGCTTGGCCTTGATCTCTATTTATAGGGAAAACTACGTGCTACAGTGACTGCTACAGTGATCTTGTGTCTGCTACAGTGAACCACTACAGTGCTGCCATCGCTACAGTAAACTTCCATTTTTCCCCTATTTTTATTTTTAGATACTATTTATTCCAAAAACATTATTTATTTATTAATTACAACCAAATTTATTATATTAAGCTCAAATATTGTCCATAAAATCATCATATAAGGGAAAATAAATATGCAAATATTTTACTTATCAACAGCCACTCTCCAATGGGTCAGAGTTTGATTTCTGTATTGCTATTCTCTCTAGAGCTAGACCAATACCTGTGAGATATGACCTGTAGTCGAACCAGAGGTTGTGGGAGTATACCCGGCGCAGATACTTATGAGCTTTCTAAAAGTATGGCACACCTGTAGCCCAGTATCTCATATATTTTGGTTATATAGATACGCTCTATTGAGAATAATTTTCATGGAGACTGGACTATTCAGACGAGGTTTGGATTTACACGATGATGTACTTCTTTCCTAACACACATTGTAGGCTAGGAAGAAGAATGAGATAGAAGAGCAGGGCCCAAACGACTATTTTGTTGAGTTCATAGATCACATGACACCATACATAGCAAACTATATGTGTGACAGCTGGTAGAGGGCCTATACCTGGTATTTTGGTCACTGGAGGCAGCTGATACAACTTTTGAGATGAGGGCAGTCACAGGGTACTAATGGATAGAAGTAGATAAAGCTAGTATCTGTGTTTTGGCATAAGTATACAAAAGTTAAGCATGCTCAACCCAGGGAAATCACATGATGGTTGACCCCCTGGGAAGCTATATGTTAGTTACGTCAAAATGTGTAAAAGAGGACAAAGTCATATTATACAGTAGGTATAGTTTGTATGGTATTAGTATTTTCCTCAATTGTTGTAAATATTTGTGGTATGATATATATATATATGACATATATGCGCACCTGAAATTTTGAGAAGTGACAAAAATGCCCTTATGTTTATGTGAATTTATTTCTTCTCTATTTTCATATATATAGTGAAATACAGAGATGGTATGAGCACAAGATAGACCATAAGGTAGACACATTAACCAATACCCAGACCCGAGACCTGACCCAATGCAATAAATATTGGACATGTTAACATAACAACAAGAAATAATGAATAATATCAGGGAGGAGCTGCGAGAAGTGCATAAAAGATAAGATCTCTTAAAAGATTTGGTGAGGGGAGATGGTGAGCCTAATCTGCCTATGGGACCTTAACAAGAAGATCCTTTACCTAATCCTGAGGCTAATATTCTACAAAAGTGGGTGTGAAGTTTCAAAAAACAGCAACCTCTTGTCTGCAGAGGGAAGTTTGATCCTCAACAAGCTGAAGACTGGCTATCATGACTAGAGAAAATCTTTAAAATTCTAGTATGCCTTGATGATATTAAGGTCCTGTTGGTAATATATAAGCTAGAAGGCAATGCTGACATATGGTAGAAGAGCACTGAGCTAATTCTTCGTGGAAGGTATATTCTAGTAATGTGGGAATTATTCCAAGAGAAATTTAATAAGAAATACTTTCCCTGTTCAGTCAAGCTAGAAAAGGAACAAGAGTTCCTCAACATACAATAGAATAATAGAGAAAGTTTTGACGAGTAGCTGGCTCGCAACATATGGTTGTCTCGATACTCTGCATACCTTAATTATCGAGATGACGAGGAGTGAAGCTCAGATATTAGGATACAAGGGTTAAAGCTAGAGCTGAAAGAGAAATTGGTTTCCAGGCATTTTACAGAATTCAACAAGGCAGTTGAAGAGTGTTGAATCACTTTGAATAACTTGTTGAGCCTATATTCTGCTAAAGGCAACCATATCAAGGGTGCGTCTAGTAGTGGGAGTTCTTTCAAGAAATGTAAAGAACCAGTGGACCACCCAAAGGCAGAAACAAGAAGCCATATCAGGCTGGGAGCCATGGAAATCAAAGACCTTCTTAGAGCATAACATACTGGTATTGCAATAAGCCATACCATCCTAGTAAGACATATGGTAGTGCTCCATTACCACAGGCTTTTCCAACCACTCAGCCTCCAGTCAGGCAAATAACTTATTACATTTGTCAGAAATAAGGGCATTATGCTAAGCATTGCCTACAACTGTAACACCTTATGTCCCATAGACTCAAATGGGTGCAAAAGAGTAGTGAAATTAGTTATGGAACCAGAATTTGGTCCCGGATTAAACATACTTTAGAAAAACGTTCACAATTTCCAAACCTATCTCAGGAGGTGAGCTTGGGATTATAAGGCATTTTTTAGTAGAATAACATTTTTTCCAAACAGTTTCATAAACATGCACTATCTCATTAAGTCCCATCAAGACTTAAATCCATTTTATCAGAGTGTGCGAGCGTGTCTTTATTTAAGTCTCATGATGCGCCCATTAGTTAATGTTTCTTTGTCAATCAAAAGTGTTATCTCTATATATAGTCACTGTTTATTTACTAAGCTATTGGTACCACTGGTTCTACTACTGTATTGTTGTCAGGTTTACATACACTAGTGAAAAATTGACTTTTTCGATCGGTTAAAAAAGACTTTTTAGACCAGTTGTGTATTAGGTCTTGTTACAGCAGGTCTAAAAAGTCTATTATTATGACTTTTAAGACCGATTGTTCCTAAAACCAATCTTAAAGGTCACCTTTAAGACCTATTGTGCCTATAATAGGTCTTAATTTTAAGACCGGTTGTGACTACAATTGGTCTTAAATTAAGACCGGTTGTAGCCACAACCGGTCTTAAAGGTTCTTTTTTTAAAAAAAAAATGTGTCTTTTATATATATGCGCACTAGACCACAATGGTTGAATTCAAGTTATGCACAGGTGAATATATATTCTCAATATCATGTTAACAAGCAAAAGGTCAGAATGATAACAGAAATAGAACCCAACTCCAGTAGCAGGTTCAATGAACCAAATTTAGCAGCTGTATAGAACAATCACATATTTCAATTTCAATCTTCAAAGGTAGCAGTCTATAGCAGCAACAAATTTTTAGACAAGCCAGACACATATTGATGATTCATTTACAGCAATTTAATTACAATATGGAAGAATATGGCAAAAGTAATGTATACTTCAATGGCTCAATTTTAGCACAAATGCACTTGTAGTTTCAGTCCCAAACTCAGCATATTGGGATAGTATTCCACAGATTTAATTTACTATGACAGCTTTCCAAAGACTCAATTTTGTTCCAGCAAGCTAAATGAAGTGCAAATGCATATTTTCACCAATTTTCAAACAACATCCACTTCAAACAAAGGCTAGAAAGAAGGAAAAACTAGGAATGAGTTTAGACAATGTTAACAGCAGACCAATGCAATAGAATGTGTAGCAAAACTCAGATGAAGATAATGCTTGACCTAACCCAACCTGCAGAAACAAAAAGCAGACAAGAAATTCATATCAAATGCACAAAAAATGCCAAAAAGATTTGCTCAATTTCAACAAAGGCTTTATAATGATGCATAAATTTATTTAAATCCCAAATTTAAGGAAACTATGCATGACAACTTAATGCACAACTTTGACAGTAATTCTAGTTAAAGTAGAGTATAAGCAAATTTGTCAAGAATTTAGCCAAAGGTAATGTCCAACCTTAATTAGTTTAGCATTAAATAACACCAACAGTGAAATTAGGCAGTAAGGAGGACCAAATGACAGCAGTAATGAATCTTGAAGCAACAGAGAACAATGCAAAATGCAATGGAGGTAATGGAGTGCATGTATTTGTCTATCTATGTGCAACTCCCTATGTATGAAGTAAGTAACAGATTGCACAGAACCAACATAACAGATTCCACAAACGCAATGACAGCAGCAAGATCAACAACAAGCACAAATAAAGGTGTAAGCTAGGTGACTTTAAATAAACCTCTAACAAATGGTAATTATTTTAGAAAAAGGTTCAAGATCAAATGTCACAATTTAAGCAACAAGCTAAAATCAAATTCCAGGAACTCCAAATTCACTCAATTTCTTGCAATTTCAATGTGCAATATGAAGTTGTCTAAAACGAAAACATAAAGGAATGTCCAAACAAACGAATTTGCTCAAAAATAGATGCAAAACTTTGAAATGACAATGGCAGCAATAAAATTCAAGTATTGATACAAGAAACAGTAGAAATTCCTCAGTTTTACAGAATACAAAGGGAAGAAAAATTACAAAGGTCAATCCCTAAAACATAGATTAAAAAACTCACTATTGTTGTAATAGCTCATTGATGAATTTAGCACAACATGTGCGAATGAAATCAATATCTTCTTCAGGAAAGGGATCAGCAAGATCAAACATCTGTAACACCAAAACCAGACAAAACATTAACTTAGTAACTTAAAAATAATAAAGTATTACAAAAGTTCTGAAATATAAATTTACCTCGTTGGTAAAATCAGTCGCGCCTAGAGTTTTAATATTGTAAATGTGTCTCAAAACAGATAAACCACATAAGTTGGACCCCCATGGTTGCCTATGGCTCTGAGAAAAAACATGATATCATTAAAACAAGTATAAAGGCATGGCTTATTATATTCTTTAAACAAATCAATATGTACTAACCTTTGGCATGATCCATGTAGGGTCTTTTAAGTCACAAACATGCTTACCACAAGCAGTGTGTAAGAATGTTCGCATAGCCCTATGATCATCAAAATCACAAAGGTTATTTATTTTACACAAATTCCATAAACTTTGCACACAAAAGGTAATAATGCAATAAAATTTACGAGTTTATTGTCTTTTTCAAATCATTCCATGGTTTGAAGTGGAGGGAGCATAAGAGGATGATAGTGAAACTACTCTTGCATAGAAGAACCAACTGCCAATGATCACTGGAAAAAAAGAGAAGAATATTAAGCAAACATAAAATATTATTAAATTATAAAATATAAGTTTGTTTCTTACCCATACACATATGGAGCTGAGAAACACTCAGGTCCGGTTTCACTAAGCCTCTTTGATAAGTATGTATGTCTGATAGCAGCAGTGGTCCCTTTCTCTTGGTTTTGATGAGGGCATAAGAATCCAAATTTTGTGCTTTTGCTAGGGGAGACCAACCTACGATGCAGGTACCTACAATAATACAAGCACATAAATCAAAGGTAAACGGTGAAATTTTTAAAATATTTACTTTGAATTGCAGAAGATCCTTACATCAAGAACAGTTGGACAATTCCAATCTTAAGATTTTGTCCAGGAGCTACCAAGGACATCAAATCATCCCTTCTAAGATAGCATGTCGTCCCTGACGTGCCAACAACTGAATCCGTAGGCCAATCTCTTATTTTAAAGGATGTATCAAATGCTATCAGAATCACTTGTTGCATGATATTCAATAGAGGCTGTGAAACTTCTTGAGAGAAGGAAGTTGGACTTGGTGGGCCTTTGATCGGACTTTCCTCAGCTCGAACAGAAATAAGGTTCTTTGGCCACAAGATGAAATTAACCAGGACATCGCTTACGATCTTGAATTCATCAAAAGGGACAGGGACATGTGCATCTGTAATGATCACCTCATCAACTGACACTCAGACTTGATCAGCTTCCATTTGTTGGTGGTGGACAGTTGATCCGAGGTTATGCACACTACCCTATGCAACTAACCGTCTCAGAAGATCCTCAACAAAAATGTCCCAAGGCTCAATAATTTCACTTGCATAACCTCTGATGACTGCCTAATGTTGCAATAACTCCCTTTAGTGCTCTGCTTATTAGGATTAAGCGATTATGGTTGGGGAGCACTGGTATCTTCTCTTGAGCTCATAAATACTATCATTTCCTCTTTCAACTTGCTCAACCGGGTTTCCAATAGTGCATCAAAGGATGCTTCAGCCTCGGCCCTTGCTTCTACTCTTGCAGTGGCCAACATAGTTTGCAATTCCTCCCTAGTCACGATGTTTGAGGAATGGCGTACGGGGACTCCAAAGTAATCCCATATCCCAACCACTCCTCCAACTCCCCTGTCACGGCCTAGATGTTCATGTTTGCCAGTAGCAACTGTCAAACTATCCTTCCTACCCTTCGACTTAAAAGATCCCTCAACTTGTTTTTTTCTAAGTTTCTCTTATAAGATAATACAAAATAACAAACATAAGTAATGAAGTATGTTTCGTATGTAATTAATAATAGCAATGATATATACTTATAACTTTTTCACTTACTATACGAGATTGTTCACTCATATAAAATCCACTCTTCCTTTGGTGAGCAAACAACCATTTTTCTTCGCGACGAATCAGAGACGGTGGAAAAAGAATAACAGAAGGATCGGATTGAGATGCTTCTTCCAAACTCTTCCATTTGGCTGCCAACAAGTCTCTTTCAGCCTTTGCATAACCCCCACGAGACATTGTATAAGGGCAATCGTTCTTTCTACCACTCTTTTGTGCTTTTTGCCTTTTTGCCTGTGAATAAGAAATTATACAAAAGGAAAGTGTTATAATCAATTAAGATAATTGCTAAGTAAATAAAATGAAAAATAAGTTAACCAACCAAAGATTCTGGAGTAGTCCGAAGCCTAACAAATGTGTGCTAAGTAGCTTGATCAAGAAATGTATACTGATCACACGGATTAGGATGATGCTGACCATCTTTCACCTCAATATGAATGTAATTGTTGATCAGATTTGTCTTAAAATTGCTCCAACGCTCATAACAATAAGTCATTGTCTTGTTGTACAACATCTCATTCTGAGGAATGTCAGAGGTGAGCTGGAATGCATGTATTGACGGAGTAAGTGACATATTTGATAATAATTACATACAGAATATAAGAGAATTATATACCTGGATACCATCCTAAATATGTTGCCACACCTTTTCATCAACATTTCTCTACTCCTCTATTAAGATGCTCAGCTTGTTGTGTGCAATGAGGCTGATAAAACTCCTATATCAGCCTGCATTAGGCCCGATTGGTTTCTAATATCTATCAAAATCAATTGGTATCTTTTTCCCTGCACTCTAACTGAGGGAAATGTCTGTCAACCGTGTGCCACGTCTACCCCTCCGTACAGACTGGCTACTAGGTTCACTATGATCTTAGCTCTGAGCATTGCTAGGCTCGCTCTAATTAACACTAAATGGCTAACTCTGCTGAGCAATAGGTGGCTGACTCTGAGGAGTACTAGCTGGCTGACTTTGTTGGGCAATAGGTGGCTGACTCTAAGGAGCACTAACTGGCTGACTCTGCTGGCCAATAGGTGGCTGAACCTGAGGTGCAGTAGGTGGCTTATCCTCTACACAAGGACGCCGAGGATCTGTCATTTTCCTATAACGACAACAAAGAAAGATAAATTGTTAAGCTAAAACATGAGAAGACTATATCAATGGAAAAACTATATACATTAAACGTCTATAAATCATAATCATAAATACTTTAGATCAAAGTAGATCATAAAGAGATATCCTCCCATATTCTCTCATGATGATAATTTCTTGTGTCGTGTTCATTATCTGCTTCATCTTCTTCATTCAATTCTCGTAGACCCCTGGAAAAAGAAGGAGTCTCAAGAAGATCATAATTTGAGTGACTTTTCTCATCAATATCAATGACCCTTTTTCCTTGGAGAGCTACAGACCATATTTTATTTGCTTGATCAGTAATATAGAACACTTGTTGCTCCTGATCTTCCATAATGAAAGGTTCATCCTCAAAACTTCTATTACTCAAATCTACTAATGTAAATCCTAACCTGTCGATCTTCACACCATTCTTGACATCAACCCACTTGCATTTGAAAATAGGAAATCTGATTTTAATATAGTCAACCACCCATATCTCTTCAATAATCCCATAATAAGTTATGGCAGCCAATTTAGGGTTCTTATCTTTCGAACTAGAGAAGTGCATAGATTCAGCCACTAATACAACACCACTGTTCTGGACGGTGCTCTTATCATCTAGGGACTTCGTGTAAAAAGTATAACATTGATCACAAATGAATTCCAACTTATGACATCAACTTCAAGACCACGTGCTAACCAATTTATTGTATCAGAAACACATTCTTCTCCACCAACCTTTTGTTTGAACCAATGTGCAAAAGTTCTATTATGCTCCCTAATTAACCTTTGTTTAGTTATTCAACTATTTTGTTTTCGTACAATTTATTTATGCGCATTCATGTAATACTGAACTTCATCAACATTATTCAAGATGTACAAGTGGACTTGTTGCTATTCATCAGAATCTATGCTCTTTACTGTTGCCCCGCATCTACCCCCTTCTTGATCATGACGTTTAGGAAGGCCAATATGTCATACATTTGACAAATAGCATTGACAAAATCCATAGCTTCTTCAGAAATATATTTATGAATAATAGATGTTTCAGGCCGGTTGGGGTTCTTCAGATACCCTTTTAGGATTTTCATAGTTCTTTCGATTGGGTACATCCATTGGAAATAGAAAGGGCTACACAACTTTATCTCCCTCACTAGATGAACAATCAGGTGTACCATGATGTCAAAAAAAGAAGGAAGAAAAAGCTTCTCAAGCTTGCATAGGATCATATATCCATCATTTTCTAATTCCTCCAATCTTTCCGTGTCAATGAATTTACAACAAATGGCATTGAAGAAGAAACAAAGTCTAGTCAATATGTGTTGAAGATCATATTCGACAATGCCTCGAATAGCTACTGGGAGTAGTTGTTGCATTAAGACATGACAATCATGAGACTTTATCCCTATTAACTTCAATTCTTTCATCGATACAAGCTTTTTAAAATTTAAAGAATACCCTAAGGGAACTTTGGCGCCATGTAAACACTCACAAAAGCTTATTTTCTCATCCTTAGACAAAGTATGAGTAACTGGAGGACAAAAAGTTCTATTACCATATAGCCTTGGATGTAAATCTTCTCGTATTCCCATTTCTTGTAAATCTAATCTTGCCTTCATGCCATCCTTATAACTTCCTTGTATGTTGAGTAATGTCCCAACAATACTATCACATACGTTCTTCTCCACATGCATGAAATCAATACAGTGTATAACGTCAAGATTGTGCCAGTATGGAAAATTGAAGAAGACAGACCTTTTTTTCCTTATATTTTTCTTATTTCAACTCTTTGATGACTTACCAAAGATAATATTGATATTTTTCACCTTTGCATAAATTTTCTCCCCAGTCAATGCCTCTAGAGCATCTTCAAACTCTTGGCCACCGAAAAAATCTTTTTTTAATCTACGATAAGGGTGGCTTCGTCTAAGAAATCGCCTATGGCCGAGGTAAACTGTCTTTCTTCCATGTTGAAGTTGAAGGTAGCATGTGCCTTCTTCACAAATCGGACATGCTTTGTGGCCTTTAACGCTATATCCTGACAAGTTCCCATATGCAGGGAAGTCATTTATAGTACAAAATATCATTGCTCGCATATCAAAAGTCTACTTCTTGTTCGCATAAAAAACATCGACACCTTTATCCCACAACTCTTTCAAGTCTTCGATCAAGGATTCTAGGTAAACATCTATGTCATTTCTAGGTTGCTTTGGTCCCGAAATCAATATAAACAACATAATGTACTTTCGTTTCATACATAACAAAGGAGATAAGTTGTAAATTACAACAGAACAGGCCATGAACTATGTATACTGCTTAGGCTACCATAAGAATTCATGCCATCTGTTCTAAGCCCAAGCCTGAGATTCCTAGGTTCTTCACCGAAGCTAGGAAATAATTGATCGATTTTCTGCCATTAAGAAGAATTAGCTAGATGTCGAAGCTTTCCATCAGAAATCCGCATGCCATCTCAAATTTTTGACATCAATTTCATTAGGAAACAAGTGCTTGAATCTTGGTATGATTGGAAGATACCACAACACTTTTACAGGGGACTTGTTTGATTTATACCTTAGAGTTTCACACATCGGACATTGCTCCTTCGCTTCATTCTCTTTTCTATACAATATGCAATCGTTAGGGCATGCATGGATCTTTTTATAGTTCATCCCTAATGGACACAATATTTTCTTAGCATCATAGTATCGACAAGGCAACACATTATTATCAGGAAGCATGTCTTTAAAGGCCTCAAGTGTTTCTGGAAAACTCTTATTGCTCCATCTATGTGGTACTTTCAAGCTTACCAATTTCAATACAGCTTTCAGCAATTGGTATTTTTTACACCCTGGGTACAACGGCTTCTCAGCATCACTGCACATATTACCATATATATGTGATTGTTCAAAAGCCTCTTCTCCTACATCACGAATAATATCCTCTATCTGATCATCCAGATCCGTGTCATTATCATCACAAATCACTCCCTCTGTTGAGATGCACTTAGCATTTCTAATTGTTCACCAAGCCATACCCATACTATATACGTCTTACAAAACCCTTCACAAATTAAAAATGTATATATATCTACAGTACTTAGTCTCTTCTCATTCAAACATTTTATATAAGGGTAATAAAACATTCCACTATCATCATCGGTATTTCTTTTTGCAAAGTCTAAAAAACCCTCACCCCAACATCATATTCAACACTCGCCTATTTAGCTTGTATCCAACTATGATTCATATATTCCAACACCTTTTTTTTTCTCTACTTGTTCCTTGGAAAAGGCAGGAGTATGATGAGAGCATGCAATCATTACACCCAAGTACCTAGTTTAACTACTACATAATGAACATGTAGAAGATAGTTGAGAGATAGAGATAGAATAAGAGTAATTTGAATGGTACAATTCTCATTAACAATGCAAATCTATCTAATACAATAGGTCGATTGGCCATATATATTGCCAGTACGAACATTGGAAATAGAATAGTACCATACGGATTAGTGGTTTAGTAATTAGAGACTTATTAGCAATTAGACACCGTTAAGGCCATGTTTGGCTGATGACGCTCTTAAACAGCTAGTATAACTAATGGTTAATCTGTCTTCTAATTTACTAACCTAACTATCTTTCAAAATATTCCAATTGTAGGTCTAGGGTATGTCCTAACCCACTCATCACGCTTAGTTGACAAAGAGGGGCTCTTTTGTTTCAGTGTTCACTGGCGTGCATAGATACAACTTGCTTCCAGACATGTAGATCATGATTTATTTTAAATAAGATCAATACATATAAAGGACATAAATAAGAGCAATACATAGGGGACCCTCACCCTATTATCTATAAACATAGTAGGATCCATCTCAAAAGAGAATTCACAATCATTATTATATAGCCTTGCTGTAAGTCAGGCGAAAAGCAAGAAATGGAATAAAAATGATCTTTTGCCCAAGTCTACTTGAAGCAATTTATTAATTTATAAATTATAAATTGGTTTTCCACAGAAAAATTACTAGCTTTTGTTGCTTAGTGATTTCTAGATTCACTCTCTCTCGTACTAGTTACCAGCATCTACGGGCAGAAAGATGAATGAACACCTCACTTGGTTGATGTTCCATGACTCCTATGGGAGAAAAACAAGCGTGTTATTATGTCTTTAACTTCATCCCACTGAACTGTACTTTGGAAATCCTAACAAAACAACCAGTACTTCATTCGAATGAAGGCTTTCAAAGTTCAAACTAAGTTTATTCATGAAAACTAATTCTAAAAATTGGAATCCCAAGTAAGGCATAGTTTCAAAATATTCTTTTCAAAGGGCTAAGAAAATGGCAAGTAACGAAATGTCGGATCAAAGAGCACCTAGAAGCCATCAATGCACCAAACTGATGAATTTAGAGAAACATGAGTTCAATATGCTAAGATTAGTAAGGAACTAAAAATCTAACATAGCAATGGTTGAAGTTCTCAATGCAATATTGAGATTTGAGAGCTTAACAAGGGACCAACTAATAGCCTAGAGACTCAACAACTACAACAATGCATTACAATCACATAAATCTAGAGAAGGGGAAGATCTGCAAGCAATATTTACAAGACATATAAGGATATTCACAAGACAAATAAATGAATTCAAAACTACACTTTTGGAATTAACAAGACAAATGGCCTTTTTTTTCTCACTGGTAGACTTTGTAGACAACACAGCATTATTCATTATTTCTCAAGCATGCAAGCATAGCTACCTTTTTTTTCTTCTCTCTCTCTCTCTGTCTCCCTCTTCTATTTAGCCATTACTTAATGCTATACACTTCCTCACACACCAAGCCCCTATAAATATGTGACATACTCTTATTCAAGTCCAACACAGAAAAACAATCACTAATCAAAAGTTTCACTTACATACATATATCATTCAGTTACAAGGTTTTTAGTCATGTAAAGGAGAAAATTTAGGAATGTAAGTTACAAGGTTCATACTTGTTGGACCCGTGTGATAAGTATCTTGTCTGCAATATTTGAGTTAACATTCATTATGGGAGAGAGAAAAACCAAAATAAGAATTTGATCACTAAAGAAAATGAGTTTGAATGACCAAAAATGCAAGAAGTTCGTCAGAATAGCTTACTCTGTCAAGAAGCTGACGCGTTCAGCTAGTGGTATAAGTCCTAGTAAGCTCAACATAAAAAACCAAGGCTGTTTGCAACAAAAACACAAAAATATTAAACTTTGCAATCAATTCTCAGGATGGATACCCGAAATTTGAAAGTGTAATTCTCTTCAAGTCCTAAATGTGTGACAAACACCCATTATGACACCCAAGAACCGTTAACATCTAACTACAAACCAAAAGACTTCAGTAAAGATGTCAGTACAAATCACAACCCCCAAAACCACCAAACACTAATAGCTGCAACACACTTTCAACATACCCAAATTTCAAAACATTTCAAGAGTTTTCCTAACAAGTTTATCACACACTAGGTTTCATTTTCTTATTTCACTTTTCTCGCCTACCAAAAAACAAAACAAGCATTTCAATGTCACTTACTCGACCGAACCTATAAACTTGGGCAACGATGGCAAACGGAATCGCAAGTAAAGGAAGAAGGTGACCCACAAGCGCCAACCACGAGCAGCTTGACCAGCCAGATTCAATTATTCTAATTCAAAGATCAGGTATGGGATAGGGAGTCAAGGATTGATGAGAGAAAAGATTGGGATTAAACAAGCTAGGCTAATTCAGAATGGAGAAATGTGGGTAGCGGAGGTGCAAAAATATTAGGGGAAAGCTTTTTTTAGACCGGTTAATAGGATAACCGGCCTAAAATAAAGCTTTTTTAAGATCGGTTCTTCTAACAACTGGTCTAAAAGTAACCAAAATACCAAAAACAAACAACCAATAGTAAAGTCTTTTGACTCCATTATGCAGTTGTTCATATTTACCTTCTCACCTTGCAAGCTGCTAGCCTATACTGTAGATTTATTTATAGAAAAGAGTGAGATGCAAAAGAATCTCAGTAGTAATATATGGTCAATCATATAGATACCAAATCACAGAGCATGCCATATAGTCATCATATAACAGAATTACCACAATAGCATTTAGTGCACAAAATGCATTTCAACATATCACCATAAAGCTAAGTATATCACATGGCCCTGAGTGTAACCTGTGCAATCGGCCTCGGGCATCTACTCATGCATCATAGAACATTACATTAGCCTGGGTGTCTACTTGTGCAATAGGCCCTGGGTGACCACCCTACAGAATCATAATGTGTTAGACAATTCATGATGAATCCATAAAACATGCAGTGTATCTTATAACATATGAAAGACAGGGTTACTACTTGGTCGCTTCCCTTAAGTAAGATGCAACCGTTTTTCTGAGCTTGAACAAGTCTTAAGCTTCGGACTGCTGTTAGGTCCTATAATTAGAATTTACAGACGACAGGTTATTATTTCATCCAATACTCACATAATCCAATTAGTCAAGTTGGTTGTCATGAAGGCTAACAAACAAGCCAAAAGCAAATTCAAAGAGGTCCAACTATCCCTAGTTGGTTAACTTTACTCTTAACGTTCCACTTAATTACCAAAGCCATTAGATTTCTTCTATTTTCACACTTGTACTAAAATCTGCTAAAAGCTTCTTTAATAGTTGAAAATTCATAACTTATTGTATAGATGTCCAATTGTGATGATTCTAAAGGCTATATGACCCCTAATCAGTCTAGTTTTAGGAAAAAATATAGCCATTATACTTCTAGGTGCATATCAATACAGTATCTCAATTAATTGATCTCTGCCACCAGAATTCGCCAGCTTTACAAACCAAACTTTGAAAATAGAGAAGACCTAGCACACACATCCAAATGACACAAATGACAAGTCAAATTAAAGCTTGACATGTCTACTTTTAGATTGGAAAGTTTCACAATTTTTGGATATCATTTACTTATTTAAAAACATCATGCAAATAATTTGCCCTGCATAAAACACCCACTAGCAGAATTTCAACTTCACAGTGTATATTTCCAGTAGTTTAGAATTTACAACCAGGGCTATTCCCACACAGTTTTGCATTCTAAACGCAATGGGAATGTCAAAATCATCATAATCATAAAGCTTCAACCTCTACACCTACTATCGAATAGACCTAATTTAACCAAAATCACCGAAACAAAATTTTGTCTGACAACTTGGTCTAATATCATCATAAATCATCATTTAACCATAAACACATGATTAAACCATGATTAACCCTAAAAAATACCCCCTAGCCAAAAAATGAATAGTACCCCACCCTCATTAAAAATCATCTAAACAACAGACCAACTGGTTCAAATTGAAGCCCATGCTTTCCTCTACGTATTTCCGTAACCGGTTCGGAAATTCGGTAATACTCCGGCCAGCAAGACGGCACCAAAACCCTCCAAATAAAAATCCAAAATTATAAAAATGAAGCCTGGGATGAGTAGAAGAAGGTTTGTGAAGGGCATTCAGAGAGAAAACGTCGATTCGGAGTGAAATCAGCTCTGGAGCTCAAGAATATTCACTATTCATCCTTTCTCTTTCCTCTTACATTTTCACATTTTTTCCTCCTTTTCTTATGGCTGCACAAAATTATAAGGCTTGGAGGGTGATGAAGTAGTCTTGTCACATGTGTTATAAGTGCTAAAATATCCAAAGGTGCCTGGCACTCCTTTTTCCCGGTATCGAAGTCGAGGACCGATAAGTTATCCTGATTAAAGGGCTGGGTAGTGGCTTTCCATGGTGCCACCATATAAAACATAAAATCACTTTATGGATTCATGGCCCATGTTGTGCCATGTGTCCCTTTTTTGGGACCCAATCTCTTTCTTGGTTGTCCACTTTATTAAGGGAAGAGAAGAGTCTGATGATTTTCCCTAACCATTATGCTAGGTGTTGCCTCCAGAGAGTGCCAACACAAAAGTCACTTTATAAATCTTATGATGAAGTATAAGTGTCACCTTCTTGTAGTGCCAACCTAAAATTTAGGTCATCATTACTACTTTATTAGTGTTTACCCGGGATTCTACTTGAGACTTACTCAGGATTGATTCATGCATACCGAGGCCTACCAAATAATGCCAAGTAAGAGTATGTGTGGGCCCTACATGGCACCACACACCGGTGTCTACTCTAAACACATAGGGTATTCATGTCTACCTTAAAAATGCCATCTGCACTCACATACCAGCATACTTTACTCAATTAACTTGTCCCATACCTCTTGACATAATTGGGTGGCACCTTTTTACCAGTCAAATGGCATCGTATATATGGCATGTGCACATCTACACAGACACTTTAATCATACTGCCTACAAACACTGAGCCCTATGCCTGATAAGGCCAAATCACATAATCCCTGAGAATCTTTCTATCCCTCATCATTCTTGGGACTCTTCCCAGACTAGGCTTAGTTGTCTGCCTGATACAAACTTATCCTCAAGTTTCTAGGCCCAAAATTTGGGAAAATTACAATAGCAGCCGTAATAGATAGCGAAGCCCAGACAAAGAACTTAGGGTAGAGCTTATGCGATTACTCAGGAGGAGGCCAGAAAATATTTTAAACTGATATGAGGTACGGTTTACCTTAATGGCAATTTAGTATAAGTAATGTATGATTCGGGTGCTAGTCATTCCTTTATTACATATGATTGTGTGAGACGGCTAGGCCTGAGGGTATACAAATTTCCATATAATCTGGTTGTGTCTACACCTATGGGTGTTAGAGTTGGCAGAGCCGATGTCTATCTAAATTGCATAGTAAATACTTAGGGACATGATTCAACAGTGGATTTGATCTGTCTACTATTGCAAGACTTATAAGTAATCCTCAATATTAATTGGTTGATAGCATATGGTGTGTTGTTAAACTGCAGAAGAAAAAGGATTCTTTATCTTAATCTTCAACCACATGGAGGAACTGAAATCAACCTTAACTTTATTTCAACAGCTAAGGCTGAGATATGTCTGTATAAAGGTTGTCAGTGGTATATAGTATTCTTCTCCATGCAATCAGAAGCTGGAATAGCATTAGAGAGTATCCCTATACTGAATGAGTTTCCAAAGGTGTTTCTAGAAGTTATCATTAGATTACCTCCGATCAAGAAAGTGGAGTTTACCATTGACATTAAGCTTGTAGCAGGACTAATATCTAAATCCCCTTACAGAATTGCTCTAAATGAAATGGCATAATTGAAAAAGTAGATAGAGGACCTTTTAGAGAAAGGGTATATTCGACCTAGTGTCTTGCCATAGGGAGCTCTAGTGTTCTTTGTCAAAAAGAAAGATGAAAGCCTATGACTCTGTGTTAATTATAGGGAGTTGATTAAGGTAACCATCAAGAACAAATACCCACTCCCCAGACTTGATGATTTGCTCAATCAATTATCTGGTTCATGCATATTCTTGAAGATTAACTTGAGATCAAGGTATCTTCAACTCAAGGTAACAGTAGAAAATATACAGAAAACTATATTCAAGACCAGATATGGCTATTATAAGTTTTTAGTAATGCCATTTAGGTTAACCAATGCATCTACCATGTTTATAGGCTACATGAATCGAATTTTTCATCTGTATCTAGACCAATCATAGTAGTCTTTATTAATGATATTTTGGTATACTCACTGAGTAGTATAGAATATGAGTAATATCTGATTAAAGTCATTTCTACTTTATTTACTTCTTCACAAGTCTTACTTCTTTATATATTTCAAACTTTTTGCTGATGTCAAATAGGGGGAGAAAAATGTAAGAAAAATATGTAGCATTATTTATGTATGTTGCACTTTATTCAGACATATTTTGATTAAAGGATTTGTCATCATCAAAATGGGGGAGAATGTTAGATATGATTAGTTTTGATGATGTAAAATATAAATGTCAAATGATAAGAACAAAAATGTTATATAATACTTTGACTAATTACTATGTTTAATGTTGCATACCTTGTAGATTAGGCAAGCAAAGATTGAAGATAATCAAGAAAATAAAGAAGTTGACTTGTTGGGTTATGGAGAATGATCATCAAGAAGGAAATCATGAAGAAAGATTTTCAAGAAAGAAGAAATTACAAGATCTAGTGAGAATATCAAGGTTCAAGGTGTTAGAAGTGATACCGGCAGTTTCTATAATGATACCGGAGGCTTCTATGATCAAATGATGGTTGGAATAGGTTAATACGAAGCTAAGATTAATTATATATGAGTTATGGCAATTCTAGAGGAGTTTTAATCGAGTGTGTGCTCAACACTCGAGTGCCAGAGGTGTTGCACTCGAGCACGGGATGAACACACTCGAGTGTCGCGGCTACTCTGTTCTACTCTGTTTTACGTTCAGCTTGGTAGAGGTCTGGTATTTTGGCCATATCTCTCAAAGCACATGTCAGATTGACCCAAACCTGGTGGCATATGCAAGAGGACTCACAACACGAAAAATGTACACCAAGATTATATTTAAAGAAGCTCAGATGAAGGAGATACGATCCATGGAAGTTGATAGTGAAATCATAGTCATGTTTCAAGACAGGTTCAGTATTTTGAGCATAACTCAAAAACGACACATCGGATTGAGACGAAACTAATGCCATGTGAAACTAGACTCAAAGAGATTTCCATGGATAGGTAATTTTCCACATTTGAACTTATATTCTAGGAGCTATGCCTTCTCAAAGTTGACGCTTGTGCAGTCTAGTGTGATAGACACTCTTTCGATTATAACTTACAGAATACAAGGAGTTTGGAGCTGATTCTTTTTGCATTGGAATGCATATGGCGAGAGCTTTCTTATGATACATCATTAGAATCAAATAAATAAATTGAGTCTAATGTGGCCCCACATCACTCACGAGTGCAAAAACACACTCTTGAAAAATGTCACGCGAGTGTGGTCCATAAGCGGCTGAAGTATAGAGAAATTTAGCAACACTCGAGCATTGAATAACACACTCGAGTGAGGATCAGAATTGCACTCGAGTCATGCAAGTGTTGGCATGAAAGTGTTAACCCGAGAAGAAGCATGTACGTGAAAACAAGAAGTGCACTCGAGTCCTGCGAGTGAAGAGCAGCAAGTGTTTGCCTGAGAGGAAGTCAGAATGTGAAAATATGAAATACACTCGAGTGAGCCATACTGAAATCAAGTGAAATCTTGACAGAACCAAAATGCAGAAAGTTCAGACTCTCAGCCATCAATCCAAATGTGGTTAAATGTTAAACATTCATTATGTTTTCAAGTGTAATTATTCCTGAACGTTAACTAACTCATATTTCAAGTGAGAAATAGGAGAGTAAACATTTGGATTGCATCTTCAAGAATGGGGGTCATGTATGGCAAATATCATCACTCAACGAACAATCCGAATATGGTTACATGTTATTGAATCATTGTGTTCTCACTTGTTATTGTTTCTAAATGTTAACTAACATATATTTCAAGTGTGAAACAGGATATTAAACGTTCGGATTGAAGTTTCAAATAAGAAAGTCAATTACGGTGACCTTCATTATTACACACCGACTGGCGGCTACCTACCACGACAAGCAACTGACACACCACGCAAGACTGTTGAATATTCAAACATCTTCAAGCCACTCCACAACGTGACGTACAGCTTATAATGAAACATCCAACTCTTTAACAGGACGCTCTGCTCTACAACGGACAACAGTTAGTTGTTCAAATACACATAACTGTCAAATGAAGCAATGGGACCCCAACAGACGATTGCTTACAACAGTCATCATCTTCATCAACTATAAATGAGAGAGCATTCAAAGTCGATAGGTAACTGAGACAGTGAGCAACTACAAGAAAAATGATGGAAACATGAATCCTCTGCTTCTACCCAAACACTCTCTGTTCTGCAGCTTCTATATTACTTATCATTGAGAGAGTGATTATTTGTATTGTACTTTAGTGAGCATTATATCCACTCTGTGAGAGAGTTTGTAAACACTTTCATCTATATTTCTGACTTGATCTCAAGGTAGAGGGACCTTGAGAGGGTTGATTTCCTTACGAGGGAAGCTATAGAGAGAATTGCCAGTAAGACATTCTACTTGTAAGACTTACAAGGTGCAATAAGTAGAGAACGTTGCTGCTCATAAGACTTACAAAGGTGTAAGTAGGAGAGAACGTTGCTGCTCGTAAAACTTGCACGAGTAAGCAGGAGAGGAAGATCTTCGGGATTGCTCTGTCCTTAAGGGGGAGTATTTCAGTAAGAGATTTGTAAAAGGTTTCACAAGTACGGTTAAACTTGTGGGAATGTAAAGGCTTTTCTTGTGCCCAGATTAAACAAGAAGATAGTGGATTTGAGAATCTCAAGAGGAGCCTGGGGACTGGACGTAGGCCATCACAGATTGAACCGAACCAGGATAAATCATAGTTTGCATATTCTCTTCCCTAAGCTCTTATATTTCCAGCATATATTATTTAATCTAACTGTTGATTTATGATTGATTACCTTCATACTTATTGCTTTTGCTAAGATGTGAAAAGATTTTCAAAGTTCTTAAGTTTTTATCTTACACCCAATTCACCCCCTCTTGGATGTCAGCTGGTTCTAACACAGACAATAGAGCAGCTAATCAAACAGAGATTATTGACTGATCAAAGCTAACATAAGAGCTACACTGATAAGAGGCTAAACATGTAGGGTTTAAGGTTGATAATTATGCATTTATAAAAGTTTTGTTGGTTACAGGTATTGGCAGAGCATTGAGAGTAAAGAAGCTAATCCGAGGTATATTGGTCCATTTGAGATTTTGTCGAAGATTGGGCCAGTAGCATACTAGATAGCTTTACCTCCAAATCTGAGTAGATTGCATGATGTTTTTCATGTTTCCCAGTTGAAGAAATATCAACCCGTTCCAGACTATGTAATGGAATATGAAGATTTGGATCTGACATATAAGGTCTCACCTGACCAAATCATTGATCAGCAAGAAAAACAACTCAAACATAGGAGTGTCCTATTCATCAAGGTTGTCTGGAAGGGATTATCTCTTAGAGAAGCAATGTGGGAAATAGAAGAATATGCAAAATCATTACCTGAAATATGTGGCTATATACATGTAGCAAATTTTGGGGACAACATTTATTTAAGGGGGGAGAGCTATAACGCCCCATTTTTATTCACCAATATTCCCTATAAATATTTATAAGAATTGATGGAATAAAATGGTGAATTTTGGAACACTTGGAAGGACACCAAAACCTTTAATTGAGGAGGGATTTATGGAATTCAAGAAGCTAGTAAATTTTCATTTTCATGAGATGAAATTCAGCCAAGAAGTAAGGAGAAAAGGAAGAAGCCACAATTAAATGCAAAAATGTAAAGGCAAAATAGTAATTTTCCAATAAAGCACAAAATTTATTATTTTCCCATTTTCTTGAAGCCAATTTTGGTTAAATAAAGAGAATAAATGGGAAAATATATATTTGGAGATAAATATCCAAACTTGGAGCAATTGTGGCCAAGTAAAATGAGTTTTGAAAAGTTAAAAAGTAACATGTACTTAATTAATTATTTAAAGAAGGGAATTATGGAAAATTCAAGAAGCTAATTATTTTTCCTCTTCTCTCTTGAATTTTGGCCAAGGAAGGAAATTAGACAGAAAAATATTTCCTTCGTAGCTACATATGCCATGTGTCATTATCTTTAGCCAAGTGAAAAGATAAGAAGAAAAAAAGCAAAATTACATGGTAATTTCAAGAGATGGATAGAAGGAATTGAAGAAACTCATATGGTTTCTGCCCAAATAAGAGGAGGTGATTATGGTTTGATTAGAAAGAGATAAAGTTTAAGGTTTTTTCATGTGATAATTTCATTAAAATATTATATTTCAAAAGAAAAATGAAGAGGATATTTTGTTAAACCTTCTCATCTCTTGATTGGCTCATAATTTGGCCAAAGCTAAGAAATAGAGAAAGAGAGGGAGAGCTTGAAGAACATAAGCACAAAAAGGTTCAAGAAGCAAGAATCAAGGTAGGTAATTGTGATTTCTTGTGGTTATGCCTCTAAAACTCATGGAAAAGCTTTTCTAATCTCTTTTCCCTCTTGAATATCATGTTTAGCTAGTAAAACTCCAAGGGAAGAGAGGGAGAGGGAGGACGCCTAGAGAGAGAAAGTTGAGAATCAAGAGGTAATCCCTAGAACTTTAATCCTCTTGGTTAATATGTTGTTATTGTTGGCTTGATTTGTGATTGTTTTTGTTGATTTTGTAAATTTGGAATGATGAAACCTTAAGGGGTTATGCTACCCAAATTTACACAAATCATGTCTAATAAGTGTTTAAGAAGTTAAATATGTGATTAGGAGTAGAAAGGAAGGAATTTAAAGGATTAATTCAAGAAAACCCAATTTTTCTTTTTCCTTTTGGTTAAGTTTCGGCCATACCGGAAAATATGTGAGGGGCATGGATGTTTTATTTTTGATGGTTCCATTTGCAACCGCTTGCCTTAATAAGCGTACTTATAATTTGATAATGCATAACTAAAATGGATTGGAGACCGACTGATAATTTATAATTTATTTTACCTCCCTCCTTATGGTAGGGTTTTCACAAATTCGTTCAAAATGTTTCCCTATCGTAGTCTCAAGTTCAGGTTTCGAATATAATTACCCTATGCAATTTTATCACATTAATATATATATGAGTGTACAACAAAAAATCCATACAACCCCCGGGTGTCATATATGTACTAAGGGTTTACAAGTTTCCCTTTTTTAGGATTACATAACTATATCCCAAAATAATATTTACATACCAAAACTATACAGTAATCTCAAATCCAAAATGGATAACCGACAATCCAAAACTAAATACCCCTATAAGATCCTAGCTGCTCCTGGTCGTCCCTTTCTCCTTAGAGCTACTTGCCCTGTCTGTAAGGTTAGTCAATGGAAAGAATGAGATTCAAGAGAATCCCAGTAGTAACAAATCACTCATGCAATATATAAACACATAGCATGTAAGATCACATTTAGCAGTAACACAATGGTGCATGGCTTATGCCACATACGACAGCACTCATGGCTGTATATACAATGCAACAACTTTCGTTGTAATCTTTATGCTCAATGCGACAGCTTTCACTGTAATCTCTATGCTAAATGCGATAGCTTTTGTTATAAAGGCAGCAGTATCTCAAAGCATCACAATGCATGATAACATACATACAATGCTTTATACACAATATAAGAGAAAGAGTCACTACCTTGTTCTTTCCGAGCGTGCTCAGGCACGATTCATTCACGATCAGGGCAAATGTCTAACCCTAAATACCAAAATCAAAATGGCAGATTAATTCTCTACTCCCAATTCTCACTTTCAAACACTTAAAATAGGTTATCACCTAAGTCTCTTAAGTGACTATAATAGGCTTATCGGAAACATAGAGGAATTGGGAAGTACTAGGTTAGCAACCACTTTTCAAAATCACAAAATACTTAAAATGGGGGTTGGCTGCAGCCAAAATGTGCACATAAATTTTTGAGCTACAGCCAAGGAAATTTTGAAAAATTATAATTAATTCTAGAAAAATCAAAGTGAGGTGATCCCAAAGCCAAATGAAAGCTATTTAAGTCCTCTTTATTGAAAAAATATGAACCATTACCAAAAATCACAACACAATTTCAGAATTACACAAAATTCCACATTGCTGTAGAGTTAAGTCCAGTTTCAACAACAATCTTTGGGCAACCAGAACTCCTAGCTCACAAAACGAAACGACACAAATTATATATTCATTTTGAAGCTGGGAATGTGACATTTAAGACTGGAAAATTTGAGAATTTTTAGACACCATTTTCCCTTTCAAAATGTCCAAACAACCTGACTGCTCTATACAGAGTTTTAAGGGACAGAATTTCAGTTTTTGTGCCATTGTTTCCAATAGTTCCAAATTCATAACAAATACCATTCCCACACCAATTTTTCACACCAAAATGACCAAATTCACATCACACATGCATATTGTTCTATTTTGGGCAGCCATTAACACAAAATGCAGAATTTGTCCAAACTTTCCAATCAATGGTCCAAACCAATTCAAACAATTTTCATTGTTCAAATAAAGCAACAAGACACCTATTCCAATACCAATTTACTATGCTATACACAAGACCCTAATGGCACAAAAATTAGGGCAAAAATCCAAGAATTCCAAAGTTCAACCAATAACCACAATGAACATGTCAAAATGTGCCAAATTTTAACCTCTTCTTCCTCTTCCCAAGACTAGTTTCTTGATTTCTGTTCTTTCAACTTTCTTCAACCACTCAAACACCACCTTTCAAAATTTTGAAACCATAGCAATAAAGCCCTTGTCACCATGAACAAGATTAAAGAAGGTGAGTTGAGCATTCAAGATCATATGGAGCACCTACCTTAGGCATCTTTCTTTCTCTTTCCTTCAAGCTCTTAGACGATAATGGAGACTAATGAGAGAGAAATAAGATGGAGATGATTATCAGAATTTTTTAGCCTTTCAATTGCCTCTTCGACATCCAAAATGAGAAAGGGAAGAGAAAAACACATTTTGACACTTTGACCATGATCTATGGCTCTCATGAAGCCAAGTGTTATGACCTTGTTCTTCCTCACAACTCCTTCCATGTTCATTCAAGAATAGGATCACTCTATCATAATCTCTTGACATGTAATCCCAACCATTAATGTAAACTTTACCAATGAGTTGCCTCTTCAGTAACTGACCAATTGGTTGGTAACTTTCCCATTTTGCCCCTGATTATCACAACGCTTACTAAATCACCACCCACATATTTATCTTGCCATTTCTCTCAACCATATGCCCTCCCCTCTATTGTAACTCAATTTAGATATTAATCTACAATTGAACTTAAACACAGCGTTTAGGCACTAATTGAAACACATTCATATAACAATTCAACTCACATTCTCTAAAAGCATTTATTTAACAATAATTACATCGCTTCTAAAATGATTAGCCTTACTCACAAGTTGGGTCATTATAATTCTCCCCCCGTAAAATAAATTTCATCCTCAAAATTTATCAAGCAACTTGAGCTATAAACTCCGGTTATCATCTATGCATATTAGCTTCCACTTCCCAGGTTGCTTCTCTTTGGGTCATTCCCCTCCAAATCACCTTCACATACGGAATGCTTCACTGTCTGAGCCATCATTCTTCTCGATTAATGATTTGTTTTTGCTTTACAGCATACGTGAAGTTTTCTTGCTACTCGATATCTTCATACTCCATAATATGATATGGATCTGGTTGGTACCTCTTTAGCTGGGAAACATGAAACATGTTGTGGAGCCTGCTTAAGTTCGGGGGTAGGGCTACTCGATAAGCAACAGTCCCAATCCTCTCAAGAATTTTAAAAGGACCTATATACCTTGGGCTCAGCATCTTCCACTTGATAACTCTCCTAATACCAGTAACTGGTGATACTCTCAAAAAGATATGGTTACTAACTTCAAATTCTAGAGGCCGTCTCCTCTTGTCAGCATAGCTTTTCTATCGACTTTGTGCTGCAAGAAGCCTCTTACGAATGGTATGAATATGTGCTTAGGTTTGATCAATAAGCTCCAGCGTATACAGCTTCCTCTCAGATAATTCATTCCAACATAAAGGTGATTGGCACTTCCTCCCATACAAGGCTTCATACGGTGTCATATGAATGCTCGCATGATAGCTATTGTTATAGGCAAACTCAGCAAGTGGAAGAAAGTAATCTCAATTCCCTTTGAAGTTGAGGATACAAGCTCGTAACATATCCTCCAGTGTCTGAATTATCCTCTCCATCTATCTATCTATCTAAGGATGATAGACTGTACTAAATCTCAATTGAGTTCCCAGGGCTTTATGGAATGTCCTCCAAAATCTAGAAGTGAACCAGGGATCTCAGTTGGAAATGATATTCTTCGATATGCCATGGAGCTTCACAATCTCCTGAATTTATATTTCTGCTAGTTTTTCTAGAGAATAACCAGTATTATTCTATATGAAGTGTGCCGACTTCATTAACTAGTCAACTACTACCCAGATCGCATCATAGTTCTTGACCCTTGGCAATCCCACAACATGGTCCATAGTCATACTTTCTCATTTCCATTCTGGAATCTCAAGACTATGCAGTAGACCCGACTATCTCTGGTGCTCGATCTTTACCCTCGGGCATGTAAGACACCACGCCACATATTTCATCACATCACTCTTCAATCCCAGCCACTAATACATAAATTTCAAGTTATGATACATTTTGGTCATACCAGGATGAAGAGTGTACTAGCTCTTATGTGCCTCATCTAAGATCTTCTGTCTTAACTCTGCCTTAAGTGGAACACAAATTCTCTTCTGATAGCAAACTAGTCTACTAGGTGACAAATCATAGCCCTGAGCTTTTCCTCGTTTGATTTTAGCCAAATTACGCTGTATCCAACTATCTTACCTCTGAGCTTCTTCAATCTCATCTCTTAAATCACTTTCCCCCTTGGGAAACCGTGTAATTGGCATAGATAATCTAGTTTGACAAATTCATATCTCAAAAATTAGCAATCAGCTTCCCCACTTGTATCATTATCGCTACCACAAGGACCGTCTTTCGACTAAGACTATCTATGACTAAATTAGCCTTACCCGGATGAAATTTAATTCTCAGGTTGTAGTCCTTAAGTAACTCCATCCAATGGTACTGTCTCATATTTAACTCTTTCTGATCAAATAAAGACTTGAGACTCTTATGGTCGCAGTACAGTTCTACCGTCACAACATACAAATAATGCCACTAAATCTTCAAAGCAAACATAATGGTTGCAAGCTCTAGATTATGAGTGGGATAGTTCATTTCATAAGGTTTGAGCTATCGAGAGGCATAGGCCACCACACGTCTCTGCTATATAAGAACACACCCTAATCCATACTTGCTCGCATCACTATACACAACATAGGTCAAGTTGGGATCAGGTATAATCAACGCAAGTGCTATAGTCAACATCTCCTTCAGCTCCACAAAGCAATTTTCACATTTCTCATCCTACACAAATAGCTGATCTTCGGTAGTAACTAGCGAACCCAGAAAACCGCATATGTCAGCAACAGTTTCTGGCCTCTTCTAGTCCAGTACTACTTCCACTTTATTGGGATCCACATAGACCCCTTCTCATGAGATAACATGGCCTAGAAATTTTACTTCTAAAAGCCAGAACTCACATTTACTCAGTTTGGCATAAAGCTGCTTCTCACGCAATGTATTCAACAAATTCTCAAATGATGCTCATGTTCTTATCTACTCTTAGAGTATATCAAAATATCATCAATAAACACCACAATGAACTGATCCAGATATTGTTGGAAGACACGGTTCATGTAATCCATGAACACCGTAGGTGCGTTAGTTAGCCCAAATGGCATCACTAAGAACTCATAATGGACTCACATTCTCCAAAAGCATTTATTTAACAACAATTACATCGCTTCTGAAATGATTAGCCCTTACTCATAAGTTGGGTCATTACACCATTGGGTTCAAAAGGGAAAATTGTGTAGGGTTCATGTTTAGTAGGAAGTGTAAAGAGCATTGGAATGTGAAAATGACAAAACTACCCCCAAGGCCCTAAGTAAGGGCTGCCAAGGGCAAATCTATCTTTTGGTAGTAAATTTGACAATTATAGGGTCCAAAATGGATTTTACACCTAAAACTGTATAGGATTAGTCTGGGTCATAATTTTTGAAAAAGAATAGTTGGACCGAATACAAAGGGACTTAGACCGGGTCCTCAGGGGTATTTTGGTCATTTTACAGTTGTAAGCTAGGATAACCAACAAAATGAGTTTAAAAGAGTTTAGAAAATTACATGAATGAGTATTAACGCAATTTTTGTAAAACTTGGAATTTTAGGACTAGGCAATTACCATGAGCCAGAACAAAATTCAAGAATAGTTTGTAAGTTAAAAATGGATTTAAGGTAGTAACTCTAACCTTCATACACTATATAAACTTATATATATTTGTGTATAATGTACTCTTTAACTGGTGCTAGAAAAGAACAAGTACCATCCGGGGGTGAAAGCATAAGTACCCTAACGGTCCAAAGGGGATCTAATTATTAGAATTCAATACCCAGAGGGTATACTACTTAGTTTACGGTTGTGAGCCTAGCTTAAGTTTGGACAATCAGGGTCTAACAGTGGTTGGCCCTGAATATGTGCACATAATGATGAATATCTATTGCATTATGTGGTACTTGGCATAATTATTTGTTGCATTTTATATGATCGTTGTATGTTACTTCTGAGATTCATTTGAATCTTATCCTTTTTCAAATTTAAAAATATTCTAGCAAAAGCCAGCGGCTCTCAGGGCAAAATGGTAAATACCTGCAATTGAGGTTTTTGGATAAAGAAGGCGGAGATGTTGGTTGTCATTAGTTTATTTTGGGAGTTTCTAGACAAAATTTGTATATATTTTCAAACCCTATGAGAAACTCCTGTATTGTAAACAAGTACTTCTTATCAGTATATTTATGCTATTTTGGTATGCCTTTGGAACTGTACCTTTATCACTCTAGCAAATATCAAAATGTTAAGGGGTTTGACATTCTTGTTCTTCAAGCTCTCTCTCTCTCTCTCCCCCATTCTCCTATCTCATGTGTTTGAACGTCACTTGTGGCCTTTGGGAGAGGATAAGAAGCTATAAAAATATCATCATCAATTTCCTTAAGATATAGTATTTTATTGCTAATAATCACATGTTAAACTTTTGACTTTTCTTCTTTCTTTTCACTTGGCTACAATTGCTTCTACATGGCATGATTTCTGCCCAAATATTCATTTTCTATTCCCTCTCTCCATTTATGATATCATGTGGCCCTTTTGGAAGAGCAAAATTGGCTTCTTGAAGAAGCTATTTCCACCTTCTCAAACAATATTAATTAATTGTAATTAACATGTGATAATTGACTAAAGTCATCATCTTTTTTTCCATATGACCAAAAATGCCTCCATGTGTCACATATTATGGCCAAGTAAATATTTCCTCTTTATTTCCCTTGTTGGCTGAAAATAATTTCCAATTAAAGGGAAAAATAAAAGCTTCTACTTTATTGGCCAAATGACCATTTTGCCCTTACATGTTTGTAATTAAATTGGGCCTTCATTCTTTCCTTTTGTTTTAGCCGAAAATGCAACAAATAATTAGGCCAAAATTGTATTCTTCCATTATCCCATTTTGGGCTACAAAATTGGATTTTATGTCTTATATTGGCCCAAAATTCATATGACCACTAATTGTCTTGTTTGGCTAAATCAAGTTTACCAATATCCATCATTTTATTCCCTTTAATACCATAAAGGTATAAAAGAATTCTAGTGACTGAAATTTGGGATGTTATAGACTAAGCTATACATGTAGGATTTTACTCGAATTGCACAAACACCATATTTTAATTGAAGGTTTGTATTTAATAAAAATATATTTTATATATAATGAAATTAATGAGAATTTGAATTAATTCATTACCAGTGGTAGTTTTGTGCAAGTTCTAGAAATAGATAGAAACATGTACTTGCAACTAAAGTCACAAAAATTACATTGATTTCTTGATAGAGGAGTGCAATCACTGGGGACCAATATGTTATTAAAATTTTGTGCCATCTATTTGTACAAGGATGTTGATCAATAGGGAAGTTGAGTAAATATGGGGTTGACATTTGGTCGACTTACTTGTAGTACACATTAAGTGCTTCAAAACAAGCACTTGATCATTATTATTTGATTTGCACAAAAGAAGATATGATTTTTCTTAATTCGTAGGAGAATCTTGAAAATCATTTTGAAAAACACAAAACAGCCTTAAGAAAAGAATTTCTTTGAGGAAAATTGGTCAGAGAGCTAGCTGGGAAATTCTTTGCCCGAAAATTAGCATGAAAGCACTTAGATTATAAATTTCTAGAGTCAGTAACCTTTTTAAAAATTCTTATGAAAAGCCACTTCTAAAAATTTGAATAGTAAATGAGGAGTTATATATACACTTCTATTTATATTTTTTTAATTTTCAGCTCCTCCAAAGTTTGTTGTAGGTCGTAAGATGTTCTTAAGAGTGGCTCGAGGAGAGTGCAAAGCTATACTCGGAAAAGCTCACAAGATTGCAAAAATCCTATGGAATCCCAGACTTGTTGGATCTAAAAGTTACAAAACTCAAAAAAGAAAGACCGAAAAGATGATCCACATTTTGCATCATCCTGGACAGGCTCTAAAGTGATCAAGGCATTGAGTTGATTTATTTATTTATTCTTCTTTTATATGTTATTATTTTTGTTGTTTATATACCTTAATAAGACTAGTAATTTAATGAAAAAATTAATATAAAAAATTACACATTTCAGGGAATAATTCTATTTGCATTAATCATCATTTGTCACTTCTTTCATCGATTTTTTAAGAAACAATCATTGTTATTAGAAAAATAAGCTAGTTCCAAAAAATCTGCATATATATTTATCAAATATGAAATATTTTACCTCAACTTTCGTAATTCATTACTCATGCAAACACACCAAGTTTTGTGTACAACTAGACAACACAAACACATAAAATCGATGACATCATTGTAATAATATCAACAAGACAAGTAGTTACAAAATACAAAACATGTACAAGTGTTACAAGGAAATTAATTTTCCTGACCACGTTGAAGCCGACAAACTACTTATAGTCAGTCGTGTATTGGGTCAGGCGACAAAGGTACTTCTCACTCAATTTTTGCAAGATAGTGCTAATCAAATTGATTTTTGTTGTGTATCGAGTATAGAGAAGAGGGCACGTTTCTCTCTATTTCTACAGCAGAGCTCCCATTTATTTGTTTTCCATTGTGTATTGGGTCTAGAGAAGAGAGCACATTTCTCTCAATGTCTGCAACAGTGCGCCAACTTGTTTCACCTCCATTGTGCATTGGGTTCGGAGAGGAGGGCACATTTCTCTCAATCTCTACAATAGAGTGCCCAGTTATTTCTTTGTCATTGCGTATTGGATCTGAATCAGAGGGCACATTTCCTAAATCTCTACAATAGAGCAACCATTTGTTTCTCTTCTGTTGTGTATTAGGATTGGAGAAGAGGGAACATTTCTCTCAATGTTTGCAACATAGTGCACAATTGTTTTTCTTTTGTTGTGTATTGGGTCTGGAGAAGAGGGCACATTTCTCTCATTCTCTGCAACAGAGCGACCACATGTTTCTTTTTCATTGTGTATAGAGCCATGAGGAAATGGTACATTTCACTCAATATTAGCTATAGTTTGCCCACTTGTTGCTTTTCCTGACATCACTATAATAAGAAGGAAGAAAATCTGTGTGAGTGATATCTTGGTCATCTCTATTGAATGACATAAACAATAAAAATGTTGCAATTGACTGGAGCCATGAGAAAGAACAGGCATATATATTGATGTCATTGTAGTTCGACAACCATGTTTGTTCTTCTTCTACAATATCACTTCTTCGTAAGGAAAATGGTTTTCTGTTAAAAATAAGTAAGTATTGTTATTTTCTTCCATTGAAAAGCTATATGAATACGTTGTTGTTACTATAACTTGAATGCCTTTTGTCAGACCCCACTTACATACCATTTCTCATTGATATTAATCAGAGTAGCAATGCACAGTTTAGTGGTTACATAGGAATAGCATTGATATATTGATATTAATGATATATTGTACTTGATTATATTATATTCAAGAATTCCCACACAAGGCATTGTACAATAAATTACAGACCTTTAAAATTACTAAAAGATCTTCAGATAACCAACATCCTCTCTTGAACTTGACTGGAACCTTCAATTACCAGCAATTATGATTTTTGCCCTCAAAGACATTTTCCGCTACTATAAAATTTATACATTTATGGAAAGGGTGAGATTCAAATGAATCTCAGTAGTAACATACAATCCATCATATAAAATGAAAAAATTAAAAAAGTCATGCTCTATGTTATGGAAAAAATAAATAACAATACCACAGCATGTATACATAAGTTAGTGGCTCAATCCCCCGATACCCATAAAACCTTGATTGGGTTCTTACTCAACAACCAGGTACACCTCGGTTGGGTTCATGCTCAACAACCAGGTAAATGTGCCTCCACACATAAATTTCCCTTATTGGCAAAATCATGTTCATTAATTATATTAAAGAAGATGGCATACATAAACATATAGATATTGGCATAATGTATGAAAGATAGAGTTACTACCTGAAATAGCTATTTCCCACTTAATCATCTAACTGACTTGATCTAGCTCAGCCACAACTGTTCAGTCTTAAAATTCCAAGTTTATAAGAATTAGTTTAATACCCATTCATATATCACTTTAGACTCTTCTAAATTACTTTTGTTAGTAATATCAGTTTAAATATGCCAAATTACCAAAATGCCCCTGGGGACCTGGTCTAAGTCTCCTTTTTTCTAGTCCGACTGTACTTTTCTAGAAATTTTGATCCAGGCTACTCCTACATAGTTTTTCTTGTAGAATCCATTTTGACCTCAACTTTTGCAAAATCACTGCCAAATGATAGTTTCATCCTTGATAGCCCTTACTTAGGGTTTTAGGGGTATTTTCATAATTACACTTTCTAAGGCTTTTCTCATAAAGTGATCAACATCAACCCTGCACAATTTTTCCTTCTGAACACACTGAACCATCAGATTAATGAAATTCTAGTCCTAACCCCCTGAACTCATGTTGGCCAAAACTTACACACAATATTGGGAAAATGTGATTTTTGAGTTTCAACACCTAAAGCTTGTTCTTTTTCACTCCTAAGCACTTACTAAATCATTTAAACACTATTAGACATGATTTGAGGAAATTTGGGCAGCATAACCCCTTAGGGTTTCAACATCCTGACTTTACAAAAACAACAATTCAAACCACAAATCATGACAATAACCACAACAACGATAATAATACACCAAAAGATTTAAAGTTCTTGAAGTTAATTACCTCTTGATTCTTGGACTTTCTCTCTCTTGACGTCTCACTCTTTCCCCTCAACCTTGAAGATTAGCTTGCTACACATAGTTTTCATGAAGAATAAGATATTAGAGAAGCTACTACATAGTTAGAAGACCAAACACTTGAAATCACAAAGCTTTACCTTAAATTTTTGCCTCTTGAGCTCCTCTTTCTCTCTACTTTCTTAAGCTATCTCTCTCTTTATTTGTGTAGCTTGGGATGGAAATGAGGAAGAGAAAGATGAACCAAGTGTTTTCAATTCTCCTACATCTTCCTTAATTAATAAATAATAGCTAAATAAATTATGACATAAGCTTTACTACTTTGGGCTTATCCCTTCATAACTAAGTCATAAGCTTTCCATTGCACTTAGGCTAGTTTTTCCTCTCCTTCCTTAGTCCATAAATGACGCCTAGTTTTTCCTCTCATTCCTTGGTCCATAAATGACGCCTAAACGGCCCTTTATCAACTAATTTGGTTCCTCCAATCAGCCCAACTAATTGCACATATATTGTAATTTAATCTAATTACACATGTGCTCATAATCTCAATTAATTCTTATTTAATTCATGGCCTTGAATGATGACACTTGGCATTTTTATTGTCCAAATAATTATTCTTCCTTCTCCTTTAATATTTTGGCAGCAAATATCCACCAATAAAGGGAAAATATGGGCTTTTACTTTATTTCACAATTTATACAATTGCCATTACATTTTTATTTGCCAAATTCGTAATAGTTAGCAATTCTGACAGATTTTCTGACCAAACTTTGAAAAATCATAACTTTATTTGTAAAAATTCAATTGATGTGATTCTAAAGGCTATAAAACCCTTATTGAGTCTGATTTCAAGGAAAAATATATCTTTTGGCCAACTAGAAGCTCACAATGCCCAGAAATTCGTTAAACCTTACCTGTTCCAAAATTAGTTCCAGAAACATAGGCTAACTTTGAAAAATCATATCTCTCAATTCTGAAGTCCAAAAATCACATATTACCTATCAAATTAAAGCTTAGGATGTCTACTTTCATTCTATATAAATTCACAATTTTGGGCATCATTTGCCTATTTAAAAATACGCTACAAGAAGACTGTTATGCTGGAAAAATACATCTGTAGCAAATCCTCATTCCTGGGACTCTTGCTAAACTAAGGTTTAGCAGTCCACTTAATTCAGGCTTACTCTCAAGCCTCTAATCCCAAAATCTGTTATATTACACCTTTTGTTGTGTTAATGTCATTTTCTTTGTTTTAAAATTTAATGAAAAGCTAAAGAACTAAATACCAATGTATTTACATCTTCAGTATCACAATATTCATTAGATAACAAATAATTCATTAATGGTAAACATTATCATCTTAACTTTGATAAATAACCAAATTTATTTATAAAGTTTTAACAACTAACAATGTAAAACAAATAGAAATATACTACCTTTATATTTTCACAATATTACATGAACCCTTTCTTCTCTTACAAAAACAATTTCTACAAAGCTTTGTCGGTAAAGTAGGAGTAAACCATACATGTAGAATTTTACTTGAATTGTACAAACACCATATTTTTATTAAAGGTTTGTGTTTAATAAATATAAATTTTATATATAATGAAATTAATGAGAACTAGACATAATTCATTATTGAGCGACAATTTTATTCAAGTTCTGAAAGTAGATGGAAACATGTACTTGTAGTTAAAATCCCAAAAAATCACATTGATTTCTTGATAGAGGAGGGCAACCACTTGAAGAAAACTTTAGGGACCATGATATTATTAAAGTTTTAAGCCAACTATTTGTACAAGGATGTTAGTTAATAAGGAAATTGGATAATTAAGGACCTGACATTTGGTAGGCTTACATGTAGTACGCAATGAGTGTTAGAACTAACTGACACCCAAGAGAGGGAAGAATTAGGTGTAAGATAAAACCTTAAGAACTTTCATAATCTTTTCTAATCTTAGTGAAAGTAATAAGTATGAAAGTAAAGATTCATAAATCAATAGTTAGATTAAACAAAATATGCTGGAAATATAAGAGCTTAAGGAAGAGAATATGCAAACTGTGATTTATCCTGGTTTGATAGAATCTGCGATGACCTACGTCCAGTCCCCAGGCTCCTCCTGAGATTTTCAAATCCATTACCTTCTTGTTTAATCCAAGCACAAGAAAAGCCTTTACAAACTCACAAGTTAAGCTAGGAACTTGTCAAGCCTTTTACAAATCTCTCTCTGGGATACTCCCCTTACGGCAAGTCTTACGAGGAGAGCATTCTTGAAGACCTTCCTCTCCTACTTACTAGTGCAAGTCTTACGAGCAACAACATTCTCTCTTGCTTACACCCCTGTAAATCTTATGAGCAGTAACGTTGTCTACTGCTTGCACCTTGTAAGTCTTACAAGTAGAAAGTCTTACTGTTAATCCTATCTACAGCTTCCCCCGTAAGAAACTCAACCCTCGCAAGGTCCCTCTACCTTGAGATCAATTAAGAAATATAGTTGAAAGTGTTTACAAGCTCTCTCATAAAGTGGATATAATGCTCACTGAAGTACAATACAAATAATCACTCTCACATATACATGATATAGAAAATAAATAAGAATAGAGAGTAGTTGGGTCAGAGTAGATGACTCATGATATAAGCATGTTGACATCATTGAAGTCTTGTCGTTATTGTACTCTACTTGAATCATCTATATTTATAGTTGAGTAGGATATAACCATTGTGAGTATTTCAGCCTACCCATTGAGTCCTATTGCTTCGTTTGACCGTTGAGTGCATTTGAAAAACTAGCTGTTATGTTAGACGCTACCAACGCTACGTAAAGTAATTTTTCCTTACTACATGCTGCATCATTATTTTTCTGTAAAAGTACAACAAATACTAATAAATGAAATATTAGTCATGGGTATGTTGGACCAATGGTCAAAAGCTGAATTTCTAGTTTCTGGGACTCATCATGTTAAATGATGATATTTGCTATGATTGACCTTCATACTTGAAGATGCAATCCTAATGTTTAATCTCCTATTTCACACTAGAAATATATGTTAGTTGTAACCCCCTGCCGTAATTATATCCGAAATACGCGATTAAAGTGAAATAGAGACCAATAATAAACAAATAACATTTACTAACCCATCACATTACGGGGTTTTCACAATTACCTTTCGAAATCATTATAAACGTGGTCTCATAATCACTTTTCGAATACAATTACTACGCGAAATATCACATTCATAACAAATCAGAGTACACAAAATAATCTCGGCAATCCCGGGTTCCATACATTAACTCAAAGCCTTATAGGGCATATTCGCTCCTACAAGCCCTCATATGGGGATTACACAAATCTTTCTCATACATATACAAATATCCAATAACTCATTTCAAATACAAAACCAAATATACCCATCCATATGTACACATCCAAATCCAAATATCCCATCTAGGATGATAACCAACTATCACAACCAAACTCCAATGGGAGCCCTAGCCGCCCTTGACTGCTTGCTCCATCCTCGATCCACCTACCCTGTCTGAAATGGTTGATAGGGGAGGGTGATATTCTAGAGAATCTCAGTAGGAAACAGATACCTATATGCATGTATGATATGTGTTTAATGCATGAAATGCTTGCAATACATATCTCATGTTCACATAATGACATATCTGCGTGCTCAATGTTTCAACAATATACTCATAGCCATAGCATAACTACAAACAGAGCTACAATCATTCATACATGTTTCACATAATCAAGTAAAGCAATACATGTATCAAAACACAAACACAAATATCAAAGCATGCAAAATAGGTAAGTTCCCTACACTCTTTCCACGTAAGCTCCAGCACAGCTTACTCATGTCCAGGCGAATATCGAACCACGTTCAGTGTAATATCCCGATTTGTGGTTAGGACTGATAACTCTGATAATCATTGTAATTAGTGTAATTAAGCACTATTATGATTAATGTAATGTAAATTGTGGGAATAAATACATGTGGTATTTAAGATCAATGGTTGTGATTCCTTGACCGTGGGTCGGAATCCTATGTGTTGTGATTTGGTGAGCTTAAAGAGGGAATTGAGTAGATGATGACAAGTGGCATGTGAGTGGCCATTGGATGAAGCACTAGAAGACAAAGTAGCACTTTTTCTCTTTTCTCTCTCTCTCTTTCGGTTGTGTGTATGGGAGGGGAAAGGAAACATCTTCATCATCATCATTTCACCATCTCACTCATCTTTTCTCTCTCCTATTCCTCCATTTTTCGCTGGACAAGCAAGAAAGGGGGGAAGAAAAGCTTGAATCTTGGTAAGTTGTGATTCTCCTTTGCTCCAAACCTCTTCTATAATATTGTTCATCTCAATGAGAGCTACATTGTGATGATTGTAGAATCTTGAGAAGTGGTGATTTGTGAGTTGGTCGAAAGTGGAAAGTTGAGGAATCAAGGTTCTTGATTGAGCAAAGAGAAGAGGTAGACATTTAGTGCATTTTAATGTATTGCTTGTGATTTTTTTGGCTAAGTTGGTCAAATCTGGAATTTTGCCCTAAATATGCCTATTTCTGGAAAGGTGAAGATCATTATGATTGATGATTGAAAATGATTTAGTTTGGAGATATATGATCATTTGATGTAATTTGGAATGTTAAAAAGGTGTTAAGGGAATTTGGATATGGTGTGTCATTGAGACCTTAATGAATGATTGTGGTTAAATTGGTTTTTGAGATGTTTTTGAAGTAGCCAATATGTTCCCTAGTTAGTGCTTAGTGTGTGTGAGCATTGGGAAGAGTTTGGGGAACCTTTGGGAGTGAATTTGACCATCTGGAGTTTCTGGTTTTTGGCTGCGTTTCTGGTCTCTGATGCACATCACTCGAGCAGAGGAAGAATGTGCTCGAGTGATATGCAAGTTTTCCCTGTTGTGCTTCGAGTTATCTGGGTTTTATGGGTTGTGCTCGAGAGCATCGCCTTGTGCTCGAGTGAGTGAAGAACATGCTCGAGTGAGCATGGTTCTGCTCGAGTGAAGGTGCGAGTCCGGAGTTGAGGTTGCTTTCGTGTCCTCACTCGCTGGTTGATGCCAAGAGTGTGCTCTGACACTCGCGGGCATAGCCGTTCCACTCGAGCACTGAGGGTCGTGCTCGAGTGAGCTTGTGCTTCTGGTGTGAGTTGGTGCTCTCGGGTTGATACTCGGGGGAAAGTTGCACGAGTGTGCTTTCTCACTCGCGGGTGTGGGGTGTGTGCTCGAGCACACATGGCTGTGCTCGAGTGATCCAGTGCTTGGAGAGCTGTGTGTGTGCTCTCGGGTGCTCACTCGCAGGCTCACTCTCTCTTGTGCTCGAGTGATGTCCGTACTCGTGCTCGAGTGAGAGCATTTGTGCTCGAGTGAGACTGTCAAAAATAGGTGTTTTGCCTTCGAGTAAGGGGTCTTTTGGGTAGTGTCTTCCAACCCTTTAGGCATATGTTTAGGCCTCTAATAGTCACCTAAAGAGTCCTAAATGATAACCAACTTAGAGTATTATTGAAATGTACATATGGAAAAGAGATTGATTGGTTGTCCCTAATTGATATAGGATTTGACATCTGTCGTCCTCGTGAGGCTAAGGTGCCAGAGCCAGTCAGGAAGGATACAGGTAGTGACTCTTTCTTTATGCCTTGTGTGATACATTGTATGTATATTATGTCATTGTTTTGAAACGAATATCGTATGCTGCAAGTTTTGTGAAAACTGTGGAAGCACCGCTATGCCAATAGTCCCTGAGTCGCTAACAATGGTTCGGGTGAAGGTCGTATGCCTTCCCGGCGGTAAAAGGGGATGAGGTTAGGGTGTGATATATGTGTATATGTGGGCCGAAAGGCTAATTGTGAGCCGAAAGGCTATTTGTGAAGGCCGACGGGCCATTGTGAAAGCCGAAAGGCTATATTTGAGCCGTGTGGCTATTTGTATGCACTGCCACCCCAATAGTCCCTGAGTCGCTAACAACGGTTCGGGTTAAGGTCGTATGCCTTCCCGGCGGTAAAAGGGGATGAGGGTGGAGTGACTTGTGTTGCTGTATGAGATGATTGGTGTGCATATTTTGTGATTGCATGTGGCATGAAATTGTTGTTACTACTGGGATTCTTTAGAATCTCACCCCTTCCATATGACTAATCTTTTCAGACAGGGCGAGTGGCTCGAAAGGGAAGCGGACAACCAGGAGTAGTTAGGCTTACTCCGAAATCTACGTGGTAGTTGGTTATCATAGTTTTGGATGTGGGGTTGACAAGTGTACATAAGAATGTAAATGATTATTTTGATTGTGTAATCCCCATAATTGGGAAATCTTAAACCCAAGTTATTTATGTAAGTAACCCGGGGTTTGCCGGGATTTTGGTTTCCGCACTCTGATATTGTTTATGTGATTTGATTTCTCATAGTAGTTATATCCGTATGTGAATGTGAGACCAGGATCAAGTATGCTTTAGAAATGATTTTGAAATATCCCATCTCTTGAATGAGGGATCATAAATGGTTATTTTACTTTATTGGTCTCTATGTCACTTAAATTTCGTAACCCGGATGTAATTACGGTGAGGGGGTTACATTCAGGGCGAACATCAACCCTATAATCAAAATCATGAACATAGGGTCAATCCCTTTTCCAATTCCTCAACATACAAACACTTAATGTTGGTTATCATTTAACACCTTTAGGTGGCTAATCAAAGCCTAAACATATGCCTAAAGGCTTGGGAAACACTTGACCAAAGATCATCTTTTAAAAGTCCAAATGCTGATTTTTGGGGGTGGGCCACGGCCCAAAAATCCTCGGGCTGCGGCTCAAAACTGTCCAGAAACGCTCAGAAACATTTGGGCTGCGGCCCAGAATCCACGGGCTGCGGCCCAGAAAATCCAGTTTCTTGGCTGAACTTCCAAAAATCATAACTAATTCAGGAAAAATCAAAATAAGGTGATTCCAAATCCAAATGAAAGCTATTTAAGTCCTCTTTCAAGGAAAAATATTGCCCAATACTAGAAATCACCATAAAAGTCCAGATTTACCAAAAACCTAACGTTGTAGCAAAACAGGGTCCAGTTTTGATGCCAAACTTTGGACAGTTCAAACTTCCATCTCAGAAAGCGAAATGACCCAAAATTTATGTCCATTTTGAAGCTTGTGATGTGAACTTTAAGACTGGAAAGTTTCATAATTTTTCAACATCATTTGCCCAGTCAAAACGTCCACACCATATGACTGTCCAGAACAGACTTACATTGGCCAGATTTTCCAGATTTGCACAATTGGCTTCCAATGGTCCAATTTTCATATCAAACATCATTCTCACACAAAATTTCACAAGGAATCCATTGGAAATACCAAAACAACCAAATTCACATTACTTTGACATGTTTTAACCATAATCACAACATGTCTTCACTCAACCATAACACAATTCACAACATTGTAACTCTTCATTCCAAGTTCTCAAATCAATTCCAATGGCCATATCACACAACAAAATACCAATTTCACCACAATACACAAGGCAATTCCTCAAATCCAAAATCACATGAAAATCAGAGCAAAATTCAAAATTTACAAAGCTTAACCAATGATCACAAAACTTAAGTCAAAATGCTTCAAATACTCACCTCTTCCTCTTTCCCAAACCAATTTCTTGATTCTCCATCTTTCCAAATTTCCTCAACCCACCAAACACCTCCAATCAAGAATCTAAAACCATAGAGATGAAGCTCTCATCACTATGAACAACTTTATAGAAAGGTGTTTAAGCATTAGAGGACATTAAGCTAACCAAAAACTCACCTTTTGATTTCTCTTTCTTCCCTCCAAGCTTGCACGTCCATGGAGACTAAAGAGAGAGAGAATGATGAGATAATGAAGAAGGAGGTCAGTTTTTGGCCACTAAAAGCCTCATTAGGCTGACCAAAAAGGAAGAGGAGAGAGGGAAAATGAGTTGACAAATTGACCAAGATCTATGGCTCACAACTTGCCATGTGTCAACATCTTGCTCCATCAACCATGAGTTCACATAGGCACATGCACATTGGATTCCACCCTTTGATCTCAACACAAATCAATCCTAACCATTGATCTTGAAGTTACCAATGAGCTTCCTCTTCGGTAACTGACCAATGAGCTTCCTCTTCGGTAACTGACCAAATCAATGCCCCTGATTATGGCAATTCACACTGAATCACCACCAAATTCTTTTTCTCATTCATTTTCTTTCACAATATGCCCTCCCCTCTATTTTAAGTCAATTTAGATGTTAATCCATAATTGAACTTAAATACAGGGTTTCGGCGCTGCTCACAGCACATACAAACCACATCCGAAACTCAAATCACATCATATTCTCCAAAAGGGTTTATTCATCACTAACCACTTCCACTTTTGGAGTCAATATCTCTTAATCACAATTTAGGAGCTTGCTAAACTGGGGCTTAGCAGTCCACTAATCTCAAGCTTATTTTCTAGCCTCGAGTCTCAAAATTCGGGGTATTACATTAGTTAATATTTAGGAACAATACCAAGTGAGAACATAATGAATAAATAACATTTAACCATATTTGGATTATTCGTTGAGTGACTCTATTTTGTTTTACTTTCTGTTAGGGTCTCACTCGAGTGCACCAAAGCCTCACTCGAGTGAATCTTCATATTCCTTCTTCTACTTTAGCTTTTGAGTTGCACTTCCATACAAAAAAGCAAGAGTGCATTTTCTCGTTTGTGAGTGTTCTAACCTCTTACTTGAGTGTATCAAGTCTCACTCGAGTGTAAGTGAATTTTGTACTATGAAACTGAGCCTCTAGATAACACTTGCATCATTTTTATCAAGAGTGAAATTTTGCACTAGCGAGTGTTGTGGGCCTTCACTCGAGTACATGGGTTGTCACTTGAGTCCATTAGCATATCCTCACATCTGGAAAACCTTTTGCTCAATACTTATAGCAATATTTGAGGAAGTGAGATTTTGCAGTTGCGAGCGTTCAGTTGTTTAGTCAAGTGCTACTTTCCTCACTCAAGTGCATTTCAAGTTTTCACGTTCTAGCTGACTCTTAGGTAAATAATTTATGTGTCTTACTTGATTCACTCAAGTGCAATTTTAATCTTTACTAGAGTATGTTGTTTAATACTTGAGTGTTGCTAAACTTCTCCATACTTCAGCCTTTTTTGGACAACACTCGCATGATATTTTCCAAGAGTGAGATTTTACACTCGCGGGTGTTTAGGTGCCATGTCAGGGTTGATTAGTTCATTTGACTCTATATATGAAAAGTAATAAGCAAGCTCTTGTCATATACATTTCAATGCAAAAAGAATTAGTTCCAAACTCATTGTATTCTACAAGTTATGATCAAAGGAATGATATTGTTCTTTGAAATTTCCAACGTCAACTTCTAGAAGGCATATCTCTAAGTAAATAACTTTAAATTTAACCCATTACCTATCTATAGAAAGGTTTTTAAGTCTAGTTTCATATGGTACTAGTTTCATCTCAGTCCAATGTGTATTTTAAGAGTTATATCCAAAATACCAAACTTGTCTTGGAATATGATAGTGATTTTAGTATGATCTTCCTAGATTCATATCTCTTTCATTTTAGCTCCTTTGAATGTGATTCTAGTGTATAATATTTTTTGGGAGTCTAGTTTCATATGCTACTAGTTTCAGTTGAATCCGACGTGTGGTTTGAGAGATATGGGTAAAATACTGGACCTCTATCAGGTTGAACAAAAAATAGAGATAAACAGAGTGCTTTCAACACTCGAGTGTTCTTCCTACACTCGAGTGCTAAAGTACTGCACTTCCGGCTAACTTTTTGCACTTCGAGTGCTACAGTTTACTCGAGTGCTACAGTGACAAACAATACCGACGCTACATTGTCACCTCGAATTTCCTCCAGAAGTTGAATTTTGATATTCCCATTAGATCTTGTAATTTCTTCTTTCTTCAATATCTTTCTTCTTGATTTTCCACTTGATAATCATTCTCCATAACCTAAGTAGGCAACCCCTTAACTATCTTCATTTTCTTTCTTTTTCTCCCTCTTGTTCATTCTCATCAATTCAATCACTTCTTTGTTCATTTTCCCATATTTGATAATTTTGTCTTCTTATTCTTCCTTTATATTCCACTTAATTAATCTACAAGATATTTCAAATTAAACACAATAATTAGTCAATGTATTATATAAAATTTTTGCTCTTATCATTTTGCATCTATATTTGACATCATCAAAACTAATCATATCTAACATTCTCCCCCTTTTTGATGATGACAAATCTTATAAGAACAATATGTGTGAATTATAAAAGCAAATTAAGTGCAACATATTTTTCTTGTCTTTCTCTCCCCCTATTTAACATCAACAAAAATTTTGAAGTATAAAGAAGTAATACTTGTGGAGAAGTAAATATGAAAATAGAGTATAAATGCTTTTCTTTTCATTAATCAAAATAAATGTGTCAAGAAAACAGTTTTCTCTCCCCCTATGTGAAAGTATTTTTATTTTTAATGTGATGGAACATAAAATAGATTTTTAGAGGTTTTCAAGAAAATGTTTATAATCAAAGCAAATTGAAAATTGAAGATACGAAACATATTCTTGAAATGTAAAGAGAAAAGGTTTAGAAATGCTCATGTTGTATTGAAAAATGATAAGGCACTCCAAGAAGTCTGTTGCTTTATTCTCTGGCAATGCTAGTTCATGATGTTGTTTTCACCATTCTTCTGCTATGCAACTCTAATTCATGTGGTTGCTAGATTCTCCAATTAGTTGAGTGTTTGTTCAACATGCTTAATGTTTGTTTGTATTGGCATATGTATTTAGTGCTTTGAACGTTGCAGCCATTTATTTCCATTGTTTAAGTGTTAAAACATCTTTCCTCAATGTTGACAGATTCTTCTTGTAGTATGTTGAGGAATGCTATTGCACAAAACAAATTCTTCTATCATAAATTTAAATCTTTCTTTGCAAAGAGAATTGTTAGTTCAATCAAGTAACAAAAGGTTCCTTTCCATATGATATGTTAAAATTAAAATTATGAAAAGAACAACATAAGAGTAACTCATCATCAAAACTAATCAAGTCATGGTGAATATAGATGAGCATGTTAAAAGGACTTTCTTCCAATAAAGGAGATGATCTTTCAAGATATAAAAACATATTTGAATGCGAAGTTGCCTCTTAATGAATGCCTGGTTTTCAAAAAAACATTATGAGGAATAAATAATACCTTTCTAGGACTTGAAAAACCATTTAGAAACTTTGTAGAGAAAATGACTATGAATATTGAAAGATTTGGAGAGTGATCAAGTTACAATGATGATGCAATTCAAGGTTTTATGAGATGTAACCCAATATCACCTGAGTGGTCACTTGAGCGATCCTACTCAACCATTACTTGAGTGTTTACTCAAGCGATGAAACTCAAAGAATTTTATTTAAGAATACAATACCTCACTTGAGTAATGTCGTAATTACTAGCTACTAATCCTCTGAAATCTATTGATGCATTATCAGCTAGTCATTGTTTGATGTTGTGATCAGTACTGAGGGATTTTGAAATATAGTATCTGTGAACATTTTGAATATACTAAGATGAGCTCAGAATAAGGCCTTGAAGTTTTGGTTGATCAAGTCATAGAGTTGTCTAATCTTGCCATTCACAGAAGTGATAAACTCAGTATTGTTTGTAGCAAGCTCTATGTGATTATTGAAGCTCCTCTCTCAGATAGCTCTAGACAGATGGTCCAAATAATGAAGAACCAAGGAGACAATCTTTAGCAAAGTGTTTATCTATCCTTGAAGTCTCAGCTCCCATCCTCTACACCTCTTATGTTGAGTAAACAACATTTGGAAGTTTTGATTCACCATAGGACATAACTTTCAAACTATATCACCCACAACCTTAATGAGCTTCTCTTTAGTAACATCAAGTCAAGCTCAGTCTGTTTGAATGGTAGATCCAATAAAAAAGACTCTAGCTGTTTTAGCTCTAACTGAGGCTTGTACTTTATCTCTAGATGCCATAGGTTCTGATATCTGCCTCTAGCTAGTACAGCGTACTAGTGACTAGTATATATTCTCCTTTTAGATGTATAGCTTTTCAACCAAGGAAGTCTTCATAAGGGGCTCATCTGGCTCTCTTATTCTCTTGAAAGACATGATCTTTCCAATGTTCCTCTCCTTTTTGTGAATTACAAAGGCCACTTAAGATCTTCCTACTCTTTCTTCTTTTTCTAATTACATTACTAGCTAGTCACTTGCTAATGATATAGTGTCACTTGAGTGATACCACATATTTTACTTCTGCTCACACTGCAACACCGTCAGTTATGCCTCCTCTGTTAGCCTATAATCTTTGTATTCGAGAGTAAAGCATTTTGGTCAACTCCTACAAAAGTATAAATATATGCTTTTTGGAACTCAACTTTCTCTTGAGTCCATACAATATTAGACATTATAACTCTTATGCCCATATACAATTAAATCATATGATATTTGAGCAAAGAGTATCATAGACCAACAAGGACCAAGAAATAATTTTACCCAATAAATTCAAGTCATTATAAATCATAACAAACAAGTGATACTAAGAGTGATGATTTTCAAAGATCAATGACAATTTGTAAATGCACTTTATATAGAAAATATGTCATTGATAAAATTTTCATGCAATCCATGATATATATAGCCATCTTTATGATAAACCATGATTGAAATCAATTTTTTAAAGAATGATAATGAAATATGCAAATTGTTTCAAATTTCATATGTAATTTCAAATCATAACAATACATTGAAACTGAGATTATGAGGACATGCAAAACTCATTTTTGAAATATATTTACAATCAATGCTTAGTCCAAAGATAATGGAAGTCAACAACTTAAGTGTATACATATCAGAAAGCTTCTCTTTTAGACAATAACTAAGATAGCATGTTAGATATTGCAGTTAACATGTTTGACAATTTTCCCAAGAACAAAAGCCATATGGAAAATGAATTAGTCAAAAAGGTTTATCTTGCTAGACATATATAAGCATAATGACTTTAATATTGATCAAGAGATAATCTTGCCTCTTAGAGTTGCATCTGAATATTCAAGGCGAGACTTAAAGCATAATGCTCTAGTATGAAGACAAATATTAATGTATTTGAGCAATGAAATGAGTACAAGATTTTATGAATGATGAAGCATATAGTTATTAGTCCAAATGGTTAGAGTATTAGAATATCATCCTTATAAGTTATTCCACTATAATGGTTAATGCATTAAGATTCAATGCATTAATGAACATTCATAATGCTTAGAATAACTTAGAAAATAAATATTTATGCATTAGACATAAGGCTTTCACAAATTGAATTCTTTTCCAAAAATAAATTGACATGAAATTCATAGATGATCAACTTGTTTGACATGAGGTCTAACTCGTTAGAGAATAAAGACTAAAGAGTTCAAGCACTGGATAGTTTATTTAAGATCAATGATCAATAGGTCAATGAAGGGAAATACTCAAGTGGATGAATTATAAGCATTTTTTACTTTCAGTATACAAAAATATTAACTTCCAATTTTGAAATTGATCACTTTTATAAATAGAATGAATTGAAACCAAAATGAATTTTTGGATTATGCACTCCAAAACATAGACCAATAGAATAACTATGCATAGCTTCACTTTTGGTTCATTTAGCAACCTAAAAAATATTTTAAAAACCATAAATGATTGATTTCTAATGGTATGCAATAATGAGCAAGTATTTACCATGCAAATCGAGTTGGCAAGAATGGGTACGACGATTGAGTTTTGAAATTACTAATATAAAGTTGTGACACTTGAGTTCTGCCTAAGAACTTTAAGTTCATATGAACTTGAGTTTTCTGTAAGAATTTGAGTTCTACAAAAAAGTTCCCATACTGATACAACATACCTTGCTTGAGTATAACTTGTAGACACCCAAGTTAATTCCATTTCCTTGTATCTTTGTACTTAAGTCCTCCAAGATCACTTTAGTAACCCATGCCTTTGAATCAAGCTTTTATGCAATTTCCTTCTTGAACTTGAGTTTCCCATTGCACTTTCAAGTTATGAACTTGTGTTTTCCACTGGAATTTGTGTTTTGTGTCTGCACTTGATATGAACTTTAGTTTTCACTCAGAGTTTATGTATACTCTATTTATCCCTTTTTTGCTTACCAAAAATAGAGTATTCCTTTATTCTTCTTACAAACTCATAACCCTTTTTCTTCCTTCGATATCCAATTTTACTTGGATCCACTCACAGTTAGCTAGTAGGAATCATAATTTACATGCTCTAAGAATATAGTCAATTTAAAGAAATTGAGCATAATGAATTAAACATGACTTTATGCATAAAAATATTTTCTCTTAAAGTATACGTATATGCATAAGGTTTTAAGCTATTAAACATTGCAATTCTTTATGAATGAATTTTCTAAAGATTGTGAAAACATATGTGCAATGCTCATACCTAAGATAATAAGTAACAAGGTGTAAGCCTTAATAAATATTAAAGATGATAGTGTAGGAGGCTTTATTATTGTTTACTTTTACGTTAGGTGCTTGGAGGATTTCCTTTGCATACCCACTGCATCTTTCTTTAAAACCTTGCTTTGCGTATTTTGTTTTGGGATTATGCAAAGCTCTCTTATATGATATAGGCTTCAGGAGTATTTTTCTTTGTGTATGAGAGATCCTCTTGTTCTTGTTCTTCTCAAGGTAGTTGAATAGTATATTATGGTAGCCCTTCCTTGAGATAAAACATACTCCTTTTACCCATTACTTCTTTCAGTGGTTATCCTCCTGAGAGTTCTCTTTTGTAATGATATGATCCTCTTAATTGGTACAAGAGAACCTTTTAGCTTCTTCATCTTCTCTATACCCTTATGTCCATTTCTTTTTAGACCATCCTGCATACATAAAGTACTAGATGGTCATTTTGGTACCCATATATACTTGAGTCCTTGATTGTTATCATTCAACTTTACATGTCTTTTTGAAACCCAAACATATTTTTTTCTCACATGGGAGTTTCCTCTAATATAGCATGTTTGAGAAATATGACCGGATTTACCACAATAATTGCAAATTGTATGAAGATATGAATTATGGGATATCATGCAAGTATTATGTCGATCATGAGAGTAGGAACTCGAATGGATTTTATTTGAACATTCTTTCTTCCTAATAAACTTTCCAGCATATTTGAAAACATTTTTGCTTTTCTTAATAGAATCAACAATTAGTTGAAAAACAATCTTATGTAGATTATAAAAATCAGTTTTATGAAAATCACAAGAAGAATTGGAACTTTTTACCTTAAGTTCATCTTGAGCTCTGTAGAGTTATTTTCATGTCTATCTATAATAAGCTCTTTTTGGGAATCTTCTTCTTGTCTATCCATGTTGACTGTATAGAAGTGTTCTATGATTTCTCCTTCTTTATCATCAACTTCCAATTGTTCGTGCACTGTAGATGAACAACTTGTAGTTTCATATGAACTGTGAACACTTTCAACTTCAACACACTTATTAAAAGTATACATAAAATCAAGAGTGTCCCAAATATCTCTATCAGTAGAGCAAAATCTAATTTTCTCAAAATCATTTATGGTTAAAGCACTATATAGAATTTTCATTGCTCTAATGTTCAATGAAAATATTTTCTTTTCTTTTTTTGTCCAATCATTTATTGGTTTGAAATCAAAAGCATTTGAAAAAAAGTCCACATCAAAATTATATGCTTTTATAAAACTAGTCATTCAAGCTTTCCAAAACCAAAAATCAATATCTTTTGGTGGGATTGTATAATCAAAATCTTTTGAAAGTATAAAACACCCAAAATCAATTATTGTAACTCTTGAGATGGTTAAGTCCTTTAAACAGGAGCCCAAGTTCTGATACCAAATGTTAGAACCAGCTGATACCGAAGAGGGGGATGAATTGGGTGTAAGATAAAACCTAAGAACTTTCATAATCTGTTCACATCTTAGTAAAAGTAATAAGTATGAAAGTAATAAATCATAAATCAACAGTTAGACTAAATAAATCATACTGGAAATATAAGAGCTTAGGGAAGAGAATATACAAACTATGATTTATCCTGGTTCAATCGAATCAGCGATAACCTACATCTAGTCCCCAGGCTCCTCCCGAGATTTTCAAATATGCTATCTTCTTGATTAATCCGAGCACAAGAAAAGACTTTATAAACCCACAAGTTTAGTCGGGCACTTGTGAAGCCTTTTACAAATCTCTCTCTGAGATACTCCCCCTTACAGCAAGTCTTACGAGCAGAGCATTCCTGAAGCCTTGCTCTCTTGCTTGCCCATGCAAGTCTTAAGAGCAGCAACGTTCTCTCCTGCTTATACCCTATAAGTCTTATGAGCAGTAACATTCTCTACTACTTGTACTATCTAAGTCTTACAAGTATAAAGTCTTACTGGCAATCCTCTCTACAGCTTTCCCTGTAAGAAAACCAACCCTCTCAAGGTCCTTCTACCTTAAGATCAATTTAGAAATATGGTTGAAAGTGTTTATAAATTCTCTCACATAGTGGATATAATACTCACTGAAGTACTATAAAAATAATCACTCTAATATATACATAATATAGAAAATAGATAAGAACAGAGAGTGGTTGGGTCGAAGTAGATGACTCATGATATAAGCATGTTGGCATTGTTGATCTCTCATCATTTTTGTACTTTACTTGAATTTGTTGTATTTATAGTTGAGTAGGATATAACCATTATGAGTATTTCAACCTACCTATTAAGTCCTGTTGCTTCATTTAACCATTTAGTGTATTTGAAAAACTAGCCGTTAAGTTAGATGCTTCCTACGCTCCGTAAAGTAGTTTTTCCTCACTGCATGCCCACTTTATTGTTTTTTTGTAATAATACATCAAACACTAATAAATGAAGTATTAGTAAGCATATTGATCTTAGACATCATTTTATCAGAGATCATGTCCAAAAGAAAGATGTTAAAGTAATATTCATTCCTACTTATCTTTAACTAGTTGATTTCTTTACGAAACCTCTTTCAAAAGATCAATTTTTATTCATAAGAAGAGAATTGGAAATAGTAAATCCTAAAGAATTGTAAGTCATTTTTTTATGTCAAAAATTATAGATTATTCTTGTTTTGATGATTACTGACTTAAGCTTTGGAGTATCTAGCGATTTATTTTGCAGTGTCTTGATACTCTATTATGGGGCATGAAAAGTAGAGGTTAATAGAGAACAATATTACTGGAGCGATAACTTCAAGTAACCATCATTACCCTTGTAAGAACTTGAAGTAATTATACGGATTACTCGAGTAATCACTTGAGTAATGCCCTTTAAAATATGGCAGTAAAGCATTAATTCAAAAGGAAATGGAATAATAGTTGGAAATGAACAATCAAAAAATAAAGAGAGAGATTGCTTTAGGGAGCCCACAAGTGAACTATAAAAATTACTTGAGCAATGCCTCGAATAATCATGAGTGCAAATCAAAATTCAATCCAATTTCCATTTAAGTCTGTCTTAAAGTGCCATCAAATGATCCAAGGAATATAGATAGGTAATTAAAACATTACTTATGACAGGTACACGTTTAAATTGCTTTAATTAAAATTCCAGAAATGATTACTCAAGGGAGCCCTCGAGTAATGACCCAAGATCACTCAGGGGAGCCCTCAAGTAATGGCCCAAGATCACTCAGGGGAGCCCTCAAGTAATGTCGGGTGACAGGGATATAATACTGTGCATTCTGTCATTTTCACAAAATTACTTCAAGTGATTCTCTAAGTAACCTTCCAAAAATTTTTCACAAACATTTCTTCACTTCATTTCCATCCAAACCCACTGAAAATCTTTGTAAAAAACTTCTTCAAATCTCTCAAAATCCTTAGCACTAACTGCCATTTATCGTAAAAAAAATTCCAGAAAAGCTTCTTCTCTTAACCAAAATTGTTAGAACCAAAACACCCTTTCCTAATATTCCTTCTGAGTCTTCTAATTCCTAGCAATCATCTAAATCTCTTCCATCTTCTCCCGCCAGAAGATAAAAAATTTCTCTTAAACCAAAAGCTAAATCCAAGCCGCTAGCCAAACCAAAAGTCAAAGGAGTTGTGATCAAGGAATCCATTGCCACAAGGGCTTAAACAAAGCAGGGCATTCCTTATGGTAGAGGCAAGGGAACCAAAGAACCATCTCCTCCTTCTTCAAATTCATTTGACACTCCTTCTTGGTCTAAGAAACCTTCTAAAAGAGCCAAGTATGACAGAAAACTTGCCCAAGCAATGGCAAATATACTAGAAAAGGCTTTCAAGTCTAGAGGAGGGAAGTAAGGTCATACCTCTAAGGAGACAGAGGAAAAGGAAAGGAAATCACTTTTCCATCAAAAGGTTTCAATGTGAAGAAACTAGGGGAATCTCAAAAGTTTAAAGAGCATTTCTCTAGAAGGAGAGTGTGCAAAATGCACTATGTAGATCTCAACCTACTCAAGGGGGTATTAAAATTTGACATCTCTCCTTACCTTGTATCATATATGCACTGGTTGTTTATTAAGCTTCCTTATTGTTCTAAAATAGTAAAACACTTTTACTACAATCTGGAATCTGTAGATGATGCCCTTAGAGACTCTGTTGAAGAGGAAATGGTCTCTAAGGTTAGGGGACAAGACATCCTTATCTCTCCTTCTAAAATCAACATTTGGTTATGATTAGGAGATCCACCAGAAGACAACTATCCTACCCTTGGCCCAAACCAATTGTTTTCAATTCTGAGGCCTAGAGAGATGGTAAGATCTCTTAGTTTTAACCCAAGTGATATGTGTGATCTTCACAGAGTCCTTTGGTATATCTATTCTAGAGCCATAGTAAACAAAGAAAACAACAACACACATTTCATTGAGAGAGATTATAGAAAATTTGCCTCCTTCATTCTTAAGGAACAAAAAGATTTAGGAGAGTTTATTTTCACTGAGATAAAAAGGTATAGATATTCTAGAGCCAAGACCACTCCCATGCCTTACCCTCAGCTTATATCATTGGTTTTGAAGAAAAACAAGATTTAATACTTGGAGAAGGATAAGCCTATTGAGAGGCTAACACCAGTGGGAAGAAATCAAATTGGGATGTTGAATATTGAAATTCCCCTAAAGAAATCATTTGAGTCTAGTCCTAAAAAGAAAAAGAAGACTGAGAAATCACTTGAGTCGAATGGATGATATACAATCTTCTGCTCCTACATCTATCTTTCCTCCTTCATTTCTCAGAGCCACATTACAAATATTTTTGGAGAATGTACTGCAGGGTTTTCATATTGACATTGCTAACACTAATGCGGAATTGATAACCTATATGGATATAAAGATGGAAGAATTGGTTGTGAGCATGAACAAGTAGTATGAGGAAATGAACAAGAAGTATGAGGAGTTAATGGTAGAGCAAAAGTCCAAAGGAGACCTTTTGAGATCATTACATGCAAGATTAGATACCTTGGCCTCTAGTTCATCTATACCTACCCCAGCTCCTACCTCTAATCATATGCCTTCTACTACACCAGCTGATATAGCATCTTTTGAACCTGGACCCTCATCCATCCCTCTTCCTACCATACCTCTTTCTATTCCTAGCAACCTTTTATCCACTATGCCTGACCCATCATCCACCTTTAAGTATATACATATCACAATTGATGATCCTATCCAGCCAACCCAGCCTGTGCCAACACCTATTGCATTACCTACAGGTACTGAGGAGGTAGTTGTCTCCTCTAGTGACCATCAATCACTTGCTAGAACAATGGAGGTGGAGATTTCTTCTCAGGTCCCAATACCACAATGTCATCTAAAGGATCTTATTCCAATTCCTCCTTGGGTACTTCCTGACCATGAACCTTCTTCTTCAGATACTTCCAGTTAGGATGATTCCCATTACTCTGAGCCTACACCTTTTCCAGTCACTCCTCTCTCTACTATCAAGCCATCTAGTTCTAGCTCTTCTCGATTGATTCCCATCTTATGATGAAGCCAAAAAGGGGGGAAGAACTTAGTGTGATTTTGTGAAGAATGTTGTGATTTTGTAACAAATGCATAGGGATTGGGTATATAGGGTTTAAGGGAGCTCTAATAGTTTCTGTTTTAAGTTTGATTATGTAATGAACTCATTTTGCAGTTTAATTTGAAGTTATTTATATTAAGTTGTAAACTAATGAGCTTTTGATTATGTATGCAAGGTGAACGAATGAAAAATTAGAACGCACCTTCAAAGTTATGAGCTTTTGATTGAAACATTATTAAAATTGGATTCAAAAATATTTCAAATACTAAATTTCTCAAAATCATTAGATTTGGATTCAAAATGGTCTTTCCCAAGTCATTTCAGAAGAGTTTTCAAGTTTAAATTGAACAAAAGATTCCATATGAAAAGTTATCAAGAAACATATGATTGAAAATTCAATTTCAGAAACTTTGTTAAAAATTACCAAGTTTTGTCATCATCAAAAAGGAGGAGAATGTTAGATCCCATATGTTTTGATGAAAACAAAGATGGATTAATGTTACAAAAGGTTTTATATAATAAACAAAAAGGTTTGAATAAAGTAACCAAGCTCTTAGTGGTAGGCAAGGATCATTACTCGAGGGATCACTCAAGTAATGTGTGAGAAATTGTTCCACAAGCTTTCCACCAAAAATTGCATGTTATTACTCAGAGATCACTCGAGTAATCTGAAAAGAAATTGAAGCATTACTCGAGGGATCAGTCGAGTAATTAGAGAAGAAATGATGCAATAACTCTCGACTAAGAAATGAGTGACATTACTCAAGGGATAACTCGAGTAATCAGGTAAGTAAAGAAGCAATTACTCTCAGCCAAGATTTGGATCACATTACTCAATGGATCACTCAAGTAATCATAAAAGAATTTGAAGTATTACTTGAGGGATCACTTGAGTAATCAGAGAAGAAAAGATAGACTTACTCGAGGGATCACTAGAGTAATCAAGTTTATCAAGTTTTATAAAATAAATTACTCGATAGATTACTCGAGTAATCTAGTCAGAAAACATTGGCTTACTCTCTGACTTATTTTGAAAGGGATTACTCGTGGGGTACTCGAGTATTGTACCTCGACGCCTCGAGTAACCACTAGAGTAATCATATCCATAATCATGCTCTTAATCTGTTGTTCATTGATTTATTATTCATATGATTAATCTATCATTGTATTAGTTTCCAAAGGTATTTGTATAGAAATAATAAAGAGATCATGCATTAAGAGAAAAGTCAAACATATCGTCCGCAACATCCGAAATGCTCACCTACCACAAACGGCTAGTTTTCAAATTTGAAGAATGGTCAAACAAAGCTATGTGACTCTAATAGATATGTTGAAATGGTTCCAATAGTTTTTACAAATTCAACTATAAATATGGGAACATTCAATAAACAACATAACACAACAACTGAAAACACATGAACATACATTGATCAACATATTCCTAGTGCTCTTTTTTCTTACATTTACTCTTTGTACTTTAGTGATTATATATTTGCTCTGTGAGAGAGATTTTCATTACAAACTCAATATCAGTTATTGAGAAAACTTAAGGTTGTGGAACTTTGAGTTGGGGATTTGATTACAATGTGTAAGAGGGAGAAGTGTCCAAGTGAAGGAACTTGCTATGTAGTGAGGTGCCAAGAACCCACTAAATCTTGGAAGATATAGTGAAACTCTCAGAAAAGCTCTGAGGACTCAATATAGGTCAAAGTGGTTGTGGCCAAACTAATATAATTCCTGGTGTACACTTTGGTGATATTTCTCCTAGCTCTTAACTGCTTTAAATCCTCAGTCAATTTTTATATACGAAACGAATTTTCTATAGTCACCCAATTCACCCCCCTTTTTAGGTGAGACGCTTACACTAACACACTGTCTCAATAACATTGTTACTACCCACCTTAAATAACGACACCACCTATAGGATGCCAGGTGAGGCTAATATACATACATGTTAAACTAATACAATAAGCAGGAGTGCAAACAAACATAATAAGAAGGAGTATGATATTATCAATTTATATGCCTCAGATAATGTTTACTCATAATGCAACATACCGTATCACAAAATGTCATAATGCAATTATTACTCTTTATCTTTAATTAGCCCTAAACCATCCTTATATCCTCCTTATTTCCTTCGACTGAACCTATGGGCTAAGTACATTCCATGATACTGGTTACTTTCATGAGCTCTCTACAAGTGTGATATAGACCGGCCAAAGTACTATAGAGCACACAAGGGACCATGGGTTCCTCCAGTAGGGTTACTTGCTTGGGGAATACTGCCTGAGCCCCAAGAATACTGCCAAAAGCCCCTAGAGTATTATATCAAGGAATACTGATGTAATATCCCAAATTTTAGGACTAGAAGCTTGAGATTAAGTCTAAATCAAGTGGACTGCTAAGCCTCAATTTAGCAAGAGTCCCAAGAATGTCCAAGAGCTGTAATGACAATTTTTAGACTAATTTAGAATAAAGTATGGGACTTAGTTCCAATTAGTTAAAGGAAAGTACCCAATTTCTTTATCTAAAGTCAAATAGGATTTAAAGCCTAGCTTGGATCCAAAAAGAGAGGGAATGGAATCTTGGAAGATGGAAGATAAACAAAAGAAGAGAGCTAATGGTAATTCAATTAATGTTGTCATGATCAAGGGCAAAAGAGATACTTGCCATTTGATCTTGAGGTTAAAATTGGAAACCAAGATGAAAAGGCTAGGATTTGCTCTTGAAAAGCAAGAGAAATTATGAGGAAGAAAACAAAAATTAAGTTCCTCCTCTTATGTGGTTAAAAACATCTAAGGGCTTAATGGGAAGAACGAAAGGTTTGGTCAAAGTTTCAAACCCACTTTTGAGAAAGACCAAAGTCAAATTTAAGCACATACACCTTTAGGAATTTGGTCAATATTTCCTTCCCTCTTTTGTAATATCTCAAATTTTGGGACTGGAAGCTTAAGAATAAGCCTGATTCAAGTGGACTACTAAGCCCCAATTTAGCAAGAGTCCTAAGGATGTAAACTTTGCCGCCGGTGTATTTTTTCCCGCTTGGCAATCTAGTTGTGTGATATTTTTGAATAGGCAAATGATTTCTAATGCTTATGATATTTTTCAGAATGAAAGTAGATATATCAAAGTTTAATTTAATAGTTCATATAGGTTATTAGGAGTTGTACACTAAGAGTTATGTATGCTTGAAGTTAGCCTAGTGAAACTAGATGGATTTTGTGACAGTGTCCAATAAATGATAATTCTAGGAATGATGTGCGACTAGTTGGCTAAGGAACATATTTTTCCATAAAACTAGACTTAATAAGGGTCAAATAGCCTTTAGAATGACATCAATTAGACATATATATAAATAAAGATATAAATTTCCAAAGTTTGATGAAAATTCTGCCAGCTTGTACGAAAATCACAGAATGTAAGGGAAAAATGGTAATTTTCCATATTAAACAATAGGCAATTATTTTCCCTTGATTATTTACTAATTTTCATCAAGAAAGAGATAAAGGAAGGGAAAAATAATTGAGTGGGGATTTATTAGTATGTGGAGCAATTTTTGGCAATAGTTAAAAGAATAAAAAATATGATGACACTAGGCCAACAATTGCAACTCTAATCGAATATATGTAGAGGAGGAATTAAGTTAGTTGAAGGCCTAATATTACTCCCTCCCAACATGTATTTTCATCCAAGTTATTTGGGAAGGGAAAAAGATGATAATCTATACTAATTTGGCATGTGTTCATTTAACAATAAAATACAATAAATGAGAAGGATGGGGGAGGATATTTTTATGAGGCCTCTTCTCTTTCTCTTTTCTTCATTTTTGGCCAACTGAACCAAAATAGAGAGAGAGAGAGAGACAGTTGGACAAAGTTGAAAGCTCAAGAACAAGAAGTACTAGGGTTTAAGCAAAATCCAAGGTAAGATGATGAAAACTCAAGTGTTCTGGTATGCTAATTCATGGAAAACCTCCTCTAATCTTCATATCTTCATGAACATGGTTGTAGCAAGCAAAATCAAGAGAGAAGAGAAAGAGAGAGAGGGTAGAGGCATGTAGAGAGAGAAATTTTGAAAATCAAGAGGTAATCTCCAAAACTTTGATCCTCTTGCCTTATGTATTGTTGTTGTGTTTGGCTTGGATTTGGTTGTTTTGAGAAAATGGAAAGATGAAACCCTCAGTGGTCACGCTATCAAAATTTCCATGAATCATGTGTATTAAGTGTTTAAATGATCAATCATATGATTAGGACTGGAAAGGAAGGTGTTTGTGGCTTATTGCATGAAAACATGTTTTTCCCATTTTCCTTCTATTGTTTTAGCCAGAAGCAGAACCTAGAGATAGAGTTGAAATTTCAAAATTCTAATAGTTCTATTGGATTTAGAAGGGAAAATTGTGTAGGAATATGTGTTCATGACTTTTGGAAATTTGTATGCAAATATAGAATTTATTGAAGTTAAGGGGAAATGCTGCTTGATTTGTTTCACTTGAGGCAATATGATTTTGCAATGAATTTCATTAGTTAAACCTTTTCCAAATAATATGAAATTTGGTATGAGTAAAGTAGAGATGTACAGCTTTAATTTTGTAGGTGTATCATAATTTTTGAACTAGTGTACTAAAAGATATGAATTTTCAAAGTTGTGCCCTATTTCTGGAATGCAATCTAGAATAGCGGAAGTTTGGCTAATTTCTAGGGAAAATGTGATAATAGTGCCTTGGTATTTTTCCATGAAAATAAACTTAGAGAGCTATACATAGGCTTTAGAGCTAGTCAATTCGGAATTTCATAGAATTATTTAAGATTTTCCTAACTAGACTGAAAATCTACCAGTTTTCTGAAAAATAAAGAAACTGCACTATGCAATGTTGTACTGTGCAGATATTGTTGAAAATGTGATAGGTAACCAATAAACTATTATTAAAGGCAGTAATAGTTCAAGTAATAACCAGTTACTTGTAACTCTAATTTTTTAGTAATTTACAATCGCCCGAGCAAGATCAAAGGTATTAAAGACACAAGTGGAGCAAAAAAGGGCAATTCCAAGTAGTAACTCTTTCTTCCATGCATTATGTGATTATTGTATGTTTGTGTATGCCATCTTTAGTAACATCAGCACAATGTCTTGGACATGCATATTAGCTTAGTTATGGTATGGGACCCAACGGAGGTGCAGAGTAAGCCAGGGTTGTAAACAGTCATTTGGCCTTAGAGAGTATGCACACGAAATTCTATCATTTTACATAACATGGTGCATGGCATATTTATTTTCACATCGTATCTATCTGATTTTATGTTACTACTGGGATTCCTTGAATCACACCCTTTCTATAAATGTCAAAAGTTTCCAGCAATAGATAGCGGCTCAAAGAGCAGAATCATAATTACTGGCAACAAAAGGTTCCGGACAAGCACAAGAGGAGATATTAGTTATTTGAAGATCTTTTATTTTTTTTAAGGTCTATAATTATTATGTTTGAACCCTTAGGGGTAACTTCTGTAATTTAACCAATCAATATTATTTCAATAATATCAGAATATTTTTGCTATTCCTATGTGCCTATTAAACTGCGCAATTGCTACTCTGATTAATATCGATAATAAGTGGTATGTAAGTCAAGGTCTTACATCTTTCTTAGCATTTTAGCCAAGTCATAATAAGAGAAAGGAAAAGAATGCAATTAATACACTTCCTCACCTTTTTATGGGCAAGACACAAATAAAGGAAGGGAGGAAGAAAAGTCAACTTGTTCTCATCCTTATTTAACTTAAGGTTGGTCAAGAAATACCAAGGAAAGAGAGAAAGATTGGTCAACTCAATTTCCTTCCCTTTTTGACAATAGAGTCAGTTAATGAGAAGAGAGAGAAAAGGAGTGAAGCACACTTTAACCAAACCACTCTTTGGTTAATTAACTAAGTTGCTTTTTGGCAAGACACCACATGAGGTTGACACATCATCTCTCTCTCAACTCACTCTCATAGTTTGGCCAACACTTTAAGAGGAAGAGGATGAAGATTTAATTAACATATTTTCTCATCCTCACATTCTAAAAGTCAGCCAGAAAAAGGGAAAATAAGAGGAAAAGAAAAAGGAAAGAGAAAAGAGAAATTAAAGACTAAAGAGGCAAAGGTAAGTGGTCTTGCTTCATTTTCACCATCTTAAACCTCATTTCTAGCTCTTGAGGCATTTATAAACATTGCTCCTTTCATCAAGTGCTTCATTTCTATGGTTTTAGTTTATTAAAGAGAGGTGTTTTGTGCTAACTAAGTGGTGTGGAAGTTGGAGAATTCAAGAGAGAGCTATGGCAAAGCAAAAAGGTAAGCACAAGCTTTGTTTTAACCTAAGTGTCTTGAAATTTGGTTATGCTTTTGCGGAAATATTATGCTGCCCTATTTTTACTGAAAAGTAACATTAGGGTTTTAGTGAAATTAAGAACATGAACATAAGGTTAAAAGAGGGTTAGGCATGATAGAATTCAGGAGATTTTCTAGCTTCCTCCTGAGTTATAGTGTAGACCTTACCCTAAACTCTAGGCCTAGGCTTCGCTGTCTGTTACTACTACTGTGGACTAGCAAGTTGTTATGGTTGAAAGATTGCAAAAAAAAAAAATCACTCTATTCTTCTTTATATAATGTTTTGGCCAGATCAAGAGCTAGGAGAAGGAATAAGTTTTTGATGATTTTGATGGTTCCAATGATTTTAAAATACAAAATTATGTGGGCTTAGCTAGTTGGCACAATTTTAGAAAGATTGGATTGAAAGGTCAAAATGTGGAATTTATGCTGGCAGATTTGGGCAGTTTATTTGGAGTATGTTTTGGTCAATCAAATTGTGTCTAAGGGCTATGAAATTTTACAGGGCAATAGTTCACATATATAGCTTTAATATGAGTCCTAGAATGTGTCAATTAGGAATCTAGGAAGAAAGTTGTTAATTTTTGAAGCTAAACATTTAAAGTTGGAATGATTATGTGGCAGTGTCAATTAAGTTGTTGTTCTAGATTACTGTGCATGGAATTGGCTGAAGGAAATATTTTTCCTTAAACGTCGACTTAATGAGTGACATATAGAACTTTAAACCACCTTAATTGGATATTCCTAGAAAAAGATATGAATTTTGAAAGTTTATTGAAATTTCTAGTAGCTTGTAGCTAACATGCGAATTTAAGAAATTAAGGACCCAGTGTAATAAACTTGAACTCCAAGGATAGAACTAAGCATTTTGGTCTGGTGTGAACATATTAACTTTTATTTGGCTTAGTGCACTAACCCTAAGGATAACCAACTCAAGTGTCTTGGCTTATAAAGAATTGGAATAAATATTAACTCGTCTATCCGTGAATTCCAATTTATAGGATTTGACATTTGCCCGAGCCGCCCAAGAAACTGGGAACAGGAACAAAACTTGGAGAGGCTGCCAGGTACTAACTTTTTCTCTTATAACATATGTATTGCTTTGCATGTATAATTTAATCATTGCAATTGTGGGGATGGGTAGGTCCTATATATGATGTTATTCTGCATATTGATGAATATGTTGATATGATGATTTAGTATCCTTATGTGATGATTGTTTAATATACTTTGTGTATTTACATATCATATGAGTGATTAAGGTTACTACTAAGATTCTTTTCAATCTCACCCCTTTCCAATAACTAACCTACAGAGAAGCAAGAGGCTTGTGGGGCAAGAAGATGATTGCGGACGAATAGAGGATGCTAATAAAGAATCAAGAGTTTTAGTTGGTTATCTCGTTTTGGTTCTGTGTATATTGTATATAACACAAATACTACGATTATAGTACTAGTAGTAGAAATAGTAACAATAGCCATGTGGCTGCATAGTAAACCAGTATGTATATTGTTTGTGATAAAGGAACTAGGATAAGACAACCATAAGTTAAAAGCTAGTTGGCTAACGAACGAAATATGAATACTAGTAGAGAACATGCTAGTAATATTAAAAGGAAGTAAGAATTGAGGAACCATAATGAATTTTGCAAACCTTGATGAAACAATTTTGAAAGTTCAAACTATTTTGAAATACCCACTCAATTACAGGTTAGAACCTTGTGTTATAGTTGGGACTTCAACTATTTTTGAAGGTATATTAGGCCCAGGATTGAAATCATGCTTATTGGTTTGAATTCATTATGTATTCTAGTTCATCAGAGGACTAAGGGAAGGAGGGTGTTATAGCTGCCCTGTAAAATAGATGCCAACTAGTAGTGCACAATAATCAAACTAGTGACCTACCACGTGGAATTCAGTTTTTACAAATCACAACCCAATCACTAACAACACCATTTATATTAGGAATATCCTAAACCTTCATGCAAACTTCCATGATTATCCAATGGTGGATAAAGTTGCAAATGTCGATTCTTTTCTCTTGTTTGTTTTCCTGGTCCTAGAATCCCAATTATGTTTCTTCCTTTGTAACTATTAAACTCTAATGCAAATAGCTAATCTAACTATTGAATATGATGGGTTGGATGTCTTAGATGGGCTACCCAAGGTATATGTAAAAAAGAAATTGTTACACCTTAATTCCAACTCACCATTCCTATATATAGCCTCCGATGCCTCCCTTTTCTCCTTATTTAGTTGATGTGGGACTTTGTATTCCCCTTTTATTTTATTATTTAGTTATTTATTATTTACCACTAAATATTTCTTCATAATACTACTTAATTTTTATGAATAAAAATTTAGGATGTTACAAGTAGTGTGCACAACTAGACAACATAAACATAAAATCGATGACATCATGGTAATAATATCAACAAGACAAGTAGTTACATATTTCAAAATGTTAAAAAAATTTACAAGGAAATTCATTTCCTCGACCATGTTGAAGCTGACAAGCTACTTATAGGCATTTTTGTATTGGGTCAAAAGATAAAGGTACTTCCCTATCAATTTCTATGAGAGTGCCAATCAAATTAATTTCTGTTGTGTATTGGGTCTTGAGAAGAGAGCACGTTTCTCTTAATTTTTGCACTAGAGCTCCCATTTGTTTGTTTTTTATTATGTATTAGGTATGGAGAAAAGGGCATATTTCTCTCACTGTATGCATAAAGCGCTCACTTGTTTCTCTTCCGTTATGTATTGGGTCCGGAGAGGAGGGCACATTTCTCTCAATGTCTACAATAAAGCACCCGGTTGTTTCTCTTCTATTATGTATCAGATTTGGAGAAGAAGGCATATTTCTGTCAATCTCTACAACAGAGTGACCATATGTTTCTCTTTCAATGTGTAACAGGTGAGGAGAAAAAGGCACATTTTTCTCAATCTCTACAATAAAATGGCCATTTATTTATCTTCGTTTATGTTTGGGTGTGGAGGAAAGGGCACATTTCTCTAAATCATTACAAGAGATTGCCTAGTTATTTCTCTTAGGTTGTGTTTCTAGTTTGGAGAAAAGGGCACATTTCTCTCACTGTCTGAAATAGAGGGACCACTTGTTTCTCTTCTGTCGTGTATCAGGTCTGGGGAAAAAGGAACATTTCTCTTAATCTCTAGAATAGAATGCCTAATTGTTTCTCTTGGTTTGTGTTTCGAGTCTGGAAAAAAGGCATATGTCTCTCAATGTATGCAACTACTTATTTCTCTTCCATTGTGTATAGGGTCTAGAGAAGAAAGCATATTTCTCTCAATCTCTGCAATAGAGCGCTCAGTTGTTTCTCTTCCATTGTATATCGGGTTTGGAGAAGTGGAAACATTTCTCTCAACGTCTACTACAGAGTGTCCACTAGTTTATCTTCCGTTGTGTATTGGGTCTAGAGAGGAGGGCAAAGTTCTCTCAATCTCTCCAACACAGCACCCAATTGTTTCTCTTCTATTATACATTACGTCTAGAGAAGAGGGCAAATTTCTCTCAATCTCTGCAATAAAGTGCCCACTTGTTTCTCTTCCATTTTGTAATTGGGTGCAGATAAGAGGGAAAATTTCTTTCAATCTCTACAACAGAGCAACCACATGTTTCTCTTCTATTGTGTATTAGGCTAAGAGAAGACGGTGTACTTCTCATTTTCTGCAATAGTGCACCTACTTGTTTCTTTTCTTAACATCACTATAAGAAGATGGAAGAAAATATGTGAATGATATCTTTGTCATCTCTATTGAATGATATGAACAATAACAATGTTTCAATTGACTGGAGCCATGAGAGAGAAATGGCATATATATTGATTTCATTGTAATTCGACAACCAAGTTTATTCTTCTTCTACAACATCACCTCTTAATAAGGAAAACAATTTCCTGTCTAAAATAAGAAAGTATTGTTATTTTCTTCAGTTGAAAAGCTATATGAATACATTGTGTTACTATAACTTGAATACCTTTTGTTATGTGAATGTCATTTTTTTGGTTTTAAAATTTAATGAAAAGCTAAAGATCTGAAAACCAACATATTTACATCTTTAGTTTCACAACATTCATTTGATAACAAATAATTCATTAATGGTAAACATTATCATCTTAACTTTGTTAAAATAACCAAATTTATTTATACAGTTTTAACAACTCACAATGTAAAACAAATAGACATATACTGCCTTTATATTTTCACAATATTACATGAATTTTTTCTTCTCCTACAAAAAAAAATTTACGCAAAGCTTTTTTGGCAAAATAGGAGTAAACGATACATGAATTTTACAAGAATCGCAAAACCCTATATTTTTATAAAAGGTTTGTGTTTAATAAAAAAATATTTTATATATAATGAAATTCATGAGAATTTGACTTTATTCATTATTCTATGAGAGTTTTAAGCAAGTTTTAATAATAGATAGAAACATCTACTTGTTACTTGTAATATCCCAAAAAGTGATTAAGGGCTATTGACTTCAAAAGTATATGTAATTATTGTTGAATAAACACTTTTGGAGAATGTGTGATGGGAATTTGGATATTTTAATGATTCCAATGGCTTCCTTGTGAAAATTCATGTGGGGAGAGTGTTTATTGTGAAGTTGGAACCATTGGGAACAATTGTGCAAAAGTTGAAAACTCTGTCCATTGAAACTCTGTACAGGGCAGCCGATTTGTATGGACGTTTTAAATAGGCAAATGGTGTCTAAAAATTCTGAAATTTTCCATTCTTAAATTTCACATGTCAAGCTTCAAAATGCATATATAATTTGTATCATTTTGATTTGTGAGCTAAGAGTTATGGATTTTTGAAGTTTGCCCAGCGAAATTAATTATTTTCTGGAACAGTATGCAAAGATTGAAATTCTAGGAATTTTGTGATTCCATACAGAAAAAAATTCTATATTTTTCCTTACAAATAGACTCAATAAGGGTTCTATAGGCTTTGGAATCACTCCATTTTGATTTTTCTAGAATTAGTTATGATTTTTCAAAGTTATGGTAGAAAATCTGACAGAAATCTCATTAAGTCCGAAAATAAAGAAATAATGTGATGGCAAGTTTTGAAATTATGATGTACATGGAAAACTCATTTGGGCTGATGGAAGGACCTTCTTGGACGTCTTTATCATGGGCCAAGAAGAGAAAATATTATGCACATGTTATTTGGACTTACAACATTATGTTTATGTACATAAAGTGTGATTTTTGGAATTTTACTTTAATGAATAATTAAAGTAAGACATAAAATATTATAAAATCATTTCTCCATCTTCCTCCTTAGCTCATTTCGTGCTGAACCAGCAGCCAAGAGAGAGAGAAAGTTTGAGAGCTTTTAGAGAGAGAAAGAGAAGAGAACTTACAAGGTAGGTCGATTTCTTCGGTGAATTCGTACCTAATGCGTATAACCTTGTTCCTAAGCTTCTCTTCTATGTTATTTAAGGTGTTTGAGAAGCAAATTTGGTGTTCAAGGGGCTAGGTTTTTCAGCCACTCTTGAGAAAAGCTAGAAGGAGCTTGAGGTAACTTCCAAACTTTCGTATATTGCTTATTCTGGCTGCTATGGGCAATTTAATAGGTGAAATTTTGCCGGATTGCCATTGGTTTTAAAGTTTGGAAATGATATGGACTAGGGGTTATGCTGCCCAAATTGGGTCTTAATTTTAGTTGTAACCTAATGTAATGGTCAATAAAGTGGTTAGGAGTAGAAAGGAACGCGTTTACGGAGCCGAAATCGTAAAACCCTGATTTTCCCCGGAGAACTCATAAATTTCGGCCAGCTCTAGAAATGGGTCTTAGAGTTGGATTTTCAATGATTTGATGGTTCCATTGAGTTCAGGGGTGAAAATTAGGTGGGGTTACAGTTGGTCACTTTTTCGGAAAAGGCTGAAAAAGCATAATTACGAAAACGCCCTTAAAACCCTTAAAGTGGGGCTGCCAAGGGTAAATTTGTAATTTAACATTGAATTTGATAATTCTGAGTATGGAAATGGATTTCTTGGGCAGAAATATGTTAGGATAGCCCATATTAGAATTTCAGGAAAAGTACAACCGGACCGGGTACGGTGGGCCCAGGCCGGGTCCCCGGGGGCACTTTTGTAAATTTTCATTATAGACTCATATAACCCCAAGAAACACTATGGAAGTGTCTAAATGGTGCATTTGGAATTGTAGGATTCGATATTTGCCTTGTTCGTGATCCACCTGCGCTAGAGCACAATCGGAAAGAACAAGGTAGTGACTCCTCTCTTATACTTTGTGTGAAACATTGTATGTATGTTTGTCATGCATTGAGAATATATTGTGACACTGTGACCTTGTGATGCTTTGTGATCGCAGCGAAAGCTGACGCCTAGTGAATACTTTGTGAATACATTGAGATCGCAGCGAAAGCTAAAGCTTAAAGTTTACAGCCATGAGTGTTGTCGTCTGTGGTGTGAACCACGTTACATTATGATGCTGCTAACATGACCTTATATGCTTTGTGTTTATGCACTGTATGAGTGATTTGTTACTACTGGGATTCTCTTGAATCTCATTCTTTCCAATGACTAACATTTCAGACAGGGCTAGTGGCGATAAAGAGAAGCGGGCAACCCGGAGCGATTAGAACCCCTTCGGGGTATATTTGATTGTAGGGTGTTGGTTATCTTCTTTTGAACTTGGGATTACTGTATATTTAGGAGATGTAAATATTACTGTTGATTTTGGTTATGTAATCCCCTAGTAGAGACTTTTAAACTCTTAGATTGTATATGTATAGAACCCGGGAGTTGCCGGGCATTTGGTTATATACTCTGATATGTGTGAATGTAAACTAACTGCGCAAGTAATTATATTCAAATTTTGAAATTAAGACCAGGATAGAGAAGATTTTTTGAAAGTTTTTGGTGAAAACCCTACTATAGTGTAGGAACTTGAAATGAGTTTAAGCTATCCGACGGTCTCTAAACCAATTTAATTATGTGATATCGAATTATAAATACATGGTTAAAGGCAGGGGGTTACATTTTTGGTATCAGAGCTGTAGTTCCTGGCAAGGGTAGAGTTTTCTAGGATAGATCCCTTAGTTGGGTTTAGGGATAGAAGATCATCTGTGGATAAATTTTGTGTATGCACATGTATGTTCTATTGATATGGATAATATATGAGACTTGTGAATATATGTGCATACTATCTCTATTATATTAATGGGGTAAGTTGTTTGTAGAATGAAGATAACTAGAGGACGCCCCAATGTTTCGCGTGTAGACCCAGAGGTGGAGGTAGTCAATGACAATCCACCGGATCCAATGTAAGAGTTGATAGGTCTAATCCGGGATCAAAGAGATATGATTGCTGAGCTAAGAGAAGAGCTCAGAGTAGAGAAAGCAAAGAACAAAGAGCACACGGTTCAGTCTACTCCAGTAGAAACTCAAGAAGAAACTCATCATGAGGACACTGTTGAAAGGTCAGCACGACCCTTGGAGTCCCCACCTCACACTGTTCCAAATCAAGAGTCGCACGGGGTACCAGTAAGAGAGGAAAGGGACCCTCAGTCTTGGGTCACCAGATTTTGTAAACATATGCCTCCAGTGTTCAAAGGGAGGTTTGATCCACAAGCAGCTGAAGAGTGGTTGAATCGCCTTGAGAAAATCTTTGAGGTCCTAGGATGCCCGTCTGAGGTGAAGGCACGCCTGGCTATCTACAAGTTAGAAGGCGATGCAGATCACTGGTGGAGGAATATATCCCTGACTCTGCATAGCAGAAATGTGCTGTTGACTTGGGAATCTTTCCAGCAAGAATTTAATGAGAAATACTTTCCCAAATCAGTGTGGCTCGAGAAGGAAACAGAATTCCTGAATATCAGACAAGGGGACACGGAAAGCTTTGATGACTATCTGTCCCGTTTCATCCGTTTGTCTTGATATTCCTCCTACCTCCAGTATAAGGATGATGAAGAGTGGAGTTCTGACATGCTTATTCGGGGGTTGAGACGTGATCTGAAGAAGCGGTTGGTCACTCATATGTTCACTAAATTTAACAAGGCTGTTGAAGAGTGTAGGATCACAGAAAATAATTTAAGAGAACTATATCCTACTAAAGCTACTGGTCACCGTAGTGAACCTAGTAAGGGTGGTACTTCACAGAAGTGAAAGGGATAGGGATCTTCATCTGGGAGTGGTAAAAAGCCCTACCAGTTTGGGAACCGTGATCAGCAAAGAACTTCTTTTACACCTTAGATCTGTCCTCGTTGTAATCAGTCACATCATGGTAAGACTTGTGATGGTCGAATAATATGCTTCAATTGTAAACGTGTGGGGCATACTGCTGTCGAATGCAAAGAGCCACAACCAGACCAGAGGCCGAAAACTCAGAGCCGAGTATTTGCTATGACCCACGAGGAGGCCCGTAAATCTTTTAAGTTGATACAAGGTAAAATTCTTCTTAATGGCTATTTATTGCAAGTTCTGTTTGACTTGGGTGCAAGTCACTCCTTCATTGCCTATGATTGCGTGAAGCGCCTGGGATTGCATGTGCATAAATTACCACTTGATCTAATAATGTCAACTCCGATGGGTGTTAAGGCCTTGACTACAGAAGCTTGTCTGAATTGTGTCATAACTGTAGAAGGGCACCAATCTACTGTGGATTTGATTTGTCTGCCGCTTTACCAATTGGAAGTCATTTTGGGTTTTGATTGGTTAACGACGAATAATGTGATGCTTGATTGTGGGAACAGGAGGATAGTATATCCTTCTTCTCAGAGGGTCGAAGTTGTAAATCGTAGTATGAATTTCCTTTCTACGGCTAAAGCTGAAAAATATCTTGAAAAGGGTTGCCAGGGGTATATGGTATTCTTCTCTGTGCAAGGGGAGATTAGTGAAATTGTGAGTAGTATACTCGTGGTAAATGAATTCCCTGAGGTATTTTCAGATGATTTTAGCGGATTACCTCCAGAAAGGGAAGTTCAGTTTCCCATTGACATTGTGCCTGGAGCTGGTTCTATATCTAAGGCCCCATACCGTATAGCCCCAAATGAAATGGCGGAGTTAAAGAAACAAATAGAAGACGTGCTGGAGAAAGGGTTTATTAGACCCAGTGTGTCGCCTTGGGGAGCTCCAGTGTTGTTTGTGAAAAAGAAAGACGGGAGTCTTCGTCTATGTATCGATTATAGAGAACTGAATAAGATTACTATCAAGAGCAAGTACCCTCTTCCCCGAATCAATGACCTTTTAGATCAACTATCCGGTTTGTGTGTATTCTCAAAAATTGATCTAAGGTCAGGGTATCATCAGCTACGAGTAAAAGCAGAAGATGTTCTAAAGACTGCTTTTCGAACCAGGTATGGTCATTATGAGTTCTTGGTGATGCCATTTGGGCTAACCAATGCACCTGCGGTTTTCATGGATTACATGAACCGTATCTTTCGACAATATCTAGATCAATTTTTTGTGGTATTCATTGATGATATTCTAATATACTCTAAGAGTAGAGAAGAGCATGAGCATCATTTGAGAATTGTATTGAATACATTGCGTGAGAAGCAGCTCTATGCCAAATTGAGTAAATGTGAGTTTTGGCTATTAGAAGTAAAATTCCTAGGCCATGTTATTTCGCAAGAAGGGGTCTCTGTAGATCCTAGTAAAGTGGAAGCAGTACTGGACTGGAAAAGGCCAGAATCTGTGGCAGAGGTACGCAGTTTTCTGGGTCTTGCCGGTTACTACCAGAGATTCATTCAAAATTTCTCACGTATTGCTTTGCTGATGACCAAGCTCACGAGGAAGGATCAACCTTTTGTGTGGGATGAACATTGTGAAAAATGCTTTGTGGAGTTGAAAGAGAGGTTGACTACGACACCTGTGTTGATTATACCTGATCCCAGCTTGACCTACATTGTGTATAGTGATGCGAGTAAGCAGGGATTAGGGTGTGTCCTTATGCAGCAGGGACGTGTGGTGGCCTACGCCTCTGGACAGCTCAAACCTCATGAGATGAATTATCCTACACATGATCTGGAGCTTGCGGCAATTGTATTTGCCTTGAAAATTTGGAGGCATTATCTGTATGGTGTGATGGTAGAACTGTACTGTGACCACAAGAGTCTCAAATATTTGTATGATCAGAAAGAATTGAATATGAGACAGCGACGGTGGATGGAGTTGCTTAAGGACTACAACCTGGAAATCAAATATCATCCGGGTAAAGTAAATGTAGTCGCAGATGCTCTTAGTCAAAAGACAATGTTGGTCGCAACAATGATGATTCAAGAGGGGAAGTTAATAGCAGATTTTCGTGATTTGAATCTGTCAAATCAGATCCTCTGTGCCAATTATACTATTTCCTAAGAGGAAAGTGACTTGAGAATTGAGATTGAAGAAGCTCAGAGGCAAGATGGCTGGATACAGCATAATCTAGCTCGGATTAAACGAGGAGAAGCTCAAGGCTATGATCTATCGCCAAGTGGATTGGTTCGCTATCAAAAGAAAATCTGTATCCCACTTAAGGCAGAGTTGAGACAAAAAATTCTGGATGAGGCGCACAAGAGCCGTTATACTCTTCATCCTGGTATGACCAAAATGTACCATAATTTGAAATCTGTGTATTGGTGGCCGGGTTTGAAGAGTGATATAACAAAATACGTGGCACGGTGTCTTACTTGCCAGAAGGTAAAGATCAAGCACCAGAGACCGCCTGGGTTGCTTCAGAGTCCTGAGATTCCGGAGTGGAAATGGGAAAGTGTAACCATAGATCTGGTTGTGGTTTCGACTTTGGTTTGGGAGCCAATTTTTGTTTCTTGGTTGGAGATGTGTAACCCCCTGCCGTAATTATATCTAAAATATATGATTAAAGTGAAATAGAGACCAATAATAAATAAAATCCATTCTCAAACTCATCTACCAGACGGGGTTTTCACAAATACTTTTTGAAATCTAATACACATGGTCTCACATTCACATTTCGAATGCAATTACCACACGAAGATAAATCACATTCATTATAAAAATTAGAGTATACAACATAATAATTCCAGGCTAATCCCGAGTTTTACATATTAACTCAAGCTTTATAGGGCACATTCGCCCATTACCATTCCTCAAACGGGGATTACACAACTCTATCTCAGATATATATTTTATATATACATAATCAAATCTTCATCCACACATACACATCCCAACTATGATAACCAAATCCAAAAATCTCATCCAAATGAGACCTCGCCGCCCTGGGTGCCAGCTCCATCCTTGATCTACTACCCTATCTGAAAGGTTAGTAGGGGAGGGTGAGATTCGAGAGAATCTTAGTAGGAAAAAAATACCGATATGCATGTACAATAAATGTTTAATGCATGACATGCTTGCATCACATAACTCATTCTTACACAATGATAAATCTGTAAGCTCAATGCTTCGAACAATATAATTATGACCATAGCATAAATTGAAACATAGCTTCAAATCATTCATACATGTTTCACATAATCAAGCAAAACAATAACATGCATCAACACACTAGTACAAATATCAAATACATGCCGAAGAGGTAAGTTTCCTACACTTGTTCTTCCACATATGCACCAGCACTAGCAACTCCCGATTAGGGCGAACATCAAACCCTATAACCAAAGCAAGGATATAAGGTTAATCCCTTTTCCATTTCCTTAACTTTCAAACACTTAAGTTGGTTATCATTTAAGACCTTTAGGTGGCTACTTAAAGCCTAAACACATGCCTAAAGGGTTGGGAGAAACTTAACCAAAGATAATCTTTCAAAACCTCAAAATCTCATTTTTGGCTGTATCACTTGAGTGATGGACGACGCGTACCTGAGTGAGAACGGCTCACTCGTGCGAGTGATTGGCCGAAAGCACAAACAAAGACAGAAAATGTTCACTACACTTGAGCATTAAGATCAATACTAGAGTGATGCCCCCACACTCACCCGAGTCCCACCAAGTGAGGCATAAGAAGTGCTCACTCGAGGGCACAGAAAACCTAGAGCCAGAAGTGCACTTGAGCACTAGCTCTAGCACTTGAGTGAGGGCACAAAACTCATGAGTGCTAACACACACTCTTGACAAACTGGCTGTGAGTGTCAATCCGAGACGCATGCTTATACCACAAAATACACATTCACTCAAATGAGACACTTCGCACACTAGGATGACCCACTTTCACTCGCAGGTAAGGAATTGCACTCTTACTTTTCCATATAAAAATGCAATCAAAACTGAAGAGAAGAGGGAAAATATGACGCTGCACTCGAGTGACACCCCTGTGCACTCGAGTAAGGCTCTATCAGAAGCTAAAACGCAGAAAATATTAGAATTTCCCCAACTTCCAACATATGTTTCCAATAGTCCCAAAACTCTAACACAAGGTTACTCACACAATTTTACACAATGAACCCATTGGACACCTCAAAACAACCAAAATCACATCATAATGACAATTTTCCCCTTGGTCACACTTATTGCACACTTTACCCAATTTTACTAACCTTTCTTCCAATTATCCAAACCAAACCTAATGACACCAAAACATATCTAAATACCATTTTCAACATAAAACAACATGCAATTCTTCTAATTACACATCACACAAAACCAGGGAAAAATCCATAATTCACAAAACTTAGATTTAAAGGTAACAAATACTCACTTCTTCCTCTACCTCAAGCTTGTTACATATTCTTCTTCTTTCTAAATTTCCTCAAGCTACAAAACACCTCCTTTCAAAAATTTGAAACCATAGAGATGAAGCTCTCATAACTATGAACAAGATTAATGAAGAGGATTAGAGTTAAAGAGAACAACAAACTAACCAAAATCTTACCTTAAGCTTTCTCTTTCTTCCCTTAGCCTTGGACAAACATAGAGATAGAGAGAGAAAGTGAGGATGATGAAGATGGTCAGCATTTTGGCTTCCCCAAACATGATAGCCGACTTAGACAGAGAGGAGATAGGCAAGAGCTTTTTGAAACATTACCAATCCAATGGACCATATTGTACCAAGTGTCACCATCTTGCTCCATCTTCCATGAGCTCGTATAGGCACACACAAACACATGATTCCACCTCTTTTGATCTCACATTAATCAATCCTAACCATTAATCTTGAAGTTACTCATGAGCTTCCTCTTTGGTAACTAACTAATTGGTCGGTAACTTTACCGTATTACCCCTAATTATGACAATTCACACTAAATCACCAAAAAACATATTTATTCCCTATTTCATCACACCATGTGCCCTCCCCCTTCCCTTATAATGCATTTTAGGCTTTAACACATACATTAGCCTAAATGCAGGGCTTGAGCACTGGTTGTAACACATACGAATCATATCACATTTCATATTCTCCAAAAGTATCGATTTAACGATGATCATACTCACTTTTGAAGTCATTAACCATTAGTCAAATTTTGGGATATTACAAGATGGAGGAAACTCAAAGGGTTGTTGAGGTTCGGAAGACTCAGTAGGAGTAGTAGGATTAGGAGATTTAGTTCTAACTATAGTGTTTGAAAAGAAGAAGTGAATGTTTGAAAAATCTAAGAGGTTTTTATAGGCACAAATCAATGGGTTTTGATAGAAATAGGCTTAGAAAGTGTTTGTGAAAAAATTTAATAGAGCACTAGGAGAATCAGTCAAAGAGATTTTGAGAAAATTGATTGAGTAGAACCAGATAAAGCCCTAGTACGTGACATCACTCGTGGGGCTACTCGAGTAATCTTGAGGCATCACTCGAGTAGCACTCGAGTGATCATACCAAAAATTTAAAAATAAAACAAATTTAAATGCATACCGGGCATGAATAATATTGTAATTGTCCATGTATATTCCCTTGATAATTTGATGGTATTTTAAGGCAGAATTAAGTTGAAACAATGTTGATTTGTAATATGTAGTCATAATCACTCGAGCGCTTACTTGAGTGACTCTGAGGCATCAGTCAAGTCACTACTCCAATGATCAGTCTTTTTAGCTCCTAACTGTTCACTTTCAACCATGATGACGGTTCCATTTGAATTAATGCTTCTCTACCTCATTTCAAGGTCATTACTTGAATGGTTACTCCAATAATGCTTATCATCACTTCTAGTTATCACTCGGGTAATATAGGTTACTTGAGTGATATAGTACTCTGTTAACCTATACTTTTCATACCCCAAAACAGAATATCAAGATCCTGCAAAACAAATTACTAGATGCTCTGATACTTAAGTTAGTAATCATCAAAACATCACCAAATAACATCATCTAATATTTTATAAATGTTGGATAACTTACAATTCATTGGGATTTACTATTCCCAATTCGCTTTTAATAAATAGAAATTGATATTTTTCTAGGCGTTTTGTAAAAATATCAGCTAGTTGAAGAAGAGTTGGAATGAATTTCACTTTGACATCTTTCTTTTGAACATGATCCCTGATGAAGTGATGTCTAACATCAATATGCTTGGTTCTGGAATATTGAACTAGATTCATTGCCAAGCTTATTGTACTAGTGTTGTCATAGCATATTGGTATCTCTTTTAGTTAAAATACCAATATCTTGTAATTATTGCTTCAGCCATAACAGTTATGTATAACAACTTGATGCTGCAACATGCTCTGCCTCCATTGATGGAAGAGACACTGTATTTTTTTCCTTGCTAAACCATGACACAAGTGAACCTCTAAGAAATAGGCTTTGTCCACTGGTACTCTTTCTGCCTGTCTTGTATTCTTCATGATAAGAATCTGAGTATGCAACTAGATATGTATTTCTTCCTTTAGGATACCAGAGACCAAATTTTGCTGTGTTGGTGAGGTATCTAAAGATTTGTTTAATGGTTCTAGCATGTGATTCCTTTGGTGATGATTGATATCTTGTACATATACCAACACTAAATTGGATATCAAGTCTGCTTGTAGTAAGATAGAGTAATGATCCAATCATTCCTCTATATCTTATGATATTGTAATCTTTCCCATTGACATCAGAATCAAGCAATATAGTTGAGCTTATAAATGTGTCCATTCCATTTGCTTTATTCATTCCATATTTCTTCAATAGCTCTTTCAAATACTTTGTTTAAGATATGAAAATTCCATTCTTTCTTTGTTTGGTTTGTAAACTGAGAAAGAATTTCAATTCTCCCATACTTGACATCTCAAGCTCCCCCTGCATTATCTCAGAAAATTCCTTGCACAAGGTTTTATTAGTAGCACCGAAAACTATATCATCAATATATATTTGTACAATAAAATATCATTTTGTTTTCGTTTTGTGAAAAGTGTTGTATCAACTTTTCCTCATACAAAACCTTGATCAATGAGAAATTTACTAAGTCTTTCATACCATGTTCTCAAGGCTTGTTTTAAACCGTATACAGCCTTTCTAAGTTTCAAAACAAGGTCAGTCTTAGTCACATCTTCAAAACCTAGAGGTTGATCTACATACACTTCTTCCATGATATAGCCATTTAGGAATACACTCTTTACATCCATTTGATATAGTTTGAATCCCTTAATGCATGCAAAGGTCAAGGATGCTCGTATAGCTTCCAATCTAGCCGTTGGAGCATATATTTCCTCATAATCAATTCCTTCTTCCTGATTATAGCCTTTAGCCACCAATCTTGCTTTGTTTCTAATAATGATTATGGATTCATCAAGTTTTTTCCTGAATACCCATTTAGTGCCAATGATCGGATGATCCTTAGGACGGGATACCAAACCCTAAACTTGATTTCTTTCAAACTGATTTAATTCTTTTTGCATTACTATTACCCAATTAGACAATTCTATTTCAGAAATAAATGCAGAAAAACTAAATTAAAAATTTTCTTTCTAGTTTTCACACCCTCACTCACATCTCCTATGACTTAATCTAGGGGAAGACTTTTGTTATATTCCAGGCTCTAAGTTTTCCTAGTGGTTGATCTTCTTTCATGGTTTTGTCAACCTCTGGAATGAAACGTTTAGAATTAGATTTACCATTCTCTTGATTTAAAACAATTTCCTACTTATCATCAATAATTTTGTCAAATAATTCAAATTTATCGAATACAACATGAATTGATTCTTCAACAATGTTGGTGCAAGCATTTCACCCAAGGGGGGTGAATTGGGTGATACCAGCGATTTCGTTGCGTATAAGAAAATTAACTAAATATTTAAAGCAGTTGAGAGTAAAGAGAAATATCACTAAAGTGTACACCAGGAGTTATACTGGTTCGGCCACAACTACTTTGACCTACGTCTAGTCCTCAAAGCGTCTCTGAGAGTTTCACTATACTCTCCAAGATTCAGTGGGTTCTTGGCACCTCAGTACATAGCAAGTTCCTACACTTAGACAATCACTCCCCCTTACACGTTGTACTCAAATCCCCAACTTAAGGTTCCACTACCTTAAGTTGTCTCAATAACAAATATTGAGCTTGTAAAGAAAAACTCTCTCACAGGGAAAATATATAATCACTGATGTACAATCAATGAGTATAAGAAAACAAAGCACTAAGAGTGTATTGATCGATGTGGGTTCTCAGTTCTTGTGTCTTGTGTGTTCTCTTCTTCTCTTTGAATGATCCATATATATATAGATGATTTAAAGTATCTGTTGGAAGCAATTCAAACTGTCCGTTAGAGTCACGCAGCAATGGTTGACTATTCTTCGAATTTGAAAACTATCCGTTTGTGGTAGGTAGTGGTAGGTGAACGTTCAGATACTTTATTTGACTTTGCGCTTCTTGCATGAACTCTTCATCGTTTCTCTACAAATGTACTTAAGATACTAATAAAATGAAGAGTTAATCATATAGATAACAATTTAATAAACATTCAATCAAAAACATAATTTCTGGAGAGTGGCTACTCGAGTGATCAAGATTGTTACTCGAGTGGTGCCTTGAGTAAATCTCTCAAAAATCTGGTTACTCGAGTGGCCTTGTGTTTACCAGATTAGTTTACTCGGTGCTAACTATAAAAATCTGGTTACTCAAGTGGCCTTCATATTTCTTCATACCTTACTCGAGTGTTCCCTCGAGTGGCTTTCAAATAACCCGACAGATTACTGGATTACTCCCTGGAGTAATTGCATCAATTTCTTGGCCGAGACTATGCTTTCTGGTTACTAGAGTGGCTACTCGAATAATGCTTCAAATAATTCTACAGATGACTCGGGTGGTCCCTCGAGTAATGGCTTTTTCTCATTGATTACTCGAGTGGCTACTTGAGTGATATGTTGCATTTCTTGGCCGAGAGTTACTGGAATATTTTTTACCTGGTTACTCGAGTGGCTACTCAAGTGATGCTTTTGAAAATCATGTTACTCGAGTGGCTACTCGAGTAATGGTCTATATGACTTTGCAAATTACTCGAGTACTCCCTCGAGTAACTTTGTTCAAAATTTGGCAGTGCTTTACTGGATGAAATTTTCTTTGGTTACTCGAGTTGCTACTCGAGTAAGCCTTCACAGAATTGGTTCATCACTCCAGTGCTTACTCCAAGTAATGTTTTGCTACATTATTCAAAATTCATTTATTTATTATCAAATTCTTTTTATATTATTGATCCAATCTTTGTTATCATCAAAACATATGGGATCTAACATTCTCCCCCTTTTTGATGGTGACAAAACTTGGTGATTTTGAACAAGGTTTTTGATATTGAGTTTTGAAACATATGCTTCTTAAATTCTTTTCATATGAAATCATTTGTTGAATTTCAAATTCAAAACTCTTTTGAAATAACTTATTATAGATCTTTTCAAAATTTTTACTTGTTGACCTTGCATACACAATTGAGAACACATTAGTTCCATAACTTTAATGGCATAGCAAATTGCATAAATAAGAGTTCAATACATAACTTAGAATTCAAAGCTAAAAAAATTGAAAAAACGCCCAAAAGCCTCATATATCCAAATCGCAATCAACTCAATAATTTATCACACAAAATCACTCAGGCTAAATCCCAATCAACTTAGTCATGTATCACACAAAATCACTCAGGCTCTTCTCCCCCTTTTTGTCTTTATCATAAAGGTGGAATCAATCATGAGGAGGAGTAGGTGGCTTGGTTACTGAGATGGGAGTGACAGGAAAAGCCAATGACTCATATAAACCATCAGAACTTGAAGGATCTGAAGATGATGATTCAAGTTCAGGAAGGTTCACTGGCAGTATCTGAAGATCATCTAGAGGATTCACTGAAGGAGATGAAGGATAAGGAACCAGAGAAGTAATTTTTACTTCCTCTGTAGCAACCAGTGAAGACTCAAGTACCTCCTTAGTGCATGCAGGAGATGCAATGGGAGTAGGTATGGGATCAAACTAAATAGGCTGAGGTGGTTTATCAAAGGTGATGTGGATTGGCTCAGATATTTCAGTATTTGGCATAGAGAATAAGATATTGCTCGGTCCACTCTCAGAGGGTCTATGCTCAGTAGGGATAGAGGGTCCAGGCTCAAAGGTAGGTATGGGCTCAAGAATACCAGAAGGACTAGGAGTAGAGGATCCAGATACCATAGCATCAAGTCTAGCCACAATGGATCTCAGAAGCTCACCCTGGGCATGTTGTTTAGCAAGCAACTCTTCGTGCCTCTTATCCTTCTTTTCGACAAGTTGTCCCATCTTCTCATTCATATGAGTTACCAATTCCGCATTGGATTTCACAATATCAATATGGAAACTCCTCAGGATGTTCATCATGAACGTTTACATTACGGCACCAAAGAAGGATGGAGAAGATGTGTTGGCTAGAGCAGAAGACTGTGGTCATCCATCCTGCTTGTTGCTGTATCAGTTTTCTTCTTTTTCTTGGGACTTGCTTCTAGAGGTGTCTTCAAAGGAGTCTCAATATTTAGCTTTCCAATTTGATTCCTTCCCACCGGTGCTAACCTCTCAATCGGTTCCTTACTCTCCAAATACCAGATCTTGTTCTTCTTGAGAAACAAGGAAATTAGTTGAGGATAAGGCATTGTAGTAGTTGGTTTTCGCTCATATCTATATCTCTTGATCTCATTGAAGATATACTCTCCCAAGTCCTTTTACTTCTTGAGGATCACTGAGGTGAATTTTTTGAAGACCCTCTCAATGAAATGAGTGAAGTTGTTGGATTTATTTACCATGGCTCTAGAGTATATATAGTAAAGGACTATGTGGAAGTCACTGATATCACTTGGATTAAAGTTGAGAGGTCCCACAATCTCACCAGGTCTAAGGATAGAAAATATTTGGTTTGAAGAAAGGTTAGGGTAATCATCATCAGGAGGATTTTCTATTCCTAACCAGGTATTGATTCTGGAGGGTGAGATTAGAATTCTTTGACCTCTAACCTTAGAAGTCATCTCTTCTTCCACATACTTCCTAACGGGATCATTAATCGGTTCGAGGTTAAACCTTAACAAGAAGACCAACGCTCTGATACCAAATGTTGGTGCAAGCGTTCCACCCAAGAGGGGGTGAATTGGGTGATACCAGAAATTTTGTTGCGTATAAGAAAATTAAATGAATAAAGCAGTTGAGAGTAAAGAGAAATATCACCAAAGTGCACACTAGGAGTTATATTGGTTCGACCACAACTACTTTGACCTACATCCAGTCCTCAGAGCGTCTCTGAGAGTTTCACTATACTCTCCAAGATTCAGTGGGTTCTTGGCACCTCAGTACATAGCAAGTTCCTACACTTAGACACTTGCTCCCCCTTACATGTTGTACTCGAATCCCCAACTTAAGGTTCCACTACCTTAAGTTGTCTCAATAACAAATATTGAGCTTGTAATGAAAAACTCTCTCACAGAGAAAATATATAATCACTGTTGTACAATCAATGAGTATAAGAAAACAAAGCACTAAGAGTGTATTGATCAACGTGGGTTCTCAGTTCTTATGTCTTGTGTGTTCTCTTCTTCTCTTTGAATGCTCCATATATATATAGATGATTTAAAGTATCCGTTGGAAGCAATTCAAAATGTCCGTTAGAGTCACGCAGCAATGGTTGACTATTCTTCGAATTTGAAAACTATCCGTTTGTGGTAGGTAGTGGTAGGTGAACGTTCAGACACTTTATTTGACTTTGCACTTCTTGCATGAACTCTTCATCGTTTCTCTGCAAATGTACTTAAGATAATAATAAAATGAAGAGTTAATCATATAGATAACAATTTAATAAACATTCAATCAAAAACATAATTTCTGGAGAGTGGGCTACTCGAGTGATCAAGATTGTTACTCGAGTGGTGCCTCGAGTAAATCTCTCAAAAATCTGGTTACTCGAGTGGCCTTGTGTTTACCTGATTAGTTTACTCGGGTGCTAACTATAGTAATCTGGTTACTCGAGTGGCCTTCATATTTCTTCATACCTTGCTCGAGTGGTCCCTCGAGTGGCTTTCAAATAACCCGGCAGAATACTCGATTACTCCCTGGAGTAATTTCATCAATTTCTTGTCCGAGACTCTATTTTCTGGTTACATGAGTGGCTACACAAGTAATGCTTCAAATAATTCTGTAGATTACTCGGGTAGTCCCTCAAGTAATGGCTTTTTCTCATTGATTACTCGAGTGGCTACTTAAGTGATATGTTGCATTTCTTGGCTGAGAGTTACTGGAAGATTTTTTACCTGGTTACTCGAGTGATGCCTTTGAAAATCATGTTACTGAGTGGCTACTCAAGTAATGGTCTATATGACTTTACAGATTACTTGAGTACTCCCTTGAGTAACTTTGTTCAAAATTTGGCAGTGCTTCACTGGATGAAATTTTCTTTGGTTACTCGAGTAATTGCTTCCCTTACTTGAGTTGCTACTCGAGTAAGCCTTCACAAAATTGGTTCATCAATCCAGTGCTTACTCCAAGTAATGCTTTACTATATTGTTCAAAATTCATTTGTTTGTTATCAAATTCTTTTATATTATTGATCCAATCTTTTTTATCATCAAAACATATGGGATCTAACAAACAATACATGTTCATTTCTTGAAAGCTATGTATGCTTTGCTTTATTAGAATAGCCTAAGAATATTCCTTCATCTATTTTAGAATGAAATTTTCCCACGTTATCTTTACCACTATTTTTGAATAAAATACTTATAATCAAAGATTTGCAAATGAACAAGATTCAGCTTCCATCTTTTGTATAGCTTGTACGGTGTCTTTCTAAGTTTTAATCTGATGTAGGCTTTGTTTGAAAGTAGCATGTTGTGCTCAATGCATCGGCCCAAAAAACTGAAGACATATTCTTCTCATTCAACAATGCTCTAGCCATTTCAGTAAGTACTCTATTCTTTTGCTCCACGACTCCATTTTGTTGTGGTGTCCTTGAAGCAAAGAAATTATGAACAATGCCATTAGTGTCACAGTAATCTTCAAAGACTTGATTCTCAAATTCTCCATTGTGATATGTCTAGATACCTATAATGGACATACCTTTCTCATTTTGCACTTTCTTGGCAAAAACAATAAATTCACTAAAGGTTTCATCCTTTGATGATAAGAAAATATTCCATGTAAATCTAGAGAAATCATCAACAATAACCAATGAATATAAGTTGCCACCAAGACTTTTAACTCTTGTTGTCCAACTAAATCCATATGCAAATATTGAAGTGGTATGTTGGTTGTGATCTCATTTTTTGATTTAAAAGATGATTTAGTTTGTTTACTCTTTTGACATACGTCACAGAGATTTCTAAAGATTACTTTAGGTAAACCTAGTACCAAATACTTTTTGATAAGTTTGCCTAGTTGGTGAATGTTGACATGAGCTAATCTCTTATGCCATAGCCAACTTTCATTCGCATTACTTAGAAAAAAGTTTTCAGAATCATTTCTACTTATATCAAGGGTATAGTTGTTACCTTCCATTTTTGCTTTAAGCTTTGCTTTGAGATTCTTCTTATCCAATTGTAAGTCTTTCTTGTTTATAATTAGACATTCCTCAAATTCAAATATGACCCAGTTATCTTTATTTTCACTTTGACTTTCGCTTAACAAGTTATGACACAAACCTTCAACGTATATACGTCTTTCACTTGTATTCCTTTGTCATTTTTTATTTCACCAATTCCTCCTATCTTTACTGATTTATTTCCTCCCAATTTTACCTTTTCACCTTCTTTAGGTTGCAATGTGGTAAAACTTTTGAAATCACCGGTCATATGTCTGAAGCATCCATTGTCTATATACCATTTGTTATTTTTGGATGCTTTAAGACATACCCGCAATCAATTTTGATGAAGTCTTAGGTACCCACATCTTTTTGGGTCCTTTAAGGTTAGTACAAATTATTTTCTAAACATATAAACCTTTAGGTACCCATTTGTAGGTTCCTATATTTCCTTTCTTTTTATGAATGCATGATAAAGTATAATGACCTTTTGTGTTGCAATAATTACAAAATGCAAAAAGATTTAATGCATGAACCACTAGTGGAAAAATCCCTTTTTAGACTGCCACATTTAGACCTGTTTTGGCGGATAAGGTCTTAAAAATTTGTGTGGTGGCAATCCTGTAATTATATTAAACTTTTAAGACCGGTTCTAAAAAAACCGGTCTTAAAAAATTTATTTAGACCAGTTATAAATAGAACCGGTCTTAAAATGTTAAAATTTTTAAGAATTTAAAATGTGTTAAGACTTGTTTAAATAACCGGTCTTAAAACATTTTTTTAGACCTGTTCCATAACTGGTCTAAAAAGTAGCAGTTTTTTAAGACTGGCTGTATCAAGACCGAATCCAGAACTGGTCTAAAATGTCTTTTCTAATCAGTCTTAAAAGTGATTTTTCCAATAGTGAACAGAGTGTTGAAAATGACTCAATTATGTTTTACCTCTTGCCTTCTTTCTTCCTTTCTTTTTATCTGTTTTTGGATCATATCTAATACCAGATTGGTCATTTACAAATCGTTGAGCTTTTAACATCACATTTAACATCTCCCTTTTGTGAATTTTTTAAGTGTTCTTGTGAGATCAGTGTTTTTCTTTTTCAAGGAAGAATAGTTTCACAATCTTTTTCTAAATTCTCTTTAAGTTCTTTTTCAAGAACTTTGCTTTTCCTTTTGAAACCAACTAGTTCTTACCTACTTTGATGAATTCATAATGTAAAGCATTATATTCGAAAAGTAATTTATCATAGGTAGGATTAGAATCAGTTACCTCTTCTTCTGTTTCTTCTTAAGCAACTAGACAAATATTGGCTACTTCTTCTTCATCACTATCTTCATCAAAGGAACTATCTACCCGTATAGCAGATACAAAATCTTTCTTTTTGTTGAAGTAGTTGCCGTTTCTCTTTTCCTTGTTTTTTTGAATTAGCTCTGGACATTTTGACTTGATATGTCCTGGCTTTCCACATTTATAGCAGATGATGTGTTCTTTACTGCTTGTTCCTTCTTTTTGAGAATTTATGAATCCTTTGCCTTTCTTGTAAAATTTTCTGAATCATTTTATTATCAGACTAATTCTTCATCGTTGAAATCTTCACCATCTTCTTGGTTTTCTTCTTTGGCTTTTAGTGCAAGGCTTTTCTTCTTCTTTTCTCCAATATCTTCTATTTCTTGTTTAAACTTTAATTTTCTTTCATATTCAGAGAGACTTCTGAATAGAGGAGGGACTAATCGCATTGATTCACCTTTTTCTTCCTCTATCACAGTAACTTTAGCCTCCTATTCTTTTGAAAGTATGTTCAGTATCTTTCTAACTTGGATATGTTGATCATATGCTTTCTCAAGTGCTGCAAGTTGATTAATAAGATAAGTATATCTAAGTTCGAATTCAGCTATTGACTTACCTAATTTCATTCGAAGTAAATCAAATTTAGTAACCAGAGTATCGATCCAGTTTTCGTTTATTCCTAATATTCCTTCGTGAGCTATCTCCAAGGCTTCCCACATTTCTTTAGCCATTGGAAGTGTGTAGATCCTAAAATACTCATTTTGACTCAAGGTACTTTGAATTATTAGAATTTCCTTGTTGTTGAGTGTGATGAGTTTCTTGTCATTTTCATCAAATTCTGCTGGCATCTAAAGAACCCTCTGTGAATATATAATTTTCTTAGGTTGATGATTCCCACTCTTAATCACGACCCATAATCCATATTCTGTAGCCATTACAAATATTTTGAGCTTTGCTTTTTAGAAAGAGAAGTGTTAACCACTGAAACCCAGTGGTCTAGTGATAGAAGCTCCGTCAGGAAGAATTTCTTCACCTATGCTTGCCATTGGATCCTTCTTAGGTTGTTATACCTAAAAAGAAGACTTATGCTCTGATACCAAATATTAGAGCAAGTGTCTTACCCAAAGGGGGGTGAATTGGGTAATACCAGAAAATTTGTTTCGTATATAAAAACTTGACTGGAAATTTAAAGCAGTTAAGAGCTAGGAGAAATATCACCAAACTGTACGCTCGGAGTTATACTAGTTCGGTCACAACCACTTTGACTTACATCTAGTCCTCAAAGGTTCTCTAAGAGTTTCAGTTTTTCTTGCAAGATTCAATGGGTTCTTAGAACCTTAGTACAGAGCAAGTTCCTTCATTGGATACTCGCTCCCCCTTACACTTTGTAAACCAATCCCCAACTCAAGGTTCCATAACCTTAAGTTGTCTCAATAACGATATTGAGTTTGTAATGAAAATCTCTCTTATAGAGCAAATATATAATCACTGAAGTACAAAGAGTGAATGTAAGAAAAATAGAGCACTAAGAAAATGTGGATCGATATATGTTCATGTGTTCTCAGTTATTGTATTCTATTCTATTCTTTATTGAAAGCTCCATATATATATATATGAATTTAATGTCTATTAGAAGCATTTCAAACATGTCCATTAGAGTCGCGCAGCTTCATTTGACTGTTCTTTGAATTTGAAAACTAGCCCTTTGTAGTAGGTGAGCGTTTTGAATGTTGTGGACAATAAGTTTAACTTTTCTCTCCATGCATGATCTCTTCATTGTTTTCTGCAAATACACTTAGGAAACTAATACAATGAAATATTAATCATATGAATAACAAATCAATGAACAACATATTAAAATCATACTCTCTGTACTGCCTTACTCTAGTGGCTACTCGAGTGAGACATTAAAACTCTTCACAGAAAGTGAAGTTAAATACTTCTGACTTGGTCACTTGAGGGGTTACTTGAGTGATCATGATCCATTATTAGATTTGTTACTGGAGGGATTTTGAAGCATTACTAGAGTGGACGTAGCAAAATATTGACAGAGTCTTCACTACCTGAAAACTTACCTAGTCACTCAAGGGGTCCCTCGAGTGATCAATTGACATTACTCGAGTGGCTACTCAAGTGACACCATAAAAAACTTGGCAAAGAGCTCAGTGACTATATTTCCTGAGTGATCCCTAGAGTAAGTCTATGCAAATCTTCATTACTTGAGAGGTTACTCGAGTAATGGGGAATCATTACTCGAGTGATCCCTAGAGTGACCTCTTTGAAATCTACCTTTGCTTCTTTCTCCTATTCTATGAATTCCTATTCTTCTTCATCACTTGAGTGCCAACTCGAATAATGTTTTTCCTACCACTAAAGACTTAGTTCCTTTGTTCAAATCTCTTTTATTTATTATCAAAACTTTTTGTAGGATCAATCCAATCTTTGTTATCATCAAAACATGTGGATCTAATAGATTTGACATTTAGTAGGCTTACATGTGGCCCATATTATGTGCTTCTAAACAAGCTATTGATCATTATTATTATATTTGCACAAAAGAAGTTTTGATTTTTCTTATTTCATAAGAGAACCTTGAATATCATTTTGCAAAACACAGAACAACCTTAAGAAAAGAATTTTTTGAGGAAAATTTGTCAAAGAGCCTGCTGGAAAATACTTTGCCCTTAAACCTAGAAAAGCTTTTTTCATGATTATAGATTAAAACCACTTAGATTAGAAATTTCTAGAGTAAGTAACTATTTTAAAAATTCTTATGACAAGTCACTCCTAAAAATGTGAATAGTAATGAGGAGTTATATATGCACTTTTATTTTTAAAAAAATTTTTAGGTTCTCTAAAGCTTGTTGTGGCCCATAAGTTGTTCTTAAGAGTGACTCAAGGATAGTGAAAGGCTATACTTGGAGAAGCTCGCAAGATTGGAGAAAATACTATGGAATCCTAAACTCATTGGATTCAATTTAGTTACAGAACTTGAAGAAGAAAAACCTAAAAGATTATCCAAATTTTGCACCTTCCTTGATAGGCTCCAAAGTGATTAAGGAATTGAATTTATTTAATCTTCTTTCATATGTTTTTATTTTTGCTGTTTAAATACCTTAATAAGAATGGTAATTTAATTAAAAAAATAATATAACAATTAAACATTTTAGGGAACCATTCAATTCACTTTAATCATCATTTGGCAATTTTTGCATTTATTTATTGAAAAAACAATCATTGTTATCAGAAATATATGCTAGCTACAAAAAGTCTGCAAATATGTTCACTAAATATGCAATATTTTACATAAGCTTCCATATTTCATTACTCATGAAAACACACCAAGTAGTGTGCACAACTAGATAGCACATACATATAAAATCAATGACATCATGGTGATAATATCAATACGATAAGTAGTGACAGATTATGTAACACCATATTTTTATTCACCATTATACCTTGTAAACATTTGTAGCATTCAATGGAATAGAATGGTGAATTTTGGCACAATTAAAATGACAACAACACCTTTAGTTGAGGTCATATGACAATTGGGCTAAAACAAGGCATAAAGCCAATTTTTGTCTTCCAAAAATCCCATTATTGAAGCCCTACATAATGAATAGAAGAACACAAGCCTTAGGCCCAACTAATTGTGATTTTTCGCCAGGATGAAGGAAAAAGGAGAAGGTTCAAATTAATTACAAAAAGATGTAAGGGCAAAATGGTAATCTGCCAATAAAGCAACAAGATAAATTATTTTCCCAAATTCATGAGGCCATTTTTAGTGAAATAAAAGAAATAAAGGGGAAATAAGATCTTGGGGATAAATTTCCCAATTTTGGAACAATTGTGGCCAAGGAAAATGAAGTTTGAAAAGTCAAAAAGAAAATATGATATAATTAATTATTTGAAGAGAGAGAATTATGAAATTCAAGAAGCAATTTTCATTTCCCCTTTCTCTTGGTAATTTCAAACATAAAGGGGAATATTTGAGAAAAATAAATGCTTGAATGATAAATGTGCCATGTGTCATCATCTTGCACCAAGTAAAAAGATGAAGAGGTAAAAAGCAAAATTCACATGGAAATTAGGATTAAAAAAATATTAGGTTAAGTAGGTGTATGATGATATTTTTATTAGCTCACTTCTTTCCATTTGGGACGTCATTTTCATCCAAGTTTACATAGTAGAGAGAGATGATGAACCTGAAGAAAAAGAGGAAGAGAGACCTCAATAAGCAAAAATCAAGGTAGGTAGGCTTGATTTCAAGTGTTCTTGACTTCTAACTTGTGTAAGACCTTCTCTAACCTCTATATCTCCATGAATATCATGGTTAGCAAGCAAAAATTCAAGAGAAAGAGGAGGATAGATGTAATATCCCAAAAAGTGATTAAGGGCTAATGACTTCAAAAGTGGATGTAATTATTGTTGAATAAACACTTTTGGAGAATGTGTGATGGGAATTTGGATATTTTAATGATTCCAATGGCTTCCTTGTGAAAATTCATGTGGGGAGAGTGTTTATTGTGAAGTTGGAACCATTGGGAACAATTGTGCAAAAGTTGAAAACTCTGTCCATTGAAACTCTGTACAGGGCAGCCAATTTGTATGGACGTTTTAAATAGGCAAATGATGTCTAAAAATTCTGAAATTTTCCAGTATTAAAGTTCACATGTCAAGCTTCAAAATGAACATATAATTTGTATCATTTTGATTTGTGACCTAAGAGTTTTGGATTTTTGAATTTTGCCCAGCGAAATTAATTATTTTCTGGAACAGTATGCAAAGATTGAAAGTCTGGGAATTTTGTGGTGATTTTCAGTAATGGCCAATATTTTTCCTATGAATAGGACTTAAATATCTTTCATTTGGCTTTGGAATCACCTCATTTCGATTTTTCTAGAATTAGTTATGATTTTTTAAAGTTTGGGCAGAAAAACTGTCATAAAATCCGAAAGTGGGATTTATGACATCAGCATAATAAAACATGACATCATCCTAATGTTAAAACACTTTTTATTCATCATCTTCATCAGCTATTCCCGACGCCATTCTGCAGCCAAAGTAAAGAAAAAGAGTTGAGAGGGTTTTGGGAGAAAAGGAGAAGAGAACTCGCAAGGTAAGCCGATTTCTCCGACGATCTAGCTCCTAACGCGTATAACTCCGATCCTAAGCTACTCCTTTATGTTCTTTAAGGTTTGGAAGCTCCTCTTTTGGTGTTAAAACACCTAGGGTTTTCATTCAAGTCAAGGAAAATCTATTGGGAGCTTGAGGTAACTTCCAAACTCTTGTATATTGACTATTCTGGCTGCTGTGGGCAATTTAATCGGTGAAATTTCGCCGAATTGCCATTGGTTTTAATTCTTGGAAATGGGTTTTTCTAGGGGTTATGCTGCCCAAATTGATACTAAATGGTAGTTGTAACTTAATGAAATAGTCAATAAAGTGGTTAGGAGTAGAAAGGAACGTGTTTACGGAGCCGAAATCGTAAAACCCCGATTTTCTCCGAAGAGCTCATATATTTCGGTCAGGGGTCTAAATGGGTCTTAGAGTTAGATTTTCAATGATTTGATGGTTCCATTGAGTTCAGGGGCGAAAATTAGGTGGGGTTACAGTTGGGCACTTTTTCAAAAAAGGCCGAGAAAGCATAATTACGGAAACACCCCTAAAACCCTAAAAGTAGGGCTGCCAAGGGCAATTTTGTAATTTGACATTGAATTTGATAATTCTGAGTACGGAAATGGATTCCTTGGGCGGAAATATGTTAGGATAGCCCAGATTAGAATTTCGGGAAAAGTGCAACCAGACCGGGTACGGCGGGCCCGGGCCGGGTCCCCGGGGGTAGTTTTGTAAATTTTCATTATAGACTAATATAACCCCAAGTAACACTATGGAAGTGTCTAAATGGTGCATTTGGAATTGTAGGATTCGATATTTGCCGCCCTCGGGAGCCCGCAGTGCCAAGAAACGTCGGGAAAGGATCAGGTAGTGACTTTCTCTCTTATACTATGTATAATGCTCTGTATGTGTGTGTTATCATTGTTATGTGATGATTCTTTGATGCTGCTGCAATTACAGCTGGTGATAGATGTCGTTTACAGCGCAAGCTGTCGTTATTGTGATTACAGCGTAAGCTGTCGTGATTATTATTACAGCGAGAGCTGTCATATTATGCATACAGCCGTGAGTGCTGTCGTTTGTGGTGAAAACCATGTATCTTTGAGATTGCTGCTGCTGTTGCTGGTTGTGATTTATATACATGCTTTGTGTTATGCATTGTGTGAGTGGTTTGTTACTACTGGGATTCGCTCGAATCTCATTCTTTCCTATGACTAACATTTCAGACAGGGCATGTGGCTCAAAGGAGAAGCGGCCAACCCGAAGCACTTAGGATCTTTAGTGATACTAAGGATTTTTTGAGATGTTGGTTATCTACTTTAAACTCGGGATTACTGTATATCCTGAATCAGGAACACTACATTCGATTTTGGTTGTGTAATCCCCTAGTAGATACTTGTAACCTCTAGATTATATATGTATAGGACCCGGGAGTTGCCAGGGATTTGGTTATACACTCTGTTATACATGAATGTAGATAAACTGCACAGGTAATTATATTCGAATTTTGAAATGGAGACCAGGAACGGGAAGAGATTTTGAATGTTTTGTGAAAACCCTACTACAAAGTAGGAGATTGAAATGAGTTTAAGTTATCCGATGGCCTCTAATCCGAATTAAATGTGCATTATCGAATTATAATTACGTGATTAAAGGCAGGGTGTTACATTTTGGTATCAGAGCCTGGTTCCTGGCAAGGGTAGAGGTTGCTAGAATAGATCCCTTAGATAGTAGTAGGGATAGAAGATTATCTGTGAATGATTGTTGTGTATGCACATGTATGTTTTATTGACATGGATATATATATGAGTTTTGTGACTATATGTGCATACTATCTCTGCTAAATTAATGGGGCAAGTTGTTTGTAGAATGAAGAAAACTAGAGGACGCCCCAATATTCCGCGTGTAGACCCAGAGGTGGAGGTCATCAAGGATAACCCACCGGATGCAATGCAGGAATTAATGGGTCTAATCAGAGATCAGCGGGATATGATAACTGAGCTAAGAGAAGAGCTTAGAGCAGAGAAGGCGAAGAATAAGGAAGGTCCGGCTCAGTCCACTCCGGAGGAAACTCAAGAAGAAACTCGGCATGAGGATACTGCTGAAGGATCAGCACGACCACTAGAGTCCCCACCTCACATTGTCCCAAATCAGGAATCTTATGGGATGCCAGTTAAGGAGGAAAGGGATCTTCAGTTTTGGGTCACCAGGTTCTGCAAGCATCTGCCTCCTGCGTTCAGAGGGAGGTTTGACCCTCAAGCAGCCGAAGATTGGATGAACAGATTGGAGAAAATATTTGAGGTGCTTAATTGTCCGGATGAGGTGAAGCCACGACTGGCCGTTTACAAACTCGAAGGGGATGCAGACCGTTGGTGGCGGAATATCGCCCTAACCTTGAAGAGCAACAAGATGCCATTGACTTGGGAATTGTTTCAACAAGAATTCAACGAGAAGTATTTTCCCAAATCAGTGAGGCTCGAGAAGGAGACAGAATTCCTGAATATCAGGCAAGGGGACACGGAAAGCTTCGATGATTACTTGTCCCGTTTTGTCCGATTGGCTCGATACTCCTCCTATCTCCGGTTCAAGGATGATGAAGAATGGAGTTCTGATATGCTCATTCGCGGTCTGAGGCGAGAGTTGAGGAAGCGCTTAGCTACTCATCAATTTACCAAGTTCAACAAGGCGGTTGAACAGTGCAGGATTACAGAGAACAACTTGAGAGATTTGTATCCTGCCAGAGCTACTATCCACCGCAATGAACCTAATAAGGGTGCTACCTCACAAAAGCGAAAGGGGCAAGGATCTTCGTCTGGAAGTGGTAAGAAGCCCTACCAGTCTGGGAGCCGTGACCAGCAAAGAACATATTCTGGACCATGGATTTGTCGTCGGTGTAACCAACCACATCAAGGCAAAACTTGTGATGGCAAAATAATATGCTTCAATTGTAAGCGTGTGGGGCATACTTCTGCTGAATGCAAAGAGCCACAACCAGACCAGAGACCGAGGACACAGGGCCGAGTATTCACTATGACCCATGAGGAGGCCCGCAAATCTCCTGAGCTAATACAAGGTAAACTTCTACTTCATGGCCATCTATTGCAAGTTTTATTTGACTCGGGTGCAAGTCACTCCTTCATTGCCTATGATTGCGTGAAGCGCCTGGGATTGCATGTGCACAAACTGCCATTTGAATTAGTAGTGTCAACTCCAATGGGTATTAAGGCCTTGACCACAGAAGCTTGTTTGAGTTGTGTCATAACTGTGGAAGGGCATCAATCTATTGTAGATTTGATATGTTTGCCTCTTAGTCAATTAGAAGTCATTTTGGGTTTTGATTGGTTAATGGCAAATAATATATTGCTTGATTGTGGAAACAAGAGAATAGTATATCCTGTATCTCAGAGGGTTGAAGATGTGGATGCTAGTATGAATTTTCTTTCGGCAGCCAAAGCTGAAAAGTATCTTGAAAAGGGTTGCCAGGGGTATGTAGTGTTTTTCTCTGTGCAAGGGGAAAATGGCGAAACCTTGAATAATATACCCGTGGTAAATGAATTCCCTGAGGTGTTTCCGGACGATCTGAGCGGACTACCTCCAGAAAGGGAAGTTCAGTTCCCAATTGACATTGTACCTAGAGCTGGTTCTATATCCAAGGCCCCATACCGCATGGCCCCAAACGAAATGGCGGAGTTAAAGAAACAAATAGAAGATTTGCTTGAGAAAGGGTTTATTAGACCCAGTGTGTCGCCTTGGGGAGCTCCAGTGTTGTTTGTAAAGAAGAAAGATGGGAGTTTTCGCTTGTGTATCGACTACAGAGAGCTGAATAAAGTTACTATAAAAAACAAGTACCCTCTTCCCCGAATTGATGACCTATTAGATCAACTCTCTGGTTCGTGTGTGTTTTCAAAGATTGATCTAAGGTCAGGGTATCATCAGCTGCGAGTGAAAGCAGAAGATATTCCAAAGACTGCTTTCAGGACTCGATATGGTCATTATGAGTTCTTGGTGATGCCATTTGGGCTAACCAATGCGCCTGCGGTTTTCATGGTTTACATGAACCGTATCTTTCGGCAATATCTGGATCAGTTTGTTGTTGTGTTTATTGATGACATTTTGATATATTCCAAGAATAAGGATGAGCATGAGCATCATTTGAGAATCGTATTGAATATCTTGTGCGAGAAGCAATTATATGCTAAATTGAGCAAGTGCGAGTTTTGGCTATTAGAAGTGAAATTCTTAGGCCATGTTATCTCGCAAGAAGGGGTCTCTGTGGATCCCAGCAAAGTGGAAGCAGTACTGAACTGGAAGAGGCCAGAATCTGTGGCGGCAATACGCAGTTTTCTGGGTCTTGCTGGTTATTATCGGAGATTTATCCAAAATTTCTCCCGTATTGCGTTGCCGATGACCAAGCTCACGAGAAAAGATCAGCCGTTTGTGTGGGACGAGAAATGTGAAAACTGCTTTGTGGAGCTGAAGGAGAGGTTGACGTCGGCACCTGTATTGATTTTACCCGATCCCAGTGTGACATATGTTGTGTATTCTGATGCCAGTGGGCAGGGATTAGGGTGTGTCCTTATGCAGCAGGGACGTGTGGTGGCCTACGCCTCTCGACAGCTCAGACCTCATGAATTGAATTATCCCACTCATGATCTGGAGCTTGCGGCCATTGTATTTGCTTTAAAGATTTGGCGTCATTACCTATATGGTGTGACTGTGGAATTGTACTGCGACCACAAGAGTCTCAAATATCTGTATGATCAAAAAGAGCTGAATATGAGACAGCGTCGCTGGATGGAATTGCTTAAGGACTACGACCTGGAGATAAAATATCACCCGGGTAAGGCAAATGTAGTCGCTGATGCTCTTAGCCGAAAGACTGTGCTCGTTGCAGCTATGATGATACAAGAAAGGAAATTGATTGAAGATTTTCGTGATTTAAATTTGACAAATCAGATCATCTGTGCCAATTACACTGTTTCTCAAGAGGAGAGTAATCTAAGGGTGGAAATTGAAGAAGCTCAGAGTCAAGATGACTGGATACAGCGCAATCTGACTCGAATCAAACAGGGAGAAGTTTCAGGCTACGACATATCGCCTCGTGGATTGGTTTGTTACCAGAAAAGAGTCTGCGTTCCACTTAAGGCAGAGTTGAGGCAGAAGATTCTGGATGAGGCACACAAGAGCCGATATACTCTTCATCCTGGTATGACCAAGATGTATCAGAATCTGAAATCGGTGTATTGGTGGCCGGGTTTGAAGAGTGACGTGACCAAATATGTTGCAAGGTGTCTCACTTGTCAGAAAGTGAAAATCGAGCACCAGAGACCGCCTGGTTTACTTCAGAGTCCTGAGATTCCGGAATGGAAATGGGAAAGCGTGACCATGGATTTGGTTGTGGGATTACCCAGGATCAGAAACTATGATGCGATCTGGGTAATTGTGGACCGATTAACAAAGTCAGCCCACTTCATACCAATCGATGCTGGTTACTCTCCGGATAAGCTAGCAGAGATTTATATCCGAGAAATTGTGAAACTCCATGGTGTACCGAAGAATATCATTTCCGATCGAGATCCACGATTTACTTCGAAGTTTTGGAAAGCATTGCATGAAGCCTTAGGTACTCAACTGAGATTCAGTACGGCCTATCATCCTCAAACGGATGGACAATCTGAGAGAACAATTCAGACACTGGAAGATATGTTGCGAGCTTGTGTTCTCGACTTTAAAGGAAGTTGGGATCGTTTCCTTCCACTGGCTGAGTTCGCTTACAACAATAGCTATCATGCGAGCATCCAAATGGCTCCGTATGAAGCGTTGTATGGAAGACGGTGTCAATCACCTTTATGCTGGAATGAATTATCCGAAAGGAAGCTTTATGGGCCAGATTTGGTTGATCAAACCTCAGCACAGATTCGGATCATTCGTAAGAGGCTCCTTGCAGCGCAGAGTCGACAGAAAAGTTACGCTGACAAGAGGAGAAGGCCTCTAGAATTTGAGGTTGGTGATCACATATTCCTGAGAGTATCACCAATTACGGGCATTGGGCGAGCCATCAAGAGGAAGAAGCTGGGCCCGAGATATATAGGTCCTTTTGAAATCCTTGAGAGGATTGGGCCTGTTGCTTATCGAGTAGCCCTACCCCCAAACTTGAGTAGACTCCACGATGTGTTTCATGTTTCCCAACTGAAGAAGTATCAACCGGATCCATCTCATATTGTTGAATATGAAGAAGTTGAGTTACAAGACAACTTCACATATGCGATAGAGCCAGAACAGATCATTGATAGAGAAGAACGACGGCTCAGACACCGAAGCATTCCATTTGTGAAGGTGATCTGGAAGGGAATGACTCAGAGGGAAGCAACTTGGGAAGCGGAAGCGGATATGCGAAGACGTTATCCTGAGTTTATGGCTCAAGTTGTGTGACAAATTTCGAGGATGAAATTTATTTTACGGGGGGAGAAATGTAATATCCCAAAAAGTGATTAAGGGCTAATGACTTCAAAAGTGGATGTAATTATTGTTGAATAAACACTTTTGGAGAATGTGTGATGGGAATTTGGATATTTTAATGATTCCAATGGCTTCCTTGTGAAAATTCATGTGGGGAGAGTGTTTATTGTGAAGTTGGAACCATTGGGAACAATTGTGCAAAAGTTGAAAACTCTGTCCATTGAAACTCTGTACAGGGCAGCCAATTTGTATGGACGTTTTAAATAGGCAAATGGTGTCTAAAAATTCTGAAATTTTCCAGTATTAAAGTTCACATGTCAAGCTTCAAAATGAACATATAATTTGTATCATTTTGATTTGTGACCTAAGAGTTTTGGATTTTTGAAGTTTGCCCAGCGAAATTAATTATTTTCTGGAACAGTATGCAAAGATTGAAAGTCTGGGAATTTTGTGGTGATTTTCAGTAATGGACAATATTTTTCCTATGAATAGGACTTAAATATCTTTCATTTGGCTTTGGAATCACCTCATTTCGATTTTTCTAGAATTAGTTATGATTTTTTAAAGTTTGGGCAGAAAAACTGTCATAAAATCCGAAAATGGGATTTATGACATCAGCATAATAAAACATGACATCATCCTAATGTTAAAACACTTTTTATTCATCATCTTCATCAGCTATTCCCGACGCCATTCTGCAGCCAAAGTAAAGAAAAAGAGTTGAGAGGGTTTTGGGAGAAAAGGAGAAGAGAACTCGCAAGGTAAGCCGATTTCTCCGACGATCTAGCTCCTAACGCGTATAACTCCGATCCTAAGCTACTCCTTTATGTTCTTTAAGGTTTGGAAGCTCCTCTTTTGGTGTTAAAACACCTAGGGTTTTCATTCAAGTCAAGGAAAATCTATTGGGAGCTTGAGGTAACTTCCAAACTCTTGTATATTGACTATTCTGGCTGCTGTGGGCAATTTAATCGGTGAAATTTCGCCGGATTGCCATTGGTTTTAATTCTTGGAAATGGGTTTTTCTAGGGGTTATGCTGCCCAAATTGATACTAAATGGTAGTTGTAACTTAATGAAATAGTCAATAAAGTGGTTAGGAGTAGAAAGGAACGTGTTTACGGAGCCGAAATCGTAAAACCCCGATTTTCTCCGAAGAGCTCATATATTTCGGTCAGGGGTCTAAATGGGTCTTAGAGTTAGATTTTCAATGATTTGATGGTTCCATTGAGTTCAGGGGCGAAAATTAGGTGGGGTTACAGTTGGGCACTTTTTCAAAAAAGGCCGAGAAAGCATAATTACGGAAACACCCCTAAAACCCTAAAAGTAGGGCTGCCAAGGGCAATTTTGTAATTTGACATTGAATTTGATAATTCTGAGTACGGAAATGGATTCCTTGGGCGGAAATATGTTAGGATAGCCCAGATTAGAATTTCGGGAAAAGTGCAACCAGACCGGGTACGGCGGGCCCGGGCCGGGTCCCCGGGGGTAGTTTTGTAAATTTTCATTATAGACTAATATAACCCCAAGTAACACTATGGAAGTGTCTAAATGGTGCATTTGGAATTGTAGGATTCGATATTTGCCGCCCTCGGGAGCCCGCAGTGCCAAGAAACGTCGGGAAAGGATCAGGTAGTGACTCTCTCTCTTATACTATGTATAATGCTCTGTATGTGTGTGTTATCATTGTTATGTGATGATTCTTTGATGCTGCTGCGATTACAGCTGGTGATAGCTGTCGTTTACAGCGCAAGCTGTCGTTTACAGCGCAAGCTGTCGTTTACAGCGTAAGCTGTCGTTATTGTGATTACAGTGTAAGCTGTCGTGATTATTATTACAGCGAGAGCTGTCGTATTATGCATACAGCCGTGAGTGCTGTCGTTTGTGGTGAAAACCATGTATCTTTGAGATTGCTGCTGCTGTTGCTGGTTGTGATTTATATACATGCTTTGTGTTATGCATTGTGTGAGTGGTTTGTTACTACTGGGATTCGCTCGAATCTCATTCTTTCCTATGACTAACATTTCAGACAGGGCATGTGGCTCAAAGGAGAAGCGGCCAACCCGAAGCACTTAGGATCTTTAGTGATACTAAGGATTTTTGAGATGTTGGTTATCTACTTTAAACTCGGGATTACTGTATATCCTGAATCAGGAACACTACATTCGATTTTGGTTGTGTAATCCCCTAGTAGATACTTGTAACCTCTAGATTATATATGTATAGGACCCGGGAGTTGCCGGGGATTTGGTTATACACTCTGTTATACATGAATGTAGATAAACTGCACAGGTAATTATATTCGAATTTTGAAATGGAGACCAGGAACGGGAAGAGATTTTGAATGTTTTGTGAAAACCCTACTACAAAGTAGGAGATTGAAATGAGTTTAAGTTATCCGATGGCCTCTAATCCGAATTAAATGTGCATTATCGAATTATAATTACGTGATTAAAGGCAGGGTGTTACAATAGAGGGATGGCTCTAGAGAGAAAGTTGAAGAATCAAGAGGTAACTTCAAGAACCTTGATTCTCTTGATGATATGTTGTTGTTGTTATGGTTATTATATTGTTGATATATGCTTGATTTGTGGTTCTTTTTCTTGACTTTGTAATTATGGGATGATGAAACTCTAAGGGATTATGCTCCTAAAATTTTCACAAATATTGTTTAATAAGTGTTTAAGAAGTTAGACAAGTGATTAGGAGTGAAAAGGAAGGAGTTTGGAGGATTAAATCATGAAATTCCAATTTTCCCTTTTTCTTGATGAGTTTTTTCTAGACCTGGTTCAAGGGGTTAAGGCTAGAATTTCATCAATTTGATGATTCCTTAAGGTTCAGAAGGGAAAATTGTGTAGGGTTTATGTTTAGTAGGAAGTGTGAAAAATATTGGAAGGTGAAATGACAAAATAACCCCTAAAACCCTAAATAGGGGCTGCTAAGGGCAAAATGGCCTTTTAGTAGGAAATTTTGCAATTCTATAGTCAAAAATGGATTATACACAAAAATCTATGTAGGATTAGCTTAGGTCATAAGTTTTGGAAAAGTATGATTAGACCGAGTATGAAGGGACTTGGACCAGGTCCCTAAGGGCATTTTGTCCTTTGGCAATTTTAAACTAAGATAACCAACAAAATAAGTTTAAGAGAATTTAGTGTAGTATATGAATGATATATTAACTCAATTCTTGTAAAACTTGAAATTTAGGACCAGACAGTTAGCCCTACTAAAACAAAATTCAGGAATAGTTGTAAGCTGAAAAAGGGACTTAAGGTAGAACTCTCTTTCATAAAATATGTGAATATTTATATTCTTTGTTCATTCCATCTTCTGTAATATGAACACTATATTTCTGTAGGCCATTGTGCGAGTAGGCACATTTATAGAGGTTTACGAATAGTGAGGAAGTAGCCCCGACTCATGTACACATGTCGTGTTGTTTGTGTTATGTTGCATTACATGGTGTATAGTATGTTTATCTATTGCATTTTATATGATTGATTATATGTTAATACTGAGATTTATTTGAATCTTAACCTTTTCCAAATTTAAAAATATTCCAACAGAAGCCAGTAGCTCAATAGGGCAAAAGCGTACTTACCAACAACTGATGGTTCCGGTGCTGATCAAATAAGACTTTTGGTTATCTGAAGACCTTTTATTTATTTTAAGGTCTATAAGTATTATGTATAAGACCTTGCGGGGATTCCTGTAATATAATCATGTACTATATATCAGTATATCTACGCTATTCCTGTGTGCTCACCGGAATGTGCTCAACCACACTGAAAAATATGGGCACATTTCTCTCGATCTCTATAATAGTACGAATACTTGTTTCTCATTCATTGTTTTTCAGGTCTGGAGAAGAGAGCACATTTCGCTCAATTTCTAAAACACAGTGCCCACTTGTTTCTCTTCTATTATGTATAGGGTTAGGAAAAGACGGTGCACATCTCTCAATTTTAATGAAGACGGTACACTACTTATTGTGTATCCACTTGTTACTTTTCCTGACATCACTATAAGAAGAAGGAAAAAAATCTGTGTGAATGATATCTTGTTCATACCTAATGAATCATATCAACGTTAACAATGTTGCAATTGATCGGAGCTACAAGAAAGAAAAGGCATATATATTGATGTCATTGTACTTTAACAACCAAGTTTGTTCTTCTTCTACATCATCTACTAATAAAGAAAATAATTTCTATCTAAATTGAGTAAGTAGTGTCATTTTCTTCAGCATAAAAGCTCTATGAATAATTTTTTCACTATAACTTAAATGCCTTTTGTTGTGTGAATGTTGTTTATTTACTTTAAAATTTAATGGAAAGCTAAGGAACTGAAAACCTATATATTTACGTCTTCAGTTTCACAATATTCATGAGCTAACAAATAATTCATTAATAGTAAACATGAACATTTGAATTTTGTCAATGTCATGCCCTTATCTTATTTTCACATTTTTCAGAGTGCTTACATGTAGTTCGATGAGTAACACAGGAATAGCTTAAATATACTGATATATTGATATAATGTATGTGATTACATTACCGGTTTTCCCCCAAAATATCCAAAAATAAACTACATATAACCACCATCTCTCCAATCTCAAAATGGAGCCTAAGTGCCTTGCATCCATCGACGAATTTTCTTCCAATTATTTACACTCATATTTTACAATCCCGACTTCTTGACTTCCGCGGATGATAGAATGGTTATCTAGAAATTTTGAAAGTGAATTTCCCATTATTTATAAATATCAACATTTATTTTATTCCACTATTTACATATTTACACTAGCTTTTGGGATTCATAGCCCGTACAAGAATTTTGGGATATTACAATTTTAACCCAGTACAATAAATTCCGTCCCCAAAATTTGTTACATATCTGATGGCATAAACTCCGGGTTTCATGTCTTCTTCAGCTTCCCATGTTGCCTCACTTTGAGACAGACCCTTCCATACCACCTTCACAAACGGTATACTTTGATTTCGGAGTTGTTTCTCTTGTTAGTCAATAATTCGCTCTAGCTCTACTTCATAGGTAGTATTCTCTCGTACCTTAATATCTTCATACTCGATCACATGCTCAGGGTCCGATTGGTACTTCTTTAACTGAGAGATGTGAAATACATCATGTAGTTTGCTCAGGTTCGGTGGCAAAGCTATATGGTATGCTATTGGCCTAATCTTCAACAAGATCTCAAATAGACCAATATGCCTTGGATATAGCTTCTTCACCCTCAGTGCCATACTAATTCCTGTAACTGATGAAACTTTTATGAACACATGGTCACTGACTTCAAACTTTAGAGGTTTTCACCTCTTATCAGCATAACTCTTCTGTCAGCTTTGAGCAGTCAATAATCTTTGTTTAATCAACTTGATCTGCTCAATTGTCTAATCAACGATGTATGGCCTAAGTAAGTGCCTCTTAAACAAGTCCATCTAGCGCAAGGTTGATTGACACTTCCTTCCGTACAGTGCCTCATATGGAGCCATTTGAATACTCGAGTGATAGCTATTATTATAGGTAAACTCTACCAATGGAAGAAATTTGTCCCAACTGCCTTTAAAATCTAATGTACTTGCCCTCAGCATATCCTCAAGTATCTATATTGTTTATTCTGTCTGCCAAGCTATTTGAGGATGATATACCATGCTGAATCTAAGCTTAGTACCCATAGCTTTGTGTACCGCTTTCCAAAACTTGGAAGTAAATCGGGGATCTCAATTTGAAATGATATTCTTTTAAGTACCATGAAATAGCACAATTTCTTTGATATAAATCTTCGCCAATTTATCAAGAGAATAATGAATACGGATTGGTAGGAAATGGGTTGTCTTTATGAATTTGTCAACTATTACCTACATTACATCATGATTTCTGACCTTGTGTAACCCCATCACGAAATCCATGGTAATGCTTTCCCACTTCCACTCAAGAATCTCAGGGTTTTGCAAAAGCCCTACTGGTCGTTGATGTTCAACCTTCACTTCTGGCAAGGGAGACAACAAGCTACAAATCTAGTCACATCTTTTTTCATTCCTGGCCACCAATACAAGGACTTCAACTCATGGTACATTTTAGTTGCCCTAGATGCAGAGTATATTTACTCTTATGTGCTTCCTCTAGGATTTGTCATTTCAGCTATATCTATTACGGAACATATATCCACTTCTTATATCTTACTAGCCCGCTCGGTGACAAGTCATATTGCTGAGTTTCTACTCTACCGATCATATCTTTATAGACAGTGCTCATCTATCCTAGAGTTGTACTTCTTCAATTGCTGCTCTCAGATCATTATACACCTAACTGGTATTGTTGCTCATCAAAATCTAACTAGACAGATTAAGATCTCTAAAATCTTCAATTAGTTTCTACTTACGAATCATCGTGGCTACCACCTGTACAGATTTATGGCTCAATGTGTCAACAACAACATTAGCCTTCCCTAGATGATATTTTATCTCCAAATTATAGTATTTTAGTAACTCCATCAACCTATGCTATCTCATGTTCAGCTATTTCTGATCATACAAATATTTCAAGCTCTTGTGGTCAGAGTACAGCTCTACGGTCGCACCATAGAGATAATGTCTAAAGATTTTCAAAGCAAACACAATAGCCACCAACTCAAGATCATAAGTGGGATAATTCAATTCATAAGGTTTCAGCTAACAAGATGCCCCACTACTCAACCATGTTGCATCAACATATATCCCAATCCATGCCCACTAGCATCTGTATAAACAACATATGTAAACTGTGGATATGGGATCTCCAGCACTAATGCTGTCATTAATCTCTGCTTCAAATCCATGAGGCTCCTCTCACAACTATTGTCCCACACAAAATGGTGAGTTTTCCATATCAATCTTGACAAAGGCAAAGCTATTCTCATAAATCTTCTATAATACCTTGTAAGACCCAAAAAATTGCATATTTCAAAAATGGTCTCTAGCCTCTTCCAGTTTAGTATTGCTTCCACTTTACTAGGATCAACTAAGACCCCTTGTTAAGAGTCTATGTGGCCCAGAAACGTAACCTCTAAAGCAAGAATTCATACTTGCTTAGCTTGGCATAAAGTTACTTATCCCTCAATATATTTAATACTTTTCTCATATATTGCTCAAGTTTGGTTTTACTCCGCGAGTATACTAGGATATCATTAATAAAGACTACAATGAACTGGTCCAGATACAGATGGAAAATTTGATTTATGTAGTCCATAAAGACGGCAGGTGCATTGGTGAGCCCAAATGGCTTAACAAGAAACTCGTAATGGCCATATCTGGTCCTAAAAGCATATTGGATACATCTACTTTTATCTAAGTTGATGGTATCCTGATCGCAAATCAATTTTTGATAATACACAAGAACTAGATAACTGATCAAGCAATTCATCTATTCTAAGGGGTGGGTATTTATTCTCGACAATGACCTTATTCAGCTCCTTGTAATCTATACAGAGTCACAGGCTTCCATCTTATTGTTAACAAAGAGCACTGAAGTTCCCTATAGTGAGACACTAGGTTGAATAAACCCTTTCTCTAGCAGCTCCTCAATCAACCATGCCAAGCGCACCACTACTGGCTGACCCTATTGAGGGATACGGCTGGGGTGTGACAATAAAAGTATATGCCATGCCAAGTGCACTGCCATCGGCCGAGCCTCGGAGGGGGTATACGGGTGGAGTATAGGCAGGGTGGGCCGCGATTGAAGGGTACTTCAGATAGAAGAGATTGAGATTCTGGAGTGGCCGGATATTATTATTGAAACCCAAAAGTCCCAGTTATCACTAGCAGAGTCGTTGGTGGGTGTACGGGTGAGGGAAATATTGTGAAAGTGAATATAGTATAAGTGAAAGTATAGTGGAAAACAGTGAAAGCTAAGATAGGTGATTAACGGAAGCTGTCGGTTACGCGCAGTAAGTCTACGATGCTTTAAGATATTCCTGGAAGGGGAAAATAATTTAATGACTGAGATTAAAGAGGCTTAAAGCCGGAATGAACGGGTGTATCTCGTCCGAATAGTGATTGAATGAAGTGAAGACCTCTAAGATTGGGAAGCAGAGATCACACATTCGTGAGAGTGTCTCCAGGTTCGAGTAATGGTAAAGTGATTTAAAGAAAGAAATTGAGCCACGAAGTGGTGGTCCGTCAAAGATTCTGGTGCGAATCGGACCTGTAATGTATTGTTGGTACAAATGGTCTTGAAGGGATTACCCTAAAGAGAAACAAATTGAGGAACGGAAGTCGTCGTGAAAAGGCGTTCGGAGTTTATGTCCTAAGTGGTGTAACAAATTTTGAGGATGAAATTTATTGAACGGGGGGAGAATTGTAACGCCCCAATTTGCAATTAAGGGTTAAGGATAATTATTGAGGATAATTATTGAATTAAAGTGGAATAATTATGTGTTATGGTGGCAATATTAATTTATATGTCATAATTGATGGAAAATTTAAAGAATGGAATTATTGGCTCTAAGTTGGTGATTAATGGGGAAATTAATTACTAACTAAATGAAAAGTGAGAAGTGTGATTAAATGGCTAATGGATGCATTGGAGAAGCTAATTGGTGACTAAGTGTGTGTGAGCCAATGATAAGTGGACATGTGGCAAGCATGTGTGAGAGAGAGGTTAAGGGAAAAAGTCAATGGGTGTATTTTATTGTTTCTTCTCTCTCTTCCCATTCCCATTTAGGATGAAGAGGCATGGAGGGGGGTATTATTATCATCATTCTTCATCTCTACACTCCATCTCTCATCTCTCTCATTTTCCTCTCTCTTGGCGCCATTATTGCAGAAATAAGGGGGAAGAAAAGCTTCAAAAGGTAAGGGAAAATGTCTCCAAATGCTCAAACTTCCTTCTCTAATATTGATCCTTGAATGAAGAGCTTCATTTTGATGGTTGTAATGTGTTCATTGGTGTTAGTTTGTGACCTCAAGAGATTATGAAAGTTGGAGAATTGAAAAGTCACTTTGAGAAAGTTAAAGAGGTAAGTGAAACCTATCTACCCATCTAAGTTTTGTGCCATTTGAGGTAGCTTTGAATTTCTGGGATTTATTGGCCATTTTTGAAAATAAGTGTCATTGGTCATTTGGCATGTTAAAGGTATAGAAATGGTATATTTGGAATGTGTATGGATAGATAGGATTGATTGGGAAAGAAATGAGTGAGATTGGAAAGTTCGGAAAGTTAGTGTTTAGTGTGGCCATGGACCAAAGCATGTTAATGTAGTGGAAATTAGGTTGTTTAAATGGTTTTATTGGATTTCTTGAGTGTTTTAGTGTAAGGAATAGGCTTGATTGTTGATTTTGGAGCCATTGGACACTTTGGTAGAAAATTGGAAAATGCTTCCATTGAAAGTCTATTCTGGGCAGTCTGTTTGTATTGGCGTTTTGAATGACCAAATGGTGTCTAAAAATTATGAAACTTTCCAGTCTTAAATTTCACATCTCAAGCTTCAAAATGGACATTATTTTGTGTCATTTCTATTTTTAGGCTAGGAGTTATGACTGTCCAAAATTTGATGTTAAATCTGAGAACAATTCTAGAACAGTGTGGACATTTCTTAAATTCTGTATTTTTGTGGTGATTTCCAGTATTGGTCCATATTTTTCTGGTAAAGAGCACTTAAATAGCTTTTAATGGGATTTGGGATCACCTCATTTTTATTTTTCTAGAATTAGTTATGAATTTCCAAAGTTGCCTTGGCTGCAGCAAAAAAGTCTTGGCTGCAGCACAAAAGTTTCTGTGCGTGTTTTGGCCGCAGCCAGAAATTCTTGACTGCAACCAGAAACTTCTGTGCTTGTTTTGGCTGTAGCTAGAGGTTTCTTGGCTATAGCCAACCCCCTGTTTTCATCACCTTGGGATTTTGAAAAGTGGCTTCCAACCCGGTGTTTCCCAATCCTTTAGGGCCTTTATTAGAGCCAATTGTAGCTTCTTAAGGGTCATTATTGATAACCAAATCTAAGTGTTGAAGAGTCAATTGAGTATTGGAATAGAGAATAATGCTTCATCCTTAATTATGACTTTAGGATTTGATATCTGCCTGGAGCATAGAAGGCCTGTGCCTGCTCAAGGCAGGAAAGATAAAGGTAGTAACACTTTATCCTATGTCATGTGTATTACATTGCTTGTTTTCATTAGTCATCGATTACAGTGAAAGTGAAGGGGACATGGCAAAATCCCAGACTCGATTACAGTGAAAGTGAAGGGGATGTGGCGAAAGCCCAGACTCAAATATAGATAAAGTGAAGGGGGCATGGCATAAGCCCGACCTCATATATAGTGAAGGGAACGTGGCGAAAGCCCAATCTCGAATATTGATTGCTGAATTGTGATATATGTGACTTGCTTTGTATATATGCATCATATAAATAAACTGTTGCTACTGGGATTCTCAAGAATCTCATTCTTTCCAAATAACATTTTTAGATAGGGCAAGTGGATCGAAAAGCAAGCAAGTGGATAAGGGCAATTAGGGCTGCCAGCGGTAGTCTTAGTTAGATATTTTGGTTGTATATCGAATTGGTTATCATTTTGGATCAATGTAAATATATTGTATAGATCATGGTACTATGTTTTGTGTAATCCCCGGTATGGATATTGGATGGGCGATGATGCCCTGAACAATATTTTGGATTAAATGTTATTATCCCGGGTAAATATCGGGAATTGTGCTGATACTCTGATATTGTATATGTAACAGACCAAACAGGCCATTTGTTTTAATGAATGAAATGAATTGTGCTGATTCCTGACTTACGAGTGAGATATGATCCTGCTTGAGTGAGCATGGGCATGCTCGAGTGAGGTCTTGCCTAGAAGTGGTCTGTGCTCTCGGGCAAACACTCTTGGTGTTGCACTTCTTGATGCTCGAGTGCACTTGAGGTCATTGCTCGAGTCCAGCTTCTTGTGCTCAAGTGAGTGTGAAAGATATTTTGAGGATTTTCTCTCGGGCAAACACTTTCTATGCTTCACTCGCTGGTGCTCAAGTAAAATTGGGGGTGTCACTCGAGTGAGCCAGCCTAAAATCAGAAATTCTTCCAAGAAGGAGGATTTTCAGGGTAGTATCTCCCAACCCTTTAGGCATATGTTTGGACCTATAATAGTCACCTAAAGAGTTTAAATGATAACCAACTTAAAGTATTATAGAATTAAGAACTAGGAAAAGAGGTTGACGGGTTGTTCCTAACTTGATTTATAGGATTTGATATTTACTGTCCTCGAGAGCCCACTGTGCCAAGAAACGTCAGGAAAGGATCAGGTAGTAACTCTCTCTCTTATACTATGTATAATGCACTATATGTGTGTTGTATCACCGTTTTGTGATGATCTCTGATGCTGCTGTGGTTACAGCTGGTGATAGCTGTTGTTTACAGCGCAAGCTGTCGTTTACAGCGTAAGCTGTCATGATGGTGATTACAGCGTAAGCTGTCATGATTGTGATTACAGTGAGAGCTGTCGTATTGTGTATACAGCCGTGAGTGCTGTCGTTTATGGTGAAAGCCATGTATCTTTGAGTTGCTGATGCTGTTGCTGTTTGTGATTTATGTACATGTTTTGTGTGAGTGATTTGTTACTACTGGGATTCTCTCAAATCTCATTCTTTCCAATGACTAACATTTCAGACAGGGTATGTGGCTCGAAAGAGAAGTGGCCAACCCGGAGCGGTTAAGACCCTTAGGGGTATATCTTTGATTTAGAGATGTTGGTTATCCATTTTGAACTTGGGATTACTGTATATTTTGAGATGTGAATTCTAGATTCAATTTTTGGTTGTGTAATCCCCTGGTGGAAACTTATAAACCCTCAAATTACATATGTATAGAACCCCGGGAGTTGCCAGGGATTTGGTTATACACTCTGATATGAATGAATGTATATTAACTGCACATGTAATTATATTCAAACATTGAAATTGAGACAAGGATGGGAAAAAGATTTTTAAAGATTTTTGTGAAAATCCCACTGGAAGGCATAAATTTAAAATGATTTTAAATCATCCGATGGTTTCTAATCCGATTTAATTTTACGTTATTGAATTATAATTACGTGTTTAAAAGCAGGGGTTATAAATTGGGTGTAAGATAAAAACTTTAGAACTTTAAAAATCTTTTTATATCTTATTGAAAATAATAAGTATAAAAGTAATGAATCACAAATCAATAGTTAGATTAAATAATATATGCTAGAAATATAAGACCTCACGGAAGAGAATATGCAAATAATGATTTATCCTAGTTCGATTCTATCCATGATGGCCTATGTCTAGTCCCCTGGCTCCTCCTGAGATTTTCAAATCGCTATCTTCTTGTTTAATCTAGGCACAAGAAAAGCCTCTACAATTCCACAAGTTTGGTCAGGTACTTGGGAAACCTTTTACAAATCTCTCACTGAAATACTCTCCCTTACGACAAGTCTTATGAGTAAAGCAATCCTAAAGACCTTCCTCTCTTGCTTAACCATGCAAGCCTTACGAGCAACAACGTTCTCTCCTGCTTATACCCCTATAAGTCTTATAAGAAGCATGTTCTTTACTGCTTGCACCTTTTAAGTCTTACAAGCAGAATATCTTACCAATGATTCTCTCAACAGCTTCCCCCGTAAGGAAATCAACTCACTCAAGGTCCCTCTACCTTGAGATCAATTCAAAAATATAGTTGAAAGTATTTACAGGCTCTCTCATAGACTGGATATAATGAACACTAAGGTACAATATAAATCATAACTCTCTCAATGGTAAGTAATATAGAAACTATAGAATAGAGTGTTTGGTTAAAGTGGAAGACTAATTATTTTCGCATGTTGGTGTTGTCGCTCTGTTCGCTTCTTTCTCTTCTTTGAATGCTATTATACTTATAGATGAGTTGTAGAAGATAACCGTTATAAGCATTCATCGTTGGAGTCCCATTGCTTCATTTGACCATTTACTGCATTTGAACAACTAGCTGTTATGAAATATCCATTGCAGAGTGGAGCGTCTCGTTGAAGAGCGGGATGATTCATTATTAACCTGAACGTTACATTGTGGAGCATTTGTTTTTCAAACATTTGTTCATGGTACATCAATCTTTTGTCATGGTAGGTAGCCGATATTCGGTGTTTAATGATGCCACCTACCACAATTGACTTTCTCATTTGAACCTACAATCTAAACGTTCATTTTCCTGTTTTACATTTAAAATATACGTTAGTTAACGTTTAGAAATGATAACAAGTGGAAACATAAAGAATAAACAACATTGAACAACGTTGGGATTTGTTCGTTGAGTAACTCTATTTCGTTTTGGTTTTTGATAGGGCCTCACTCGAGTGCATCTTCATATTTCCTCTTCTGCTTTTGCTTTTAAGCTGCACTTCCACATGATTTTGAGAGAGTGCATTTTCTCACTCACAGGTGTTTTGACATCTCACTTGAGTTCTTCAACTCTTACTTGAGTGCTTGTGTGTTTTTCACTACAAACTTCAGCTTCTGTGTAACACTCACATCCTTTTTATCAAAAGTGTGATTTTGCACTTGCAGGTGATGTGGGTCCCCATTCAAGTAACAATATATCACTCGAGTGCACCAATGTATTTGAGCTTCAGACTTCGTTTCTAGTCAGCACTTGTAGCTAAATTTCAAGAGTGCATTTTTGCACTTGTAAATGTTACGTCCTCACTCGAGTACAATATGGCTCACTTGAGTGCATTTCATATTTTCACGTTCTGGCTTCCTCTCAGGCAAACACTTGCTACACTTCACTTGTAGGACTCGAGTGTATTTCTTGCCATCACTCGAGTATTACCAGTCATGCTCAAGTACTCTTCACGTTTCTCTAGTTATATTTCTTCTCAGGTTAACACTTTCATGTCAACACTTGCATGACTCGAGTGCATTCCTTGACTTCACTCGAGTGCATTGTCATTCACTTAAGTGTAGCTGAACTACTTCTACATCACAGCCACTTCTGGACAACTCTCGTATCTAAATATTCAAGGGTGCAGTTTTGGACTCGTGAGTATACTGACTGCCATGTCAAACTTGATTGATTTATTTGACTCCAAATATGCCAAGTATAACCCCGTCACCATAATTATATCTGGTTTATGAAATTTAAGTGAAATATAGACCAATAAGACGAAATCAACATTTATAATCCCTCACCTTCAAGATGGGATGTTCAGAAAAATAGTTCAAAATATAATCAGTCTGGTCTCACATTCACGTTTCGAATATAATTACTTAAGAAATCACATCACATTGATAAATATCAGAGTGCACAACTAAAATCCCGGCATGCCCCGGGTTATATGTATATATAAAATGGGTGTATAGTTTCCCAAAATAGGGGATTACATATCCAAAAATAATATTTACAACACAAAATATATACAGTAATCCCAAATCCAAAACAGATAACCAACAACCAAATAAAATGTCTCTAAGAGATCCCAACCCCTCTGGGTTGTTTGCTTCCCTTTTGAGCCACTTGCCCTGTATGAAATGTTAGTCATTGGAAAGAATGAGATTCAAGAGAATCCCAGTAGTAACAAATCACTCATACAATGTATAAACACATAGCATATATGATTTTGTTTAGCAGCATCTCAATGATTCATGGCTCACGCCATAAACGGAAGCACTCACGGCTGTAATCACAATGCAACAGCTTTAACTGTAATCCTAATGCCCGCTTTCGTGGTAAACACTATGCCAGTTTTAGTTATAATCACTATGCCTGCTTTCAAGGTAAACACTATATAGCAACATCACAAGGCACAAAGCATCACAAAGCTCCACAAGGCGTCACAAGGCATCACAAAGCAATAGCAACAACACAATGCATGACAACATACATACAATACATTTACACAAAGTATAAGAAAAGAATCACTGCCTTGTTCTTTCCTAATGTTTCTTGGCACAGTGGGCTCAAGAGTCTGGCAAATGTCAAATCCTATAACCAAATTAGGGACAACCGATCAATCTCTTTTCCAAATTCTTATTTCTATAATATTCTAAGTTGGTTATCATTAAACTCTTTAGGATGACCATTAGAGGCCTACACATATGCCAAAAAGGTTGGGAGAAACTACCCTGAAGACCCCTTTTTCGGAAGCAGAACACTGATTTTTGGCTGACTCACTTGAGTGAAGATGACCTCGCTCGAGTGATGAGAAACTTGCACTCGAGTGAGAATAGCTCTCACTCACAAGTGTTCGACAGTGAGAAAGAACTATGACCAGAAAGTGCTCACAACACTGGAGCATGAAGTTTTGCACTCGAGTGATGATTCCAAATTCACTCGAGTCCCTAAAAGTATGACATAGGAAGTGACAACCCGAGAGCACAGCCAACTTTAGAGGAGGGAGCTCAATCAAGCACAGCCCGTGGCACTCGGGTGAAAAAACTGCACTTGGGAGTATCAGATCACACTCTTGACAAATGGCTGCGTGTGCTTGGCCGAGAGCAACTCTTAACATGGCATTACACTTGCACTCAAGTGAACCCATGTTCACTCGAGTGATGGCCTGTATCACTCGCGAATCAGGAAGTATACTCGCGCTTTTGGCATAGAAGTGTAATAAGAACTGAAAGAACTAGGGTGAAAGTATGCACAACACTCAGTGAGACTTATCCTCACTTGAGTGAGGCTTATCAAATTGCCAGATCACATCAAAAGATAGAAATTTCCAAATTGGCCAAAACTGATCCCATTGGTTTCCAAACTTAACAAAAAGCTCATTCCTACTTAAAATTTCATAAGGAACCCATTGGTAACCTTCAAAACACTCAAAACCCATCCTAACAACAATTCATACTCTTGGGTCTCTATAACACACAATACCCAAATTCATTAAACCTACTTCCAAATTTCAAAACCATATCTAACACTCAAATAACTCCACAATAAACCAGTTTCAACATCATTCATCATATAATCCATGCATTCAAAAATTGGCATAAAGCCAGGGCAAATTCCAGAATTCATCATACTCAACCAAAAATCACAATAAATATATCAAAATGATCTAATTGCTCACCTCTTTACTTTGTTAAAACCAAAACCTTGATTCTCCAACTTTCAAATCTGCTCCAACACTCAAACTATCACCTTTCAAAATTATAAAATCATCAAGATGAAGCTCTCAATAAGGTGCACAATATTAGAAAAGAGGTCTAGAGCATTAGAGATCAACAAAGGCATCAAAATCTCACCTTTTTTTCTTCTCTTTCTTCCTTGGTTGCCGGAAATGGAGGATGAGGAGAGAGATGATGAAGATGATGATGATAATGCAAGCATATCTTTCCCCTTCCCAAAGCTCAAACTGAATAAGAGAAAGAAGAGAGAGAAAAGTGAGTGTTTGACTTATGGCATAATCCTATGGTCCACAAAATGCCACTTGTCAACATCTTACTCACTTCTTCCATGAGCTCACATAGATGCAAAGCACATGATTCTGACCCATAGCCAATAAATCCCAACCATTGATCTTTAGCCACCAATGAGTTCCCTCTTTAGTAACTGACCAATTGTCGGTGAACTTCCAATTTTACCATTTAGCCCCTGATTTTCACTATATTGAATAAATTATCATCAAGAACATTTATATCAAATTCATATCACATTTCTCCAAAAGTGTTTAATTACACTAATTACAAGCAATTTTGAAGTCATTAGCCCTTAATCTCAAATTGGGTCATTACAATTCTCACCCCGTAAAATAAATTTCGCATTCGAAATTTGTCAAACTACTTGAGCCATAAACTCCAGATACCGTCTTCGCATATCCTCTTCCGCTTCCCAAGTTTTTTCTCCCTGGGTCATTCCCCTCCAGATTACTTTCACATAGGTGATACTTCGATGTCTGAGCCGCCATTCTTCTCGATCAATAACCTGCTCTAGCTCCACTGCATACATGAAGTTGTCTTGTAACTCAACTTTCTCATACTCAATAATATGAGATGGATCCAGTTGGTACTTCTTCATTTGGGAAATGTGGAAAACATTATGGAGTCTGCTCAAGTTTGGTGGTAGGGCTACTCGATATGCAATAGGCCCAATCCTTTCAAGGATCTCAAAAGGACCTATATACCTCGGGCTCAGCTTCTTTCTCTTGATAGCTGTCCCGATGCTCGTAATTGGAGATACTCTAAAAAACCCATGATCACCAACCTCAAATTCTAAAGGCCTTCTCCTTTTGTCTGCATAACTTTTCTGGTGACTTTGCACTGCAATAAGCCTTTTACGAATGATTCGAATCTATGCTGAGGTTTGATCAACAAGCTCTGGCCCATAAAGTTTTCTCTCAGATAATTCATTCCTGCACAATGGTGATTGGCACTTCCTCCCATACAACTCTTCATACAACGCCATCTGAATGCTAGCATGATAGCTATTATTGTAGGCAAATTCAGCAAGTGGAAGAGAGTAGTCCCAATTCCCTTTAAAATTGAGGACACAAGCTCGTAGCATATCCTCTAGCATCTGAATAGTTCTCTCTGATTGTCTATCTATCTGAGGATGATAAGCCGTACTGAATCTCAACTAAGTACCCAGTGCCTAATGCAATGCCCTCCAAAATCTCAAAGTGAAACGGGGGTCTCGATCGAAAATGATATTCTTCAGTATGCCATGGAGTTTCATAATCTCCCAAATATAAATCTCTGCTAGTTTGTCCGGAGAGTAACTAGCATTGATTGGTAGGAAGTGTGCCGATTTCGTTAACAGATCCACAATTACCCAGATAGCATCATAGTTTTTAACTCTAGGCAATCCCACATCAAGGTCCATGGTCACACTTTCTCATTTCCATTTTGGAATCTCAGGACTTTGCAACAAACTAGGCAGTCTCTGATGCTCAATCTTTACCCTTTGGCATATGAGACACCGCGCCACATATTTCATCACATCACTCTTCAATCCCAGCCACCAATACATAGATTTCAAATTATGATACATCTTGGTCATACCAGGATGAAGAGTGTACCGACTCTTATATGCCTCATCTAAGATTTTCTGTCTCAATTCTGTCTTAAGTGGAACACTAATTCTCTTCTGATAGTGAACTAGTCCACTAGGCGACAAATCATAGCCTTGAGCTTTTCCTCGTTCGATTATAGCCAAATTATGTTGTATCCAACCATCTTGTCTCTGAGTGTCTTCAATCTCTGCTTTCAAATAACTTTCCTCTTAGAAAACAGTGTAGTTCGCACATATGATTTGGTTTGACAGATTCAAATCATAAAAATCAGCAATCAGTTTCCCCTCTTGTATCATCAAAGTTTCCACAAGCATCGTGTTTTAACTAAGAGCATCAGCGACTACATTTTCCTTACCCGGATGATATTTGATTTCTAGGTTGTAGTCCTTAAGCAACTTCATCCAGCGATGTTGTCTCATATTCAATTCTTTCTGGTCATATAGATACTTGAAACTCCTATGGTCGCAGTACAGTTCTACCATCACACTATACAAATAATGCCGCCAAATCTTCAAAGCAAAAATAATGGCCGTAAGTTCCAGATCATGAGTGGGATAATTCATTTCATGTAGTTTGAATTGTCGAGAGGCATAGGCCACCACACGTCCCTACTGCATAAGGACACACCTTAATCCCTGCATACTCACATCACTATACACAGTGTAGGTCAATCTAGGATCAGGTATAATCAACACAGGTGTCGTAGTCAACCTCTCCTTCAGCTCCACAAAGCACTTTTCACAATGTTCATCCCACACAAATAGCTGATCTTTTCTCATGAGCTTGGTCATATGTAGGGCAATACGTGAGAAATTTTGAATGAATCTCCAGTAGTAACCAGGAAGACCCAGAAAACTGTATATCTCTGCAATAGTTTCTGGCCTCTTCCAGTCCAGTACTGCTTCCACTTTACTAGGATCCATAAAGACCCCTTCTTGCGAGATGACATGGCCAAGGAACTTTACTTTTGAAAGCCAGAACTCGCTTTTACTCAGTTTAGCATAAAGCTGCTTCTCACGCAATATATTTAACACGATTCTCAAATAATGCTTATGCTATTCTCTACTCTTAGAGTTTATCAAAATATCATAAATGAATACCACAACAAACTGATCCAAGTATTGTCAGAAGTCACGATTCATGTAATCCATGAAAACCGTAGGTACATTAGTTAGCCCAAATGGCATAACTAGAAACTCATAATGATCATACCTAGTCTGAAAAGTAGTCTTCGAAACATCTTCTGCTTTCACTCACAGCTAATGATACCCCAACCTTAGATCAATCTTCGAAAATACACATGAACCAGATAGTTGATCTAAAAGGTCATCGATTCAGGGAAGAGTGTACTTGTTCTTAATAGTAATCTTATTCAATTCTCTATAGTCAATACACAGACAAAAACTCCCGTCTTTCTTTTTCACAAACAATACCGAAGCTCCCCAAGGTGACACACTGGGTCTAATAAACCCTTTCTCAAGCAAATCTTCAATCTGCTTCTTTAATTCTACCATTTCATTTGGGGGCATACGATGTAGGGCTTTAGATATAGAACCAGCTCCAGGCACAATTTCAAATCAGAAATTGAACTTCCCTTTCAAGAGGTAATCCACTTAGGTTATCCGAAAATACCTCAGGGAATTCATTTACCATAGGTATACTATTCAAAGTCTCACTAGTTTCTCCTTGAACAGAAAAGAAAACCATATATCCCAGACAACCCTTTTTCAAATATTTCTCAGTCTTAGCTATTGAAAGGAAATTTAGGCCAACATTCCTGTCATCAATGCTTTGAGAAACAAGATATACTATCTTCTTGTTCCCATAATCTAACAACTCATTATTAGCTCTTAACCAATCAAAACCCAGAATGACTTCTAATTGGTAAAGCGGTAAACAAATCAAATCTACCATAGACTCATGAGCCTCAATGGTTACAACACAATTTAGACAGGCTTCTGCAGTCATAGCCTTAACACCCATCGGCGTTGCCACAATTAGATCGAAAGGCAACTTATGCACATTCATACCCAGGTGCTTCATACATTCATAGGCAATAAAGAAGTGACTCGCACCTAAGTCAAACAATGCTTACAACACATTACCATGAAGAAGGACTTTACCTTGTATCAACTCTGGGGATTTTTGGGCTTCCTCATGAGTTATAGCAAATACTCGGCCCTAAGTCCTCGGTCTCTACTCTTGTCTTGGCTGTCTGTATTCAATGGATTATGCCCCACTCGCTTGAAATTGAAATAGATCACCCGACCATCGCAAGTCTTGCCATGATGTGGCTTGTTACAATAGGGATATGTCTATACTGTAGGAGCTTTCTGCTAAACACGACTCCCAGACTAGTAGGGCTTCTTACCACTACCCCTTTTAGATGATGATCTCGGGCCCTTCTATATCTAAGAAGCACTACCCCTACTAGGCTCACTACAGCCAATAATAGCCTTAGCTGGATGCAATTCTCTTAAATTGATCTATGTGATCCGACATTCCTCCACCGCCTTGTTGAACTCAGTGAATTGGTGGGTAGCTAATATCTTCCTCATATCACGCCTCAAACCCCATACTAACATGTCCGAGCTTAACTCCTTATCATCCATCTTCCATAGATAAGAAGAATAACGAGACAAACGAATAAAGTAGGACAAATAATCATCAAATGACTCCGTGTCCCCTTGCTTAATATTCAGAAATTCAGCCTCCTTTTCAAGCCTCATCGACTTGTGAAAATATTTTTCATTAAAATGTTGTTGGAACACTTCCCAGGTCAGTGGTATATTTTTGCTCCACAATGACAAGGTGATATTTCACCACCAGCGATCTACATCTCCCTCAAGCTTATACACTGCTAGTCGAGCTTTCACTTATGAGGGATACTCAAGAACCTCAAAGATCTTCTCAAGATGGTTTAGCCAATTTTCAGCCGCTTGAGGATCAAATCTTCCTTTAAATATCGGAGGCAGGTGTTTATAGAATTTGGATACCCTAAACTGAAGATCTATTTCCTCTCTGGATGGAACTCCATATGATTCCGGGTCTGGTCTAACATAAGGAGGTGACTCGAGTGGTTGCCAGACCCTTCTACAGGTTCTTCTCTATGGGTCCCCTCCTGGGTCTCTTCTTGAGTGGATTACGTTAGATCCCATATGTTTTGATGATAACAAAGATTGGACTAATGATAAAAAGGATATGATAACAAATGAATTTGCACAAATTAAATAAATGGCAAAACATTACTTGAAGTAAGCACTAAAGTAACGAAGAAGAATTGAGAGGAGAGGAAGAACAAAGGAAGACCATCATTAAGACCATCACTGGCAGTTGTATATGTTTACTTGAGTGATCACTCGAGTAAGGAACATTGTTACTCGAGTGGGCACTCGGGTAATGTTGAAAGAAAATGTTTTCAAAAGCACGACTAAAATTTAGAGGAAGTTACTCGAGTAGCCACTCGAGTAATCTGCAAACTTATATGAGCCATTATTCGAGTAGCCACTCGAGTAACACATGAGAAAATGATTTACTCGAGTAACTAGGTCAAAAATCTTCCAGTAGCTCTCGGCTAAGAAATTCAACACTTTACTCGAGTAACAAGTGAGAAAAAGGCATTACTTAGTGACCACTCGAGTAATCTACAGAGTTATTTGAAGTATTACTCGAGGGGTCACTCGAGTAATCAGTAAACAAACTCTCGGCCAAGAATTTGATGCAATTACTCTAGTGAGTAATCAAGTAATCAGCGAAATTGTTTCAAATTTACTCGAGGGGTCACTCAAGCAAGGTTTGATCAAACAACATGGCTACTCGAGTAATAGGCTTACTGGAGGAAGCACCCGAGTAACTTGTGAGAAAAAGACATGGCACTCTAATAGACACTCGAGTAATCAGATATTTCTAAAGTTTGTGATATATCTCACTCCATGTCTTACCTGAGCAATATCTTATGAAAAATGTTGAAATACTCACTGCCATATTTTTTATAGGTTTACTTGAGGGACTACTGGAGTAATGAGAATTATCACTCGAATAG